>CM020046.1:11949630-14349630 GCA_009769605.1 Bucorvus abyssinicus | reverse complement strand
ACCCCAATAGACTTTCTAAGCTTTTTTCCTCTTAAGATGATGAAGATGGTGGTGGTGCCATTCTTTTTGCCGTTTTCTGCAAACATAAAGCAACAATGTCTTTTATGTCAAGTCGTAATTTTACTGTAGGTATAAGCATTTCAGGAAGTGCAAGGTGAAAATAAGCATCTTAAAATACATTGCAGGAGCTCAGCTACTAATTACAACCACTAGCCACTAGGTGTACGCTAATTGTAATCCATTTTTAACAGCAAAACCCACATCCAGTAAGATGAACAGTTCTAGATTTTTTTTCCTATTTGAAGGGATTGGGGAAGCTAATTGGAGCTATGAAAAGTTTAATCATAATAGAAATTACAAAAGATCAACTGCTGGAGAGCTAGGACAAAAGTTTTATTTCAAAACTCATTTCTGCACCAATTCTGACAATTTTATAAAAATTCTAGTGCACTGACATCATTAAAAAATGATCCTTTGTTACTGCAGTTTCTTACTTCTTTGCAGTTTATTTTACTACGGACAATGTTAGACCAACCTGTTCCATTTCCAGCTTTAGTAAACATGATTAATTTTTTTTACTAGTTCTCAAACACATGATTTAATAAATATAAAATACATGCACTAGAAATTCTTGACTTCTAAATTGAATCTGTGTTCAGTGTACAAAATGCAATAAAGTTTATTATTTCCAAAAATTATATTAAATGTTTTTGAAAAAGGTTTACAAAAATCTTCAATAAAAATTAACAACAACTTAATTAGAATCCTTAAGTGACTTACCTCCCCAAGGTTACCTTCGTGTCCACTCCAATACAGGTGTGCCTGCCTTGAAGTACTTATCTTGAATTTTGTGTTCCAGCATCTAGACATTGTAAAAACATGATTTGCTGTGCAGTGGCTTCTGTGAGATTGTACAGGATGAAGATTATCTGAGGCTTTGGATTTTGAGGCTTGAATTCCACCTCAAACCACAAAACACTTTTATACAATATTCACTATCATTATATTTTGGGGAGAAAAAAAAATCAGATCATGAGTTGAAAGAACCAGAAAACATCAATAATGCTCCTGGCGTTGCCTGGCACACTTTATTTAGTTATTGTGCAACAGAGGATGCAGCCTGAGAAGTAACTGGGTCTATGTCAAAACTAGAGACACCCTTGGCTGTGAGTCAAACCACAAAGCGCTGTAAATAAATAAATAAATCCATCCATCCATCCAAGACAGCCTCTTCCTTCTTGCAAAGATATCGTTTGCTGAGACCATCTGCCTAGCAGACTGACTACCCATAACCAAACGAAACAGGGATCTGTGGACACGGTGAGTCTCAATTCCATACTAAAATTGGAATATCTGCTACCTGCTCCTCTTAATACAAAAGGAACTAGAGCTCTGGACAAACTGCAAGAGTGACAAAAGAACCAAGGCAATTTTCAGACAGACCCGACATATCTGTAGACCCTAACGCCACTCATTTGGCTTGATTACCTTGAACCACATAGTTCATGTTTCAGTTTTAACGAAGAAAATAAACACAGCCTGTAAGACATGACACTACAGTCTGGAGGACAGCTGTGGAAGGATGAAAGGAGAAAAAAAACATATCAAGGTTAAAAACGTGCATCCTTTGATCGCTTGCGAATTATGAGTTTGTTGACTCAGCTTTTCTAAAAGTAGCACTCCTGATACAAAGACTGCAGCTTCCACTCTATCACATTGCGCTCCACCTTTTAACAATTCCTAAGAACACTCCTGATAGCAGCCCATTCACTCCTATCAACAAATCAATTCTATTCATTGAAGGAAACGAGAGAGTTAACCATATACCAGGCTCAAAATATCTACACATTTGTCCACTGCACCAGCAGAAACAGCAGACTCACCTTCTCTTCAATGCTAACCTACTGTAACTCACACTAAGGAGAGCATTTTAAAAAGGTTGTCCTTCCCTATTACAGCTACGCATAATAGCTTTGTGTATCTTGTTTAGTTACAGGAAATAGTTAAAAACAACAACAACAAAAAGCCTTCAAAATTAAAATATTAACTACTCAATCTAATAACCTACCTTTCTAATACATAAGATACTCCTTAGTTACTAAATGGGAAATAATGCAGAAGGAGAAGATTTGCATGTATTTTCTCTTGCAAAGAGTGAGAGAAGTCCTGAGAAGATAAAAGGCAGCACTTACAAACCTAAGCCAGAAGCCAGCAAAAACAACAGCTATAGCCAAACACATCACATGTAAACACGATCTCCCCAGTAATAAATATACACATGTATACTCACCAGTAATAAATATACACATGTAAACATTCATACACACAGATAAATACAAATAATTATGTGTCACACTTTTTTCTACAAAATTTATGACAGAAATATAAATAATCCTATAATGAGAATGAAATAACCTACATTTGACCACCTACCACATTGTCATTGTACAAACATCAGTAAGAAATGTCAAGATCTTTGCAAATCACACTGTTCAAACTGTAGCCAACCACACAGCCTCTCCAGTATTTTATTCTCCACAGATTGCCCTGCTGCCATTACAAGGATTTATAACAACATTGCTTTGTTCAGTATCTTTTGCTCTTTGTTTTTGTTAAAATACATTTTTTCATCTTACATTATGACTAGAGGGTCTTTGGAGGCAAAGAACATATTTTCCATTTGTATGTCCAGTACCCTTTGCAAAGAAGTACTGATGCTTCATGAGTGCAAATAGCACATGCAGAAAAATATTGGAAACAAAGTATTATCAGCTGATGGCCTCATCTTGTTTATTTCAGAATGTGTTAAATGGTTTGAAATACAGTAACCTCTCTGGCAAGGCAAAAGCTTACTAGTATTCTGAAGAGTACGTATGGAAAAACAAGCACATATTGCACTATTATCTGTTAGCAATGATCAGACAGCTCGGCATTGAGGTCAGTTGAGCTAATATAAAAAGAAAAAAGTTTAAAAATTCAATACTTAGCATAGAAAGCTGAAATAAGGAATAATTCTTATGTCACACAGCTTCTGCATAAGAATTCACTTCTTAAACTCTTCAGGAGTGCAACAACTTTTCCACTCTCCATGCCCCTTGCAGAATTCCACGGAATATTTTCTTTGACTAATAAGATTTTATTTAACAACCCTTTTAGATTCCCCATAAGGACTTCTCCCTTGGCTCCTCCTTCACAGAGGCAAGCACAGCACCCTGACCATCAAGACTGAAGCTGATATTAGTCAACTGAATTCCACTCCCTTATCATCACTTCTGTTTACTTACTCTGGAACATTGCTTGTAGGCAGTGGAAGATGAGATCTGTATCACTTTGAAATTTCATATAAAGTTGAGGGAAGTTTCCCAAAATTAACTGGAAATAATGTAGGCAAATCACAAAGGCAGAAGTGTGTGTCCACGTTATTTGTACGTGTCATGTATTTGTAGTGCAGCATCTCAGCGGACTGCTTCTATCCCTGAGAACATGCCTTCTGTTTTGATTGCCTTTTTTAATCTAATGCAGTTACTCACAGTATATGTTTTGTTTCTTTCGGAGCAGTCTAACAGCATACCAATCCAGGTATTGATCCAGACGCAGTTCCTTTTAATGTCATCAACTGCAGTCACAAACGTGAGTGGAGATTTGATATACAGTCTTCTTATTATGTAAAAACTACGTTAATATTTAGAAAGCTGGAGTCCTTTAAACAAACAAACGAATTTGCAATCAATTTAGCACACCATGTGTGCATGACTCACATGGAAGGGCTTTCTGCTATCCATAGGGCTGAGAAAGGATTTAATGAGTTTGCATAGAGTATAGTGGAACGAAAGAGCTGCTGTGACTTCTACCAGAAACCATGATGAATTTCTTTGTCGTGCCTGCTGCCCTTTCTGCTTTAGACTCAGCCAATCATTAAGGCATGTAATTTGAATTAAGTTCAGGAATAGTTTTAATGACACTTCTGATTAGTTACATGCTTTAAGTTAAGCACATGCTGAATACCTTCCTGAACCAAAGCTCATGCACTTCTTTGCAAACTTTGCCTTAATGGAAATACCTTAATAGAATTTTTTTACCCTTCCAGGTCAAATGCTTGTTGACTTGAGAAACATCCAGCTTGGGGAGGTTTCAGACTGCTACACCGCAGTAAACCACCACAATTACAATGCATTGCTTCTTGATCCTCCATTGTAGCCAAAGGTGAAGCAAACAACCGCTGAAACAAGCCCTCTTTAGTATTTCTCCTATGTCCCTTTACCAGGACTTCAAAATGTCTGCTGTGTTGTCAAAAAATAGTCGTAGTTTAGAGGATGGTGGTGCTGCTGTACCCTAAAGCATTTACTTGCAACAGAACGGCTTTAAACATGCCATGTTCCCTAAGTGGAGACACGTGCCACACCTGCCTGTGCCACTTCATACTCTCAAACAAAAAACTGACTTGGCCTGCTTGCATTTCTTCTCTTTCACAAATACTACATGTATTATGCGCTATATTATAAAAGTAAAGATTTTCCAAGTATTACTATATGAAGTTGATGTTGGCTTAAGAGCTCAGTAGTATTAAATTCTTCTCTTTCCTTTATTTTTTTTTTAAATCATTAACTTGTCTAAAGTAAGAAAAAAAATTGTATTTCATAAAATATATTTCTCCACAAAACTATTTTGAGCAAAACAAAGCTAAAAGGAAGACATATTTTGTCTAAAGTATGTAAAATCTTTGTCCGTTATAAAAAGATTAATACAGAAAACAAGTGAAAACAGTATCTGCCTTATATATAGGAACTATTGAGTTTTTCAGAATGAACACCTTTGAGATTATTTTGCCCATCAGTTGCCTGAATTCTAGAAAAAGGTATTTTTTACCATGTCTATTTCCTTTCAGCAGACTCTGGCTTCCCAGTCTCCATCATAAGGAACTTCTGTCTAGCCCCTCTCTATTTTGCTTCGTATTTTCTTTCACCATAATGTTCATCATCTTTCTGTTTTTGCAATCTTGCTATTTGTACTCACTATTCTTTCCTCCCCCATATTCTGGTTTGAATATTCCAGTCCACTGAGATTTTTATTCCAACCTCCTCCCTCATCTTCTTTCATTTCTTAGACTTTTTTTTTAATCCTAGGTTTTTTTTTTTTCCCCCTCTTAAAATAACGTTCAGGGAATTGAGAAACCAAAAGGGCTCACATTACCACTCTGGCATCTCTAAATGGCAAATAAATAAGCCCTTTGAATAGTGACATTCATTCCCATGAAATGCCAAAACATTATAACAAACAGCAAGATGAACATGTGCATGCTCTTCAAGCTGCCATGGAGCGGACTGCCCTTCTTCCTCACCACAAGTCAGAAAGATCAGAAGAGCTGAGATGTCTAAGATTTCCAGTCTGTGAAACCTTTAGGAAGAAAAAGTAATTTATATCCTTGAAACTTATCTGGGGGAGGAGAAGAGAAATCTCAACCTTTGTGGGGGGTCCAAACTGACTAATGCTTTTCATCAGAGGATTACCTAAAGACCAAGGAAAGATTGTTCCAGGCATTGTACAAGTACAGCTGCAATTAGAACCTGTGTTCATTACCTCAAGAAAAGGAACACCAAGGAAAGGTATAGCTGCAAAGCAAAATGAACACAGTGACGACACACAAACATGAATTTCTTGATGCTTTCTTTAGTGAAGGGAAGGACACGGAAATCAAGGGAGACCAGAAAGATATGGCAAGGGAAAGAAGGACAAGACCAAATGTGAAATGACACAAACCTTAAAGACCTGCAAAGCAAAGGGAAATAAGAGTGCTGGTGCGCACAGCCTAGTCAGCACAAAGCATACCTATTCCAGGCAAAACTATAGATTGGTCATCTAATATCAAACCTGAACACGCTCCTACTTTGCTCTGGCTGGCCTTCCCCTACAGCCATATGAGAAAAGCAAGCAAGACAATTCACAGGTCTCATTTTCCTCTGGACTGGCCTCCCTTCCACAGCAGGTGGTTCTGAGGGTCCTGGGCAAAACATTGTCTCAGCTTAGGTCTAGTTTTTCCTTTTTCTGTCAAAGTAGACATTTGCTCCTAGAGCTCATCTTCTGACTGGACACTGAGAAATACTCTGCCTGGAAGAGACTCATCCATAACAGACAAGACAAAAGCTAAACAATTATTTCCCTAATGCTCTTCTACACTCCCTTCTAGTCCTAATCTTTGTGCCATTCTAATTATGTGACACATTAGGCTGCACAGTCTAGTTCCAGCATTCAAGTTTTAGCATTGGTCTGATTTCGCAGAACATCCCTTCCACAACCTGCCATAGTTGGTTCACGGACATGGTTTGGATGTACATATGCAGCCTGTAAACAAGGTGAAAGTGGCACTGACCAGTTCCTAACTAGCAGGAAATAAATGTACTTATCAACAAAGTTTGAAAAAAAACCACACTAGTTTATGCACTAGGCTTGATATTTTTATCTGAGCGTTATCTCAAGTCATATTCAGGTTTCCACACATACATTGTATAGAAATTCTCTAATTAGGACTCAGCAGAGTGATGACAGTGGAATGATTGCACCAGGATTTCAAAGCTAGTAACCCAATTAATTATGGTGCCTCCTAAAAACAAATTGTGGTTCTCCTTCAATAAAGCTATCCACTCAAAACATAATAAACACTGATGGAATTTAAAAATATTTGTGGAACCGTAACAATTTTTTTTACCATTTTACCCACCAAGTTACTGTATTTAAGCCGGAAATGTTGATGGCAATTGCTTCTACAGTTCTGAAGTTGGTTAGTCATTTCGTTTGCTATAGGGGAAAAGAACCACCTCTCTGCAGTCTGCCAGAGCCATAAATTAGATATGCATGAAGTGTGAAGCGTTGCTTCAAGTTCGTTTGTGTCAGCATATCTCCATCTTGACTCCACCACTCTTCTACAATTCCAAACTTTGCTTCTAATTAGCAGAAGCTGCTAAAAATTAGCAGAGAGGCAGAGTAGTGGCTAAATGAAATATTTGGAAGTTTTTTAACCCACAGCTGATGACTTTTCCTAGGACTTCACCAGGGCTATATATATAAATACCTAACACAAGACTCTTAGACTAAAAGTCTGAAATATAAAATAAAATAGAGCAATATAAAATAAACATTTGACTGACAATAAACCTGCCTGCCATTAAAAGCAGGTCCTTGGTCTGCCCTAAATGAGGATGACAACATATTCAACTAAAATTTTTGTTATGCCTTAACACACACCTCTCCGTTGCCTTGGTTATAAATACACAGAGGTCACTCTCGGGGCTTCCTTCCATCTTGAAAGCAGCTCTAGCGTGGGAGAGGTTGCTACAGGCAGACCACTGATGGCAAGTTCACTGTTAGAAACGACAGTCAAATGACAGAAGTCCCTTAAAAAAATTATAGCTTTCTAGTTCTAAAGACGGCATTAAACAAGGAATTATGGAAAATGATGCAGTATCGTTTTGAGGTACTTCCCATTTCCTGCATCTCTACATTTTCAGAGGAGCAAGAAAGGCCACTACAACTAATGTTTCAAATGCGAAACTGATGTCCAGTTTTTAAAGATGTGACTGAGCTGGCATAAGAATAAAATGGTGCTACTCTCTGGTGACCTAATGATTTGAACAAGCATAACTCACTTTCAGCCTCTATATGTTACTAAAACACCCTGGCTCTGCTCACTCACTCTCTCTCCACTTTCTTAAATTTGTGAGGTCACTGCAATAACTTCAAAATCATGAGCTTATTGCAAGGCTTACCCTCATTTATACAGTGCAAAATTAATACCATGGCTTACAACCCTTGGAATATTTATCGCTTAGAACTTGAGCCACATCTACAGCACAGTATTTTTCCAACAGAACAATACCCTATCTGCTCAATCTGTGTGTGAGGGCAGCATTACACCCTAAGACAACTAGGCTAACAAAACCCACCTTGTGGATACAGCTATGCCAACAGAAGCTTTGCCCAGCTCGTATCGTTCAGGGAGGTAGTGTTATTACATTGACAGAAAAAAACTTGAGACAGATATTATTTAGAGTAGATAAGACTTGACTTAGCCAATTTCAACACTGTTAACCTTTAAAAGAAATAACTATTTCAATGCTCAGAGTGCTTAAGAAAGAAGAGAGGAAAAAGCAAATCCTGGAATTTTTTCAAAGTACTTTTTTTGAGAATAAGAGCAAACGAGATGCTGCCAATCCTCCCAGTACAAGCAAAGTACTTCAAACACCCAGTTCCGGAAGAGTCAGGTTAGACACGAGGGACTCTCAAAGGAGTACCCAAACAAAGAGATCAATAAAGGACTTTAAGGATTATTTCCCCACCCCCACCCCCCCTTTTAGTTTCAGATCCCAGATTACATGCGGTGATATTTTGGATTTTGGACAGTATCTTGTACGTGTAAGGCACCTTAGTAACTAACCACAACGTTATTTTCAGTATTATCTCAAATACAAAGGCTCAAAATAACACACATTCAGCTGAAAACAAAGGAAATGTTAATACCTGGCTCTCTCATAATGCTTTTTACCCATAAAATTCAGAGTACAGCAAAGTCGTCTTTTTACTCTGTGAACTTGAGAAAAATGAAGACATAGAACAAATAATCCATACCCTGGTCACAGTACTTAACAGAAGAGCTAAAAACTGAGTCTGGGCTTTCTGTTTTACAGTCTTTTATCACTTTTGCTCAGAAAAAAACCCTATGCAAATAGCAAAATGAAAATCTATTTGTATACTATACACTCAGAAGCACCACTATCGCCAGGAAATATGCATAATGAAATGTCAGTTTACCTATGAACAGGAATACTTATTGAGTACAAATAGCCAAAAGCATACAGCATATAGATTATATTCTTTAGAATTAAGTTTAGTTAACTCCATGTTACCCACTAAGCCTAGCAGATTGCTTTAGATGATGCTCAGAAACACGGAGATGTATCAAAGCTTACCTTCTCATGATTTTCTATCAGGATTTCGACGACGATATTCTGAAACTTAAGGTCCATGATGGCTGCTACAGTTTCCTCCTGTGGCCTCATTAAGGTTGGTCCAAATACTACCCCTAGATTTGCCACAGTCATTAGATTCCTCTTGGCATGCTTTGAAACACTTTTGCAAAAGAATTGAAGGAAAAAACAGGAAGTAGGTTATGAAAAATTTCCATTACTGTTGGAAACTGCAGCCTACAAATGAAAACATTACATTTCCTTAATCTATGTTTTAGAAGTTTGTTTTGTGCAAAGTTTCATCAAATAAAGTCTTACTGAATTCTGGAAAACAGAAAAGCTATTCTTCCACTGGCAATTTAAAAACAAAAGCAGTCTCTTACCAAACTTAAATATATAAAATGCACTTAGCCTTGGACCAGGGCAAGTGTGAAACCAACTTAAATTTGCTAACAGATCTCCACTATTCACTTTGCCAGAATTTGCAAAAAGAAACTATAATGTTCCCTTTCTCACTTCAATCAAACCCTCAGCTGCTGGCAGGACCACTAAAGTAAATACTTATACGGCTTCATTAACGGATTAGATTTCTGCCTTTCCCGCCAATATACACACAGCGCGAGTCAAACGTCTTGTCTGCTCTTGCACGTTTGGTTCTTGGTATTGTGTATGACTGCAACAAGACGGGCTTCAGCTTCAGCCACGCTTAACTAGGGCCCTTTGTAGTTAAACCAAGGTACGGATAAGAGTTCTGACAAGGTAGGGAAGCAGATCATAACACTTACTTTGCTAAATGTTTCACTAAGATTTCCAGCATCTCTTTGTTCTTTTCTGGGAGTTTATGGACCAAGAAGTGAACTGCATTAACTCGAGATTCGGGACTCCCACTTTCTATGGGACATAGAAATAAATAATCATCTCAAAAAATAAAAATAAAATCAAATCCACAGAAACACAAAGCTTCTCCCACCCCTGCACAGAAACGTACTGCACACACTGCTTCACCACTTATGTACCTCCAAACTTAGCAATATTGAACATATGCGCTTTGTTTTCACAAGCAATCTTGTGCTAGAATTATCAACTTACTTGCTTATTTTGTGAACTCAGCTTTCAATCCACCTGTAAACAGTTGCCTTTGTTCATCTATTTTTAAAAACCAACAGATGTAGTTATTGTCTTGCTGGATTGGACTCATCTGCTTATGAAAGTACTACAGGGTGAGGAGTGATGTTACTGCAAGCCACAGAGTGGAACTGTACTACATTAGATTTTAGCATCATTAACTGATTGTCCTCATCATTAGAATTCAGGTTTGTTGGTACTATGCAGCTAATGATGCTGCATTTATGCTACCTTGCACTGGAAACTATGTAAGACAACGCACGCAGAAGATTCATACACTCGGAAAGAGAAAATTTAATGACCTCTGAAGACACAGAAGAATAATCACCTCCTGCGCGAGACTACTACCATAAAGGGCCCTGAGTAACAATAGCATCCCTCTTCAGCACAGTACAGAAATGAAGTAAAAATAAGCATGGAGCTTTTTATTTCTGTGTGTTGCCGAAAAATCGAGTAATTTTGGCCCCTCTAGGTTTCACACACTAGAAACAGCATCTCTAAAAGATCAAATAATCCCTCTTCCTATTTCTCAAAGTTGTATTAAATCACAAAATTACATCTCAGTAGTAGTTACAAGGAGAGGAGCAGAATTATTTCTCTTGTACATAGTAATACTGCATAAAAGGTACATAAAGAGAAAATTCAGAACCTACTCTGAATGCAAGAAGTTTTGACACTATAACTATTTATCAGCTCCCATTTTACTCTAAGGCAACTTTGCTTAAGTTAAGTGTATTTCATATAAAATACCACCATATTTCTTCAGTAGATATTGCTAGAGATTTTAGGGTTGTTTTTTTATTCTTTTACAGTGAACATCCCAGCCCAGATTGCAAGAAAAAAGGTTACCAAAATGCAAAACGTTTAGCTTCTAGTCAGCTAATGAAAATTCAGAGAGCCAGAAAAACATAAGATTTCTTTAAAGCAAGGCTCATTTACATATACGTGAAATCACAAACTCTAATTAAAGAATAGCTAAGCAACTTAATCACAAGATACAATCAAGGCTTATATAGTTTCAATCTACAATTATATGTATAAAGAAAACTGAAAGCAGAACCTTTTAATTTTGGCTTCGCCCCTGCAATGGTTTCAGAGAAAAGGATATTCCATACTGTTCTGAGTGTTGGTGGTTTTTTATAGCCAACATAGAAAACAACACCGACTAACTATTTTCAAGTAAACTGTAACTAAGATCTGCAGTGTTGATTATATTTCCCTTCTCACTACATAGAATCAACCCCTTTAAAAAACTGGTTACTAATTATTAACACTGTACTCTTCAAAACAAGTAACTTCGACTGAACTCCTTTATTGAAAGAGACTAAAATAGAGAGAGACTAAAATAGAGAAAGCAAAATAAAGTGAGAAACTGCTGGCAAAACTTCATAGGTCAAGAAATTATTTTAACACTTTCCAATACAAACAGGCAGACTCACCATCTAGGTAAGTATGCTGAATTTTATTTAAGCACTTGGCCTCTAAGATGTGCTTTGGCAATGAATTTCCTGGGCTAATTCTCATTTTGCATTAAGGACCACAAGTGAACACGTTCTGCAGTCCCGCAAAGTCATTACAACAATCTGAAGAAGATAAAGTAATTGTCTCAAAGTTTATTTTAATTTTGCATTCCACAGTTTGCCAGAAGTGCTACAGGCTGAAAAGAAAATCAGCTAAATATCTGTTTGATAGTTTGCAAAAAATTTTCTTACACAGTTTCCCTCCATCCTCTTCCAAAAAAATTCCATAGATAGATACCATAGATACCATGGTAGCTGTATGGTAGATACCATACAGCTGAACTACAAATGCTGTTGTGTCTTCTCCAAGTCTGTATTTGAACCGCCATAGTGTAATCTGCTCTGCTCTTTCTTCTGCTAATATATGAGGAACATTCACGCCAGCCTGGATACTGAGCTAACAAGGCACTGAAAACAAGGGTCAGGCAGCTGTGCTTTAAGGATTCAAATGAGCCTGAATTAGTGTCTTTTCTAAGCTTCATACTCTTTAAAAATGGAAGGGGAAAAAAAAAAAAACCACAATCTAAGTAGATGTTTATCATTATGTAATTAAGATAATAAGAATGAATGTTTACAATGTCTATCCAAAAGCTTTTCCATAGAAGTGGAAATTGTGCTATACTAAGTCTGTCACAAGCTTGTCCGTAGAGAGCTACATCATATGTGACACATACTAGAACTGAACACTGGTTAAAACCCACGTATTTTTAAAATATTTATTATTTCTTATTCCTGTAGTTTTACTGGGTTTGAGAATTTTTCTGAAATCGCATTTATAGCACACTACTAAGGCCAAAACAGTACTACAAGAAAAGATTTCTATTTGAACTACAGTTATATATTTACTGGCAGGAATGATGAACTCTCCGTGCAACTCATATGTCATCAGTGGCTCTGGAAGGCTTCTGTAAAAAAAAGATGACAAAATAAATTTAGCTATATTCCTTTCTATCTGTATTTACTCTAAGCAGAAAACCTTCTTAACATTCAGTGGTATAATCCTTGCACTGGAGGCAACCATTGTTACAGGGGTCCTTGAATTAAATTATTCCCAGCATGAACGGAAAATGTGGTATGAATAGGAAAGTAAGACCTTCCATGAGCTAAAGTGACACCTCCAGTCTATCATAAGGCACCTTCACGAATTACAACACCAAGACTGTTTCTCAGATTAAGATTGTACACATATACTATGTAATTAATTCTTCGTTAGTGTTTTCAAAATACTAAGAATCACGAGGTAATGCCTTGCTTAAAAGAAAGAAAAGTCCTGTAACAGTTAAGTTTGCTGAACAGTAGCCATCCACAAATCAAAACTCTAAAGCATTTCAAATGGAAAGATTGAAATTGAAAACCTTAGTTGTCAATGAAAAATGTACTGAATAATGGAAATCAGCATTAAAAACAGAGTTAAAACCTTCATTTATTAAGTTGATGTTACTGATGCTTATGAAATATTGAAGTAAACACTCAGATGGGAAATACTGTAGGAGGGAAATACTTCATCATGTGTACTTTTTTCTCTTTTTTTTTTTTTTATTTCCTACACACCGTAAGAGAGACTTTTATCTTGATATTACTTCTTCGGCATTCTTTGATAGTGGTTGCAGTAATACTTTATTTAATAAAAACAGCAGATTAAAGATAATGTATTTTTGTGTATCTCTCATAGTGTAACACAAGTTCTATGTTCTGTGTTCTTAGGCAATTTAGTAAAATAATTTGATCAGGAATTGGCCAAGACATTTGAACAGAGGAAACATTTAAATTCTTACTTCTAACACTCAAAATATCATCACTATTGCACCTAGAACATGCATCTAACGCAAAAATGTTTTGGGGCCTGTCTCATATGGACATGAATATTAGTGTTGCTAAATTATCTTGCTTCCCTCAAGACCAATGACAAACACGGAATTTGCACAAAATGAACCTCTATTTCAAAATGCAGGAAAAGTAACTAATGTAGCTTGACACAATGCATAGAAGAATTAGAATACAGAATTCATGGTCTAAAAAAATAAATCAATCAACAAGAGACAGGCTTACCGCAGATATTGCTTCAAAGCACTAGTAATTGTCTTCACTTCCCAATCTACAGAGTTTTCCAGGTCAACTTCATTGCAGGTTTTTGCATCTAGAAAATAATCAGAAAGAGAAGAGGGTCATGAAATGGGGGAATTCTACATCAGTCTGCCCTGTATGAACCACAACACATTGAATTGGATCATTAAGTAGTCGTTCATGAGCACAGAAGTAATATGACCTTCTTACTATTAGTTAATACTAAGAAGACTTAATATTCAAATCTCTTAATAAATTCTATTTCCATATTTTGTTTTAATAAGTATTTAATGATGATTTTTTAATGAAGGATTAAAAAAAAAATCACTTTCATGTAAAAAGATCTCTACAGCAATTAATACCTTTATTTAAACAGAAAGATGTACACAAACACAGAAAGATGTACAAAAACAGTACTGAAAGAAGACCCACTAAGCGTAACTTATCTTTTCTTCTTTTCTTTTATTATTTAAAATGTAAATACATTGCGAAATCTTTTCAAATTCTTTCCACAGTTTTGCTTGTAAATGGACTGGTGATGAAAATAGCCAATGAAGTGCAGGTTGATTCTCCTTACTGGGTGAAAACCTTTAAGTAGTTCTTCAAAAGTAGAAAAAGGACTCTTCTCTACCAGTAACTTTCCTCTACAAGGTGGGCTGAACATTTCCTTTACTTGATCAGTTTTAGCTAAAGGAAAAAAATACTTGTTTGCTGGACTATTTGTCAAGTTTACAGAACTCTTCCCATCTTTTACCAGTTTACTTGATAATTGCATCTGTCTTGTTCTAAGACCCATCAAATTGAAAGGCTGTATGTCTGAATGAAAGATTTTTTTGACGGAACATAGAAAATAACACAGCACACTGGAAAGTTTTGCAATCAAAAACACCCTTTTGGCTTCAAAACAGGAAGCAATAGCTAGTTGACACAAGAAGGTCACATGTCTATGGCCAAGCCAGCCCAATGTATTTGATAACTTCGAGTGCTTGAGCTTCTGTTACTACTAATGGTACGTTTCCGTCAGTCACCACTACAGTAAACTACATCAGTAGCTGATGCAGATTACGTGTTGATCAGTTCATACGATTCAGAATTCATTTGTAACTTTGCTTGTCAGACAAACGACAGACACCTTTAAAAAAATCAAATTAGGATCCCTGATTAAAGGTGCAGTCCTTTTACTGGGACTAAATAATTCTGTTCTAAAGGCTGTGCCAAGCAATTATTTCTGTAACTGAATATCCTCCCTCATTACATCAATTATTTAAATCTCATTTTAAAATACAAGTCAGATAACATTTTCTACCAAAATTGTTACTCGCTAACTACCACCCAAAATAGTCAAGATTGTGTCAGGAAAATTTCCTTTTTTCCTCTTTTTAACATGCTGGCTGTTACTGCATTCAAATTCTCTTTTTTGAAAAGAAAAACTTTTTACTCAATTAATTAAAAACTGCCATCAAATCAGAAACTACTGAAATCTTTGGGGATCTTCTTACTAAACCACTATGTAATATCCAGATTTTAAATAACTGCTTCATAATCATCAATCTCCTTTACAGTCAAAGGAAGCACTCAGTTATGTGAAATTTGTTGATGAATTGGGGAAGGAAAGTAAGTGTCTGAATTGCAAAGCAAGCCTCTTAAAATAAAAAGGTATTGCTGAAATATTTCATTACCTCTTGAGAAAAAAGAACAACAAAAAAATTGACCCTGCTACCAACCCCAAACAACCTCTAGTTTGACTGTAGAAGCCGTCAAGACTTAAAGACATGTTTTTCACTTGTGGGTCGACAGCGGCCCTTCCCAGCTCTGTGCCCCACCATCCCATATATTTGGCTGTTCCCACTCCATTTTTCTCTCTCCTTCAGCTATCCCAGACCATTATATGAACCTTATATGAACGTCAACCACGATTTCAAAAATTACTCAACTAGTTTTCCTGCTACTTGTTCACATAGCAGCCACTGTGCACTGAATGGCAGCTTTAAGTATATAAAAATAACCTTGCACATTTATGGAACAGCTTTTGACAGATCAGCTCCAAATTTTATGCAAATCTTTCTGACAATAAGGGAGCTAGAGATTATAAAAACAGTCCAGTTCACTAAACTAGGTTAGGAGAAGACTCTCTCTGCTTTCATATGTAATATGCACAGTGTAGAATTGTATGCATATTGTCATTTACTGAATATAAAATAATGAGGAATTCAGGTGTAATTGTTTTGAAAAGGCAGAGGTACCTGAAAGCTTTCTTCTACAACATGTAACGTCTGGCATTTTTCACACCAGGCACTATCAGAAATCAAAGTTGAACTCCTCAGTAGAAATGCCAAGTCCTTAGCAGTCACTTGACCATGAGCAAGGGTCTGTATGCAAGCTGACCTATGTAGTAGTTTGTATGAAATCTGTGTAGACAGCTTGCATGAAATGAGCCACATCAGATCTCTAACATAGATCATAGATGAAAGAGGAACTAGTCCTAGGCACATTTCAAGAACTGAGCCTCCTGATGGCTAACAACACACTCTGAACTGCTTATAACAGATGCCTTAACATTGGCAGTCCGACCTGTATCCCTCTTTACACTGAGAGACCAGATTAATTTAACAATTTCCCTTGAAATGGTTCCCTTACCAAATGGCTCTCTTAAATTGAGACAAGATTATTACCACAAAATAGATCACCATAGCACAATGCAAGTTACAAGTAACTTCAAGCACTAAGTTAATTGCAAAAAAAACTTTTTTTAAGGCAGAATTGTGTATTTATTTGCTGGGCCTCATTTTACAGAAGACTTAGTTTCACTAGATTTTTGCATTAAAGATGCAAATCTATATATTCATAATACGAGAAGAGCATATATTGGTCTTCTCATACTCCCTTGACTCTCAATGTACTTTCTCAAATTTTATAGAAAATACTCTGAAAAATGAGACAAAACTACATACTACTAAGTCCCTGGCTACCATTTGGAAGACTTTTTTCTGCACGTCGGTCCTTTCAGATTGTGAACCTCATGGTCAGTGATAGGTAGCTTAAAATACTTTGAAATCTTATCAAACATTTTAAAATACAGAAAGTTAATATGAGGGTTTTATGATTCTGAAAAGATCTTTCATATAAAAGGGCATCTAAGAGTACACCCTGAGACAAAGGATTAAAGATTAATCAGTCATTTTAAATTCTCTGTACCACTGTATATCAAAAAAACCCTCTTTATTCTTCTCTGAGGACAGACAGATAAAGAGCACAGATATGACCACTTTTAACAAGTCACCAGAAAAAGAGCACCTGCTTGCACCCTAACTTCTTTCTGATCAGTATTTTGCCTCGTCTTGATACCACTGTATTCTTCCTACTTCAAATAAGTATATGAATCTTGGGAATGACAAAAAGTGTTTCTAATTTTTTTTAAAAATAACTGAAAGCAGATGCTGGAATCCCCAGTAAACTCTTCCAGCTGCTACTGAACCACTGGCAACCTGAGTCTATTTAATTTGGATACCACTGATGGCAAAGAGGAAAATTTGCCTGCCAGACCTGCACGCCAAAGCTAAGCCAGTAAGTAAAAAACTGAAAAATATCAAATGCATTTAATCGAGTCTCTGAGTCATTCTTCCTATTCTGTCATTCTTCCTATGGTCAAAGGCTAAAGATGGTTGGTTTTTATTCAGGCTAACTCCAACACAGATAAACAACCATGAGAATCTATTACAGTTCAGTCATTTTTACTAATCCCAGTTCATATTTCTAAAAAGAGTCTTTTGCTACAATATTTTAAAGATACAGACAGGTTTATGCGCACTAATGAAGAACTTCAGAGTGCTGTTAATATTGATTAAAATAAGGTATCATAAATTAATATTGAGCAAGGTCATTATGACAGATTGATATGACATGCAGGTCCTCAAGCCTGATGTCTTATCATTTCCAAAGAGACAGCCTGTTTGAAAAAATAAAGAAAGGAAAAGTCTTACAGGTGGCACCAAACTGACAGCAGCATATAATAAAAAGCGCTTTGTCATTCACATAATGTCTGGGGTAATGAAATGAATTCACTTTCTGGCTTCCTCCAGTTTGCAGTGCCAAAGAACACTGTGTTATCAGCACAGATGGAGCATGCATGGTTCTGGAGAAGAGCCTGGTGCAAACTGCAAACAAGCTTCTTTGCATACCAATGAATCCCTGAGAATCAGACCTTTGCTGTCAAGTGACAGGTTTGGAAGCTCTATAAAAATGAACTAATCCCAGTGGTCTTGTCTGACTGCATGTACTGTCAGTGCTCAGGACAAGAAACTGGGAAACATGGCACATCTCGCATTCATGGCTACTACTTTGGTGAGATGTATCAGGCAGATGAGGGATTTCATCCAGGTGCCCATGACCCCCCCTACTAGGGACAGCAGAGTGGCAAGAGAACTAGTCACTGGGATTAAAGATGCATCAAAATTTCCAGAAAGAAAAGGAGGGGAAAAGTTTCTGAAAATAATTTTATGAATCGAAAAAATCTTAAAAGCTACGCATGGCTAACTAGGTGTAAAAGAGTCTAAGATATTACCCACACAGAAGAGCTATACTACTGAGTTTATAAAAACAAATCCTTTCTCCATCTGTCTCCTGCCTTGGCACATAGTTATTATTAATATATATCATATTCCTCCTCTTAAACCAAAGAGCTCTTTGCCAGTAGGCTTAATGAAATGTCTTATTTTGCACAGTAATTAACTAAAGACATGCATGGGCGTGTACACCTGTACATCTTAGACAAGGGAGAAGAAAGGTGGAAACTTCAAATAATGGAGCAATAAGCTTCAACTTTTCCTGAATTTGGTATTTTGAATTTTCTGATCAGATCATCTTAAGCTGCTTTAATCTCACTTAACATCAACCTTGCACAAAGCCCATGATTTGCTCCTATATGTCCTCTATCAGTTCTCTTAGTTTATTCCTACCATCTAACCTTGGTCTTGCTAAACCAGGGGAACTTACAATGATATGGGGATTATTTCCATGGACTAAAGCAAAGTAGATTTGGCCCATATAAAGAACAACCTCAGGAAGATACTTTTAAAACTAAATATTGACAGTAAAACAGCGTGACATAAAATATTGTAAAAATGATTGTAAAATAGAGGCATACCCATCAACAAACTCAGAAGTCTCTGGACCTTTGAACTCACCCCCACAACTCTGTACAATCCTTGGTCATTTATACCTATTATGCAAAAGGAGAGAAAAAAGGCAAGAGATCAATCACAGTCAAATTTAACATTAAAACATTTCCCTAGGCAACAAATTCTCCTCAAAGACAGACTCCATAGTATTAACACAGTCATAAGAACAGCATTATAAATAAAATATTGCAAGAATCCTTTTGTTCTTCTGTGTTTTTAAGATAAGTTCATGTTGTTTTGTTAAAGGTTTTGTGTACCTCAATTCCAGTGCAGAAACTGGAAGTAGAAGCAAACAGGGATAAAACCTTTGCTTGAAAAACTATCACTGGCTGTTTTCAGATTTTTTAAATGACATTTTGGATACATCAGCATCCACATTCTAATAATGCAAGAACTGAACCAACAAATGCTAAATTAAGATTTCTTTAATAAACGTAATTTTGCTTTTTCCAAATACGTGGCTGACAAAAAGAGTTTGGATAAAATAAAGAAAAACTTGAGCCTATTCCCAGTCCCCAAAGCCAATGCTTTTTCAAGTTTGTAAATGCATTTCATTTAAGATACAAGGCTTCCTTCCAACCCTCTGTGGTCCACATACTAGTCACATCCAGAGGCACCACCACAGGTTACTGAAATCAGTACTTCTGGTTTTGCTTGGGATGAATAGAGTAAATATAACCAGCATAACATTTTCAGTCCCCCCTCTCATTTCATTCCAGGACACTGGACCACTTTCCTGTCAGTCCTCTGTGCCCTTCCGTCCTCTCACACACAGTCACTTCTCCAACCCCTTTTTTCTTCCCCTGCTTTTGTCTTCTTTCACCATACCCAGTTTCATCCCCAGGGAAGTAAAGCTAGGAATATAAATTGAAGGAAAATGGGAGGAAGAGAAGGGGCAAGGAAGGAAAAGGGCAAAATAAGGTATGTCTTTGTCTGCTGCATTGTTTCAAAACCCATATCGTTGGAGGTAAAATATTACAGTCCTGAAGCTGACACAGACATCTGAGGCCACATAAGCAGCCATCTGCAAACACCACCATACTCTACCTTTATATTCACATTGGCCTGGAAGTGTAGAAATACCACAAAATACCTGTGTTTCCATTCCAAGGAAATCTTTTAAAATAATAGATTATGTGGTATTCTTATTCAAAATATCCTTCAACAAAGGAAGACTTGTGGAGAAATCCCAGTTTCAATACCAAACCGTTCCAACCCAGAGAAGAAAAATTAAAACCAGTCATATGAGAAAAAGTTTCTTCCCAGATAAATATTAGATGAAGGATGTAAAAATCATTAGCCTTTTAATGAATTACTGTCAGACACAACCATAATACACAGCAATAATTCTCAATACAGTGGAGAGAACTTTGCATTTTCTACCTCCTCCTCCTCCTGCCTAGCTTTGCTACAGCTTTTCCTTCTCTCACCCCCTCCTCTTTTTCAGTCTGCAGTGTCCTCAGCCATCTCAGGTCTTTGAGAGCCTGCTGAACTTCTCCCTGTTAGCACTGCTCCATCCTCTTCCCCCGCTGGGAGCTGACTGGCTACAGTAGCAGCTGCTACTTCTCTCAGTTGCTCCACCTGGGCAAAACTGGATCTTTTCTTTCCCCGGGATGCATCACTGTAATGATGCTAAGTCTTAAGCTAGATGTAATGTTCAGAGCTGGCTCATGTTAACAGAATAAGCCAGATCTCCAGTATTTCATCGGTAGTCATCAAAAAACATCTCTAGAGCATGCTCGCAGTTTTGCTGTGAGCAAAAGAACGAACCGCAAAAACCAGCTATGTGGCCACAATACTATTCTCAAAATATGAAGTTGTCAACCAAATCAAGTAAGTTTTCCAATGATCCCCAGAACAACAGTGTGATAGCATGCTATACACCACTTACAAGACTGCCAAGACTAAAAGAAAAAAAAAAAGAAAAATAATCCCATAGTCCTTGAAATACTCCAAAAAAGGATGCACCAGAAATCTGTCCTGAGAGCAGCAATTATTTTTCACTTCACATTTCTCAGAGGTGTCCAGGAAAATTCTGGTAAAAAAGTAACACCAAGCTTTTAATGCTCTGCCAAAATGCATCACACTTTTTTTATACAATGTCCTCCACTACTTTTAGTACCACAGAATGAGCCTTCTGCATCATATGCAAGAAGCCAAAAAGCTGAAGAACTACTGTCACAGTCAAATACAGCTCAGCTTTTGCTTATCTCAAGAGTTGTTTGGTGACTTCCTATGCTTCTAACATTAAAATAAGGGGGAACCAAACTGTGCTGACCCCATATGTACATCTACAGGCTTAAGCAAGGTCAAACCACGGAACCTACTGTTCAATATTAAGAAATATGATATGGAAAAGTCTCAAATTATTGCAGTATTGAAACTAAGGCAATCTTCCAGCAATAATCATGAGTCTCTGATAGTAATTACCAGATAACTGATCAGTTTCAAATTCATCAATCTGAAAAAAAAGCACAACTAATTGCTAGCAGACATCAAGAAGTATTAAAAAGAATTAATTTTTAACAACACTTTTAAATGATACTTTTGGACATATTTTTAAATTACATTTTATTTAAAATACATAAGCCTGGTTTGAAACAGTACTCCTTCTGATTTAATCTGCAGATTTCAGATCTTCAGGACGTCCAAAACTGATAATGCTTGGCATTTACAGAACACAATTGACAAGATGACTCATTGCAAGGAATAGCTTACCACTGACTGAAACATTGAAGGGTTCAGGCGCTGTGTCTGCCGGCTCAACCAGTCACTATTGGCTACTTTGAGCAATGAAGCCCCACAGCATAATTTCCTTCATATTCACATTATTTCAAGATGTTTGGCTGTCTGATACCAGAATTCGGCACAGGTACACAATTTGTGAAACATGCTTAGAAAAATAAGATATTGTAAGAAAAATAGTGATTTATACTACTGTAAGGAAGGTCTGTAGGCAAGTCCACTTTGTGGCTGGCATTGTACGTGTGTCTGACACCGACTAGTAATATAACTGCAAATACATCTTTTTAAATCAAACTCCATAGTACAGCAACAGCCATACAAGTGACACACTAAAGTCAAGGTAATGCTACATTTTTTTTTTTTTTGTTACGTGAGAAGGTTTTCTACTTCCTCTTTACCATCAGCTTTCTTTCTCACGAGCAGACAGACTGGACAGACAGCTCAATGCTGCCATCTCTCTCCGCAGCTCAGATTAGCAGCTCCAATAGTTCTAAAATCGACACAGACTGCTCTGGCAAACACTTACCTACCACATCCTCACAGAAGGTACAACCAACTACTTGCACAAAAAACATGCACACAAGTCTTTACTACTGGAGCACACAGCTCTTTGATGTTTCCATAAACTTTTGCCCTTTTTTGCGTTATTTTTAGTGGAGAATTAAAATAAAATATGCCAAACAGAACTCAAAAATGTTCTCTCAGTGATAAAACACGGGTGCACATCCAACCAGCACCATACCCAGTATGTGAGAGATAGGCTGCATATCTTGATGCCTCAGCATCTCCTACTAGGTAAAGCACAGCCAATGTCTTATAAAGCAATGCTGAATCAGAAGCTTACATGCATTTTAACCAAGACACTGCCTTCGATGCTGCTATTCATTCAGAGAAAATAATTTCCTTCTTGGCTTTATAAAAGGGAACGTAACTGAGAAAAAATTATCCAGCCATTGACAAGTTTACGTTCAGTATCTCTGTTATGCTCTTCTCTCCCTGAATACCAGACTTTTTCTGCTATGACATGACAAGATTATTCTCAGTTTCCACCTACACTAGACTGTCCTCTCTTTCCACCCACACCAACCTCACACCCATTATGATTAGAAGAGATAAAAACATGGCACACAAGCACAGTCTCTGAAGAGGCATCTGTCCTGTTTTCTTCTGCTGAACATAACTTGCCTTTGATGTGTTATCATTAAAGCAAACTAATCAAGTAAAAATTGTTTTAAGACAAGTATAGGTATAAAATCTGCAGCCTGAAAGATGGATTTTCTTCATCATACAACTATTTGGCCAAACTCTTTTGAGGCAAACAACTGAATATTCTCCTGGCCCTCTGTTTAGCTTGGCAGATATCAGCAGAAGGTCCTGAAGGTTCTTCAGAAAACAGAAACTGATCCTTTAGGAATGCTTCAGTTATTCTCATGGATGAGGATGAAGTCAGGATTTTGTTTGTTAGGCTCTTTTTTCTTTAAACGTCATTGATGTTATGTTCAGGACTGATAAACAGAAAACCATCAACAATTGCTTGAAATGTAATGGATGAATCAAGGTCACTGAAACAGAGCTAGGTGGATTGCTGAGCTCCTGGAAGGTAGTACCTCACCTAAACTCATTCTTGAAACCCCGGGAAAACAAGTATTTCTTGAATACTGATTTCTTCTTTCTCTTAAGTACTTCCCAAAACAAGATTAATAGGTAAGTGTCATTTTCACTGGTAGTAATCACCACAAAGCACTCTATTGACTACAGATGTGGGATGGTGAAGTTGCAAGGTCTCCAAAGACACAAAATACTGCAACTAACTTTGGTAACTTTAATTCTCTTCCAAGTCTGCTTCAGGGGACACGCGCTTCTAAGCTATGCAAACTTATTAGCTGTCTTGAACAACAATATCAGGTAGGGTTACACATATATTTTGCACCTTCTTACTTGCCCCTAAATCAAGGCATAAGGAACAGAGCGGACTTGAACCAGCACTCAGTTTAACCTATCCACCCACAGCTACAAGAAAAGAAAACTATCTAACCCATTTTTCCAAATAGTCCCTTCGTGAAGGAAGTGTTCACACTTTTTACACAGTTATGTTCCTGTTTCACTTTCCTTGAAGGGTATAAAGAAAGAAAACAAAGATTACTTGGAGAAAACTATTGGAACACATCTGTAGATAATTAACAAAAATGTAGTGTACTCCACACTGCTTACAGTAAGCATGATTCATAAGGTATTGTGAGGTAATCAGTAGTCACTGTGCTGTAGATCAAAACCAGCCTTTCATTACATGACCACATGCTACCTTTTTCATAAAAACTGCCTTATCTAATGCAAAGAGAAGATCCATTCCATATCAAAGCAGGGGTTTGCAGTGAAGGCAACTTATTTATACGATGCCAGCTTTATCTGCAGTGTTTCACCATTGAAATATTCAGATTGTAAATGCCAGTAACTGAAATTTTTGAAGTGGGCAAACTTATTTGAAAAATAATCAAGAGAACAGAATGAACAAAAATAACAGCAGATAGAACATGGTCTAATCTGGAATAACATCTTTAATGCATCAGACAGGACTGATACACAATATTATCAGTAAGACTGAGCAGCTTCTGTGGTATTGAGAATTTGGCATTTAAACAGCAAAAAGTATCTGAAATCCTTTTTCTCTTGGATTTTTTTGTAGTACATAGGTGGAAGACACTGCTTTTAAGTAAGAACCTGCATTGAGAGGAAGTGTAACCATCCCATTCTTCTGTTCAGCTATCTTATCTAAGCTGGACTGTGATACAAAGAACGATACAAATATTTTGCCCTGTACAATGCTAAATCTCTAGAAAAAAAGATACAATTCCTGAAAAGCATAAATCTTCCCTTTGGGAATGTGAAGGAAGGTCAACAATTTAGGAGAAAAACAAAATTCACGCAGAGATATTTCAATGTCTCTTTTAACAAACTAAGAAAAACATCGTAACCAATTACCTCCTCTCATCCCTTCACCTCTCTTTTTAAAAAGACCAACCAAATAAGCATGTTCTCCACACAACACTACATACTACGCAGTGAGCCTCAGAGCAGCTGGTCACTTCACATTTCAGCATGTGCATACAAGAATTGTTGTCCCCTCACACGGCAGCAGTATCAAGTGCTGATATTATCCAGACCCAGGTTACACAGGGTCTGTGCCACAGACCCTCTCCACAGTTATAATCCCAACTACCTCTTGGATGCTGTCTGCATACTGACCTTTCTCTTCAGCCTCTGATTTTGGAGCATATGCAACAGTAAGCCTGACAGCATCCTTGTCTCTGGTGTAAGACTAACTCCACCAGAAGTACTTCAATACTTCTGGTTATTCACTTGCCTGCTCAGCTCCTGGTTCTTCTGTCTTAAGTGACTAAACAGAAAACCTTTGTTTAAAGTCCACAAATGAAATAATAAAATAAATCAGTCTGTTCAGGCAGCAAAGCAAAAGTACAGGAATTGCCTACAAGACACAGGGTTTTTTTTTTTTCCTCAGATGTTGCAAACAATCACTGGCTTCCTTTGTCAAGAGAGGTGCTATTACCCCTTCTGAGCACTTTCTGAAAACACCTTTCTTGAGGGAAAGCCATACATAAAAGGCTGGGACTGGACAGAAGGAAGCTCCTGCCCTAGTCAGCATAATCAGTAAAATATCTACCACGTCAAGTCCTTCCCAGAGATCTACAGGAGACTAGATCACAAAGGCCTTCTTTGAAGATCAGACCAGCTGTTCCACCCCCTCCACAAACAGGTAGGGTGATCATTACCTCGTGTTTCAACAGCACTGATGCATTTTTTTATGATGGTGAACCCTATCTTATCCAATTGTGCACCTATAAGGAAAAAAAAGGTTGAAAATTTTAAAGCACCAATTACAATTATGTCTTTCACTGAAAAATAAGACTGGACTTAATCACATGGCTAGTACTTCTCAGGCAAAACTGTAAATACTCTGGAATGGGAATATTTCACCACTTTTTCTAGAGAAATTCCCCTTTTCTCCTTCACAACCCTGCCTAGCTCAAGTAAGGGCTCATTCTGGTGGTAGTGGCTTCACTGAATCTGTTCACAGCAGCAGCCTTTCAAGAATGGGATCTCTGATTAGGTACAGACGTTGCCAGATGCAAAATAGAATTTGACAGTACTTACAGCAGCATCGACAACATCTGAGTTATCCAAATGGGACAAGGAAGTACTTATGATGAAAAAACATAATCATCAACAGCAAGGCTTTTACTGAGTCCTACCCTAAGACAAAGAAATTCCCACACTAAAGATACAGGACACACGGATATCATTTCACAGCAGTTAATGATCCGACTACATAAAAGCAGATGCATTAACAGGACAACAGCTGAGATCCAGCATTCCTTTATTGTTCCTATCTTATTCCTTTTCTTCACATCAAAATTTAAATTAAAAGCTTATATTGCAAAACTGCCCTTCCCCCAAACATCTGGCCGCCTTGTTCCTTGGGACCTGGTTTTGCACCACAAAAATAAATATCTGTGGAAAAACTTCTATTAGTATCGCCAGGATCCAGCTTTGGCCAACGATTTATTTAAAAAAAGGAAAGAATAAATTGCCTGATAATGCAAGAAGGGTAATTGCTTTCACTCACATACTTTGCTAACAGAAGAAAGCTAACACCATTTAAGAAAAATCTTCTCTTTCACTTCCATCTTATGCTTTACATTTTACACACATGCATTCAGGGTTTTTGCTGATCTTTATGTCCAGCTGTGATTGCTTTTAAAACCATACTTATGCATAATAACAGAAGTGTAGACAGAATATGGATTAAGAAATTGTGATGCATTTACACACAAATTAACCCTTTTTTAAGTCTATTTCAAGCATGAAGTAACTGGCAAAAACAATCACACTGTTCCTCTAGCTTACATCCAGTCCTACAACTCTTACATATATAAACTGAATTACTGTGAAAACCCATTAATTACAAAATCCACAAAGTATATTCAGAACTCAAGATTAGAAATATTTAATTACATTGGATACATAGGAAAAAAATTATCTTTGCCTTTCTCAATCGTAAAATGTTAACAGAAATCAGCTTTAATAGTAATTTGAATACTTACTTCCCTCTCGTTTTGCATTTGCTCTATTCAAATTGACAAACAGCTAAGAAAGAGTAAAGAGACATAAATTATTTTAGAGAATTTTATGAAACCAGAAACAAGACACCTCCAATATTAATGCCCAGTAGGCACACATACATCTGTTTACATCTAGAACACATCACCTCTAACTACTATAGCTCTAACAGAAGGACGAGAGGTCCACGCCCCCTCAGAAAGTAGATAATTGCACTTTTTAAGCAGTGAAATTTTAAAAGATTTCTCAACACATACAGTTCCTTGGAGAGCAGAACGGCATTATAGCCACTGAAAATAACTGATTTACGTGCTCCATGTTCCTATATTTCTCTGTAGGTTAATTTCCCACAGTTCAAGTCCACTCAAATCGTTGTGAACTGCTTTGACGAATCCTGGGAGTTACGTCCCAGCTCGGCATTCCTAGAAGTTGTAAACTTACTGGAGAGTCCAGCTCCAACAACATGTGATGATAATAAACACCTCTGCAGATCAAAAAACATTTTTACAACAATGCTGTCAAATAAACCTACTGTTAAAATCCCCAGTAGCCAACTGCCGGGGACATATACAGGATTGTGTCATTGACTGGAAAAGCCCATTATTTTTGGCCCACAAGACCAACCTAATACTTATCATTGTAAGAATAGTCTGCAGTGTGTTTCAGTTCTGCAGCTGAGACCCATTTCCTGATGTGAACCAGAAATTAAGCAAATTCAAGTACAAACTCATTCCCATTGATGGATTTTTTTGATCTAGTTTAAAAAAAATATATAAAGCCATATAACTACCTCATGCAAGTCTTGCCACCAGAATGCAGTACGTCAACATAAGGCTAAGAGGACATGCTTATACTAGACATTTTCTAGAATAGCAATATCATCATTGTGATGGGAAACCATTTATAAAAAGCGATGCTGTCATTGCAATGAACAATAGATCAGCATTAGCAGTTATGTACACTGAGCTTTACCAAGTTACTCATCTCTTCCAAGTTTTATTTCAGTTTTATTCTTTCTTCACTGAATCTATAATTTTGCAAACTACATAATCCCAGTTTATTAAAGTATAAATGGAATCAGGAAGCAGGGTGTGAGAGAATTTCTCCGTTACACTATAAATCAATACTCTAAAAAAAATGACACTTACAGCTTCTTTTCCATCCAAGGCTTCCATCCACAGCTTCCTCTCTTCCTCAGAAAATGCCTGCATGGTCACAGGAACTCCAGGCCTGCAACGCACCAAACACACAGAGTAACTCTATGCACAAATGACTAAAAAAGTTTTGTCAAATTCAACTTCCAACTACAAGGAAAAGCCCATTGTCCTAAAATTCAGGGTTGGGGTTTTTTGTTTAATTACTGAATACTGCTCATCTTTAAAATAAAATATATAGAGCTGATACATACAGTAGGAAATAGAATAGGGAGGAAAAAGGAAAGTGAATGTAACCTGCATACTATTTACTTGAAATAGCTCATTGTTGATAGCTTCTTGATTCCAACACTTGCTGGGAGCTACTGAGTTTTCTGAATTCTAAATAAACTTGCTCTTGTCTTGCTGTGCTGTTACATAAAAAGTGGCTTTTGTCAATTTATTCAGTGAGTAGTCTTCAGCTTTAGAGCAGCAACAATGATATAGTTTTCCAGCAAATATCTTATAAAAAATAATCAAGTCTTAATGTAGTATCTCACTATAAAACTCCACTATTATAACATTCCTAAAAAGCAAAGATGGATAACTGTAGGACATAGGGATTAGTAATGGAGATTAACATAAGTCTACATTTGTGTTTATATATCATAGAAAACTAAAAAGAGTAATTGTGTACAAAGCAAGGAGAACAGGTTATATACAGTTATACAGTAAATATTTTTCTGCCAATTAAAAAAAAATCAGTATATTCAGTCTGCCAATAACATTGTCAAATTTGTAAATCTCTATATAGAAGTAGAGAACTAATTCATAACATTCTTTCACTCTCCTGTATTAAATCTGTCCTCAAGTAGCAAAATAGCTGTAAGGGAAAAAGTTATCTAAAAACAACAGCACAGAGAAAAACATCATAAATCACACTTTTACTTAAAACTGTATCAGTCTACACACCATGTTCATATTTTTACAATTAGAGACATTTCTAGTTCATTTTCACCTTGCCATAAATTTTATTAAACCACACAATTTAATTGCAGTGTACAACTCTGTAGGTACAAATACCTCCTGCTCAAAATCTCTTTTCAGACTTGTGAGGACAAGGCATGCACACACCCTCTAGCAAACCAATCTGAACTCAGGAGACCCAACTACGACTTTGGAAAATGGCAGCGATCAAGCAAGTCGCTCTCTTATGATTAGTTAAAGCAAGGAGACTACTAAGCCATAAAAAATGGAATCTTATACTATTCTCAATGATAGACATTGAGCTCTTAAGAGTGGGTGAGGGAAGACTTGCCTTAATTTCTGCAACTAAAAACCTTTATGACTAAACTGTTATTAGTAATAACAGTCAGCAAAACAGCTTCTCAAGCCATACCAGCATTTTTCAAACATGCAAACTTAGCACTTAGTAGAAAAAAAATACCCTAAGTAATTAGCTAAATTAACTAAAAATAAAACGCACATGCTGATATGTGTTTTTCTTGTCTACTTTCTTTTACTAGTTAAAACTAAAACTAAATGAGTTACTTCCATGCAGGGCCAACTTTCCTTCTTTTCACTAAAATTATAACTGTCAAGGTATCAAAGAGTATCACCTAGAGGCGATACTTCAAACTCAGTATATGCTGCATGAAACGTTATTTATTTGTCTTCAAATCACAGTTAAGAGAGTCAAAGCCTTCCCTCCTCCTTGTCCTGTTTTGGCAAAAATAAAATCTAAGTAGTATTTTAGAAGGATAATGCTCTTTATCAATAAAGTATTTTCCTACCCCAAAAGACCTCTGCTGTCTCCTTAAGATTTAAATTTCTCTACATTTACCGCTAGTCATCTCCAACTAAACATGATGGAGTACTAGAAAAAGAAAAAAAAAAAAAAAAAAAATCACTTTCCAGAGATTTAGCTGGATCTTGGCACCCTCAGAGCTTACAGTCAAAGTATCAGAATTTAAAGAAAAAATGAATAATCTCAGCTTTTGTTTTTAAAAGACAAATCTGTAAATATTCAGCTAGCCCAAAACTATGCTCAAGTCACATACAAGGCTGAATGATTGCTACTAAAAAGTCCTTCCTAAAATTTTATAACAGCACAGGAACAAAGAAAAACCCATGGCCAGCCATCAATCTGCATGTTGTTTTTTAGCTTGGACAAGCTGAGGGATAAGTGTCCCTGAACTGATACCAAGGAAACAAGCTAATGGCCTGCAGTACAGAACTAATCTCCATGGGAACATCTCAGTACTACACACATGTATTATTAAAAGAAGAATGTCTGATACCAAGGTCACAGAGGACCAGTTGTGTCTATTATATCTGGACAGAAAGATGGGTTAGATTTTTCCCACTTTTACCAGAGAAGAGAAGGAAAAAAAATGTTTTGCAGGATCAAGGAAACACAGCTCTCCATCCATCTCTGTTCAAACTCCTGATATCCTATTGAGCAGAGACGACACACAGATGAGGGTAGATGACGTTTCTCACGGTACTTTTTTAGCAACTTTATCATACTCAGTTTGAAATCGTTTACTCATACTGCCCAGTACACTGACTCAAGGGGAGCTGGTGTCAAGAGTTTAAATCTTTGTTTCCTTTCCTACTGTTGGGACACGGTGTTAAAAACAGTTAAGCCACATCCTCCTCAAATCAAAAATACCAGTTCAAATCACGCTGTAGACCTGTGACAAATGCTACCTGGGCTGTAAATGAGTATCTTGTCATCTGCCACGTGAGCTGGAAGTTTTCAGATGCAGTGGTAGCTTCACGTTCCTTTACCCATTGCTTGTTACAGAAACGGGCGTGCCTCAGACAGGCCAGTCTGACTGGCCGCGCAAGCTAGACATAGTCTCTGACCTAAGACTGTGCACATGCAGATAAGCCTTATCACAGACATATTTGCACACCACTAGCGCTCACAGGAGAGAGAGGCCTGAAAGCATTGGCCACACTGCATTTAAAGAGCACTATGAATTGGATTGGAAAAATACCCAAAACCTATAAAACTTGAAGACCTACTACATGATAAATTAGAACGTAATTAATTGGTATAAATAAGGAGCAATTGTATTGGTTAAAAACAGCTCCGAAGGGGTGAATGTAAAAACTCAGCAACAGTCCATTAACGTATACTAGCATTTAATGCTACTAGATATGATCCTGTTCTGCACAGATACAATCTGCACCAAAAGAACAGGGCATTGCCACAGCTGCATTTATTCGCAGTGCCCTGTTAAGCTGGATTCTCTCACCTTCACATATGAAGGCAGACCACAATACTGACAAGAAGCAATATTTATCATATTTTAAGATCCTTTCAGTGAAACAAATAAGCAATTCTTATCCTCTGAAATAAAGTAACAACATGGTGGTGTTCAAAGAGGCAGTGGCAACAACATTCAAGATGCACTGGATAATTATACCAGCCACGAAGCGCCTCAAAATTCCAATGATTTTATTTTCAATCTGAGAATCTAGCATAAAACCTCAGCAACATGTCATTTTGGAAAGCAGGTTTGTGATTCAATATGGTCACGACTGTATGAATTATTACTGTGATCACAGTCAATCACTATAGCTCTATGTACTTCAATTTAAGCCATGTTTCTTCTCTACTGTAATGGCAATTCTTATTAGATTTTCTAACACTTTTTCTATGCTTTTCTTTCCAGGGAGCTCAATGTCTTCATTCCAGTTTAGATCCTCCCTGCTTCTGCTACACACAGCTGAAGTAAAATGCAGGAACCCACAGCAGTGCTTGCCCCTCCAGTGACTATTTCCCATTGGCAGTCTGAACCAACATTGAAAAAAATGAAAAATAAAAACACAACAGTAATGTCAATTACTACTTAGAAAGAGTCCTTTCTAGTGTTTCATGAGCTTACCTGTCTGAAGCTTCTAAGTCAAAACAGAATCGCCGGTCTATAGTATCTGTATTTCTTTTAGTACAGTATGTAAGGACAAAGAGCTCCTCATCACCCTGTGAAAAGAAAGTTTTTACATGTTTGGTCCAGTGACTGAAAGCTTCAGTAAGGCAGCTATACAAACCAAGTAAGGTAAATTTATATTAAAATAATAGCAAAAGCTATACTGAAAACTGACACTTGCAAAAGAATTCACTGATGGTTGCTGTTCACACCTCTGCACAACAGCACATAAATTCCATGGTCATTTACGGGACACAAATGCAAAAATACTGAGTCCATTTTAGCTGGTGCTTTACAGAATGACACAGTACCACAGTAGTCTAAACTGACAAAAATATTCTGCTATAAAGATTTTCCACGTGTTACAGTGTAAACACTCAATGAGTGTAGAAGACTTCTCCCACTTTACATCAGACAAAGCAATTCCAGTAGTAAAAGCTACTTCTACAGGGACTAGAACAAAGTAAGTGTTCTTTACTACCTGTAATCTGTTTTACAGACCAGTCCGTTCTTCAAGAACAGCCAATGCTAGTATCATAACTTACCCTTAAGCATTCAAAAATCAAATAAACTCATTTATGAATGCTGTATGAGTTGTACCAGATCTAATGAGGATTAACCGTACATTTCAATTATTTCTTGTCTTACTCAACATCTCCAGCCCAGAAGGTTGTCCCTGAAGGAGTAATTGCATTGTGGTTTCAAAATGGGGATTTTTTTAACACAGCAAGATAGCTTCATAAGCATTTTAGAACGCCGAATGCTTACACGCATACTATATTAACTAAAAAGGCTTATTACAATCAGAGGAAATCAAGATAAAAAAATTCATAGAAGTACTAAAACTATTAAGGAAGCCAAATGTCACTATTTTTCAGTATGGCAGATTTTCCAGAGCTTTTGGAAGATTCTTCCAAATTCAATATATTCAATATACACAGCTCACAAAATTATGAAAGCCAACTCCCCTCTGCTCAAACTAATGAGATATAATACCCTGTTAAAATTCCAACAGCATGTTTTCTAATTAAATTTGAAGATAGGGCAGGGTGCAGCATTTTCAGAAATATTGACTCAAGCATTGTTTTTCCAACTTCAGATATCCTTTTTCCTTGCAACAAAATGCATTTAATCCATATTAATCCATTCATTTAATGTGCCATCTCTAAAGGTGTTGAGTGTCCTCAATTCCCAACTATTTCAATAGGAATTAAAGCCATTTAAAGATCAACAGTCTTGGGTCTTGAATATTTCAGATACCATCAAAGATATCTGAAATTACATTCAGTTGTCAGAACAAATTATATTCCTATAAAAATCCTCTTTTCTAGTCCCTCTTCTAGTACTTACATCTCTGAAAGAAAATTCTGTCTGGAACAGGTAAGAAAGAAATTTCTATGTCTCTCGTATTTTCCTGATTTATACTTTAATAAGTTGAACGCCTCATGGATAAACCAGAGTCTAAATGGTGAAAAACTGCATGTTATCTGTACCATGTTCTCAGTATTCTAAAAGGAAGCAACCAAAAAGTCTACAGAATTCTTATCTATTAATCCATCTGTTACTTTAGGTTAATGTCCTCAAATGGCAGGCCAAAGAAGAGAAAAAGGGTCAAGGAGGTAGAGAGGGAAAGCACTTGACACATCTTAGCTGACACATCCTCTGATCTTGATACAGGGTAGCTAGGAGAGTAGAATATAAAAATATACTTACAACTTTTCCTCCTGATCTGTGCTCAAATGGGATCATGGTGAACTTCTTTGTCTCTTTCCTATACGTGCAATAGTGCTTCACCCAACTGGAACCAAAGGGAGCAGGCCCTGCATAAAATGGAAGCATTAAATAGGATGTACTTTTTCCAGTTTGTGTGTTTTCTTCTCCTGCTTTCTAAAACGATACTTAGAGTCCTGCTTAATTCCTAATAATGCAGTACTTTTAGGTATGAATTAAGAACATTATATCAAGTAATACAAATGTTAACCAGAGCTTACCATTCTAAAAATTGACATTTGTAGTATTTCACATTTATGCTTAATGACAAATGGAAAAAAAATCACTGATGTATCTTTGTCTCACTACTACAGACAAAATAGTTTTTCCCTATGAAACAAATACCCCTTGGAAACTATATTTAAACAGAACATGGAAACCTAGATTTACACATGGTAACTTGAAGCTAAAAAACTGCAGATTAATGCACCTGTATGGCAAGCTCTACATTATCTACTGATTAAGGTCTGATCACGTTTTCTGACACCAAAACTCACTCCTAACTCTTCATCAGTGCATGCCCTACACAGAATACACTTAAGAGCCCAGCCTACTGCATACAGTCTTTATTGAGATTTGCATCGCAATGTTAACCTCTAAAACTTGGAGTCTGACCCTCTGTATCTCCTCACTTCCATTAATTTACTTTTATTCTTTTAAAAAAAAAAAAGTCTATAAAGGCATCTTCTTTTTTTGAAGTACTCTGCCTCAGGGAAGCCTGAGTGGCTCAGGCTGGCAGAGGATTTTGCTGCTCCTAACCCAGGAGATCTCACTGCCCTGCTCCTCCACAACTCAGCTTCAGGCATACACATATCTCTTCTGAATCCTTTCCGTTGATTCTAAAGTTCACAATGACCAAGACCAGTGAACTGATCTCATAGAATAATGATTTTTCTTATTTTTTACTGCTAGGTCTCTTGAAACTTATTTCTGAACACTATCATGCCAATGCTTCCACCAAGAATGTTGTAGAGTCTTCAATTTGTGAAACATTTTGCAGAAGTCTTAAACAATACTTAAACAATAATCAAAATATCATAAAAGTAAAATCATCAGAATCAGCAAACAAACTTTCTAAGGGCACACAATAAAAAGTATGATTTATGCAAAATACTTTTTTTAAAAAAAATCAAAAATAAATTACTTTGTGGTCATTCCTTGAGCAGTAACAGCTCTGCATCTTACCTGGTTTTTTTACTAGAATGAGAAAGATTTATAATTGTTCCAGGTATTTACAGGATATGAGTTGTGTGATATGCACCTTCACAGCAAGATTTTTAAGGCTAGCTACCTAACCTGGTATATGCTATACTAGCATATAGTTTGCTTTATTTGAGCCTGTTATCTCAATTAACAATGAAAGCACATCACCGAACCAAAGAAATGACAGTTTATTGCATCATACTAAACTAGCCCAATTTTCAGAAGTTAATTTGACAACTTATGATGTCATCTGACAACATGTTCTAGGGGAGGTCATTAGTAAGGGAACAAAAATAACATGAAATACATCCTTTGGTCAAATAACACTTTCCCGAATTCAGTCACCTTTGCTAAGAACTATCACACTTTCAGCACCATGCTCTTCTTATGAGACATAGCAATACTGCCATTATAGACTTTGAACAGATGACTCAGATGACTTCATTTAATAAACTGTAAATTCTTCGTGGCTTTGTGTTATCTGTAAAAATAAGACTTGCACTTGCCCATATGCACAATACGGGCACGATAGGAATACAAAAATAGCCCTTACTTTTTTCTTGTACATAGAGGTAGCCTTCCATCGTGAAGTGATTTGCTCTTTTATGTTCCTGAGGATTTCTTCTGATCTTGTTCATGAGCTCCTCTACCTCTGACCTTGTTCCTTCAAAACGATTTCGTGTCTAAAACAAGATGGCAAAAACCCATTAGCAGAGAGAATAGAAAGATTCATCCTGGCTGATAGGAGTTATAATAATGTATTGGGTTTGCGTGGCAAGGTTTTGGTGGGGGAGCTACCAGGGTGGCTTCCGTGAGAAGCTGCTAGAAGCTTCCCCTATGTCCAATGGAGCCAATGCCAGCCAGCTCCAAGATGGACCTGCCATTGGCCAAGGCCAAGCCAGTCAGCAACGGTGGTAGTACGTCTGTGATAACATATTTAAGAAGGCAGGGGGGACAACTGCAGCAAAGACAGAGGGAGAGAAGGTGCTCCAGGAACCAGAGCAGGGACTTCGCAGCAGCCTGTGGTGAAGACCATGGCAAGGCAGGCTGTCCCCTGCAATATATATCCACTTGCAGCCTGCGGAGGATCCCATGCCAGAGCAGGTGGATGTGCCCAAAGGATGCCGTGACCTTGTGGGAAACCCGCACTGGAGCAGGCTCCTGGCAGGATCCGTGGACCCACAGAGAGAGGGGTCCACATTGGAGCAGGTTTGCTAGCAGGACTTGTGACCTCATGGAGGACCATACTGAAGCAGTCTGTTCCTGAAGGACTACACCCCATGAAAGTGAACCACACTGGAGCATTTTGTAAAGAATTGCAGCTTGTGTGAAGGACTCGTATTGGAGAAGTTCATGCAGGACTGTCTCCCATGGGAGGGACCCCATGCTGGGGCAGGGGAAAAGTGTGAGGAGTCTTCCCCTGAAGGGGAAGGAGCAGCACAGACAGTGTGTGATGAACTGACCACAATCCCCATTCCCTGTCCCCCTATGCCACTGGAGGGGAGGAGATAGAGAATTCATGAGTACAGTTAAGCCTGGGAAGAAGTGAGGGCTGGGGAGAAGGTGTTTTTAAGATTTAGTTTTTATTTCTCATTATCCTACTCTGATTTGACTGGTAATAAATGACTTTTTTTTTCTCCCAAGTCAGTTGGTTTTGCCTATGATGGTAATTGTTGAGTGATCTCTCCCTATCCTTATCTCGACCCACGAGCCTTTTGTTATATTTTCTCTCCCCCTCCCAGCTGAAGAGGGGGAGCTGATAGAGCAGCTTTGGTGGTCACCTGCTGCCCAGCCAAGATCAACCCACCACTAAGAATTATTTATAAAATGAGAGAATAATTCATGGCATTTTAGGACCTTCAGTGCACAATTTCCATACACTTTTACTCTTCAAGTTTTCTAACATTTTTCAAAACTAATGTTTAGATCTTAGCTGTTGTCACTGGGGAAAGCACACAAAGGCTGCCAGAGTAGATCTCTAAAAAAACGCACTGATCTATTCAGAAAAAACATGAAATACTGAATGCAACATGACTTTGGATTTGTATATTGAAGTAGATTGAATATTTGTGTATTTCCTTAGAAAAATACTACTATGGATATTGGCTTAATTCATGAGATTCTTACTAGTTGTCAGGAAGGAAAGGATGTTCTGTGGTTATTGAGAAAAAAGTGACAGGAAGGTATACACAAATGGTTTGATCACACAAGCAGAAGCATTAAAAAACCCCACAAAAACTATAAAAAAAACCAAAACCAAACCAAAAAATAATCCCCCCCCAAAAAAACCCCAAGGTCCAGTTGATTTTTATTCCTAAATGTCACTTGTTCCAAAGTTTGCAAGCAGCCACAAGATATTTATTAGAACATTAAGAAAAGCAATCAGAAAGTAGCAACACCATCCACAAGTTATACAATAGGACTACACAAAATAACAGAGCAGCTCACACCCAACTCTTCGCTTTGGTCTCAAAACACTGGCAATTGGCCAATAAACAAATAAAACCAAACCAAATCATGGTAATTCTTAGTTTCCTCCAGATACCCACTTGCCCAAATTGTGCAAACTGCAAGTATACATTTAAATTCCAAGCTGGTGTTCTCCCCAGTTGGTACATGTGTTTTGAGGAAAGTGCATACTTCCAGATGCATCTTCTGTGTCTCGTAGCTTTTTCAGAGCACCTTCATTTTTCTGAAAACGGATGAGCTTCTGGAAATGCTGCCTCACCTGTTTTTATTTTCTTCCCTGGGACAAGCATACAGTTGCATATACTGACAAATATATCATGAATATAAACAATTATCCATTCTTGTACATAGACACAGTCAACACTATGGTCCTGACTGGACATCTTGGAAGTTTATTCATGGGCACACAGTCCATGCAAGCTGATCACAGCAGCCACCCACACCCATATATTTTATAAACAAAAGCTGATAATATTCTTCAGGTGATGACTAAGAACAACTGCCTTCTTACCTTCAAGTTAAACAACTGCTCTGAACCCTCCCCATATCCATCATCTTAATTTCAGGTCACATCTGCTTGCAAATTTTGGAGTTAGACCCTGCACATGAACTCATTTCCAAGGCTCCAAACAATTTTCTAAGCTCCTTTTCGTAATTTCCTAGGAGAGCTGCATTAAAAAGTATACTCTGTTCTCAGGACAAAGGCCAAAAGACTGATAGTGACAGACTGCTCACACCTAAACCTTCCTGTCTGAGCACAGATCACTCCAAGGTAAGATGCTTTAAAAGATCATGGCAGGATCTTTGTCTTAGTTGTGCAGTGATCGCAAATCCAAGTGTGTGAAATGCACCCTGGGAATGGTGGGATGGCACACCAAGGGCTCCAGAAACCTCAAGAAAATTTCTATCTCCCTCCCTGCTGAGCTTAACCGGGGATGACCACAGCCACCGCACCAGTGTGGCTATGCCTCCTCTTCATAGGGAAGGACAAGTTTGCTTGCAGGGCAGGAGAGTGTGGTCAAGGCTCCAAGGATCCTTGTATGGGGCTGGGCACAGACAGATAACAAGAAAAAGTCCTGGGAGTGCAGCAGAATCTAACTGGAGATTCAGGATTTTTACAGAAGACTAAGACTGTTGGAAGAACCAGCTTACTGGAGCTTGGGCTACAAGGCTGTGGTGATTTTTTTTTTTCTTTCATTTTGAGGGAGGAGTAAGGGGGAGGCAGGGTCTGGGGCAGGGTATGGAGAGAAAAATCAACAGCATAATTCTCAAAGTAAAGACAACCTGAATGAAAGGGAAGGCAATTGCATAGCTATACTGGCAACTCTCAAGTCACTCTCCATATCCAGCTAGGCTCTCTACTGAATCTTCTGCCCTTCGATTTCTAACATGTCAGTCCAGTGTTCTGCCAGCAGCTCAGCTATACCACAACCAACCCCTAGTTAATTTTTCCTTTGGGATGTTTTGCTCACCTTCAGCACAGTGGAGAATGTGTCATGTCTTCTCACGATCTTTTCAGATGCTTCCTTCTATTTTCCTTTTACCTCAGATAGCTGTTAAGCCTCGCCTTTTTCTCTACAGCTTTTTGAAATCCAGGTCCTTCTTTCTACCTATGCATAAAACGCGAGCTGTAAAGCTCAATCTCTTTTGGGTCTCCTCAGGCACACTATGACACCATTCAGTCAATTTAAAAGGCAGCTGTTGAGATTAGCTTGCTTTCTTATTGCTCATCGCTTCTTCAGACCACTTCGCTAGCACATTTCCCTCTGTAATCTGAAATCCAGCTCTTCAAAGCTGTATCACAGCTTCCCTCCCACATTTCAGTTCTTGCTTGTCTTATATCTATCTCTGTCCACCACAGCTCCATGCGGTTCCTCCCTCTGTTAAGCTAAGCACACAGAGGAAGCAAGTCTGTCCTGGAATTTCCTTCAGAAGCACTGGCTTCTGCCATGGAAGTCTCCTTACGAAGTTACCACTACTCAGTTGCCCTACCCAAACCAAATAGCAGCTCAAGGGGAAACTTGAGACTTAAACATATCGGAAGGTAATTAAAGGAATGGTATCATGACACCTAAGTCATGTCACTATGTATTACAGCAATCACAATCCTCTCTTCCGCCTTCCTGTCTCCCTGCTGCTGCCAGCTAGTTAAGCCATTTCTTAAAACAGACTGCAACCTCTGAGAAATAGTGTCTGTGTCTTAATTCCAGGTGCATTTAGAGGTCAACAAAACAGATGCACCAACACGAATCGCTTGTTTGCAGTAAGGTACATGGTTTGTACCCTACCAACAGGCCTCTGGCATATCCAAGTTCCTCTGAGCAAGTTTTATTCCTCAACAAATCTCAAGGAATCAAACAGACCGTCTTGACTAGTGACTCTATCAGTCCCATTACTTCAGCCTGTCACTTTGCTTCCTGCTCTCCCAGGCCTAAGCAGATCACACTGGGCAATTTGGTGTAAGGATACACTAACTAGTGGTGGGGCCTGGTTAGGCTGCCCTCAAAGGAACACATCTTTTTGTCAATACGCTATGGGCGCTAACACCAAGCCTCCTACAGTTCTGCACCCTAAACCAACATGAATGTTCTTGTCTGAAAGGGCTGCTTCAAAACAAACAGAAACTCCAAGTCACACTGCTGCCAAAAAAAGAAAAAAATGCTGATAAGCCCAGCAGTTTTTCTATCTTTTTCTTAGATACGGATAATATAGCCCTATCAAGCAATGACCCTGAGGCGTGACCACCACATACTTGATTCTGAACACACCTAAAACACTGAGAACCTTGGCATTTCATTATCCATCCCCTGAATTCTCCAGAGCTGTATGCATTTTAACAGACTTCATTTGTTTTTAAACTCTTCCATGATAATCCTCATGTTATGTCTCTATAAAAAACTGGAAAAAGGACTGGGAACCTTTTACTTGGTGTTTGTTTTTTAGAAGAGTGTTAGAAATTATGAACTCCTCACTGGAATTAGTGATTTGTTCGGTGATGTGGTTGGTTAGCCAGGAGATGGCACTATATCCCCAAAGTTCACGGGCAATGCACAAACACCAAGGAAAGTATTAGCAATACAAATATTGTACACAGTTAAGTGTGCGATTTTACTCAAAAAATTAGAGAAGGCATAGATATCCATCTCAACTTACATTTTGTATATTTATCTGCAAGGCCATTTTGTAATGATTGAAGTCTTTAGCAAGTTCATATCCCTGATGATAGAAAGTGAACAAACCCTGAAAAAATGATAGCACCTGAAATACAAACAAAAGGCTTGTTAGAATGAAACACTGCATTTACCAGACTACAACTGCTGCATGCAGCCTTTTTTGGAAAGATCAGAGATGCCAAAACGATTATTTTTAAATAAATTTCCATTCATGCCTACAATTTATAAATAACTAACTAGATCCAAGTGATCAGCTATATATATATATATATAGACATTTTTGCGTGTTACTGTCCCTGGAACTTCGCACCTGATCTCTGCTTTAAATTTGACCATACGCAATGTATGCTGCCTACCTCCCAAACTTCCCTATGTAATGTTTTCCTGCTGCTGTTCTGACACCAGTGATGCCTGGAATAAATATTTGTGCACACAGAGGTAATGATCATTCTGTCTTTTGGTCACTATTCCTCCGGTCATTCCTCTCCCTATGAATGACCACGTTGACATGACTTTCACAACAGAGGCAGCTGGTTTGTTCAAAGAAGGAAGCTCTCCCTCCAGTAACTTTACCCATCACTGCTTTTTGTTTGCAGATTTGACCCTGTATCCGAACCAGCAAACGATCCACGTCGCAGTTTCTGACTTCAGTGTTTCAATTTAAAAGAATGAATGAATTATACTATATTGGAAACAAGGTGAGCTGCAGTACCGCTCACCCTCTCCCATTTGGTTCAGGTTGTTGGAAAGAAGCAACACAGGAAAGAACAACTCTCTTTATTAAAGAGAACGAACCAAAGAATGTATTTAATAAAGTCTAAAATCATATGCAAATAAACCATTTTCAAAAATGAAAAACACATCAATTTAAAGCATTATGAAGGGGAAGAGGAATAAGAATTTGATACTGAAAAATTTCAGTTTACTACCCTAGCGTAAACTTTAAATACAAATTGAGCAACATAAAGCCCAGTCCCAATCAGAAGGAGCTTTCAGAAAAGAGAAAAGGACATGTTTCAAGAACGATTTCAAAATCACTCTAGTCTGGCTCTGAGAAAACTTCAAATGGTTTGAAACACAAGAACTGTATATCCAAATCTATGTAGGATTTTAAAAAAATAATAATTAAAAACTAGAAAATTTAAAAAAAAAAAACCACAAAAACCACCAACACATCATCAACAAAAAAATCCCACACAACCATTTTTAATAACATTTTCCCATTCCTTGAACAATACTAATGTATTTAAAGCAGTTTATTTCCACTTAAGAATTTTAGCAATTTTTTCAGGAATAAGCTATATTAAAATATACAGCTCTCATTAAATCAGCTACTTTGATTAGGGTCATTTGGGACTTTTTTCATTATTATATTAATTGTTTTAGAATAAAAGGTCAGACTTGGCCCCAAAACACAGACTTCAGAGCGTAAGTGAATGTAAGTCAACTCTACAATCCATCCTTCCTTTGTCTCAGTAGTACTCTTACTGTTCTCTTGTTGTTTCATAAAGTTGCATTTATACTACAAAGCTAATATATATTTCAGAAAATTTCAGAATAAGCTCTTCTCAGAGATTTAAGTAACTCTGGTCAGTACGTGCACAAATTTCACTGAAATTCAGAGGAACCCCTTGATTTCTGCACAGATTCAATTAAAATTGAACTCAATCATATCAAACTACCTGATAATGTGCTATTTAGCCAGCAACATGCTCTTAATTAATTTGTCTGCACTTCTCCACTAACAGATCTCTAAGTGCAACCTTCATATCGAAAGCAAAATTCCTAACATTAGTCAAGAATAACATTTCAGTCGTTAAAAAAAGAAATGCAAAATTTCATCATCTTGAATCCTCCGTTCTAAACTCACACCACAAATCAAGGTTTTTGCAGTACAGCACAAGGTTTCACACATTTTCTGAAAACCTACGTGAATGGATCCAAATCAAGTGTAATTTCTGAGGTAAGCTTTGAGATGCCTGGTTAACTGTATCTACAGTAGGAGTTTGTGCAGATGTAATGAGGGCTTTAAGTGACACAATTGCCTAAGTTTTCCCAGAAAACAGAGCTCCTTGGCTTTTGTCCAATTGCATTGCTTCTCTGTCCCTTATAAACGACAGGGTAGGCTGAATTCACTGGTACTTACAGGTTCCACACACTCAAATTTCTTCCGCTCCTGTATCTCTTGTAACTTGCATACGTACTCGAGGGACAGCTCATAGAAGTGTTTTCTATTCTGCTCGACTTGGTTATCTGCCTGCACACAGAATACAGCTAATGAAGTTTCAAAGGCACTTTGCAGTCAGCTTCAAAATGACACACGTATAATGTACAAGTTGCAAGCAACAAGATAATTTTCTCCAGACTGGGATTTGTACCTTTAGAACACAGCTCATGCATTTACTTTTAAATGGCATCAGTGATTCCCTTTTACTAGATAATGTATGTTGTTTTGAATCACGAGGCTAAATTTTTAGAAACATTCCACTAACACCTCTTCAAGCTTTTTTTTTTTTTCTACAGAATCTTTAATAGCATTGAAAAGGTACCTGCCCAAACAGAAAGAGGGGGCTAGCAGCATCTTCCATTAGAAAAGGGGGAAATCATTTCTCCAGTCAAACTAAGGAAGAAAATGTTATCGCTGAAAACCACACTGCTGGTCATGTAAGATTTACTCTATAACCCAAATAACTGCAGTAAATAGCCAGAATGCAACTGCACTCATCCCACACCTGTGCTCACTCTGACTGGCAAGAAGACCAATTACTGGTAGGACACTTCACAAGTTTCCACAGGCACCAAGTATTTAAAAATGCAGCATTATTAGCTGCAGCTGATGTTTGGCTCAGCTTTGCTGTTACACCAACACCATATTGATGGTGAACAGTTATATTTCAGCTGCCATTCACCTGGACATAAATAATTAACTTTCTAGCACAGATGTACTATTTCATTAGCTTACTCTTTAAGGTGCATGTGTCCTCACTAAACTATGAAAGTTCAAGGACTGAGTAACAGAAAATTTTATTAAAATAAAGAAAGGATACAAAGGGATACTTCAAGCGATCAACACTTAGTCTTTGTCCATGTGATAATACCAAGTGCTTCTACACTGAATTACAAAAGGGGAATGGAGGAAGGGTTAAGTGAAAGGACCAGGCTTACTACCATACATTCTGTCTTAAATACTAAGACTATATCCTTCAGGAAGAACAGTGACTGCTATGCTTTAAGAGGATAAGTCAAATTAGCTTTAAGACAGTTTTGCCTTAAGACATGTTTTGCTTTGCTGCTCTGTGCTAGAAATCTGCCAGCAGTTAAAGGGGCATAACAACAAATGCCATTAAAAAACTAAAGCATTGATATGCACATCAGGAAGAAAATATGTTTTAAAAGCCAAGTCATTTCAGTGCATCCTATAAACCACGCAACAAACACAGGAATCAAGTTGTTGGCAAAGCTTCTAATGATATATACACATACTGAAGGGTAGCCACAGAAAAAGGCTATGAAGCAGGTCTACCAGGACATCTGGCTAATCAGTACTAAGACTGCCCTATATACACAAAAGCCCCATGTAAGCCTGTTTCTCTCTCTCTCCGTTTTTCAGTTGTTTATTGTTTTGGTATACCCAATAAAGCCATAAATCATCGCATCTCCCCTCAGTTCTTCAGGGCCTGATCCTTCCCGTACACTCAGCAAGTTTGCTCACTCTTGCACTGTGCTTTGCGCACTGCCCAAGAAATACAGAAATCAGACACACACCGTGCCTCAGTGAAATCTCAGGAATAGTCCTCCACTAGGAGAGTCAAAGGCTATGGTAATGTAAGACACACTCCACAATATGGGATGATTTTCTTAATTTTTTTCCAAATTTATACCTGCGTCCTTTATTTACTCCAGTCAGGAAATGACACAACTAGCCATTTATAATACTAAATTACAAACCTCCCATGCAGTTATATGCACCTATTTTCTAAGCTTGTGCAAGTTTTTCCTATTTAGCACTCTGACAACATGCTGCAAGTCTTCTTTTTTAATTGCTTCTACACTTATACTCCAAAATTAAATGCTCAAGTGAAAGAGCTTGAGTGAAAAATTTCAAAATTTTTGTTCATGAAACTTTGAAGGACACTTAAAAACAAACCTATGTGCTCATTCTGGCCTTTGTATATGCGTTAAAACTTCTGAATATATTTGATACAGCTTCAAAATGCCTCTTGCAGGCATTTTGTTTTCTTCCATTGAGGTTAGGTCTCATTTCAGACTTTGAAACATAGTTCTTGGTATCATTAAGAGATCATAATTAATACTTTCCCTTTTTTCTGCATCAAGTTCTTCAGCAGCTGATCAGTTTGATAAAAGCACAGGTCCTGACATATGAGCAATGCCCATTAACTTCACGAGGACAACTCAACTCCCCAAAACACACGTGTCTATGCATATGAGGCCGTATGTCGCAAATACAATATGGAAAAGTAACATCCTAGTGAAAATGAAGAACGATTAGAGTTAAGTTCCTCACTAACTTGCTAGTTACATTAACCATTTTTTATGAAGAATGGCATAGATTGTTTGGGGTGGGATAGAGGGCAGGAAGGAGAGTTATCTCTGAGGAAAACATTAAGTGTTTAATGATACAAAGTATTAATAGACTAAGCATTGATAATTCTGACATAATTACATTTCTCTGAAAAAAATTCTTCTGCCTACAGCAAGTCTCTGCAAGATTGCTCTGCTGTCTTCTCACGTACTATTTGCTGTTGCTCCAGAAAGAACAGCTATTACAAATAAGGATGCTCATAATAAACCCACAGGGACAGAAGGAATGCCAGGAAAAACAGATCGTTTTTAAGTTATAAATTGTCAACACGCTTTTTTTGAAGTATTACTTGAAAAAATGGATCTTCAAAACATGAAAAACAAGGACAAATACTTTGCATTAAGCATTAACAGAGGACACTTAGTCAATACATACAATGCAATGCATTGATGTATATGGTACAGCCTCATAAGAAATGCAGAGTTTTTCACAATGTGTTTGCATTTTGCTATTCCCTCAATCATACTTAAAAAAATAACATGATGCTCAGTGCTTTAACACGTACCAAGTAAAGCCCCCTGTTCAGAAAACAGTATGGGTACACCGCTAAGATGAGCAAATACTGATTTTCTTATCAACCTCTCCAGTTGACAGAAATTTTTCTTTTACCACTATGAATGCTGGGTTTGTATTTGCATAAAATATATTTACCTATTCAAAAGCCTTTAGCTTGCATAAAAAAAGAGAGGCAACAATACCTCTTGTAATTGTAGCTCTTTCTTCTTAGCTGATAAATTCAAATGCTTTTCTAACAAACTGTAGTTCTTCTCTGTCTCTTTATCAAACTTCTTCTTTTCCTCCTAGACACAGAAAAAAAGTAACATTAATTTCTATATAAAAATCTAAGAAAAAAAACCTCCTTCTTTCTTTTAAAATTCTACTTCATCAGAAACAAAGAGAAACAAACTGCCATAGCTCCAATAATTAAGGAAAAGTATGTTTCCAACTCAATTTTCTAATTAATTCAAAGGCTAACTTGAAATGAAATCCCATTGCATCGTTACAGTGAAGCTTATGAAATGAATGCTTACATCTTCCAAATCAAAAAAATAACTCTTTATTTATTGCCTTTTCCATTCTTTTCAGGGATCATCCACATCATCTTGGTTTTGAATAGAGGACTTCAAGGGAAATACCAGTTTCACTGAAAATAAGAACTTTCTATAACCAACAGGGGACAAGTTCCAGCAGTGTCACAGTTCAAAACCCAACGAGAATACAGCTCTTATTTCATACTCAATTCTATTCTTGATTTTAAAGCCATACAAAGGCCTCTGCACTGAATTCCTGCTTCTACTAAACTGTTGTGGCAACCATTAAAAATACCCCGACTTTTTAAAATAAAGAAAAATCTCCATAAAACACAAAATCATGCCAGCAAAAGGCATACATCTCAGACACATATGAATATCACTTGCATATGCATATCCATTTCTCTGATCATCAAAAGCAATATATTCGAAGAAAGACAGCCATTAAATGCTTCTAGAAAATCTGAGTTCTTTGAATCTAATTTAGTAGAAGACAATCCTTTCATTTCCTCAGTTCTAGTTTCCTAATTCTGTGTTTTAAGACAGAAATCAGTATTGATTAAATCAACCAACCAGTTTTGAGGCTACGTTTAACTGCTAATTGCAGTTAAAAATAATTTAAAGTAAGTAAAATCAAGTATTATATTACATATTAAAGAAAGAACTGATAGATTTACTCATCAGAAATATACCAGTTCAATTAAAATACTTTTTTATCATTTGTCAGTGTGGAATTTCATTTAAATGTATTCTACCTAACATACTGGTTAGACTCTACAGACATACCTGCTCTTTTTTTTTTTTTCCTCTTAATCTTTCTTTTTTAATAATACTATATATAAGTGATATATATTTTTGTTCTCTAAGTGACTGGATTCTGAAGACGGCATTTTATTGAAGAGGGGTTCTAAGCTGTTCGGGATCACATCTCAGCAAGAGCTTCCACCAAAATGCTAGGTTTATCTCTATTATGAGTCTAAGAACTCTCTTTTAAAAAGCAGCCACAACATTCCTTACCACTGAGAAGCATTAAGATACGCCTTTGGTTATCAGTGTGATTAGAGATAATACATCAGCTTATGGGAAATTAGGAAGAAAAGAGGGAGGATGAAGGGGCAAGGGAGCGGACTCCTTGTGTTTATATTAGCAAAATTTCCATTGATGTGGTCAACATTTGAGTGCTGCCAGAAAAAGAGAGCGCAACTGAATTCTAAATAGGCAAAGCCAGAAACTTTACACATGTAGCTTGGGATTAGAGCAGCAACACCTTTTAATAAGGGATAATTCAACAAGGCTCTCAGCTTCCAGCACTATGCAGCTAAACTTCTTTTCTTTTTCTTCTTAAGCCTACCTCAGACCATTTCATCCGCAGGGCACGTAAGACACAGAAAAATCTGAGGCAGCAGACGCAACTTTTATCTTGTAATGATAGAGTGTAAATTTTTCCTAAAGCAAATACTGCACAACGTTCCAGATATATTTCACTACTAGATGCCATAACTTGTTTTTCAGAACTAAGCAGTATTATATTTCCACTGTCAGTACTTTGATTATATTGAATAAATATTTAGTTAAGAATATTCAGAGTTAAATATTTTTAGATTACTCTTATTTAAACATTACACAGTTACACAAGACTACTCTATTTAAGACTAAATCAGAAACAACAGCTTCAACTTCACAGAAACAGTGTGTGAGGGACACAAGGGAAGAAACATCCATCCAAACAAAATGCAAGATGTGGACTGTGTGAATGCAACTTGTCATGTTAGAAACATCAGGGACAGAATTGTAAGTACGAAATGAGTGAAGATCATGAGGTAATTTAAAGCACTATGAGTTCTCACCTCCAAACCAACATTGTTCTTTAACACTAAAAATACTGTTGAAATAATCCATTCATTACCACTGCTTCTATGACAATAGGTTACATTTAGAACAAATTCTCTTTTTTTGTGGAAGACTCTCTATATTACAGGCCAAGTTTTTATTGCATGGTGGTTGGGACATCTGATGTACTTCTCAGAAACGCATAAAATTACACAAAGCTCATTGGGCTACTGAACTGTAATAATTTATGATCAACAGAGCATTTTCCATTCACAAACACTGACATCACATTCAGAACTCGCTAATCATTCCTGATAAAGTCAAAACACATAGCACTCTCATAACTGAAACATTATCTTAGCTATTAAATATCACTGCTGACAAAGTCAGGAAATTATAAAATAAAACATCTGCAGAGAGGTGGTTTAAAAATGTATGAGTTGAGTTTTACAACAGAAAACTGTTACATAGCTGGGGTTTTTTTGTTTGGTTTTTTTTTTTAGTAAGCATTTAAATTTCTCACTGGAAGACAGAAGGTAGACAGGTGGAAAGCTAGTCTGTATTTAATACGTGAAGTTAGCTTTTTTTTTTTAATATGCACAATATAATGACTGTCTTAAAAAAAGTACTGAACACTTTCATAAAAAAAACAAACCAAAACTTTGCAGGTTGCAAAAATATAATTCAAAGCATATGGATGAGCGAGCTGCTTTTGGGTAGTTAATATTGTCAGCCTTTGATTGTGCAACTGCAAGCAAATACAAAGCAGAGCAGGGTTACCCATTGGGAAGGGAAGCAGGCTGTTGGTCAGATTGCTCCTGTTCCAGACACAGAGATAAGGGAGGGGGAGGAGAGAAGGAAGGGAAAGGACACATTCTTCTCTTCTTGAAAGATACTTTCCATTTGTTTCTGAAGCAAGTTCTCAAAGTAGAAAAAAGAAGTATGAATACATGAAATATAAACAACAGTATCTCTCTGCCAAATACACGTCATTACTGCAGTGCAATCCAAGTACAGAAATTAAACTTATCGTAAAGGCAATGAGGGACAAACCTTTACAGCTCCTAGCTGCTCTTTCCTAAATCTTTCCAAAGGTTTGATCAGAGTCTCAGTAACACTGAGTGCCTAAAGAAAAAAAAGCATGGGTTAGGTTTCTTCAGCTGGACTGACAAGTCACTTTAGCATCAGCAATAAAAAAGCAAGCAAGCTCTGGGTAAAATAAAGAAGCATGCAAGTTAGGAGTCTTAAATCCTAACTCAAAAAACCCCCACACCCCGGAGTTCATTCAAGCTTTCAAAATTCCAACCCCTTATTTCAATCCACTGTCAGGAAAATTAAATCTAAAACCAATGCAAAAATTTTAGAAATGTATAGGGTGCAGCCAAACTGCAAGAGTTCTACTTGCACCAGTCTTGCAGATCAGGTTGATGGTGTCAATGAACACCAGAATGAGACAAGACAAACAATAGTCATTTGGGGACAGAAAAATTTCTGCAACAAGAAACACTACCAACAACTGCAGAATAGACTCTGTAAGCAAGTAATAATTGTTTAAACACACAGTTAAAGCCATTAGGCATTGATATACATATATTCCCAAACATTTACATTTAAGTACATTAAGAACATGTTAACCTAAGTCATAGCATCAAGAGGTGTAAAGTCAAGAAACAAGAGGTTTAGTTGACTGGGTGAGCACCCACCAGTGGACTTATGATAAATGGCCTCGTAGCCATACTAAAGAGGGAAAAAAAGGACACAATACACCATTATAAGACAGAAAATTGTAGCTTATTAGATCTGGACAGCAAACACAGTTTCTAGTTCCCAGGAAATTTCACAGGAGATACGAGTAGGGTTGGGTTTGGTGTAAAGATGACTTAAAATTTTAAAAACATTTTAAATTTCAGCAAAGGTTGGAACTTCTTGAATGTAACAGTAGCATGGAAAAGATAGCAAGAGTGTTTGAGGTGTGGAGGAGCAGGTGGGATCCTTTTTGATCTCAGTCCTAAGGCAGACCCGCAGCGTAAGTTGTGTCCAGGATTGGGCTTAGCACAGCCACGGTGCTGAGCTGCCAGGAGTCCAGGCAGAGCTTCCTGGAAGGCCATCTTAGATAAAACAGAAGGCTTTCTCTCCCTCCCAACTCCTTCAAATATGAAAAGCTTCAAATAAAACATTGCAGGCTTAAACTGGCCTTCTGGAACACTCCTGAAAAGCTCTTACCATAAAACACAAGAATGATGTATTGGAGATCTGGCACAACACAAATCTGAACAGCTTTGTCTGCTCCCACCCACCCCTGGAGCCATGCAGGGATTACTGTGGGAGTCATCATTTTTGAACAATCACAGCAGCATGTACCTAACTGGAAACCCAAATATCTGGCAAGTCTGGGCCAAACTGCACGTTGCACAGTCATCCATGCAACAGATACTTCCTAATATCAAAGCACTTGTTTTCGTGGCTCAAACTTTTTCTTTCTACATCCATTTCCTGATTGTGGCAAAAACTCTTAAAGTATCCTTCAGTGTACCCTTGGTGGGAGCAAAAGAACAATGAAACCTGTCAATTTTGTCTTTCAAAAGCGTACAGCAGCACTGGGCTAACGACAACACAGGAGACCTCAGCATCAAGCTGGAGGGTGGGGAAAGGACAACAGAGCAATGTCTCCAGCCCAGCAAAGAGATATCCTGAAGAGTCCACCTCAAGGCTTTGGGAATACTCCTGGTGGCTGCAGAACCATTCATTCCCTGAGCTGGCATCACTCTCCCCAAAAGAGAGCCAGGGAAGTCAAATGCCCCAAATAGGTGCTGAACTGTGAGTCTAGGAAGGATTTAGCCCACCTGGCAGCCTCTGCACATATATCCCAACTACTCAAGTAGTTACCAGGAGTCTTCAGGGCAGTTTTTTGGATATTCAGGATTTTCAAATTTTGTCATGCTCCCAAAACTTTCCTGGAAATTCTTTGGGGCTGAAAGTAAACAGTAATTTGGATTTATAATTGAATCAAGCACCAGAAACATTTTCCTGGGACACAGCAGAAGCTACTGCGGACTGAAGGATCTCTCCTTACGGATCGCAAGGATTCTCACAAGTCAGAGCACAGAACTGCTCGCAGAAATCACAGAATAGTCCTTCTATGTTGGAAAACTTTAAGAAGTTTAAATTGTTTCTGCCAGTTTCCTCTAGACTGACAAAGCAATGGAGAAAGCTATGAAGTCCCCTCAGAGCAAAATTCAAGAGAGGATGACACTAGCTGCCAGGAGCTAAAAGTACCATGGTTAGTGCAATCATTGAAAAACATTTAAAAGGTAGCAACTGAGCACTCAGAGGGTCAGGACATTAAAAATAAATATCTAATGACAAGTTACTTATTAGTTGTTTAAACTTTTACCAAAAAGAGTGAAACTGAAGGTTAACAGGCAGTGAACGTGTGCTGAACATGAAGTCCGAGTCAAAGAAAACCACAGCACCTTGATGTAACAGAGGAGGAAAAAAAAAAAAAAAAAAGGAAAAAGAAAAAACCCGCAGGCAGAAAAAGCTGTGGTTTATAAGCCAGCAGGGCTGGCTGCAAATCACTTGGTCTGCTACACTCCTGTGCAGCATTAACCATGGGAACCACTACAGGAATTTGTTTGAAGCTGAAAATAATCTTTAAATCAAAATGGGATGTTCCCTTAGTGACTGCCAACAAACAGATTCTGCTGCTGCCAGTGGTATGATACGCCACTATCTCTTTCACTAAAAGAAAAATGAGCCTCCCCTCCTTCTGAAAAAGACGTTTCTCATTTTGTACAAGTTAAACTTTTGTTAACAGATGCCTCTCCAGCTGAATTTTGCCTGCCAAACAGCTATTTATGATGTGTCAACCCCTTTGCTTTCTGTGTCTTGGTTAAACAACCGGGCTCTTGAGTATTTCTTGGTGAAGTGGAATTCTCATGGAACTTCATACCAGGCCCATAACAAAAACACAAGAAGAATATTTCCTCCTCACTGAATTAATCATGTATGTGAGTTTATACTTGTATAAACAGAAATTGTCAACCAAGATGTGACTGGTAAATTTAACAGTAAATTACAGAGCTGTTCTTCTGACTGGCAGAAATAAAAACAAAGTTCATAACTAAAATATGCACAATACTAGATTAAATAGGGAGGCATCCGCACTGATTTCCAGTTCTTAGAATCCAGTGCTTGTCATGAAAACCTACAAAAAGATGTGTACTTATTTATAGAACAAAAACATTATTTACTCTGCTATTCAATGTTAATTTAGTTTATTTATAACTTGGGAACTCAAAACATCACTTTTTTTTTTTTTTAACATGGATAACAGCTCAGTAAACCAAAAAAACCAAAATTTCTCCCAGTATAAGGAAATAAGCTAAGGATCACTTGAATATATTTGTCATTATCACTTGCACCTTCATTGGGAACTAGGACCATGCTGAAATGTAAAATTTCCAAGAAAAGTTGCATTATGCATTTAAGTTAAATATTCACTAATATGAACTTACACATTCCTTCCTCTTCCAAATTCTGTCTTGACTCAAATTGATTGTCATCCCTCCACTCCTCTAATCCTAGCAGATTATGATCATAGGAATGTACTATTTAAAGGGCAACAAAAAATTCCTTTCTTTTCTTTGTATGTCAAATCTATCCAAACCTACCTGAAAGGAATATATACTCAATTTTAAAATCTGACAGGAAAACTGTGTCAAGTGTTAAGTCATAAGCGAGTTAATATAAAGAGGTCATCTCTCGGGCAACAGCATCTTAACCAGCTTTATGAATGTCAAAGTCTCAGGAATGCCTTAAGAAATGTTTAACCCGATGTGCACACCTGCCTCAGGCAGACAGTCTGAAACGGCTTGTGCTAGTCCTGTTCTATTTGCTGCACCTATGGAAAGGTCAAAGAACTAACTTAACTTGAACATATAAGCCTGGCAACAGCAGCAATGAAATCACTTTCATCATCACCTCAGAAAAGCACTGTATCCAGCACTTCCAACATCATCCTGAACATACCTCCAAGTTTCAATCTTTACAAAACTCTACCTGCTTATGCAGAGAAGTTGTACAGAGTGGTGATAATCCTGATTCTTCCAGCTCCATATTCTTCAAAAGCAATAAGTAACAGGTAGTAGATTAAGGGGCACAAAGCAACATCTCCTAGATCAGCTCACAAAGGCACAGACTAAATCCATTAGAAGCGCATTTACAGCAGTTTGCTACTTCATCATTTAAGTCAACAAGATCCAACAGATAACTCACCAGGCCAGAGCCAATCCACAAGATAACTATCTAGCCGGTCACGTCTTCCCTTCTCAGAGAAGGTGGGAGTATAGCTGTTTAGGGAGAAACTGCTTCCTCAAGTACCTCCTCCTATGCACTGTAACCTGAGAGACAGCACCATCCACCAGCAATCAATGCTCTACATGCTTTCTCACCCTCCCGCAGTAGACAGGAGCAGCCTCTCTGCGTTCCCGCTCCCCTTACAAGCACAACCAGGGTTGTCTTGCAGAGGAGGAAGGTTGCTTGCATAGGCTGTAAAGGAGTATGAACCCACCAGAGCTGTCCCAGTCCAGTCCATGAGGCTAAAAAGGCTAAACCAACGTAAGCCAATCAAAATTTGTTTTGCTTATCCTATAAAAGCAGCACTGGCCTCCCAGTTTTCATCCTACAAATGTCCTCAGACCTCCGTCTTTACTGGAAATTACACATTGCTCATCCACAACTGTGGTGGTGAGGTAAATATGTACGCTGACTCTGCTACCCTCTCACTCCCATACAAGACATGTTTACTGAGAAAGAAGCCCTAAACACACACCTTGCTACAGACTGCACAGCGACACAGGAGTGCCGAGTTCCCAATACTCATCCCAGGAACTGGAACGTAGATTAGATGCCAACAAGAAAAGAGGGGTTTAAGTTTCCTAGCACACCAGCTAGAAAGACTTATTTGTAGACAGGGGCAGGATTGTTTCGCCCCTCCACAAAGCAAAGAGGGAGGCCGCCAGTCCGTAGGGCAGAGCTCATGAAACAGAGAAAGTGTCAACGAAACTAGATCTGGGAAGGAAGTTTTGCCCTATTGAGTGCAACAGAGAATGCAGAGAAGACATACCTAGCAGTGATTCCATAACAAAGTAGTTAACACCACTGCTAAATAAAGAAATTTACTGCCTTCAGCTGCACTTCCGCTTACAGAGGGCAGAGCTCTTCTATGTTTTTCCTAAGAAATAGCAACATTCAGCCTAATAAAAACATGGTTTCTGATACCTCCAATGTTGACAAAAAGGGAAGTATATGCTACTGAATATATATGGATATACTGGATATATCTGCTACTGAAATTTCTTAAAGCATTAACATCTATGCCCAAAGCCCCGTATTATGTAACTTCACAGATACAATTCCACTACTGAGAACATCGGATGTTACCTCAAAGCCTTAATCTCTTTCTTTTCTCATAAGAACACGATTTGCTCTTAGTTACACCAACGTGTTCCCCATACGCTGCACAGTCAATTCTCCTGGCAGTACGCCATGCAGATAAGAGTGGCTTATCTCTCTAACTACTTCTTAGCCCTGGTTTTGTATTTAACTGCAGCACTGATAATTGCAGTCAAAGCAACCCATATGCAAAGCTTGCTTGTTTGTTTTCAAGTGCAAGTTTCCCTTTTGTAAAAGTGTCTGGATTTTCTCCCCACTTTAGAGCTTTCCCTGGAGCTTTACAATCTTTAATTAACAAAAGGCCTCAGCCTTGGGTCTACAAACACGGGTGTTACAGTTTTTCGTTTTCAGAAGGACTGGAGTCTATAGACTAAAGGATTTTTAAGGGGGTCTCATAGCACATTAATAATTGCTTCTTTGTATGCGTGCACAAGCTATAAAAAAGAAGTGACATCCATTCCTCCAGATTCACTGGCCGTGGAGGAAGCTGTCTAGTAACAAGAGTCAGGCAGACAGATATATCTGTTCTAGAGACAATCTATTTTGTACATTTCTGTGATGCCAGGAGGCAACTGTAACACAACCTTCCTCTTAAGTGTTCCAGAAAACTATTCCCAGGGTGTGGTAAGACCACTACAACTTCCTCAAATTGTTCCAGGGGAAATTTCTTAGACCATTGGTCTAGGAAGAGCCACAATACAGGCAGACTCCTGTACTCTGCACTTTCTGGCTCTTTTTAAGGCAGCAGCCTTGGCTTACAGAGAATATAATACCAGTCCTTCCTTCTAGCCAAAGGTTATTTCCGGTTCAGTGGAAGCTTATAATTGATCTAAAGGACAGACAGCTAAAAATGCCTGCTATGACCTATCTGCTCTACTGTGCTCTGCTTTGAAAGACTGTTTGCATTGATTCACTTGCCATGAAACTGCTGGCCTCAAACATTAAATTGGTATCATAAGCAAACAATGCAAACAACAAATTCTTTCCTTTTTAAAAAAAATACAGTTAAGACAGTCGGTTTTAGTAAAGATTACTTACTAAAAGGTATTTAATAGTCCTGGCTTTTGCATAAGTTTTTTCTTACAAAATACTTTCCGCTACAAAGAGAAGAATACTACAAAGCCATAAATGTAACAAACAGGAAAAGAAATAGAGACAGAGTTTCACAAACAGCAACAAATCAGCTTTTCCCCATCTAACTGGAGGAACGCGGTGGAAAACTCCTCCAAAGAAAAGACCTTCCCTTAGCAAACCCAACATGCAAGACCTGAACAGCGGGACACACCAGAGCATCAGTCTAGTTCTCATACGACTAGAGAATCACTTCCAGTCCCTGCTTTGAAATCAGCAGTCATGTAAAGATCTTGACAAAGCGAAAAGGATGCACAGGAAAGGAAATAGTATAACGCCCATTTTCTTCACGCATGGCAAAGCTCATTGCTGAGCAAAAAGACGCCACTGAAAGGCAAGCAATCCAACAGCAAACAATGGCTTCAGTGTTCGGTCAAGAATGAACTGCTCAGTTATTGTCAGCACGGTCCTCCACAAGAAACAGTGGTGTTATTAACAACCAGCAAAATCCAAACTGGTGACACTTTTACAATGCAAATTCCAAACATTTCCCATTGATGAAATAACAGAATGGAAATTCTCTAGTGAGTTATGTTGATGCATGTGAGGCCACAAAGTTATCTGGAAGAGGAAGCTAGTGGTAACGCAACTTTTCAGCCATAATCACTCAGAGATGGAAAGGAATGCACCCAGAACTGGCTCTCTACTTTTTTTCTACTGTGTAGACAATAGTCATCTTTATTGTATAGATTAATGTGCACAAGTTCATATGTAACTCAAAACAATTTCAGAAGACTGTATATAACATAAAAAAAAACCCAAATAAACAAATCAAACATCCAATGTCAGGAATCACCAAAACAGAGAGATGTCTGAAGCAGTCACAGTTCCTCATTTGCGTTCCATATTCTGACGATATGCCATGCAGAGGAAAAGTGAAGGCTAGGCAATCAGATACAGCAACGGTTGTTCTGCTTGATTCTAAAACTGGAAACATTTTTATTAAATTGAACAATTTGGACAAGGGAAAAAAGCATCTAAGTCCTGCAATTAAGGTAGTCAAATGCTGTTCCTGAGAAATTCTGTTTTATCAGTGCCTCTAGCTCTGCATCTGAGATGTTCAATATGGTGTTGGCAGCCTAATTTTTGAAAAGAGGTCACAATTTATGTCTTGGCAGATACATTCAGTAGCCTGTGATGTCAAGGGACTTAGAAGGATCTGCACATATGGACTTCTATATAATGCTTTGAACTCTTACTGAACAGATCTTGAATGTGTCTTACGTCCAAAAGTATTGGATAATTTTTTACCCTAAATCAATGAGTAAACTGCTTGCTCTATCACACAGATTTCTTCAGGTTACTGTGAAGATAGATTAAGATTTAAATATCCATGTGCAAAGGACCAAAGAAAAGCTCAGAAAAAAAAATACCACTCTTCAGAGCAAACTAGTCTAAACTAAATACAGAGTCACTGAACAAAAGGTAACAGTGAGCTACTCATGAATACTGTATGTTAAGTGAGCACTTAACCTGTGAAATAAATACTCATGCACCCAAATACTCCATCATAAGAGGAAAGTATAAATAAGCATATGTACATATTTGCAGAGCTCAATTAAATTCTACCTTTAACCTTTTGAGTGTATCCCTTTGAACTTCCTTTAAATTCTTTTAACCCTAACAACTGGGAAACCTTTTTTCTCCCCCCCCGCCCCCCCCCCCTTTTTTTTTAAGAGGAAGTAGAAGAAAGAATACAATAGTGTCTTCACTGAGATATTTCTTTAAAAATCCATAAAGAAACAGTTTCTCATGTTCCTGATTTATGTTGGGAATAATTCTGCTTTTCAGAGAGATGCTATTTTGAATTTGATTCTGACAACCTGGTAAAACTGACAAAGAATGCAATAGGATTTTTGAGAGGCCAGGACCACAAAGATACCTATCACATAAGAATCATAGTCTTTCTTCTTTGCAAGAAGAAAAAAAAAGATAAAAAAAGTTCAAAAAATAACTATGTAGCATCTTTCCTCCAAAGACATCTGAAGGAATAGAAATGTGCAAAACTGTAGCAGGAAATAGAAGAGACCAATCATATCAAAGTAAAACAGCAAGTTTATACTGCTTTGGGAAATGACAGGAAACATAGTAAGCTGAGTATAATTGTATCAGAAATCCTATACAAAGACAAATGTGTTGCAGTAAAAAGGAAATATACAACTACTTGGGACAAAGTTAGAAAGACTAAGGCAAAAAACACATTATATTTGGCAAGAGGCAAAGAAAATTCTATAGAAAAGGGGTTCTTCGTATGTATTTCAGAAAACGAGGAGGAAGGAAACTACAAAACCATTATGTGACTGGAAAGAGTTAAAATAAACCAAAAACTGACTGTCAGACAACAGCAGATTTTAATAATCTTCACAAAGGAAAAAATCTCCATTCATTATAGCAAACCATCTAACAAAGTGGGGAAAAAATACAAGATCTTAAGTCAAGTAAGGATTTCTTAAGAACAATAAATGTATTCCTACATTACGCAACTGAAGAACTGCATTCAAGTCAGAAAGGGCTTTGCTGCAGACTTGTTTAGGAACTCAACAAAGCAAATTAAAGGGAGAGGCAGCAAGGCCCCAGAAGACGGTAAAAGAGCAAACACAGCAGCAATATAAAAGTGAGAGGAGGAGAAAGCAGGAATTGAAAAAGTTACAGACCAGATGTAGCAACTGTGATACTCAAGAGTCCTGGAAAACACTACAGAAGGTTAAAAACTACTTTGAATTTGTTCGGAACAGTATCTAGTTTCCTTTTCGAGATGAGCACAGTAGGTGATCTCCTCAGTGAAGTCTTCAATGCTGACCCACACAACATTCTCAAAAGCAAAGGTGGTGACCTGATTTTAACAAATAAACTACAGGAAGAATGAGAAAACAACATCCTGGCTGCAAAACTACCCTGAAAAATAGCTGTTCAGCTAAGAGGACATTTCAAGCATAATATAAGAAACTACTGCCAAGTTTCCTGCATAATCTGATTTTTCAGTAGCAATTTATGGAATGACTTACCAATAACGCCACCAAACTAATAGACGTGTAGAGTGACATAAATCCAAGAGAAAATGTCAGTGCTTTCACAAAGCAGGATTAAAAATTTTAAGACAAAAAAGAGAGATAGTCTAAACTCAGTGTAATTAAATTGAAGAAGGAAAAATACAGATGTAAAACACCACTTTGAAAGGGTAACAGTGAAAATACTGGTGACCGCACCAGTAGTGCCAAGTACTGCTGAGGTTACTGAGGGAACAGTAGAAGTGCGGTCACATTTGGTTATGATTTAGCAAGCCTGGAATCAACAGGGAAAATTAATTAGGGGCAGGCTGGTCATTTGGGAGAAGACTAGTATGGAGGAAGGGAGGTATGGAGGTGGTAAAAGGGACGATGAAGGAAAGGGATGATGAAGGAAAGGGACAACCACAGGCAACCAGTGCCTACCAGGCAGCCCTGTGCTGCTCATCACTGCAGCTTAAATGAGGGCAGCCAGTGAAGCCTGTTGTTCTGAGTCCATCACAAGAACCAGACCTGCTTCTGCTGTCAGGAGAACTGGGGTTAGGAGGGAGGTTTGGTGCTCTCCCTGGCAAGCAGAAGAATTGCAAGGTGGCAGAATAGAACATCTTAGCATCACCCCCTTGGTGCCTGTTCATCTCCAACCTTTTCTTACTTGTCTTGTGAGGTTCCTTTTCATCCCCGCACCTCCACAACACTTCTGTAATGGCAAAGGAGCCAAATGTAAACCTTATGACTCCGTTCATCCTTAACACATAAAAATAATTTCCAGAATATTCTCAGGGACAAAGCGATCTATTTCCTACCTGCCCTGGGGAATGTCATCAAGCTACAGTGCTATGGAAAAACTTAATTTGGTTTTGATTCGGCCGGTCTGTAATAATTCCAGTGAAATGTTTGGATTAATGCAGACTTGCCTTTTCACAAGCAACTAAATCCTTTGACTGCTGGGATATAATTTCAGTAGCCTTTGAAGGAGATGGAAGAAAAGGTAAAACCACGAAGAGCAAGACTCCAACATCTGAATGAAATAAATAAATATTCCACCAAATAACTATTTACCAGCCAAATGATAATGAAACAAATAAATTTATGGTAAACACTTATGGAAAGTTTCATGAGCTGTGGAATTGCCACAAACACCAAAAACCATGAGATGAGTAGGTGATGAGTATTTAATTTCGGTTTAGAAAGTATTCTAAGCGCAAATTTGTTTCATTTACAATATGGTTGTGAAAAGAAAATAACCCTTTTCTCAAATACCAAAAAATTAAAATGCACATCAGTATCTGAAATATCCTTAGTTATATAATTATTCATTGATTTCTTTAATTTTTCTTTATGTGACTGAAATCTATCTGCAATTCTGCACTGAAACTGAAATGAGCACTCAGAAACCTGGTCATTTTCAAAAAACGGTAATGGGGAAAATGCTCAATAAAGAGCATTCTTAACAAAGAAAAAAAAAAACCTGCTATATACTTTGCATCTTAATGGAAAGTCTTTGGATCCCTGACATGATTCCAAACATCTGTGAGGGCAACGTGCCCTAGTATTCTCCATAGGAGTATCACTAGAGCTCATGCCACTGTTAAAACATCCATGGAGAAGTAAAAAAAAAAAAAGTCAGAGCAGCAGCCACTGAAAATTATCTTTAGCAGCCACCACACCATCGTTTTTCAGAGACTTACAGCCACTGCTATATTAACTCACTCTAGAAATGATATACAACATTTACTAGACTACAAATGCAACGAAAAGGCTACACATCTGGTAACTCAGAGAATACATTCTGTTTCTATCTGGAATTAAATATTTGCCCCACAATATTTTATACTCCCATTTTTCAAACTGTCACTGTTCTAACAGTGTTTTTCATGGTAACATTTCCCAAAGACTTTCACTAATTACATGTATGCAACTTCATTAAAATAGAATACAGCTATGGATGGCAAGAAAAAGCAGAGTAAAGACTGTACTTCAGAATTAAGAATAAAAAAAAAAGTATTCAAACATACTTGAGCAAATCCCTATAACTTGGCAAAACTACTCACGATACTGTGAAGTTGTCTCAGCTATGTAAAGACTATTCTTCAGGAATGTGCAAGGAACCACATCGATGCTAATTCTGATCCAAATGTGATTCCAGCTCAGTACATAGTAGGACATAATGCAGCACTCTCAAAGAACCATGAATATTACCAGACTCAGGACTGACAGAGAGAGAATGTTAAAAAAAAAAAAACCCAAAACCCATTGTTCACAAGTTCTCACCTATCTACACAATCCTACACTGCAGGCACAGAACACAGATTAGTCTGTTTCCTCTCAGGCAATGCCAAGTGGTTACTGACTTCCAGGAAGATAAAAAATATAATCACATGGCAAATACTGAGGAACGTAATTGCTATCTAGGCAGATCTAAGAGCATTTCCTAGATGCGCACACAGAAGAAAACTGGGTTCACGTCATCCACTCTATGAATCCCTGCTCTGAAACAAAAGCTGCGCGTGCAACTGCAGAGGAGAACCCTGGTACCACCCAGAAAGAATCCCCTCATCTTCCAGACGGCTTCGGCAATCAAGATAGCAAGGTGCATTGCAGAGCTCTCAGCCCACAGTATATGCAGCCAACCTGACACATATTATACTGAAAAACCCTATGCAATTGCAGGCACACGAATGAAGAACACTCCCTGCGACAAAACAGAGCAACTAAATGTTCGCATATGAAGCCCTCCACCAGAAAGTTCACCTACAAAGAAAAGGTTTGTAAGTCTGCTACTGCATCCAGCCAACAGATTGCATCCCAGATCCACATAAGTGTTGGAGCCAGAGCCACAGTGTTCCTGGATCCAAATTTGGGCAATTTCCCAACCCTGGGTGTCCTGCTGCAGTATTAAATCTTTCATCTTACTTTTTACTGTAAATCATAAAAAACCGTATCATGGTTTTCCCATTCATCCCAGCCATAATTTATCAGGGCACTACCATTTTAAACCACCTTACAGTTATCTGTCCTGACTATAGCAGCTATTTCTCATTTGAGGAAGAAAGTTGTTATCTGTAACTACACCACAGAATCAGAGGCTGCACAATGAGGGCTTTCATTGTGAAGTTTTTTAGATCAACATCTTGGTGAACAAAGCAGTAAGTAACTTTAACTGACTTTCATCTTACTCTTTACTATATGTACTGCTTTTTAAAATTTTTATTGCAACTCACCAAAATTTCTCTTTGTTCTTCCAGATTTTTTAAGAAGTTTGAAAACTCATGAAGTGATGCATCTGTAATACAAAACCAGAAAAAAAGTTTTATCATGTTGCAGGATTGCATGGCAAAATACAGCCACTTAAGAGTTCACTTCTTACCTACCTATGTATCTTTCATCATCCGTCTCTGCATCACCAATGAATTCAAATTTAAAGTCTCTCAGAGAATGGGCAAATTTTCTCTGGGCTGCTGAAAGGTCTGCATGGGGAAAAAAAAAAAGCACAGATTGAAGGTTAGGGAATCATTTTTAGAAGGCTGGAAGATCCCCCTACCCCTAGAATAATCAACTTTTACAAGAAACCCTTAACACAAGTCTGCCTAAGGACATTAGAGGACATCCAATATTGTCTAATCCTCTTCTGATCTCATCTGGGAATATGTCACACAGATTTCTTTATCTAAAACTATATGAGAGAAAGCAAGTGTGATCATGTGTACATTACTAGACCTATTTTTACATTTCACTATACCACAATGTAGGGCACAGGCCATACAAACAGATCTGTAAGTACAGAAGTTCAAGGCACAACACTCAGAGTAAGTTGTGCCAGTTGTCTTACTCTGCTAACCTAAATTCACTATGTTTTTTTCGCTATATTTGTCAGCACAAATACGCATCTCAGGATTTTTGCTATCTGTGAAAAGTATATAATTTTAGTGAAACATTTATACATAAACCAGATTTAAAAGAATTGTTGCACTGGAACTAGAAATGCCAGAAGTTAGTTAAGATAAACACACAGCATTAATTTTGTATAATAACTTGTGAAATAGTCCTAAACCATTTTCTTTACTTTTTACCTATTAGCATTTGACAGCTTGGGGTCGGAGGGCTGCACTCTTGCATCCTTTAGGAAGTAATCAGACTCCATATTCAGCCACAATATCATCATTATAAATCCTTATTAAGATCTACAAAGCTGTAAATACGCAGTGTGCACACACTTTTCTGTTGTGCTGATGTGCAGGATGGGAACATCATGAGTTCTGGAAGGATGAAATTGCTCAATGGAAAAAAAACGATGCACGTCCTGGTATGCTTGTAGTCAGTAGTAAAGGTTTTACTCACATTTTTGTTGCCAGCCAAGGTTAAGGACAATCTGAAATATTTAGTTAATCTATAATCATCTTCTTATCACATGCAGTTCTGAAGGGCTCAGAACAACTCTTTTAACACACCAGCTAAACATTTTGTTCTTTAACTAGAGATAAAGACTACAAACTTGGGGTTTTTTTGCTGTTCTTGTTTTGGTTTTGTTTATGGGTTTTTTTTAAAAAACTTTATGATAGGTCTTGCATCCAACACATCATATGTTTTATCACATATCATAGCCAAGTACAACTTTGACATACAATACCACACTGGAAGTTCAGCTCAACCACTTAAAAGGGTAAGTCACAAATACCCTACAAACAGCAAGAAACAACCTAAAATGAAAAACAACAACTTTCAATTCCTTTCCATTGCATGTTCTTCCTTGTTCTCCCATTTCTCCTTAGTACTTCCTTACCTATTGCATAACAGCACTGTTTCCTGTGATGCCATGCTGCCAGGTACTCACCTCCCTTTGGCAGCTTCTTCTAAAGCCTATACATGTACCCTTCAACACATGAAGCAGCAGGATAATGCACCAGGTTGAATGAAGAACGGTAAGAAGGTTGAAGGAAAAAGTAACACAAGTCCCATGTGAAAGGAAACATAGGAATTTTAAAACAAATGTCTTGTGGGCTAAAAGGCTGTTCCTAAAGCAGACAGCAAAAGGAACAAGTTCTGCCAGCTATGAAAGCCTTAAATATGGAAAATAACAGGTTTGTTAAATATCTAATGTTATGCTTATTTGTGAGCCAGGTCACACCACAAGGCTGAAAAGTTTATTTATGGGATAATGGGTCCAACAATACACACAATTCCAAACTTATGTAATTTTCTTGAATCCGATAATCCCCTACCAAAGTCCTGTCATATGAGAGCTAGCCCCTTGCTAGAGGAAGGAATTCTTTATGAGGTTTTCTCACTTGCAAAGGTGAAGTATTCAAATAATGTTGAGCAAGTTGCTTATTACAGAGGAGGCATGCAGCACCCAAAACATTGAGCTTCTCACAGGATAAGAAAGACATTTCCAAGCATTTCTCTTTACTGAATCTGCTAAGATTGGAAATCACTGACCAAAGGGCTGAGGAGGTGGTTGGAAACAGGAATCTTTCAACACACCAAAGCTACATTTGCAGAGTTCCTGTATTAAAGCCATGAAGGCACATTAAAGCTTTGCAATGTCTTTCCACAAACCAACTCTGAAATGTTTAAGAACTATTCCAGAAAATTTTGGAAATCATGAGGAGGTAGGGGGAGATTGGGGGTTTTGAACACAGAAGAATGACCTGATGGGTCAAAAAAAGCCACAGATACCTCGCTATTGAACTAACACCTAGAAGAAAAGATGAAGAAATAGGAAGACATTTTCTGATGGATTTTAAGAACTTGTTACTTTCAAAGGTGAGGAGTTACTGAAGCAAAATATAAAACAATCACATGTTGCAAGACATAACTGGGAAGCAACAAATCTCCAGACTGGGGGAAGAACACTCCAGTCATTTGGTTCAACAGACTTCTGCAGTGTTCAGAGTCCGAACTGTTGTTAAAAAAAAAGAGATTTTAAATCCTGCTTAGTCAGCAGATGTCAACTATAAGATTCATCCTCTGATGTTTATACACCATCCATCAGCCTAGTTTTATTGTACCTAAATTTACCTTTAGGGTCACATTGTATTTTCATTTCCTGGGCCAAAATAGCACTGGTCTAACATAAAACTGGCACCTTGTTGGTCAGAACTCCTTGTGCCCACCCATTCACAGGAACAGAAGAGTCTCTGGTCTGCCTCTTGCTAAACTAAAGGAAACAAAATTGAACGTTAAGTAGAGATGAAGGAAAACTTTCTCAAAAGGTCAGAGCAAGATCACTGAACACGTCTTGCTACAGCACAGGAAAAATTGTGAGGACGGTGGCTAGACTCAAAAAAAATATCGTAACTCTGTGTTGGATTTTCTTGCGACCTGACAAACCATGTTCAGAGGGAGACACCCGATACCATCTGCAGTCAAACCTTCAACTGTGGGGCACACAGCATGAAACTGCTCTAGCCTCCACCCCAGTAAATTCCGCATACCCTATTGTACACACACAGACGTACACATAATTATAAGCATTTATAAAACTCCATAAAAACAACCTCGATGCCAATGTCATCATAAGTACTATACTCTTTTACTACTGTGTTCTGATTTAAATGCTGAGCGTTGTTGCTTAAGTTAGAAATTTGTGAAATGCAACTTGGCTTTCTTCTACCCTGTGTGAGAAGACCTTTCCTACAGCAAAATTATTCAGCTGGCACTGACAGATACATCCCAGTATTGTTCCACATCAGCTTGCAAGACCAGTATGTGCTATTTAACAGAAAAAACATATACAGATTCCAGCTGCACACATTAGAATATGATAGTACATGAGTAAAGTATGTATCAAACAGCATAGCCAGTTACACTCATTATTTCCTTAATGCTGTAGCCTACTGAAAAAATATAGTGAGAATATAGGAGATCAGAAAGTAATTATTTTATTCCCCTTAATGTCCACATCCTACACAGTAACACCAAACAAAAAGTTACAGGGAGCAGTAAAAGGGTTGTTGTTTGTTGGAAGCTGCTGCTATCCTTTAAAGGGAGGAACACAGCATTCAAAATCAAAGAGCGTTTAAGTATCAACCAAACACTAACTCCCTTTCTTGAGTAAAATGTAATCCTGGCAAACCGATAAGGCAGAGTCATTTCAAAAACTCACTTTAAGACACTAAATGAAACCAAGTATCTGCTGAATGTTTTAACCAGAAGACTGAAGAGAAAGGCAGACACGCTTCCAAAGAGAGAAGGGAGGGACAGAAGAACAAGAGGGCTTCTGGTTTTCTCTCTTCGTTAATGCTCTTATCAATACACTGTATTTTTTTCATGTTTGAAAGTAACTACTTAAAAATGCACCAGAAGAAATAGAAGCAGTCGCCAGCTCCCCCACTTTGCTCTGAACAAGCTGCAGTAACAAGCGCTCTTCTGAGCTCACCCTGTGCCAGATGCACTGCTGGTGCCCCACCCAAAAACCTCTACATTTTTCAATTTGGATTTGGAGGAAAATATTTTTGTTCCTTATCTGAATTGAGTGGAGCCAACACGGCATCATTAGTTACTAGGTGGTGGCCAGCCCTCCCAGCACCAGACTCCAATCACTTCCTTTAAAATCAAGTACTAACTGCAGTGCTAGCCACCTCAGCTAAAACTCTCGCACAAAGCAAAACAATATTGCTTCCTAAAGCTATCCTAGATCTCTTTTGCATGACAGGAGAATTACCTGCTCGTAACAGCCTTCTGTATTAGTGTCAATATTTTTCTACAGCAAAATACAGATTTCTATATCAAACCTCACTTTCACTGTACCATGACGATTCTTTAAGGAGGACTGGAATTAAACCACCATTTCTCACCCCTAACTACAAATCTCATTGACACTAACAGATGCACTCCAGGAATGGCAGATTTCTAGCAGCTTTATTTAACGTGGGTTAAAATTCATAGAATGACAGAATGGTTTGAGTTGGAAGGGACCTTAAAGATCACCTAAAGTTCCAATCTCTCCTGCCATGGGCCGGGACACCTTCCCCTTGCTCAAAGCCCCATCCAACCTGGCCTTGAACACTTTCAGGGATGGGGCATGTTCCAGTGCCTCACCACTCTCATAGTGAAGAAAAATTGCTCTGGTCTCATTCAACATCACCCTCCTTAAAAAGCTACAAGGTTAACAAATACTTAGATTTACCAAGTTCATCTTCAAGCTACATTACTAGATTAAGGACTTGGCAGTGTTGGATTAACAGTTGGACACAATGATCTTAAAGATCTTCTCCATCCTGAACAATTCTATGATTCTAATATTAGACTTCTTGATCTATCTTCCTTGCAGTAGGACAAGATCATTCAAGCTACACACTGTTGTGAAACAGGCAAAGATGAGCTGAATGGAAGTCAGTTTCTCCCCTCTTCTTCCCAGGTATCAATCTCACATACAAGAGCTAACAAAGCAGCTTCAGAGGAACAGAGCACCAGTCCAAGAGCTGCAACATGGACTTGTACAATGTTTAGAACAAAACATGTGCCATTTCATCACTTAAAAAAAAGCAACTCCATGTTTCTGTGTCCCCTTTAGCAAGGTGAACAATGAACCTAATATAATCCACAACATGAACAGGATGTAGTTATCACCTCAGTAAGGCGGATAAACAGGATTTACTTATCAACTTAGCAGTTGCAAGGCATGTGGCACATTCTTAAGAGCAGTAACATGTTCCAACTCCCTGAAACCAAATAAACACATTTTTAGCTGATAAGTATATTGAAAGGATTATCAAAACAGAAGAAAATTACAATAAAGCTAAAACACAAAGTTATTCAATTCCCCTCCAAAACTAGAATGGAAATTGAGTTCAAAGACTAAAAGTTTCTGGAGTCCTCTTTCAACATCACATTACCCATGGCAACTCACGAGTTTCTGAAAGCTTAACAATTCAGGTATGAGGATTCAAAACCAACTCATTACTGATTTGTCAGGTAGCTCAACTTCCCTCCCGTCCCCCCTGGATAATACAGTTTGGACCATCCCACATCTTTAAAACAAAATAAGTAAAATCACCTCTCACCATTTCAGTTTAATTCCAGTAGTGACACAGCTGGCCCAAAGACCTCTTTCCAGTCACTGCTCCTGAGCATCCAGGATTTAACAGCTTCACACCTTCATATGCTCAGGTCTGTGACAAATCTACACCAATTGTACCAAAGTCATGATGCAGTTAATTATTTACTAAAAACCATCAGAAATTTCGCGTCAGAAGGAAGCTACTCTAGATGAAGTTTACACAAACGCGTGCACACACAAATGAGAATTTCAATTTTCAAAATACAACAAACAAGACGAAGAGCTCAATTTTGCCATTATATTCTCCAACTTAGAGTGTTGAGGTGGGGGGGGCAACCCAACATAATCAAATCTATATCTGGATATGGACAATGAAGCATTAACCTCTCACAGCTCATCTTAAATGAAATAGCCTGTGAATTCAGAGCACTGCACTTCTCAAAACCCAAAAAACAGGCATGTCTACCTAATTTCTTCAGTCATTAAAATTCACTTATGGCAGTCAGGTAAAGTTGTTATATCAACACAGCAGGAGGACCTGACCCATCACCAAGGCATAGAGGTTTCTAACTTCCAAGAAACAGGACTGACTTTATAATTTGAAGTCTATTGTCTTCGAAAGCAGATGTGTGACTGAAACTTGATGTGGTTGAGAAAGTTGGAAGGAGAACTCAGCTCAGCCTGGGATGCGAAGGTCACCGCAAACATGCCCGTTGGCAGGTTTTTCACATGCCACATCTGCTGCCATTGAGCATGAACACCATCTCAGAGAGTTCATATCCAATAAACAGTTTCAGCAAGACCCAGCAAGTGGGGAGGAAAAAAAAAAAAAAAAACCAAACACCCAGACAAAATTCACCTTTCCCCACAGTCTAGCTAAATTAATCCTGAACAGGATTTCACACAATGAAGGCCTTTTTTCAGACCAAACTCTCTGCCTACTTAGTTTCAGCCATCCGCAAATGATGCAAGTTAGTGCTTTTCACAAGAAGTCAGAAGACAGCTCCATAATGGGAAGTGGGCAGCCAAAACACAAGGAGAGCTGGTAGCCACCTCCCTAATTAATGACTAGAGCAAGCATTTTTATCATCTTTAAAAGCATATGCTGTTCAACTGACAGTTTGAAATATTTTATGAAGCTGTATATCAAGTCTGCAGAAAGGTCAACATTAACATGAAAACCTTTGCAAAAAAAATCATTTACAATGTTTTCTCTCTTCAAAAGGGCAGATATCTCAAACCATTGTCACTCGTATGGAATTACTGCCTGTCTGAACATTCACATAAGTAGAAAAACATCCACACAAAGATCAAACTTGCAAGATACTGTGATTTCTCCACAACAAAACATGTCCAAACACACACTCAGCACACCTGCACACATATAATTAGAATGTTATGTGAAATGGCTACCAAGTACTTTGTCATCAGTAAGACCATAAAAGGTTCAGAAAATAGTTACATTTTCACCAGTTCCTTTGCTCACGAGTCATGAAAATTAAGCAAAACACTTCCAGCAGGTTGAGAAAGACCTCAGATAGTACAGCTTTACTTTCCCAAGTGCAACAGATTCAAGTGGGAGAGGACAGAGGAAAACACCATGAGGAATCAAGACAAATGAGCAGCTGAGGTCTATAATTCAACAAGTAATGGCCGAGTGCTCAACCTTCTGGCTGTTTATTTAATAAACAGTGAGAGTATAGTGCATTTTGGAAAATACTTGGCAATTTAGTGTATTTCCACACACACACACACACACACCAACTTAAAATCCAAATGCAAAATGCAGAGGGTAGAAATTTTGGCAAGACTTGCATTAAACTCCTTATACTGAGGTATCAAATTTTTGGCCACTGTAGGCAAACCCAGGTGAATCTTTGGCATCATGAAGGATGGGATGACCACAACAGGAGCCCAAAGAGGGAAGAGTTCAAGAATAACTTTGCTGCAGCTAGACACAAAAGTGAAATATATGCAAGTTTTGACAGAGAAAACAGCTGGCAGCAACTGTGGTGCAAAGGAAAGCCTGTACTTATATCATATATAGTTTCCAGAAAAAGCACCAAACATTACAGCAGCAAGTAGCTAAACTAGATGCCCAAATCAAAAAAAGGATTTACTACACACTTTTCCAAAACTGTCAAATGGGGATTTTAGGTGTAAAGGAACCCAACATTTCTGTGTTCAAAAGGAAATTTTTCTGATAGCTCTGAAATAAGCTGTATCCAGCTAAACCATGTTAAAACTGAAGCTTCTAATTAGGTCAGACGAAAACTGTATACATAAACCACAGAATATTTCAACATCCACACAGGGAGTAGAGGATTCTTTTAAATAAAGCCAGCAGAAAGCATTGAAATACACAAAACACACAAGTAAAGGATGAGCCACAGCTCTCACTGTTGCTCTTTTAAAGTTGGTGCTAGAGGCAGCCCTGATGCTTCAGCAGCATTTCACCTTCCAGCTTCTCTGATTATTGCAATTTATTTGTCTGGACAGAAGAGAAAAAGTCATTGCTCTTGCCATCAATATCCGCTTAACAGAGCTTGCCAGGAAAAATTTAAATATTCAACTATGTAGTATGATACATGCCAAAAGAGAAACTTTACTCACCTCTCTAGGATGAGTTTCCAATACGGCCATCAGTGGCAACTGGTTGCCAAATCACAGATCACTAAATGATTAAAAAACAACTGAGCAAAAGCAATTTATGACAGTCAAAAGCAACCACCATATTCTCATTAAGAAGCAGAAGGCATGAAAGAAAAATCTTGCAGCCCCACACAGCTATACCAACATAACTTATAAGCAGGAAACAAAGCCATTTGATTAGTCTTCTAATGCAACCTTCATATTTCATTCTGTTTCCAAACAAAAGGAAGCCTTATAGTATGTAACACAGTAAGAATATTTTTTGTATTGCTTACATCCTTTATGCTTTGCCACAAGAACTGGCTTAAAGTTACTATCTTGGTTTTAGAGAGAAGTCAAGCTGATTTTTTTCTAAATGAGTGTGACACGTATAATTTGAGAGTGAAATGACTAGCCCACATAACTTTTTTATTTTTTCATAAAAGGACAACAAAATTACAGACATAAGGTGTTCTCATGAGAGAGAAGATAATGCAGTTCCTTGCATAAGTTGATCAATACCGTGGAAGTATTCACAACCTCCCTTAGAAACTACTATGTATTTTCTGCACTGGAAGTGACTATTCTCACCACTTTGATGATAGGAAGAAGGCTTCATATAACAGAGCAGGAGTACAGAAGTTCAGTAGTTGGTTCAGTAGTGTTTGAGTTTCACTGATAGAAGCTGAGGAAAAAAGAGTGAGCTAGCATTTCCAAAGAGAAAGTTATTTTATAAAATGTTTGGATTTGTGAAGTTTCTATTATCATTCCTGGGGTTGAGGTATTACTAAGCTTTGGAGAACTTGTTTATAAAACAGGAAGCATTGATTTTTGCTTTGCTCTCTTTCCTCCACCCACCATCAACAGTTTACATTCAAGTACTGTCCCTGCTTATGATTAGCCAAAGGATCCACAACTCTGCCTTGCTAGCCCAGACACATTCAGCATACTCAGAGCTTTAGCTGAACATGTCAGAGCAAGTGAGAAGTGGACAAAAGAGGAGCAAAGGACTAAAGCTGACCCACGACTGACCACAAACATTGTCAAATTAAAAATCTAAGCATGAGTTTCCTTCTCTAAAACAAGACAAAATGGAAAAAAAATAAACCTCCATTATACCAGCCTAACAGCTCAAATGATGAGCTGTTCAGATAGTGACAATCAGTGTTATAGAATCACAAAATAATTTAGGTTAAAAAAGGCCTTTCAGGTCACTAAGTCCAACTGTAAACCTAACAAGCCCACCACTAAACTATGTCCCTAAGTGCCATGTCTACACATCTTTCAAATATCTGCAGAGGTCGTGACACAACCCCTTGCCTGGGCAGCCTGTTTCAGTGCTTCACAACCTTTTCTGTAAAGAAATTTTTCCTAATATCCAATCTAAACCTTCCCTGGTGCAGCTTAAGACCATTTTCTCTTGTCCTGACACTTGTTACTTGGGAGAAGAGACTGACCCCCATCTCACTACAACCTCCTTCCAAGTAGCTGTAGAGAGCAATAAGGTCTCCCCTCAGCCTCCTTTTCTCCAGACTAAACAACCCCGTTCCCTCAGCCGCTCCTCCTAAGACTTGTTCTCCAGACCCTCCACCAACTTTGTTGTTCTTCTTTGGACATACTGCAGCACCAAAATGTTCTTCTTGAAGTGAGGGGCCCAAAACTGAACACAGTACTCAAGGTGTGGCCTCACCAGTGCTGAGTACAGGGGGACAATCACTTCCCTCCTCCTGCTGGCCACACTAGTGCTGATACAAGCCAGGATGCTGTTGGCCTTCTTGGCCACCTGGGCACACTGTTATACGTACAGTATTCACAGAAGAACCCCAAATTTCAAGGTTCTTGACTCAAATACAAATAAGGGATGATAAATTAAGCAACAATCTGAAGGAAATGCTTCAGCTTTCACCAGTAAATATACCATATCTGTACAATACAGGAATGGAGTTATGGACAGCATTTACACCTACATACACAGAATTGTTCTTTGGAGAAAAAAACAACACTGTGTTCTGCACTCCAGCTGTACTGTCTTTATAGCTCAAGCTTTAGCACACACTGGTACAAACTGTCCTGGCAGCTCACAACATTTTAATGTGCACGCTTTTTAAATTGGATTATTTATTCACACATCAAGCTTGGAAGAAAGAAGAAAACAACCAAGATGATGTAAGAAAGGAGAAAGTAATTGACTAACAACCCCAAACACCAAACAAAACAAAAATCTGAAAAAAGGCACCAAATGTGAAATATTACAATAACTGTGGGGTATAATTCCTGACTAGGTCTAAATTTTATCAGGCTCATAGGGAAGACTAAGAGTTGACCTCTGTTTGTCCAACTCTGTGCTCCACACATTACCAAAAAAAAAAGAAAACATTACCAGTTAAAATTGTCATTTAACTTACCCAACTGCCATGTGGTTCACCTCAGTTTATGCATTTGGAGTACAAGTCAACAAGAAAGCAATTTGTTTGGCAGACATTTCAGGGTCTGCCTGTGAAAGTGTAAACTGTCTAAAAATAATAACCAGATTTAAACAGTTTTCTGTGGATCCTGCTAAAGACATGGTGCTTAAGTACTCCTCACTCTCTGGTTTGAGGTAAATGAACAGACTTTCAGCCTCAAGTGACCAAACCTGTGCTTTCTGAAACAGAAATGAAGGTGACAAAACTGCTACATGGAAACTAGTGGTCTCAGCAAAGAAAAAAAAAAAATCATAGGCTGTTAAGGAAAAATATGCACTTAAGTATTTACTAAAACGAACAAACAAAGTTTTTCAATTTAGCACAGACCTTTAGAAAAATAAACACTTTGGTTTTGAACACAAAGTCACTTTGAGTCACAGATTCAAGTCTTTAGAGGAAAAAGGATTAGAGGGGTAAATTGACCATATACCAGAAACCTACAACCCATAATCACAGCAGCAGGATCATGGGGCTCTCTGTGCAAAAGAAAACTCTAACTTAGCAAAGCCACATTTAAGACAAACTTCAGTGAATCAAAGCAGCCATGCCAGGACACTCTAGTTACTGCACGCTTCAACAATTTGCAGTCTCTCTGTCTTAGGGAGATTGATTTTCTTTTTTTTTTTCCCTCAATTTTTAGTAATTTCTTTCAAGGAGGAAAAAAAATTAGATGAAAGAATTTAATTTAAAATAAACTAGGAATTATCCCAGATGGTAGAAGAAACCCCTTTATCCTCTTTTAAAGCTCTCTAATTAAATAAGCACAAGTAAAAAGAATGGTCATAGAGGCACAGCAGATTATATATTTCCTGAAAGCATGTAGAAGTACTTAAGGAAGACTGGTTAATGTTGCTACAGTTACTTATAAATATTAAAAAGAACCTGACACTGAGAATGAGGGGTTGGGTTTTTTTTGTCCTCTCCCTTCTCTTCAAGTAAAAAAACCCAAATGTGTCTTTCCTAATGCAAGACCCCTTGATGTCTCCTAAGGTTTATATCACTGATTCCAGTTGCAAAACAAAAACCTTTAACAAATATTTACACCAGTTCCTTATCAAAACACACAAATTAACTATGAGATAAGAGTCATCTGAGCAGTGAAGAACACCCTAAAATTAACCTGGGTAATAAAATGAATCCCACATTTCGACATATACGGGAGTGGCAGAGTTATTGGACAATGTAAGATACATATTTCCCTAAATTAGACCTTTCAATCTGGCTCATTCAGTAGCCTGCTCCTTCCCACACTCAGAGTAAAAAGAAAACCTACAACTCAGGGTAACATGAAAGAGGCACAGACTTTCCATATATTCAAAGTCATAAGCTAAAAGGAAGAGAGTGAAACACAGACTGACTGTCAGTGCAGTGACTACTCAGCTAAGCCAAGTCGCAGGACAGCACGGATTTTAGCTACAATGCAGTATTTCCCCCCTTCTGTAAGCACCTAACACAGATTTAGAAAGATGCAACATCAAAAGTTACCTTTCCAATGCAAAACACATTTCTTGTCCTAGAGAACTGTAGTAATGCTATTCTCCTCTTCTCCCTCCTCAAAGATAAAACTCAAGAGAAAGCATTACTAGAACTAATTGAACAAGTTCTGTAGCTAGGGGAATAGCAACTGTAACACCAGGCATAGAAGTGTTCCTTTAGATTTTGGTCTCCTGTCTCACCACAACCCTGCCAAATCTCATTCTGCTATCAAGGTGGCCATCTGGGATACAGAATACAAACTAAGGATTTAATGCCACCCTGCCTTTCCAAGTGTCACTGTAATCTAAACACCTTCATTTTAAATACACACTCAAGAGAGGTATGCCTTGTACATACAGCTACATGGACAGTTATTCTGGTTGGACAGCCTGCTATGCTTCCTATGTTAAAAATCAAAACCAAAAATAAAACAGCAAAAGACGAAAAATCCACCAGGAGACTCTGCAAACATCTCTCAGCTGGTCTCTCTAATGCAAGGCAACCATCTATCAGCATACTTGAAAAGTCTATTTGAAGAAGAACAGAGTGAAGAATGACTGTGAATGAGTGCAGTATCCTTGATCCAGCGACAAGTCACGGCAGCCTCTGCTCTTCAACTGACAAAGTCTGTTCCCAATATTTTGCTAGTATATCTCACAGGCAGTTTCAGACAGCTAACTGGAAGAATCTGTTCTTCATTTTTTAGCTTTAGGAACAATTTACTCTTTGTGTCTGGAGTGCCAACCTTATGGGAAAGCTTCCAAGAACTTGGAACAACAGCTATACGTTGCCGTTACAGAGCGGTAACACAGATGCTCTGCCTCGTCAAGTTCACTCCTGCAACAACAGCATGCTCAAGAGCTATTCAACATGCATCTATTTAAAAAACAAACATCATTAGTAGAATATTGTGAAACAGGTATCCCATAGCAAGCTTTTGAAAAGCTGGCAGGAGTTTTCTGATGAAAGAGTCTATCACAAGACAAGTATACTTTAAATTTGCTCAAACCTTATTTTGGATAATTAATTTGGATAAGTTCATTTGCCATGAAAAGCGATATAGCCCAAAAGAGCGGAGTCAGGAATGCCAGTTTTGTGTCTCACTTGTGCTACTTGCTGATTTGTAGTTGTGAAACTACGCTATCAATAAAATGTCCATTAAAAAAAACCCCATGGAAATCAATAAAAATTCTGTAAAACAAAGGAGCTAGCCTCGTTCAATCTACCACATACAGAAATAAGGCAGCAAAATACTGGAAACGCTAAAGTGTTCAGTGAATTCATTTGCCAAAAACAGCTGGAAAAGATATTTGTTGATTTCTATAGAAAGCAGGAGATTTCAACCTAGTCCTAATGATGTAAATCCAAACAGTAACTAACAAATTGCAGTCCATGAACTGCTGGCAGATTGAAAAGACCACAGTGGTCTGCAGCTGGTCCTCAGAAGCACAGTGAACAACCTAACATACTGTACTGGTACTAGCAACTCTCCTACTAGGTCACGTCATCTAACGCAACATTTTTATGTTAGGATGAATGAATGAGAGATCCATCAAAAGTCAAGCCTGCTTAGTTCCCTGAAGAAATAAAATTTGGAATACAAATTGAAGACAAGGTAGCACTTCATAGCTTCTTGATTTTATTTCCGCTTCTCACAAACAAAAGCTCTTTATGAATGTTGCAGAAAGCTGCAACATATGTGAAAGATCCCATGGCCAACTAACACATTTGCTTTAAAATTCCTTGTTCATCTCATTTTCTAGTCCCAGTTAGCACAAAAAAAATAATTCCTACACTAAAAGTTCCTCGATATGTTTCTTCCTTTGTTTACTAACGACTCCTATCATGTCCAGGTTTTATACTAAAATTATTGCTGAAGCAGAGAAAAAGAACCCCCCTTTTAACACATCAGCTGTGATATTCCAAAATAAAATTGGTCTCTCAAGCAGCATTAGGATCTATGCTCATTAGTCAAACTCAGACTACCATTTTCTATTCTGCCTATTTAAAATGGCACTTTTCTGTGACTTACAAGCACAAGATGCAACACACACACACGATATCTACAAACACAACTCAATGAAAAGCACTCATTAAGGTGTAGGCTGTTCCAACTTGTTCCATTGCTGTTCTGAGTACGTCCAGTACAAAACAGTATCAACAGTCACAGACCACAGCACCTTGCCTGCTTCACAGACTGTCTGTATACAACATCTCTGCTTTCCTCAGACACTTTGCTGGGGAAAGTTTGCAGGTAGGCAAGAGAGAAACTCTTATAGCTAGACAGGAGAACCGTCACTCAAGTAGCACCTTCCAGACTCTGGAGAAGACAACGAGAGGTGGATGAAAGCAGCTCAGTGAGGCTCAGCAGCACAGGCCAGGCCACTAATACAGCCACAGTAGGTTTGTAACTGCTCTTACTAGTATCATAATGATTTAGGGTTACCTGCATTTAAAAAAAAAAAAAAAAAAAATACACTATCGTTTGTCAGTATTGTTTCTCACTGTCCTGCACAGATGAAGGCCATGCTAGCATGAAAATCTCAGGCAGGTTCAGTGAGAAGCTACATAACAAAGAACATTAAGCCTTTAACAATAATTAGCTTCAGTAATCAAGGCTGCTTGACTTTTAAATTGGCACTTTGAGTCAGGATTCCCCCTGTTGATAACACATTAGAGCTGTATGCCTACCCTGCGGTTGTGATTCTCCAACTGCAGTCCACTGGACCTCTAGTAACCTGCAAAGCCTGTTAGATGTGGTTCATTGTGACTGCATAAAATTATAAGCTTCTCTACCTTTCTATCCAAAAGACCAAGGTCCATGAGAAATCTGGAGGGTTGACACCAGCCAAAGCAAATGTGGGTTTGTTTTTTGGTTGGTTTTTTTTTTTTTTTGAGAAGATGCATATGATACAAACTCCATGGGGGTAAAAAAAAAAACAAAAAACACCACAGTATGCACAGACCTCTAAGTGCCATTTCATTTCATCTTACGACAGAGGTGTTTTGCAATGCTATTTCAAGAGCAGGAGTGTCCAACTAAGAGAAACACAACAACCTGGTTCTGCACAGACTCGCCAACTCCTATTTACCTTCTCTTTTATTTGTGTTGACTAAGAGCAAGATGAGAAAATACACACGACTGCTGCAGAACAGGTAGCAAGGATCTTTGCTGGTCAATGATAAAACTCTCCACACCAGCACTATGACTCCAGCTCTCCAGAAGCAAGAGATCTACTGAGAAAACTGACTATAAACTGCTGCGTTGTTTGTTTTTGGGGGTTTTTTTCCCCAAAATTCATTCCACCAAAGTCAGGATATTTGCAGCTATGCCAGAAAAAATTAGTAAGATGCACAGCTAAGGCAGAGTTATTTTGTTAGAATCTTCTAGCTTACATGTCTACATGTATTTTTCAGTAATCCACAAAGGTAAAGTCAGGACCAGAGACTTTCACCAAATAGAATAATAGTCCTGTTTTGACTACCTGAAGAAATTTCACAATTAATACAAGGGGAATAGGGAAGAATAAAGACAAATGAAGGTGGGACACAGGCATAAATTTGGATAGTATCTGCCTGACTTGACATATAGCAGGCTAGTTTTAATTATGTATAAAAATGTATTGCTGGATGCACCGTGTAATCATAAACATGCTTAAAGCTGATCTTTATGACCCAAACTGAAATAATCAATGCATCGTTCAAAAGACTGGAATGAGATTATCGTAGACCATTTAGTGACCTCACTTTTTCCAATTCTGTAAATGGGGTATGAGGATGAGTTATGCTTTACATCACTATCACACCATTACACTTCAGTCATAAGCACACAGCCTGAAGTGCTTGTGGCCTAAAGACTTGACAATTTGTTTTATTTTCATTATGCTGGAAGACGCCACCTAACCACAATCCAAACGTGAGAATTACCCACACAAGGCATTTAGAGAGATACTGCACACAAGTGTTGTGCTGAATGGCATCTTGATCTACATTTGTACCACAGAACTTGAAAGACCATGTAGCCCCCTGCCTTCCTCCTCTGATTCATTCAGGTGAGAGCAGGATAGTGGCTCTAAAAAGCAGCACAAAACAGCTGCTCCAGCCATCTCCCCTGCTTCCACATTATGAAGTAACACGAAATACATCTACCTTCACACAGTAAGTTTCCACTTCAAAATTAAACACTGATGACCTGTACTTTCATTAACTACTGCGTTGTTGATCCTGTAGCATTTAACACATTCAAAAGCCAGAACAAAGTTCAAACTAGGATGATAACCCCTACACATGTGACTGGATGAGTATATGAGCTGGGGAAAGGCTCACCTTTCCCCAGAAAGAAAACCTCTCTGCCCAGTTCACTGAGCATTTCGAAAAGTAGATCAGGGAAAACATGACAGTGCGTTTAGTGCAAACAAAAAAAGCAGTTTGAAACAGAGAATTCACTTCTCAAAGTGTATAACTTGCAGAAATACATGCAGAAAAGCTGTTATTCAGTTAGCACCCCAAATTAGTATTTCAATGAGGCATCGCTAAAAGTCTTTGTTACTTCCATCCTCGCTACTAAGTTAGGAGATGATGCGTGCAAATAGATTCAAAAAAGCAAGAGAACACTTTTTTTAAAACACCAACATAACTGAGACACTATTTTGTGACATAAAGCATGTACACATAACTCTAACATGATTTATTTTCCAAGACTGTGTATTAGAAACAGTGAGTTGGTAATTTAAGCAAAACATCACGTTCAACAGACACATGAAATGAAATCCCTGATCAATGCGCTGCACTAGCTTTGTTTCTGCTACTTCCTCCATGCGCAAATGTAACTCCACAACTAAACATGGAACCAAGATGCAGAAGGCAATCCATAGGCTTGTGCAAATCCTGCATCCATGGGAAAAAATCCTCCACCCATGGAGGAAGGGATTCCCCATGTGCAATCTTTCAAAAGCCACAAGAGCAAACCGATGCAGCAGTACTGCAAGGAAAACCGGATTCAAACATGAAGCAAGTCTAACCTGCTGCTGGCTAAAGGTAAGTGATGAACTCCACAGCAAGACACACACAAAGGATGACTCTGATAACATCATTTATAACGGCTCAGCAGCTGGCAAACGCCGTGCACATCGGCGTCCTGTGCACACACAAGGCTGAGAGTCCCTTAGCTGGCCACAGCCTTGCCACCGCACTGGGCCATACCTTCTTCCCCAATCAAAAAGGTATCTGCAATGCTGCACATCACAAAGGTCTCTCAGCATACTCCTAGCTGCAAAATCCCTGTCTAGCTTCCATACGCATGTCACGGTTTGAGCATCCCCAGCTCAAAACAGCTGTGCTTAGGCAGGAATTTTGAAGGAGCAGGAAGCAATGATTTCATGCCAGTGAAAAGCCCTAAGAAAATTTAAAAAATGAAAGCAACACATGTACTTGAGTACTGGCAGACCTTGCCATAAATTGTGTTTAACAGTAGAAATAAATATATTGAATTAGGTAAGCTGGCTTTGTGCATACAGTGAAAGAACAGGACTCAAGAGCCTGTGTTTTACATTCCAGCCCACGTACAGACTTCGACAAAGTCACTGACTCACACTGTGTCCCAGCTATTACTCAGAAAGGTACCTCAGCCTCTAGGTTTATCAGCAGGCTAAAATCTGTTATTGAGCAACATACTCAGCTATTCAGTTAACGAACTCTTACTCTCACCACTTCTGCTACAGGTACATTGGTAACAAAACAGCATACAGCTCTTTCACTAGAGTATACCCATGAATCTTAAATTCCTGTTTTTTAAAAAAAACCAGTGGGTAGAACTTACACTGTTTGTATGTTACACAGAGCATTAGGTATTCTTCAAAAAAAAAAAAAAAAAGATGCACAAAGCCACAATTAAAACCTTTGAAAAATACATTTATATTTTAAAAAATAGCACTTTCAGGCTTGAGGGCAAAATCCCCCTGGCATAATCTCAATGTGACCTGGAGGCAGAACTACAACAAATATTTAATCAGATCTCCCATTACAAGAAATAGACAGCCACTATAAATCTTAACCTTGGCAACTCAATATACCAAGGTTTAAGAAGCAGTAGCTTCGACTACATATAAAAAAATTAGTATCCTCATCACTACTCTTCATTCATTTTAAATGTCAAATGTACAAAACTTATAACTTTATATTAAGGCATGTATAATTTTGTTTCATTTCCTGGCTGTATTTTGCAATAACACTTTTCAAGAATTTCATTAAAAAGTTCTTTTAATACTGCATCAGAACAAACTTGGATGATGCTATAACTCTACATTCACTTCTACATAATGTTAGACAAATGCTCTAAGCTGTAGTTTACAGTGAAAGTCTACTGCATGGTAACTGCCAACAAGTTTGGGATTTATTATCCAGATCACCAGATTCATACCTGACCTAGATCACAGGTCACTAAGCAGATGTTTAATCCTCCAGCTGCCAAATTCTTCATCATACTATGAAGGAATGCTCATTAAGTCATATTTATATTGTACAAATATGTGAGATTAGTAAGTCAGTGTTTAGTAAATTAGCAATTAAGGGCTTATTTTAGTAACTTAGGACTCCTGAAAGCTGGGAACAGTTTAATTTGCTCATAGCTGCACCTGAAATTCCTCCAACATTTTCTAAGTATTAGCCTTCAATGATAGAAAGAAATTGTCACAGTTTCCGCTCCCGCACACCATGCTGTGTCACCAGTTCACTACACCCTCTTTGACAGTTAAACTACTTATGGAATTTTTCAAATGTCAGCATCCTCTTCTGCAGTACTGATACGATTCAACTAATTGAGGGGAGGGAAATTTCACCAGGCAATATGCTTCCTTATCCCTTCTGCTCGTATATGCTCATTTCTGCTAGATACAAACTGGCAAAACCAGAAGGCAGTATAGCACTTTCTGGGACATCCAGCCGTGCTTGTATAAATAATATTCTAACATATTTATAGCACTAACTCTCTCTTGGATCATTTCTTCATTTTCGTACTTAGTATTTACATCCTAATAAGAAACTCCTTCTCCCTAACAAGTTTGATTTATACTTGGTTTAAAAAACCAAACAAGCCTAACAACATCACAGAAATCAGAGAGAAACAAAAAGACGACAAAAGAAAAAACAAAAAAAGCTAGCAATACACTGCGGGGGGCAGGGGGGGCAGGAATAATCACATCACTAGTTTCTGTGAAGCAAGTTAAATAACACACTGTGATACAGCCAAACAGATCAAATAAGCAGCAAACATTTGTTCCAGTTTATGTTCTATTTATTTGAAATCGCAATGGTGTTGATGACTCAATAAACCAGAATTAACGCTTCTTCAGTGAAGCTTGACTCTCCTCCAGTCGCTGGACCAAAGGAACCTCTAGCTGCTCCTAGCACAGCACTGCACTGAAACAATCTAGCAGCCAGATTTGTATAACAGAGCGGGGTATGAGAGCCATGTTATCAGCTGGAAGTTGCTTTAGGCAGCTGCGAACCTAGCTTTTCTTGGGCATTCTTTGTGCTTTCAGAAGAGTTTCAGTCACAGACATTCAAGTTCTCTTTGCATCCCAGACTTGAAAGAGTTTGAGAAAATTGGAAATACCAAAGAAGAAAAGGAAACTGCATATAACACAGGCCACAAGATCACCACATTTTTTTCTTATTTGTATTTTCTATATTTGAAGTTTCATTCGACTGCAGGAATTTATAATCCATTCTGTGGCTCCAAGCAAAACATTAATAGGCAAAGTCGTTTTGCTCAACTTGTGCGATTCCTGCTACCTGTAGGAATGTGTAATTCAGAAAAATGGCAAAGATTGTTCCAATCCCTTCTTTCCTTTAATTGTAAACTTGGGTTTTTTGAGCTAGGAAAGAAAAGACGACACAGCCAACCAAATTAAAAAGCAGAAGAAAGAATCATGAAGACAAGCAAAAGGCCACATTCGGTTGAAAGCAACCTCAACTGCTTCTGACTATATCCATTGAGCCTTTTTGCCACAGTAATGCAGAAAGACTTTTCCTCTGATAGTGGGAAATTAAAATTAAGAAAGTCTTAAAGCTAGAAAGCCACACAACACACCCATGCAAAGCTCTTTTAAAGGGAAGGAGAAAAGACTCTTCAGATTGCATCACGTACTTATCTTCCCAGCATCTCTTTTAGGAATTTGCTTACAAAATGAATAATTTAAAGCAGCTTGCTTTCATTTAGCAAGCTAAATGTATGTAGATTTCTTAATATGAGAACTTTTTTTTATGTTCAGAACACAGGAAGGCAACAAGGGAAAAGAAAATAATTCTTTGTGCTTTTTCTTAAACTTAAAAGCCAGCATTTGCACATTGTTTCTGCATAAGAAATATACAATGCCAACAGAAATCTCAGGTTGCTAGAGGATTTATCTAATGAAACAGTTTCAGCTATGAAGCATGGGAACTCTTCTGCATGCACTTGCTTTAGGTGCTTTGTTTTACTAAATTGCTTCCCTTGCTATTAAAGAAAGCAACAGCAGCACCTAATACACTGCAACACAGTGTTAATTAATCCAAGATTATAATCCATCAAAAAAAAAAAAAAAAACCCTTGAAAAGAAGGGAAATGCTGGAGGTCACCAATAATGAAAAATATACCCAGCTAAACGTTGCTGGGCCTGAATTCCCTTAGCACTAGGAAGGACTAGCAATATAAGCACTACCTGTGACTATCACATAAATCACAAAAATCACAAAATCAACCTGTTTGCAGTATTTGACAATGACTGCACATCTACCAATTATCAAACAAGGAACACTCTTATATTCTACTTAAATGTATAAACAAACGTTTGGCATAGAGTAACTATAATATACTATTTCAGCACAGAAGAGAGAGTCCGGAACTTTTCTAGAGGTCCTTTATGCAATGCTCCCTTCCTAAAAGCAACACAGGCAACTCAGTGCAAACACACTCCCTGCTGACAAGCCATGATTTGGCCACATGACTGTCCTGCCTGTATTTCAGGTATTAGCTATGTCAGACCTCATTACCAGAGACAGTTTGACAAGGCCTTTCACATTACTCACAAAAGGTGCACTTGCCAAAGCCCTGGTGTAGGCCACGGTGTATTACAAATATCACCCAGCTTAGCTGAGGCTAGAGGTTTTGCTGACAGTTTTTCCTCCCTAAATTACATAAACAATTGCTGGTTAGCAAGCCTTGAAGAGTACCGTCAGGAATTCAGTGACTCACAATGTACAAGAAATAATGCCTGTCATGTTTACAGTCAAATGTAAAAGGTTTTCTTTCTACATGATGACTGCTACAGAGACGATACTGGTTTTAATCGTACCAGTTGTTAGTTTCTCTGTTACAGTTTGACAGAGTGCTTCAGGCCATTCTGCCCTCAACTTTAAATCCTGCAATTCAAATAATAACCCTGAGTAGCAAAGGACAGTGTATTAAAAAGGGCATATGGACTGCATTACAAGTTTTTCTTCGTATTAAATTTTTCTTCCCTTTGTTTCCTGTAATGGATGAGGGGTACACAGATATCAGGATGCAATACATAAGCACATATACAGATACCAGCGGGAGCTCATAGAGTCACAATATGAACATTGTTCACATTACCATGGGTTTCAGGCAGAAACACCTAAAGTGATTAAATGTTCAGGAAATATTTCAAGCATAAGTGTCTAACTTAAGAGTATAAGGAAAATTATTCATGGGAAGCATATAGGCACACCTGATTAAGTAAGAGTCCAGCATTGCGAATACATGCTGCAGCCTCATACATGCAAGACAGGAAAGCGCAACATCTACTTTCCCCAGAGACCTCAGAGTAAAAGTTCTGCTATAATTTATACTTCAACTCCTTTGCCTCAGTGCACAGAAAGGAGAGATTATACAAATAATTGTTTAAATAGAAATGACAGCTACATCTTTCAAGCGAAGAGGCAGAGCAGGCAGGGAAAGCAAACGTTCTACAAAGACACATGAGAGCTCACACTGGGAAGCACAGCTCTGCCATCATTGGTCACATACAGGCTGCGTGAGATACCCCTACATCCGGGATCTAACAGAAAACCAGTTTGTGTCAACAACAGGTGACATATTAATAGCCTGGTGACACTAAAATTCGAAGGTATCCAGTGTGAAAGCCATTTAAGTGTACAAACTACCATCACAGTCAAGATACTATGCCACTAAACCACAGACAGAAGTCCTGACGGATGGAAAAATGGTTGAGGAGGAAGAGGGAGTTCCAGTGCCTGCCACTTTGCACCCAAACCTTCAGCACAGGGCAGTGTCTTACAGACAGGCTCTGGCCCTTACAGAAGCTGTAGTAACCGGGGATTCGGGAGATGCACTGAACACAAGACATAACATCTAATGCCAGGCACAGTGCTGCAAAGCATCATTAACTTTTCCTCTGGAAGCTCCAGCAGGGTTTTTATAGCTTCTACCAACACAGTTTTGCACCTGGCACGTGCAAGGCTCAGAATGACACACAAATGTGCATCTAGGTGAACACAGGCCCTCAGTACATCTCAGATATGTTTCTTTTTTCATCTTTACTTCTTTAGAGGCACACCTGAAGTTGGAAGCGCAACTTATACTAACATAGGTTACTGACCACGATGACACTCACAAAAGTCCTGTATAATCGCAGGGAGATGTAAGAGAATGAAGACATGCACTGGGGTGTCAGAAAGAGACAGAAGTTTGAAGGGAAAGAAACCTCTAAAGAAAAACAGAAAGGAGGTCAGATTCACTCCTTAGTGAAGACCTCTCTGTTCCTGTGGCCAAAACCCACAGCACAACATCACGGCTTTTCTCCACGATAGACCACTCTTTCAAAACAAGTGATATGATCTCATAGTAATTTAGAGTAGAGAGTTAGCAATAACAGAAGCAAATTGAAAACAAACCCAAGTATAACAAGCTGATCCCTCCTATTTCTACATCACAGCAACCTATACCAAAAGAAGGTAAAACATATCAAGGACTAGCCTGAGAACCCTGGACAAAGGTAGTCAGGTTAAGTTTTGAACAATGTTCACAGTTACATAGATTTACACAGAACGAGGGCAGAAAATAGATGGCGATTTCCTAATTACAATCTTGTAAATGAACAGAGTTTTCCCCATAGGAATTAATTTCTCTCGGTAAAAGATACATAAAATCATTATCCTGTATTTAATAAACAAAGCGCCTTCAAGACAGATGAGGCAAATTGTTCACATATGTTTAGCTATATGAAAACAAAAGGAAAGCAAAAGCACTCATGTTTTCTTTCTCACATAAGGTTAGCAGGAGAGAGAGGCGGCGGCGATCTTCCCCAGCTACCTTTCTCAGTTCTAAAACCAAATACCAAAGCAGGGATCTGCAAATGGAAACCTCTGCACCAATGTCCTCATGCCTTCTTGGTCTGATGTCAATGCAGAGAACATTCATCCTTTTCTCCTTATTAGTAACAGAGATTAAGAAAGTGCCTTATAAGGCAAGTGATATTACTAATATCAAATTACCTTAAAAAATTGAAAACTTTGTGACTGTTCACAACTTACAATTAAGTTGGCTTGATGACTGTTTCCCATGAAAAAAACCAAACTTGCTTCTGATTCTCATTTTGTCATTATCTTTTCCATTGGCATAAACAAAAGCCACGCTGGTTTTACATACAATTTATAATCTTCACTCCTGGTTGCCAAGGATTCATGCTACTCTAATTTAAGACATTTGTCCATAGTTAATCAACGTAAAACACTGGAACTGAGCAAGTAAGATCTAGATTTCAGTTCTGTGGGAGCCACCTGTTCTGTGTTAGGGCAAGACTTAGGATTCACTTGCAGGGTTTTCAGAGAACTTTTATTTGTTATTAGTTACCACCGTCAAGACACAGAAAGAGAAAGATCCAAAAATTCAGTCAATTACTTTTGGGGCCGGGTAGCAGCCAGCAGAAATACTCACTGCTGGGTTCAGCGAGGGTTTGCCAAACAATGAGAGATGTTAGCGTCAGCAGGGAAAATTTCCTTTCTTGGCTTGTATCTGCTAAAAGCTGCAGTCACCAAATTAGGACTAAGGATGGGTCCAGAAGGAACGCTTTAGGGCTAAATTTAGGACTGGTCTCAGTAGTAACAGTCTGTTAGGACAACGACTAAGTTGGAGGGTGACTGAGATAGGAAAAGGAGAAAAGTGAGCCAAAACTGGCAGTGAGCTTGGAAGGGTGCAGCTGGCTATGCCTGCTTCTGAGGGAGGCTGAAGCAAGTTGGAGCAGAGAGGCAGAACAAAGTCCAAGGACCACTGCCAGCGCCAGCAGCAGGGCCAGCATGTGCACAGTGTGGGACAGCCACCTGCACCTGTGGCTGGAAAGGACTGCTAGGCACCAGGCAAGGTTTGGGTAAGCTAAAGCCACTATACTACAACTAGTACAGAGTCTGTAGGTTACTGCCTACCTAGATGGAGTTCTGGAATTGACTGCTGGATTTGGGATACACTTCCAGCCAGTAAAAGCCCACATATTTCCGATTCTAACAGGGCACCAAGGTTATTACAGTCTCCAGGCCCTTCATATTCCAGAATGTAGAATCAAACAGATGCAGTCATGACCTTGCTGGAACATTTAACATGACTGCATGCAAAACCAAGCGTTTAAAATCCAACACATCGTCTTCAAATCTGCAAGCACCTAAACCAAAACAGTTCTGATCACTGTTTAGGGAATTGAACAGGTAGTCTGAAACTGTCCTACAATTCACAATACAACCCCACATGCAAGCTGTCTTCCAAAACAGGATATTCTAATGCTTGGGTAATAAGGTTAAATGTCAGGGCCTCCTAATTACTAAATCCATCTCATAGACTTGATGTGCAATCTTATCTAATCATTTGGTCTCTCACTTCACCTATCTGTAAACAGAACTAGCAGCCAAACCTACTTCACAGGATGTTGAAAGTGTAGCATCCAAAATGCTTTACATGTTTTGGATTTTTTTTTAAGTGCCATATAGGTTAAGAGGTTTATTTGTTTATTTTTAAGACCAATCTCATATCTATGCATTTTAAAGTGTATAGACTTCACATGACAGAAAAAAAAGCAATGCTGCAAATAGAACACCAGAAACCATTAGGAGGAATTTAAAATGGGTTGTAACTTGGTTGATCATAAGCAAACTCACCTTTAATTTTCCTAATGACACTTCCTGCACATAGTTCCTATACTGGATTTTTCTAGTGGCAACCCTAAATAAGGAATTTGTTGATAGCAAGAATCCTCACCACATCAAGCTGTTCACTGCATGATTATAGAGCAAAGCAGGAATTCAGTTAGATGGGAAATTCCTTAATTATTTCATATCACTAACAGTATGCTATCATTATCTGGAACGACTAATAGACAGACATGCTTCACCTCACTTGGACACAGAGCAACAACTCTCAATTCTCCCCATCATCATCCACTTACAATGGTAACTATGTATCTTACTGGAACCAAAACTACCTACAAAAAACATTAAACCAGCTCACAGACAAACATCATCATACAGAAAAAAAATTAATTAAACCATTTACTGACCCCCAGGAATTCTCAGCTCCCTATACTGCACATACCACTAAAACATTCCTGTGGGCTCTGATCCAGAAAGCATTAAAAGTCCATAAAGCATCAAAAGACACTTTGTGAAGTGACTGCCAGAAACCAAACCTAACAGGTTTAAGCAAACAAAAAAACCACAGGGGAAAACTAATGTACCAATTCACTCAATAATGTTCAATAAACGAAAACTATCCCAGCAATATTACAATGTTGTACAAAATACTGTGGGTTTGTTGGGTGTTTTTTCCTGGAAAAGGTTAGATAATCCTTCAGCTGAAAAGGCTGAATAAAACTGCACTACAGAGCGTCATAATGAGTGGCCTCTCTGGAAGCACAGCAACTGCAAATAAGCAAGTAACTTCAAAAAACAAGCAAGCAACAAAGCACACCCCTCCTCAGAAGAAAACTGATGTGTTGTCTTTCTCTGACATTACTATTTATTGACATCAGTGTATTCCATCAGCTATTTTCTAGAGCTACAAAAGCCCTGTTTTACCCCCCGAACTGTTCTCCTGTGAGTAAAATTTCAACTGACACTGGCAACACTGGAGGTTTTGTAAGGGCAGGTTGCAGCTAGGAGAGGTGGCAGTTTACTCTGGGGAAAGAAAAAGATGAAAGCCTAGAAACAACATTTCTATTGGTTTTGTCATAAACTTACCAGCAGAGAACTCTCCCCTCTAACATCAGTGGCCTGTGGCAATGCCATCTCCAGACAGCATTTGTTCTATTCGTGCCCTTTGAGTAAATTATTCCTACACAATAAATTGCTACAGAGTAGGAAAGAGCAATAACAGATGCATGGAAGCAAAGGAAAAGTTATGTTAAAATCTAAACCATATCTTTTCCAAAGCCTAGCAAGGCTTTAGAGGCACATACTTCAGAGACTACTTGGTTCAGCCTTCATTCTGTCCTAATAGCTCTACCCAAATTCTCTTAGGAGCCCTGAGCATGTCTCCATGTTAATACGTGCTAAAACCCAGGCTACAAACTAGAACATTCATGTAAGTTTGCTCTACAAATTTTCACCAGAACAGGCAGCTAAATACTTCAAATGAGGTGAAGGAGGTAGCAATCTCTGGCAGGCTATGGCAAAAATCATCTAAAAAGTCATGATACTAAGACTTCTCAGAAGGGAGACAGAGAGGGAAGAGACAGAAGCACTAAGCTAATGTCAACTATTTTCCAAGCAAAATTCCTTCCTGGCATCTCCCAGCGCCTCTTCTTGTCACTCTGGGAATGCCACCCCAACCCACCCATCCAGGCTCTCAGAACAAAACTCGGCAGCTGCTCTCATCTCTCCCAACTACTACGCTAATAATAGTGCCCAGGAAGCAATGTTCCAATAAGACCATTCAATAATGTCCTCATGAAATGTGAGATCAGCTCCTGACCACTATTAAAACTACAGGAACTTTCCATATTTAAAAGAAAAACTGAAGGACAGGGCCTCAGGAAAAAATAAGTTCTGTGATAAAGAATGGCATCCTTGCTGAAAAGGTAACTCTCCGCTTAAAGACACAAATGCTCTTCACGATTTACTTTCAAATCAGAGACATCAAAAGAATACGATCCCTTTTGTCCGCTCACAAGCCTTCTAAAGGCAAGTAAATCACAGCTATTACAACAAGAACAGAAAGTATATACAGAAAGCTTTATAAAAAGATTGAAATTGAAAGAAATGTTGATAGAATAGTCTAGGTTTGTTTGATGCTTTTGGAGCATCAAATGTTTTTGTTTCAAGAGGGGCTTTGTTTGTTTCTGTTACATGTTGTTTACAAATACTGTCAAGTTCTGTTTAGAGAAACTCTTTGTACCAGAGAAGTGGGGGAAAGAGCTATCAGATTAATTACTAATGTGGTCCAGTTGCTCGTTCCATCCAAATCAAGTCTGCTATTTTTCTTCTCTGTCATCTTAATTCCTAATTTTATTTTAAAATGCATTGACAGGAATAATGCCAAACTAATTTTCAAGCAGGTATCAAAGCCATGTTCCCTGTAAACACTTTAAAGAACTACAAACAAAAGGTACAGTGAGCAATAAAAACTTCTCACTGAAGCAAGCTTTGCAATAACTTTACAGCTCTGAAGTGGATTTCAGTATGTCCATGGAACATTGTAACAAAGTTGGCATACTTACGTTTTTCTTCACATATGGATACTTTCTATTAAAAAAATGAATGACGCCATGCTATAAAACTTAGAAAAGCCAAACTGCTGACTTAAATTTCCGCTTGAATAATCTGCATGGCCACGGCAGAACAGCTGTTTTCTGAGTTCATACTGCCATGCCCTCCATACTGAGATGTCTAAAACATGACTGTAGGAGAATGCAGCATATTCTCCTATCAGATTCTATATTAAGCTAATGTACTTAAAGGGGACTAAAAAAAAGTTTATAACTACTGCTGAATTCAAATAATGACTACAGAAAAAGAGCAGCGGGTGCAGTTTCACTTAATGCAGAAGGGACTGATACACAACACTTCTCTACAACTTTCCAATATTTGCAAAATGCATTATAGATAAGTATCCCCAAGTCTGAGGCAATAGGCTAAATAATGATGGAAAGACAGACATAAAAAGGTGAATGGCTTGCCCAAAGTTCCTCCCAAAGTCAATTCTCTAGACACAGCTTGCTCTTTTATTCATACCATAAAATTATCCACATATATCAAAAGACAGAAGATTTTTGGCTTTGAGGGAAGAAGCTTGATATGAAGGGATGAAGGCATGCCATTATTCCATTAATTTAATTCACTTGTTTGCTGCTTAGTGTCTGATCAGAACTGTGCAAAGAAAAAGCTCTATCACTACATGTTCTTAGTCTTTTGTAACATAACATGAAAAAAATAAAATCAGTTTACAATATGATTAAGTAGTTATCTATATAGGCAAGATGTGGAGGGGAAATATAAACTTTATTGTGCTTATCTCCAGATAAAAATCTAGCTGTATAAAAGATTAAAATTTCACCACCCTAATTTTATTAACCTTGCAGACATGAACCATGACCACTACCGAAAGATCCTCAGACTGACAGCAATCTATTATTTTTGCAACTGAAAAAGAGGAATTCATACGTAAAACACATTCCAATTACAGTGGTTAATGGAGGCAGGAAGGGAAATAAAATTTCCAGGTAAGAGAACACAAAGAATTGTTTCTGTTGAGTCTCAAAGCCACATTTTCAAAATAATATTTTCATCTAGGACAGTAGCTTGAAGGACTTTTTAAAGACATACACTAAAACTCACCATGATTACTAGACCAGATACAGACACAACTCTTCTCATGGGTCTTCCAAGCTGTTAGTCATTAGATCTCAACCCTCCAGGAGGGCACTTCCAGCTATCAATCCTCTCAGAGCAGGTGATAGTATTTGAGCACTAGCCATCACTAATGGCCACCAGTTTCCAGGTGCTTGGGCTCTCCAACAGATGGATGAGCCTTTCCATCACAGAGAACATACCTCAGCTCTTCTTAAACCATAGTATCCTGTCTTAACTAGGTTCAAATCTCCTTCAGTTTTACTCTAGTCTCTCAGCAAAGTTCATTTGAACAGACAATCAAGCTCCTACACATGAGATTCAAGGGTGTAACACAGACACATGCTTAGTTCATTATACTACCTACACAAAAACTCGAGCAGAATGTCAGAGCTTAGACCCATTCCTCCATAAAGCACAGCAAAAGACTGCAGTAAAAGGAGAGAAACAGGTGCCAATAATAAATTTTCATGCTTGACTAGCAAATTCCCTACCCCTCAAGGTGGGCAGCCTTGCCCCTCAGGTGCAACCCTACAGAACCCCATGGGAAGAGCAGTGATGGTGTTGGTAGACACACAGATGTTCTTGTAAAAAAAAAAAAAAAATTGGCCAGAGGACTGTGTGCAGATTCTTTTTAGCATTATGTTATTTCTTTTACTTCCAGAAGTGAAAGAATAAGGGATGCAATACATCCAGGTAGTTTTATTTCTTTTCACAAAGGTGCTGAATTTGCTGGAACAGGGGAACAGCTAGGCAAGCGGCACAACAGAAATTTGAAACTGCATTTTGAAATGACTGAAAGCATAAAGGGAAATGAGGCAGAATAAAAGTACAGTAATATTACCTCAAAAAAAGAGTGTTTAAGAGCAGACTGGAAGAAACTCAGCATTGCTCAAGAAAAGCTTGCAGGCTGAAGAGTTGAGCAGACTAAAGCTTTGGAGAAACAGTCATTCAGTTTGTAACTGAGCTTGTCAACTGGACCAAGCCTTTTTGACAGAGAGAGCATGCAATCTGATATTTTAGCAGGAAAAAAGTATTGACAGTGTAAATTACACTGTTTTGTTCTCAGAGCACTGATGTGTTTCAAAGGCTGAAACCATGCAGCGTTCACAGTCTGTTAACCCACATAAACTACAAACTCAGCCCCATGACGGATTTCTAAGAACAGTGACCCACCGCCAAAAAGTTTTTCTTAAGTCCTCAGTGACCTGGCAGCATGTTCCCTCCACCTGTTTTCAAGATAGTAGGATTTTTTTTGAAGAAACATTTTCTCAGCAATCCTATTTTCATTTAAATCTGCTACAAGTTTCCTTTTCAACTTTTTTTTGTTCTATCATACCTACATTCAAATATTATTATCTTTCAAAGCATGCAACACTTTTTAATAACTGACAAAATCACAGATTAAGAGAAACAAGCAAATATATGGTGCTCTCCCTCTGCTTAGAAAAAAGCCCAACTTTTGAGATGTTATACATTACAGTCTAACTTTTCTTAAGGCTGAAACATTGCAAGTGCAGCACAAGCTTCAGACTCTTCACCATGAATCACTCATCACTTCTAAGCCCGCATGCACCAGCCTAATGGAGGAAATGGATAAATTTCAAAGCTAAAAAATACTCACCAGCAACAAAGGGGCTGAGAACCTACTCCTGGACACCACACACACTGCAACATCCTCCAGGGCCTAGGTTTGATAGACATTCCTGCTCAGTTTCATCCTGGATACTTAATTTTCCTTGCCAAATTAAACAAAGTTTTTTTTTTTTCCCTCTTCAAGGACATGCAGTCCCAAGCAGCCAGGCATATATACAAAAGCTGGAGAGAACTAAGAGAAGCTGTAACAACCAGATCTATTGAGAGGCAAAGCCTTCTCCCTGACCTACCTAATGAGCTGATAACCCCCACCTGCCCAGTCCTCTCAACTGAAGAGGCAACAACAGGACGTTTATTCAAAAGTGTAGGCAGTAGTAAAACCACAATCCATTTAATAATACTGTGATTTTCCATCTCTGTAGATTGTTGTCTCCCTGCCACTGCTCCTTTCCCACACAGGACAACCCAGCACAAATAATTTACAGGAACTCCTGATTTGGCCTTGGCCTGTCATGGCCACATTGCTTCTGAGGGCCTGGATATTTTCCCTCTATTTTTATCCTGAAAGATGAGCAAACACACAGGCGGGAAAAGAACAACAAGGGGAGGAAACAAAACCAGAGCAGCAGTTAAAGACATTCACAAAGAACAGGGTGGCCGCACAAAGCTCCATCCGTAGGTTCAAGTAGGTATGGAAAAATAACATCATAACCAAAAATTGCCAATAATGCCTGTTTAGAAAAAGAATGAGGATAGCATAAACCCCACCACAGACTTTCCTTCCAGTATCTTCTTTCCCAGTAAGATATATAAACACGCACTGTGGACAGCAGGCACACATCTATCACAGATGTATAACATGGGCATTTTAAATCACAGTTGCTGTAGCAGCCCTCACTTCTATCAAATTTACATCCAGAGGGCACAACCTCCACAGGAGCTGCTGGGATGGAGCACATGTGCCTACCTCAACTCATTGCAAAATGTGATAGCTTCGTTTAAACTTGGCAAAGAAGATAGGTTTGACTTAGTAACAGGACAGATTTTGGGTGTTGATTAAAACTGACAACTACAGAGGGTGGCAGGAACCACCAGCACAGAGAGATGTCAAGTTTCCTGAACAGTAGTTTCTTAAACGATTCTGCCAATATGTGCCCAAGCTTATTTGATCATACATTTTACACTCATCAGATATTTCAGGAAAGCATTAAACTTCTTAAAGTATCTTAATTTGCCAACTTAAAAACATCAAGACTTTTAAAAGATAATCAAAACACTGAGCGTGTCGCAACATCTTGAGAACAACTGTCATAACACAATAGCAAATCTGGTCTGGAAACTCAGAAAAGTGGCATTAGACCCAAAAGGAAGCCCCATCAAATATAAACATGTAATAAAACTTATCTCAAAAAGCCACAACCCACCCTATTAAGCATATTGCCAAGATTCCCAGGCTGCAGACTATCTCCCTCGAACAGCCATACCTCTGTATTAAGTGGTGCAGCAGTGACTGAAGTTGGTATTGTGAAACAAAAGCACTCTGGAGCAGGTCATCTCCACTCCCTGCTCCTTAGAAAAAAATCTGTACTGGTCAAAAAGAGATACTCTGCTTCACAAAAGACAATGAAGCTTGATTTTAGACCGACTTCAGAACTGCATCGGTGTCATAAGCTCCGCTTGTTAAAATTTTCAACACATTTTTTGCAATACAGCACTGAAAGCATAGGATAATTCAGGACCAGCACACACCTGCAGCGTTCACAGTGGGGCTGTTCTTTAGTTGCAAGCAGGTGTTGGCACTTTACAGACTGTAGGGCAAAACTATCCTTTTTTTGCAACTCCTTAAGATGGATTCAGATTCCATAAAATTCAGTATTACATTTCTTAAAAGGCTTGTCATTAAAACAGAAAAATACCAGGAAAAAGCTTTCCAACATGATCTACCAGACAACTTCTCTAAAAATTACAAACCACTCTACTTATTTCTATTGGCTTTGACTGACAATTACACTAATCACTAATGTCCTCTTTAATGACCGCTTACACAGTTTATCTAAAGCTGAAAAATGACATTTCCCCCAAATGACTGAAAGACAGAATCACTTCATTCAACAGCCTGTCACATCTCTTGTCACTGATAAAAATCCACGTAAATTCATATTTTCTGAAATCACATCTTCTAGTTCACTAGCACAATGCTCTAGTTTTAATACAGAAAAAAAAATGAACTGTGGAACATGTACAGGACAAAGAAGGTAATGGAGCTAGTTAGTAATCCAAGCTGAAAAGACATGATTCAAGATGACAAACTGGCATCCTCCACAGAATGAGCTTGACACTTTTTATAGCTACTGACACAGTAATGAATGCTTCACTTCGGGTGGAGCTAAACGTAATGCTCTGCAGAGTATTTTCTTGAAATAAAGCACTTCCCTGATCCTGATACAGAAGCAACTTTATCTACAAGCAGAAAAAAAGGCACTGTCTTAGTTAATTAATCCCTAGCTGTGGCAATTATCTTGAAAGGAAGGGAAAAGCAACATTCTATTCTTTTATTATAAGCAGTCTTTTCTTAAGGGAAAGCTGTATCAGATGGGCCCCAAAGAACCTGTTTGCCTTAGTTTTCTGCTTCCATTATTGAGCTGAATCCCAGTAGTAAAGCTTTTATAAAAGGAATATGCTGCTCAGTAGCCTTTGCAATACAAGACCTAGCACTGCCCTAGCAGTAATTTTTACCTAACTGTGCCCTAGCAAAGTACATTTCAAATGTAAATCTCAGAGTGTTACTGTTATCACACCTAAACCACACCTAATAACAGAAATAAAGCTCATTTTTTAGGTGCTAATTGAAAACTAAAATTGCTTTCTAAAATGTTAAACATGAAGATTTATTAATTACATCTCTTAATTAATCAAAGATAAGGGTCCTAACACTGCCGACTTGCACACAAGTTCAACTGAGGCCCTCTCACGGTACTCCCCGTCTTCCCTCCCACCCCTTGTTCAGTACGAATGACAGTTTTCACTCGGGCTGTGAGTGTCTTCAGTGAATGTCCATTTATTTTCTAGAAGTTGTAAATGAGTCCTATATTAACTGTTTTACCTGACTTCTTTGACATGTACTGGAGCATCAGCAGAATAACATTTTTGTTGCAGAAAATTCCTAAGAATTTGAGAGCTGGCAGACATACGTTCAGCTAAGTCATTTTGTAAGTGCAGATTATACTAAGGAAAGCTTTAAAAAAAAAAACGGACAATTAGTGCTTAAGAAGAAAAAAAAAAAAAAGCACTGTGGCTCAAGTGATCTGAATGGCTTTTTACACTGTGTTATTATGTGGATTACAACAGCCTTTATGGTTACATAATAATATCCATACTGAGTCAGACCAAAAGCCTACCTAGACCAGTATCTGAGAGCTCAATCACCACCACACAGTAAGAGAACCGGCCAAGAAAAGGAATAGGGGTTTGGATTAGGTTCTTCAGTCACCATTGCTAAAAGAGAGACTTAGCCTATTTTACCAAGTCAGAGATGGAACTGGGAATGGCTTTATTCTCACTGCCAACAAGATTTCCTGTCTGCTTAACTTCTTGATGGCAAACTTGCAAATGACCAGTGATTAAAAACACCTCAGAGGAAAGCAAATAGAATTCATTTTCTCACGCATGCAGAAATAGTCCCTGGAGCAAACCAGCATTCTTCAGTAACAATTATCAGTAACTCCTTATATTCCAAAGAACTCTTTCAACAGATAAAAGAAATTTGGTTCTTGTTTCCTATTCTGTCTGGAAGAGTGCAAGGAATAACTCCTCTGTAAAAAACATAAAACAAAAGTAGCAATAAATCATAGAGTGCTCAGAAGACTGAGCAGACTGATCTGCCTGCAGAGACCAGCAATGGGTAGTGAGAGTGTCTGTTTTCCTCCTTTGCTGCACCAAATACAATGGCCAAAACCTCACAGAACTGAGCTCACCACCCAAAACCTCATGGTACAGGAGGAATTATCCTGCTCTCAGCCAAAAACAGAGACAGCAATACAATGAGGGGCAGGCCTACCCCAGTGAAAACTGTACATTGGGGCTGCTGGGTAGCAAGTTTGTCAGGGTGTGAGTGGAAGAAGGTGGCTGCCCTGCATTTTGGCACAAGTGGTAAGAGTACTTGAATACTGTGGTGCCCACAAGGCAGTAGATGGTCCTGACTTGATGAAAGGCTTTATGATGTATTTTAGCTGAGAGGCCCAAGTGGGGCACCCTTCCCTATCAAGTTTTGTCTAGGCTTCCCTTAGGTGAGCACACCATACAGACCACTCCTTGAAAGCCTCCTAGGAAACTCAACTTCTATATTTTTCCAGCTGCTACATCTTGTGTCTTCAACAGCCCATTACAAAGTCACTGCAGTTGACCCAAATGTAATCCTACTCTTACCTGAGCTTAAATCCAGGAATGGGGAGGCTCTGCTTTCAGGCACATGGAATAGCTCTAAGCGTGCACTCACAAGCATCCTGTGCAAACCCCTGTGAGATGCCCAGGGCCAAAATCTACACTCACACTGACTCTTCCTACTCCACCCTGAAATCTCATAAAAAGTGACAGCTCCTGCTGTTCATTTATGGAAGTGTCTCACCTCCAAAAAAGTACCTTCAAAAACTCCAAACAAATCTCACACCTATGTCAAGAGGCCAAGCATTGGATCAACACGGGGAGAAGAATTTGGAAGAGAATACGCAGTATTTATCCAGTGTATTCTTCAGCTTCAAACAATTTACATCTCGAGATTTTTAAGAGCTCAGAACTAAACCTCTCAAGTCCCTTTCACATTTTCTCTGATCAGGCAACTTTAAATTCAGTTTCTCTCAGCAGAAAAACTACTAACACCATTCAGAAGTTATTTATAAACTATTTTGATCCTCACTTGTTTAACTGAACTGGAATCCCCTGAGAAATTGCATTTCTATTTTAAAAGGCATATGTGTATACTCTGTGTACTTACTAATCACTAACAGTGGAAAAAATTCTTTTAAACATATTTAACTATCATAAGAAAAGAAAGAGCCACCTATTGTTTATTCATTCTTCCAATATTTAGCTTGAACTAGAAAACTCTGTGATTCAAACCATTAGACAGGAAACGAGACAGCTTTGAGTCAATCTTGTTTATCTTTCTATCAGATTCTTGAAACAACTGAAACTTAAAAGTGTGAAGATATACTTCAAGTATGCTTCATACTGGAAACTCCACAATTTAAGAATGCAAAAGAACCTAATAGCAGTATCTGCTTCCCACCTCTCAAATTGCCACCCAGTGCAGGCAGCAGTAAAGTCATTTACAAGGCTGTCTGTCAAGCAGGAAGTGGGATCTAGTTGATCATATCAGCTATTCACACCTAAAGACTCCTCACAACATTTCTGGTAAGCTGCTGCTTTACAAATGAAATAAGGAAAGCCCTAAGGGAGGGGAACACAGGCGGTCTCTATTGCAGTCACTTAATTTCCCCACAAACTTTAAAAACAATAGTGCACCTACTACATTTTAGATTTATATCTCATTCAGAAAAGCTTATTATGCTCACATATCAATTAAAACAGATGTCAGTCTTGTCCTTTACCTGGTTCTAGAAACAGAAAAATACTTCAGCTATTATTAAGATGACAATTTTTGTTCAAAAGACTAAAGGAAAAACTGTAATCAACTGTTGTCTAAGGGGCAGTCGGCTAAGCTCTCAAAACGTCCTGCTTTATTACCACACCCTCTAGATAGCAGCAAGCTGGTCTTTGTGCAGAAAACGGAGTTTTGGCAGCAGTGAAGAGCCAGCTCTGTGTCTGGACCACTTCTAGAGGTTTGTTTTTTGCCAGTTTCCTGACAGCAAAGGAAGCAGGGTCCTCAAAGCATTTAGATGCCAGTGTTTTCTTCTGAAAACACAAGGAGGACCAATGCCCTAACCACTGGGGTTTTAACTTCTCCTTGTGTTTCCTCTGGTTCAGTTTGTCTTTTAATATCTGTTGAACAGTGGCACTGCTTCACCAGCAGCAGAGGAAGAGAACTCCGCTTCAAACCTGTCATGAGGGCACTCTAATGGAGAGAGACAACTGCAGAAACCTGAAATGTGTAAGGAAGGATCTAACCTCTGTTTTCACTTCTCAAACAAGTATGCTGAAGCACAGATGTTTGTTGGAATAAGATACAGCCCCTAAACTCAAGAAGAAAATTTCTGACTGTCACCTCAGAAAGGATGGAATTGCTCAGACCTAACACCAGGCAGGATCTCAGATAGCTTCTCTAAACATTTCTCATGGGCTAGCCCTAAGTATTTCATCAAGCACTTCCAGGCCAGGTGGCTCTGCTTGACACACTGACTCCCCTAGCTCCCACCATACACAGCAAAGCACACCGAGCACTGCACACCAAGCCAAAAATTAACAGCACAGGATTCTACTGTGGATAGGAGGCTCGTAAGAGTTAGAGATTTCCTCACTGCCATCAGCTCCACACTTTCAGATTCCGTTCTGTATATGTAACCATACACAAGAAACAGAGGGTATGGGGCAGTTACCAAAATACTGTCTAGATGCTTGAGGAACAGAAGCAGTGGAATGATATCCCTCTACCATTCTTGTCTAAGTTTACAGACACCTTTTTTTACTTTGCACTCCAAGTTAAGATGATTTATACTGACACTTCAAGTCACAGATTTCAAATAATCCTCAAGGACCATTTGCAATAACTGAATATTAACTGGGCAAAGAAGAGTTACAAAGTAGTAAAATTTGATACAGCATTTCTACCTTTTTTTACCCAGGCACAACAGAGACAAAACCAGGAAAGAATGTTTCTTTATTCACACAAAATATAAAAAAGTTCTTTCAGTTTTTAAAACCCCCACCGCATCCAGGCAGCTACACTGCTCAAAACATTGGCCAAATTCCTCTCAGTTTAAGGGAAATATCTGGAAAGCCTGGTTCCCTGCTTTCAGAAGTTTTCCATGATACCAAAGATGCAGTACACTTCTGAGAACACAGTGCCAGAGCACTACGTGTCTTATTTGAATAATTGGTATAGTTGATCACCCAACTAGATATTTAGGGGACTACACTACTATATCTTAAGCTAAATAGATGAAACATTACCATAACTCTACATTAAGAGCATGCACTAACGTAGTCATTCAAGGAAGACATGATTCCCACATAAACCACAGCATAGTTAACCATATATGTATAAATATACATATATTCAAGAAGTAAAATGCAAAATTAAAAAACACCGTCACATTTTAAGAGGCCAAAGACACCGAACTGGTAACTAGTTCTGCTCACCGCAGAACTGCAAGGTTGGTAATTCCTGAACATACTTAAAACTTTCACACAGGTGTATTTTCAGCAGCCTCTTCGCAGACTACAAATGCACATACACGTAGAGCATTGTGGTGAGATACGCAATTCTGAGGCGCTCAGCTTGCAACGCACCGGTAAAACTTGACACCGAGTCCTCTTGGTAGATTTAACCTCGTAGCTCACCTCAGGCTCGGCACCGCCAAACACGTAAGCCAGGCCCGGCCAAGAGACCGGTAAGATGCAAGAGGGGTTACAAGACGCGGAGTTAGCCGGTACTGCTGCCCGCGCTACCGCCGCTATCCACGGCGAAGGGCTGGTGAGGACCTACACCCCCAAAGCGGCTGGTGGGGGACCCAAGGGAAAGGCTGGAGAAAGCTGGTGCAAAGCTCACTGCCACAAAGACAAGCGCCGCCGGCTCAAAGGCGAAACCTCTCGGCGCCCGGCGAGCGGCTGCAAGCGCCGGGCCCCGAGCCGCCGGGAGCCGCCCCCGCAGCGACCCGGAGTCTCTCCCCACATTCCTCCACTCACTTTTAGTCGCGGCGATCAGGTTTTTCCCATCCTTGAGCAATTCTTTGATAAACTTATTGGTCTTCTCCAGCTCGGCCTCATGGGCTCTCACCCGCTCCCTGAACCAGGGGCTATCCAGGTAGCAGTCGCTGAACTCCAGGGGCTGCAGCCCCATGGCTGCCGCCGTGCCCGCGCTCGCCTCCCCACGAACCTCTCCCAGCTACGCCACTGCAGCAGCGACCTCCTCAGCAGTCGAGGCGCAGCGGGCGTCCTCGCTGCCCGCGTCCCTGCGGCACTGAGGCGGGAGCCGCGGCCACAAAGACAGTGCCGTGGTGGCAGTGGCAGCGGCAGCTCCCCGCACAGGGTTGGGCGCGGGCAGAGACGAGCGGAGCGCTGCCGCGCCGCCCTCCCCGCTGTGAGGGGCGGTGCGGCGCGGCACAGCCCGTGCGCGGCAGGGGAACGCCCCGCTCGGCTGGGCGTAGCCCAGAGGCAGCGGCGGCGCGGACAGCAGCGGGGCTGCTCGCCGCGACGGGGCCCGCGTCCCGCCCGCCCCTTCCTTCCCACCTCGGCCCGCAGAGGTGGTTACACAAGGTTGGGTGCTGGTGGCGCTCCGGTGTTGCCATTCTCTAGGAGGAACCGCCCGCTCCGCCGTTGCCGTGCGGACCACGGGGGCAGGTACTCGCCTACCAGCTAGTGGGCCCCCCAGGCTAAGTCCCCCTTGTTCGGCGGGAGCGGAGTTACTGGAGGAGGCCCGGCAGCTTAGAGGCCCGGCACGGCCTGGGCGGGTGCGGGCGTGATGCCATGGCTGGGCAGGAGAGCTCGCACCACGAACGCAGCGGCTTGTCGCAGCAGGCTGCGGGTTGCCTGTCCCCATCTGACAGGGTGGGGAGCCGCCGAGTTTGAGCTGCCGCAGGTGGATGATTCACCTCGCGGAAATGTCCCTGGACTTAGGAGAGGGCAGAGCAGGCTCTCGGTGGAAGGGAGCACAGAGCAGCACACGGGCTGCTTGATCCAAAGCCAGTCATGGGGTGGGTGACTTTGTCAAGTCATTTTATACAGTACACGCACACCGGCATAGTGTATGTTTTGTTCCATCTTACCTTCCTTATGTTCTTGTCTGATCACGTCAACATCCTGAATTCATGAAAGACAGTGTTCTGATCTGTGGCTGGTTGTGCTCTAGTCTGTATGTTATAGAGACATGGATTAGAAATTAGTGAATTTAACTTTCAGCTTTATTGATATGTAAAGTTTATATTTTCCTCTAACTCCCATCTTGCTCATGACTGTGTCATCACTCTTGGCTAGCAAGATGTTGGGGACCTTGCATATGCGAGGTACCACTAGGTTGCGTGTTCCCTCTCTCATCCATCAAGAGTGTAAATGGAACCAGACTAACCTCTGACCACCCATGGTGCAGACAATACCAACAGTATTTATTCTACTGTCAACAAATTTGATGGTTATTGTGGCATCTATCTGATAAGATGAGCATTCCCTTCTGGTACTCCTTTACAGCACAAGCTTTACCCAACAAATTATTTTAGGATGCAGCTGTATGCTTTTTCAGTGTGCAAACATGATATTCTGTAGCCATTTTATTTTCTGAAGTGTTTCATTAACAAGTTGTGAGATTAACAAATATCCTCCCCAGCCTTTGCAACTGACTCTTGCAAATTGCAAGGATTTTACACTGACACTTTTTAGTAATCTTCTCCCCCAAATGGGTCGATTTAACACACAGTCCTACTTAAAATGTGCTTTAAAATAGGCACATATAAAGCATTTATGTTAGCCATCTGGCAGATGTTCTGACCAAAGAAAATACAGCTGAACAAGTCTGAAGAGTCGTGGAGCTACAGAGATACTGGTACACTCCAGCTCCTGTTACACCTCACTGTCCACAGGTGATAATTGCCTGTATTTTTTTTTTTCCCTCTCTCTTTCTTGCTCTCTGTAACCTACCGATGCTAAAGTTTGCTTTCCCCCCTTATTTTCATTCTCTAGCTGGAAAGCATAATTAAGCTAAATTCAGAGAAGCTCGTTCCCCATCTGTAACTAATTTATTCACAGCTTTTCTTTCAAAACTGAAGGGAGGCGTGAGTGCTGCTTGACACCACTTGATTTAATGAGTTGTTACATCCCCCTTTAGAGCTCAGTTCACATATAAAATATTTGATACTTTCTGACAGTAGTATTTACACATCCTCATGGACTTTGTCCAGCCCAAGCGCTTTACCAGTTCTTACTTTATGTTTTTCTAGCATGTCTTTTGTCTGGCCGAAATTGATTGTGGTGTCATTAAGGTTGCCCGGTCTCAGCTTTTTCCTTTTGGTCACTCTCTGAAAATGTTTGTAGACTTCCCCCCTCTTATAATGTTATAGAGTAGTAATTAAGTTTGCCATGGACTACAGTTTTAACTGCTTTTGTGTTTCACTTAGACTCTTGCTCCCCTCCACATGTGCTATTTTCATGTTGTTTAAAATGTTGGCCTGACATTTTTAAGCAGTACTCATTTGTTTCTCGAAAGTGAAGGCATATACAATCTTCTCAGCTGTAAAAGCCTGGAAGAGCTGCATTTGTGCTTTAAAGGAGGAAAGTAAAGATGAACAGCTTCCAAACATTTCATAATTAGTAAACAATGCCAGGGCCTGTTCTTGTCCCAGAAGTAGGACAAGACTAAATGAACTCTGCCTTTTTAAGAAAAGATCTGCACTCCAGGGCCCTGCACGTGGTTGTTCCCCAGAGCGGCAGCCTGCCAGGCTCCACTGAGAACGTAAGTAGCTGGTGTCACAGGCGCAGGAGGAAGCAAGATAAGGGACTGGAGTTCCGAAGCAAAGCTCTGAATTTTGCTCCTCGCAATCTCTGTTGGTGCAGAGCTGAGTTGTTAGTCAAAGGCCCAAGACAACTAGGACTTGTTTATGACCTAAAACTAGGTGCTGTGAATTTTGTCCTCAACTGTCATTCTTGGGGCTTACCAACAGTTGAATTAAATTTTAGGAACACTGTAACTGCAGGGCAGTCATAGGTGGTGCCTGCACAGTATGCAGTTCTTACGCTACATCTGAGAAACATTTAAGGTGGTAGTTCTTACCTGTGGAGCAGGTCTGAACAGCACCGAACGGCAAGACACTGGATTTCGCATTGCTGTGGGTCACTTCTAGTCCTGTGTTCGGATGAGCTAATTACCAGCTTTAAGAGATTGGATGTGGCTGGAGAAAGAACATGGACAATTAAAATACCTTTATTCCACATGTGTATATAGATATGAAAAAAATGTAAGACAGTTTCTAGTCAATTCACAAAGTTTCACCTGAAAGTAACAAGCTAAACTAACATTAGAAAGATAAATTGTTTACAGAGTTTCGTCTGTACTTTTCTCAAACCTTTTACTTACCAATAAAGTTATGAATTTTCTTCTAGTTGCATAGTGATGCTTTCTTGTCACCTTTCAAAGCATTAATTTTTCTGTAATACCAGTGTCTGGCATTCTGTTTTTTTTCTTTTTTCTTGGTTCTTAAACATGTAAATTACAGAATCACAGAATGCTGGGGGTTGGAATTGACCTCTGGAGATCATCGAATCCAACCCGCTGCTACAACAGGTTCATCTAGATCAGGTTGCACAGGAATGTGTTCAGGAGGATTTGTGAAAATTCTCTCCTCAGAGAAGGAGACTGGGCAGCCTATTCCTGTGCTCTGCCACCGTCAAAGTTAAGAAGTTTCTCCTCATGTTTAGATGAAACTTCATGTGTTGCAGTTTGTGCCTCTTACCCCTTGTCCTGTTGCTGGGCACCACTGAGAAGAGTCTGGGCCCAACCTCTGGACACCCACCCTCTAGATATTTATAAGCATTGATAAGATCCCCTCTTAGCCTTCTCAGGATTTGTCCTGTTCATCAATTTTCATCAATAACCTGGATGATGTTTGCTGATACGAAACTGGGAGGAGTGGCTGATACACCAGAAGGCTGTGCTGCCGTTCAGTGTGTCCTGGACAGGCTGGAGAGTTGGGTGGAGGGGAACCTAGTGAAGTTCAACAAGGCCAAGTGTAGGGTCCTGCACCTGGAGAGGAATAACCAGTACAGGTTAGGGGCTGACCTGCTGGAAAGCAGCTCTGGGAGCGGGGGGGGCCCCTCTTGTCACAGATTAAAAGAAATAAAGATTAAGCAAAATGATTTTCTCCTCTTGCTTTGTGCAGCCCCGCGTTAGGCTTCACGGTGCTTGAACGCGGCCGGGCCGCAGGCGAACGGGAGCTGCCGGGAGCAGCTTGAGGGAGCTATTCCTCGAAGCAATTCCACGAGCCCACCGAGGGCTCCGTGTCTGCCGGTGGGGGAAGAGACCGCCCCGGCTCAGCGGACCCACCGAGGCTGGAGGGGAGGTGGCCGGGCCACGGGCCGCCCGCCAACCGCGCGGGAAGGCATCAGTGGCAGCTCCCTGAGGCCCGCCTCTGCGCCTGTCGCCCTGCGCATGCGTCATGGCGTCTGCCCTGCACTGGGATGGCGGCGGCGTGCAGCGCGAGCGTCGGCGGTCTGGGAGCTCCGTTCCGTGCCGAGCAGGTGATGGCCCCGGGAGCGCCCAGCGCCCTGGCCCGGCCTCAGGGCAAGCCCCCCACCCTGCCCCTCTGCTTTCCCTGCGCTGGGGAAGCGGCCCTGGGGCTCGCCCCGCCAGCGGGGCAGCGTCCGGCGGTAGCGCGGCCTGCGAGGCTTTCCGGTGGCGCCGCCGCGCTCCCCGCCGGTCACCGCGGCCCTCTCCTTCTCTCTGCCCCCGGGCAGGCGAGTTTGCACGGCCCTTCCCGTTTTTGCAACCCCCGTGTGAATGGCTGCTGCTCACCTGAGACGTGGCCCCTGTTTGCTTGGTGTTTTTTTTAAGAAAAAAGATCCTAGTTGCGATGGTGGTTTGTCCTTGCAGTCCCTCTCCATGTAACGTTCACTCTCTTCAGCTTTAGGATACATCTGAGAATCCTGAAGGCGGTATTAGAGCCTCTCATGAAAGTAAGCATTGAAAGTTAAAGTGGTAGCTAGTTATAAAGATGTGCATATTGATTCTGTTAATGCTTTAACACTTTTTTAAGGGGAAAAATTGTTGCCTTGTGTAAAATAGGCTGTGAGGTCATTAGCTCTTTTTCTGGGAGTCTGCTTTATGAAGGTACTGTTGTTGAAAAGTTTTAACCTGCAGATTTTGTGGTTGATTATGAAACTTTGGAGTGTACGAACTTTCAGTGTACAAAACTATTTGGTCAGAAACATGCTAAAATGTGTATTTCAAAAGTTAGTTTAAAAAAAATCAAAGAAGCATAAGTTGTTTCCAGAACCTGGTCTAATGTAAACATGATGCATGCCTGACTTTTACATCCTGAACGCTCATCTTGAAGTTGATGGAATTATCGATGGCTACACAGATGAGCGTGTTTTTGAGTGCTTAGGATTCAGGGGGAGGGAGGATGCCCTTACTAATGTCAGTGAAAATTAAAATGTTGTTTGATCTGTCAACTTTGTGTTCAACCTTTTTGGCCTACAGTATACACAAATTTTTTTTTTTCTTTTTTAATTTTTAAGGAAGAGCAAGTATTTCCATCCTTCAGAATGCCCAACTCCAACTCTAAAATTCATTATAACCATAGAGGAGGTCGGGAGGCCAGCAGGCGGGAGTTGGTTTCCAGGTCTTTGCAGAGTGCTCAGCATTGCCTGGAGGACCAGGATTTTGGAACTGCATATGCTCACTATCTCCTCGTACTAAATCTAGCTCCTGAGTTAAAAACTAGCATCAAAGTAAGTGCTCTTTGAGTTGCTTGAAAGAATTTTATTTGCTATATTCCTCTTTAGGCTTTGTGACTTTTTTTGTGCTTGTGATTTATTGTATGTAACTGATTTTCCTAGGCAGACTTCAAAATAAAATCAGAACACAGTAATAACGGAGACAACATTTAATAAGCTCTGTATGCCTATGTGAAGGGATTTGATACACTTTTCTTTTAGTCTGCATGTGTCAACTAAGTTTAATAAAAATAGAGCCTTGTTAGCATTAGCTTGTAGTATAGCATGCATTAATATACACACAGGCTCTTAGTATACACTGCTGGGTGACAAAAGTGTGTGTGCATATCCAAGAGCTTATTTCTGCTTCCTCAAGTGAACCAGCTATCTTAGGATGATAGCAAACAATTGCATGCTGCTGCTTAGGGAAATGTGGGTGTTCAGGTGCATGTCAGGATACTTCTAGGTGTTTTCAGGGCCCAGTTCTCTACTTCTGGTGACTACCAGCAACTCAGTGGTATGTGTTTTATTTTCTAGGAAACATTTCAGTTTACTCTTTTTAAATGGGCAGAAGAGCTAGATTCTCTGTCACGGATTCAAGATCTGTTTAACTGTTATGAACAAGCACTTGAACTGTATCCGAATGATGAAGTGATATGTAATAGTATGGGAGAACATCTTTTCAGGTTTGTAGTGATATACATTCAGTTTTTGTAAGGTTCACATTTAGTATTGTGTGTTAATAAACAAGCCTCAATTCAGCAGAGCACATAAAATATGTTTAGAAGAAGTAAATGTAAGAATATGCTTAAGGCTGTATAGTGTGTACTGTTGAACTTCAAAAACAGGGCAGCCAATGCTGAAATAAATGTTGATAATCACAGCAAAAGTAAAAAAAAAAAAAAAGTAAAAGCACTTTTACTAAAACTTAAAAGTAAAAACACTAACTTTAGATATTTTCTAACAAATTATTAAGGAATTACTAAACAAAAAAATAGACCAAAATTGTTCGGAGTCACTGTGTTACCTCTAGTTCTGATTAACCTACAGTTTTTGAAGTTCTTTTCTTTCCTGTTAGATCCCTGAGAACTACTGCCTTTAAATACTCTCAATTCTGGTCCTTCTTGAGGTCACATATAAAACATAGGACCTTTGAAGTGACGAGGCTGGTTGTGTATACTGTGTTGTGTAGGGCTGTTATTAAATGGTTTGAGCTTATGCTTCTATTTATTAGTGTGTTCTTTTCCTGCATTCTCCAATCAGTGCAAAGCGCGGTGCTAAGGTCTTCTGAGACTAGAATTTTAAGATTGAAATCATAGGTTGTGGATCCTGCTAGTTTTAATTAGGTTTGCTTATTATTACTTTTGTTTTAAGGAACAGCTTTCCCAGCATTGCATTAAAATGTACATGTTTCTTGCATTTCATAGACTTCAATTCTTTCAGTGCTGTCTGATTTGAGAATATGCTAATAAGTGTCATAAAAATTTGCTTCACAATTTAGTTTCAAAATTGCCACTTAATGCAAGTGCTGGCAGCCCAAAATTTGGTTGTTTTACAGAATGTTCCAGTTAAGTATGGTGAAGTGGTTTTGGGGTTTGTAGCCTTCTCTCTCTTGACTTGAAAATCTGCGAGGCTGGATTGCAAAATTGCTACTCTCATATTGTAACAGCAAGTTCTTGTAAAACCTGTTCTACTTCATCAAGGGTTGTAGTAGTAGATGAAGACCAGTGTATGCAATGTTACTTTTGAACTACCTTTGCTTTTTAAAGTGGTTTGATGGAGAGCTGTAAATCTTCCTTTTTCATATGGTAATAACAATATTTCTAAAGGTTATCTTTCTCGCTAATGCAAAATATTTCCATTGCCTTTTAACTGATGTCAGACTACTTTACAGACTCACTGATGTTTGTCATTTTTACTGTTAGAATGGGCTTCAGAGATGAAGCAGCTGGATATTTTCATAAAGCAGTGAAGCTTAACCCAGACTTCGCTGATGCAAAGGAAAATTTTTACCGTGTTGCAAACTGGCTTGTGGAACGCTGGCACTTCATCATGCTCAACGACACCAAGAGGAACCTTACTTACCGAAAAGCAATCGAGAATGCTGTCCGCTCAGGGTGCAAATCTGTCCTTGATATTGGAACAGGAACTGGAATTTTGAGGTGTGTCGTAAGTGCATGTTTAACATGAACTTAATTTGTTGTCTAACAAAATCTGGTTGCTCGTGAAAAAATAGTTTACTTTCATGCCTTTACTTGAGGCAAAGCTAAAGAAAGGAAACAAAGCTTTCAGAAGTCAGTGAGTCTGGACGTTAGTGTCTAGTAGTGCGTTTTGAACCCTTTTTTACTATTTGTTGCAGATGCTTTTTGTGCCGATAACTGCTGTTTAAATTGAGTTACTCATGTTGGTTTTGGAATTGTAATGTTATGTGTCCTGTCTTTAAGTATTGAGTCTAGTATAAAGACTGGATTTAGCATAGCTGGGGGAGTATCCTTATGCTACTTGTATTTTTCTGTGTGTGTGTGTGCGACAGCATATGAAGAGGATATCAATTTGTGCAATATCAGTGTTCACACAAGAAATACTAGTTCGCTTGATGACTTTTACACTTGTATTGATTCTTTTAGAAATATGAAGCAGATGCAGAAATAGAACTTAAGAAAACTCACTATCTTGTCATGCTTTAACCTAAATGATTTAAACTGGAGAGGAAAAGCCCTGATTCTTGTTTTTCAGTATGTTTGCAAAAAAGGCAGGAGCATCTTTTGTCTATGCCTGTGAATTATCAAAAACCATGTATGAACTTGCCCGTGATGTGGTGGCAGCAAATAATATGGAAAGAGAAATCAAACTTCTGCATTTGAAGTCACTTGATATAGAAATTCCAAAGCACATACCTGAAAGGTACGTTGTTGCGCTCTGTTGTGATATTATTTTTTTATTTGCCCTTACTTTCAGGGAAACAGAAGATACCCTGTGAGCTAAGCAGGAAAAATCTTTGCCTAAGATATTACCCATAATGTGTGAAGGCTCCCTATTTTGTGTCTTTATAGAGCAGTGGAGGAATAGTAACATGTTCTTTAGATCATACTAATTTCTATGGTAGATCAACATGGCATAAATTAAGGAGTTTAATTCTTCGATAATGGGAGCTTTCAGGTGTAGGCAATTATATTGCAGCAATAGGAAAAGAGAAATTAGATTACTATATGATAAAAGTCACTTTAACACACTTCTATACTTAACAACTTGTGAGTGAGTTCTGCAGCCCGTGAATAGGATGGAGGTGTGTAATAGGACTCGCAAAGGAAGATGCTTCTGGGACATACCACAGACCTGCAACTCCGCATCAGCTTCTGTATTTGTCAGAGAGATCAGAAATCGCAGACTGTCTGCCTCTTCTGAACAGGGAGTGAGGGAAAACCTCCCCTCCCCTTTGTCCCCTAAGGAGAGAGCTGCTGTGTGTGTGGGCGAGAAGGTGCCACGTAATGTGCAATGGTTCCTGGGTGTTTGCCTCTGGAAGGCTGATGGTGGCTGGGCTAACTCCAGCTGTGAATGTCAGCACCCTGCCATGGGGGAGGTCCTTAGGCCTTTGAGTGTGGCCTCAGATATTGGAGTAAAATTCAGTCGAAGGGTGTTGCAGTTTGTCCCAGGAGAATCTGCCCACCTTTCTGTATAGCAGAGATCCATGTGGTTTGGAAAATTAAATAGCTTATTTTTTCCAATATTAAGTAACGTCTTCTAAAACATAGTAAGATCTACTGGGACAAATCAGTGGTTTGGAATTGCTCTTGCCAAATGAGAATTTGATCAGCATTACAACATTCAGTATATGTGATCTAGGCTTTTTCTGCTACCCTGCTCCTCCTTGCTCACTATCCTGTTCAGCAGGGGTTCTTCAGGAGGATCCGTACATTTCTAGCAGTTAGAAATCTGATGGGATTTTTGTTTTGGTATATGCAAAGAACGGGTTTATCACTCCTGGTCACCACTACTAGGGGTTCAGATTAAACCTGGGAAGGAAATAATCCATTGTACTTCTAATTACTAACATTTAATAGTGTCTGGTGATGGTACAGGCTCATAATCTGAACTGGTGAAGCTCTGGTGGTCTAGCATGCCAGTCAAACCTTGTCTAATGGTGTCAGCTGAGCTGCAGTAACTGATCGTATGTATCCTTTTAGTGTATATGGTGAGTTATTGGATGTCACTTATCAGGAATAAGTTGTTACTGTTCTCGAAGGGTCTTATCATGCGTGTTGTTTTTTGGTTTAAATCTAAAGCATTTAGGATTTTAGGATCCATTAGTCTGTGGTGGAATTCTGTTGTGCGTTGATTATAGTTTTGTTTTCTTAACCTTTTCGCACACATTCATGGATGCATCCTCTTGCACAAGATTTAGTCAAAATACGTATTCTGCAGTATCACTGGCTGTGTGCCCAGGCTGAAACACCTTCCTGTTTTGGCTAGATTCTTCCCACACAATTTATTTATAAATGCTGAACAAGAAGCTCTGTGGTAAACTATTGCTCAATATTTGTTCTCTTTTATCTGCATGTTGAATAACTTCTAACAACAATTTCAAACATGGCGTTTGTTGGAAGAATTAAATGGCTCATCTGCACTGAAACTTTGTAACACTGGCAAAAGTTTTTGCTCTGAGCTCACATTGGTATGGTGGTGGTTTTCTTTAAAAGAATGATTGTAAAATATAATGTATGTTATGCATTATATTTCATGTGTTCTTTTTCTTATCTAGAGTTTCCTTGGTTGTCACAGAAACAGTTGATGCTGGTTTATTTGGAGAAGGAATTGTGGAGAGCTTGATACATGCCTGGGAACATCTACTTTTACAACCAAAGGTAGGTGATGTGAGTATGTATGTGTAAATGGGATTCCTGTTTTGTTTGATACATATTTGTGCATGTATGTATGAGTTTGTATGCAAACGTGTACATATTCACAGACGTATATGAATGAGGAACAACCATCTTGTAAATATTTCACACCTATTGATATTTTAAAAATCAGTCATCTAGATTTTTTTCTATGAATTTATTTTGGTGAAAGGCAATGAGGCAGCTGCAGATGTTGTACTGTGAACTTGTGTTCTGAGGAGAGGGGTCCTTGCAACGCATGTCTGCCTGATGTAACCTTTCATCATACAGAGATGGTTCACTCTTGTCACTCTTGATTGCTGTTTATTTCCTTTTTTTCATTTTTTCCGTTTTCTCCCCCCTCTTTGTAAGTAACACCAAAAGGGTTTCTGTGTGTTTTAAACGCACTGTTTTCTTGCAAGTTTGATTACAGCCCAGTCATTTTGAGATACCAACTAGTAGCAGAAAGTCATGTCAGTCTAAGCAGAAAATGTTGAATTATGGTAAATTCTTTCTTATCATAACACTAGGGAACAGTCAATTATAATTTAGTAAATATGCCATATGCTTATGTTCTTAATTTATTTTTGCCAACTTTGAACATTTTTGGAAAACTGAACAATTCCACTGGGTCTCGGATTTTACTTTGTGTTTTGCATTTTAGCTAGCATACATTAAGCAAAGTAATGTGACAAGGAGTCTTATATGAGTTAACTTCTATTAGGTCTTATGAAATAGAAGGACTTCTCTTTTATCTTGATGTTGCCTCATTTCCAGCTAATTTAAAAAAAAACAAAGTCTTATCTGGCTGAAACCTTTTGTATTGAATTGGATCTGATGACCTCTAGTGTTAAGTGTAGTAATGATGCATAAAGCAAAGGTCCTCAAATGTTTCAATATAGTCTAACAGAATATAAATTAAAAAACGCTTTTTGAATTACACAGAGGAGGTAGTAGAGTGAAAAGAAAAGCCAGTGCGTGGATATATTGAAATACAGTATTTAAGAATCTCTAATGGTCAGCTGGAATGACAAAGACCAGAAACTTCTCTAGTCACTAAGAACTTACTGCTATTTTGACTGTAATGTTGAATGGCTCATTAATAATGTAACCTAGGCTATGCAGTAATGGTAGAAATAAGACACTGTATCATTGCATGTTGTTTTCACAGCCTAAAAATGAAGATGTCAGTACTGGAGACTATGGCAGAGTTATTCCTGCAAGTGCTACAATATTTGGGATGGCAGTGGAATGCAAAGAGATACGTAGACATCACAGGTATGTTTAAACTCTAGCACAGTTTGAACATGTTACATTTGAACATGAACATTTGTTATTTGTGAAGACAGACCAGTGGTTTTTATTGAGGACTTTTCATTTACAGTTCTTTTTATTTTTAGAATGACTGATTATCTGTTTCACTAAACAGATTTTTGCTCTCGCCCTCCCCACCCCTTTTCCAGGCTTCTTTTTTCCTTCTTTTTCTTCCTGCTTTATGGTGCAGACTTGCTGGATCACTTTGTCAGAAACTCTTGATCATGCTGAAAAACATGACTTTAACACATACTAAAGAAATTTAATTCCTTAACAGTAAAATTACTTCTCAGTTTCTGTATTGGAGGTTGTTGGATTAACACTTGGCCTTTATCCTCATTTTACCCTCTTTATCATCTGCTCCATTCCGCGCTGCTGGATCTAACCCTTTCAAAGGATGAGGACGGGATTTCGTAAAGCCTGAGTGTTAGTAACCCCACCTAGCATTATCTTTCTGAAGATGTGCCTTGCCTAATTCTGAACTAGCATACAGTAAGGTTTCTTCACTGAGACCAGTTCTGACTGTGTATCAAATTACTTTCATATTCATTTTTATTCTCATCTTCTGGAACAGTGTCGCTGTATGGAGACAGTCTCTGTCTGAGAGGTTTGGACTTGATGTATTTTGTTTAGGATTAATTTTGTGGTAGATTAAAGAAAACACTAACTTCACAGGAGCTTCAGTGTACTAGATAAAAAACAGCCAAGCTGTCTCAGTCATTTTTCTAATGCAGTAGACTTCAACAATGGCCAGAGAGACAGAAGTTCCCATAGTAGATGGTCACAGAAGAACTATCTTTTGGAATTTAATTGTTCACCAGTTAGAAGAGGCATTTTTGCCTTGAAACATGGCATTGGTTGTTCCTTACTAAATCTAAATAGATTGAAAATTAATATACTGTAACTTCGGATTGTTGAATTAACAATCCATTCTAATAGTATGGCTTAAGGTCAGGTGGTTAGCCAGACTGAAATGATTGCCACATTAATTATATACTGTAGGAAGAAGAAAAATGTCACTTGTATTTTTTTTCATGATGCAGCTGCTCTCTTTTAGTTGTAGTATTTCTTTTAAAATAATACCTGGTTTTGATTTCAAACATAGGAGAAGACGTTTTCATCCTTATTGTTAAAATATCTAAGTTACTTCACTGAGCAGGTGAGAAGATTCCAACTGTTGATAATGTTGCATTATTTTTTAGTATTTATTAATTTTACTACTTTGTGCTTTCTGTGTGTCACTTACAGACATACAGGTCACATACTTTTATTGCTAGGGAATCTGCTCCAAAGGTGGAGTCAATTTTGGTTTTGTATTTTAGCTATGTATAATGGTCAAAATATATTTGTCCAAGCCAGGTTATGAGATAAGGCAACTTAATTCTGCATTTGGGAGCTTCAAGGAGATGACTGTATCTGAGATTATCACACAGCCCATCAAGTCATTAGTCATACTTACTTGAAGGGAGATTTTTTTGCATCGGGTAGGGTGAGGTTCCTGAGAAAGTGATTCAGAATTAAAAGGACAGACAAATGGACTTTTTCAGAATAATCTACAGTGTGGCTTGTGCAAGACTTGTCTCCTGTAACTTCCTGACACTTTCTCTGAAAATGAGATTGTATCTTAAGACCTGAAACCTAAGGGATGGACAGTGTATGTAATTGTTTTAAAGCAATTATAGCATTCTTTCTTCTTTGAAGCTTTTCATTTAAGGTTACTTCTAGAAAACTAATTGATCTTCTGTCTTAGAAGGTATGCGTATTCTGAGTTGCCAAAGCCTTTTCCACCAAGAAATCAATGCTGAGACTTTGTTTGCAGCTGTGTAACTACAAAAAATGCCTTATTCTGCATAGATTGTGCTTGATAAATATATAAAGGTACTGCAATATGAAGGTTCTATGCCAAAGAGACTTCAAAAATGCATTTTTCTCTTCCATATCTGTCTATCTTTGTTCTGACTATTCTGTTCATCTGAAAGAAATACTTTCATTATATGTATAATGCAGCAGAAGAAAAGCTTTGTTTGTTCTTATTATCACAGGGTATATTATTCTTTCTAATTCTTCTGTCAAAACTCAGTTCTACTTAAGGCAGCAAAAGTCTGTGGCCTTTGACAAAGGACATATTGGGCTTTTTCTCAGTTTCTAGTGACAGCATCAATTTCTGATTCTTGAAAGTGACATGCATTTTCTGTGCTTTAGAGCTGCTCTGAACATAACAAAACCCCCACAGAATTATTTTATTATTTTTTAGTTTTTCTCTTGTTACACTCTGTGCATTTAAGAATACCCTGCTAGCCTGGGAAGAATTTCCTGTGGGTTTTTTGGTCAAATTATTTGAAGTTTCATTTCTTCTCTTTTTTTCCTTTAATCCCAGAGTGGGAACACAGGAAATTGGTGGTGTGTGCTTGTCAAATTCAGTGCAATTCTTTAGTCCAACATATGCTTCTGCTGGTTCAGAGGAAACTGTCGAACCTTACACTACCGAGAAGCTCAGTCGTATTCCTGGAGGTTACGTGCCTCTGACAGAACCCTGTCAAGTAATGACAGTAGATTTCAACAATCTGCAGGTAATGATTTTTTTTACGTCCTTTATAAGTAACCTGTTTATGAATAACAAGAGCCCCATATCTTATTTGCTTTCCAGGTTCCATTTCAGAACAGTTCCTAAGTGCAAAGTTGGCAGGGCTGCACTGAAATCATCTGCTAGTTTTGATAGTTGTCTAGTTGTGTAGTCATGTGATTAATCAGACGACAGTCTAGCAGTTCTCGAAGGTGGAGGTTTTTGTTTGTTTGGCATAGTTTAGGGAACTAAACTGGTGCACCACAGGATCAAACAACTGCCAGCCTCGGTACACGGAGGGGGCGGAGGAATGCAGTAGACCCTACTTAAATGATCTATGCATCTAGTTGTGGAGCTGACTTAGTTTATTTCTCCTAAAGTTAGATTTCAAGAAACTCTTGCAGACAAAAGATGTATTTTACATCTGGCATAAAATTGTAAATGTTGATGGGTGAGTATAAAAGAGGGGGAGATGAAGAAATTATCCTATTCAACCAGTTTGAGTCCACCCTTCAGCTCTTTTGGTATCTTACAGTATTTCTGTAATATGTAATTGTAAAATACAGTAGCAGTATTTTGCACAAAATATGTTTGTATGTGTATACTAAATAGGCCTGAACTGTGAGGCAAGGAGCTTGAGCCACTTGCAGCTGAGCATGCTAAAAAGATGATACATCTGATCTCTGGTGTGTTTCTTGCTCATTGACCTGTGATGAAGAGCTAGTATTGAGTCAGAGCTTAAAATAGATTCTGTTACACAAATGAAATTATTCTTGGCTGCTGCTTGACCAGGAATTGCAGTGTTTCTGAATCAATAGCTTTTCCTAGTTGGCTTGTCTGACATCCCGAGATTAAAAATGAAATAAGACAAGGCTCTTCAGTACACTGCTGGGAGCAATTCTCTGTGACCTAATGTTGCTTCTGCTTCTAGCATCAATATGAAACTACTCTCGTCTGGGAGATGCCTACTCTTAAACATCTGCCTGCTGGCAGACATGTAAAGATAATTTTAAAGAACATTTTAAACCATGTTTCAGAACTGCTCCTTTGATGTTTCAGTTAGACTAATGAAGTGTTCCTGTCATGAAATGGTAAGATATCATAAGTAAAGGGAAGAAATGCAATTAATTTATTTAGAATTGTTGCTTACTGGTTATTGTTACTTCGTCACTGAACAAATATGGCAGTTCCAAACTGTGCAGGTTACTTTCAACCTGTGGTTTTTTGGGGTTTTTTTGTTTGTTTGCTTTGTCATGACCACACCTGGATGTTCAGTCAGCACAGCTAAAAAAAGAAAAAGTGTTTGTGCTCCTTTAGGAATAAAAAAAACCTGCTATGCTGACAAACAGTAGCAGAATTACCTCCTAAAGATTGTAATTCAGATAAGAAATCTCTTAGCACTAGTAAGGTAATTTCAAAGATCCATTTTCTAAACTTGTACTTCAAAGTATGAGAGGGATGTTGCATTTATTCTACTCGTACTAACTATCCAGACCTATCCAGACAGAACTGAGAAAAATACTTAAAATATATGGTACAACAGTGTTTTTCAAACTGAATTGTAGGAGGCTTCAGAGACATCAGTACAGATCAGGAAAATAATAAGTCAAAAAAAAAAAAAAAAGCAGCTGAGTTATGCTGATTACTTCATTTCTGCTATTATTATTATTATTAGCAGCAGCTCCATTCCTCCCAGGCAGGGGAATGAGATGTGGCTATAATTACAGGCTGCAGACACTTGCATTTAGCCAGGTACTACCTGTCTGCATGTTTGCTGGCAGCAGATCAGTGCCACTGGGAGGGGAAGTGAATGTTTACCTCAACAGCCAGTAATTAAAGCTCAGTCTCACTTTCAGGCCCTAAAGGAACTGTGCTCTTTCCAAATACTGGCTCTCTCTAATTTTCATGAGAAGTTACTTTGTGAAATGTTTAAGAAATTCTGGATCAAGACATAGGAAACTTGATAACTGCATTCTTTCTGTCGTTTTTCCTTCTATTTGTAGTCCCATTTTACTTTTTTTAAAGCAAGTTATCTTTTTCTCATTCAGGGGATATATGTGGCATAATATCATTTTGGTTTTTTTACTGCTTCGTCCTGCAAATAGCTTTATTTTCTTTGCTGTCTCTAACTTCACTAGTCAATAAATTGCCATCCTGATGTGCTAGATCTGTTTGAGTCCGTAATTGTTATAAATAACAGAAAAAGGTTTATGCAGTGAACAGATGTGAGGAGTAAATATGGTTTTATTGGTGCAGAAATTTGGGTGGCTTGGAGTACTAAAAACGACTTTCTTATTTATGGAAAAACCTCACCCTTTTTCTCTCTTTCCACTTTGGTCAGGAGCTGAAAAGCCTTGCAGCTAGAAAGCCCTGGAAGCTCAACCTGCCAGTCACTGAAGGAGGAATACTAGATGCTATTGTGGTGTGGTTTGTACTGCAGCTTGATGATGAGCACACTCTATCTACAAGTCCCAGTGAGGAAACTTGCTGGGAACAGGCAGTCTATCCTGTGCAGGGCCTCCTTGGTATGTCCTGTGGATTTTCTTGAGGTGGAACATTATTTTGGGTTTGTTTTTGTTTTGAGCTAGTGTCCTGGGTTTGGGTTAATTTCCACAGCCAGGACAGCCGGATTGAACCAGCCAATGGGATATTTGATACCATACTGGTGTCATGTCCAGTATATATAAGGGGGCTGAGGGGCTACGGAAGAGCGTACTCAGTTTTCAAACAACGTCGTGGCTCAGAGTAGTGTGTTGGTGGCGTTAAGCAGTGCAATGTGCATCACTCGCTTTATTATTGTTATTATTATTGTTTCCTCTCTCTGTTTTGTTCAAGTAAACTCTCCTTATCTTAACCTATGGGGTTTTACTTTTACTCTTTTTTTCTCATCCCCTTCCTGGTGGTAGGAAGGATCGGCAAGTGGCTGCGTGGTGCTTAGTTGCTGGCTAAGTTTAAACCATGACAGCTGGTTAGGTTATCTCAGAGATTAGGAAGTGGTAGCAAATAGGTTTAGGAGAAGTTTGATAGCATGTAGCTGTGAGAGAGTTCCTGATCATGTGTCTGGACTGTAGTGCAGAGTCTCTACATCAGGGCTTGTTCGTGGGACTCTGCTATGAAGCAGATGAGGACCTGCTTAAAATCTGGGAGAGCGCATTTCCTTAAGTTGTGGAGTTTTTTTTCCCTATACTAAATTAAATGCATTGTGGAGCAGCTCCAAAAAGTGGGACTACTGACTGGCTCTGCTTAGTCAAGATGTGACTTGTGAAAGGGAGGTGGGGGAGCTGAGGTAGGAGTTGCTAGCTGCTACTGTCACAAAAACAAAACTAAACATTCCCGCCTACGCCTCACCCCCATTTTGGACTTGAATACTGTTCCACACACACAGTGGCAGAGTCATTTCCAGCAGCCCTTACTCTCCATTCACCCATTTTCCATTTTCCTGTTTCATAGAATCTTAGAATATTTTGAGTTGGAAGGACCCATAAGGATCATTGAGTCCAAATCCCTGCTCCTTGCAGGACCACCTAAAACTATATCACATGATGAAGAGCGTTTTCTAGAACTCTGCCAGGCTTAGTGCTGTGACCACTTCCCTGGGGAGCCTGTTCCAGTGACTGACCAGTCCTAGTATTTCTTCCAGTTTCCTAATGTTCAGTCTGAACTTCCCCTGATGCAGCTTCATTCCATTTCCTCATGTGCTACCACTGGTCTCCAGAAAGAGCAGATCAGCACTGCCCCTTCTGCTTACTCCTTGTGAGGAAGTTATAGACTGTGATGAGGGTACCCCTCAGCCTTCTCCAAGCTGAACAAACCAAGTGACCTCACCTGTTCCTCCTCCATCGAACTGCTGGAGAGCGTCCAGAGGAGGGTAACCAAGATGGTGAAAGGCCTCATCTTGCCCTCGAGGCCTTTCACCATCTTGGTTACCCTCCTCTGGACGCTCTCCAGCAGTTCGATGTCCTTCTTATATTGAGGCTTCCAAAACTGCGCAGAGTACTCAAGGTTGGGCCTCAGCAGTGCAGTGTAGGGCGAGACAATCACCGCCCTTGACCAGCTAGCTATGCTGTGCTTGATGCACCCCAGGACAAGGTTGGCCCTTTTGCCTGCCAGGGCACACTGGTGACTCATAATTTGCGCTCCATGCAAGCCCCCAACTCTCTTTCCATGGGGCTGCTCTCATCCCCCAAATTGTACCTATAACCAGGATTATGCCATCCCAGGTGCAGAATCTGGCACTTGTTCTTGAAGTTTCATATGGTTGGTAATTGCTGAGCTCTCTGTAGTCCAGACCTCTCTGTAAGGCCTTTCTACCCTCAGGGTGGTGCACAGCTCCCCTGAATTTAGTATCAGTAGACAGTAGGGGCAGCTGTGCCACAGATTGGTTCAACTAAAAGTGTAGGGGAGGGAAGAGAAGAGACTTCTTTAGCCTATGTTGCCACTGAAAGAAATGTTTGTCAAACTGTAGCATTTTTGTTCTGAAATTCTGGTCTGTATCGATGGATTTACTTTCTTAGAACATACACAGAGAGTATCCAAAGACCATATTGAGCTGTACACCATAAATGTTCCAGTAAAATCTATTTTTGAATAAATAACCCTTTCTAAATTTTAGCTATTGTTTTCCATGTAACTACAAATTTACCTTTGTCTAAAGGAGGTATTAAAATCTAAATATTTAATATTTATCATTTTAAAGCAAAAGCACTTTCTTTACCAGTATGTTTTGGTCTGCTCTGCAGTTGACAGGATGCTATTTATCATAGAAAGGCTTATTTTGAGAATAAATGGATTTTGCTTAGTGTGGGACCGTTCAAGGCAAATGTTAACACACCGTTGCAGATTTCAGCTTGTGGGCTGCAGACTGGAACAATTCTTTCATACGCACTAGTACAAACTAAGACATGAGATAATCCCTTTTTTTAAGCACCGTGTGACTGCTTCACTGATGTTTGCTGTAAAGTAACTGACAGGACTTGTTTGTGCTGTTTTGCCAAGATTATTCTGTGAAGACTGGAGATACTGTGATGATGGAAGTTTGCTGCCAAGACTGCTACTTGAAGATCCAGAAGATTTCTTCTTTGACTTCAGAGTGTGGGATGGACTTCAGTGACAGAGACGACACACTGAGTTTGGGCAATGAGGCTGAATTATGTAATGCTCTGGCTGGTCTCCAGACGACAAGCAAACAGGATGGCAACAATCAAGTGTGTGTGTTGGAATCCACAGAAATAGCCCTGCTGAACAATGTACCATACCACGAATGCTTTAAAGTGGCCATGGGCGAAGTGCTGCTGTCATTAAACCCAAGTAAGGACTTGCAGTCCATGGATGTCGATGGACATGGCAGTGGGATGAACTTCCAAGAGAGTGAAAACAAGAGCTTTCTGGATGCAGCTCCTGATCCTTTGTACATTTTAGATGTATCTGAAGGCTTCTCCATCCTGCCAGTTATAGCTGGCAAACTTGGACCAGTGAGAGCCTACAGTTCTGTTGAGAAAGAACAGCATCAGGCAGCACTTAATATAATTTCAGAAGCCAACCATTTCCCTAAGGAAACGTTAGAGTTTTGGCTCAGCCACTTAGAAGATGAAAGCGTGGTGCTACAGAGACCCAAATCAGACAAATTGTGGAGTATTATCATCTTGGATGTTATAGAGCCATCGGGTTTAATCCAGCAGGAGGTGATGGAAAAGGCAGCAATATCCAGGTATAGTATAAATGGACAAAAATATTCCTAGGAATCCATAATTACCTGAAAACTTTGGAAAATACTCCTTCTGACTACAAAATAAGTGTCATCTTGGTTCTGTAGAGCAGGAAAAGCATGTTTTCCAAATGGACTGAACCTCTCTGAGTGTTTCTGGTGCGACCATTGTATACATGTATCTTTGAAAAAGTGTCAAGATGTTACTTTCATAGACTTCTTTGTATTTAGTGTGCAAGAGTGTGAATGGAAGATCTTACTGCTTGGACTGTAAGAAGTTCCCAGGATAGCCAGTGTTTTAGTAATAGCTGAGATACCTTTTAGAGCAAGGTTGGAAAAGCCCAGATTCATGTACACATCAAACTATTGCTGGAACAAACTGGTACTGCTAGAAGACAAAGAGACATGGTGTTAGAACAGCCAGGGAGGCAGCCACAAAGCCAGCTGTCACCCACGGCACAAGGGGTGGGAAGGAGTGCAGGGCAAGACAAATAAAATAATGGAAACGGGTAGCAAAAAAAGTAAATGTGAAACAGGTTTATCTCCTTTTGTGGTGCTACAGAAACTTTTCTGTTCATCTTTGTGCTTAGTGAAGGCAGAATATTCCAGATTTATGTTCATTACCTTTTTCTAAGTTTTGAATTATTTTTTTGATGACTTGAAAGTTTTTTTTGCTATAAGAACAAATGCGAAATTACTCTGACTTTTGTTGTATGCAGACTCAAATCTGGTGGCATGAAAATACATCCAAGAGCGTGCTACTTGGCCACCCAATCCCTATGAAAAGAGGCCTGCCATAAGAGAAGGAAATGTATCAGCAGAATGATACTCTGTAGCAAGAGACCAAGCAAGGCTCAGGTGTTTTTTTTCCAGCAAAAACATACTGTCTCCTGGATTGCTGTCAGTTTTAGTTAAACACTTACGGAAGGGTGACTTAAAATCCCACCAGGTTTTGTTTCCCTATGGGTATGCTGTCTCCTTAACCAGTGCCCCCCTCAGTATGTACTTCCTGACTTCCAGTTTTATTAAGCATTTCTGCCAGTCCTTCAGTATTAGATGCTGGTGCCAGGAATAAATCCCTGAGGAAGAACAAGTGTGCCTTTCCTAAATGTAGTTCATGTTTCTTCATTACTGTTGAATGATCTGCTTTAGAGGTGAAATCTCTCTCATTTGACAGATGTTTGCTTCACAGCGGAGGGAAGATTTTCCCACAGTACGTGTTGGTTTACGGGATGCTGGTAGAATCAGAGTCTCTGCTACTGGAGAGTGCAGTTCAAGGAACAGAACCAACTCTTGGGTTTAACATAGCCCCTTTTATCAACCAGTTCAAGGTATGAAGTTGGGTGGGTGTCTTCCAGGCACACTTCCATGGCCTGCAGCAGTCTAGCTGCTTACTTTTGGTGTAAACTGAAAAAAAAACTGAAGCGCTGAAACTTTTTCATGTTGTTGAAGTTACCAAAAGAGGTTTATGCAACCAGGCAGGGACCTTGAGATAAACTAAAATGGGTAACCCTTGTTTTAGAACTGGTGGGGGAGAAGTTTTGTCTGAGTAATGAAAGAATGCATGTTACTGTAGAGAAGAGTGACAGTGCTGTTACTATCTATCTCCTTCATCACCTTGTATCCCAACAGTCACATTTCAAGAGGAATTAGAAGGGTGTATTTGCATTTTGGCTGTCTCTGACAGACATCACAGTAATTCCTAGAAACATCTGCATTACAATGAAGTCTTTTAACTTTTCACTTTCTAATGGCTATTGATGCCTGATGTTATGGTATATACCCTTAGGTACCTGTTCGTGCATATTTGGATCTTTCTGCATTACCATGTCTGCCCTTGAGCAAGCCCACAGAGCTTTTAAGGCTAGATCTCATGAACCCTCTGTTGAACAGCTCCAGCAGAGAAGTGAAGGTGAGTTGCGTTTGTGTAAAGTTAGAAGAGTCCTGCAGAGCTGCTTTTAATTGCTCACCTTGGATGAAAATTTCAATACAGAATTCACTTGTCTGCTGGTATCTCTGAAATGGTTTGAACTACTTTATTTTCTTACTTCTTTGAAAAGGGTATAACTTATTATTAAATATATTTAGGTACAAATTTGTAAGTCTGGCCAAGTGACTGCAATTCCCTTCTGGTATCACATTCATCTGGATGAAGACCATAGCTTGAATACATCTGACGAGTCCTCGCACTGGAAACAAGCTGCAGTTGTTCTTGATGAGCCCATCCCAGTTCAGGTTGGAGATGAACTTGTGCTTGATGTTCAACACCATAAAAGCAACATTAGCATTACAGTTAAACGGTGAAGAATGTCATGTGTAAACTGATGTGTGGTTAATTACCTATGCGTAAATAGACTGTTGATAGTGTCACTGATGTTAATTTATATTAAAGCCTAAATTTTACCTACTGATCAAAAAGTCTGTTTTATTGCTTTAGTAGTAGATACTCAGGTTCCACTGATGGAACCCTTATCCTTGGTACAGGTATCTTACAAAGCAGTCAGGGGAGGTGGTGTCTTCACTGCAGCAAAAACCCCATTGCTAGCTATTGTGACTGCAACAGTGGGACAGACTTCTCCAGCTACCATCTTGTCTGTGTGTAGAATAAAAGCATCCAGATGCCTGTACAGCTGTGGCTGTTCAGGATAGAGTCCTTGTTTCTTTATAAAAACACACAAAAAAGGTGTAAAGGAGGGCTGTTGAATAACACAAATTGTATAGTGGAAGGTAAAGGTTCTAGAATCCCTCAATTTCTGGTAATATAATGGGCCTGAACTCTGAACATTGTATAAAATAATACAACAGTCACCATAGTACTCCTGCATCTCTTCTGCAGCATTAAATTTGAGTATAATGCAGGTAACAAGTTCCTTTTATTAAGTTTATATCCAAATGGAAGACTTAACAAAAGCTTCTAACTCAGCATTGATTCTACCTTTATAGAGATATGAGGAAGACTGTTAGCAAGATATTTCTGTTGCTAAATTTCTTTATGCTGTGCTGTCTATTCAATGTAGAAGAGGCAGTGCTGTGATCTTTCCTTAATGGGAGGCTGTATAAAGAGCCATCCACAAATTACTTTTCTCCATTTAACTTCAGGGATGGTTGGAGCTGTGGTTGTCCCAGCCTGCACCCAATAGATTGCAATAAAGCTCCTCCAAGATGGGTGGAGGAAAGGTCATTAATCTACCTCTGTTTTGAAAATAAATAACAACTAAGTCAAGTTTTTCTGAAGATAAAGTAACCCAAAAAACAACCCCCCCCCAAACCAAACCATGATCCATAAAAATCCAAGTTACAGTCTGACACAATTAAACCTAATGGGTGCAGGACCTTTCCAGTTGTATAGAGAAGTGTTAGCCTCTTATGCTGGAAGAATTCTGATAAAAGCAAAACCATTAAAAAATAGCACTTAGGCATATTTATTAAGCTTTTTAGCAAATTAATAAGACAGTAAAATGAGTTAAAGAAAAATTAAGAACATATTTTACCCGTAATAAGGGCTGAAAGTGACCATTTCTGAGTTTTCAAGCAGTGTGTTAAATAAAGCAACAGCAATCTTTAAGACTTCTCATTAAAAGCTGGGAGAAGGTTAGGCATAAAGCAATGGAGAAAAAAATATAGTTAATATAAAGATGAAGGGCTACTTGCAAATGAACTTTTTATATAAACTTGATAGGTCATTCTGTGGAATACTGTTGTAGCTGTCTCTAATGGAAACATATGATCCTAAAAGCTACTGTAATAATAACTTTTATCCCAGGAAAAAAAAAATGCAGGAATACTGTGCACATGGAATAACTAACTGAGTAGCTTTCCAGAAGCATTGTGAAGGAAGCAACCAAGACACTTGGTTTCCAAGCTGTTTTAAGTTCCCCCTCTGTACCTTAAGTTTTACACCAAGTACATATAACTTCAAGTATTAAAAAAATTCTGTGTGAGGTTTTTGAAAAGCTAGAGCTCAGTAGTTACTTGGCTTCCAGCAGCTCTGATCCTTCAGACGTTATTTCTACCAATACCCCTTTTCAGCTGCGTACAGTCAGGAAATTATGTTATTTCTAATAGTGGCTACAGTGGAGACTGAAGTCCCCACATGTTGTGAGCTTTTACAAGTTGCTTCCTTTTAGAACATGGCTATTACATGGATAAAACAATACCTGGAATCAAGCGCAAATAAGTAGATTCTGATTCTCCATAAGCTCAAATAAGAATTCCCTTTGCTGCAGACAGTTGTATTCATGTGTCATTCACACTCTTAAATTACTATAGCAGTAAATCAATTTGAAAAGAAGGTGAACAGTTTAAATAAAATCTTTAATTGCTTATTTACAACAAAGGCAATGACTTGGTAAATTGAAAACAATGATTTGTATTTTCCCACTAATTTCAGATACAGCAAGTACAGAGTCAACTATAAAATATGCAGCCTAGTGAGTAAGGCGCAATATTTACATCACACTAGTACTGCAAAAAAAAAAAAGCACTTAAGATGAATTGACTGTGACAGCCAGAAGTTAAACATTTGCCCTGTTAATGCTAACAATGCTGAAAAAGAAACTTCAGATGTCACTTAAAAGCTCAGTGCTCTAGGGTTTTGTTTTTGTCAGATTTCAAACATGAAATAGTAAAAATCTGGTAAAGGGATAAAAAAATACCCCTCTGAGTTTGTCAGGTTTTGCAAATAGCGTTTTGATACAAGTGTACTTCTTGGTCTGAAATCTAACACTAGTAACTCCAGAATTAGACTAGCTACTTAGCTTTACCTTAGCTAACATCTTTTCTGGGGTGGTAGAGGAAAAATGAATCAACTATTACACTGAATCCAGGCTATACTAGAAGTATCTACAATCATCACACACACAAATTTATGGACACAAGTTACTACAGACACATTGTCAAGATAGCCTGCTTTAACAGCTTAAAAAAACCTTAAGTGTTAAAGAATTTATTGCAGCCCAAAATAAAGAAATCAGTTTTGTTTTCTACTTCCTTTTTGACATCCTTTATTCTCCCCCCTCTACGTATTTTAAGGTAGTAACCATTGTTCTTATTTTAGAAGGATAGGAAAAGAAGTAGTCAAGTGTAAGGTATTGGTTCAAAACTTACCATCCTGGCTGTCTCTTCTGAATGTAAAAGACTTACAAATCATGAACTACAAGGACAACAGATACACCAACCATACATTCTGGACATGGAATTTTATAGCAAGGCCTGTAGGGAATGCTTTTTTTGTATAGATTCTTTACTGAGGCTCTGTAGTCATTATCTTCATGAAGGGGTTTTATTTAGCTATGCAGGAAAGGGAAGATGGCATCTGTATAGAAGTTACCATTTCATCCACGCTCTATTCAGCATTGGGGTATGGAAGTTACCATCATTAAGAGGACAACCAAAGCTTATACAAACAATATTTGCTACTGCCCTCCTTAAATTACATTCTTAAAATTAAGTTTTCCCATTGCTAGTAGTACTTTCACTTCATCATTAGAAGAGCAGAGTAATTTTTCAAATGTTTCTTTTGTATTAATAAAAGTGTCATTTTGACATGATGTGTAACTGTTCAGTTTTAAGGAGTTGATTCTTAAATTTAAGCAGAAACCTTTCCAGTGTGCGTTTGATATTCATGGGGTACCCACAGATACTCACATCCATTATAGATTCAGAATTCAGATGTCAGTTCCAGCCGTATCCTCTTCCTGTCTGCACAGTAGCTTTTCAACTTTCATCACTAATGGTACATGTTAACAGAACATGTGTGGCAAGTACGTAACAGACTCCTTGAGACATTCAAAGAAAAGGTGAGTCTAACTTTTATCCAAAGCTTTCTCTGATAAATTGTGCTCTAGTTCGGGTGACTCCTCAGCATCTCGAACAGCAGAAGTGTTATAAATACCATCAACCGCAGGGACTGTCGTTGGTGTGGTGAGAGGTGTCACTGTGTGTCCAAACCCCTGATAATGACCCATGGGTGAAGATGGCATTGAAGAAGCATCAGAAATTGGGTCTTGAGTAGACGAAGACAGTAAACTTGTATGTTCATTTTGTTCATGATCCTCAGCAAAAAACATTTTCCTTGGCTGGCCCAGAACTGTCCTTCCTAGAATTATGCCAAATGAAAATTCTTCTTAATACTTGCAGCTCTATACCAAGGTCTTTGAACACATCAACTTGAAAATAGGCATGTTAAATTAGAAGATGAGTCTTTGTTTTCTAACAGTTTTACATGGGCAGTATTAGCTTTAATAAATAAAAGGATGTCTTCCCATTAAACACCCAAACCGACTGACCAACCAATCAAAAACCCACAAAAAGGACATCTCTGTTTTCTACCTAACACACCTGAAACTTACTCTGAGATCCATCTATTTAGAAAAAAGCCTAAAAACTAGACTCTGCATCAGTCAGGAGTACTGGAAAGAGCAAAGTGCCAAATAAACCATTAAATCCTCTAGGGATGCAGCTGCCACTAATGTGGTATGGAATGTTCTCAAGGTACTGTAGAGAGGAACAATGGTGTAAAATGAAGCTGGAAATACACGTGCTGTAACAAGCCAAAGAAATCTGTGTTACTTACCAACATTTCGAACCTGTTCTGATATATCTGCCCTTATATCAGAAATATCCCACATTGCCAGGAAAGAGTCGAAGCATGACCCTTCTTCAGCTTCTTGAACGTAAGGTTTATAGGAAAAACTGTAGTGATGTGCAATAGCAGCCAGGAACATCTCAACACAAATGATAAAATCCTGCAACAAGAGGGATACTGAATTATTTCTTAATCCTTCAGAACTGGAGAAAAATAGTTCCTGCATTTCTTCTATGATTGACAAGACTGCAATTGCCTTGGGATACTGGCATGAGGTACTTTTCAGCCAGAGGGAGGATATTCTTGGCATACTGGAGTCAGTCCTTGCCTGATGGACTGACGTGCTGGAAGCAGATATTCAACAAGCAGCAGCTCTACAATGAATTCTTGCAAGAAATACAAGGATATCCAACGGAAGTGTTTACCTGGGGGACATCCCTTCAGCCCAACACATGGATATAGAAACGTTGAGCATAGTACTCGTTTCAGGTGACTGAAACTTCGCCCAACCTAGAATAAATTCAGTACTAATCTAGCCTGTGTTAAAGCAAGTATGACGGTATATGCTCGAGATCAGCTATGTCATCTTACATACAGCCATTCCTCCTAAGAAGTAATTGTCTGCTCCTACCTGCAGGCCTGTAGCCACAGCTTCCACACTTTGCCACTCCCAGGTGTGTTTCTCAGAAATAACACCAACTTTCACCAACAATGCAATAAGCACAGCTTGCCTACAAAGATTATTTATTAGTATTATTGTAATAGTAGTGCCAAAAAACCTGCAAGCAAATCTGTTCGTGTGTATGTACATAGGAAGACTGAATCTCACAACAAACATACTGTTCATACATTGAGACTTCAAGGAAAACAGACTTAAAAAGAGATCTCATTCATGTATGGTCCTAAAAATCGACAAGAGAACCCAATCAAAGAGTCTGTTGTTCCAGTTAGTTATTAGAAGTTCTTCCTTTTCATGGTATTACTGCAGCCCACACAGTTATGTTAAGATAGCCAAATCCACTCACTGATTAGCAGCTGTGAGCAATGCTTAAATAGTTATTTATAATAGTTCATTTATAAGTTATTTTGAAAGTTAATTTAAAAAGGAAAAAACAACCCACATTTGTTTTGAACTAACTGCAAGTGAAGATTCTAAAATAAATCATGCTCTTAAGAATCACCTTACAAAATAACAACTCTAAAAAATGACCTCAAGAGAACAAGACTGCTCTGTCCAACATACTAAAACCCTTTTCCCCTCACAGCACTTCACTAAGATTATGGGTAGATGTTCTGAAGCCTGTAACCTCAGTAACAAGTCCAGTCTTTTTAGCTCTTTTATGATCCACCCTGAGAGCAAGAAGTAATGGAGTAAACGGTTCACTTACCAGAAAGAAACAAAAACTACCATCTTCACACAGAGGAACTTGCCAACAGGCTGGATGGGGTTCAGTTCTTCACGTAGTACTTTATAAAACAGCACCAGACAATACATAGCAAACTAACAAAGGAAAAGAAAATGAAGAAAAGCTTCCAAATTCTTGTTTATTTTGTGAGGGCATTGCTTTAGAGCATCTCTTCAGTTAAAAAATATACCAAAGTATGATACAAACTTAAAAAGATATCTAATTTAGAAGAATCTCTGGATTTAAGGAATCTTTGCCTGTTTGAAAGCATACTTTTTTTTATTTTGTCTGAAATGGTATTTCTGAAATGCATGGTATTGGCAGACAGAGACGGAGGTCATCTACCTACACACTAAAGCAAACCACAGGAAGGTCCCATAAAATCTTTTCAATGCCAAGCACATCTCTAGGGAAAATGGCATAAAAAAAGCACATACTCTTTCAACCTTCATGTAAGAACACCTCAAGTGTTGCCTATTCGTGAAGGATGAGACAATGAATGCAATCTTCACGGCAGATCTGAACAAGTTTCCTTTAACGACAACTGCAAGCAACCGAATTAATGTATAGCCACCAAACCTCAGGAATTGATCTCCCCTTTTCAGGCACATTCTCGTAGCCTTTTACTACTAAGTTTCTTACTAAGCAATCATGTCAACCAGGACATGCAGAAGCATGTGCTGCTGCTGGGACTGTTGTCACAGCAGAAAGCAGTCATAGCTCCTTCCGCAACAGTCGCCAATCAAACAATGGGGTGGCAGTAGGAGGAGGATGCCCTTTCCGGATGGGATGTCACGCTGTTCTTGACTCCTGCTGCTGTTGCCAAGAGAAATAAGTTTGGAGGCTAGGAGGCTAAGCAGCAAGGAGCCAGAGTAGCTGCTCTCTCCTCTTGCAATAGCTCATGTGTAATATACCCTGCGTGAAGCAGAAAATGGTTCCTCTGCGTTCCCAGCAAGCCACTAAACACAATTCCTGACCTCTAAAATGAAACTTCCAAGTCTAGGGGCCTTCAAGTCTTAACCCTTACCCTGACCTCATCTGGCAGGCGAACCAACAAGACAAGGTGTCAGGCAAGCCAGAATCTCAGCCCTGCATACACCGTTTCCATGTTTTCCTGTCAGTGTTGTTCTCGCCAGCTTTGTAACACAGTATTTTTAAGACAGACACTGCTGAGTCTTTGTACATGTGCTGGGAGGAAGCTACAGAGGCGAGTGAAGTCGTCTCTTCTGAAGAGGGGCAAGTCTGCAGCTCTGACATGCCTCAGCCATGCCACTTCACCCATCAGTTCAGGGCAGAGAGGTGGGACGCTTTATTGCTTTATGAAGCTTCGTGTTAAAAATAATAAAAGGTTTAGATTATCTGTTTTTCTAGTATTTTGCATATATAGTATTTAACAGATACTAACTTTAACTTACAGTGGGAAATACTCTACCTGTAAGAATTACCAGACATTAACACAATTACTGTCAATAGTTCACTCAGAAGATCCACGTAATACTAATACGATGACTTCAGAGAGCAGGAAGATGCACTCGATACTCACGAGCTGTGACATGTTGTTAAGTATAACCAAGTAAGTCCAAGCATTATTGAAGCTGAAGTTTCCTTCATCATACACTCCCACTAGTTCACAAATTCTGAAAGAATTTTTAAGAGTTAATCACTCTCTAGTATTAAGGTCACTTTCTTGAAGTGCTCTTAGAACCAACTGTTAGAAAACAACATCTCTTTCGGTAGTCATGTATGTGCATTGCGGGGATCTGCACAGGAATCAATTTCCAACAGCATATGGCATAGCAAGTTCCTATTATATTTTCCATAGAAGAAATAGTGTTTGAAATCAGCATTAACACATCCCATTCTTCAATGAATTCAACAATTAAACATTTTTTTTTTAAGCTGTTTTGCCTTGAACTGTTAGAACACATACACCTAATATAAATATCTATATGGATGGGTTTTGTCAGTAGCAGCTTTTTCCACAGTCCAACAGAATTAAAAGTAATGACCACCAATACAAAGTTCCTGAAATTAAGCTTTCAGCATCAACATGCATAACTGCCTGCTATAACTTTACAACAACAGGTTATACAATGTGTATGAAGACACACAGTCAGGCTTGTCACGTGTGAAGTTTAATAAAATTTTTAAAGTTACATGAAACCTGACTTTAAAAATACCCAATTGTTGAAGCCAATGAGACAAGGGAGGAAGAAAAAGACTCTAAGAATTAAGAGATCATAAAAATATCTTTCCCACATAAACAGTACTTCACATCTGCTCCCACTGCTTTCAGCAGCAGGCATTAAGTATTTATTACTTCAATTCTGCAAATAGTCATTTGCTATTGAGAAGTCATAAAGGAATCATAGGTTGAGTCAAATTGCCAGGACCCATTTAGCATGTAACACAATGAGTCTGTTTGCAAACTGCCTTGATGCATTTCAGAGGGCATGACAATTCTTTCCAGTGTAACTCAAAATTACATCCTTAAGATCAATATTAATTATTTATGAGCATACTTACAAAGCAATAATGGTAGTAAATGGTCTGACAACAGTGTATTGCAAAACACCGAGTTTACATCTAAATAATAAAACTCTGCAAGAGAAACATAAAATTCATTGTACAAGACTTTAAAGACAATTCATTTATGGAAGTTTCCTGTTCTCAGTAGTTTCACTAAACTGACTTTTGTTTCATGGGAATTTCAACTTCTGCTTCCAGGACTTCAGATGCTACAGTATATAGTGTGTATATACACAATACACAAAAGACCTAGACTTTTAACAGGAAATACTCAATGATTCATGTCCTTTAGCCGTGGAAAGCTTCTGGCTGGACTAAACAAAGAGAATGCAATTTTCCTCTGTGTTTGAAGATATTTAACGATAACTTACATTCATAGTTTGTCTTTATCATTTTAAACAGCTTTATCAAAATTTAAGAGAGACACTTATCAGATTAAGGATGCAGAACAGTTCAGGGGCATATGGCCTTTCATCCTTCACCTGTGGAAGTAAAAGCAACAGAGTCTCTGGTCTACCTGCAATTCCATATGAAGTTCTTGGCAGATATTATACAATACCAGGGGAAGCAAATTCAAGGAGACCTTTTTTCAATAGTTTTCAAAAATAAAGAAGTTTCCTTCAGCACCACCTGAGTCAATGTATGTTAGTAACTAAGTGCAATTTACAGGATGTTTTACAGCTAGAGGAAAACCCATTCATAGCTGCTTTCAATAGTTGATAAACAAAATGTGTGTAAACCATAAACTGACTTTGCCAAGCAACAACCTTTATACTACTAAATATGAAAACAAAATGTTTTTATCTGATTACACAGCTTAAAATTTTAAGAGACCATATACTCACTCTCCCATAGCCCATGATGGACAACAACACAGAGGCGGCAGATGTCTCTGCTGATCTTTCGCTTCTATTATTAACACGAGGTTTGGATACCGGTTGGTTAGGTAATTTGAAAGAAAAACCATAAAATTATAGATGACATAAGCTTCATAGCATTCTCGACATGTATCCACATATATTGCAATGTTGGGGTATTTCAAAGCTATCCACTGTAAGAAGAGAGGTACACAAAAGGTTATGTGCAAGAAAGACAAAAGTGATTCCAAAGACAACGCTGGCTGGCTAGTTCAGCAAGCAACACTTCGTTAGACAGCAGGCACTAATTAAACCGGGCTTGAAACATTTGTCTAATAAGAGTGTGATGCTACAGCTAGAAAATAATGTTCTGTAAAAATACAAGTAGAACTTCAGATTGCATCTCTGCTGCTTCAAATGGACGCATGCTTAAAGCGCTGCGCAAGAGATGCTCTGTATCTGACCACACGATTTAGTCTTTCATTTAAAAGTAGCTAAGGAGATGATTCCCTACACATACCCCTACTCCTGTTAGGAGGAGACACGACAGAACTGTTTCCTGAAAATTCACATTTTCATTGACAATATGGGTTTGAGAAGCAAGTTTTTAGTCCATTAGTGTAAAGTTTTTTCTTTTGGTAACTAGTGTTCAAATGTTTGTCTGGCGTGTTTGCAACAGAAGAAAGAGCAGATTAGCCTTAAAGTGGTAGTCATCCCTCTGAACTAGAATTTCAGACAGAAAAGTGATGTTTTTACAAAACTGTGATTATGGATCAGCTATCAGAGCTTTCAATTTTTAATTTTGAGTATCACATTGCTGTTGCATTCTTCACTACCACCTGTCCTAGAGGGGTTTTCTGGGGGTGTGAGTTGTTTGGTTTTGGGGGTTTGAGGAGGGGGAGTTAAGCAGAGGGAGGCCTTCTGAGTTTATTTCACTTCCCTAGACTATAGTAGAACCAAAGTTGTGCCTTCTCTGACCTTCTTATTAGAACTACAGGAAGATGCTTCCATCCTCATCACAGTTAAGAAACTCTAGAGATGCTGCAACACCACTATGGAAGATGTAATACTGTGTTTAGTAAATTGAGAATACAGTATTTGAGTCTGAGAAGAGAACTTTATGTTCAGCTCAGATTAAGCACTCTAGCAGGTTACCATATTTGCAGCAAAGACCTTAAGTTCCAGGAGTCTGGAGAGAGATTTCAGTATGTCAGAAATGTCCCTGAATGCCTGGCTAGAGCTCATTTAATAATCAGGTAATTTTCTTCCAAAACACAATTCTGTACCTTAAACAGAAATATCAACTTGAGGCAGTTGATATTCCCCACAGGAAACAGATCATGTTCTTTACTTCCCTACTCTCCTTCACTCTCAGATATCCTAAATCCCAGTCTTAAACAAACAAACAAAACCAACATGCATTAAAGCTGACATTTCATAAGCAACCAAGAGATGGGAGAAAAATCAAAGGAAAAGCTCCCTAGAAAGCTGTCTTTTACAGGAGAGAGAGAAGTATTTGCAATGTCAACAGATGATGACATGTAAACACACATCCTGTGCTGTCCACAGATTTAGTGGGTTGCTTAGCTCTACTTGAAGTTACCTCCACAGGTGATGTTTACATGAACCACAGCTGGTATGGCAAATAGAATCCATAATGTAAGAGTAATCAGAGACGGATTTTTTTGTGGGATCTTACCCTTTGCCCCCTGAAGCAAAAAGGAAGAATTTTAGCACTAAGCATAACTCGGGAAAGAATTCTAGTACTAAGCCTAACTTGGGAAAGAAAGGAAAAGCACTGAATTTTGAGACAGTACTTGGATCAGTTGAGTTTCCAGTTCAGCTGTTACTGAAGATGGAAGGACCAAAAGCAGGCTCTTATCATACACCTTTCCACATCTATCACAAAGGATACTTGAGGACAGGGTTAAGAAGGGTTAGTAAAAGCCCCCCTACAAGCTCCACAAGAATGTAATATCACCAGAACTATGCTTCTGACATACTGCACAAATAAAAATGACCAGAAGTTTCTTGTACTACAACTACCCATGCAGAATAATTTCTACTAACTGTGACACTGTTTTCCCTCACTCCCATAGCAAAGAAAATTTTATTGAGCCGTTAACAAAAGAGAAGACTTACACTGTCTAAACTGTAAATCGGCACCATCCATAGAATCCTGTTACAATAACAAAAGAACATTTAATATTACTAGAAGTATTTTTAGTCTGAATTAAATTCAACATTTGTAGCACAGGTAAAATGGGAAATGTTACCTTATTATTGGTTTCTGTAATTCAGGTTGAGTATAATGGACTAAGTGTTGTAGTATTCCCCACAGAGATATTGGTATAGTCATTAGCAGAAATATCCCAGCAATAAACCATGCCTTGGTATGAATTCCAACCTTGTAAGGAAAAAGAAGAATGAAAGATCAAAGTTTCAGTATTAATACTTTAAAATTTTACTAGTACAGCAAGAAAAATTATTTCTTTCCTTTCTTTTTTTACTGCGAGTGAAGTTTTAAGATGGACATTAGGTACATATCCCCATGTAAGTTTAGTTTTTCTAACTCTCCTTTCCGAATACATAAAATCTCAGACTCCCTTGCAATCTGTTGATGTGGCTTAGAGTAAAACTTAACAACTCAAAAGATGAGCAATCCTGCAGAACCAAACAAAACCATCACCAATAAACACAAAATATTCTACAAAAATGTAGTGCTTGCTATTTAATTTACTGAAAACCACAAGAGATTCCTTGCTTTAGGTCTGGAACTTGTCTCAGTTCAGTGCTTCATTGTAAAGTTTCTGAAAGCTTCTGCATTTAAAGTATTTTTATCTTTAAAATCAAGTTCCAACTAGTAATCAATTTCAATTAGTTTCATGTAACAATCTGAAATAGATATGCAGGTATATATATGTATATAATGGCTGCTAAAACACAAGGCTATGATTTTAAACCAAAGTTCTCTCAAAAATAACTATATTAACAATCCTAAGTACCAAAAACTGAATAACATCATACACTCTTCTCAAACAGGGTTTTTTTGTTGAGAGTTTCTTCTCGGATCCCCTACTGTACATTGACAGTTTCTGTTGCTTTCCGGTTCAAAGATCCCTTCTGCGTAGTTTCTCTACCAGTATCAGATTTAATGATTTTGAAATTTCAGATACCGCTTTGATATAAACACCCTTTATGCCGAACATACAAAGGCATCAGAACAGAGTTTCAAAACTGGAAATTTAAAATACATTCCAGACAGATTTTACTGTCACTAAGTGCTTAAAATTATACCATGAATAAGCTTACGTCCAGTAGAACAACCAGGTATTGAATGGGACAACATATATTTAAGGTCAAAATTTTACTTTCTGTTAGAAAAGTAATGCGGGTAATTCATACGACCAGTATGAAAGAGAAGCTTCTCTACTCTCTTGATTCTCCCTGATCAGGCAAAAATACCTGAAATATCAGGTTATGAATGCCAGTGTTACTACTGAGTGTCAAAACATCACTTCTGGGCTGGGCAGGGCAGCGGCAGAGCTCCGGCCGTGCTCCTCTACAGACTGACTCAAACGTCTTCAGCATCGGATCAACTGTTTAGACACCAACTAGTACTGAACCGGAAGGAGAACGACATTCTCTCCTGTTCCGTCTTGCTTCGTTCGTGCTTTAACAGCGCGACAAACGCACACAGCAGCACCGCGCAACTCCTCCAGCTTCTGTTTCCCTCGTCCCGTCTCTACCCGCGGCTGAAGGGCGCTGCCAACCACCTCAGAGGAGCGAAGCCGCAGATGGCAGCGGCCGTGAGGATGGTCCCGGACCGGCAGCCCCCTCCAGGCCTCGCCGCGGGGCTCCCCGCCGCGCCCCGTCCCTCACCTCCAGCTTCTGCAGCTCCCAGACGCAGAGCGGTACCACCACCAGCAGCCCCACGATGTACAGCAGCACCACCAGCGGCCGGATCCACCGCCGCCAGTTCCCGCAGGTGCACGGCATGGCCACGGCGACGCCGCTCCACCGGCCACACCGGCAGCGACACCCCCTGCACCGAGACGCGGCCCCTCAGCGGGCCGGCGCCGGGCCCGGCAGCCCCCGCGGGCCGCGCATCACCGGCGGGACTGCCCGCACACGCCTCCGGCTCACATCACCCTCCGGGCGGGCTCGGCTCCGGGTCGCACCGCCCTCCTCGGCCCGGCTGGTCCCGGCCCACACCTACGCGCCGCACGGCACCCAGCTGTGACCGGGCTCAGCTCGCCGCGGTACCGCCCCGCGCACACGCCTCTGAGGCACTTCCGCCTGGCAGCGCTTCCGGCTGCCCCGCCCCAACCTCAGCTGTCGCGTCTATTGGCTCCTCGCCCTGCCTCTCGCGTCTGCCCCGCCCACCGCGGGCCCCTGAGAGCGCGGCCAGGGTCTGGGACAATGGGCGGTAACAGCGTGGCTGTGCCCTCCCCGGAAAGATGGTCCCTTCCGCCTGGCATGTGTGTCCCCCTCGCTGCCGCCGGCAATGGTCTCTCCCGCGCGGAGGCGGGGCTGGCGGCTGCCGCGGGGAGCGGGGGGCACGTGGACTCGGGCTCGCGCTCGGGCTCGCGCTCGCGCTAGCGGGGTGCGCGCGCGTGGCCGGGCGCTTACGCGCGCGGACCCTTATCTCAGGTGTGGGAAGGGCTCCGCGCGCGCTCGGCCGTTAGTCGCGCGGCGGGAACGCTGCAGCTGGGCGTCCCTTCTCTCGAGCCGCGCCTCGCCGGCGGCGAAGGGGGCGTCCTCCCCTCACGGCCCCTTCCTCTCCCCCGGCAAAAGTAATCAGTTGAACGGGCTGTTCGGGGAGGGAGCGGGTGGCCCTTCCTGAGGTCTCACAGCGTGCCTGCCGCCTGCGCGGGCCATGGGTGCGTGTCCGAGCGGAGGAGGGTGGAAAGGCTGGGCCTGGGCAGGCCTGCGGGGCCTGAGCAGAGCCGAGATGTCCGTTAGGACGTGTGCAGACAGGCGGGAGTGGACGTTAACGGAGACAACTGCCGTAACTGTACAGCTGGACAAGCCTCTGTAAGCAGGGCCCTGTCTCACATGCCTCCACGGACGCTCCCCTGAGAGCAGGACACAGTGCGCAAGCGGGTGTAGAGAGGTACTTCACAATTCCGGGAATGTGAGGCAGGTTGTGACACGAAGACTCCAGTGGACGTGAATAATGCAAAATATGTATTAAATTGTAAGTATTTGTTGGACTTTTTTTTTTTTTTTGCTGTAGAAGTACCTAGTAAAAACTGCTGAAAAGCCAGTTAACTCCAGAGTAGTCACTGGCAAAATGTAGGTGCCGAACTAAAGTAGGACCATTGGTGGTACTCTGCGAAATACCCCAGGAACCGCAGCTGTAAGTTCTTGGCAGGAGGCAAATGCACATTTTAGTTTGAGGCGTGACTGAGAAGTGTGGGCTGGGAGAAGCCACGTACAGTACGAGGTACTAAGGAACAGTGACTGGGGTTCTCGCTCTTTAAATTCCCAAGTTGTTGTTTTTTTTTTTTCTTTTCTTTTTTCTCTGCATTCTAATTGTTTGCCCAGGCTTTACACTATTAAAGTTAGGAGTGGTGCAGACCTTTATTCAAGTAGTGCAGCTCCATGTTTTATTCAATTGTCACTGTATTATGGAAATGACTGGAACATCTTTTAATTGAATGTGTGCACAGTGAAAGGGTATTTCCTACTCGGTAAACTGCAAAACCCCCAAATTTGTCTGCTTATCCCAGAGTTGACATAGTCAGGAGTGTGAGGCCACAGTCCTGTTTGTGAGGAATCTTTTGCCCTGCTCATGCCACATTGAAGTGGCAGTGGGTAGTTCACACGGCTGCGTGCAGGAATGAGGCAGCAGCTCATCTCGGAAGGATGCGATCAGCTGTTTGGCTACTATGAACTGCTGAAGCAACTCTTCCCAGTCTCCTCCAAGGAAACATCAATGAGGCTGAACTCAGCCCACAAGCCAACAGTTGAGCTATTCCAGCTTAGGTTCTTGCTTGAGATTGTGATAATTGGCTGTTAAATTTTCCTTCTCTGTCCAATATTTTAGGAAGCAAAATAACCTAAGGTGTTACTGATATCCTCGGTAACTGGTAGGTTCATCTATAAGTGAGGGCGAGTTTATGAGGTCCTTCCTTTTCTACCTGGATATCGTCTATTTAATTTAGTTTAGTTATTATCCACAGCTTAGAAGAGTGGTCTGAATTTAGTCATCTTGGCAGCAGCCTTGAGCACCTTAAGTAAGAAGTCTGATACTCCAGCTGCCATTTCTACTTCTTTCTACCAGTCAGTGAACTAACTATAAATTAAATTTTAAAGTTTAAGGATAAGAAACATTCTAAGGGAACTGAAAGATCATCTCTGTATTACAGATAACATAAAAAATCAGCAGAGGTAAATGATTTGCTCAAGATTATGTCAGACTTGTGAACAGAAGGTTGTTCACTGATACTGGCACTAAAGAACAGTTCTTTGTATACTGTTTTGAGCGGAAACATGACATTTCTGTATTGTGTTACGAAATCAGTATTAAGGTGCCTTTGTTCTTTGTACATAACCCATTCTTGAAAAGACGGTACAAGAATTAGGTCAGAAGCTAGCTAGCTCAGTCAGTAATAAAAACAAGTATGTAAATATAAATACTTCTCTCAAACATGTAGCAGACACAAACCAAATGTTTTTCTAACATTTCCAGAAAAGCAGACAACAAAGACACATGAGTACTGGAAACTAATGTGATGGTAACCTATCCGTAATTAATATATCCAAAATTACAGAAACTGTTTACATCATTAATGAATAAACAATTTTTTTTAAAGTTCAGCATCTTTTTAATTCCCCCTGTACTTTGGTTCATTGGAGACTAAGCACTGGTTTGAGTTTTTATTTGTTTGGTTTTTACTTCCCTAAGGGTATCAAGCTGAAAGTGAGCTTCTTAGAGATGTTTTTTATACGAGTTCTTGCATTGTTTGTAGGACTCGTAGATTTTCTTTAGCACTTATTGCCCTAAAAAATCCTTGGGGATTTTTTCAACACTTCACGGACTTAAAACCATTGTTTTGAGCTGAATCTTCTTCTGTGTGCCAGTGTTTTGTGTGCATTCCTCAGGTTCTAAAGCGAGCATCTTTGCCAGGACAAGTCTGCTCTCTTTATCAGTAGGTTTCTTTGAAAGCAAAGCTTAACACAGTTGTGTAATATGGTTACTGGCCTGACCTCCCCCTCTAGTGAACTTGAATCTTTTGGCCAGTTTCAGCCAAACCTGAGCCAAGGGTCAAAGTCCCAAACTCCAAAATATGTTCCTTTAAGTTTTCTCAAGGCTGATAAAGGGGAAACAGCCAAACTAATGCTTATCTCTACCCTCCTGAAGGAAAGGAACCTCACTTTACTCATACTGCTTGTCATAAGCATACTCGCTGGCCAGGCACTGTGGATTGGTTTTAACTAATCTTTCATTAGAATAATGTTGGACTAGAAAACCTAATAAATCTTTTCAACCCTCTTTGATTTCCTGTGATACTGTAGGGGATTGAGATAGTAGTCTGAATCTATGCGAGGATGGTAATAAGGTTATTAAATTGGATACCCTTCTCCAGTGGCATTGTGTAAAGCCATATTGTAAATATGTGAGTAAATATAATTCCTGAAAAAAGGTTTAAGGAATGCATTTCTCCAAGCAGATTGTTTTCAATACTTTCAGAAAGTTTTTCTACAAAACAAATGAAAAATAGATTGCTTTGTTACCACAAATCTGAGGCTTTAGGGTATTTTATCAGTTTAGAGGGAAAGCAAGTTTTCCACCAGTTCAAGTCAAAATATGTGAGCAAGTAATGCTCAAACAGCTTTGCAAAATGCCAACACTATACTAGAATACGTAAATAAAAATACATTTCATAGGAGAGGAGAAACAGTCATTCTGTTCTACGTAGTATTGGCAAGGGCTTATCTGGAAAATTGTGCATGATGTTAAAAAAAGAAAGATGTGTTTGCTGAGAAGCAACCAGCATGATCAGAAGTTAAAAATGCAGATGCTTTCAGGAAAGACTAAAATAATTGTGTTTAGAGAAGATTTAAAGGAAATATGATAAATGTTTTCTGCTACAAAGATAAGAATTACATTCTGTTATTTTTTATGTAGATAGTACAAGTGTGCTGCAACTGTGGCAAGGGGAATTGTATATACTTAAGCACTGAAATAGATTAGTTTCAATGATCTCCATCATTGAAGGTTCTTATTGGAAATCTTCCACATCCTGTCTCAGAAATGATTCTGGGTTTTGATCAGAAGAGAACTGGTCTGGGAGTTTATTAAGGACGCTTTCCTGGAAGCACAAAACCAGTTCATGCCCTTTAAAAGTAAGAGAAGTAGGCAGAGCAAGAGACCCCCTTGGCTTAACTGCAAGCTTCTGAGTCTGCCCAAAACTGAAAGAGAATCATACCAGAGGTGGAAAAATGGACAAAGAGCTGTTGAAAACTACAAGAGCATTGCCAGGGCGTGCAGAGCTGCAGTTAGAAGGGCAAAAGCTTAGCTCAAGTTGAAATTGGCCGGAAATGTCAAAAACTACAAGAGCTGGTTCTTCGTATAGGTAAACAACAAGCAGAAACTGAAGGAAAGTGTTGGCCTGCTGTTAAACAGAAGAGGTGATTTAGTCCCCAACAACGATGCAGAGTTTCTCAACACTTTCTTCACCTCCATCTGTACCAGCTCTGTTGGGCCACAGGCCCTGGGAGTAAAATTCCAGGCTGAAGCAAACAAAGACCCACCATCAATGAAGGAAAAGTTGGTGTGGGAGCTATTACAGGAGCTTGACTCCTACAAATCGATGGGCCCAGACGTTATCCACCTGAGGGTGTTAAGAGAGCTGGCTGACGGGGTTGTGAGGCTGCTTTCCATAGTCTTTGAGAAGTTGTGGAATAGGATGTCCCAAAAGAGTTGAAGAAGACTGATGTCACCCCCATCTACAAGAGCTTAAAGGAGGACCCAGGAAATTATAGACCCATCAGTCTTATTTCAATCCCTGGGAAAGTTGTGGAACAAATCCTCCTGGGGGCTATCACAAGCCAAATGAAGCATGTGACTGGAAAAAGCCAGCATGGGTTCACCAAGGGCGCTTGGCAAAGCTGATCACGTACTATGACAAAATAACCTGCTTGGTAGATGTGGGGCAAGGAGCAGACATTGTCTACCTGGATTTCTCCAGGCTTTTGGTATAGTTCCCCACAGCCTCCTCCTAGGGAAACGGATATGTTATGGTCTAGACAAGTGGTCCATGCGGTGGGTGGCGTCCTGGCTGACAGGCTGCACCCAGAGGGGGTGGTAAATAGCTACTGTTCAAACTGGCAACCTGTCACAAGTGGGGTCCACCAGGGATCAATGTTGGGCCCAACATCGTTTAATACCTTCATAAATGATCTGGATGATGAGGTCAAGTGTACCCTGACGATACCAGAGTGGGGAAGTGGACACTTTGGAGTGGAGAGCCACCCTGCAGGAAGACCTGGATAGGTCGGAAGAGTGGGCTAACAAGAACCTTATGAAGTTCAAAAAGGACAAATGTAGGGTCTTGCACCTGGGGAAACATAATCCAGGAAAGCAGCACAGGCTGGGATCTACCTGGCTGGAGAGCAGCTCTGTGGAAAGGAACCTGGGGTCCTGGGGAACAACAAGCGCAGTATGAGTGAACAGTGTGCTGCTGTGGCAAAGCAAGCCAACAGGATGCTGGGATATGTCATCAAGGGCATCACCAGCAGAGACAAAGAAATTGTCCCACTCATCACTTGCCAGGCCACACCTGGAATACTGTGTTCAGTTTTGGTCCCTGCTGTACAAAAAACATGTGGACAGGCTGCAGAGAGGCCAGAGAAGGGCCACAGAGATGATCAAAGGACTGGGAAGCTGCCATATGAGTAAAGGCTGAGAGAACTGGGTTTGTCCAGCCTTGAGAAAAAAAGGCTGTGGGGAGATGTTATTGCCATGTTCCAGTATTTAAAAGGTGGCTACAAAGAAGGTGGAGACTCCCTTTTTACAAGGAGTCACATGGAAAAGTCGAGGACTAATGGGTACAAGTTACTTCTTGGGAGATTCTGATTGGACACAAGAAGAAAATTTTTCACAATGAGACCAGTCAGCCTTGGAATAATCTCCCCAGGGAAGCAGTGGAGTCCCCAACACTGGACACTTTTAAGATTCAGCTGGACAGTGCTGGACCATCTTGACTAGACTGTGCTTTTCCCAAGAAAGGTTGGACCAGATGGTCCTTGAGGTCCCTTCCAACCCGCTATTCGATGACTTTATGATTCTGTGATTCTGATCTGTGAGGGTCTAGTCTTTTGACAGGAAATCTTTTGTCAGAAAATCCCCTTTTTCACTACTCTTCTCTTTTAAGAGAACTGAGGGCATGCTCTGTCTTTGTTGTGCCAAGCTTCCGTTGTCAAGAACCTATCCTTCTTCTACAATAACTTCATAGACCAAAATTAGAACAGATATTAGTATGAGTTAATAATACATGGCCCTCAAAATGTAGCATTCTTCTGAGCTGATGGCTATACATATAGTTGTTTCTTAGTTGTGTTTCAGTAACACAGGAAGCAACTGTATGAAATCTCATTGTCACTCATAGATTCGTGTTCATGAATTTATAATTTTTCAAGGTATAGTACAGTGAAAAAGTTGTAACTGACGCATAAGAGGAGGGATCACTTTCTCAAGTGTTGAGTGGGATGTCAGTGAACCCGCAGCACTGTGTGGGACTAATTCTATCTCCAGAACACACACAAGCTTCCTTGTTTTCAGCAAGTGCCTACGTGTGAAATATTGCTGAAAACCAAACCAACAGAGTTCATCCTCACTATTAAGGCTTCTAATACTAGAGAAAAGAGTAACAAGGCTAATCCCTAGAACCTGGAGGTAACAGCTGTACTGGCAAAATTCTCCACTACTGGAAAGAGTGATGTGAATTATTGTTGATGTCAATCATTATGTACATTCTTCTCATGAATTTCAAATTTATTTAAAAGAGTTATGTCAAAACAGAATAAACTGGGATTATTCCTTAGTATATGGAACACTATAAATAATTTGCTAAATTAAAATGGCAAAGAAAATAGACTTATTATAATTGTGTCTGGAAAACTATGCAGAATATATTATTCATGAATTGTGTTTTTAATTATATGTCATTAGTTTCAAAGGTTTTCTCATTTTTCCTTCTTACTTTGTATTATGGAAGTGCAGACACTTAGTGATAACTGGGCTGTCCATCTTGCCTGATCAGAATTTCACTATGGGGTGGCCAGTAAGGATTAAACTCAAATTCTCATACAGTGAAAATCCCCTCCTCTGGTGATGGTATTAGTGTCAGCTCTTTAGGATGCACATCCAATAGCATACAGCTGCTTAGTTCACGCTCATCTCTGGTGCTTCACTGGCAACCTTTCTAGTGCATTTTTATTTCATTGTATTAAAACTTAATGAGAGTTAAAAACTCAATTTCTTTTTTTCCCCTTCTATCATCAATTTTCTGTCAGAGGGCTGTCATCAGTTCTAAGAAATTGATCTTTGTTATGGAAATGCTACCATCACATTCTGATTACTTCCTTGTCACTTTTGTGGATGTTCCAGAAGCATCTGTAACCAGCAGTTTGGGTGGTAACTGAAGATGTGGCTTCTTTGTTTTCATAGTTACTCAGATTTTTGCATGTTAGCTAGTCAAGGACTTGTTAGCTACCTACTATCACCGGGTTGTTTGGCATTTTAAAACATCCTGCTGCAGCGAATGCAGTTAATGGACATCTGTCTTTGCTTGGCAAAGCACTGAAAGAGTTTTAAACATTTATTTTATGTATGATGCCTCAAAATATATTACACAATGTAACAGTAGGGGCTGTGTAAAAGGAAGTAGTGAACATGAAATAATCAGGTGTAAACAACCCTCATACACAACTCCTCAGAAGGGCTCATCTATCATTCCTGTGCAAGATTGGAGAGAATGCGTACCAAATGTTTGGAAATTAAGCAAGATTATGATAAAGTCTTCTTGCCAGTTGGTTCTCAAGGGAAGGATCTCCCTGTAGAATTCTGTAGTACAAAACTTTTCCAAAATTTTATCAGATATGACTTCTTGTAAAGAAGAAGCATTTCCGTTTGGTTTTAACTGAACTGAGCTAGCAGTTTAGCAAACTTTTACTAAAAGTCCACTTTACAGATGAAGGACAAATTAAAATTCAGAGATTTTTGGGAATGTTTTCTGTACAAAGAGGACTGTTTGGTGTGATTTCTTAAGGAAGCATTTATTTAATATGAGAGTGACTGAGCACTGGAACAGGTTGCCCAGACAGGTTGTGGAGCCTCCACAGTTGGAGATTGTTCAAAACCTGCCTGAACATGGCCCTGAGCAACAGGCTCTAGGTAGCCCTGCTTGAGCAGGAGGGTTGGACAAGATGACCTCCATAGGTCCCTTCCAACCTCAATCATTTTGATTATGGCATTCATAAGAATAAAATCTATGCCAGAATAAGATGGTGGAAAATATGCTGCTCAACTTCTTTGCTATGACAAATTTTTTCAACTCTGACATATAAAACTCTGAAGAAAGAAAACTGTCATGTGGACCATGACCAGAGGTCCCTTCCAACCACAACTTTTTTCGTCAAGCATAAATTGTGTCCCTTCCTGTGGAGAAGTTAGCATGTTGTTATTGAGAACGCCCTTAGTTACTGTGGAGGTTTTGTTTGCAACAAGGATTCCCCAGCTCTGGTATGTCAGTTATTCCAGGAAATGATCTGGCCTGGTAGAGAAGCAGGTAGTACTGTTGCTTAGATTGTTCCTGCTGTTACAGCCACTGTCAGTGCTCATTCAGAAAATGTTTGTGAACTGTGATCAAAAAAAACAGTCTGTCACCCCTTACCTTGCAGCTTAAAGCTACAGTTTTAGAACACTAGACATACCCATCTGGGATTGTTAACAGAATTTTGACAGCTGGAACCTTTCACTTCTTGCACTCCCTTTCTTAGGAGAGAATATGTGGGCCTGTATATGTTCCTCAGCTTTATAGGGAAGGATGGACTTGCCTGTAGGTGGGGCACGGGGACTATTTCTGGTCAAGTTTTCATCTCAGCCAAATTTAGACATGAGCGTTGCCAGTAAAATACTGAACATGAGTCAGACAGCAGAAGACCATGAAGTTAAACTAAAAGCTGGGGATCCTTTTAACTGAGTTCTGATTTTTGAGCCTTTGGAAAACCCATATATTAGTAGCAGAAAATGCGTTTCTCCCATATGAGTTTAAACATTTCAACCATGAAACAAAAATATATCAGGCAATAAAATTACCCTAGAATAACTGAAACTTATCCAAGAAGGGGAAAGAAGTATGTGAACTCCAATATGAGGGAAGAACAACATGAAAGGATCAACTCCATGATTCCCACCTTCCCGCCTTCATGGTATCAGCTTCTGCTGCGAAAGTGGGCTTCCTTCTGATTAATACTGCCACAGCAAGAAGCAGGTGTTCCTCAGACAAGTGATAGAATAGAAATAGGAATAGCATAGAATACAATACAATACAATAGACTAGAATACAATAGAATACAATAGAATAGAATATTTCAGTTGGAAGGGACCTACATCAATCACCCAGTCCAACTGACTGACCACTTCAGGGCTGACCAAAAGTTAACCCTGTTATTAAGGGCATTGTCCAAATGCATCTTGAACACTGGCAAGCTTGGGGCATCAACCACCTCTCTAGGAAGCCTGTTCCAGTGTTTGACCGCCCTCTTGGTAAATAAATGTTTCCTAATGTCTAGTCTAAACCTCTCTTGGCACAGCTTTGAACCATTCCCGCATGTTCTGGATGCCAGGGATGCTCAGCACCTGCCTCCACCTCCCTTCCTCAGGAAACTGTGAAGAGGCATGAGGTCGCCCCTCAGCCTCCTTTTCTCCAAACTAGACAAGCCCAAAGTCCTTCGCTGCTCCTCATAGGACATTCCTTCCAGCCTGTTCACCAGCAATTCATCCTATGCAGCCTGTCAGGGATACAGGACTCCCATTTACAGGTCTGTTCCTTTAAGAGACAAACCTGTTACCTGGTATTTCCTGCTGAGAAGATACACGTTATAAATGTGATGGTATCAGAGAGTGAGAAATACCATGCAAAATTGTGAACTTACCTGAGGAAAAATATCTGCAAGATTTTCCGTACAGACAGCCCATATTTCACGGCCCTCCACATAAGAAGTAATTTAAAAATTTCTAAATGGTGCTGTTACAAAATATTGTTTTAACACACTTAAGCAGCATTTTACTTCCATTTTCTCTTGATTGCTGCCTGCTTTAACAAACAGCTACCTGATTTTGCTGAATACTTGACTGGCAAAAACCCACATGCTGTAATAGATGCATTTTTGATGACTAAATTTATAGTTTTACAGACTAGCATAGTACTTAGCAATGTGTATAGCTCTTTACTCGTATTTGCCAGGTAAAGCTGCCCATGTGAAACTGAAGTAAAAACAGAGATGCTGTTTTTTCCCCTTGGAAAATGAAAACAAAAGGACAAGCTGCAGTACTGTTCATTGTATGTTCTGCCTAAAAATAGCTGAAATGATACATATTCAGAAGCATGTTTGTGCTTAAAAGATGTATAGAACCTATTTTAAAATCTTCCATGTTCTGTGAATTACCTCAGATTTTTTTAAACTGACACTTTCTTCCAAAATCTTCATTCTTAGTTGTTCCATGGAGGGAAAGAAGAAAAGTGCATACACCGAAGGATACCGGAAGAGTATTTATGCAGGTATGACAGAGGTGTTGTGTAAACCACATCCCAGAGAATAGTGTGAGTAACCACTAGGCTGTGCTGTCGGCCTGAAATTGGAGCCCCGGGATACAAGTTTCAAAATCCTCATGTGTAGGTAAACATAAATCCCTAGTATGGTCATTTGAAGATTTCAGAACAGAAAAACAAAATACAGGTGTTTTGTAAGGAAAGGAATGGGGTATTTGGATGATAGGAAAATTTTCATCATCCTGCGAATATCCTTAGCAGGCGTACTTGGAGTGAGAGTTTACTAAAGGAGTGTCTCAGCCATGACCGTATTCAATTTATTGATTATCTAGCATTGGAACTTTTATTGCTGGAGGTTATGCGTATTGTTGCAAGGCGTGGACTCTGTGGTTAGACCTCCTGTGCATATCATACGTGCAATACACGCGACATCTTTACACAAAACCAAAATTAATTGTGTTCTGTAACAAAATAGGTACACGCTTGGTCTTCTGTTGCTTGTTGTAAAAGGAAACGTATAAAACAGTGCTCAACTAAGATTTGTGGATTTAAACTGAATTACTGGTTGTAAAACAATGTTTATCAAGATGTAGAATTCTGAAAATTGTTATGACGGAAACATTTGAAATGTGGTTGTTAAAGTTTGCAATTTGTCATTTCAGTAATATTGACGTGTTTTGGCAGTTTTGATACTTAAGCCTAGAAATTGTTTAATACGTTAGGATTTTCCAGTACTTGCCACTATATAGTGGCTAACATACTTTTAAGTTGTGTATGTAGAAAGAAAATCGATAAGTCATGCAACGAACATACAGAAGGGTCCATTTTAACTGTTCAAGCCAAGAATATGATGTGAAGGGGTTGGTAGCTGGCAATACTTTCAAGCCAGCAACAATTCTTGCAGGCATCTGGAATTACAGAATTCCTTCAGCAAGGAAGGGAGAAAGCATCCTACTTTGGGGGGTTATTTGGTGTTTGGTTTTTTCCTTCTGGGTTTTCCATCTTAAAAATCATATCAGGAGCATAAAATGATAAAGATTCCTAAAATACTTCAACGTTTATGTAGTGCTGCTACTGGTAGAGATTAAGTGACCTAATAAGCCTTTTATTTAATTTGAGCAGTTGCCTAAGTGGTGCATCAAGCTTGCATAATAATAAATATAATATTTCCAACCATGCCTTCTAACACCACTCAAAACCTGAGCTTTACTAAAGATCAGTTTTGATCATGCTTTCTCAGTTATTTACTTACCCGTGTTGTTAATAGTCTACCAGAATTGAAAGGTAGTGCTGCAAAGTTTTGTGTCTTCTTTGGGAAAAAAAAACCCCAAAAAACCACAACATAAACCACTTTAAAAGAAAAAGTCCTTGGTCAATTAAGACATGTCAGCCTAACGACTTCTGCTTTTCTGAAGATAAGATTTCCTCTCTTTTTTTTCTTCTGAGAGGCGTGAACTGAATTCTAGTCTGAAAGCCGGGAATTCCTCCATTCTAATTCTGATACTGACTCCGTTGTAGCCTATGGCAATTTATCACTGTTTTTTATATATGTAAAATGGAAATATTTCTCCAGGGGCGATATGAAGATTAATTACTTAGTATTTATAAATTGTTTTGAAAATCAGCATTATGCAGATATTATGAATATTTCTGAGCAATTGATTCTAATCTGAGATGAGGCCCAGAAAAGGATATAAACACTTGATGGTTAACTCAGGTGGAATTTAGATGCCCTGGGTCAAAATTGCCCTGGTCCTAAAAAGGTTTACGCATCTGCCACATAACCCTGGAGGTACCCAAGTTTGATTGGAAGCTTAGGCATTTTTTATTATGAGGTGCATCAGGTCCTCTAGCTGTGCTTGTTCATGCTCTCAAAGGTATTTAAGCCTTAATAGGACTGAGCAGCCCAGTAATTAGCTCAGACTAATGCCCAGTAGGTGTCCAGAAAGGCAGCATTCCTCTGCATGTCTCCCTGGAGAGTTCAATCCAGTAGGTGAGCTCTGAAAATGCATATTAGGCCAGGACCCTGCAGCACCCCTGGCCCCACAGTTTCCCTTCAGAGGGTAGCTCTGTGCTTGGAGCAGACAGAAATGTGGATGAGATCCAGGTTCAATTCCCTTGTCTGTCTGCAAGGACTCAGCCCCTCCTTTGGGCCACGCTTTAGTCAGCAGGCAGCAGGCTTTTGAGAATTTAGGAAGGATTCTCCCATCTTCAGTTTCACTTTCCAAAGAAGATATTAACTAATCAATGCCAGCATTTAAGTCTTGCTGTTATGGCACATTGGTGAGAAAGAGGAACTGCTGTCAAATTTTATGGAAAACAGAGAAATGTTCAGTCCTGGATAAGTACAAGAACAGTTGTGGGAGTTGGGACTAAAACCCAGGATAGAATGCTCTTCAGTGAGTGCCTGCTTTTATTAGTCTGCCCCCTATGACTCCCATGGTGACTTTTGTGGGTGTACCAAATGCAAAAACTTTCTTTCATGCACAGTATAAAGCCTCTAAACTCTGGATTCAATTACACAGGCCAGGAAGACGAAAAGCAGATGGTGTGATACGCAGGAGTGCAGTGCTTTGTCTTTTTCTAGATCTGCCCTAGGTTCAGCAACAGGGATCTGTCAGATACGATAGAACAAACAGGCTCTCTCCCCCCTTCTCTCTTGCTTTCTTCCTCTATTTCTCCCCATGCTTGTGGTCAGTTTGTAAAATAACCAGATAATAAACATAGGCTGAGCCTGATCTTTTTTTTCAGGAGTCAAAGGGAAAAATCCTTGCGATGTTAATAAAATCAGAATTGGGCTTCAAGTACTAATGGAAGAAGAATTTTTTTGAGAAGTTTCCTGTATAGTACCTATTATATCTGAAAGTCATGCATTTCTGCTGTGATTTGTCAAAGCTGCCATTTCTGCCAAGCCGGTACCTGTCTCAATACTTTAAAGCAAATTAATTGAAAGGAATTTTCTAGTGATTTAAATTGAAATGCTCGGAGATGTGGTCTGTTAAGTGGCTGAGAAGACTGCTAAAAAGGAGAAAAAGAATCTTTCTAAAATAGGTGATTTTGCTTTTATCCTTGCCATGGATATGTTTAGTTAAAATATTTGTTACAGCTTGTGCATGTGACTAGGCAGTCATCATGGAACAAAACTGTAAAGATGAAGTTTTCACTTCTTGAAGAATGTTGGTATAATGAAACATGAAGAGCTGTGAAGATGAAAATAGACTTTGATCTCTGCCCATACGTAAACTGTACTGTGACTGAAAGACAATCCTCACACTAAATTACATTTCTACATATCTACAAATAGATAGCTATTAGCTATTCATGGAAAAAAAAGAGTTTTTCAAGAAACATGAAAAACCATAAAACCAAAACCTTTCCTTCTAAAGCAGCACTGTTGTTTAAACATGATAATATTAGAGGCTTTTTGGGTGCCTGTAACAAATTGCTTGCTTTTGTGCTGCAGCTTAGAAAAACCTATGAAACAGACTGAAACCCCCTGAACTGGGCCTCTGGAAAAAAATTAAAAAAAAAAAAAAAAAGGCAGCTTTTCCATAATTTAAAGTGGCTTTTTAGGCCTCTCGAGTCTTTCTGGCACATCATTCTCAGACCCTTATGGACTGGGATGCTGCCAAACAGCTTTTTTCCCACAAAACTTTAATAAACTTTGAGTGCTGGACAGAAGAGTAGTGCAATTCCCAAAGAGAGATTTCACTACAGGATTCCAAAATACCTACAATATAGAAACTAGCCTCTGAATGAACCCAGCAATATGTTTCCTTGATTTTCTTACAAGAAATTCAGTTCTGTGTCTTACAATGGTTTAGCACTTTGCTTTACTCTGTTTAAGAAACTGTTTTCTTTCACCAGCAATATGATTCCTAATATTGTTTTTTAAATTAGATGTGCTTATTCTAATGCAAATATACTTTGATTTCACCAGACAGTAAACTCTACTTTTATTTACTTACAATCACATTGAAATATTTTCTAACTACGAAGTATTTAGATACACATTGCCCAGAAGAAGAAACATACTGGAGGAGTCATGGGCCAAATTCAGCTCTTAGTTACCATGACTAAAGAAAGTGAATCCAAGAGAGTCTGTAGCAATTCTTTGGACTGCTATACCCTGCTAGACCTTGTAAAAATTTAATTCTCTAAATTCCATTAGAAAGAAGAATATCAGCTGCCATTGAAAATAGAGCTTTGCTGTATAATTATTTTTTTCTCCTACACTTGCCTCTATGCCTGCGCTACTTTGGGTTTGTCATAAGCTCATTTCATGTTCCAGGTAGGAATATTGTTTGTTCTGTCTGTGCTTGAAGTAGTTCAAAGCTAAAGTAACAGGAAATTTCTTCTGATGTATTCTGAAGAAGGTCCATAGGTGGTGGCAAAGAGAGAACTACAACAAAAAGGTTCACTTTAGTCATCTCGGGCTCCTAGTCAGTGTGCTACAGCTGGTATTCCAGTCATGGGGCAGGATTACTGAACTTGGCTGTTTCAGTTAATTTGTAGAGTGTTGATACATCAATAAACAAAGAGCATTTATACATCAGGGGATCATTATAACAGGCTTGGTCCTATTCTCTGAGCCAGCGCTCCCAGGTGCATGTGAACATTCCCGTGGATTTGGCTGGGAGTTGCTTTCACATAATTCAGAACAGGATTTTGAGTCAAATGGTTAATTCAGTTTTGAGAGACACTTAGATAATATCTGTGAAAAAGAATAAATAGTGAAAAGTTAAAGCTGTGAAGTTTAAGGCGTTTCCAGCGAAACTAGCTGGCATTCAGAGACAACTCATGCAGATCTTACTGTTTATATTCTCCTTGTTAACAATTTTGCATGAAGTTTATTAATATATATGCTGTGATGTGAAGTTCCATTGTAATAATGAACTTTCATAGACTTCTTACTAAGAACACCAAACAAAAATACCACAAGGTCTAATAACAACAACTTAAAAAAAAAAAAAGTTATGTATGTCTTTAGGTGATAGCTGCTGTACAATAACATCATTAGATAAGCAATGCACAAATTTAACACAAATAATCTGAACAGACTACCAAAGCATGGAAAAGCAGGAAATCAAACCAAACATCTGTTTATCCAGAATGCTAGAAGTGAGATTGGGGGACTAGAATACCTGGTTATCTTTAGTGATATGGCAATAACAAATGTATTCAGAATTGAGTAAAAGGAAAATAATCAATCAAAACAGTGGGACATCTATTGAGAAAAATACAATGGGTTATGTCAAGGGAGAGTTGATGCCATATGTGAAATCAAAGATAACCCGTATTAAACAAGTAAAAGTCCCTCTATACTAAACCTACAAATCTAATGTGCATAAATAGCACAAACATATTAAAAAGTTTGTTTTCTTACTGGCTGACCAGTATGGCCACAATGACCAACATATTTTGTGAACTGGAAATGTTGTGAGGGTATGGACATACTAAAAATGGAGCACTTAATTTGCATGAGGTAAAATGCATAAATGTAATGCTGGGCCTCAATGCTTGAAATTCCTGTGGCATTGTACATGGCTGCTCTGGTATAGAAATCAGGGAACCCACAAGAGGAGAAGTCTGAACTTGATTGTGACAGTTCACAGGACTTGGGTAAAATACTGCTCTAAAAAAGATTTTGAGGAACAACCTGATGAAGAATAATAAATATTTTTTCAAGCACATCAAGACCAGACAGATAGCAAAGACTGATAGGTGTGAAAGGTATGAAAGGAAGCTTAGAGAAGATAAAGTCATAGTAGATTAGCTAAAACCATTGCATAAACACTCACTGCATTGGAACATAAGTAGCTTCCCATAGCAAAACTGGCTTGATAATGGTTCTAAAGATCTGATTTAAACCAAGGAAGAGCTTATAGGTCCAATCAACAAAACAGTTCACTGGTCAAAATAGTATTTACCTAAGTATGCCGAAGAAAGTCATTTGAGCTTTTAGCTGTAAGTGAAACAGTGCATAGCAAACATACGCTTAGGGAGAGGGGGAGAGGGGGTAGGAGAAGAGGGAGAGTTCTGCATGAAGCTACAGATCAATAAGTTAAAGTCTGTATTCAGGAGACACACGGAACCTATAACAAATAAAAGAATTAATGGCTGCATTTCAAAACATTACATATTTAGAAGAATCAATATGACTTTTGTAAAGGGAACTTATAGGTCACAAAATTATGTTCTCTGCATGAGTCATTGAACATTTTCACAAGGGTTGTCATGTTGATATATTTGGATTTCCAGAAGACTTTTTTACAAGGTCCATCTTCAAAGACTTAAGTTAACTAAGTTTTGATGTTACAAATACAGTGTTAGGAATTATTACAGAGCGATAAAGAACAAAATAGATCATGATTATGCTGCTGCATCTAGGTCATATTGGTCTCTCTTTGATCCCTTCCATCTTGAAAATAGCATAGCAGAACTCAGAAAAATACAGAAAAGGGCAAAAGATGATCAATGGTTTCATACAGCATATAAGCAAACAGGCTAGTCAGCCTGGAAAAGACATCTATAAACTCCTGAATAGCAAGGTAAACAAAGAGCTATTGTTTACTGTCTCCTAATACAAGACCTAGGCGATGCAGAAGGAAATTATCAACCGACAAGTTGGTAGCACCAACCACACACAATGTAAGTTAAATCGCTGGATTCATTGCCTCAAGATGCTATGAATACTGAAGGATTACATAGGGTCCAGAAGATAAATTCATGGAGACATACCCATCATTTACCCTAAATGTACTGATTCTCACCTCGGTTTGGTAAAGGCTTGGGCAGTCTATCAACACTAGTGAAGTATTACTGCATGCTTATACTGTCCTTATGCCCTGCCCTGGGTGTCTGCTGTTGATCATCATGGGTGATAGGAAGGTCTGACTCAGTATAACTGCTGTAGGTTTTTAGATTCTTATGATCATTACTACAAAGAGAGACTGCTCATACATATACAAAATAGAACCAACTCTTGTGCTGAGCAGGAAGGTGTTAATTTTATGTAGAGAGTTCTACACTAAATAGATTTATAGTATTGATATTTTCTTGTACCATTTTTTTAAAAATTGCTTTTACTTTTGAAAGACCTCTCAAGAAATTATTTTGTCCATTCCCTAAACTATATGCTACCAAACCTGAATGTTTTAAATCACAATTGTATATTTTGAATGCAATTATTCCACATATAATCACCCTACAGTCACATATTAAATCCCTACTTTGTGACACTTAATATCTTTATGTATTAATCCCAAACTGCATTTCTCTTTTTTGCTGCCATATTTCAATTGCAAGCACATCACTCAGGTGATCACAATCACCTGGAGATCTGTTTCCATGATTCCATCTTCCCATTAGAGAGCAGCTTCCGATTATCTTCTTTAGATCTGTTCCTTTCCTTTTTCACAAATTCATACCATTTATCTTCTGTCTGTCTTTATCTCCTTTTAGGGTTTAATCCATTCTATGATGTTATTATAAAATTAGATTGATTTACTTCCTTGTTTATAGTAAATCCTTCATCTTCTGTCAAAATACTTGGGAAAGGTGTCGGACTGATTGTCCTAAAATGTAAATTCTTCAGCCATGCTGGGTTCATGAACAATACAGCAAGAGCTGTAAACGTCCCCACTGTTAAATTCCACACATTGCTGTGTTAATGCGCTTCATGTTTGACCTGAAAGGGCTTTTTCTAGACATTGTTTATGTTGGTGAAATTTCTAATGCAGGACTCCTGCAACTCCACAGGTAGAAATAAAAGGTTTAGGTTCGTTTTATTGTTGGTTTTTTTTTTTCTTGTAAACATACAATTTTGGAACAAGAAGCTAGTTTATGTTAGACTCCTCTTTAAGGATAAATTCTGTAATTAGAGTCCTGAAGAGAGTTTGGGTTCTGGACCTTTGTTTCTTTCCTAAAAGTCATAGCAAAACCCTGACTGCCAAAGCTACACTTGATCTAGTTCTAAATTTAATTCATTTGGGTGCCTGTAACCATTAATTGCAGTAGCACATTATGTCATTTGCTGTGCTGCTGAGTTAAGTTTAGGCTGTCTAAGGCTGAGCATTTTGTCTGTGTAGTGACATTACAAATACCAAATCTAAAGTTACTATGGCTGTGTCTGTTTATATCTGTAGTTTGACAGCTCCGGAACTGTTTGTAATAGAAATGTTAACCCATTGCAAATGTTAATCCATTGCTTCAGAATCTTCTATGTATATCTAAAAGTTTACAGTTTTGTTTCTTACTCTTAGCTTCCTCTTACCTCTTGCTTCCTTGATGTGCAACAGAAGCATTCATTTTTTTATTAGTTGCAATTCTGAAGAGGCTTTGAGAAAAAAGTTGTGGAAAATTGATAGAAAGCCTTTCCTAAAGATGGAAAAGTCATTTCAATACCAATATTTAATTGCTTTTTTTCCTGTTTCCTATAATCACCTGCCCTACAAGTGTTACATTTTTAATTACTTTATCTTCAGGAACTACCTTGACAATTCAAGGCATGCTCACATTGGAACTTTTGGTATAGGGCAGTAATACCTAAGGCCAGCTTGAGGCCTGGATAACGATAACATTTGAAGTAGTGGAAGCAGTCGACGTAAATTAATTAACCCTTCTTAATGGCAGTGATAGATCAAGAATAAGAAAGGATTTCAGGGAGAAGGACAAGATGTTAAGAGAGATATCAAGGACAAACTGTAAGCACCGAGTCAGAGAAATTGGAATTCAACACACAACTTCCAATTCCTCTAACGTCTATCAGACTGTTTAAAGTTTATGTTATTTTTTGAATTTGCAGAGTTCTCAGGGTTCTACAGAATTTGGATAATGAAAAACAGTTAACACTGAAAATGTCTTGCAGATCACTACTCGTCGTCAAACTTTTAGTATTAAACATTATAAAGTTTCATGTTAAATGTTTTATAAAATTGTTATGCAGCCTATGTTGCCATGGGCTTGCAGAGCCTAGTTTTGGAAGAAATTATGAAAGTATTTATACAACATGTAGTTGAAGCAGCATTTGGAGTAGATTTTCAGGTCCCTGGTGAGCTCAAAATTGTTATTGAATTGCATTGTTTGTTTATTTGGGTTGGTCAGTCCTTTTCATTTTCCATCTTGGCACCCACTGTAACAAATTGTTGCTTACGCTCTGGAACTGTTAACCAGTTCTAGGCAAAGCATGGCAATTTGGGTTACAAAGTAGTGGTGGAGTTATCTTACTGGAACTAAAACATAAACAGCATATTAAATTAATTATCTGTATTCAGTTTTGAGACTCAACAGGAAAAAAGTTAACCAACTATGCAATAAATTAAGCATTGTATGGCATTCTTATTTTCAATTCAGGGGAAGGATTATTGCAATTTACTAGCAGATTAACTAAAAAGTAATCTACTATTACCAAGTGGAGCTTGATAGGAAGTATGTCAAGTCGGCTTAGTTATAGAGAGCTCCTTGTATTATGACATCCAATTATTTTTCATGTAATATATTTTCCCTGTTATTTTGCTTTATTATTTTATTTGTATACAGAACAACTTTTATGAAATCACATACCCGTGACTAAACCTGCAAAGTGGGAATGACTGTACATGACAGCTCTCATGCAGTGTTTAGTTAGTGCAAACTGTGTTTTCCCAAAGCCTAGAGAATACATCCTTAGAACAGCTAAATATGTAATCAGCTACAGAAGATGAAATTTTGAGAAAGGAGCAGATCCCAGAGGTCTGTGTATCAGGAGAATTGTAAGGGTTTTCAGTTTGACTCAACAGGGTAAACACCCACAGAGGTACTTTTCTCTTGTATGTACCAACTTCTCCAGGAACACAGCATATTACGTCCCCTGCAGTAAAAAATATTGATCCTGGGATTCCTCTGACATAGGCTTGCTATATTTCCTAGAGATACATGCTCACACTATAATATGTCCACATTGATTTTAGCGAAGACCAGAATTGTTTCTGTAAAACTGATCTGCGTAATCGCAGTAGGCGTGTCAGGGCTACGTAATGTTAGGATATTCCAGCCAACTGTACATTTCCAATGTCTGCCTGAACAGTAAAGAGGACATGTACAATAAGTACATTGACATAGGTAATTCTATTGATATCTGTGCTGTAACTTGTGTAAGTAAGAGTTACATCTTAGACTAAGGACAGGACCAGGACAATACTCTCAATTTTCAGAATATAAGTGTTCTATGGTGAGGATTGTTCCCTACAAGTAGATAATCTTCCTGCTCTCCTCCTCTGGCCACCTGTCTCTGTTGGTGGAGCGATGTGACAGGAGAACCCTGTTACCTCTGACTTCTTTTATGAAGCTAATTTTATAGGAGGAAGAGTGTGAAAAAATTTCTTTTCCCACCTGAGCATATGAGATTATAATTTTGCAATTATTCATGCAAGCCCCATAGAATTGTTTTCTTCTTCTGTCCTGCATATCGGTAACGGGTGTAGTCACATTGCCATAGTTACCACACTGATGGGGTTCCATCATACGTTCTGACTGAAATCCCAGTCCTACTGAAGTCTGCGGCAACTTCACCATTTACTTCAGTAGGTTCAGCATTTTATCCCAAGTTACTACTGGAAACTTGAAATTACTTTAATGGCTGGTTTTAACTTTGGTTGAGGCAATACCTTCAGCTGGCAAAAAGAATGACATCCTTCTTTATTTTCTTATTATTTCAGTCAGTGTAGATGCATTCAATTCTTGTGTGAGCGTATTATAATCTAGTGTAAGTAAAGCTAGACTGGCTAAGTCTTTATGCCATTTTCATACTTTACAAGCAGATTAAGAAATTAAAATATTAAATATTTTAAAAAATAAAATAAACCGAATTTGATAAACATAAACATAAAATTGGAAACATAAATTACTTATGAAACACAGCACTGGGATACACTTCATATGTAAGACCACTTCTAGTCTGAAAAATCTGGAAATCTTAGAAGCGAATTTGGTCTTTCTTTAGCTGCTTCTTTATACTGAAGTTGAAGCTAATAATTTTCTATGTAGATTAACCTCATACCTTTATCCCAGTAGTATTTCAAAGATAAGCTTAAACAAATTTGGGTGTCCAGGTCAAATTCTTGTATTTATCATAAAGGGAATTTACCCAATTTTCAAATTTACTTCTGCGCTAGTCTCTTTTCTAGAATATTGAATATTGAAATGAAATTTGATTGTAATGAATGTATTCATTCTTTTCTATTTCTCAACAAGCACTTTTATGTTAAAACATTTTGGTATTTGATTGCCCAATGGACTATCTTTGGTTATCATAGAGTACAATCATATGTGGTATGGAAGTGCTCATAATTAAACCTCACCGTATTTTTTTCTGCTCTCTCTCTAAACGAGTCACACTTTTTAAGTGAAAGGAAGACAAGATCAGTTGGGTTTTGTTTTGATTTTTTTTTAATATAAATGCACTTTATATGGAAGAACAACCACTAGTTAAAGTTCTGTGCAAGCAAATTCTCATATATACAAATGAATAAAAAGGAAATAATTCAACATATTATTCCTTGGTTTTGGAGAAGTCCTTGACATTGGAGTTGTTGCAGTTCATTTGTGATACAGGAAACCCAGAAGATGCTGGGTATTACAAAAAATATTAGCTGAAGACTTTTTTTGAGTGCAAGAAGGCAGTGAAGGCATCTCCCTTTCTTCACAAGTATGTCTGAGATTGAGGTCTCTCTTTGAGCTAATACTTTAGAGAAACATTGCAAGGAAATCAAAGAAACTTGCATTGAATTGTTACATCTTGGTAATCCCCAGAATTTAGACATATTTTATATACTGGCGCATAAAGATTTATAACCCTTACAGTATTTTATTCCAGCTCATGTAACCGTGGATGTTCTCATTATTCGTGTAAACATCTACTCTTTTAATTATTTTATTTCTGATTGAATTAGCAAAAGTGATACAATTTCTTTTTTTTTCTGTTAAAAAAAAAATGTAGGTTGCTTTGAAAGAAATGCCTCCTGTTTCCATGTAGTTGCCATGAAAACTACAACAGATACAAAGAGCACAATAACACTACTTGATAGAGCAAATTCTCAGCTACAAAACAGTTTTTCAACACAGACGCCACCACTGGCTGTGCATTTTCTCCAGCGATGAACAACAGCCTGAATGCCACGCTCGTAAAAACCTGCACCAGCGGAGGGGACCCACCGTCACTGTCGCCACTGCTGGAACGCAGCACCCACCACATCACTGTGCTGACACCCACCGTTTCGTCTTCGTAAATGTTCTGCAAGCATCGATGAGCGTCAACGGGTGCAATTTTTCCGCAGGGAGGAGTTCAATTCCACACCTTTGCTTCCTACGCAGTTCCACGTCAGACACCATGCTGTCAGATCGCCCCTCTGCTGCCGTCTGTCACACGGCAACAAAATCTAACGGAATAGTGGTGGGAAGGTTCCACCTCTACTGCCACACGACCAACACCCGCCTCTGACGTCATGGAACAATGTTATAAAATAGGACGCATTAGGAGCAGCCCTCGTATTTTCTGCTAGTAATACTGAACTGTAGTATTCATTTGTCCCAAGAATGCTACGTTAATTTTCAGTTTAAAACTTGACTCTAAAAATTTGTGACTTTTCTGGTAGTGAGGTTTAATTGTGCTTCTGTATTGGAGTATACCATGTATCTGGAGATGGATGCTTTATTAATACTATGTAGGTAATTGAAAGAAAGCTAATCCAAATGTATACTTTATTTAGAGACAATACTAAGGAAACCACTGTACAGTTTGGGGGGGGGGGGGGGAGTGGGAACACAAAAACTTCAGTCACAGATACTTCAATAAATATGAAGTGTGGCTACAGGGTGCACAGTGGTGTCTAGTAATGATGGACTTCTAAGCTTCCCCTATGTTTAAAATATCTAGCAAAATACATGTTCTCTTGGCTGGCTTAGAAATGCTTCTCATCAATCGTTTTGGATGCTTTATTCAGTGTCATGTAGACTCAGTCTTTTTACTCCCACAGACTAAGACAGAATGAGATTAAAGGGCTTACTCTGACATGCACCAAGTATTTCCAAATAATTGATTTCAGAGCAGTTTGCAGGTGCTCAGTTACTCTGAGAAATGTGGGCAGAGTGCTGCTGAAGAATGAAATTTTTTTTTTCTTATTAGTTATACCACTTGCTATGTTGAGCTTTGTCATAATAAGAAGCTACTGTAACTAATGAGACTGAAAAAATGTGATTTAACCACAGAAGCAGTGGTATCTGTACATTCTAGATGAGATACTAGAGGTCAATTAATTTCATCTTCCTTTACAGAAACTGGAGAGGACCTACATTTTTTTGTGTAGTTCTTATCTTCCTTTCCCACACTTGGAATAATGATAAGCTGTGTTTCTTTTAGAGACACATTTTAAACATGCCTGGTTTTGGTTGGGTTTTTTTTCATATGCAACTTGAGAATTGTTTGTGTTCTGTAAACTTTTTATGTGTCTTCTCTTACTCTGATTTTGGAGGTGATTGCCTTTATTTAGTCTTTGAAGGGGTGAGGAGTGTAAATTAGGAATACTTGGTTGAGCCAAGCTTCGCACAACTGATTGTCTGGAAGAAATTTTGCAAGGCAATGTTAGCACGCAATCCGAATATGTTTCTTCTAATGAAAATGCGTGCTTTGCCTCAGGGACATTTGAGCAGAAATCTGTTCATCCAAATGCAGCAGAATTTGAATTTGTACCATGTCTTCTCACAAACTGAAACCCATAAGGCTTCACAGAATCAAACAATATAGTAACAAGATTGTGGTAAATATGTAAATGATGAGAGAGAAACAGCAAAAAAGCAAGTAATTCCACAAGCAAGGGAACTTAATAAATACTGGTTTCCAAGAATCTGCGTGTTGTGGTTTGATTCTCAGATGTCTTACAAGTTGCAAGCTCTGATCAAAGCTGTTTCTGCATCTGTAATGTTCATAACATCTCTCTATCATGTGAATTTGTTCAGTACATATAAACTCCATTTTAGCAATTTTCTTTGTAGAGCACGAGTAGGATCTTGTTCTTCTACCCATCCTGCAGTTTTTTGTGAAATTCTCTGTAACTTCATAATGATGATAACTTTGTTCTGTAAAATTTACTGAAATTGGGTAGGGGGTCCATAATTGTTTTTGAAAGGTGGAGGAACAGACAGGTAAACACCTGAAACTGACTGCATTAAAAGCAAAAATAAACATATTCAGACATGAAGGTCGCATAAGCCTCCTTTCACGGAACCAAGCTAACTTCTGTCAGGTGAGGTTTGTGATGAGCTACTACCTGGGCACTTCTTTCCAAAGCACAGGAGATAGCTAGGTGAGGACTGAAGCACAGAGATTCACATGTACATAAATAAATACTTATCTTTGAAGCAAATAAGTATGAAATACACCCAAGAGAAAATATTTGGTGAGGTAGTTTGAAAAAATACATATTGGAAACAAGGACAATAATTTGACTCTAAAATTAAAGAAAACTAAGTGTTTGAAGTTGAGTTGTGAGACTGTGTATAAGAGGAAACAGTCAATGAAATTTTAGTGACTGGACTGAAAAGAGTTGGGCATTGTGAAGTCCACAAAAAAAAAAAAGATAGTTAAATGCATTTTGTTTATGATGAACAGATGTTACAAAAACTGTAAGAAATTAATCTGAAACTTGTGGAACAGAGATCCTGCAGAGAACAGCTTGGCTTGGTTCAGCTGAGAGGAATGCAAACAGCAGACATGAACACATCTATAAAGTAAGAGGAGGATGGAAGGATACTTGTGGAAGGTTGTTCTGATGTAGAAGAGACAGCAGCTTCTGTGCAACAGCAGAGGAAAGTGCCAACTAAACCTATACTGGTTATGATGCACAAAGAGAAATGCCAGAGCACCTTTTTGCAGAACTCGGTAGGAAAAGAGAAGGTTAAAATTAAATATGGTTGAATTTCAGAATTGTGGAAGATTTTTGTTGGTTCTTTTCGAAAGGCAGCTTTTTCAGAATTGAGGGTAGAATCAGAACTAGGAGGAATATTTACCATTATCAGTGGGAATTTAAAAATTAAGTACCTTAGTAAGTTTTACAGAAACTGTTCCTCTCTCACCTTAATTGTGTGTCATAACACCCTTTGTCCTTAGGATTGATTTGTGAGTGGGAGCAGCAGCCATCAGTGAAAATACAAAAGAGCATGCATAGCAAAAAAGAGTCCGAGACCTCCCCAAACCTCACTTGTCACTGTTATTTAGGCTCTGTCTGTCCTTCCACTGGCTGGAGGAGATGGATTGAGGATCACCAATTAATTTTTGCGGCTTTGATTCATAAGTAAGACTTCAAAAGTCATTCTAAAACACTCTAAAAAACATCTCTCATGTCTGTAGATACTTTAACCTCTTTCTTTCTTTAGTTAAAAATTTTTGTGTTTTTAATGCTGCTGCGAAGGTCAGTCAGCAGTTTGGGGAGTAGGAAGATGTTTTTTCCATCTAGACTGAACTGGTTTGAAGTACGCTTTGTGTGTGCACGTACGTGTATCTTTGCCACATAATAGAGCCAACGGTTGGTCTAAAAGCAATAGATGTTTGAAGTGTTAATGCTGGAAGCAAAACTTAGCTTTTCATGACTTGTGGTTAGTATTGGTGCTGGTAAAACTGGTCTGTTTCAAGGTCTGAAACTTTTGCAGATAGATGGGGGTTGGTTTGTAGAAGTTGAGTCTTAAATTTTCTGTTCTGGATTGTCTCTACTTTTCACTGTCTTATGTAGACAGGTAGAAAGGATTGTCTCTGAACAATCAGATTATTGATTTGCTGGTATAGTGTGATTTTTTTTGGTTCATATGACCATCAGATAAATAACAGAAGAGAGAAGCGCGCACGAAGCCTTTTCCTCCCTTGAAAGAAAGAAGGGGAAATTTAGAACTTAAATCCATAACTCATGTCCGTCTCCTGTTTGCCTTTGTCATCTGCTCAGTACATTCTGTCAAAGGAGCAGTGAAGGTGTTAGGATGTAAAGAGACTCAGTTATTGAACCTTTTCAAAGGGAAGCATTGCTACTCATTTACTATGATTTTTCATACAGTTTGAGGATGAAATGTGTTGAATAAAATTCAGCCAAGTCTCATTCAATACCATGCTCTTAGGCACTACTACAGAGCACTGTCAGAAGTTTATAAAATATGAACATAAATTTGTATATATGTATACACGCATATATGTCGCAGAGACAAAAGCACACAAAATTATATAAACTAATTTAAAGAACTTTTTTTAAATATACTTTAGAAGATTTGCGTGAATGTAAACATTTGGGAAACTTGTGCAGCAGAAGTCACTGTAGGCACTAGCATTTTGACCTCATAAATAGAAATATGCAGGATTATGTCTTTCACTGGAAATGTAACGGATGTTTAAAAATTTGTGGAATTTTAATTACTGCTTCTTAGCCCGGCATAACAGATGCTATAAATTTCCTAGCAGATTTGTGCATGAGGCATGTTATATATGGCACCACACTATTTAATTCCGCTATTTAAAGAAGTAGCAAATGAAACCTATTAAAAATTTTTATAGCCAAACAAGGAATCTCTTGCCATGTAACCACAATGGATCCAAATAATAAGAAAATCACCAGTTTACATGTATGCAAGCAACATTTTCTTTATATTATTCATAGCATTTGTATGGTTAACAATGCTAACTATCAAACTCCATTAAAATCTTTGAATGTTGTGAGAGTAAGACAAAGAACTCTGCAAGCATAAGGCACAAAATATCCTTGTGCACATCTGTTATGGATTTCCACAGTTCTGCATTCACTATGACTATAACCTCCTGTTCACAATGTGTAAGTAACGTTGTGAATAGTTGCTATGATAATAGCCATATACTCAGAACTCTTTGGACAGCTTTAATGATGCTTCACTGTGTTCCACTGACCCTCATTTTGACTTAGATTTAATGCAGATATAGTCTAAATAGATTAATAAGTTCATATAGTTCAAGAATTAACACAGCAGGGTAATTAAAAACACATTGTAAAGTGCCCCTCTGTGGGCATCTGTCATTTTTTTTCTGATATAGATTACGTTTATTATGTTTATTTTGTACAGAGCATTAGAATAAATAACACAGTATAATACTGTATTATTAATACCTCTTTTTTTGGTATTAATCTGTGCTTAAGTGCCAAATGTTGATACTACTTTAAATGGCCTCTTCCTATTTTTGAGTACTGAAGTGCTACAAATGTGAACTGCCCAGTTAATGTCCTGACCCACTGTAACATAAGTAAATAAAATACTGGCATGGACCAAAAGATTTTCCAACATAAAACTGAAAAACAACAACATGCAAAACGTACTAGTGCATGGAATATATCCACCACACAAATAAAGGTTAAAGGAAGAATGGACAGAGAGAAAATATAGTCACAGACAGATTCCATTTTATATCTTCTTAAAAATTCCAGAGTGATTAATCCTAAGTGACCATCAGGTAAAAAGATGGTATAGTACCAGTCACTGGACAGTTCCTTCTTGGTTCAGAAGAGCAAACCACCTGTGCAGTTCAAGTCAGTTTTTTGGTGTCATAATCCCATCCATATCATGTTCAGAGGCAGAGTTACCATCCAGTGCATCTCAGTTCACAGAACATCACAGTTATAGTCAGTCAATCTACTCAGTCACCTCTAGGTACAAGGGTGCATATGTCTGACTTGATTATGGAACAGCCACTGGGCTTCCTGTTGAAATAGCTTTGTTGTGACTTTTTTTCTTGTTTGCTTCTGAAGTGGTCCTTAATTTTCAGTTTATGCTGTCTTTATGGCTGCTTCGATCTGTATTGTGATTGTTGAGCTCTTGATTTTTCCACTGAATGCTTGTTCCATTCATGGGCACTGAAGTCGCTAGACTCTTAGATTGGGAGCAGCAACAGCAAAGACATGACTGGAAATTGAAAAAAAAAATATTTAACACAAAGGCTATCAACTCTATGCAGATTTCCAGCCGTATTTTTCATTCGGAAATGAACAGACAATTCTATCTGCAGGGAGCAATAGCTGTACTCAGGCAGGTTTTTTTATCCCAGGATGCAAACAGTTCTTGTGATTAAACATTCCAAATGCAGCAAATTGGGCCCAACCTGTGCCTCTTATTTAAGAAAAACTTTCGCAGTATTAAAAGGGAAATTTCTTTGACTAAGTAAATAGGTTGAGAACTGACAGAACTCAATACATATTTTAAGAGCTGGTCTGGTTTTTTTTTCCTCTTTATCGCTGCGCTTCAAACTTAGGGTTCAGAGTGCTGCTTGGCATGTAAGGGAAAAGAAGAAAATTCCCCAGCCTGTGACTTAGATCTCTTCTAACATCTTAGAAGACGGAATTGTTTAGGAAAAGGGACAGTGAATATATTGAGGTGTATAATTTTTCACAGTTAAGAATAGAAGGTCATTCAGGATCATACTTCCAGCTTCTTCACAGGCTGGTTTGTTAAGTTGTCTCTTCTGACAGGAGCAGAAATGATTCTTCAGCTATCCTTCCCTCCCTTCACAAGAACTAGTGCCTAAATCTGTGTAGATGGAATCTCTAGGGGCAAGAGTTAGGGCCTCAGAGGAGCAATGGCAGTAACAGCAGCAGATCTGTCACTTCTGTGAACTCAGTGAGAAGGGAGTGTTGCAGAGACGTAAAGCCAGACCTAAGCTATATGTGCTTTCTATCTATGAGTGGGCATGTAAAATAGCTACAGAGGTAAGATGAGAAACTCAAATACAAAACGGAAAGATCGCCTCAGTTTATGACCTTGATAGTAGAAGGGAAAGGGTAAGCTATAATGAGAAGCTGGTAAAGGATTAAGTAATAGCTGACAAAGTATCTTTAATTAGTGTTAGATGGTAATTTTATTTGGAAGGACAAATGCGAAGAATGAACTAATGATACGAGGAGCAGCCTGGTAGTATCCACTGTCACTTCTCTCTTTCACCTAAGTACAAGTTCAGGCATATTACCCACTCCACAGTTCCCAGATGAAGTAGGGGACCATAGAAAGCAAAGCTGACTTCTTATTTATCATGTGAAAATGCTCCCTTGAAATAGTTTGTAAGTCTGAGCAGGCTACAGACAAACAGGTATTCCCCATTCTAATAACTGATTACATTTTTTCAGTAGCTTGATTTGCATATTTGCAGACTTAAAGTTTAGTGGTACAGTCCTGTTGTCTTTTGTTTTTCTTTGCAGAAAAAGCTATTTCATTCTTCCTTTCCCATTTAACTACTTTTATTACCACTATATGCTCTCAGTTCTCATTTCTCATCTGCTTCCTGAAGGTGTTTACAAGATATGTAGATATGGTGCTGAGGGACATGGTTTGGGGACCCTGGCAGTGCAGGGTGGACTCGATGATCTTAAAGGTCTCTGCCAACCAAAATGATTCTGTGATTCTGTGGTATTCCTTCTTCCTGTATTACCTTTATTAAGTGAATGGGGACTTGCAGTGGTACAGTGTCACAAAGAAAGCCTTAAAATATCTTTTCATGTGTGAGAACTGGAAAAATGCAGGTAAAAGCCATAATGCGTATTTAATTGCCAGAGTCAACTCAGCTGCCTGCTTTGGTATTCAAGCCTGAAAATTTTAGTCATTAATGGGATTGTTTAACTGCAGACAGCTTTGTCTCCTGTTTATGTGTTCTTTGTCTTCATCTAGAGTGGGAAGTAAGTTATCAACCAAATTCTATTTCATGTACATGTCACATGCAGGTAAATAATACTTAGATGAGTGTGTCTATCTCAGTTTACATGTTTACATATCAGGACTATGTCAAACTTATTTACTAGTTTAGTATTTCAGATAAAGTGGATAGTTCCACTTTCAGTTTGGTATGTGTGCTGTGTGAGCTGCTAGCTGGTAAAGTAGACAATTTATAATGTTTCATTCCTTTGCATGACTTCTCCCAGATGCTAAAAATAGGTAATAACTAAGCAGTTTAATAAAATTCATTAACTGGACATAAAATCTTATCAAGAAGATCTTACCTGGAAACAGTTTTTAAACTTCTTGCTCACAAAATACAGAGCTATTGGGTTTATACAAGAGTTCATGGTTGCCAGGTTGATGCTGATATAATCCAATGGCAGCAAGAAACTAGGCAACAAAAGAGAAAGCAAAACATTTAAACTGTTCATATACTGTAGAAGCATCTGTGCTCTTTGTGGTTACAATCCTGCCTAACTCCTTTGATCTAACCTAGTACCATGCCGGGTGTATCATAACCTGTCTCACAGAAGTTCACAAAAGCCAGAGGAAAGTGATTGCAATGGTGACAGACGGCATTTATTGGAATTATGCTACCCCATTAAAGCTGAAACCCCTGAACACGAAAGCAGCTGAAAAGTCATGAAGAGTTTGCTCCTCTAACACCACAGTTGCATGCACAATGACATTTCTCACATAAATTCCTAGTGTGTGGCACTGTATTTTTTTCAGTGTAAACAATTGATAGACATAGGAAATGAAGTACCTGAGCAGTTCACATCTGCTGGGGTCTCTTTCATTGTAGACCATTTTCTTCAAAATTCGGCTTAAATGGAGAGGGAACCAGCAAAGAGCGAAAATCACTACTAAACAGAAAACTGTCTTTGCCACTTCTCGACGCTAGAAAAAGAAGTAAAGAGAACTATGACTGAGTGCCTAATTCGTATCGGTAGGTGATCGTAGTATAGTGATGTTGGCAGCAAAGGAAGTAGTTTAGATAAAGCACGCAAGGTTTCCCTAAGTGCAGCTTCTAGACTACGTGATGTCCCTGAACTGTTTTTTTATAGGGCTTGTCACATTCTTGGTTCTGGCCATCCTGAACAGAACGTGCTCGTCACTGAGACTGGAGCAGCTGCAACGCACAAGTCATTGCTAGGTCATTGTAGATATTAGCCAAGGAAAATTCACTGCTGGACTTTCCCGAATCTGGTTCCTAGCCCTTCTTACTCCTCTACACTGGATTAGTTTTCTGGCAATCCCTCAGATAAAGCTCTTTCTTCAGAAAACCTTTTTACAAAACTTTTTCAGGTATGAGGGAAACTGGTACCTAATCCTTGGTGTGGGCCAATCTGTAAACATAAGGCACTTAAATCAATTGGCAATGAAAGTTCCATTCAACCACATACCTAGTCAGGATGTCGAATTCTCTCTGAGGTGTGATTTTATATTTAGGATGCGTTGTGTTACATAAAGGGATTCTGCACAGTATATTAATACTGTTATGTCATCTATGATATGTGATCTTGAAGTTTGGAAGTAAGTAGTTTCTTTACAAACACAATTTTAGAAATGCCTGTATTACAGCTTAATCTCATAATAGTCAGGAAATAATTTCAATTTAATGGATATTTTATATGGCTCTAGAGATTTATGGATGTTTTAGTGGATTTTTGATAACGCACACCAGTGGTGTCTGGAAGGCGTGGTTTCGATAAAGAGAAGCATATGAAGGGGTAAGAACAGCCCTTCTAAAACTGCCACCGTAGTGTAACAAGAACTGCAAGGCTCTGTCATTAAAAAACTTACATGTGTGATTACAGTAAGTTTGTTAGGCTTTGAATATGACTGTTATTGTTTCTTACTATAGCAGTTTTATCAAAATATAAAAAGGATTGTGACTAGACATTAATGTGGACAAGGGAAGCTGTAGGGAAGGAAGGAAGAAAGAAGGGCAAAAGGTGATAGTTAAAAAGACAAACATTTGTAAATTGTGGCATAAAGTCATCCTCCAGCAACCAGTCTGAGTAGCTTGTCCGTCAGGATGGGAAAGCTGGGGGATGGATTCCCCCACCCCGTACATACCATTCTAGTTCCAATGGGTGGAGTAACTCATTGGGTGGCCCTAGGACAGGCTGTGCTGCAGGCCCTGGGTCCTGATGAGGGGAAAAGGGGAGGATCTGGAAAAGGGGAGGCTTTTCCAGTCCGCCGTGATCTACAGTGAACCAGCAGAGGAGGAACCTCTGAGAGAACTCACTGTGATGCAGAGGGGACTGCTTTAGGGATTCACGTCTGTGAATGTGGAATTTGAAAGAAAAAGTGGAATTTGAGGGGCTGACATTAATGCAGGGGAAAAGCTACAAATTGTTTTTAAAATTTCAGTTAGGAATTAAACCTCAGACAGTGCTGCAAAAACAGCAAAGGGAGATCTGACGGTTCTGTGAATGACTTTATGATCATTTGTTTGTTCTATTCTCCCACTGCTCCTTTCAAAGCAGCTACAGTAGTGGTACTGCAACAGTGCAGTAACCCTGGAAAAAAAATCCACTCTTTTCTAAACCACGTTATTCTACAGTTGCTTTTATATGAAACTAAAGTTGCATATCAAAGTGTGCCAGAGGTAGGGAGGACCCATGGAGTCATATCTTTCTGAATAAAAAGAAACATGTTTTTGGCAAATCTTTCTAGTTGAATGTCAAAGCATTTAGCCAGCAGTGATTTGAGGTTAAAGAGCGGGAGCACAACTGTCATACATACTTAAGAAAAGAAAGAAACCAGCTAGTTTCCTGAGCGTGCTGTCTTCAATACCGCCTTATACTACGATTTAGTCTTGTGTTCTGAGTTTAAATGAATGATGTCATAAATGACCATCCTCACTTTCTATTTCTGTAATTTACTGTATTCGAGCACACTTTGAAACACCTCTAAGCTAACGCAAAGAGAGAACAACAGTATTTTCAAACATTGGCGTTCCTAATATTTACCTGCTTAAGGTGTTCACTGAGAGCGATTCTCAAGTTGCTGTTTCTTCTGTTTAACATTTCGCAAGTCATTAGTGTATAAAAGATGGCAGTACACGCCAGTGGCATGCAGAAATAGAAACCAAACAGCCACCAATCCTTTGCATCTTTGTAAAACTGTAGATAAGGTAAAGAAAAGAGAAGAGATATTCTTATGATTCAATGGAAAGTGCCACAGAGAGGTCTTGGACGGTAAAACAGTTCGGACACTGGTATCCGTCTATTGGTAAACAGCACAAATTATGTAAACCTTCTTACTGTTGATCTTTTTTAGACCAACATCGAAATGGGAATTGTGGCAGTGTAAACATTTATTTTACCTTACAGATAGCCTGGCCTGCACCTTTGTTGCAGTCTGTCATGGGTTGGAATTAATTTTTTTGGTCGAAGAATCCAGTTTCATGAAAAAGACATGCCAAAATGTAGACAGTGTCAGTCTAAGATAACAAATCTTACTAAAAGCCTGTCTCAGGAAATGCCATTTACCTCCACAGCTTCTGTCCTGATTCCAAAAAAGGAAAATTCAAAATGTCTTGTGAGTTTAATCACCTTCTGTTATCAGGGAAAAGGTTGGTAGTTGGTTTGCTTATGTACTGGGCAGATAGGAGCCACTTCATAAGTGTTTGTCTGATATATGCAAAGCTTAGGATGGGTGGCTTCGAGTGCTAGAGTTACTTTTAACCCTTTGCCTGCCATTCCTACCATTTGCCTTTTGTGACAAGACACTGAGGGACTTGATAAAGTAGCAGTACTACGCTGTGTAATTTTGTTAGCTGTGATTTTAGCTGTGGTTTAAGTTAATACATTTATGTGTTATGAGAAATACTACATCTGACAAAACATTTTAAATTACTTTTTTCTGTGGATTATTATCTTTTCAGACTTGAGAAAATACTGTATCTGGGTTTTTAACTTTCATGCTCAGCCAAAAGTGTGCACTGAAATATGACATTTTAAATACTTCCTGTCTTTATGTTATTAGTCACTGAGATGGATGTGTGTAAAAGGGAACCTTCTTTCTCATAATCTTTCCCCTGGCTTGTTTATTCCTAGCGGATGTGCTCTTATACCATCACAGTTCCCACAACAAATGTCAAAATACTAATAACCGAGGATTATATGAATCCTGCTTGAAAAAGTCAATCTTTTGACATTTTGTTTACATTTAAAACTGACCAGTAGTAAACTTTGAAAGATGAAAAAAAATGGATGCAATTAGTATTTAATAATGTTAGTTTTAAAATCTGCTTTAGTTACACTAGGAAATTGATTTATGAATCAAAACAGAATGCTTTTGATTTTATGTCCCTCTGCCCCAACACAGGTAGCTGCTTACAGAGCTTGCTGATTTAGACTATGCTGCTCTCTAGACCACCACCCCACCTGACAGCACATCTTGAATTGTGCTGATTAGCTTGTTTCCTCCTCCGCATTAGCCTCCTCTCTGCGTGAGGAGGGGCTACAGTCTGCTGCATAGTTGCACTCTCCTTGAGGGCAGAATTTCTCCCACTGGGAACAGAGCTTCTGCCAGGAGAAAACCAGAAAAAATATGCCTCATATTTGAAGAGTTTGTACTAAGGGAAAATCTAACTACCACTCCTGCAGAGAAAATGATTACAAATACATGGAGACAATTATCTTTTCCATGGCAAATTCCTCCAAGTTAGACTAGAATCGTGTTGATTGAGCAGCACAACAAAATATGTACCGTGTGAATCCATGCTATGTTTACAAGGAGAACTTTCTGTCCTATCAGTCTACCAGCTTTCGTAAGCATTGCCTGTCAGTCAAGAAAACACACACACAGAGTTCTGTGTCACAACCCTGGAGTTACAAAACCTACGTGAAAACGTCTGCAAAGGATTAATTGTGGAGTCTGAGTTTCACAAAGCTTACATCAAAGCACAAAACTGGGTTGATTTAAGAGAAGTAGACATTCTTTTGTTTGTCTTGAAGGCCCACATGGAACCAGTTTTCTACAGGAAATGTGCATTTTAAACAAGTTTCCTAGGGCACTCTGCCTCTTGGGAATCATGGTCTAGCAGGAATCTTTTAAGTCTTTAAAGGATACCTTCAAACATGAACAAAGCTCCTACTAAAACCAAAAGTTAATGATAAATCCTTTCCAAAGTTTAGTAATTGTTTATTGTGGTGTTTGTGGTAGTGAATACTACCGTTAATGTTAAAATGGTATTTCCATTTTAATCTCATGTTTGTACTTGTTTGCAACGCATTGAAACACAACACTCCATTTTGACTGACATGTCCAACATTTACTCTTAGCTTGGATGTAAAAGCTGGTTTGTTTCCTTGACAATCAAACGGGCCTGGGGAGATTTGGAGCTTCTGAATTATGCTGAGCAAGTAAAAAATACTAATTCCTACTAAAACATAAAACAAGCCTCTTTACTTAGCATTATGAACAGAGCAATAATCATTAAAGTTAGCATGCCTATGGATGGCCTGAACGGCAGTGTTTTGAGAAGAGGGAGGAGAAAACTACTCTTTTTCTTAGCGAGAGAGGACACGAAGATCGTCCAGGCACGTTTATGGATAAAACCAGCCATTACAAAAGGGACATTTGCTGCAGTGTGCATTTCATAAATCATATTTTTATAACTACAGTATCTACAGTCATATAGACTGTAGAGTTTAGAAACAAAGATATAGGAAGTCCTGTGCAATTCAACTGTGTTCATTTGCATTAATTATTTCTGCTAGGGAATTCCTTTTGTCTTCTCTTGCAATCGCCTCTTGCTCTTTCTGCCATCCCTGCAGTCTGTGTAACCCTACCAAAGTTGGGGATGTTCCTCTGAAAAACATTAATCATCCATACTTTTTATTTTCTAAATTTCCTAGCTCCATTTTGCCCTGTCCTTCCCAGTTTGAGTCCAAAACATGTTTTGATTCAATAAAAGAAGTGCCAGACATTCAAAACAGAGAATCTTGCCCTCTATCATGAAAAGTTCTAGCCTGGAAAAAACCATGGACTTTCTCTCAAAACTTAAGACATTGCATTATCTGCCTTCTCTGAGACAAACCAGAATATTATCTTTTTTTTTTTTTTTTTAAATTACTGGGTGAGTGGCGGCTGGCCCTTCTTTGGGTTCACAAAGAAAAAATTAAGATATCACTTTCCCATTTTCTCAGTGTAAGGCCACACAGACTATCATATCCCCCTGTTCAGTAAAGATCTATTAATTCTGTAGTGACTACTCTCCTCGCTTGCTTTGAACAAGCTAATGTGGGTACTGGCAACTGTTAAGCTGCAGTAGCACAGAGGATGAGGGCTAGGAATTGTGCCAAAGAAGCCTGGTGTGCTCAGGCACTCCTCTCGCTCTTGAGTTGCTGTATCTAGATGACATCTAGAAGTGCCCGAGCTACCTAGGTTGGAGATGTGAGTCAGATTTGTAGTCATGATTTCTTGTAAATGAAGGGATTATTCTCTGTTTCACTTTGTGAGTACATACTGAATAGGAAAAGTTAAGTTAGGTCATGGCCCCACCCACTTCTTCATCTGCCAAAGGAGCTGGCTACTGCATGCAAAACCATGCTAAAACACGCGTTTTGACAGTTACAAGCTCCAAGGTGTTAGACCTAGAAACGCAATACCTTCTGAGGCTCTGGCTACCCTGATACACCTCTTGATTGTGCTTTAAGCAGGCCTGAATTGCAAATTTCTGTATTAAGAATCCTCGGTAGTGAAGAAATGAAAATATTGTAAAGTCCCTTTTAATATCTCTGGCTGCAGGTAGAGACAGGTCGCTGTAATGAATGCACCAGTATACCTTAGAATACATTTTGCACTTTAATGGATGCATAAAGCACATTATAATCCAGTATCTTAATTGTCTAACCTATATTCTGTGGATTCCAAAAAGAGAAGAAAAGATGTTACTTACCAACATAAATTTATTTGTAGGATTGAGCATGCAGGTAACATAACCTTCATCCTTGTATCTGAAAGGCACCACAGCAAAACCAATTGCTTCTGGAATAGCCAGTATGAAGGACAGAAGCCAAATGGAGAAAATTTCAATAGCAGTGATCATAGGGATTCCAATTCCCTGAACACGGCTCCAGGAGGCAACTGCCCTGTATCTGAAAGAGACAGGTATTATTTTCCAACCTTCAGTTTCTTCCTTAAATTCAAAGATCTTGGTTCAATTTTATCTATTAAGTAAAATCCTAAAGCTGACATCTTAGACTTATATTGCTTGTTTTTTCTGTTCCAGGGGCTCCGCCAGCTATCAAGACATTTAGGACACAGCAGAGCACTTCAGGGGGTGGATAGCAGAGAGCTGGCTGCAACTGTTCTGCTTAGGCACAGGATTGCATGGAATTCTGCTGTGTGAACTTCACTAATGATTTCTATTTAATGTAGGCAAGGTTTGTGAGGACAGACCATACCTTTCACTAGATCAACTGACATGACAGCAGAAAAAGCTTCCAGACACACAATCCGTTCTAACAGATGCAAACCATCCGTGTCCTTCAGCTACCTCAGCTATAACAGCAGTGCTGTCTGAAGTGGTCAGCCACCATGCAATGAGATACTGTGAAAATACTCTTAATGAAAGGAAAACGCAATTGTTCTAATTACACTATTCAACGTTAAAAATACAGCATATTCTGTATCTGCCTTCGACTACAACTGAGTGCTAGTTAGGACTGTCTGACAGCTATCTCAGCCTCTGCATCACCTTTCGGAGGAGAAACCGAAGTGCATGGCTAAGAAGTCTGTTCATGCCAAACCGAACCGAACATGTTTTCCCACTGCTTTGTACTCAGATAGACAGCAGCTAACAGAGTACAAAAGGGCATATCAGCAGGCAGAAGGAAAGTGAGAGGTATGGGGAAAGGAGACGCCCTCTGCAGACCAGGAGGATTCAGTTTGTAAGTGTGTAGGCTCTGAGTTGCAGGGATGGGTGAGCTTTGGCAGGGGAAGGAAAGAACAGGGGAATTTAGATCAGAAAGCTTTAGGTTGGAGGATTAGGTTGTGGAAGGATTAAGGTGGGATGTTAGAGAGGTGATTGGAAGAAATACAGAATTTTGGCATGGGCTTGAAGGCTCAGGGATAACAAGGGTTTAAGGAAAAGGGTAGTTGAGAAGTCTCGGTTAGGATGCTTTGAGTGTACTGGGAAGCACTGGATTTTGAATTTCTGAGATGGAAGGAATGAAGATATTCCAATGGGGAAAAAAAATTATATAAGGGACCTTAGACAACAGAGGTCAGTTAAATTAGAGTTATTAAAAGGCATCCTCACCGCTCCTCTAACCAAGCCACTAATCTGGGGTTCACACACATTCTTCTGATTTCCTGTATCACACCCCCTTTTTCATTTGGAAGTGTGCTTATTAACAGAATGGAGGACCTGTGAATTAAATCCCCTGTAGCCTCGGTGTTAGAGGAGGGAAGATGCATGAATGCAAGCTCAGGCTGTAAGCCCCTCACAAAAACTTCAGAAAGCATTTTTACAGATCATCACTGGCAGGTGTCAGAGCCTTGAATGCCATCACTCCTGCAGTAAGCAGACTAGAAGCTTTTCCTTTGATATCTATAGCAATATCACAGGCAGCATAGCCACGGGACTACAGACAGGGTCTCAGTACATCATTTTAATAGAAATGTATGTATAAAGATTTTGAACATACTAAGGCAAACTACATTTTGGACTTGTAGATTGAAAATAAAAACATCTTCTAAAGGCATCCTTATCTTCAAAGAATATCAGAAAGGAGAGAGACAATGGTTGTCATCGGGAGGAGGTCTATGAGATTGGAATTCTGAGAGCATCGAAACGAATTACATAATTGAGAAAGTAACAATCAGCATCATATCTTCTTGCACATATTTATTTATGTTAAATGTAATTTTAAATGATTTGTGATATTCTCATATTTCATTTGACCAAATATCAAATTTTGGCTTCAATGACTAAGGGGAATATTCATAGAAACATAACCTTTCACACAAATACTCAAATATTTGTGAACTTTGGAAATTTAAAACTCAATTCAAAGTTTTCTTTCTACTGACTGGCAATTTTACAATCTGTCCCATCAGCTGCACAAGGTACACGATACTATCTCATCCTTAACGTATGTCTTGACCATGTTCTTAGCAAACAGGGACCTGGAGACTGTACGTATTTTTCAAGTAAGAAATGTAAAGTTTGTGTTGTGTCACCTGTGTAACTATGTAAGTGACAACAAATGGGTTGTAAATTGTGAATCCAGTTCTTTCCTTTCTTGCGTTTTTGTACCTGTTCTCTTTGAGTTACATCTGTTTTGCACAAAAGAAGATCAGTATGCACAGCAGTAAGGATCTGGGTCCTGTATGTATTTTATTAGCAATTTTTTTTCCATTCACAATTCAAATAACTATCAGATAAGGAATTATTGGCTGAAGAATGTTATGAATGGTTTCACATAAAGCATAAGAAGCTCAGTAATTAGATCAGAATTTGCCGAATGCATATTAACCTGCAATTACTTGGTCTCTTTGCTCACTGCTCTAAGTGATTTGAAAAATAGTGGTAGTATAATTTTTCAAGTGCGTGTTCTGAGAGTTATGTAATATATAGGACTTTGTCTAGCCACAAGCCTCTCATAATTAGGAGTGGGAAAATACTGCAGGGTTTATTTCCCGTATATTTAGAAAACATAGGGATGACTGCCAGGTAACTGACATCAAATACATGCATCATGCATTACGGTTAATTCCCCAATCTAAAATCTGCATGCATGTGTTTTTTCTTAGTTTTTAATGTTTGTTTCCCTTTTGTCTCCAACCTTGTCTAAAATATTCATTTCTTTTCTAGGTAATTTCTTTTTCTCTGTTTAATGTGGCTTCTCTCTACTCTTTTCATTTTCTACTGCTCATGTATGTACCATCAACATTAGTCTATTCTGCCCTTCAGCTGCTCTCTCTCCTGTTTTCTCCTCCTCCCTCTTCTCTTAGCTATCTATTCCAACTTGCTTTTCATGGCCTCTGCAGTTCCTCCTGCTACTTATATTTAGAGACTCACAGTATTTAAGGACAAGGGATCACATACACACAATTAAATATTTTGGACTCCTACCTAGTTGTTACTTGCTTAAAGCATCTCTTTCAGAAGAACATCCTGTCTTGATCTGAGATCATTAAGAGCAGGACACCTTTGCCTTTCCCTGGTGGTTTCTCCCTCATCATCATAAATGTGTACCTTATTTTCATTTGGAATTTGTCTGGCTGAAACCTTGTTCTATAGGTTCTTATTATATCTTTCTTTGCTAAGCTAAAGACCCCATTGATATCTGATTCATCATCTGTATTTCAGTACTTGGATATTATATTTAAGTGGCTTCTTAAGTATCGTTTTTGATAAGCAACGAGTTATGATCTGTAACGCCTCTGAATTGTTTGTGATGCTTTTCTACACCCTCTCCGTGACTTCATCATGCTTAGATAAAGAATAATTCTAGAACTCTAGTTAGAATTCCAGTATTAGTCTCATTAATGTAGCATGGTTGTGGGTTTTGCTGTGGCCCAGGTTAGTTTTTGGAACAATTTGGATTAATTTTACTATAGTGATAGCTAATCAGAATTAAAAAAGAAAATTTTTGTGAGCCTTATGAAATGAGATGAAGGAGTATATGAAAATTAAATCATAGGCTATAGCTTATCTGTAGACTATCAGTCCCCCCTGCCTTCTGTCTTACAGAGAAGGTGCTTCTCTTTCCTTTAGACTGCATTCGAAAATTAGTTGTTCAAATGGACCACTAGTACAACATACTTCTATTCTGCAAATATCATAAGCCCTTTATAAGAGGGAAAAGCAATACAGAAAAGATAAGAGACTTGATCAAGGACATAAAAGCAGTCACTATCAAGATTAGTGTCAGAACAGTTCCTAAATGATGCTGCTGTTGCTGATAGTGATCTATTTCTCTGTTCTTCATTTTAAAGATAGGCAGCAGCATGTTGATTGCAAGGCTCTTAATACAATAAAGACCTTAGAGCTTTCTTCTAGTGGTAGAATCTTGATTTATCTAATACACTTGCTGAAATTTGGGCTAGATGAAATTAACTAACCTGAGATTACTGTTCTATGCAGTATGATATGCAGAGAGGGCAAGAAGGGGGTGTATACATATTAAATGAGATCCATATCTTCACCCTTCTTAAAACTATTTCTTCATCAAAATCTTATGCCTGAGACATGAGCAAGAGTAAAAACTCAGGAAAGGAAATATCCTTCCCCTTAGTCACAGTCAGGAGTCAGGCACTGTTTAGAAAGAGTCAGACTATCGTCACCATCATGATCTAGAGCTTAAAAATGCCTGAGAGGGATCTGAAACAAATGTGAGCTTCCTCTGAAGGGTGAATGGCTGGCTTGGTGTTTTCTGTCAGCCTCGTAAAACCCTCTCCATGTGTGAGTGGGCATTGTTCCCCTTGGGCATGCACAGCTAAACCTTAATACACTGTCAGTGCCCGTCACTTTGTGTGAGGGGCAGCAGTACTGAGTGGAGTTTCACAATAGGATGTAGTTAGCACAGAGAACAGTCCTTGTAGGAAAAAAAGAAAAATCTTATTCTAAATTAAGGCTGTAGTATGCAAGAGGGACAGAGAGTCAGCAGTTATCATCAGAGCTATGGAGCTCTGAATTCATTATCCCAATTTACTATCTTTTTCTACCTGGTAGAATGCAATTCCATATACTCGCCCAAAATAACTATAAATGAGACAGTTTGCAGGAGCTTTTTCACAAAAAAAATAACTCACCTATAGACCAGAAACAGTCCAGCTGTGACAGCACACAATTCCATATTTACTCATTTCCCACACTAATAACCAAACATCAGCTGATGTGGAATTTTGTATTAATGTGACTATTCCACTTCCAGTGCCTGACCTAACTTGTTGAAGGTGTTCTCAGATCCTGATTTCATGGTGATTTAACCTAGATTCCCTTCATGTTAGCCACTACCAGAATCTGGCTGTATACATCTTTTTCTAACCCACAATCTCTGCAACCATTTACTAGATTAGCACCAGATGATAAAGAATATGTTCTTGGCAAAGCATGTAAACCGGGCGAGGAAATTAAATAGTCTGAGTCTGATCTCATACAAGATTTTGTATGTAAATATAAACAGCATTCGGTTGTCGTGAGGATTAGCAAATCAGTGTATGTAAAAATGTACATATGCATACATAAAGAGGGAGCTTCAGCTGAGTTACTCCCGATTTAGAAAGAAAAAAGCATAAAAGAATAATGTTCAAAAGCATCTTAGCTGTTGTTCTATCAAAAAATTTATGTATCTTCCTGAGCACTTTCAGCAGAGGCATTAATTTGCAAATTATCAACGTCAAACTATCAAAGCAAGTTTCCAATGTGTTTTTCAGTAAAACTCAATTAGTTATAAAAGTTATCAAAATAAACACTATAATTATGGTCTATAGACAATGAGTTGAAAAAATTATTTTTAAGACTAAAGATTATGATCCTGTTCAAATCCAAACCAAACACAAGGTCATATGAAAGAAAGAACCCCAAATATTGAGTCAAATCCCAATAAATTTTTGTCTGGTAAAGGAAATTGAAATAATGCTTTACTAGAGCTTTTAAACACCTTTAAAAAACCTGTAATGTTAATTAGTCCAATGGCTTCATATTATACTTTGAGCCACAGTTGTGGTGCTGTGTTATAGCCAGGATATCAAAAACCAGGCGTTATATCTAAACTGTAGTGTGCCTGCTAGGAAGAACATACTGAGTGCTCCCAGGTTGAGGAAAACTGCAAGGGGAAGAACAGTGTCTGTCAAAAGAGTAAAACATACTGTACCTGTCCACACTGAGGGCACAGAGGTTAAGGACTGTGATTCCCACCGATGCCTTCTGTATAAAGGGAAGGAATTTGCAAAGAAACTGTCCAAATTCAGAATCTCCAAAAGGCCACTTCTGAGCAAGGAGCTAAAGAGAAGATATAACATAATCAGAATATTTAAACAGTAACTTAGCAAGTATGTAACAATTTTGTAATTATTTCTTGTCTTAGCCACAGCCATTGTGACCTTCAATTCTCCGTACCCTTAAGCATATCCTTAGTACCGCATCACTCTGGGCAGTAACTGCTACTGTGGAAGCACAGAGGCTGAAAGTTTAAACTCAAGTGTTGACCTTGTACTGTTGTAATAGTAACTTGCATTCCTGAAAGATTTTTTTAGTATTGTGCTTCAGCCACCGGTACTGAATAATGAAAATCTAACTCAACCCCACCATGAATGGTTGCAATTACCATGTTCCAGAACCAAAAAGTCAAAACAACTCGCAGTTCATAGTGAAATACCTCAGAGCCAACTTCTCATGCTGCACCTAAGTAGATTCTTGTAATTGTAAATGTACCGCTGTGTAACTCATGACAATATTCACTGCTACATTCTTATGTGTGTGGAGAAAATAACATATATACATGATTTGTCCCATATTATGTCTTAAAGGACTGGCATCATACATACAGGTGGGCTGTACTACAAGGCGACAGAAAAGCATCCGTTTGGAAAGACGTGGATGAGTGGCTGGGGTTTAGATTAGTATCCTCAAGGAGGCATTTACACAACAAATATGAATACATTGATTCATTTGAATAGTTGTGAATAATTAGCATGTAAACAGTTTCCTTTCTAGCTATAACTGTTAAAGCTTTAAACAAGTATACATAGAAAATACAGGATACAGAATTATTCAGGATAGTCAAATCTACAACTGACTGAAGAGACGCAGATGACCTTCCTTTACAGGGTGCCTGGCAGTAGAGTGGCAGATTACATTCAAAGTGGAATAAGTTAAAAAATTATTAAGTCCATACAAAGCACTGAGCTCTAATTTAGCTGATCCTGCTTAAGGAAGGGATCTTACAGTCACCATGAATAGTTCTTCTGAAGTCACTAAACCTTCTCACCGGAAGGGGAAGAGTCACTGTTGCACTACTGTTTTTCAGATTCTCTTCCCAAAGTCTCTGCTACTGAGTCTTTGTCAGGGGTGGGTCACTGAATAAGAGGTAAGGTGAATTCTTTGTGTGGTACAGCCCAGCAGTCCTTATGCTCTTATCAACTTCTGGTAAAGTGGTTGTGTAATAGAAAGCATTAGATTTGAAATTAAAATATCAAGGGCTTGAGCCAGATATGTTACTTCGTCGACATCCTAGTGGATGTTGTATCCCCTATAGAAACAGGGGGCACATTTTTAAAGGCAGTAATAATAATTGTCTTACTGGATAATTAGGTAATTATTACTACTGGGCAGTCATTGGATTTATGTTAAGCCTTACTGAACAAAGGCTAGAACACAGTATATTTTGATGGTACCGTCTAAATTTGGAGATGTTATTATTTGCTACAGAGGAAGACAGCAAATGATACACTATGGGGTAACAATTATAAACCAAACTCAAGCTTCTGAAAGCTTTTAAAACCTAATTTTGCTGAATTTTTGAAGGTAGTCAGATCCAGACCTGGGCCCTTTTTAATGCAATGAAAATGGATTTAAACTTCACAACAGATTTGTTTTCAATTGCATGACATGGAGATAAACTGGTGACACAACAAGCATGTCCCATAAATGCAGTATGTGTGATGTGCCACAGTCTGGCAGTCCCTGGGCAAGAGTGTGGAATGGAAAAGAGAGAACAAGGAACCACACTTTCACCTGCACAAATGTGCAAGGACTGATGCCACTGTGTTCTGCGTGCAAAAATCAGCTGTGTTCCTTCCATGATAAACATAACCTATTGATCAAACATTTTAAACATTTTTACAGTTAAAACTGAACAAAGGTTGTACAGTTTGGAACAAGAATAATCAATAGGACTTTGAATTGTGTATTCAGAGTTTACTTTCTCGCAGACCCGTTCTGCCAGGCCATCTTCATATTTGGGCAGACTTCTTTGCTTGTGGTCAGTTCAAGGTTTAAGAGTTATCTTTGTAAACACAAGGACTAGAGAATTTTTTCAGTAGAAACTCAAGCTCTGGAACACACACCTCTGCTAAGAGTGGGTGGATTCTGTGTGCATAATTAGAAAAACAAGTTTGGGTTGTAGGGCAGGACTGTAGTATTCAAAGTAAAGATTTTATTTCTATTTAAAACACTGTTAAATTAAACTAATAAGCACTACTTTTAACAATGTAAGTGTTAACTGTGGGGAGTTAAACTTCACATCTGTCTTTATCTCAGGTAAGGTAGGAGTTACCTTTCTGTTTTTTCACACCATGAGTTTTTCAGAGCACTTTGCTGTAGAGTACAGCAATGCATCTTCTGTTTATAGTCAGCCCTGATCGGGCTTTTTCACATCTCTTTTTACAGCCATTCATCAAAATGCTGAATTACTTGTGCTTTTTTTTCCTCCCCAAATAATACCTCAAAAATGCTAGAAGCAGCTATGTACTACATGCTGCCTATGTCTCTCCAGGACCATTTTCCTATTGCCATTTGATTACTTGTATTTGCAGACAGACTTTAGCAATTCATAGCTTTCAGACAACTGGGTGTTAATACACTTGCCTGTATGTCTGCTCATTAAATAGGAAAGTCGTTATCTGTTAGGTATTTTTTACTGGATTATTTTTTCTCTTCAGCTGAATATCAAAATGAGATTTCTCAACATAAGCTATAGGATCAATGCAAGTTGGTCTACTCCCTATTTTTTGAGAGTATTAGAATATCATACAAACGCAGTTCCATTTTCTCTAGTTCTGTTACTATATGTTGCAGTGCGTTTTCTGGCCAATTGAGAACTCCTGCCTTCTTCAAGGAGAGATGAGTGTCATACTTACCATCAAGACCACGGCAGAGAAAATGCAAACACCTTTGCCATTTGCAAAGTGGTACTCCAGTTCAGGACGATCATATTCGATGAAGGCAAATGCCCCTTGTGCCAGAAGGGTAGGGAACTGATCTCTAGGATTGGTGATTTAACTATTGACAGGTCCTTCAGTCGCAAAGGCAATGAGATCAAACCTGCAAGCTGTTGATTAGTTCCTCTGATTTCATCTGTATTTATAGACTGAATGAAATACCTTGAAAGCTCCAGTAGAATAATTTTCTAGATTGATTCACAATATTATAACAAATGTTTGCAGGGCACATGTTTGCCTTTTACTTAGAACTCTTGCATGAGGCTTTAGTTTATGTCAAGGCTGCAGAAAAAATGTTGGGAAAAAAGGAGTGATCTGAATCCATGGTAATTCTCCAACCAGTTGTAGTCATGTGGAATTTCAGCTTCAGACTCTTGTTTGGGTTTGGGTAAAATCAGAAGAGTTTTCAGGCACCACTGAGTGAAGGCTAAATTATAAACAGCACTGCCAGGGAAAAGAGGCCCTAGAAGATTTTTGTCAATCCCCTGTGCCAGCCAGAGCCCCCAAACCAATTTATCATCATAGATCACACTTTAAAAGGCAGTGGAATGATAGCTACCTGTTCATTTATGTGCACCGACTGCAGCTGTAGCGTATACCCCGCAATAGAAATGAACGAGCACTTTGTAGTGACTGTGAAACGCTGTTACTACCAGGGAAATACTAGCTTCAAAAAGAAAAGTGTTGTACATGAAAAAGGTTCACTAACTCATTACTCCTCATAGGGAAGCTTTATCATGGTTCCAGCATGTACACATCTTCCCCACACCCCAGGAAGCTCTCCTTTTTTATGATTAAAAGTATTTTATTCCTTTTGTTTCTTACACGTTTCCACTAATTGAAGTAACATCAGTACCAAATCGTTAGACATTCTTTTCAAGTTGATTTGAATCAAAATCACTGGGATCAGAATTAAGTTATTTGATTTTTAAGATTAACCTTGCAATGATTTCTATGGGTACACTCCGTTATCATTCCACATCAGCTATGCATTCATTACTTCCCCTTGGATCAGGTGCCAGTTTTTTCTTCTTGTAGATATTTTTAGTCAGCAAATCTGATCCCATCTTTGGTTTTACTAATTTTACATCAAAACAAGTTTTCTGTTCTGCCCTAGTGAGGCACAGAAACTTCAGAGGGAAATGACACTTTTTTTTTTTCTGTAAAAAAATGGGCCCAGGTATTTAATTGCATTAGTCTTGAATTACTTAGGTACAATATAAGAACTGGGTCTACTGGCTCTGCTTTTCCAGCACTTTTGCATGTTTCAATATCCAAATAAGATGAGCGTAAAATTTTAGCGGATCACATTTTCTCTCACAGCACAGGAATAGGAGGAATCAGGCTAATTACCCCAACCTGTGTCCCAGTTCCTCATGAGTTGGTCAAATGGATTGTGCTTTTGCAAACCCACTCACAAAATCTCTGAGGTTTCAGAATAAGACAAGCGGCAAAGGAAATGCACTTTTCCCTTGTGCAGTTTGCAACTTAGGAGTATTTCATACAGTTCAACTGTGGTGCAATTCCTGAGTGAGGAAAGAGTGTAGTCAACAGCATATTTTTACACTGAAATTGGAAAAACAAGATTTCAGGGTTCTACTGTCAGTCTTTAAAAACCTCAGCAAAGAGACCAGACAGCCACAACTTCCTTGAGCATCCCCCCTTCTCTGCTGCTTTATATGGCCTCTCTGCCCTGACGCTGCAGCTTGAAACAAACAAGACAGCAGCGCTGAGAACATTCCTTTGCAATGATTTTTAAATGTCACTCAGTTGATTTTATTCTACTGCTGTTGCTATTTTCTAACCCCCATTAGTATGCTAGCTAATGTGCAAAACATTGATAAAGTCCCACTGTGCATCCCAAGCAATTTATATATAGTCTAAGAATGTCGTAATCCAACCACACGAGTATTCATCAGTACATGCCCATGTGCATCCACAGTGTTTATCTAATACTAGGCTGATACTGCATGTTCACAGGCAGATGATGACCCTGGACCTTGGACCGAAAGACAGACTGGGTTAGGTGCTGGATATGAACCAGCTAAGCTGCTCTGTAAGAACTGCTTTGGTTCAACATCGACGTGTCAGGAGGTCCTCTCACTTTGCCCCATGGCACTGAGGATGAAAGCAAAGGTTTCATACCTGTCCTTTCCTGCTCTGATCTCATCCTCGTGCTCTAGAGCCTTTGTTTTCCTGTATCCGCTCGGGACCATTGCTGTGCTAGTGCACAAGGCTGATTCCCAGAAATTGAACTGTGTCTCATACAGATCGTGCTCGCCTCTCATGCCACTCCCGTGCAGGATACTCTCCTGAGTTCAATGGTGTTTAGGTGTTCAATGATACTGATTCAACCCTGGGTCAGAGTTTCTGTTCTGTCTTCAGCTGGACAAACAGAAATGTCTTCTTTATTCCATGACTTCTGTCACGCTTGTGCAGTAATGGAGAAAGGGTTATCTGTATAGATAATGTGTGTTTGTGTAAGTGACCAGCATCTCCCAACTGTGGAGTAGGAGTTGCAACACCAGTGTATTCCAGGGTGGTTTCCTTTCCTTGCAACATAGCCCAGAATGAAAGACAAGAGAAATTCCTCTGTTTTTGTCAGGTCAGCACTATTTGTTAGGGGTTTTTTTTTATTATTATTTGCTTCTTAAGGCTAGTTTCCTCTAGGAGACATTGAGCCATCTCAGTAAAGCTCTGTCTTAAATTGTGTTCAACAATTATGTTTGCCCTTGTCTGCTTCAAGGCATGAGCCAAACACGGTACCTGGTGTTTGGTTGGAATGCAGGTGAAATCTGACTGAACACAGAAGTGTCTGAGGTCTATAGCGCTGAGCTGACTGCATTAAGTGTGAAAACAGGATGATTCTGACCAAAGTGCTCCTCCTGTCTCTGATTTGTAAGCCTGGTTAGTTAGGAGGAAGGGTGGATTGAGTGTCCCATTTGTGGTATTTTAATTGTGATATTTTGTCTCAGTGACTCATCTGGGACCCTTCTGTCTCCATGAAACTATATAGGACAAGAATTCACTGCGTGTTCTCAAGCCTTTCTCTTCTTCCTACAACCCGTTATTTCCAAGACTGCACTGCAGGACAATCCTCATCCATTTCTAGCCTGGGACACACAGACTGTGGCCCATCCCACTTATGTAACTCAACGGTACTTCACCACTTTGCTGGAAAGAGGAAGAGCTGTAAGGGTGAAGGAGAGCGAACACAGCCTATCTCTAGGTATTCCTTCCATTTCCACTGCTAGAGTGAAAAGCCTCAACTTTGGGAATGGCGAAGTGGAGTAAAGGAAAAGTAGAGGAAAACAAAGAACAAGGCTAATCTTTATAATGCAGGGCGCAAGACCAATATTGAGTATACTCCAGGGTGACAGGATAGTTCGGGCTTCTGCTAACTTTGGTATCATTTGTTTTTTTCCTGAGACTCCCAATACTGCCATGGTGGAGAAGGCACGCTGCATCTCTCCAGCTCTTCTTTGTAGGGAACACATTCCTAATTTTGCTACAACCAGTAACTGTCTTTTTCCACTTTGGGTGGATAAAAGACTGACTGTGTTTTTTTCTGGAGGGAAGAAAGGTTATGTGGGGATGCATGAGAACCATCAAAGACATTTTTCCCTCTGAATTGCCCTACCACAGCTTGTTCTGCTATTTTGCTCATCTTTGCCCAGCTGAGTAAAGGTGAAGGTAGCAGAGGGTCTCAGGCCATTGCATGGATGCCTACAGTCTTTTTCTCCTGCTTAGGCATCTATGGAAGGGAAAGACATCTACATTCTCTCTACACAAGAGAAAACAGATTATACTTAAAGAAATCCTGAAAGGTGAGAAGACAAATGCCCTGTTTTTGAAGCAGAACATTCTGTCTCAGCTAACTGGTAAAAAAAATAAATCCTAAGTTTTACGTTCTTGTTAAAGTGTTCGTATCTGTTACAAAAATCTACTTAGCGGTAAAGCATTCCTAACAACTCTAGCCATCTTCCCTGTGGTATTTTTTCTGTTTACAAAGTAGGATTAGTTTCTTTTTTGTTGTTCTGTGGCACTGGCTAACCTCCCATCATTTCAGGTAGACTGTCTCTCAAGCTGTGCTGCTCTTCTTCAGGGAAATGAGCTACAAGGTGTGCTTATGTGCACAGCAATTTGTTGAAAAGAATTTTTTCATTCCCTGGGCAAAATATTGCTTTTGTTTTTCTTCCAGCTGTGCTGTCTTTTGTATGTTGTTACGGAGAGTGACAGGATTGCTAAGAAATTACTGCAGATTGCTAAGAAATTTACTGCAGAACCAGAAAACCCCAGATATGCACAATCCAAACAATTCCTCGTTATATGTAGAGTTCAGCCAGTCGAAAAATAAAGGGAATGAACATACTAAATTAGTCTGTTAAACCTCCAGTCTCTAGGCACTGCACCGTATTACAAATCCACAGACCAGCAAGGCAGGCATGAGATGTGAATTTGCAGATGAGGGAGGAGCTGCCTGTGCATTGAAAGGAACATACATCCCACCCCCCAAAGTACAGTCATTAGTTAAAGGCAGAGTGGATCTTGAACTAAGACCTAGAATATAAAATCTCTTCCTTAACTCCAACCTTGGTCTACACAGTAAACACTTCCTGCTGTAAATGGAGAGAACAGATTCCTGATGGACTTCTCCTCCCTGTTCCATTTTGGATAATGTCTGCCTTCAGGACTCAGCGATCAATTCCTGTGCTACCTCTAGATTTCTTTTATGTCTGATCGCTACATGGGGACATAAACCTAAATAACAGGTCATGTTCTGAGCAAATTCTATGGATTTCTGGATCACACTGGGCTACCAACACGTTGCTTCTTGGAATCCCTGAGTGATTCACTCTACAAAAGCCACAATGCGGTTGTTAAGCTGGTAGCCTCAGAATTTCCTACTGCTGTGGGTACGTCATTGAGAAATATACACTGCACATATGACAAATGGTGCTTTCAAAGGCGGGGGGGAGGGTATTTCTAAGTACACTTAACTGTATGTGTTCTGTGGGCTTGGCCCTACACTCCTTTGGCACAAAACTGTAACTGCTGTAGATGTCACTTGCACTATTAGCCTGCAGGATCAGTACCAATGTGTTTAATTATCATCCCTGCTTACGTTTAATATTAATTCTGTCAGTAAAGGTAATCAGATATGGCAGATAATTTGTGAATAAGAAGGGATTGGTCTAGCACTTAGGCATTTGCTCTAATGTTGAAAAATGTCCATGACCAGAAGTGCCTCAGCTATGTCTTCCTTTACTGAAGAAAAATTGGCTGAAGATGTTTACTTACTGCCACCTTTTATGTTTAGACTCAAATATGTTCTAGCTAGACTACTCAGATTTAGATGCTGTTGCAACTAGGGTAAGCACAAGTACCAATTTACTAAAAAAAAAAGTTTATTAAAGATAACATCATCTTCTTGAGCTGTTTGAGCAGTAGACACTCTTGCTTGCTTTCTGGGTAGATGTCTTTCACTTTACACCAGTAAAATATTAGAAGAATGTTTGTTATTCATGTTTAAAGAAGCAGGTTAAAAGCTGGCTAATTTACTTCATCTACTTCTTTATAAACTAATGGTTTGTGGAGTTAAGCATATTAAGATATAAGGCAATATAATTTATGTCAATCCTATGTAGGTCAGTTTTCAATAAATAGAACTCATTGAAACATTTTTCTCTAAATTACATAAAAATGGAAGTACAGACAGCTCAGGATGCCCCAATACCATAATTAAAACTGAATTTGGCCATTCCAAAGGTGAGACTCTACGCCTTGGCGTAGAGTGTTTCCAGCTCCATGAGCTCAGGAAAGAGTTATGGACAGCTTTTTCTGTGCAGAGCAGCTGTTCTTGCTGTTGCTTTGCTAAACTTTAGCCAGCGACAGCAGCAGCAGCCGTTAACAGCTTTCCAGAGTTTTAGTGCAGCCAAGGCAATAGTGATACTATGGATATTCTTCTGCTGCCTGTGTAAAGCCTTAGAAAAGTGTCTAGTTTCTTTATGGAAAACAGTCCTCTACAGAAGTTTCTGTGAAGTGTGTCCAAACTTAGCTTGTTTTCTACAAATAGACATGTCAGTGATGGGTAATGCAGGTGATGCAGCAGCTTTCAGCTATGTGCTACACCACCTGATACTAGAAACAGAGGTTTGAAACCCATCTCTTCTTCAGTGCCTTAATCCTACCTCTAGGGCAGCACAAAACATAAAAGTTTAATTTCCCAATCTTCTTTTCACTGCAAAGAAGCCATTCTTACTGATTTGGAGGCTTTAGGCTTTGGCATCTCGAATGTCTGAGATGGGTACATTTGTAAAGAGGAAACTATTAGGTTCCAGGTGCTATAAACATGTGATTGAGAATGAAATTGTCTTAATTCCACCTATTAATACTGGATTTAAAACTGGCACCTTGCCTGTAAAACTCTGTTTGCTACAATTTTTCATATTGGTTTGATACTACAGGTAGATATACCAGCAGTAATTAAGTGTAATGAGGCTTTAATACATCTAGAATATCTTCAAAGGAGGCTAGTGGATATTACTTACATCTCAATCCATTTAGCTAATTGCTTAGGGGAATCCGCTCTATAATTGCAGTAATTGGAGAAAGTAAGGGGGAATTTTTGAGCCTACTGTACCATGAAGAAAGGATAAAAATGTCAAACACCTGTGACCATAACTTTAGCTGACATAAATTACACAATTTCTTTTTTTTGTTGTTTTCCCAGTATCACATCCTTGCTAATTGTGTAAATTCGTAACAGAATCATGGACTCGGCTCTCCTGGGACTTTACATCTTCAATTACTACAATTTTATAGCTGCTTCTTTGTAAAATGGATTTGCAAAATGGATATGAATATCAGTAACATTACCTACTTCTCTTTTGAAAGTAGTTTCAAGATAGTTAAGGCTGCCTTATGTTTCAGGAAAGTGATTATATGTATTTTGAACTTTACGTTGTAATGATACAGTATTACACACTGTTCTATCAGTGTGGCCATCTTAATATGTACTACTCGTTATTTTAATATGCAGATGAATGCTTGTTTACTCTAATTCAGATTTCAGAGTTGTTTTGTCCAGCTAAAAATGAAGATCTGACCTATAAGGTATTAGGTGTTTGACCCCACTTGTTTCTGTAGCATACTAATACATGGTTCAACATGAGGCTGTCTCTGAAGCTAAAATAATCTCTAAAATGAAGTCCAGAACTCAGTGTATAAATACTTTAAAACTGAAACTTTAAACCAAAAATAAAACCACTTTCATTTGTTTCCTTAAAAGACTTTCACTTCCACTTTCAACTTCTGGCTGCCTTCACACTGTCACTCAACAAGAGGAGCTGAACGGTGCCACAGATTTTAGGATCCCGGGTGATGCAAACAGGAATGCCATTTAACAAACTTTAAAATCTGCTCCTCACATAAGCAGACATATTACTGAATGGTTTATATAAAAAATGGACTATAAATAATAATAGAATTTCTTATCAGAAGTACTAGAGCTCCTTATAAACGCTATAAATGGACCATTGTATCAGAATACATGCAGCTAATGCTATACAACAAGATGGTTGTATATGGTAATATTAAAGTAATTTATTTTGGAGGCTCAAGCACTCAAAAAATTACCAAAAGCTAGAATTATTGTAAATGCAGTTTTAATTCTGCCTGCTTACATGTGAGAATTGACATACATTGATGTCAAGGGGCTGCAGTTCCATTCACAGCCTGTATTTATCAAATACTTCTCTGCAGTACAAAAATACATTTTCATATAGGCTAAGGTAATTTCATTTGTACAGAGAAACTAAGGACCACGGTTCAGCTCATCATATAAGATAGAGTAAGGCAGGTGAACCCACAGAATGCCAAAAAGTGTCAGAAAATTAATAGAAAAAATGTATTGCAAAGTAATAAAGGGAATGTAAAAGATATTGGTTGTTACTTTTAACTAAGCTTCTAAAGAATTTTCAGAAGACCATCAAAAGGCAATTCTGAAAGGCAAAATTAACTCCAGATTTCCATTCTTCTTTGTAAAGAAACATCAGAGCTCTTGAAAGCCTTAAAAAAAGTTGTGTAATAAAAATACCTGTTCTTTCCCAAACTCAGCTCTGAAAAACCCACATACCATTTTTCCTTAAAATTTCCTATCAGATATACTATGAGAAGTGAGAACACTCCCTTAGCAGTTATCCATAAAGACATGGGGGTAATTTACCAGGGAGGAAACTGGAATGCATCATGGGAGATGCAGTCCAGACTACAAGTCCTGTTTGCTAAGAGTCATGAAAACATGCAGAAGCCCAACCCCATGTCCCAACAGGCTATGGAAGACAAGCAAATCTCAAATCATGCAGAGGCTCGTCAACTTGTTAATCCAAAATACTCCAGAGATATCCGCTATCTTATCAACAAATTGATTATTTCATTTTCCAGGTGGAATATTGAAAAGTGGAAACTAGAATTTCCATTAAATCGTGTGCACTATCACTAACAGTCTTTATCCTAGTTTCAAATTCATATTATATTAAAACCAGATAAAGTTAAAAGGGTTGTCTGTAATTTGTACTGCTGGAAGATCAGAACTGGACGCTGCATTTTACCATAGATAAGATGCTTTTTTAAATAAAAGTTAAGTCTCCAGAATCTTTAAGGGCCACATTGCGAGGATTTTTTTTTTTCATTATATTACTGAGAGTTTTATTTACTAACAGAAACACAGCTTTTACTGGGAATAGAAAGAAAAAATATAATATCCTATCAGCTATGCACTCCTTACTGTATGCAATCCACAAAGATACAGATAGAAGCTTACAAAAATCTTTGGCTATTTTCTAAGATAAGTTAGTCTCAGTGAGATATATTTAAAAAAGAGTCAGTTCTCTTCATTCAAGCCTGTCCTGGAATCATGCGAGTTAGATTAGTAAACATATATCACATCAGTAAAAGCACTGCCTTATGGCTTTGTTTAATTAAAACAGAAAATAAAAAAACTCTGACAGGATAACTTTGTCCAGATTAAAGAATTGCTGAGGATCCTTTTTATACTTCGACAGATCCGGATGAAATTTAATATTTCAAAAATGTTCTGCAATATAATTGATTTTACTAACTCTGGAATAATTTTGAGTATCTGCTATGAACGATTATTAAAACCTTAACGCACAATTTAACTGACATAATCTCTCTCCGCAAAGTGATAACATGAAGCCTACAGATCGCAGAGAGTGTTTTCTGTAAAAATATAAAGTAAGGATAGGATATTCCAAAAATAGGAACTAGTCCAATGCTGTATGTCCACCAAGGAGGAGAACAGTGTCTAAAAGACTTCCCTCATAAATTCTTCTGCTAGCTATAGTAGCTATAAAAAATGACGAGTTCCTGTGAAATGCCCAGGGCCACGCTTTGGTTAAGAGCTCATCTTTAAAAGGAGATACGCTTTTTCTTTGGGGAGGTCAGACCTGAGAGCGAGGTTTTTGTGGCAGAACAAAAAGGAGCTGTATTTTTTCTTAAGGATCAAAAAAGCACTACTTAATGAAGAGGTAACCAGAGAGAACAGACAGGGTACTTGTAAGGAAACTGCAATCAGAGTGTATTGGTGTTGTATCCTACCTTGTACACATTGATAGGAATATCAATGACAATATAGATAAGGTCTCCTAGTGCCAGACTGGCTATCAGTGCATTCGGGCCATTCCTCATACACTTGTTCTGGTAAATGATCCTCAGCAGAGTGGCATTCCCAACCATTCCAACGATGAAAATAGCACAGGATACCACCGTGTTAATGTATTTAAAACTTTCAGCAATCTTGGTCTGCTGGGAGCATTTGACAGTTTGGTTGGACACCAGGGGCTGTCTGGTGGTGAGGAGTATGCTGGATTCGATCCCTGAGGAAGTGGAAAGGTGGTTTCCCAAGTCACTCCAATTGGCAGCGTATCTGTCAGAGCTGTCACTGAGGGCAAATCCTAGAACCAGCAGCAGCAAGGAAACTCTTAAACACAACGCTTCCATCCTCAGGTCCCAAAAGAGCAACTTCAGTGAGACAGGGTTTTTTCAGTATTTCTGTGAGATACTTCTCCCTTCTTCACCTGCAGAGAGAAACAACAACAACAACAAAAAAAAAAAAAAAAAAAGAGAAACAAACATAGAATCAATACAACTGGTAGCAACACACCCCGTTTCTCCCTTAGGAAGGGCATCTGAATGTCTCTACGTCACAGATGCCGGTCTATAATCACTGTGCTGCTCTGAAATCTGGATTACTCACATTAACTGTCTGACAAAAGGCAAACACAAAAAAATTCCATAAATAATTGATGGCTTATACAAATGAGATCCCACAAAACCCTTTTAGTTTGAGATGGAATTTGTATACGAATGGGAAAAATAGGGTGGATGAAGTTCTGTTTTTAAAATATAGTCTCGGAAGAAAAGTATACAAACAAAGAGAGGCCTTGGAGATTGCTGAATATTTTGGCTAAAATAAAAAGTTATTCTGTTTTTATTGAAAATGTCAGGTAGCAGCACTATGTGAATAATTAAAGGTAGTAAATTTGTTAATTTTCTGAGTATTTACGATATATTGCAACAATGAGGCTTTATATTATTTTTCTCTGACTTCGTAATTACTTGGATTTCAAATAAACACTGAAAATACATGTATTTCAAATCAACTTTTGGACCAGATCCAAAGTCCCTCGATACTACGAGGAGGACTTTTATTGTCGCAGGGTAGACCTCTGACCAGGAAAAGCCCTTCAAACTTTAGGTGTCATTTGGTTCCTCACTTGGTTCCTGAACGTCATTGCAACTCATGTTCCGTACTTAACCACGGTGAAGCTAATTATAAAAATATGAGCTCTTTTAAAGATTAAGAACTATCAGGTTTTGTATTTTAAGCAACAGCCCATGGCATTTCCAGATAGGAACGGAAGCATCAGAGCATTCCGCCCCAGTAGATACGACTGCCTGTGTAAGCACCAGAGCTGGCTGCCCGCCACAGGGCGTATAGGTACTGCACCTCCAGAGGAACCAAGGAAGCCACTTCAGGTCCTTTGCCTTGAAGCTTCAGTTTAATTTAAGATAAAGATTTTTTTCACATGGCTTGTATCTGCCAAAGAAGACAAAGTGCTGCAGTGCCAAAAGAAGAGTAGAAAGTATTTATAGCTTTCTGAATTCTAGGGGCTCACATGAAGGATTTGGGACAATCCTTGTAAATAACTGAATCCTAATTTCATTCCCTATGGAGCTCTGAAGCCAGAGTTTATAGCAAGAGATTTACTGGAGAAAGAATGTGGTAAACGATTTACTGATAGGACTTCTGGACTCAGCCACAGTATAAATATTTACCACTATTACCCTGTTCTGGGGTGTGTGGTTTGTGGAAGTGTGCGTGTACCTGTACACAGCAGCAAACACAATCTTATCCTGAGTACTTCTGCCTGGCATGTAGAGTGCAGTCCCTCACAGACCAGGGACCCGCGTTTACAGCCTTTTATGCTGGTGTATTTGAGATGAGGATCTGACCAACTCTGAGCTCCTATGCACTTGATTTTGATGTTTAATATACCAAATAGTAAACCCTTCTTTATGAAATGATGGTTACGATGGTATCTCAGCGCGTTTAGCAACATTTGTATGATCTAAGTGCTTTCACTTTAGGTTTCTAAGTAATAGCAGAAACAACTGTAACTCTTTTCAGGCACGTATTAATACTTCTATTATTTGCTATGACTATGGTTACCCAATTTACAAATGGAAATGAATCACTAATGATTTAAATGACGTTCCCAAGTTTGTACTTGCCCAAATAAATGTGATACAGCTACGAAGAGAACCCACAGCCCTATGCTTTAGTGGTTATATTAGTAACCTCCTGTTGAATGTCATTTTCTTGTGAAAATTTGACACATACATATATCTCTTATATGAACATGGTGGCAGCATGGCAATCATGCAGCCAGCGTGCAAAGCTGGGAACAAAATTGCCAATTAGCATCTCTTTCCTCTTCCCAAAGAAATCTTCCCATCAGAAGCAAACCTAGAAAATTTTAAATATAATAATGTCTATGGCTATTTTCTTATAGCTTCCTGACAGTCCTTCATTCCTCCATGCAGTTTTTCCAAGTATTTATATTGTTACAGGATATAACATGCAAACTGCCTCCAAAAGTCACACACTAGCATCCGTAATAACTTTTTGTAATAACTCACTCTAGTATTGTCTTTCCTGTGTAGTCTGAGTAGCCGGAGTGTGTGAGGTGGTTGTGTTGACCTGGAGGCCACATGCATGTGCTGTGCCTGGGCTCCGACCGCACTGCAGAAGTAGCCGCAGATGCAGAGAACCGAACTCCTAACTGGCCTGGGGTATCCAGCCAGAAAAATGCCCATGCCGAGATTCACGAGAAGAGATTTGATGGTTTCATTTAATAGTAAATATAGTCACGCATGGCAGTGTCTGGATATACGATGTAACTCTCTAAATTAATGGAATTAGGAACTGGAAGGACAAATGTGTACTGGAAATGAAACTGCTTAAACGATTAAAGACGAGCTAAGATGTTCACAGGAATTAATCTGCCCAAAAGGCGGCCGAGATGTAAGCAGCCGCAAAGGCCCGAAGGCGCTGGAGGAGGCGCCGCCGGCCCGCGGGGTTTCTCCGGGCAGCGAGCGCGCCGTGCTGCCGCGGTAACCGCCTCCCAGCTCTTCCTCTAGCTCACAAAAGAGAACGTTCCCCGCTTGTAGCGCTATCGAGAGATTAATTCCGGCATGCGCTTGGCCAGACGGTACCACGTCCCCTGCAGCCTGTGTGAAGCGTTTGACAAGATCTATACGCTGTTAAACTTTATTTAACAACAGTTCCCGAGCCGCCTGTCTCTCGTTCTCCCTCTCCCATGCCCTCACACACAGAGGTGCACACCGTCTCCTAATCCTTATCCGGAGCGTTATCGAGAAGTGCTGCAAGTGCCCCGCGGCTGCGGGCCGGGCTGTCCCCGCAGCGGGCAGCGGCCCCGCCGGCCGGCAGCAGACCGCGCACTCACCCGCGGCGCGCCGCCTCCTCCGCCCGGCTCGGGCTCGGGCTCACGCTCATGCTGTGTCTGCTGCTGCCGCCGCTTGCTGCTGAGAATTTCCTCCGAGTGGCTTTTCCTGGGAGAGTCTTCCCAGACCCTCCCGCCTGCGTCTGACTGGGTGGGATCGACAATCCCCACCTCCGCTAAATCAGGGAGAGAAAGAGACAGACCGAAGAAGTCAGAGCGTCCCCTCTTCTCTGCCCCCTCCCCCAATTAAAACAACCCTCCAGCCCAAAGCGAGCCCCTGCCAACGCTGAACACAAAGGCTGCCTCCCGGGCGCGGGGTGCACGGAGCTCTTTAACTGTTTCCTCGCTGAAACTGACCCGGGCGGCTTTGCCGGACTCCTCTAAGCAACAGCCTCGGGAATCCGCTGCGGTAGCTGCCTGCTGACAGCACACAGCCATCTCAAAAAGGTTTTGTGTCTGGAGCCATGGGCAGAGCAGGGGGAAAAATCTCATGATTAAATATGCAGCTTTTGCTTTGCGTTTTCCGCTTCGCATTTTCTTCAGTCAAAAAAAACTTGCGCAGAAGTGGGAAGTTCTCTTATAGCGAACAGTCTTTTCTCATGATGAAAAAATGCCAGAGGATCAGAGGGAGCATCTTGTAGTGGAAACAGTTTCAAAATCCCTTCATGCTAGCAAGTTCAAGAAATGTTTAGTCCCCTGTTGAATCTTTTCAGGATCCTCATTTCATGGCGTGTTTCCGTACAGCTGTATCACAGAAATTATTTTCTAAACATATATGGGCTTTTTTTTTTCAATACAGAAAGGCAGTCCACCTACATACGATATAAAATACGTGGTCCTAAAAGAATAAACAGACTGAAAAGAACAATAGAAAAAATGTGTTGCTAATGGCCTGCAGAATTAAAATATCTGGCACAAAATAATGTAAGAAATTGTTTTGAACTTTATGAGTTCTGCATAGCTATAAGAATGTTTCCATAGGCATTGTTTTAAATCACCTGGTAAATCTTGAACGGGAAAAACCAGCATCTGGATTGACTGGAATAGCAACACTTTATTTCTTTTAGAAAGTCATCTTGGTTAAATGATGTGTCAAAACACAAGATCTTTGAAGGAACGTTTAAGTGCTCAGGTTGAGAATCACAAGAAGCCCACTGTTTGCAAATCAGGTAGAAAAGTTTAATTCAAAATCTCAAGTTGCCCTGAAGATGAGTAAATGCTGATAAGCCACTAATTGCCCATATATTAGTAGAACTCATTTTAAATTCTTTACAGCGGGTCATAGACACATAGTATTAGTGATTTGCTTTGTCAAGGATCATCTGCATGGTAACTTGTTAGAAAGACTATTGAAGAGTTAGAAATGGTGTGGAAAGTTTACATCATGTATTCAGGCACTGTCATGCATCACTATCTTTACTATTAAATGAAATAATCGGGTTTACTCATGCTGTTAAAGATCTATTTAAAAATAGGAAAAAAAGAGAGCTCTGTGTTACCATTGCGAATGTTTCTATTATTGCCTACCCACAAAAGTAGTATTAATTATGTGAAATAACTGAATTGCTCAGATCTGTGTTTGTTATTATTATTGTTGATTATTTATTAAATGGACCTTTGTTCTGTCTTTAATCTTTTAGGCAGCTGAAAATGAGTTGAATTCTTGTCTTAATAGAAGTTAAATTCAAAAGTTATATTTAATTGGTCCTGCTAGGTTATTTTTACTGAGTTCAGGAAAGTAACCCATAAACTGGAGTTGCAAAGGCAGTGGACCTCAGTCACTAAGAACGTGACAAAATACACTTCTTTACACCAAAATGTGTTCAGGTCTTAGAGACTCTTCCACCATCATTGTAAGACTGCCATCTTCTGCGTGCATTCTTTTATGGAAGAGTTCTTGACTCTCTTCCAGATTCAGCGCAGTGAAAGTGTTTGACCTCTGATTTCTGTCTTCAACAAACTACTTAGCTTGTCTTGCACACCTTCTAAGATTCAGAGTATGGGTAACATTATTTTGTCTCCTTAGCAAATACCTTCAGTTCTAAGGATACCTGGGTTTTGCAGCTGGAGTCGTGCATCAAGAAGAGTCTTAACATTCTGTAAAGCTATTAATTTTCCTACAGCCTTCAGGAATTGGAAGGAATGGGTTACTGCAAGTGTTACTGGCCTAATGAAACTAAAGCTGCGGTGCCTTTTATACAACTACCTCAGAGGCAATAAAAGTAGATCTTGGAGTGGAGTTCGGTGGAGTTAATTTGATTTGATGGAAATGAGTGTTTAGCGAATGTCTTACCCGTTACGCCACTTATCTCCTCAGATTTGGTATGAAATAGGAACATGTGGTCATCAGCTCATGGAGTCCTGAATTGCATTCCTGAGATTCAAAAGACCAAAACCAAAACTGGATATTGTATATAGTTGGCATTTTCAGAAGCACTCAGTTGATGTTTTTATAATCTGTAGCATTTTCAGGAAATCAGAAGAGTTACTCATGGCAAAGCATGTAAATATGTAATTATTTTGCTTTCTTCCACTTGATTTCTGATGTAATTTTTGTTCCCTCAAGAAACAATACAAAATCTATGTTATGAACCACTTGGATAATTTGGAAGAATGAACCTAAGTACTTTTTCAAAAAACACTGCATAACTATTTCACTTTGAATTTAATATGTAGGCCTACTAAAAAGTTTTGTTTTGTATTTTTGAAATAAAAAGGAACTCAACACATCCAAACCTCTTCATAGAAACATACTAGTTTGAAAAAATATTTGGTGGGCATGTTTCCCAACCTTGACTAACCCTGGTTCAGTCAGAAGTTGCACCTCATTAGAAAAAAAAAGTTTCCAAACCATAGACAGTGTTTCTATCTTGTGTAGGTTTTCTGTTCTTCAGACAAGAGATACACTTCTGCAGTGGCTTTAGAACAATTGAGTTAAAAAGAGTACCTACCAGAAAATGTAAATTTATTGAAATTCAGGGCCCATTATTTCCAGTAATCATCGAACTACTTGCTTCTATTACATAACATTTCTGTTTCCCAGTAGCTGCTTTATTTAAATTGTATCTCTAGTAATGGAATATCTATAACTCTATGTTCTTAGCACAGAATAAATCCTCTTTCTGGCACGAGTATCTTGCTCCTCCCTCCATCTCACTTTCCCCCTTCTCTGTCTCTCTCTTTTGTTTCCTTCATGTTACTAGAAATTTTTGGCAACTTACAATATGAATTTATAATTCAAAGAGAATTACAGGGACAATTACTTTATTCTAATAATCGGAAAGGTATTTGTATTAGAACCACTGAAGTATTCCTGCCCCTGGACTACGGGAAGTCAAAACCTGATGCTGGGATGGAATCAAAAGGGATTGAAGTTTAAAGGATAAAATAGACCATGGTGACAAACAATTAATATAGCAAAAACTGCAAGAGCTATTGCACCCCAGATGGAAATATTAGTCAGGAACTGTGGTTTGGGTGTATATGCATTTTGCAGAATCATGATAGGAAAGTTTGAGTAAGAAGTGAGGTTGCTGGACCTTTAGTGTGCAGGTTGGAGAAGTTGTAACGTGCATTGTTAATTCCCTTCAATTCCTGAGCATTTTAGCTTCTTCAGAGGGGCGCTTTTCTACTGTGTTAAATGCAATAGTGTAAGGAATCCCCGAAAATCTTTCAGGAAAGATTTACAGGGAGAGGTAATGTTGTTCGTCTCCATTTCCATAGATGAAAATACCAGTTTTCAACCTCTTGTTGCATAGACCCTGATGGGAAAGCACCCATGAATGCTGAGGGAGTAGCCAATGCCATTGTGAGGCTACTTATGGAAAGAAGTTGGCAGAAAGTGACCTGGTGGTGGATGAGATGCCTGTGAGCCAGCAAAGTGCCCTTGCAGCAAAGGAGGCCAATGGGATCCGCAGCTGCATTAGGCAGAGTGTTGCCAGCAGGTCGAGTGAGCTCAGCTTATAGCTCCACTCAGCACTGACAAGACACATCCAGAGTGCTGTGTCAAGGCAGACACACACCTACTGGAGCGAGTTGAACAAGGGGCTACAAAGATGATTAAGGGACTGGAGCATCTGTCATACGGTGAAAGACTGAGAGAGCCAGGAATGTTCAGCCTCGAGAAGAGGTAGGATGTCATCAGTGTGTATAAACCCTTGGTGGAAGGCAGTGAAGAAGACAGAACCAGACCCTTCTCGGTGGTCCTTAGGGACAAAACAGGAGACAAGGGGCACAAGCAGAAATACAAGAAATTCAGTTTAAACATTGGAAAAATATTTTCACTATAAGGATGATCAAACAATAGTACAGGTTGCTCAGAGAGGCTGGAAATCTCCATCCTTGGAGATATTCAAAACCCAACTGAGCACAGTGCTGAGCAACCTGCTCTAGGTGACCTGGCTCTGAGCAGGTAGGTGGACTAGATGATTTCCAGTCTCAGCAGCTCTGCAATTCAGGGATTCTGTGATTCAGATGAAAACTCCGTTAGGTCATGATTATATTGACTTGCGCTTTAGAATTATACTGTTCAAAATACTTTGAGTTATACTGTTTCTGTTGGAAAATGGCACAGTATTGAATTGAGCGTGAACTAGAGCATGAAAGAGTACTCGTAAATGATTATTCTGTTTTCAGTAGGATATTGTCCAAAAGAATAATGTGTGGTGTTTGTTGAAACATTCAGCAAAGAGTGTATTTTTTAAATGTTAGCCCTATAAAGAATTTATTTTTTCCTTCCTCTCTTCTGAGGCTGAGACAGCAAAGCAGTTGACTGTAGAGAGCATTTGGGGATCTTCAGGTGTTCTCTTCCTTGTCTCCATTGTTTCAGACAACCCTGACACTAGCTGTGAGCTAAGGGAGTTCAAGGAACCTGCTCCAAAAAGACCAGTCTCTAATGGTAATAGATAAAATGATTTTTACATAAAACCCCCAAAATGCAGTTAAAATGTATACGTAAAGAACAATGAAACAGAGGTATGTCAGAGAAGATGCCTGTTACGTAATTTTGCAATGAGTGAAATTATGCAATGAGCGGTTATATGTGTACTAAAGAAAAAAATGGAAGAAGAAAGAACTGGTATAAAGACAAAATTTGATTTAAAGAACACTAAGAAAAGAGAATATATTAGAAAATCTTTCATAACTTAGGTTAGTTCACAAAAGGAAGTTTCAATCTGCATGTGCACTTGGAGCCTGTGCAGAACACACGTTCTGTGATAGAAGAATGCTGTTCTGCTGCCAGATTCTTATTTTATTATCTTTAGCACTAATAAAATTATCTAGATAAGATAGTGAGATATAGAATGCCATTTTATCTTAATCTAAATAAGGTTAAAATTATTTCTATTGGCTACTCGGCAGTGAAGCTGGTTTTCATGGAAAACCCTGACTCATCTCACTTACTTCTAATGTTTCTATGTTATCTAATTTTTTGTTAGCCTAAGTAAAGCTAAATTTAAATATGGTCTTGCACATGTACTTTGACGCAGTAAACTCCTCTTCTTATATTATTCAACGTCTAATAATTAGCATATACTATCCCACATACTCTCTTACCGTCAGTGAACCATGTAGGCCTATTTACAAACTTATCATGAAGTGATAGATCTACGAACTTCTGCATGTTTTTATAGATGTAAGGAATACACTGCAGCTCAATTTTAGGATAAAGGTCGATCAAGGATTCAAACGATCAAGGTTTCTGGAAAAATTGTACCATTCCTTTCTGCTATCTAGAAAAACATTCTTTACTGGAAACCAAAACACAGATTTAGGTAGCTAGGATAGCATTAAGACAGTGTAAATAGAAAAATCTAGGTTTGTAGTGCTCGAGAAAGAAGCAGCAGACAGCTCTTCAGATTTTGGTGATAAAACTCTTCCAGCCATCCAAGAACAATCTTTCTATTTTTATGTTTGTGCATGTGGGGTATTCTGTTGGTTTGTTTTAACAGTGTGGCTGGCTCTGTCCCATGTTTAGAGGGGCTGGGTTAAGCTATGCTTGGGTTCATGGGTATAGGATCGTATGATGTGCTATCGTGTTGTCGCTGCCTTTGTGTGAGGCGAATGGGCACCTACATTGTGCTACTTACAGCTGATCAAAGGAGATAGCAATGGTGCTTATTAAGCAAGTTACCGTTATTACCTTGCTCTGACATGGACTTCCATTGCATTGACTTTCACCCTCTCTGATGTAGATGAGTAAGACCAAGCATAAACGTTATTATGTCAAGGGACAAATAAGTCCTTACGCTAAGGCCTCAAATTAGTTCCTTGCAGTTGGTACATAAATACATGTTTTGTGGAGTTTTTTTACTTCGTTCAGTAAAGAAATATCAGTAATCTCATGAAAAAAATCCAGGATAATATCGTACTAAATTTTTTTATTAGACCAAATCCATCATTTTTTTGCATGACTGATATAAAAATACCATAATCCAGGAATTTCTTAACGGTCATTTATAGATCTACAACAAATAATAACATATTGATGTTAAGGACCTAATTTGAAATTCTGCATATTGATCAGAGACATAATTGACAATTATATTTTGGGTGTTTTCCATAAAAACATCATAGCTTGATTCAACAGAATCCAATCTCACAAAAATCTCTCTTACAATGCAAGTGCCGTGGGACCCAGTTTATCATTGGGAATTGTTCTCTGTTTCTTGAAGTTAGATGCTATCTGTAAGAAGTGCTTTTCCTGGTACCTGGCATTGTTAATACAGTTCAGTGATAAAAAGTTTCAGAATTTTCAAGAAATCTGAACTTGTCTTGAGGATTCAGAGGGCTGGGAGCCAACTAACCTTGGCTCCTTTCATTCTTCTTCCATCCCAGCTTGTTCATAGAGAGCCTTATCTCTTCTGCTGTGTTCTTTCTAATGAGAACTACTCATATCTTCGCATGTGCCTGGCAGGCATCGAACGCTGACAACAGTGTTCATCAGCCGTCTTCCTTCTACCGATCCTTGTCCTACCCACTGTTGATGATCTGCTGTAGCTTCTCACACAGCTGGCAGTGTGACATATACTAAACCCTAAACGATGAATTTTGAGAGTCTACCCTTAATCCCAGTCACAGTGCTGGGACGAGGAAAGTTGCTGTGGTGAGGAAAGACAGACAAGCAAACCAGGAGGATGTCAAGCCTCTGGCTGGCAAGACCCCTGCCCACCTTGCTCCCTGCGGTGTCCCCCTTGGCTGCTGGCTCCCCACCTCTGAGGATGCAGCCAGCCCTCACTGCTCCCTGACAGAGGGAGGGCATGCTGGGAAGCAAACAGTGATTTGGTGTCTCAGTTCAAGTATCCTAGACAAAAGATCCAACTGAAGCCTTTGGACAGAAGTATTTCTTTCTCTGGCGATAGCAATCTTACTGAATAACTTCAAACTGAGCTGATGTGTGTATGTCAAGCCACTGCGAATTAAACTATATCCTCTTAAATACAGGGAAGTTATGGAAAGATGAATTAATAATGTTGTTAAAATATACTACTGTATATTAATACTGTATGTATATTATTTAATTTGATTTTTATTCTTGTTGCAGTTAATTTTTCAGATTTTTCAGAATGTGAAATGAAAATGAAGAGGTATTTTTGCAGTCTCCCTTTCCTGTCTGACATTCCACTATAGTTATAAGGACTTCAATTTTATAATATTGGATTTTTGTCATGTTAAAATCCAGAATGTAAATAACATATAGAAGAAATTCTTACAGCGAGTCCTTTGTATCAAGCTGTAACATAAGACTATTCTGTTTGTATAGATAAAAAAATTAAAATTTGAGACCTATGCAATTTCTGGGCATGGTAGAGTAAATAATGATATTAGCTTTCTGTGGTAATTCTTATGAATATCGCCAAAAGCAAACTATTGTTAGTAATTAAATAGAATCATGTATTTTAGGTAACAAGAACCAGTATAGCTCAGTTTTTAAATTTTTACCTACTATTTATCCTAATCACAAACTTTCATCAACTCTTAATTGATTTAATATGCTATTCAATTTCATTATTCAGGAAATAGGTTAAAGAATACAACCAATAAATGCATGAAAATATAAGTTTATGTACTCTTTGAACTAGTGAGTTTATAATTTACATCATATTTTCCTAGGAAAGAACACCTGGAAATACACTTTCTACTTCCTTATGGATATAAAACTCCTATTTTCTAATCCATAAGTAAATGGTATAATAGTAAATCTTAACTAGATCAGATTTGAGACAGTGGGAATGCAACATTTTCTTTTGCACGATGAAAGCTACCTAATTATTTAGAATGGTATATTATGAATATACTAAATAACATTCATACTGTTGTGAAGCAGATGCTGAAAACATACATATCAATACTGTGATCGAATGTTATCTACTTCAGACGCACTGAAATCAAAGATATGGTGTGGGACTCTTACAACATTGTTGGATCAGATTCTCAGCTGTCATAAGTGAGTGTAAATCTCTTAATGGAAATGGAAATATATTTATTTGTATTGTCAGGGAGTCATCACAAGTGATGTAATTCTTTCCGACTCTGTTCATATCTTTGTAGGGAACCACACCATCATGTACATGTATCTCTAAATGTATCTGAAACTGGACAGTTGCTGCAATTTTCTGCAAAAGCTGTTTCTGCTTGCTAAGAATTTTGATTAATTTTCATAATTTTTTTTAGTACTTCCTGACTTTGTAATGATCATTAAGTCATTAGTGGTTCTAATAATCTAGACCAGTAAGTTTTCAGTAAGTATTGAAAAATAGTTGAAAATCCCATTTTGATTCTGGAAAAATCTGTAATCTGAAACTTTCTTGTTGGAAGTGAGGTTCCTGGGAGTGAAAATATTTAAAGAAATCTGCACCCAAGCAAGATTTTAACTGAAATAAAAGCCCTATATATTGACCCTGTGAATGGGCCTTACTCAAACCCTGAGTGAGGCTAAATTTTTTTAATAATTAGAAATAATGTATATGTCTGAAATTATATTCTTCTCATGAAGTTTACAATCAAAGATAGAGTTATTTTAAAAATTAAAACAAATTATTTATACAGCCATAAGAAGATCAAGTGAGTGGGCAAAGCTGGATTCCTGTAAATTAAGTAGTTTAGCTGCTTGACAGATAACAAAATATATCTGGATCAAAGCATCAGCAACTGCCTGTGACTGATTTGTAAGATACAAGTAGCTACCTCCTAGGTTTTCTTTTTCCAGTTGGTGCTATTTAAATCTCATCTGCACTATTACTTTTGAAATAATGGCCAAGAACAATAGAAGCTTTACAAGAATTGGGAACAATATGGGAAAGAAATGCCTTCTGGGTTTAGATTTAGAATACTGTAACAGTCTAGCAAAATGCAAGATGGACTAAAAACCTGCTTCCAGCCTAGTTTAGGACATGTACTATATACTATAGACTGAAATTTATTTGGGTCAGGATCTTTGTGCTGACTTTTTCTCTTCAATATGTGTTAAAAAATGGAAAAATGGGGAAAGCCACACCAAAACCCTCAATATTATTTTCTGAAATTTTGTAATGCTTTCTTGGAATTTTGCAATATACTGAAATACTTGTGGGAGTTGCTTGTGAAAAACTTCTGCTGAGGTATTTTGGTCTTTGCAACCTTTTTGAGTTCAAGCTAAAAAATGAATCTGTTAAAACTGCCCTACCTCTGAGGAATGTTTGTTAGCTCCATTAACTGCACATTTATTCCTGGATAAATGTCCTCAGATTAAAGATATTTACCCGTCTTTGCAGTTCTTTGAATACACATGCCTGTACATATATATCAGATACAGAACACTAGATCTTGTTTATTGTCAAAATGCATATATGCAAAAAAGTCTTTCAAGTCATGCAGAAGTAGGAAAAAAGTCTGTATGATTTTCGCTGCTAGCATTTGGCGAGACCAAAGGGAAATGAAACAAACAGATGTCCCATAAGCTGTCAAGACCTAATAAGTCTGGTATTAATAGACGTGTCTGGGCCAAGTACTTTCTAGAGATAGTAACAATAATTGTTGCCTCCAGATAGTCACATGCCTAATCTCTGCAATTTTCTAAAGGGTTCAAATTCTCAATTGTTGTGTTTTTAAAAATTTTTAATTAATAATTACTTATTATAATGCTGTCTGTGGATTTAAGTATCCACCCCTAATGAGGTGTCTCAACATGAAACAAAGTTTAAGGGTTTTTTTAGTGGTGAATAGGAACTGATAGTTTAATTCCCTCTGCCCTGGAGGGCTGGTATGACTCGGTATATTAAGAAATGCTAGTTTGAACAGATATATTTGGCAATTTATATCAAAATTATGAAGCTCAGTTTCAGGCTATATCCTTGCGTAAGGTTCTATTATAGTACACCTTGCCCTCCATTGTGACCTGGTGGTGCTGTCAACTAAGTCTCTACTTGACTGAGCATCTCAAGTGCTGATGAAAGTGGATGAGTAATACTTTCAGAGACAGTCTCCTTTTCACTTAGGACTTGGGCTATGAAATGATATTAACTAATCCATTTTTTATTTCTTTTGTAGAGCACAGCGGTTTTTGGTCTTTTTTTTAACCACCGTCAAACCATTTACATGAAAACTCCTTCATGGAAAGCATTCTGAGAACAGCTGTAAACACAGGTAAATAGAGGGAGTTACACAGAGCATTATTCAGTTCTAATATTTACCCTAGCTGAGGTTAATGCCATTTTCCTTGCGAAACAAGTCATCACATCAGTCAGTCACCATCTTAGGAAGGATCTTCTTCAAAGAAAACAGCTCTCTCTTGTGCTTTCTTTTTCTCTTACTTGCTTGTGCATGTTTATAATATTTTCCTTATTCACTTGGTTATATACCCTTTCATGACCTACGGTATTCCACAGGCTAGACACGGTATTTTAAGATTTGCACATGAGTAGGTATCACTTTACCCTGTTTGCTGCGGTATTGCTGCAAGAGATCTGATTGTAGTGTGTTATTGTTTGCTTTGATTAAGTCTATGCTTCTTTGAGGTCATGCACTCCTGAAAAAAGTGATGTTACTGTGTTCGTTACAGCCAGTCCTTGTGACTTATTTACAGTATCTTGTTTAGGTCACCTATTTCCAGAGCACTATACTTATTGCTAAGGTTTTAAGCTTCATAGTTCCTCCTAGAGTATCATAAAACTAAACTCTTAAGATTAACTTTGAATAACGAAGAGCTGAGATAGATCCAAAATTCTAACGGAAGCCACTGTTCCGTTTGGAAGACGACACATGTCGTTACATGATGCATTTCTCTGAAGGGTCAAGGGTCCTTCGCCATTTTCGTTGTTTATGCATACATGATAAACCACACTCAGAGAAATACTCATGGGCCATGTTTATCCTGGAAAGAATTCAAAAGACTGAATTGTCACTTTAACCAGCTCTTTCATTAAACATTTACATTTTCAGATAGATCTGATATCTATTTCTCTCCTCTGTGTACTCACAAACATCCAGAGGAATTAAAACTATCCATATTAAAAAAAAAATACTGTCTTTTTATGTAACATCACTGCAGATGCATTCAAAATTCTCAGTGGCAGTGCTGTGACTTTTTTAAAGAAAAAGATTTTAGGGTTTTTTGCTTTTAAAATGGTTGAGTCAAACATTTTCAACCACTTAATAAAAACAAGCTAGTGCTAAGCTTTTAAAATAAGGCTCAAGATGGCTGGCACTAGAAGAAACATCTTTGTACAGCAACTGGAACATTTCTGCAAGATTGTGGTATTCTTTTGGGTTTTCAGTAGGAGGAATTGGTGTACAGCATCTGCTCCCTGATTGCTTTGAAGTAAAATAGCTCTTCTCTCCTAGTTCAAAGTAGGTCACAAACAGGCATCTTCTGAATTTGGTTGCCCAGATTTAAGATACTACCCGTCCATTGCTTGTGACCAGTCTAAAGCTGAACATACCCCTCCTCCAAAGCCCTGTTAGGAGAAGAAATATTGTGTGTATTTCTAATTGACCTCATGCCAAGCCCACCTGGTAATAATACCCATTGCACTTAGGCATTAAACTAGGGCAGCTGAGTTGGTCTGAAATAAATAAAGAGATCCTTGGGCAGGCTTGCTCTGCAAAGAAAAGTTGGCAGTGATGAATAGGTAAGGGTGAAGGCACCATTTCTTGCAAAATAGACATCAGTTGGTGGCTATGGCTCTAAGAGTGCTCTAAAGCTCAGAAAAGTTTTCAGTTATTTTTATTTTAAAACTACAGAATGTTTCTGATTTGTTAAGTGGCTGATGCTATTAATTAATGTGTGCTGGCAGTTGCTATAGCTTAAGATTTAAAAAAAGAAAAACAATGAAACAAACTGATGCTTTAGTTAAATGTTTCCAACTTCCTGTTTTGCATGGTTTGACTCTTCCTCATATTTTTCTTTCTTATTGCTGTTGTCTGGGTGTTGTTCTGATTATTCTGAAGTACAGCATGTGCTTTGCCGAAGAGTATGTGAATGTGCTGACAGTTCTCAGTTTGGCCATTTACATGGTAATCGATTAATTGAAAAGGTTCTTCAACTGTGGAAGACCATCTTCTAAGAAAAGAGAGAAGGATTAGCTTTTCCTTGTGCTTTTTTCAAATTTCTTGTTTATATTTGTTGTTGTGTTATATTATTATGCTTTTTTATGCTTTTCTTATTTTTTCTTAATTCCTTCAGTATGCTTTCTGAATGAACATTGAAGTAGAGTCACTGATTCATGCCTAACCAATATGCCTGATCTTCAGTTGCTCACTCTGACTGTAAAGTGCCATGTTTATTTTGTTTATGACTGCAGAGTAGGTGAGTGGCTCCTTGGTGAGAGGCAAGTTTTGTTCAAAGTGTATTTCTTGAAAGGAATATGTTATTTTCTCAGCAAAGATTCATTAGTATAAAGTTATGCAACAAATACAAAGAAAATTGCCCCAACCCTGAATCACACAGATAGCTTATAAAAACAACTTCAGAAATTGCAGGTTTAAAATCTGCCTAGATAAAATGTCTAAATGGTTTGAATAACTACTGGGGAGCAAAGAGATAATATTTTGCTCTTTGCATGTGTGTTTTACAAAGTAAACCCTATTTTGAATCAGATTGGAAAGATTTTTCTCTTTCCAGCAATCTGTGCCAGAATCCAATTATAGAACACATCCCAGTAATGGCAATAAATAATAGTTGTAAGAGGAGAATGAGGAATGGGAAGGCAGGCTATGATTTGTTGTTGCCAAATAAGACCCTTTAATGAGAAGCCTGCTTATTCTCCTTAAAGTGACATTTCAAAGGTTTTCCTCCCCATTCCCAACTTAAGAACTGGTGTACTTCCAGTGTCTTGGTGCATTAGAAAGTTAACTAAATGAAACATATTTTTTAAACTTCCACAACTTACTCCTCCTCTAAATAAAGTATCTGAAGCATATAAGGAATGAAATCCTGACCACTTTGAAGTCACTTGGAAAATTCTTTGTCTCTAGACAAAGAAAAGAAGCTAGAATTTCACCCCAACTGACTAAATCTTACACTATTCTAAGTTGCATTTTAGAGACCAATCTTTTTTGTGGGGGAAGTCAGGTTGCCATTTTACTTCATTATACTGTTTTAAATTTTAAAATAAATTCCATATGGCATAGTGCTTGAACTCGTTAAAGAACAGATTGTTCTCTTTAGCTTCTCTGCCTAGTCATGGAGGCCTGAGAACCAATATGGAGTTTCAAAATTTTCACGTTGAAAAACAGGAGGTCACATAAGTGTCCATGCTCCTGCGACTACAATATAGACTATATACAGAAGGGCTTTTCCTGTGAAGAATTAAGAATACTGGCTGCATCAACAGAAAACCAGCAGGTCCAACAGTTGTGGTTTCTAGAGTCATAATGGCTATTTCACTGACGTGACCTTAGAAGCATTAAGATTCTCACTACCCGTTACAACCCTATCACAGAACAGGGATAGGGCACATTAAGAGTATTTCTTTGGGCACTTTCAGTGCTGATTATTTTCCCTCTGTTCATTTGCTACCAATTAATTGTCAATCAAGGAAATATCTGTACTTGCTTTCTGATGGTTATCACCCACAACATTCAAGAGTTAGCTCCATGTTGGAAGGGATGCTTGGTGAAGTCACAGCCATCAAAGTGATGACTTTAGAGACTTGCTGTCAGTAGGATTTAATCTCAGCAATTTTCATGGATCAGTTGGTATGTTTTAGACAACTTGATTATAAACCTCTTTCCTCTTCATATGTTTGACATAGAATACACTGTGGATACAGAACTCATATCTTGTCTTGGACAGATTTAAGGGCATCCAGCCATGTCAATGTTACAAACAAGATTTTTTTTTTTTCTTACTATGGAAGTAAATTGTAGCACTTTTGAAAGCGCACAGGATAAAATATTGGATTGAATACAGATATTAAGTTAAAAGATAGTAGAGACCCCCCAAAAAGGGTGAAAAACACAGGATATATCTTGCTGAGAGAAGTTACTTGTGTTTCCGGAACTACAAGAAAGAGAATATGTTCTTTATTATAAACCCAGTCCAAATTCCTTTCAACAAAGAGACATACTGTAGAGCGTAGTCCATAAATAACTATGACTAGAGTAAGTAAAATGGGTAAATGTAGCTTGCAATCTATAGAACAAGTTTATATTTGAATGTTTATATGGCATTGAAAATATGTAATCCCTGTGGAGGTGAACATGTTTTTATCCCTGTACCTGGTTTATTGTACAAGGTGTGCTTCCTCACAGCCAGTACAGAGACTTTGCTTCCTGTCACTTTGCTTATAGGAAGGAAGCTGATGGTGTAAGTAAATTGCAACTGTATGTTTTGCAATATGTAGGAAAACACTCCAAAAGGTGATTCAGAAAGCCATGCAATTGACCTTTTTCTGTTAGTTGATTTCACGTTTTGTCTCAACGTGAAGACCAAATCTTTCAGCATCTACTGTTATGGATGTGTATCAGTATTGGACTGTAACACTAAGTAGTCTGAAATTCTCCATAGCCTCCTGTTAAAAACCTGCATCATTACTGGGCAAGTTGTTGTACCATCAAATAATACAAGTTCAACCGGCTCCAGTAATGCACTTCTGGTTTATATAGATGCCTTTGCATTAGCAGCTTGCCTCTTGTAAGTGTTGTGCTTTTCTTACCTTTCTGTGACAGACAAGAACTAGCACAGCATGCAACCTATAAGAAATAAATTTCCTGATGCAAAAAAGCAAAAATGGTGTGTTGCTGTATCCGTACTAACATTCTCAGAGCCAGAAATGTAACCATGGAATGATTTAATTTGACCTACAAATATAAAACTCAAATTTCTGGCGGTTCTAAAGCTAGTCTGTCTTAGTGCTGTTCTGTATACTAGGCCTGCCATTGCTGGTAGGAGTTACAGTGACACTTTCTTCTGCTAACATCAGCAGGTCTCTGCCTTGTGAACAAATATGCAAAGGTAGCTGAATGTGTATGGACAGATGACAGGAGAATGAAAAAACTTGTAGAAGTGCTTGTATGTGAGTAGCATCACATGTGTTAGCATCATTGTGGAGAGATTATGTTCAGACCCTTGTTAAAAGCAACATGTGAGTCCAGCATCTTAGAAGAAGCCTCAGAAAGAAACCATTGTCCAGAATTTTGTCATAATTCTTGTGTTGCTCTGCCTCTTCCTTAGATACCCTGTGATATCCTGTGGCTTTTCTGGCTGTGCTATAGCAGGGAATTGAACCATGTATCTGCCCCTTTCTTGCTGCTTCTTACTCTTTCAATTTCCTATTACACTTCTAATAAAAGTCTTAATGAGGTGGCAGCTGTTACGTGCATCCTATCAGCAATCGAAGTGCAGAGACTGTACCTAAACCTCACTGCTTTAATTCTTCTGAACAGCTGATTGTGGTTAGACTTATTTCAGACTAGTAGAAACTTTGATTTTTGGTCTGTTAGTTCAGAGTTTGCCTAAGAAGTATACAACTGGTGATCCTTAAACTGATTTGGAGTTATCTAGCTGCCACCTGCCTTTGTAGCAATGAGTTAAAGTGCAAAGTGAATTGATCTGTATTGAGATGTTAGGCTTGGAAATGCAACATATTAAAGCAAAGGGGCATAAAGAAGCCCATGAGCAGCAATGTATATTCCCATTTTGACCTGATGTGCCTCTACACTGGCTCATGCTGCTGTTGTGGAACTTTTACATGAAGCAATTCTAATGCAACTCATTAAATAAACAGGTGGAACGTAATGGAGAAGTTATCATGCAAATCCTGACTAAAGCAGCTCCATAGCTCATCGAAAGCAAAACTTTCTCATGGGAACAGTGGAATTTACCTGGTGTTATTTACATCCGAGTAACACTAGTGACAATGGGCAATGTGTACTGTCAGCAAAGGCTGCAATTTGTACTAAATGTGATGAACTGTTCTGCTCAGGGTGCTTAGAGTTGAGTTTGACCTGTAGGATGGCTGCATCCCACTTCTGAGTTTTATTGTGTTTGGTTTGGGGATGTGCAACATATTGAAGGAAGTGCACTGTGCATTTTGGGCAAATATTTCCTTTATTGTTGTTGAGACAAACACAAACTACTTGGTCTAAGTGCCTGTCAGGGCATGGAGCAATACTACATTGTGTCTGAGGAGAGGATTGTCTTTCCTACAGTGTTCTGAAATATTGCTTTACTGTATTCATGATGATACGTATAATGATTATATCACTGCACATACCCCATGTGTGCGAAGTTGCCCTAACTGCATGAAAAAAAAATTGTCTATATCCCATAAAAACAGTACCATGTAAAGTCAGTTTGAATCCATGATTAGAAAGTTTTTCAATGGTCTATATTCATATCTCAGAATAGTCCAGTGTGTCGTGGCATAGCTCTAGATGCAGAGGTAAGATGGTACTGTGTGACTTCTAAGAAAAATTGGTAGCAATGACCTTGGGTCACAAAACTCTGCCTTGCAGATCCCATTCGTAGCAGGACACACCCTTTTTTGCCAAGGTGAATTCTGTTGATTTCAATTAAATTGATTGTCTGATTTTGCAGGTATGGTCACAATTCTGTCAACATTGATATGAACAGACTTACTGTAGATTTTCACAGGGATAGCAGAGAGAGGATTCTGTTTTGGCCCCTTTCTTACAAAAATGGTGGAGTTTGTCTTCGAAAACCCTGTTCTATGTAACTTTCTATTACCAGCCAGATTCCAGTTCAACAAAAGGTTTAGTGGCAGTTGTGCATGCTTTGGGCACGTTGACACTGAAATATACTGAGTGGATCAAGTTGAAACGGAGCACTTGCAGCCTGAAAACCTGGGAAGCCATTTTAGACTAATCTTTACTTGTAAGTTTTATACTTGAAACTGAAAATCTACAAAGAAAACAGTAAAAAGGGAATGTTCAGCAGAACCACTGTTGATTGAAAAGCTTCTTAATGCTTCTCTGTTTTGAAATTATAAAGGTGAGCAAAAGGAAAATGCCTATAGAGAACGCAAAAGGATTGTATGCTCAGGTTTACCTTAATTGTTACATGCCAATCTTTAAGATTTTCTTGGGTGGTGAGTGGAGGTTAGCTTCTCCAAAATGTATGCCTAATTCTGAGATGGACAAAACTGGGCTGTAAACCTCAGGAGACCAGGCTCTCACGAAAGATTTCTGGCACTTCTGTGTGCTGTCTTTGAAGGAAGTGCCATTCAGTCAACCTCTCCCACAGCATTTTGGCATTACCAGACCTGGCTTTGTCTAAAGAAGCTCTCAAACATACACAGATATGAATTAATAAGTCTCAGACATGAGCCTATGTTGAGAGTCAGTGGAAGTGCCTTGATTTATATGGAGTTGTTTCATTCACAGTAATACTTTTAAAATATATTTTCTTGAGGAGAACGCTCGTCAATCCAATAATGCATAAACCTTGCTCTACCTATAAACTAATGGGTTTAGTAGTTCCCTGGCTTGTCTACTATGTAATTCGCATTATTGCATTTCCACCATTTTTGGTTTTCTTAGCAGGTGCCTGATTATCCCCATAACTCACTAATCTTGCCTTCCTCAAGAAATGCTGCTGCTTCTTGGATGTGTGCAGCTGAACACATCTTCTCCCCTTCCTGTCCTTTAGATTTTATTTTGCTTAAAATAATGGTTGATGTGATCTTTGCATATAATTTTATTGCCAAAAGAGCATTAAAAAATATTTGCCCTGTGCTTCTCAAATGAGTAATGTAATTACTTCTGAGGGATTACTTGGGCATCAGCTTCAATTTCCCTAGGCCAGGTTGTAGGCAAAAATTGATTTAATTTCTGCTCATAAGTTTTGTGGTAAATTTATTACTTTTAATGTGTGTAATATTTATTCTCAACATAGCTTTTACTGATCTTAGAGTAGTCAGACAAACCTATTGGAAATCTAGGATCCAGACTCTCTCAGATGACTGGGATCAAGCTCTGCTGTCACAGACAACTGTATCATTTAGTGCATTATTGAGAATTTATCAGTGGTTCTCCTTGAAACCAGTTAGGTTTCTTGCCTGTCCTAGTTTCTAAAGGGTGTTCCAAAATACACTCTTCCAGTTTTTGGCCTCAATTTGTTAAGGGTTTCATTGAAGAAAATTTCTCTTATCCTAACACTTTATTTCACCTAGGTGATTTTTCTTCTTCAGTGTTGCTTAGAAAGAGAAATAATTTCTCTTGCAGACTTTATTTTGTTTGGCCAGGAAACTGGGTTGACTTATGTCTCTCTTACAATAAGATAAATGGGAACCTATCATTCTTCTCTACCTGTTTCTGCCTGACTGATTCTTTCCTCACTATGAGTAATGGAAAATGTAGACAGGAGTTTCTGCTGTAAACCAGGACAGCCAGAAATGACCAAAAAAACCCACCCAACCTAGCAGTATTCGGACCACATTTGACTACAATCACTTTGAAACGAATCATAGACTATAGGATAGTTTGTGTTCGAAGGGACCTTTAAAGATCAGTGCAGAAAATGCAGTGTTAAGATGCAGCAGCGTGTAGGAGTGTATCCCAAGGGTACAGGGAAGTTTGAATGCCATTGCACAAAGCACTAGTGAAATCCTCTGTATTCTGTTTGAGAATGCATGTTCTTGCTGTCCATATTACATTTAAATCTTACTTGCTTGTATTTAAAGGTTATCTGTTCTCCTTCTGAGATGATCTTTATGGTGACGTAGCTAATTTCCTGACTTATGGGATCAGGGAAAGTGTTTTCACAACATTTAAATGTAAGCAGTGGATCAATAGAGGTGTTAGTATTCATCTCACCTAACTGATGCACCTAAGCTAGAAGGGTCATCTGTCTAGAATCTTTCCTAGTCACTGGGGAGAGCGATCTTTTTTCATCTACTGTCAAGGCAAATCATCCTCCTAAGACAGGCACATAAATGTGATGATTTGAATACCATCCTTTCTGCCTTCAGCCGTCTTTATTAACATGTTTCTACTTTGTATAAGAATTTATTTGTTCAGTGTCCAACTTGGTGTGAAAAGGCATTTTGCTAGGTGTGTCTACTAACTCATAAAAAGCCCTGATCCTACCTCCAAAAGGCTTAGATCCTTTAGGGAGTGGGGAAGAAGGATCCAAAATAATACATGCATGATGTTATCTACTTAAAGGTCAGTTTTAAAAGTGCCTCAGTCTTGCTATGGTAAGGCAGCTGACCTTTAAAGTCCATGTGATTGCGCAGCTGAAATCAGGCATATGCAGTTATTAATTATGTGCATAGATGAATGCTTGCCAGGTCTCAGCTTATGAGAATATTTTTTTTGTATAGGTACCAATGTAGGACTGCCTCCTGATCAGAGACTGAGAGAAGTCTGAATATAGAGAAATTGGAAACAACTGATCCAATTGAAAGTACTGTCTTTTTGTTTCTCAAAAAAAAAGACAAAAAAGTTTGGTATATATTCATTAGAAGGTCTATTAGCAATAGTTTGCACCTCTGCAAAACCTGTAACTTTCACTTTGTCACTCCTCATGCAGTATTTTAACAATGTATAATGTTCACATTCTGCCTGTCATCTTAATGTTCTTAATTTATTGAGAAGTCCCGTTGTGTCTTTAATGTTTGGACCCCCAGGGAGGTTCTTCTTCAAAATGTTAAATACCAAAACAAAGTAAGTACTTGTACATCTGCTTCTGTACATTACAGAATGGTTGAGGTTGGCAGGGAATTCTGGAGGTTGTCTGGTCCAACCCTGTGCTCAGGCAGGGCCATCTGGAGCTGGTTGCTCATGACCATATCCAGGCAGTCATAGGTTGTCTGTCAGGTGTGTTTCCTGATAATTAATAGCATTTGTATTTCAAACTGCATTTGTTGTGAATAGTGCTTGGACCTTTAAACAGCACCTTATTATTGCAAAACCTTTGAATTTTGAATCTGTGTCTGTGAGAGAACCATATAACCAAACTTGAGAATATCTCATTCTCACTTATTTACTAGATTTCAATTTATTGGATCTAGAATAAATGTGTTTGAAGTATTCAACACTCAAACACAAGCTGAAAGAACTAGAAAAACCAGTTGGAAATACTTATTAAATAATCAGTTCTGACACTCTACCAGCATTAGCAAGAGTTTCTGTGAGATGCCCCCAGCTGCAATAACTTAGATCCTGTCACTTTCTTCAGAAATCTGTGGGTGGCTGTTTCATGGAAACTTTCCTGTTCTAAAACATCCTTTTGCCATCACAGCACCGTTAACAAATGCTTCACATATTCTCTGAAAAGGGGACACACCAAAGAAATCAACCTGTAGGCTGTCTTAATGAAGTTAAGAGGGATACTGTGAACGTTTGTATTGATTCCCTCTATGGCTTCTTTTTCCAGAGAAATACATGAGTAAAAGTTGCAAACAAAACAAAAAACTTTGTGAACTCAAATTGGCTTATGTCCCCAAGGTTGTGCTCTTTCTCACTTAAGCAGTTTTAAATCTGACAACCAAAATGTACTTAACTGATGTTCTGTATAAGCCAGAGGGAAACCCAGGGTCTGCTTATCCTAAAAATTTTATGGTAACATGAACAAAGCTTACCAGTAAAAATAACTGGCTTTTTCTGTGGTCCAAGATTTGTTCAGAGTTTATGTAAAGTTGGAAGAGGGTTGCACTTTAGGTGTACCTCTCCAAGATAGTCTCGGTTATTCTAGTTCACCCACAGTAGCTTTAAGCAGTAAAAACTCTGGGAGTCTCCAGCACGCCAAAGGGAATATCCATGCAAACTTCATGCTTGTTGGCTATGTAATTGCTTCCCCTGTATATAAAAAGTTAGCTGGAAGCTAGCCAGCCAGCCTAATCCAAATCCTTCTGAAATTAAATGGATTCTAGCCACTGACAAACTTTGGATGATGCTGTACCATTTTTCTAGCTTCAGTAATCTTTGGCCTTCCATTGTGTTTATAAGACGACTTATGTGCCATGTAAATAAGTTGCCATAATCACTGCTTTCTCAGTTCCCTTCCTTATTGGATAAATGCAGTGTTAGGAAAGTTCATAGCTGTATGAAACATGGCAAATGCAAATGTATAAATAATACATAGTGGTGTATGGAATACATGGTGGAGACTGAAGTAATATTTGAAAGAACAGGACATCTCTAAATGCAATCAGTATGTTGGATTCTGGTTGCAATCTCATTGGAACACATTGTGAGAAGCAGCATGCTTTCTGGATGTATGGTGATATCAAATACATTTTAATTGAAGCTGAAATGAATTAGGTCAATTTCAGAGACGGACAATTAAAACTGAACTTGAAAGTTAGTATTAGATATCTTAATTAAATGACCTCATGTCAGATAAGAGGAGCTTTTCAGAATTACATTGGAGGTGAAAATTGTCCATGCTCAGCTTCTCTAAAACTTGGGCCACAGTTTCATGATTCTTAGACTGACTTGGAGAACATAACATGAGGAAAAATAACTATATATCTCAATGCTTTGAGGGTCAGAGCAAAATATGACTATGCTGATGGCTAGCATGAAATCAAGAACTGTGAGTACATTTGATTTACTAACTTAAAACATGCCAGGGTTTCTATAACAGTTCTACCAAAGTAATGTTTTCTTTAGGTAATTTCTCATATTTTGTGTTAGTACAGCAGGTAGTAGAATGGGGCTTTTTCTGTAATAAAAGCTCATAGGTCTTACAGTAATACAATCACCCATGTCAGGTGCTGTTAAGACATTGTTTAGTTCCATGTCTTCTAAATCTTAAACACAGGTATATATGGAACATATATTTATCTGCTCGATTTTATTATAAAATCAAAAGAGGCTTTGCATGTATAAAGTATAATTTGTCAGTTGAGGTGTTGTGTACACCCCATGTGTACACTTCCAAAATTCCCACCTCCTACATCCTGTTTTCAGACAATGTTGATTTTGTTTTGTAGCTTTTCTTGGTTTGACGCATATCGCATTCCTCACTTGCATTTGTATAGCAAAAATCTCACTTTTTAGAATTGTCTGGGTATTGATATAATTATCTGGCAGTTCTAATACTGAGACTGCAAGGCAAAGGTGTGTACAGTGTGCATGCAGAGCTACCTAAATAATAATTTATAACAAATGGTCAGGTTTTAATTCTTCCTGTAGTGGGTTGGGTGGGGGTTTATTTTGTTTGGGGGTTTTTGTATCCAGAATTGGTCTAGCTTTTGTTTTTCATCCCATTCCACTCTAAGCCCCACCAAAACCCACTGGGAAACGTGTGCATTTCTGCAAATACTTCACCATTACCTTTGGTTACAAAGAAATAGGGCTCTTGGGATCAAAAGATGTCAAGGCTGAGTCAACTTTGGCTAGATATCCAGACATTTTTGTCCTGAAAATTGAGCAAGAACAGGCTTCTTAGGAGTTTTTATTACCTCTGTGTCAGCCAGATCAAAAGTGCTGTGAGAGTAACCTCTCTCACGATCTTTCTATCTCACATTCTTTTTTTCTCACATTTTTTCACTTCATCTTTTGCATATTCCTTAAAGGGGAAGGTTGAGAGAAAACAATCTATTATTTTGAACTGTGCATAATGTATGCTTTTAGCTTTCCTTCTGAAGGAGATCTTGTACAATGTTATTTTCCTCTTTATGAAATTATTTTCTGCTGTCACAACATGAACTTGAGTCAAAACTGATCTTTGGGGTGTACCCTTCAGAAGCCATGTCTTGAGAAACTTATTTTTGTAGAAGGTTCTGTGGACGAATAAAGAGGACAATGGGTTCCTAATGACCTCTGTGGAAGCATGTAGGCATCTGAATGCCAACAGGATGTAAGCATCTCGCCTGCTTGTCTTAAAATGGAAAACGTTTCCCTGCTGCAACTTCTGGTGTTTATTGGTCTCATTGTGCAGTACTATATTGCTATGAACTGTAGTGAGAAACTAGTATCAGCTTGTGCTGTGCAGTATACAAATTTCAGAGAGCGCAAAGCTAGTTTAAAGTTTGTATTGTGAGGGATAGAACTGAAGAATACTCAGGAACTAAAGAAAAGAGGAATAGCATTCAGAAAACCATGAACTAGAAACTTAATTGTTCTGCAGAGGCTGAAACAACTTTTTAAAATATTATTGTAAAAAGGAGTTCTTGCTGAAATCAGGACATTTCTTTGAAACATTTGAGGGTTTTTAATTAGTATTTTTCCAGCAAATAAAGATTTCATCAATTTTCTGACCAGGTCTAGCTCAAGCATAATCTTGGAACACAGAAGAATTTTCCCTTACTACACTGCTATCAGCTAAGCTGCCACTTCTTCAGCCTCTTTCTATTTATGCCATCTGGATGAAGAATGATATAATTCATGATAACTACTTTCAGTTCAGAAAGTGTTCACTGAATTCTTAACTCGTAAGAGTCATGCCAGACTTCTTGTTAACTAGTAGTCTCCTAGTGGTGGTTAAAAGCTTATTTAAGCTTCCTGTTACTCATGGTGACTTTAGCTCTGCACTTTTGATGAAGAAATATGAATTAGGTTTCCCAACTTTCAGATGAGGTTTATCCTCTTCTGTCACAGTAGTTTTGAACCGATGTTTTATAGAGTCTACTGTTAGGCAATAATATAAAGGGATTATTGAGAAATGTCTGAATCTATAAGCCAAAAATCCTACATCATTCACTGAAGCTGTGTAACTGAAGTTCTCTTTCTCTAGTCCTACATCCTTTTCTCTCCCCTTCTCCTTATGCTTTAAAAGAAATTTCATATTGAATACCCATTTAGAAACAGTAACTAATTTCTCTTTTGGGATAAGTAGAACAGGGTGAATGAGTAATTAGTTCCTTGCAGGTATATTTTAGTCTTAAAAACATCTCTTTGAAACTATTCTTTTAAGACAGCTGTATTCATGATCAAGAAAATGCATTTTACTGGAATGATGACTGCCAGTTTCCAAACATTACTACTACTTTATTTTTATTATTACTTTGCCAGCACAAACATCTTCATACCTACTGGGATATTCCTAAGAATGGAATTCTGTCATCTCCTTTTCTGATGGATACTGGCAGGGGCTCTTGAGAATCAGTGAATCATGAGACTTGGCTGATTTATTCTTGATTTGTCCCTGAGAGCAGTGTCCAGAATCAGTTCCAGTTTTTGCAGTTCAGGAAGCTCTTACATTGTAAATAAGTCATTAGATTGAAAAGACTTTTCCTCTTTTCTTACTAAACTGGATCAGATGCATTTTCTTCTTCCATACGTTTGCTCATGAACTTAATGAAGAAAAATAACACCAGTGCAAATTAATCAGTTTTTGTGTCTTTTCCCAGCTGCTGTTTGTTCTCATGCTGCATTACAGTACCCACTATGTTCTCAAGAGCTGGGTTCAAACCTTCTTTGGAATAAAACACTGGTAAGTCATTAGCAACTCTGGATGAAAAAGCAAGCAGGGGCACGGTGCCTGTTATTGCTCATTACAAGAATGTAGGATGTGATTGTATTCCATGTGCAACACCATTTTGAAAGAGATGCCATGTGGGCAGAGTGATAAGTGCATGTGGTTACACGGAAGACCAAGTACTGGCAGAGTCAATTTTCCTGTGGGGATGCTCACGTAGTAGTTATTGCTGCACTAGTGTGCTGTGATTAGCCACCAGTGAGTCACACTGTAATTGCTCCTTGTGTAAAAGTTATTTGGCTGATTAGTAAACATATGTCATGGGAGTTATTTGTCTAGGGTGTTACTGCCCTTGTGTGTAGGTGGTGCAGGACATGGGGAAAAGTACTGGGAAAAGCCGAACCTGTGTTCTCTCCCTTCTTCATTCTCCACAAACATAATTGAACAAATAAAGACAAATATCAAGGTGCCTGACTATGCTTGAGGAAGAGGGTACTTTTGATGTCTCGGGGAAAAGGGGTAAAGATTGGTGGTGTTCTAAGCTAGTAGGAAGACATTTTCTGTGGATTCTTGCTGTCTTCACAACCGAAGACACTGGAAAAGAAACGAGGCCTCAGTCTCTGTAGACACCTTGGCAAGTTTCCAATAGAAGACTAGAATGAGGGCTGTGCTGTGGTTTCTCAGTCAAAAACCCAGTGCATAACCTGAGTGTGTGTGGAACAGAACCATGGCATTAATCCAGGATATGGACTTTGAGTACGCTGCTCTCAGTGTTATAAACTCTTGAGTGGTGCTTGCTGCTGTGGATTGCTGTCACTGCTTCACGCTGCTGTGGTACTCTTCTGGCAGGAGAACCACATGTGCAGGCTATCAGTAGGAGAAACCCCCGAATATCCCATATCAGGGAAGGAAGAGGAGCAGTAACCAAAGTGGGAGGAGTGCTTTTGATCTGTCAGATTTGCTTTGTAGCATCAAAGTATGGGAGCCGTAAGGCATGAGAAGCCTGATGGTTCATCTTGGAAGGGCTGTGAGGGGGCAGACAGGTTTGGCAAATCTCAGACCCCTGTTGTACGCTCTATGTAGACTTTTGTCTAGTTTAGCTTCTGATCCATGACAGTTGCTACAGAGTGAATGTGATTATGAACCTGTATTGGTATTAATTTCTGGGAAATAGGGCCCAGAATGAAACAGAGAACAAAGCTAATGCAGATGCACCTTAAATACATTGAAATCCCCCTTCTTAGATGCTTTCTTTCCCCTTTCTTTCAGCCGTCACTAATTTCTTAGAAGCTGGTGTGCAGATGATTTAAGCCTTTCCAAAGATTCTAAGTGAAGGAACGTTTTAATGAAGAGTCATATAGTTCATCTTGTAATGCTGGCCAGCACTGGGAGAATTGTGCTGCTGCTCACAATGTGGAGAAGGGCGGTGGTTCATTTTTAGATCAGTCAAACCAAAGGAGTGTTTAACTTCATATTTCACTTGCAGCAGAAGCCTAAGAAAATGAAAAACAAAATATGCACAGAACTGACTTTCTCATGTTTTCAGCCAAATTGCTTCAATAAAATTAGAAAATGTAGGACAAAGTAGATGAAGTGTCTGACCACATAGTACAGTCCCGTCATCAAGAATGAGATGTATCACATATTTCAGCGGAATGCAGAAATGGGGAATCATCCAGCAAAGCAGAGGAGAGTTACTTCAGCCTGCCTCTTCTCACACTTTTGCCTTGTTGTCTGGGTCTTCCCATTTGTACGTGCTGCTTAAATCTGTGACACCCTTCAGCCTCAGCAGAGGGGCTGTCCCGTGTGGTCAGTGCTGGGTAGTTTCATGCTCTCTGTGAGCCTAGGAGTGCACACTGGACTTTTATTCTTTATAGGTCCATGACCTTATGGATTTTTCTAAGCTGTACTGTCCACTTCTGCTTTGTCCTTCGGATTTCTGACTTGCTTTGCTTTAAATTCAAATTCCAATAGTTTGAGTTTGGCTTTTTTTACTAGATTCCTCATGGGTTTGTGTCAAAGTTTTAGAAATGTCTTTGAAGAATTACATAAGCTATAGTTCATTCTTTGTACCTTGCCACTTGTGGTGGTTTTATTTTAGAATATGTCTTTTAGGGTTTTTTGGTTTTGTTTTTTGAGAGTTACCTTAATTTTCTTTTTCCTGTGATTAAAAACAGGGTGCCAAATTTTGTTCCCCTGCATACACAGCTCTTCAGAAATTGGTCAGGTATTACAAATGTAACAGGATGCAGAATTTGGTCTAGGTTGTGTAAAGCCCCAGGGAAATTTTATAGCTGTGTGGGAGATGTCTAACTTTTCTTCTGTTTTCCCATTCGTTGCTCCTTCTCTTTCCTGTTCAGCTTCTGGGGTTCTCCCCAAAGAAACCTAAGACATGTCTTTTAATACGAGTTTACAGAAGCATAGATGCAATGTTGAATTTTGTGCCTCTTGAATGAACAAATGGGTGTGAGTTCAAATTACTTCCAGTTTGTGTACTGGTATTAGCTGAGTTGCCTGTGTTTATGAACAATAAAGGAAAAATAATTCAACCATACCATGATTTAGCCATTATAACTTTCAGTTGGTTAAAAGATAACAAAACCTGCATCATCTCTTTTTTTATAAACCAGAAAATTAAATACCAGATTTTATTCTTTTGGTCATCAAGAAGGACATTGTAAGTTGTGAATTTTCCCAGAGAAAGTCAGTGTTACAGCTTAAATGAGTGCTTTGCTCTCTGCTCTTACTTGGATTACTTGGGCACTGCTGTACTTCATGTTGTTAGACTGTTTTGACTTATGATCAAAGTTCATGCTACCACAAATCTCCAGCTGGCTGGCTGAAAGGGTATGTGCAGTGGTTGTGGGCTCCACAGGCTGCAGCCCACATACATTTCCTACAGACTTGAAATTTCTCTCTATCAATCCTCTGGAAATACAGAGGACACAGCAAAGAGAGTCACGTTCCCTGTTCCTAATACACATGTAAAAGATAGGAGCATTTTATAATCACCTGGTGATGGACACATAAAAACAAAGCAGGCTTCAAAGTGCATAGTTACTGGCAAACTTGCTGTTTTCTCCGTGTGTTTTCCTTTCATGCTCTGTGTTTTAGTTTGTGGTGCTAAGGCAGGAGTGCATTTAGTACACTGGCTAGAGGATAAATGAAAACATGTGCATAGCAACTGCAAAGACTGCAATTTAAGTGACTAGGGTCTGATCATGTACCCCAAATGATGGTATTTCTGACCCTACTACAATGAAGTAGCTTTTTGTTCTGATTTGATTTGATCCGGCTTATTTACAAAGATACTGAATTCTTGTTCCCATGCTGATTTTTCTTTTTTCTACATTTTCAATCTGCTATTTCTTTCCCTTCTCTGTTATATCCACTCTGATCAAATTACCATATGTACAAAATTCAGCTGCAAGATTTCTGGCTTGCCCTGGGTCCTGGGAACATACCACCCTCATTTTGATCTCTCTAAATTAGCTTCCTGTACAATTTCCTGTCAAACATGAGTTTCATGAGATTTGTCCTTGAATGTGTGTGCAATCATCCCTTCTCACTGCAATGAAATTTTAGCTGCCTAACTAGCTGGAACGTTTTCACTAAGCCTGCTTTTTTAGGAGTAAATGTTAATGAGATTTCTTTTATTTTTACTTATTTTTTAAGTACTGACTCTTGGAAATGGATTTGCAGAGATAATGCAGGTTAACTCTCATGTGAGAATTCTAAGCAGGGGTTTCTGATAGTCATGTGTTTGTGTGAAGGAATTCCACCCCCCCACCTTGCCCCAACCTCTCTTGGCATCTTGTAAATTACTTTTCATTTTATTTATTATGATCTCAACTTTGTGTATCTTCTTACATCTGGATAACATAAAATGAATTAGCAGGAAGAAAGCAGTGTCTACATGTATCTCATCTGCAAAATCAGGTAAATATGGTTTCCAGTGAGTCTAAAATCAGTAGCTGCTTTCAAAACTTTCTAATATTTGATCATTACTACATTCTTTTCTGTATCGTGAGATTTAATTCTGTGTGCAGCACAGGATTAAATGTGTAGCTACGAACTTCTACAAATCTAGTTCCTCACTTCCCAGTTTGTTTCTAAACTGAATTATCTAAGGACTATGTGCTCAAATTGAAGGTTTGCAGAACACGTGGCTAATTACAGAATCACAAAATCATTTTGGTTGGAAGAGACCTTTAAATCATCAAGCCCAACTGTTCAGCCTGCACTGCCAGGTCACTACTAAATCCTGTCCCTCAGCACCACATCTACAGGTCATTTAAGCACCTCCAGGGATGGGGACTCCACCACTTCCCTGGGCAGCCTGTTCCAATGCTTGGCAACCCTTTCTGTAAAGAAATTTTTCCTAATATCCAACCTAAATCTCCTGTGGTGTGACTTGAGGCCATTTCCTGTTCTCTTGTTACATGGGAGAACAGACCAACCCCCACCTCACTACAACCTCCTTTCAGGTAGTTGTAGAGACTGGTAAGGTCTCCCCTCAGCCTCCTTTTCTCCAGGCTAAACAACCCCAGTTCACTCAGCTGTTCCTCAGAGGACTTGTGCTCTAGACCTTTCACCAGCTTCCTTGGCTTTCTTTGGACACAAAAAGACCGGTCTGCTTCTGGCATGGGACACTTTTTCTGCTGACTGCCAGACATAAGCTAAGAAGCAAAAAAGTTCAAAAGAACCATATCCAGGAAAAGTAATAAGAATACCTGATTTTTAATAATTTGCTGGAAGCACCAGTTAAGGAAAGCAGCAAGTAAATATTGTGCAGTATTTGCAAGGCAACTTCCAAAAGCTCTAAAGAATAAGTTCTTAACACTGAAATTTCCATGGAATTCTCGATTGTTAAGGAATGGTCACTGGTGCCCAGTGTTTTAGGGATAAATTTTGCTCTGACTTCATTTGTTAAGTTGCAAGAATACTTTGCACGCCCAGCTGGGAAAACTCAGAACAAACATGAGCTAAAGGAATAGCTCCTGTTAGCAGAGCACTTCTTTTTGTAAACGGATTCTTGATGTTGCATGACTGTGTATACTGAAAGAAAGGATACCAAATTTGTCACTCTCTCTTGGCATGCTGGACCTACGCTTTAGTGTAGGGATACCATGGCACTGATTGAATGAGCCTGATCTTACCTTTCAAATCGGCTCCAGTGGCAGAGGTGAAAACATTCTTTGTTTTCACAGCTTCTTGCTTGTGACCATACCTTTTTATTATCATTCTTCTCTTGACATCTCTTCTTGAGCTGATTTGTGACAAGTATATTTTTGTGGACGTCTTCATAGCTGTAGGAATAAAAGCACAGAAGACTTATGATGTGTTCTCTGGCATATTTGCTATGCACTGTCTGCTAGCTTTTTCAGGTCAGGAGCAGCATTTTTATTCTGTAGAACAGGGATTATACTGAGGTCTTGATCCTGCAGGCAGAGCCAGCAAGAGCCATGAGGCCAGGTTTAGGGGTGAAATAAAGATTGCCCTTCAAGCTTGCGTTCAGATACCTAGTGGCTGACAATGTATGCTGATTTCTGAATTTGGATGTGGCTTGGCACAGGCAGGACATGCCTGGCTATGTGGAAATGTGGATCTGCTGGGATGGGAGACAATGCACTGTTTCCTGGGATTGACCCCAATACCAGACCTTAGGTCCCTGACCATTTAACACAACCCTAATTGTAATAGGGGCCTTCTTCCAGCCCCGTGTGGGGAAATAGCAGGGAAACGGTGCAAAACCTGTGGAGGTGCTGACTACATCTGCCCTGACAGATCTTTTTGATCTCGCCACCCATTCCCTAATGATTTGACATCAGTACTCAGTTTAAACTCAAACTGATGTGCAGCCTGGTATTTCAGGCGTGCAATCAACAACTGCTACTTCCTAGGAAGGAGTAAGCAGTCTTGTTCTTATGCCGCTACTCCCCCATCCCTTTCTCTGCCAAAACCTAATCAATCCTTGCAGCCCATACTGGCCTAAACCCTAGGCCTAACTCTTAACCCCCCTTATTCCAAAACCAAGAAATAGTCAGAGGAGCTGTGGCTGTAAGGTTTAGCAGCTCCCAGGAAGACCTGTTGTACCAGAAGAATGGTAGGGAAGTCAAGGGTGGTTTTGTCAAATCTGGATGAAAATCTAAAGTCTAGCTGAAAATCAGGGATTATGAGTTCATTTCACCTAAAAATGATTTGAGACCGTTTCAACCTTCTTTCACTTAACAGTACAGCCTGCCAGGTGTCTGTGTAGGCTGGATGGGTCCTTTCTAAGTTCCAGATCATGAGAGGGTCATAGCAGGCATGGCTTGTGGAGGCAAAGAGTATGGCACAAGTGGATTGTAAAGTTTAACATGCAGGCTGGTTGTGGACAATGGTGTACAAAGTATGCAAGGGTTTGTAAACAAGTTTTTCAAGTGGCTTCTGACCACATGGGGGGAGGATATTACAATTCACGTGAGAAGTTTAAAAGTAGAGCTAAATATGGAATTTAACCCTTTTTTTAATGAAGACGCATCTTTGGAGAGGTCTTTGCATCTGTGTCTGGATAGGGCTGCAAGTCAAGACATGCACTTGAAGGAATTAAGTAGTTTCTCACTTTGACCAGTTCTGGGAGGTTCTCTAGACTAATTGGGGAACTTGGCTTGGGTTTTTGGTGCATGGGCTGGTTGGTGTAGGGATGTATTTGGATTTTCAAACTGGGTGGCAGACCAAGTCAATGGCTGAAGCCAGGATGGGTCAGCTGAGAAAGCTTTTGGCTAAGACCTTCAGGTATGACCTGAAAAGAGAAACTTCATTTATGGCTAGTTAGAAAAGGAATATTTGTAAGAATTAGAAGTTTTGCCTGGTTGTGAACTGTGATCCACAAGAACTGAGGAGTGGGTTTGTGTCACTGGTGCCTCCTGTGTAAGTATCCCTAGGCCATGCTAATATCTCAAAGCTATGTGGTAGAGAGCTGCTAAACAGATTTCCCTCTCTGCTGGATGGCTGTGAATAAGGGTGTCAATAAAATCAGAGGGGTTAAAAGCAGTTTGTCTTCACTGCAGGTACTGTTAGGGCAATTTAGCAATTGACACCTTGATAGAGAATAGCAGAAAGGATGGGGTGTACTAGGTTGTCAGTCAGACTGTCCTAAAGAATAGACATAATAACTGGCTGCCTAAGGCAGCAGTTTATAGGAACTAGCAAATGATCTAACTTACTTACATGTAAGGAAACAAGATTTTTCAGACTGAAAAACTAATGTCTACATCTTCCCACTGCTGTTGACAGGAAGGTTGAATGTATGGGTTACAGCTGTGCAGATAACCTTACTTAGAAGACATTGTCACAGCTCCTGTATTCTCACCTATCCATGACTTTTTCAGGAGCAAAAGCCTTGCAATATAAGGTTTTCCTTATCCCATCTTCACTCCCTAGCCCCTTTCCTTGCTCTGTGCTGCAGTAACAAGCTGAAATTACCTCTTCTGTGTAGAGGAAGAAATAGGAAGGATGGAGGAAAGAATGAAGAAGAAAGTGAACACAAAATAATTTCCAATTGTAGTTAATTTTCTGAAGGTGGATGGAAGGAATTGTGTGCAGCTAGATATGGAAAATACATACATCAACATACAGTTTGAGAGAGTGCAGATACAGCTTTAACCTTGTGTCATTTCTCTTTGAACCATCCTTTTGTCCTGCTCTATATTTAGCAGGTGCAATGTGGCCAATGTTAGAAGAGGAGCTGTTACTTACCATGTAAGCCCAGAATGTGCTTCAGCCCCGTTATGGATACGTGACCAAGTACCTAGAAGCGTATCACACCGATAACCTTCCCACTTACTACTACTTATTCTTAGAGGAGAGAAATTTCCCTCAGAGATTATCATTCATTAGTGATTTACAAATAATGATATCTGATTCTTTTAAAGAGATTAATTATAGCTGCAGTATGACACTTCTGCATTCTGAGGAGCATCTGGTATTATCTAGTAATTTTGGGTAGATATTGAATGTTTAATGACTGCTATCCCAGAGTTTGTAGACAAACTCCATACGCTTTTATGGCCTAATTCTTTTCTATGTTTTCTGCATAGAGCTTGGGATTTTTTTGTGACTTACCTCCACTGTTCCAATTGCGTTCAGATGTAATGAATGGCATGCAAAGAACAGTGATTCAAAAGATCAGCTTTAACTTTGGATTGTTGTTTGATTCAAAATTATTGCTATGGTTCTTACATTTTTATGTCACTTTTACACTTGTATGTTACCATTATCGTAAGTTTTACTCCTGCTTTATGCTAGTTCAAGCGGAACGATAGAGCTCACGAAGGTTGAATTAAACAGTGTAGCTGTACTGTACAAGGTTATATTCTTTGGTTCAACAATACGGGAGCTTTCACAGTAATTTTTTTTTACATGCTGATATCTACTTTTAATCATCATTCAGGAATATATTTTTTTAATGCAAGTGTCCCCAGGCTACTCTTGTTTTTAATGTTGGCTGCCAAACTGTGAACAGATCTGCTAGGCTGTGGTTTCTGAGATGGGAGAGATTGAGAATTTTAAATTTCTTGAGGCTACTCAGACAAGGAAACTATTCAAGATATTGGTGCCTCTGGATAAGTAAGATACAAGCAAAATATAGTTGCTTACTAATGCTTAGATCTCTTGTGTGACAAAGTTTTCTGTAGATTGACCTCAATTTAGCTGTCTAAATTCTGCTTAAACTGCCCTTCAGATACCTGCATCTTCTCTCTGAATCTGTCCTTTGTTTTTACCTCGTGGTCAATGAAAGTAGTAATCGTTTTCTTTTTATGGGGTAATTAGTGTTTGTCTAATCTGCAGGTAGTCTGGTAAGACATATGAATACTTTGACAGCTCATGATAAGGTCAGTAATGTTATTTCATGCCAGAACAAACAAGACTTGGAGAGGTGAAGAGTCTGGCCAAAAATTGGGCAGAGTATTTCTGTGATACTGAAAATAGTTCTTGCACACCTTCTTATTTCCAAATTGTAATAAGAAAAATCTTGTTTCTTTTAACATAGCTAGTGGAAGCCTTGTCAGAAAACTTTTTTTTTCTGGAGACCAATACATCATTTAGCATAGGAAATACCTTAAAGTTGTTTATCAGCTTGAACATTCCAGGAAACAATTATCACTTAGGGAGCGTTTTCCTCACTGACTTGTAGAACGGAGTCACTTCCCAAGTGTATGCTACTCAGGAAGCAATACCAGGTAGCTCAAATGAACTTGTGTTTCATTTGAAGGAAAAAGTGAATGAGTCAAAGCAAATATCAGTTGCATGTATTTACAGTCAACCATTTAGAAACAATTTTAGAAGAAAAAAAAGGGCAGATAACAACCTTACTACAGTTGCTGACTTGGAAAAGCAGATGTTAATGTTAAGCAAGTGATGGCTTTTATTTACTCTATAAACATCAGTATATTTTACTTGTATTTCTTTGTTCTGTCATCTTTTTCTCTTTCTTTCTCCCTCTACTTCAGAAAGGAACTTAAATACAAATTGTAGTTGAAAGACAATGTTTCTTTTAAATTCAAGATTGTAATTATTAGCAAATAAAATGAGATTTTGTTCTGATGTAGTAAATGGGTAGACAATGAGCAAGAAAAGCAAAATTATTTTCTGAGAACTGGAACATAAAATTCATATGAGCTCATGATGGATAGACCTCTATTCTCAGGAGATGCTTAGTGCTTTAGCGAGAACCCATGACCACTTCCCTAAGAACTGGCCAAGTGCCCAGTAGGAAAATCAACTTTTTAACTCTTAGATGCTGTATTTATTTGCAAGCTATCAAAATATTTACTTTTAAATTTAAGGTAAAAGAACATCTGCTGCAAATAGTCCTACAGGTGGAGTCTTCATAGTTCTTCATTACCTTACACATCTCTAAGACAAATCATGCTCAACTGTCATTTTTCCACACCATTGTAATTAAAGCTTCTTGAAAAAGAAAAAGAAGAATAATGTTCTGTGAGAAAATATAGTTGTCAAAACATTCGGAGAAACCCTGCAAGCTCCTACTGAAAATTAGCCAGCTAAACAAAATGATCTTTCTGTAAGACAGTTGGGTTTCAAAAGTTGTAAAAAGATATGATCCATCTTTCTAAAGTCTACTTTGTCACTTTATTCCTTTTAAATGCTGAGCATCAGCTTGCAAAACATGAGCTTTAATTCTTGCGCAGGAAAAGTACAGCCAATGACTCTAATGAGTTGCTTCAGTGACCCTTCAGTAATGTGGTCTGATTTGATCTAAAAGATCAAAGTTTCATTGCTTCCAGAAGACCAAAATCCTTTTGCTCATACAGATGCAGCCCTCCATGTAACTTTCAGTAAGCTCATTTGACTTTAGCCTCAGGTCTGCCACTTCAGAATCCTCATTCCTTGACATCCTGGTGGCATGTCACTCTGGCCAAACTCCAGCTCCGTTTTCTTGGCTGGCTTTCACAGCAGCAGATGCTTAGACTATACCATCTACCTGCCAGCAGCTCTCCGAGGTTCTATTTCTGCCCTTGTTGTCTCTTTCCTCGGTTTTTCTTTCAACCCTTTCATTAACTAAACCTAGTTTTGTAACTGCAAAAGAACAGTTAAGAGCCTCCCCATTATCCTTTACTAGGCATAGTTGCAGTTAAACCTGGAGAAGATCATTTTCTAAAGTGGCACTGCAGCAAATACAAAACTCTTTTGCTCAGTAGACTGTTAACACTTGTTTAATCTTTGATTGTTTTTAAATAGTAAAGCCACCTCTGCCTCTGATTTATGAACATGTTTTGATAGAAGTAAGATTTCCCCCTCCCCGACTCAGAATGCTTTCTTCTACAGTACAGTGCAAGGCAGGGTGGATAGAAACTTGACTTGAGCATTAGTGTACGTGTGTTTATGTGGTGTCACTGTTCTGTTTGAATACCTACTTCTCAAACTACATGAAGAATGGATTTATGAACATAAAACTTTGAAACTTCCCACTGAAATAATTTATTTTAAAACAATAGCCAGTTAATCTTTGGACTTTTGTAAGTACAGGGGTAAAGAGGGAATGAGATGGCAGAAGCATTTTGAGTTGGCCAGAGATGCCCTGCAGAGTGGAACAGACTGTCTTGTACCACAGTTCTCCAAGTACTGGTCAGCTTTTTTTGGTTTCACATTGTTTGCAGCTCAGTTGGGGCTGTCATCTGGATCTAAATCTAATCCTGTCTTTTAAACTCCCTTGAGTTTTGAAATAAGGGGGAATTTTTGGCAAGAACCATTCTTGGCAATTTAACAACTGCACAGCAGTAGCATGGAGTCAGTTTTGTATCTGCTGGGCTATGCAGAAGTGCACGGTCAGACCTGCTCTGAGAATTTTCAGACGCCTCCTTTATAACCTTTTCTCAAACTTCACTGAAGCGCAGTCAAAGGCTGGCCATTGCAACTACAATATGTTTCACATAGCTGTACCTTATGAAAATATTCAATGAAGCCGTTACTTGTACTTCTGAAATCAAGGGGAAAAGGGAAGAGATCTGTTTACCGTTTTCCCTGTCTGATGCAGAAATGGAGTCTAGCTGCCAATACTGAGGCCTGGGCACATCTGCTAAAAGATAGTGATCATTTTTCAGAAGGGAAAATTTCCCCAGTATCCAGGAGGTTAAGGCTCTTCCTCTGTCTTGTTTATAAGGAGTTTGTTTGTGCTCCGGTAGTTTTGGCATTGCTGAGTGCTACAGGTTAATAGAAACTATTTGAAATAGAGTGTATCTTTTAGAAAACTGTCTATGTTGATTTTAAAAAAAAAGAGTTATTCCACCAGGAGCCTATCCTGAGTGTTTAAGAACCAACCAACCAAACCATGTGCTATTTCTGGCTTGAAATTGTCTGTTTTGAGTCCTATTCATAGTAACTCCTTATAACTTTCTGAGGTTGAAATACTTTCTATCAATTTCTATTTCCTGGCCAGTACTCACAGGGTGGACTAATATGCCCCTTTAACTGATTTTGGTTAGGCTAGGCAGGTTGCACTTCTAGGATTTAACAGTATTGCCTGTAGTTTTGATCATCACTTATTCCTATTCCCTTCTCAAAACTGTCTTCATGTCATTAGGAACCTCCTTAGAGCCTGGACATCAGATCTGGACATGGTATGACTGGATATGTTTCTGTATGCATGATACCTCTGCCAAATACTGGGGTTTGGTGGTTTCCTGTTGTTGCTCTAGATTCCCTGGCACAGGTATCCATAGATTACATTTGTCCTTTCTGGTCCCACCAATATACCAGGCACTTCATGGGTAGCTAATTATCCTCTAAACTTTCAAATCTGATCCAGTATCAAGGTTTACCAAGACAACATTTTGTATATTTATGCTTTTTTTCTTTTCTTAGATCTATCACTTACGATTTCAAAAAAGCCACGTGCTGCTTGGAGATACCCAAAGTCCTGAGAAATCCAACTCAGTCAACTGTCCTCTTTACCAATCCTACATTCTTCCTATAATCAGCAAACTAAATCATTTTATGTATCCCCAATCAGTAAAAGGATCGATAGATTAATAGGGTAGCATCAAAAAATGGCTTTTTGATTTTTTGTACGTTGTGGAACACTGAAAAGATAGCTACATATGCAAGCATGAATATGCATCATTTCTTCCTGCAGGCTAATTTATACAAAGCTGCTGTGGAGGCTGGGGGCTCTGTTACACTCAGGGTCAGTTGTGAATGTGGTGAAAGAAGACGACTGCACAATGAACACAGCCAAGTTGGTTCCCTGGAAATCTGTCTCTTCAGCTAGAATTTCTGTTTACAGGTCTATTTTGACAGCAAATTCTAGTCATTTTGTGTCATTTAAATGTGTGCCATATTGGTTTTATGTTCTGTTTTCTAAAACGGCTGCATTCACACCAAGCTGAGCTTGCTTTGTTACTTCTCGAAGCTGCTTTCTCTCCGAACACAAGTATCCAACTCTCTTGGCTCTGTGTTCAGCCTCTGGTTCACTCTATTATTAGGCAGCACTTGGTAGCAAAGACTTTGTAGATAAAAGAACAAGTAGGACTTGGAGTTCAAGCAGGAGCGTTTCCCGCTCACACAATTGCATTAAATTGGGCGTATGACACTACAGCTATCTTCCTAACCAGTTCTGAGAATCATAACCTTGCTTTTTGCTCATGATTTTCTCCAAACAAAGAAGCAGAAGTTAGCTGGAACGTTAAGAAACAGTGTCCCATGTTCACCTGCAGAAGACATCTGTTTGCAAGCAGTCTGCAGAACATCTGCTCCATGACTACCACTTACCCCAGGCCACAGCATCAGTCTTACTATTTACTTGATTCTTGCAGTCTCTTTTAAAAACACATTGCTGCCTTTAAAGCAAATGAGTTCACTGAACTGCTGGGATCTCAGTGTTTTTCCATGACCCTTTCAAAGTAAAATTCTCCTTTGCTATTTTTTTTCATAAGCAGACTTCTGTGTCCCTGTCTTCCCCTCCTCCTTCCTGCCTTTTGGTACAACTCGATGTGCAAATTGTGATACTTGCCACTGTATGACCGAAATATGCTGAACTACACTCTACAAAAGCTGCAGCGAGCTTGGCAGAAAAACATGAGCCTAAGGGAGAAACAATAAGGACTTCACACTTAGAAACTCGAATGTTTGTTTGTTCTTTATCTGTTGTGCAAATTCATTTGGTTTGGCTTACAAGCCACTGGGGTATTTTTATTTTCTTGCTTGTTTAAACAAAATCTATGCAAAATATTATACAAGAACTCCATCTTCCATTACAGTTATGGAGCTTTTCAACAGGAGCAAGAGTAGAACAGGGTCCCTAAAGTTGACTTTGTTACCCAAAATAATGATGAGACAGGACAGCCTTGATAAAGCAAAGCTCAGCTGCTGCAGAATGTATGCTTTTGGAACTTAAGTTTATTATAAGGAAATGCAATGCAGAAAGGACAGTGGCAGCTACTCCAGCTGCCGAATCAATACAAGAGCACATTATGCAAGTGTAGTTGTGTGTCATGTAGGTTTTAGCTGCCTCATATGAAGGCAGCTGGGGTTTCCCCTTCAAGCAGTTTGAAAAACTTCTGATAAGCACTGAAACTTAAAGTTAAGCAACTACATTTTCAGGGTTTATCCATCACAGATTATTTCTGTGTGTTCCAAATATTTACAAAAGAGAAATAATGAAAAGGAGGTACTGATAACAGTGGCTGCTGAACAATACCAATTAGATATTCCTGATACTGTATTTTAACAGGTTATTATTGTTATTGGTTATACACAAGTAATAGCTAATGTAAAACTAAAGTGAAAGAGCCTTTTATTTTTCGTATCATTATATGCCTCTTCTGATTTAACATACATTTAGTGTTCATTTATTGTCTAACTTGATGCTTATCTCATTTACTCTTTAGAAAGATATGAGTGGAAGAGTAGGCTTTGTGTTTCTGATGGCTTTCGAAAGAGAACAGAGTGAGCAAATCCTTACCTCAAAATATTCTTCCTTCCAGAAGTTTTGCTTTTAATTGCCTTTTTCTTCCCTCCCAAGCTGTGCTCTTTTCTAAATCTACATCCATCAAAATACTTCTAAAACAACTTAAGACTTTATATAAAACAATTCCTGAACATCAAGTCTTCTAAACTGATTTTCCAAGATGCTAATTAGAATCTTTATTTGTCACTCAGACTACCTTCCTCTGTTTCTGACATAAGCATCTGTTGTTACCTTTTCCACAACGAGGAGCGTGTTTACAAGCTTGTTGTACAGATGCTGTGCAAGCACAAAGCGTCAGTTCAACAGGAAAAGTAACCAAGGGTTATTTTTCTAATGCTCCTTTCCATGTGACATACACATTCACATTACTCTCATGCACATTTCTAAAATCTGTTCCCAGGACACTGCAGGAAAAAAAAACCCCAAATTCTCTGATTTCACTTTTGTTTTATCAGTGAATTTGTTTTCCTTTTGTTTGTAGTTACTGAGAGTCATGTGATAACTATTTTTTCTTTTTTTTTCCTTTTTCCTTTATTAATGTTTGTCTCTAATCTGCTTACAGGTCTGTGCTCTTGCAAAATTTACATGTATTGTTTCTGAATAGTAAGATACACATCACAGAAGCCAGAATTTTAAAGACCTAAAGGGGAACAAAATGATGTGTGTGCATGTGTTAAATGGGTGCTGATTTTGTTAGTCATATCTGAAGCAACTGCAATTATTTTGGTCATTTCTTTTTGTCTTTCTCTTTATTTTTCTTTGATTAGCAATATATTTACGTGAAAACAAGTTATTAACTCTTAGGGGAAAGAATGCATTTATTTCAAAGATATTTTAAATATGAACTTTAGCTGTTGTTTGGTTCCGTGATACATTTTAAATTCTTTCCTTCCCGTTTTTGAAGTATTTGTATTTAAGATAAAATGACTGTTCAGGTTGTCAGACAGACTGAGCAGGACTGATGTGATTAAAATGTTGCAGTATTTAAAAATTATTATTTGCCCTAACAATATTTCTGGAGTGAATTAACAGGGGTGTAAGAGCTTCAGTGAAAGACAAACTTAAATACAAGGATTTAAAGTTGATTCGTGTATTCACTTGAATTGAAGCTAAACTAGTTGACTTAACTATGGCCACATCTCCATTCATCTTAACCTGAATTAATAACATTAATTTCCTTTCCAGTATCTTCCTAGGAAATGTGCCAAGCCATTCTAGATTCAGATACCTTGGATCTTTTCCATAACTTCTGAGGAGTAGTTGTCACAGACATACATGCTGCACTGAGATAAAAATGTACACAATTGTTTGAGTAGAAACAAAACCTCAAACAGAGCGAAGGAGCATTCTGGATTCTCTCCTATGAATCCAACGCATCGTGTGCCGTGTGGTTATACACAGCCTCAAATACCCACAGACTTGAGTTTCCCCCGGTACGATTTGCAGCTCCAGCTGACTCACGACATTAGTCCCAACCAGGATGGTTTTGCTCCTAGTGGTGGTCTGCTCTTCTTGAATGCAATACATGTGAACCTTGGTGTCTGCTGCTTTGTTCAGTGACGGGTCCCATGGTTACGGTCCTGGTCATAGCATTTTTGCTGAATTAGTCTATTCCTTTTAGTACATCTGCCTCCTGTTTGTTGCATGGGCTGATTTCAGTCTCAGGCTCACTTTTTTTGCTTTCTTTTCAGTTCCACCTTTTTGCTAGGATTGGCCAAAAACCAAAGGGCTAGGAGTAAGCATCAACTCCATTTGAGTGTGGCAAAGCTTCTCCTGAGGGCTACTCCTCTGCTGGCAATGGGGAATCTGGCATAAGATTTCCTCCCATCTCCCAAGCACAGCTCTGGACCACTTCCCCATTGTTCACGGCAATATGAAAAGAAATGTCCTTTTAATACTGTTCCACACACAGAGCTGGGGCTCCAGATGTTTCCCGCTTTCTGGTTCAGCTCTCTGTTTCCCACACTATTAAATATTTTTAGTAGGTATTTGGGAGAAAAGAGAGTGGTGTGGTGAAAGAAGAAAAAGTGCTAGAAGTACATGGCTAAATCGCATCTTCTGCACGCACAGCTGAAACAGCAGCATGCCCCAGTGCTCCTCTGGAGCCAATAAATGCAGCTGGTGAAAGCAGAGCCCAGGTGAATCTGAAATGATGTAGAAGAAAGTGCTTTTCACAACTTGCTTGTCTGTATTTTATTCCTCTATTTACAACAGCTGCTTTCAGACTGTCACTCTGGACATGAGTTTTTAACTTTTTGGAAGCTTCTCAGTTCTGGAAGTTCAAAAGCTACTGTGGCCATACATCCTAATTCCATTTGTGATGAGTGTGAGGAGGTTCTTAGTTCAACGAAACACATCTAGTAACACTGATCCACACGCGACTCTCAAGTTTAGCTAACGCAGCAGGAATGCTGCTGAATGCTTGTATGTATGTGAACAAACGTATCAGTAAAGGACCCCATGCATTTCAAATGCTGTGTTGCTTTATGGCCACCAGCAGTCTCCTGTTTATTTAGGAGAGAAAGGGAGAATGTTGTTTTAAAAGTCTGAAATGGAAATCCCTACATTCATTTCAGTTATTGAATTAGTGGTATTGTTGTTCAAGACTATCATTAATAATAGCAAGGATATATTGTCATAAGTAAACACAGATCATCTAATCTTCATTTACTGCGATTTTGAATGAGGAAATTTAACTGTATTTCTTAGCTGGGATTTTATTTGGTTTATTTGTTCAGTACCTTGAACATTGCAAAAGCTGCAAGTTAAGTCTGAAGGTATATAGCACAGTTTCAGAAAAGTCAGAAACATGGTGTAGTGATCCTTTTGTTGTGGTCAAATGATATGAGTAGTTCTTTTGACACACCAAATAGGTATATGTATTAGGTCTTAAGGAACTTTTTAGCTTGATAAGAACTGGCTTTCAAAGGTTTCACATTTGTTTTTCTGTGCCAAGTGTGTATGGGAGAAGCCTACAAGGTCAAGAGAAAATAAGCAGAAGTCAAAGACAGATTTGTAAGACAAATAGTAACATCTGGTAAATGACTTCCTTCTGCATTTGTAGAGCTCTTGTTTACTGCAGTGAATGTGAAATGTTTTTCTTGGCAGTATTGTAAGATTAAAGTCCATCAGTCTGGGAATAAAATTCGTACTAATATTACTAATACACAGTAAGAAATTGCAAAGTAGTTGCATTTTAAAACCTGTATGTAGTAAAAAAACCCCCATCAAACAGTGATGTTAAATGGTCAGAAAATAAGGGGTGTTTTTTGTAGTTTTTGAGAGGGACTTCCAATATTTCTATTGGTTTATACTAGTGCATGAAGTGCTGTGATTGTGCCCTCTTTCAATTGACTATCATGCAAATCAGTCTTTGTGCTAGTTAAAGGCCCCTGTTCTCAGAACAACAATGGAGCAAGATAACTAAACACTGCTAGTCCTCTAGGCTGAGGACATTACACAAATGAAGTTCTGTGTATCCCTCATGTCATGGGACCCCCAAAAGGGGAAAAAATCTGCTGAAGAAAAGTAGAAGAGGCAGAGCTGATCTGGTTTGGTGAATTTCTGTGATAGCTTCCAACTGATCCCACACCGCCATCCCTCTGACAGAATATTCAGGGAGAAATGGTCATACAAACAGGGCTTGATTTCTATGGGAACTGTCTTCCCAGATGAAGGTTTTTCTTCTATGGAGGAAAAAAAAAGTACAGATTGTATAATTTTTGATAGCGCGGGTATAGCAAACAAACAACTTGCCCCTTCTCCCTCTCCCCATCTTCTTTCCTTCTAGGACTCAAATTCTGTAGAGGTTAAAATAACATCGGGGACAGCTGGGCTCCTCGAACAGAAGTTGCAAAGGTTTTCAGTTATAGGAGTACTTCAGAGAGTTCATGTAATCATTTAAAGTTTTATTCTCTGGTAATTAATGTTCCTGTGGTATTTTGCATTGCTTGGACTTTGTTCAATGCTAAATAGTTTAACTGGAACAACAGAAGTGATCCCCTCTGAGATCAGGACACTTGGATCAAATGGAAACTGAAAGGTCCAGGGGACTAGTTGATACCTAGACTAAAATCAGTGTTGTAGTTTAGTCTCAAATGCATTGTGGAAACTTCTTTATAGCTTTTAAAGGTTTTAGCTGTGATATTAACTGAAATCTCTAAGACTAGGCAAATGAAGGTTTCTTTAGGCTTGCAGGAAGCAGAAAAGAGGGTTGACAGAAAAGAAAGGTGTTTCGTGTAAAGCTTCCTCAGTAGAATTGTGTATAGATACATTTCTAGAACAGTTTCAAAAACTGTGATTGTAATTTGGCCATATACATGTATCTGGTATCAGATCCTGCTTGCATTACATGAAAAATCAGGCCAGTTTCTAGAGAACAAAATGTCTCTGTGTTGTCAAAATTCTTGCCCACAGATTATTTGCTGCTTAGTTTTCATGCCAGTATACCAGCTTGGTTGCATTGACTTGAACGCAATCTCTCCTGGTTTAAATCTGTGTTGTAGAACCTGGCCCCTTTGCATTTATATTTTTAATGAAGTCTGCTTATTGTCTTTGATACAAGCAGGAGAACCCAATCTGTTTGCAAATCAGGGTGAATTGTTCAGTCATCCTTGTAATGAGGGACAGTTGTATTTTGCTATCATCTTTGATTAATGTGCTCTTCACCACTACATGACTTCCCTACGGATTTCACCAGCCACATGTCACCAAGTGTAAGAGCCAATTTCTTGCCCTTTGTAAGTCAGGCCAAGGGGAGATCTTGGGAGCAGAGAGCCATAATGGACCACAAAAGTCTGAGAGCAATTATTTCTAGCTAATCAAATACAAGAAGTAGCAGGAAGCAAGGTTTATTTATGGAAGAGATGTCTACTGAGAAACCTACAGTTCTTATTTACTACTTCCAAAGATTACTAGAAAATGAACAAAATAAAAGCCCTGGAATATTTGAAAATAAGGGCAGTTTAAAAGTCAATCAGAAAGAAGAAAATTCTGTCATGTATTTAAAAGATGCAAGCTCATCAGTTCAAATGTGCTTTCTGAATAATGTGTTATCTTTTTATGGTTTTTAAAGAGATAATGTTATGAAAATGATTAGGATGACAGAAAGTGGATGTTTCAAGGTGAGTCGAGCTTAATTTGTTTTGAAAGGTCATAGTTAATGGAGTTTTAAGGTTTAGACTAAGGCAAATTATTTATAGTCTGGATTCAGACCAGTGCAGTGCCTTATCAGCCCCTGGGTAGCTTAGAGGCAAATTTCACCTTAAGCAGGAAAGAACTTTATTTCTCTGCAAAGTAGAAAGCTGGCCAAAGCTACCCCACTTCAGGGAATAGAGAGTATTAACTTTCTAGGTACTCCTATACTTTACCACCATGCTATCATCTTTTTTCTCTTTGGGGATGCTGGAGGGGACAGTTCCTCCCTGGTGTTGCAGTAGAAAGCGTACCATCCATTTGTGACTGCTTGATCCCTGAGTAGACTTTGTGCGGACTGTTCTCAGTATCCACCTGTCCATTACCATTGTCACACCCTGGCTCTGCATCTGGCATCAGCTGTAATCAAATGGAGGCTGCTTATGTTGTCAGCAAAACTGAAGCCCAGACTCTTATTACAGGGAGCAAAACACTGCTGATTTTGTTGTGAAAGTTGTCTCCTGTATTGATGAGTAATGACATACTCAGCGCATTGTGCATTTATTTGTGGGCTACATTGGGAGGAGGTTGATGATGCATCCCCCTTACTCAGCACCAGTGAGGCCCCACCTGGGGTGCTGTGTGCATTTCTCTAGTACATGAGGTGGAATGACTAGAGAGAGACCGGTGAAGGGCCACTAAGGAGATTGAGGGACCATCGTATGAGGAAAGGCTCAGGGAGCTGGGAATGTTCAGCTCAGAAGAGAAGGATCAGGGTGGGGCGTATTATCAATGTGTATAAATACCTGAAAGGAGGGCACAAAGAACACGGAGCCAAATTCTTCAGTGGTGCTCAGTGCCAGGACAAGCGGTAGTGGGCACGCACTGAAACACAGGAGATGCTGTCTGAACAGCAGAAAACCCAGTTTAGTGGGAGGGCAACTGAGCACTGATGCTCATTGCCCAGGAAGGCTGTGGAGTCTCTCACCTCTGGAGATACTCCATCTGGACATGGTACTGGGCAACCAGCTCTAGGGGAGTTGGAGCAGATGACCTCCAGAGGTCCCTTCGAACATCAACCGTTCTGTGATTCTGCAGAAGATGAAAATTTAAGCCACATACATTAAATATGTTTCCAGGCTCCTTGGAGCTCATTGCTGCTTAAAAATCTAGATGGAGCCACACTCTGCAGTCTCTAGAATAGGAAAGAGAGGCTGCCCTGCAAATCAAGAGCTGTTTTTCTCATCTCTCCTGTTAACATCTGTTCGCTCAAGACAATTCATATTAGTAAAGACTCAGCTCTGAAAATATTTGACAAAAATTTCCACAACCAGTCAGTCATAGCCTGAAATAAATATTGAAGAGCACTAGAATGTCTTGGCTCAACTGTCAGACATATCTGGATGTACTGGACCACTATTCAAAGGTTCATTGTGCATAGCTGTGATTCTGACATATGAACACTGTCTGCCCAGATTATTAAAGAAAATAAAAATAAAGCCATCTGTTTATTACACTTGCAGGTCATTTCCTGCTTATGCAGTTCTTGGAGATAAATGCTGTGAAGTATGGAGCGGTGCCTCTTGTATTTTAAATTAATTCAAGAAGGCATACTGGTGGTTATGACACTGTAGCTACACACAAAGGAAAAGAGCGAAATCATGCCTTTAGGTGAAAAAAGCTGACCAAGAGAAAAAATTGTGGGTAAGCAATTGAAATGGCCTTAGAAATAAAAAAAGTTTTTTGACAACAAACTAGGTCTTAAAAACATGTATAATTTTCTAAATCAAAGCTTCCCACCCCCCTCCTGGTAAAGCATATGAATGGAAAGGTCCTGAGACTTCTGTGCCTGTGTTTGGTAAGGTTTCTGTTATGTTCGTGTGGCTTTCTCTCTGACAGCTGTATCATGGATTCCCCCAATCACTGGTGTTCTACATACTGGGAAAGTGAAAGTAATTTTTAAATTGCTCGTTGGTGTGACTTACTGCGTTCTGCATCTATCTGTGTTAGATGGAAGTATTCTGCCCTGGTGACAGTAAATATATGTTTGTACTTGAGATGTCTCCTGCGAGCTTCTGGAAGCCATTAGACTAGGTCCTCAGAAGACAGGAACGATTACAGTTAGATGTGATTTGGTTTATGAGAGGACTTTTCACCTGCATTTACAGCTCTGAACGGTTAACAGTTGCATTTTAGTTTGATTTAAACAACTTCAGCAAAATCTTTACGTCGAAGACTGTCTGTGTAAGCTGCAAGGGAAATCTGCCGATGTCAATCTACTCTTCTTTTCACACTGACTTACATTCTTTGCTGCACTGTAAGGAAGTATCTGTGAAAAAGCAATTGCACAAATCTGAAAGAGTCCATGGCATGTCACTGCTTTTCCAGAGAAGTAGTATGTAGGTGTCTTGGTGCTGTCCAAGATTAAGAAAGGTCACTGCCTTTTTTGGAAACTGTCAAAGAAGAAATTACACTGGTCCCTAGATAGCCTTGACACTCTCAGCCATAAAAATTGCAACTTGAAATAGAATTGGGGAGAGTTTCTCTGCTCCCTCTCTCACTTGCACAGACATGTAGAGATGGGACAGTTTTGGTGATTGGTTCCTTTGTTGCTGGCAGTCAAAAAAATAAGTTACTGTTGCAACCTGCCTTTCTCTTTCCTTTTTGGAGTTTGCTTGAAAGACTAAGATCAAGAGCTTTGCACATATGTCAAGAATTAATGACTCTTGTGTAAGTCACACATCCAGTGACAAACAGTCTACGTCCCAGCTGAGATGACGAGTACAGAGGCAAACTCTGACAGGGGGTATGTTGTGGGAGTAGCAACTGCACAGAAACGAGTATTGGGAATGATTTCTTACAGGGAAAACAAATGAAGATTAGAGATTCCAGAAAAGACATGACCAAGAGGTCCATAAAAATGAGAGTTGACTAGTCTGACAAGTCTTGGATTTCAAGGTTTTCTTGGATGTGTATCTCATCTTAATGTGTCTAACTTTATTTTTTTCTTGCTGTCTTTTTGGCTTTCCTTTGCGTTAGTGTGAGACAGAGGTATCCTTTTATGCAATGACTCCCTTGAGCTTTTCCAACTTATCTGACTTTTAATCATAGTGCAGAATCCAGGCCTTTTGATTTGATCCCTTATCACAGATGAGGATTAGCTAGGCTGAGGGGAATTACCCACTCCATGCTAGGCAAGGTTGAGTGTAGTTAAGCAAAAACGTATGTATGGAGCTGTTTGGTTTAGCTTCTTCAGTACATGCTATAGAATTTTGAAGTAAAGAACAATCAATACTTTATTCTGGGATGCTGTTTTGAGTTACTATTCAGGCAATTTCGGTTTGACCTCATCAGGAACAAGGGAAGTTGCAGCCTGTAGACACTCAGAGAATGTCTGGGCCATGACAGTCATCACAGAGGAGAGAGATATTAAGCCCTGATTTAGTGTAAAACTGTTCTAAGCTGTGTTTAAACTCTTCATGGTCCATGCCAGGAATTATTCAAAAGTCTCATATATTTGTCTGTGCAGAAGAGAAGGGCCAGGTCAAAATCCTGTGCCTGGAACCTTACTGTGGAAACTTCTGCATCAGGCTTTAAATCAAAACTGCGTGGATCATGCCTTGAGTAAGAACAACCAGCGCAGCCATGTAATAGAGCCTTTTCCTAATGCAATGAAAATAACTAGGGAATAAGAGACAAGATGTGAATTATACAGTTATAAGGCAGCCCCTCCAAATAATAAAATGTTGGGTATTATCAGAAATAGTGCCAAGAAAAAGACAGAGGACCTTGCTTCGCTGCTATATAAAAATTTGGGTTTGGCCACATCCTAAATACTCTCTGCATCTCTAAAAGAACAGACTGGAATTAAGGGAGATACAGAGAAAGGAAACTGAAATGGTTAAGAGGATAGGTCTGCAGCATAGCAAGGAACTAAAATGTCTGGGACTCTTAAGTAGGGGGAGAAGGCTGAAGAGTTGGAATTTATTTTTACAAAGCTATGAAGAAGGCAGATCAAATGCAGTCCATTATTCACCAAGCCCTGTGTTAATAGAACTAGGGGCTACACAATTTCTTTGGTTTCACATCCATCCTCTACTCATTTCATTACTTTGTGCACTGCATAGTTCTGGTATGTGCTGCCACATGAGACAGTGGAAGCAGATAATGTCAACAGATCAAAAAATGAGACAAAACCATGAACTGAGGTCCATAAATAGAAGAGACTAGGCAGGAGGTTCTGTAACAACCCCAGTTCAGCTCTTGAAGAGGAGACAGAATACTTGGCTAGATGAATCCCAGTAAGGTGTTTCTTACATTTTTGTGTTTTTAAGGCTGTTATATATCGTGTCTTGTGAAACCAAAGGATAAAGATGCAGGTGAATTATTTCTCCAGCAGAATTCAAAGATTTTTTTTTTTTTTTTTACTTATCTTCTCGGTGGGCTATTCCAGCTTATGCATGGTAATACATCAACCTGTAGGAGAGTGTTTTTCTTTTGTCTGTAAATCAGCTGTTTCAGTCTCATGGAACAGAAAGTTATAGCTTGGGGGGGGTGAATTTTTTTGTTTGTTTTTAAAATAAGACTTCAACCAATGCTTGGAGTTAAATACAGAACACAGAGTAGGAAGAGGTGGTAGAATTATATTGTGCTATTTTATTTTTGGAAAATAGCTTGCAACTACTTGTGATTACACTTAATATTAAACATAATCTATAAAATAATTCTGGGAAAATATTTTTTCACAACTTAATATAATTGTGAGATATTCAGTAATGGCTTAGTTTTGTTAACTTAGCTGTTCTCAACTAGTACGCTGTTTTTTGACATCTTGATGGGATGAGCTGCTAGGTCTGACTAAAATCGGCAGTTGATACTGCTGTTTCCTGCTCCTCTGTCTCTCTTAACCTCCCCTAGAAGCAGGACAGGCTTCCACACCTGTGGAAGAGTAATAGGCAGGAAGAAGGCTGTATTCATCCTTCCTTCAGGCTCAAGCATCAGCTCTCCACCTCTTGCCCAATAAAATGCCAGAACATTTTTTTCTGAAGTAAGTGGGTCCCAAGCAAGGAGTGTGCTGAGGTTCAGGATCTGACAACATAGGAGAAGATGAAAAATAGTGGGTCTCTGAGTCCCAGTGATGCTTCACATAACCTCCACAGTCAAGTCCTTCTGGAGAGGTCACAGACCTTTTCACGGCTATTCCTGGTGAGATAAAATTCTCTCAAGCAGGGGAAGGAAAAGCTCCATACCTATCTGCAGACACCTAAATCCTTTTGCACTTACTATTTTTGCAGATACCACAATAGCTGGCATCATCACGAGACAAACTCATATTTTGTGTCAGTAACAGAGGATTCCAGTGGTGTCACCTTTTGCTGTGACAGTCGTTATCACTAAGGCAGTTACCCGGCTTCCCAGCCAGACTTAGCTCACTCTTTGGGAGTTTGGGGGGAGGTGGGGAAGGCAGAATTGGTGTGTGACAGCCTGCACCTGGGAGTGTCCGTGCACCCTTTTGTGCCTTATCACACAGCTACACCAGCCGAGCACTCCCTTTGTGTGTCAGGAAAAGGTGCAGCGACAGGAGCTGGCTGCCAGTATTTGACAAGAGTGGCTCAAGGAGAGAATGGGATGGTTAGTTGAAGCTAAGATGCTAAAAGATGTATACTTGTGACTCTGCTATTTGATGTGGCTGTGATGAAAGGATCGGTGACCTTTGCTGCGCTACTAATGGATCAGAGAGTCAGGTCTCAGGGAAAGTTGTAGTGTTCCTTAGCATTGAAGAGATTTTTGAAGATTAACATTTGGAAGGGAGAAAATAGTCAGCAAATATTTGCAAAATTCCTATTGTTTTTGTTGGTTTTTTTCTTTAGTTCTCAAATAGAGCTTTTAGACACTCAACCTCTTTTTCTTGACTTTGCCCAATGTTGTCTGACTTAGCCAATGACCCTGCAGGCCTTTAGTCTCTTTTTGTGCTCACTGATGGCCAGGACCTCTTGCTCTTACAGACTTGCGTGGCTTGACATGGCTTAAGGCTGCTTCAGTTATGAGCTTCACAAAAAAGTTCTCTTTGCTATAGCTTCAATGCCAGAAAATAAACATGCTTACCCTTCAAACCCAATGAAAGTCAGGCAAAGTCTTTCTCGGGTTTTTAGTTCAATCGCTACAGCCCTACTCAACCAGGGAGCCTAGAGAACAAATGAAGAGTAGAAGGAAGGGTCCTGCCTGCCTTTCATGTACAAAAACCTGACTTCTTCATCCTTTTCAAGGCAACAGAATGTCAAGTCAGGTTGTGTTGCCTAAGGCTGCTATGCAGTGAGGGGATTTAAATGTAACCTCCACATACAGCAAAAGGAAGTCCCTTAATTCATTCAATATTTTATTAGAAATCTCTTAATGCTGGGCTTATTCCTAAAGGTAAACATCTCAGAGGCTTTTCAAAGCCTCTATTTCATTATTTAATAATCTGTTTTCAGTAACACAATTCCCCAGGTCTGAGCTTGTAACTAAGTCCACAGGCTGGAAATACCAGCAGTCCAGGAACTGTTAAATAATTAAGCCATTGGTGCCTGTAAGTGTTAGGGCTTGAATCACTCATATTTTATTTTCACAAACTGCTGGGCAGAAAAAGTGTCATGAAAAAAGATTACTTAGTAGTTCTTTTTAAGGACAATATGACTTTTGTCTACAATGGCATGGTTTGAAACTGTACGGCTTTTTGTTCAGAAGGTAGTATTTGTAGGAGAATATTTAGCAGTGAGCCTGTGCATACCTGGCTCTTTGTGTCGAGCAGTTTCACCTGTAGCTAACAGAGTTCTCCTGTTCTGGACTCACTGGAAATCCATACCTCTGTTCAGAGGCTAATTACACTTTTATAGGACTTCTGCATAGCAACCTCTTTTAAAGAATCCCTGGGAATTGCCTGGAAAACACAGGATGGTGTTTGGCTGCGGTACAGTACAGCCCTGTGTGTGCTAGGTGGGTTGTTCCTGTGCTTGCACAGGTGTGTTTGTATATGTGTACACAAGCACACGTTTGCACCTATCCTGCCTCTCAGGTGGAGGAAATGTCTCTGAAGGGAACCGAAGGCCAAATATTCAACGACTCATTTTGACATCTCAGCCACTGAGGTGAAAGTGGGATGATTTGGAGCACACAGGATATGACATAGACTGCTCTCTAATTCCACGCAGATGGAGGCAGGTCAGTCCACCGAGGGAGTTTCTCATCCATGAATGATATGTGGCATGTTTTTTCTTCATCAGAGAAAGAGATGAGATTGGTTTTATCATAGTACCCTGGAGCCTCATGTGAAAAATAGTAAAGTCATGGATATAGCATAAGAGTATGGGAGTTCAAGGAGGGATAACAGAGAGCTTTGAGCTTTTGTGAGCACTAATAACATAATAACATGCACTTCCTAACTTAGTCCAGACAGAAAACAATTGAGTGAGTACAAATCAAATTAGTACAAGGCAGGAAATAACATACGGGCTGTCTCTAATATTGGCTTTTGTTCTGTTGCATTTGACAGTATCACAATACTACCTTCCTGTATCCATCATCAAACATACTTATTAATCTCAGATCTGGAAATAAGTGGTTAGAATGAATTTTTTCCTTGCATCCACTTGTTTACTTTAACTTTTTGAAATACTCTTGTGATCTGTAATGGGAAATCTGTCTGCATTCCCTTCAGAGTTTATCTGCTGTGTTTACAAGCTTAGACTATATTGACATCATTACTGAAGAGAAACTAGCTTTTGGCAATGCAGGAAGCTTTAGCAACTTTATATATCCATACAAAATCTAAACATACAAGCATTACAGTAAAAAACAAATTTTAAATTCTTTGTTTTCAAACCACTCATAAATTATGAACTACTACAATTAGGCTCACCGCTACAACTTCTGTTAAACCCCTTTGTCTTCTGTATGTTCATTGTAAAATAGCTGGTAATTTGCTATCAGCACAAAAACATTTTTCTGGTAACTTTGAGGAGAACAAATTGCCTCAAACATCTGAAAAATTACAAAAACAATGAAGCTTGCTTTCAGATCAACAAATCTTTAAAAAAAACTTTCCTCTTAGCTAGGATTGACTGGACTTACTTGCTGCCTTGATTTAAATATCATATTGACATCTGGTTGTGACTAGCTGTGAAAAAAATGTGGAGATATTCATAAGTCAATATCCTCTGAATTAAGCAGGCACAGCCTATTTTCTGCAACTGAGTAATGGCGAACAGCAGACTTAGCTTTTTTTTAAGTGCTGTTTATGAATGTTAGAAGTCAATCAAAAAGAATTCCTGCCATTAGGAAAACATTTGATTTCTTTAATAGCTATATTTTAGTTAAAGCATTTTTTCCAAACTCTTAGCAATAATAGAAAATAGGAGTACTGAAACTAAAAAACTTCCTGTCATGGTGGTATTTTGATTCTTTTTGAAAAAACAAAGCCCTACCTTATGGTTTATTTTATGAAAGTTAGGAAGTATGATTTTAGCAAGTAAAAATGAATTATTTCTGCAAAATTGTTTTCACCAAACACCCCCTTGTATTTGATTGTTGTGTCCTACCTAATGGTCATACTTACTTTATCGGTGCTGGAGAGGGGGAAAAGTAAAGCTTCTAAAATGTGGCTTAAATCTCAAACTGGTTTCATACACCAACTAACAGAGGAAGTGTCTTCTGCCACCCCCTCTCTTTTGTGGCCCAAGACTATTTCCTTCTCGTTCTTGGTGTTTCTTATAGAGCAGGTTTTACCTTATCTCTGCCACTAGGATTGGAGAAAATTGCTGTAATATAATCGTACTGCATTCCAGTTCAGTGTCAGTGCTGCTTTCTTTGGGCAGGTTTCTTTTCAGCAGTTAGCAGCCTAAGTGTGCAAGTTTCTTCAGTTTTTTGGGGTTTGATTTTTTTTTTTTTTTCAGCAAAAGCTGTTTATTGGAGACCATTCATTTGTTCAGTGATCTTCTCAGTGCTAAAACTTGCTGATTTGTCTTAGTGAAGTAATTCAGTACTGTAGCAGCAATAGAGGATGAAACCAACTGTATGACATAGCGTGTAACTGTTGGTTCTGAAGGACATCGTTGATTTCTTTTATATACACATATGGTATTTACCTCAAACGAGAGGATTCTGGTTCTGATACAATGCTGAGGTGTATCAGATCGGGGTTTAGAGTGCTGGAAGTCCTTTTAGTCTGATGCAATGGCAATATATCCTTTAGTTCTTCACATGACCTCTGTGAACTTAAAGTACATATCTTAGACAAATGGTGGGATGGCAGCTTATGACATACTCTTCTTATTTGGGACTGGTACTTCACCAGTTTGCTCTCTAACACCAACATTTTCTGCTGGTTTTTATAATTGCCAAAGGTTTGTGTCCTCAGCCACCTAACTAAAATAAAACAGCTGTTTTAACCACAGCAGATGACTTATTTTAGTGACATTTTAGCCTTTTTTTTGAGAGGAGCAGAAGCATTAGTGTAAAGCGTAAAATATTATTTAAAATAGAAATTAAGATATTTAATCAGTTCCAAGTAAGCGACCTCAAATCGCCTTAGATTTGCACCAGGGAAAGCACATATACAGGTAGTTATCAGAGCTGCGAAACTGAGGTAGCTTCCAAAATTTTCTGCCCTGTTCTTGCTCACTGGGTGGCAAATGTAATACAACGTGCTTCCCTTTTTGTCTTCGCTCTGGGGTTAAAAGGACATTCACAGCAGCAATGTAAGAGGCTTCTGCCAGTTTTCCATCAACAGGTAAATTCAGTATCACTCGGTAATGCATGTCTCTGAAGAACAGAAGGAAGAAATAAATAGCTCATCTTGAATGCATATTCTTAGAATAAACATGCGTAAATACATTGTAATGCACGTTATTCTTTAGAATTAAGATTTCCCCTTGGAGCTAGCAGGCAATTGAATGTCAAATTTGAGGCAGAAATTGAACCAAGATGCTAATAGATTACTTTCTTCTCTGTTGCAACAACTCTCTTTTTAAAAAATTCAGCTTTTTAAGCTGTTTTTAGATGTCACAAAAGGGTGACAAATAGCTGTTATGTTCCTGCATTAATCTTGATAACTTTGGAGTTGTTGGCTTACTGTGAACCACAAAAAGTCATACTGTTGTGTATCTGTCCACAAAATTAACCTTAACAGCACAGTGCAGCTTGCTTCAGAGGCCACTCCTAACAAAGGATTTTAAAGAATCCATCAGTCACACCTAGAATTCACTGTGGCTCTAGAGAAGAGGGAATGAAAGTCCAAATGCAGTTTTTAATGCTTGTTAAAGTAAAAACTTACTGAATTTCCTTACTTAGGTCCTTGCTATTTTAAACTGCTTTTTAATGAATTAATTTATAATTATTTACTTTATCATATATTATTTGATTATGTAATTATTTGATTTAATTTATCATAGTTTGGAATTTGTTTTATATACTTTAATTGCCAATTAATATTAATTATTCCTTATTACTATATAAATTATTCAGCCTGTGGTCATTAACTTTCCACATGCTGTGAATTTGCAGCAACAGTTGTGCATTTTCAATATACTATACTTTATTGGTAACAGCTCTGGTATTTTGTTCAATGATGCTATTTTATGCCACTCAAGGATTTTTGTTGTTTATTCATAACAGTTTTCCTACTGTACAAATTTGAAACTACAGTTTCAATGCTTTAGCTCTTGCTACCATAAATGCTGCCATATTATCTTTCCTCTGAAACCCAAGTGATGGCCCAGTGAATAATTTTAGGAAAGTTTTACCCCTGTGACAGCTTGCTCAGAATAAATATGACTTGGGAAAAACATACAAACAGATTTTCCATTTCTTAATACACTTCTCTCAAACCTATTGCTTTTCCAGTGTTATTAAGAAGCAGAGTTAATTTTAAACTTATGATTCCAATGGCAAATCACCGAAAGAAGATTCAAAGAGATCTAAGTAAATTGTCATTTACAAAAACATCTTCATGGAAAATATGACCTTTCTTTAACTATGGATGACCAATTCCTTTTTAAGGTTTCAAAGAGGACAGAACAATTGGTTGTATAGTCTGTCTATGTCTTTAATTCTTTTGCACCTTGGCCATGTCAATAGATTCCCATTGTTTTTGTTAAGATTTTGTTCATTTTTTCCGTGTTGTCAGACTAACCAGTAATGGCTAGAACACATTTGAATGGATAGTGTTGGAAGATCAGAGCGGACAAGCATGGATTTATGAAAGGAAAGCCATAAGTGGATGGTATAAACAGGAAAGAAAGAGGAAGTAGAAGGTTTAGCACATGGATCTTCTAAGGCATAGAGTACATCTGCTGATGTTGCAGGCACTGAGAAAGTTGTTGCTATCGGTGGTAAGGGAGCAGTGAAGATATGTTTTAAGCAGGGTATGTTGTCCTACACTGAGTGCGAGTATATTCTGAACCTTGCCCTCCGTCTGTAATGTTTGGAGCCTATCCTGATTAGGTCTAAGCAATCTAATTACATTATTGTGCTAGAAATGAGGCATTGGAGATGTTTTTGTTAGGCATTTTAGCTCTGTTATCCTACACCATGATAAACAGCAAATGCTGTCAGCATCCCTATGGCACATCTACTTCTGTTCAGTTGACATTTCTGCATATTCTGAAAAAGAAACCAGATTATACATGACAGCCTAGAGCATTCCTGTTTGCATTAGTTTGAATGAATTAAGCAGCTTATAGAACTATGTTTTCTTATGGCTTTTTCACTAAGATAAAGTTTTTGGTTTTGCCAGATCCATGACTTCTGTTGTGTGAGGCACAGAGTCTCTGCAAATCCACATTACCTCAGGGAGAGTTTAAAGAACTCCCCAGTTCCTGGTGGGGGGCAGTTTCATTGCTGGATCAGGCTAATGGTAGACATAACAGGAATGCAAATTACTTCATTATGCAATTTTAATAAGTATGATTCAAAGACAACCCTTCCTGCAGCTTGTCCAAGAGGAAAAAAAGCCAAGCCAACTGCTGAACAAAAATGCCAGTAGCTGTGATGAGTATATTTGTTTTGAACAGGATATGATAAATATATGACCTAAAGTAAAACTTTAGGTAATGTAATTGGGGGTGGGGAGGGGAACCTCATTAATATTATGAACTATGTGCTGAGTAGGAAACTCCCAAGTGTAAGGAATGAGGCTCCAAATCTGCAAACAAAGATAGAAGTGCTTTCAGGAATGATGCAGCAAGTCTTGCAAAAGGTAAGGATCTCCAATGAAAGACAATTTCTATGATTCTAAAGCCTTATCCAGAGAGAATTCAGAAGTAGTATTTGATTTCACATACAGAAAAGTGCTAACAACAGTGTTACGGCTGTTACAGGAATGTTCTTGCCTACAGGAGACTGCTAAACAGATTTCTGCTTTCCCATTACTGAGAGCTATTCTTTTATTCTTCTGGGCCACATCCCAAGCTCAGGGTCATTCCAGTAGCCTTCTGCCCTTTCCTGGGTCTCATCTGCTTTCTCCTCTTTGTCTACTTTTGTAATGTAATTCCTCTTCTTGTTTTCTTGCTGACAAGATATTTCTTAGTCTTTAAGTCAATGTGAAATGGGTGCTAGTATTCTCATCATCATCCTATATCTGCTATAGGAGACTCCCCATGTCTGATGTGAAAACTTCCTGTCATCAAGTACAAATCTTAAATCCCCCATCAATTTCTACATATCCATTAACAGATCCACCTCTTCTTCAGTGCCCCAGTATACTTTGGTTTTTCCTCCCTGTTCAGACCATGCCACTTTCCATGGGATTACGGCTGGTTGTGGGTCGCTCTTGCAGTGCTTCAATTTGTGGCTGCAGTGCCATGCAAGGAAGCATAGCCATCGCTCTGCTAGCCTCGGATCATAAGACGGAAAATAGTATTCAAAGACAGATCCCTGAATGTCAGAGGTAATACCGCTTTAAAAGTTAATTGGGTCATTTACCACTTCCCTATTTCTAATCTTATTTATTTTTATTTGTTTAAAATTATAGAAGATCACACAGTCAGGTTATCACTGGATTCCAGTAAAATTAATGCGATGTGTTGGATATAAACCAGTCTTAAGTATACGCTGGCAGTGAGACCTACATCTATTGCTGTGTACTATTCAAACTCTGCAGAACTCACTGCTGTGGTATGTTGTCATTTCAGGTGTACAAAGATTGCAGTTTGAAGTTGTGGTGTGTTTTACCGTATGCTTCTCACATTACGGAGTAAAATTTGCTGAATTTCAGAGGAGATGTGCAGTAACAAACATTAAATGTATTTTCTGTTCTAGGGCCTTGTTTTCACTCTGTAACTGGTGACTAAGGTTCCATGTGCGGAGCAGGGAGTTAGAGAAGCTGTTATCAATGAGTGGGAGCAGGGTTGCATTGCTGTGCTTAGACGCGTAGCAACAAACAACAGACAGAATAGTAGACCAGAGTGAAATATTAGACGAGGTGTGGCCTTCACTCTGGCTGCCAAACACAAGTTCTTGTGGACTGCTGAAAGGTGCGTGCTCCAGAGGCAAGGCCATGCTTAATGAGGTAGCTCTTCCCTGATGCTTAGAATATGAGACAAGGGGCATGTGCAGTCTCCACTTGATGCTTGCTCCTGGAACTGTTAAATGGAAGTCTACACCTAGGACCTGAGGTTGTGTCGATGGGTTTGCATGATCCTTTCTGACACCAGCGTACACCAGGAGTCGTTTTCACCATCAGTCATTTTCAGCAACTATATTTCATAACAAAAAGCCTTCAAGTACAATTGATAGGTGGAGGAACAGTGTAAGTGAGCGTGAGCAGAAGTGAATGTAACACTTGAGGGGAAAGACAGTGCCAACAGTGCCAAGCTGACCTAAGAGTGACTCCTGGTACCTCCATTAACCGTTGTCTGTCTTCTGCTGGTCTTGTTCTTTCCTTAGCCAAGACCATCCAGATAAGTGTGGTGCGTTATGCTGGACAGCCATGTCCCTGCTTTCACGGGGGCAGCAGGAGGATTGCGTTACTTTGTCGTGTCTGATATCTAACCCAGGAACCATGTGAGGTGATTACTGATGTCTGCTGAATCTGATAGTAAGATTAGTGAGAAACAAAAAAAGTGATGTATGAGTGAGATTTGAAATTCCAACTGTGTAAGATCCCAGAGCTGGAGACTCTCTGTTCTGATCCTGTGAGAAGAAGAGACTTTGTATTTAAATGTTGAATGTTAGATTAAATATTAAGGGCCTGATTCTTCATTGCATTGCACTGGAGTTATTCCAGGATCAGTATTCTGACTGCACCTTTAAATATTAAATTTCTTCTGACAGGATGGAAGCTAATATGCAACCTCTGACATTGGGCTCCCATGCCGTTTCTTATGTCACAAATGATGACAATTGCCAGAAACAGTGACTAGCGGCAGCAAGAGACTCTGCAATACTCACTTTAATTGCATTCTATATTTTCAGATATAATTTACATTCTTAAAGTGTTGAAAAATGAGTGTCCTGACATGAGCACTGGTATCCTGTAGCGAGCCACTGGGAATGGGAAAGTTTTTCTTTCAAGATTCAACAAAAACAGTCCCTTACTGTGTGACAGAAACAAGCTGCACCAAACCTGCCAATGACTGAGCATGTTTTTCTAAATTCAAGCTGGGCTGCAGTCTACAGTTTGCAGCAGGGATTCAAACCCTGCAGGGAAACACCAGAGGCTAAACCTTTCTCCCAGCATCCGTCATGGTGCCAGGTAGGGAAGCAAGTGAGTAGCAAAACTCTCTCTGTACTAAAATAGCATAACAAATGGCTCCAGGGCACACACAGAGGCAAATACACAGCATTAATTAGTCTAAAAGTCATTAGCAAAATATTGCTAAAAAATCATAAGTGGTGTGATTGAGAGCTGGATGAGTTTTTGAACTCAGCAATATGAAACCCGAGTGTAGTAACTGTGAATTTGATGCGCGTGGGGAGGTTTCAGTGACACAGACTCGTTTTGATGGGAAGGAAGAAACACAGTATAAAATATAATTTGCTGTAGAAAATAAAGGCTCTGATCGAAATGTAAATTTTTCCAGCAAATTCCAGCCTATGAAAGACAGAAGAAACAGACGTTACTCTTTACTAGAATTAGTCTTGTTATTTACAGTGAACATTTTCTTGCTTAGCTGTGTTTTTCTAGGTGGAAATTGTCTTGAAGTGAATAATGCATTTTTCAAATATGTTCATTGTTCAAAGTTTTGGACAAATATTTATGAGACTAGATTTCAGCTTATGGAGCATTCATGAATAGCCCATACTTAATTTTACTTTCCACATTCAATATTTAGTATGACATCCTTGAGCTATGTGATCCATCATGTAAGTCTTAAGTTTTAAATATTTTTTCATTTTTCAATATACTTCTGCTCTTGACCAATGGGAAATGAAGAATATATTTACCATATTTTGCTGAACACAGGAGTCTAACATGACTGGAGACCCAAGGCATTACTGACATTGTTAGCTTGTCCTGTTTCATAGAATTTGCGAAGTGTTAAGGTGATTAGGACTTCTTATGGGGACTTGGGCTTCTAAATCACTTCAAACTCATGAGAACGATATCACCTCTAAAAAGGTACTTCTTGGTGTATGCTGTCACCAGAGGTCAAGCTAGAAAGCTATAGTATACAGTATTCTCCAGCAGGGATGAGAGTTCTCCCTTCCCGTACTGAAGACATACTTGTTGTCTTTCAACAATATCCTTTAATAATACTGGTTTTTGCCTTCCAGCGTATAGTTACATCATCTGGCACATCCAAGCAATAGAAGTGGTGATGGTTGTCCAATGTTCAATGCATCTTACTGGAAGCAATTTTATTTACAGATTAGGTTTTTTCTGGGAAGTGCCAGAATTCCACAAGGAGCGGCTGTTTCCTTTACATGCAAAATCTGGAAAGCTATGATGTGCTCAAGTGCTTTGACTTTGTTACATGTTATAAATGCTCAAACCATGAAATCTAAAACAATATTTAGACTGGAATGTACTGAAAGACAGGATATTTAGATTGAAGAGGTTTTTTCTGTTGAGAAGTAGAGAGGAACAGCTATTTATACAGTTTTGCATGTAGGGTTACGTTTGGATTTCAATTACCTTCATTATTTGTACATTGAGTTTTCAGTTTAGACTTAATCCTAAAAACAAGTCCAACTAAATGTGTTTCTGTACAAATGATATTTATTCACACTTGAGATTTACCAAATCTTCTGTGATAATGAATTTGCTTGCTATTTGGTAATTTTGAAGTTACATGATTTAAAATATATGGATCAGTAATTGTATCAATTTTTAAACTTTAAAGGGGACATTTTGGGAAGAATTAAAGCCTACAATATGTTGTTCTTGCAAATGCGCAAGGCATCTACCTAATTCCACCACTGCCTGTCTCCTGTGACTTAACATTTGCTGAAAAATATACAATGAAGAAATGCAAAAATAAACAAAATACTTGGCATTTACAAACTTGGGGTTTTTTCATCCGAAGGCTGTAAAGATGTTTACAAAAAAATGCTTCCACGGCTAGACCTCAAAACATCTTATTGAGCTGCTGAGTAGGGGTGTTTTCCCATTTGGAAAGTGTAAGATGTATTTGTCAAATGACTGGAAAAAGTGAACAGATTATGTGTTAATGACTTTTGCCTCCACTTCCCATGTCCCTAGCAAAAAGGCTGCTGGGCTGCATTTGTAGAGTGGCTACTGTCATTGTGAAGAGGTTAGAGAAATGCTTCATGGCATGACATTGTCCTCTAAGTGCTGTTTATATCCTAAATACACTGACAGCAGCTGTGTTCACAACCAGGGTGGTCCAGTGAATGAGGTTTAAAGTTGGGAGCGAGGAGAGCTTGCTTCCACTCCAAAATCTGTCACTGGCTGCTTCTTGGTCCAAAGTTTCTCTCCGTGTCTCTTTCACTTAGCAATATCTTTCTCTTGTAGCTATTTTATGCAGAATGTAGGAGATTATGATGGATTAAGACCTCGTTTTGAACATTCACAGGGCAGTATCTGTGGCTAGCAGCCTCTATTCCCTCCAGCTGCTTTTGAGCATCGCACCTCCCTGTAGCCGGTCCTGACCTAGAATCAACTTTGTGTACTCATTATCATTTAGGCAGAAGATATCAACGAGGCGTGTTTGGGTACAGCATCCTCAACGTGAGCTAATAGCTGGGGTAATACAGAGGCCGGGAGCCCATCAGCATAGGTTACTGGCACTGCATAGGCACACGTACCTCCTCTTTATTCTCTACCCTAGCTTCACATACTTTTGTGACCAAAGTTCAAAGTCTCAGTCTCCCTTTTCGAGGCATTCAGAGATCTGTTCACAGTGGAATTCAAGACCAAAACCATTTGTCTTTTAAAGACCTGAGATGAAGACAGGAGTTGATGTTTCTGCTCCTTCTGTATACCTGTGGTTTTGGTTTTGGAATAAGGTTCTTTCTGCTCACTCCATACACCTCAAGTATCAAAAATGCAACCCGTGATCCTGAAACCTCTGTTCCTCAAACTACATAAGAATCAGATCATCATGAGAGCAGCTTTCTAGAGAAAGCATGAGATTTGAAGAAGAAAACCAACAAAAATTCAAATCCAGGCAAAAGTAAGACTGTCTGGATTATAGCTCCCCACCTTGCTGCAACAACAATAAATAAATCCCCTCTATCTGTCGTGAGGTTATGCCTTTTTGCTTCCATGGGAGTCCATGTGCTGCTCACAATGTCTCAGGCCTGATTGTATGAGGCACATGCCACACGCCTGGAGGGAAGATGCTCCATGGATCACCACCTAGGGAGCTGTTTGAGGGCTGGCGCTGTAACCTGCTCTGGGGAAAGATGTGAAGTCATGTGGCATGGCATGGTCCTGGCTGCACAGCTTACAGATTCACACTGGGGCTGTGTCCAGTTCAGGCACCTGCTCAATGTGATCTCCAAACCATCCACACACTCTGCCTTCGACCCGTTAAGGTTAACTTTCTGCATCATGGATCTGCTGAGCTAAGTGGAAGTACGCCTGTTGCAATGCACACAGCTGTCCTTGGCTTCTTTAGATTAATACTGGTAAAGAAAATAAAAACCTTTTTTCTGCCTTTGAAGGTAATAGCTATCTCCAACACCTGTCGAGGAGCCTTTCAGAGAAATTTGGAAGAACAGATTGTGTGGCAGCTTAAATTCCTTCAGCATACAGTACCCTTTACTTTCTTCCTTGCAGATGGCTTGTCCTGATCTCAGCGTTATTGAATATAAATATGACATACTGCAGTATACTGGAGAAAGGTCAAAACAATTTCCGCTAAGAAACAGTTTTTCACTAGGCAAGATAATGATGACTCTTCTTTTTAATTATTGATTCTACAGAGTATTTGCAGTAGTAAAATGAGTTTTGAGAGTCTTGTCTTTGCTTGTAAACAAGATAAAAATAGTTCAGTTCAGATATAGTGGTAATAGGGTCCATATACAAAAATCAAGAAATTCAAATGATGGTTCTCACAAATTATCTTCATGTTCAGTGCAGAAATGAAAACTGAAGGACAGTGCTGGTACTACTGCCTGTGCTGCTGACTGTCCCGGTTGCCTGAATTTTTTTCTTTCAACTAGAATAGGCTTGGATGTTTTCATCTTGAAAGGGAAAATACTTTATTCTTGTTAAACAAAAGAAAAACCTGCTAAGTTTTCCTTTAAAAAGTATGCATCATTCTTCAGACCATTGAATATTTTAAATTTTCTTTCCTTCAACACTATTCTTCGCCAAAATGAACAAGATTTTCCTCACTGGTCAATCTGAATCAGTTCTCCCTGCCATTGACTGAATGTCATGGGTAAGAGTGGGGAACCTGTGGCTGGGGGTCAGAAAAAATTGGAGCTGGAATTAAACTGTTTTAAGTGTCTGTGGAATAATTCAGATGGGACCTAGCCAACAGTGCCTCTGGGCATCCCAGCCTTTTTGGAAACAACTAGATTTGACAGCCTAGGCTAGACTTTGCTATAGAGCAATTAGTTTAAACTGTAAAAAAATTGTAATGCTTAACAAAACTGAGTTAAAATACAGGATGGAATTTAATCATCCTACTGCATAACCTCTTTCATCCATAGATGCAAAAGGGCTCTGCAATTCCCTGATAAATGAATCTCAAAGGGACAAAGTTGTCCCCTGAGAACTTCATGCAGGACTAAGTTTTGGAACTTGGGCTAAGGCTTAGCACATGTATAAGCCTAGGGCTGGGGTTGAATGAGAGATTGAGTGTAGAACTGTAGGTGAAGTGGGGATGCAAAGGTGATGCCAAAGAAATCGGCAGTCTCCAGAATTGACTTCTTCCTGCAGAAATTCTTCATGGGGGGGAGGCCTACGGGGTGTCCTGTATGGCTCAGTCATTGCCTAGGGTCATGGTTGGGGTTAGTAGAGAGACAGAGCCTAGAGCTGCGGTTGGATTGGGGCTGCAAAAAGTCTGTCAAAGGAAGAAGCAAGCTGGGGAAGTATTTATCTTGCAAGAGCTTCATATGGGACTTCATGTGGGTTTTACTAGTTAACATCTGGAGTTCCATTCCAACCTATATTATTCTATGATTATGTATTGATTCTGGGAAACAGTGTGAAATGAAACATAAAAAAATCTCTGTGGCTGCAGTTCAAGTTTAAAAAACAGAAAATTTTTGTTCTCCCATGGTCTCCTCAACATGAAGGAGTTTGATGCAGCACTGCATTGGCTATTATCCAGTCTAGTTGGGAGGGAAATTGTAATCCTCCTCTTGGAATCCAGCCTTTACTGCCAATGCCCCTGGCCTCTCTTCTACGGAGAGCTGAAGTCAGCCAAGTGGAACCACAAGCCCTGCGAGACACTGACACTCACAAACCAGTCCTCTTGCTCTTCTACCTCAACATTTCCCTCTTGTTTGCTGAATTTCCTTGTTGGCCCAGGCAACTCCAAGCTAGACAAGTCTTTGCTGTGGCAAACCATCTATCCCCGTTGGGCATGGAGAAGACAAAATGCATTTCCTGGCTCCAGCAAACGGATGAGTCTTCATCATACCAAAAATTCAGCTGTGACACTTCCAGCACATATGGGAGAAAGTGCCTGGGAACTGGGAATGCCATGTTTTGAATGCTGAACCATCCCTTCTTGGGCAGGTATTTTGGGAGTCAGTTGACAGGCGAGTTTGTTGGGCCCATTCACGTAGTCAGCCTGGCATGTCAGTTCTACTAGGCATTGATTTGTCAGCCAAACTTGCTACTATCTTTCTGTGAGATCCAATGTTAGGCCTTACAAAACATTTTCTCTCTTAGAAGTTTCCAGCACTCTGGAAGAAGTTGTAGAGATAAGGGTCAAAGCATAGAATAAAATATTTAATTAAGTACTAACTGCTGAATTTTCAAGTGTTGCCCATTTCAAGGGCCAATTTAAACAAGACAGAATTAAGCTGAGCAGTTTACCTTCCTAACGCTGCTTGCTATAGCGTAATAAATGATAGGGCCGTAAGCCAAGGAAGGCGACTGGAAAAATGTTTTATTTAGACTCCTACAATAGCCAATTCGACATCATGGTAGGAATGCAGTAGGTTAGGAGTGAGCTTAACTGGAAGAGCTACCATAAGTGATGAGTTACTGAAGAGACTGAATTTATGCTTCGTATTTCCCCAAACACCCCTATGGTATTTAAAGATTTTAGAAGTGGATGTTATTTTATTGAAGGAGGGGAGAGCAGGGAAGAGATTTTCCTTGTCTCTATTTTACTCTTTTTTTCTCTACGTTTCTTCTGTATGGGTATTTGCTTCGTTGTATTTCTAGTTTCACCGCTAGCTAAGTGCTTTTTGAGAAGTTACTCCATTCTCCATACCGCTGTTTTTCTTTCTGTGAAATAGCAACAGCGCTTCCTTCTTTCTCTCTGGAGCCTCCAGCTTTCTGAAGTCTCTAGAGAGCTTTCATTATATTTTGTTTTATTGGCAGTAAGACCAGCAACTTTAGAACTGCGCAGAGAACAAAGCGAATTTAGCTTGTGAGAACACTTGTATCCAATTCGGTGAGAAACAAGGTCCGTTTTGCTGCTGCCCTGAGGAGGCTTGTGACTGGAAAGCTGTGATGAGAAGAGCAGCAGCACTGTCTTGCTGCACAGAACCCTTCTCCCAGAACCTGGCTACCTTTTTGTCACATCATAAGGTCACTTCCATACTCTTTCCAAGCTCTTTATTACTCCTGAAGAATTATTAATATACTGTTGACAAAACTGCGTTTTGTTCCTACGTCTGATACTGTTGTGTGCTGCTGTTTCTTTTCCTATCTTTTAGCTCCTCCTCTGAAAGGGAGAATTTGGGAAGAAAAAGTTTAGAATTATGCCAATTAAGCTTGATTTGGTATAACTCTGTATATTAAAAAAGTATGAGTTATACCTTTTACATTGCACAGACTAACAAAAAACTGAAATAAAATAACATCTCAATTATCTATCGTATTAAATAACGTCTATAAACAATGCCATCAGGTACTGCGTTGTAGTCCGGTACCTAATACAGTCCTGTTAGCGTTTGTGGAGTAACACACGCTTGTAATAACTTTCCTTGTGATATGATTTCATGCTATCTATGTTTATGGAAGCCATGAGCAGTTTGACCCTTGGCAGAACGCTTGAAATTGTAACCGACCTCTTCAATGTGCCGTTTTCTGTCTTTGTGAGGCTGTGCCTGGTGATGGATGGCTGAGAAGGTCATAGCGGCAAAATACTGCATGTGCATTTTTATAGTGACTGAAATGTTCAAAAAACAAAAAACCAGAATGAATTTTCATCACGGTTTGAAGTATTGTTTAGAAATCTGCTGTGATCTCTTTGTTGTGGCTGAATTCTAAGCTTTCTTTTTTGATTTGTTTTTAGAAGGCTTTCTATACTGCAGTAGTCATCGTCCCACTTCCTAGTTGGCCCAGTGTTTTTCTTCTGTGCTCATGCACATACTTCCACCAGAAGAACCCTGACATTTCGGTGCAAAGCTGGACTAATAAGGAGCTTTTGAAATTATTAGACAGAGCGGTACCACTGCGAGCGCTGACCCATTTGAAATGGCAAATCAAACCAGCTGGCTCTGGGCCCTTTGAAATGAGCACGCACAGTGTTTCACCGGGTCTCCTAAGGAGTTTTCTGCATTTGTCATAAATATTCATCCGTATCTTCTCTGCCTTTTGGATTTTCACTAAGGTGTGTTGTTTGAAGTGCTTTTAAAACATGATTAGCATGCTTGCATGGGACACTTAAATGAGGTTCAGACCCTGTTGTGCTGCTGCTCTACAAACCCCTTAGAGGAGAGTGAGTCATTGCAAAGGAGAGCTCACAATTTAAATAGGCAAGATAGAATAAGAGAAGAAGACAAAAAAGCGGCTACGTGAGGACAGTGATTTGGTCGATCTCCAGCAGACGCAGCTGGGAATACAGCTCAGCCAGTACGCACTCTGATATGAGCCCGTGTGTTTCTAAATAATAAGACTCTGAAATTAAGAAAGAAAAACATGGTTCTGTGAGACAAGTCCTGAATTAATCTATTAGTTTGAGGAGAGATACATGGCTACTTACGTTCAGGCTATGCCTCTTTGTTTAAAGACTTCGTAGTATTACATCAGGCCATTTTTTGCAACAGTGTAAGGGCATAACATCATGTGCAAAGCAGTTTTGTTCTTCCTCTAATGTTTGTTTAAGTACTTAGCTTTTTATTTAGCTTAGCAAGTGGTAGATGAACTTGTATCTAACCCTAGTCTTGATTTTATTTTGAAAACCTCTGATCAGACAGTATTTTTGAACTTCACGTAAGACTCAGATAACAATCTTAAGTGTTTCACTCTTTGTTTTATTTCTTAAATGTGTCATATTTAACTACATGATGCGATGTTTTTATTGGTTTTGTGAGGCAAAAAGTTCAGTTGGTGGAGGTTAATACTTTCTCAAAGCCTGGAGTCATGGTATGTTTTTCTATCCTAGAATTATTGTCCTATCTTTTAATCTTTTGGTGTCTTTTAAAAACACTTGGCTAACACCATTCATTTGTGAAAAAAGCAAGGGGCGTCCCCACATAGATTAATATCTTTGCTACTTTGATGAGCCTTTGAGAAATGTGAATTTGTTTGCTCGTGTCGTACTTGTATACAATGCAGCGAAAACACCTTATTTTAATTAGCTAGTGGATTCCTGTCCCTTAGGAATAGTTCATCCAATGGCCTTCTCCCTATGGGTTGCAGCTGAACCGAAATTGGACAGCTTGGAACGGTATCTTTGCCCCACTGAAGAATTTAGAGAAGAATTTGAGACACACGAGACAAGCTGTCTTTCTAACTGAGAGCTGAAATCTGGTCCAAAGCATTCGTGCAGGAAGTTTCATACTCTGAAGGTCTCTAAATTTGTGCATGTCAATAGCTACTGTTCATTTGTGTGCTACAAGCTACATGGATGTGGACTCACAGGGGAAGAGGCATGTTGCAATCTGGAGTCTTACTGGGCAAGAGCGAAAGTATTTTAACTACAAAAGAAAGAGCAAATGTTGTGCAAGATCTTTACAAGGTATCGATGAGTCTGAGCTTGCAGTCTGAGATAGGAACCAAATGAAATAGCATCTCAAACTCTAACCTGCTGTTGTGGGTTCATACTCTTAAATAAAAGTACAATTAGGACGAGGCAGACGCAAGTACGGACTTTATTTCAGAACACAGAAAATAGAACAGGGCAGGCTTTGTTCAGGAAATAGTTACAAACAAAAGCAGTCATGGCTTATACAGAGGACAAACACATTTGTATTTCTTATGCTGAATTAATTATTTCTTACGTAAAGAGTGCCTTTCCTATGGCCAGGATGTAGAAGACTCGGAAGTTTTTGCTATTTAAGTGCCAGTTGCTGAGGGTGACTCTAATCCGCTTTAACTTGCGCATCTAACTTCTGGTAAATGTCTCTTTGTCCTCATAAACCCATGCAGTGTGTTCACTTCGTACATCTTATTCTCTTATTTTTTCACTATTTTGTGGTTTTCCCATTTACCACCCATGACTTTTGCAATTCAATGATTTTTAGCATGCCAAGTGAACATGAATAATTTGTAGAGATTTTAACTGATTCCTGCTTCTCCTGCAGCTGGTTTTAAACTGTGCTTACACACTTTTGGTTTACTTGAGTGTTAATGTATGGCTATCCCAATCACAGCTGGGACAACCATGATCTTGCAGAAGAGTCACACCTTCACCTCTCCTCATTAAAACCTTCACTTTGGCTGAACTCGAGAAGATAAAGGTAAGATATCTTTCTTTTTTTGGTTTGTCTTCTGGCTTTGAACGTCAGTTTGCTGAAGAGAACTTTAATTTTAAATGAAAGAAGACGTTCCTGGGTATGCATGTGATTTCAAGGGCTGTAGTGTTTGTGGGAGGAATTTTATATATCTTGTTGGAAACATAAGAGTTGACAGCTCTGATTATGGGCAAGAAGTGTTTCTGAAAGACTCTCTGAAGTAAAGAACCCAGTGCTGGTTAGCCGTGTTTCTTCTCTCCTTTTGCTTTTCTGAAATCGTCTAGACACTTACTGGCAGGAGCATTCAGGGGACAGATAAACTGTAAGTTCAATGAATTACTGTGGGAAATTAATTTGGAACTCATTAGTAACCATATTTCTGTGAGAGACCTGACTGTAAGAGTTAGTAACTCAATAAGTAAACATAACACTGCCGTGTGGTTCGCATCCAATCTAACCAGCGTAGCACAAATTTGAAAGCCTCTTATTTAGTTGTTGATAAATTATAAGTCAAGAGTTGCTAGACATAATGGTGGAAGTAGTTGTTATAGAATTAAGAAAATCAATAATGGTTTATGCTACTCACAAGACAGAAAGCTGTGTTCGCTGAATCAATTATGTATGACATTTGCTATTGTCTGGGATGAAAGTATTTTAAAAACCAAATGCTTAATACAACAAAAACATCTATGTCCAATTGCTGTGTTTACTTCATGAACGTTAACAAAGCTGGAAAGGTCCATAAGCTGGAGCTGATTTGTATATTCACGAGGGTAATTTGCATTGGTTCCAATATCGATGGGATAGTGGAAAGCAGAAGTCTCCCTGCTACCGTAAGGTATGGCTGGGGTTTATCTTTGTCTCATTTTAGGCCCGTTTCCTTTCACATCAACATGAACAGGGACACTCTGCATCTTTTATTCCCTTCTCACCTGCTGGTCTGGACCCCAGAACTAAACTGGGTACTTTTCTACCACCCACTCACATGGTTCTTTGACTGTAGTGGTTCTTTGGTTTTATGCTTTTAGATATTGCCTAGAAATTGATTTATTACCGATTTCAAACAACCTTGCTCTTAAAGTATGATGGGCACCTTGACATAGGAGAAAGTAGAATTCAGCACCAGAGTTGTCTGGTGGATAAATCAGAAGGCATTTCTAGGATGGGGGACAAATGCTGGATGTTATGAGTCTTCATGAATATGCAATCTCATGAAGCTCATTAAATTACTCCAAACATTGCCATCACACAATAACTGCTTTTTGTTTGTTTGGTTTTTTTTTTGTCCTGATGTAAGAATGATGTCATAATGATTTGTTATTGCTCTGATGAAAAAGAAAAAACCAGGAGAACGTGGTGTAACATGACTCCTTCCAGATGTTGGAGTCATGGTGTAGCAAATTATATTTCCGTCTAATATTCTGTGATTTTTATCTGTGAAGTTTCCATTAAAATCCAGCAGCATTTTCAGTTTGTTGGGAACATTGAAGTCTTTCTAACTTATTCATTCTAACTGAGTCATATATCTGCTCATAAGTTTCTGAGACAGATTTTTGCCTGACACTTGCTGTGCTTGGCCTCAGCTACACGGTCCAGTCTTCAGGAAAATTTAAACAAATTATGCTCAGCTGCCTTGAAGTTAGATTGGGGCAAAGTTACAGTCTTCATGTACTCCAAAGGACACTTCTGTGCTTTTGTAACGCACGCAGCTGTTGTTATAAATCTTGAAGTGGGATTCTTTCATTGTTCTCAAATTGGAGTGAAAAACAAGCTCGAATTCAAAAATATGGGTTCGTTATTTTAAAAGTTGCCATTTGCAAATGTACAATAGAATGGCCTTTTTTTTCTGGTTAACAGAATAATTTAACATCTTACACATCAACAAATAGCCTATTAATGAAGACCATCTGAGGTATACAGATGAGTTCAAGTAGAGATTTATCAAGACTTTAACTCAACATCCTTAAACTGTGTGCTTTAATGTAGGATATGTTAATTGAGAATGTGTAATTCAAAGGACAGTTTATTTTTAAAATCACATGCTTCATTTTTAGGTTTTTTTAACTCAAAAGTCTTACTTAAATGTGAGAACTCAAGAAAACAAGATGCAATAAAGGGGATGAACCCAGTGACATTCAAGTACAGTGTCCATATTCTTATTCAGAAATAAAATAGCTTTATTCAGTTTGTAATAATCAACCTCCACAATTAATTAGGGTAAACACATATGTGCAGGGCCATTTAATGTGATTCTACTGATCCCTTTTAGAAGTTTATTATTTTCCAGGGGATATATATACAAAAATATCTTCATTTGAAAGAAATGAGATAACCATATGAAGCAATTATCCCTTTTTGCATTTTCATTGTTTTGTCTACATGGTAACATGAAGTTTAACTGGTATCTCTGAGTATAGCCCTAATGTTGGTAGTTTGAATCTTACCAGTATCAGTAGAGGAAAATGTTTCTAAAACCACAAAAATCAGAAAAGAGCTCGAGTACATACTTCAAAAAAAAAAAAAGTCTTACAGTTTATTATAGGTAGAATTTACATTGCTTATGTGTATGCTTAGGTGTTATTGCTCAAATAGTTTAGAAGCACTGAGATATTTTGTAGGTTTTTTTCTATTTTTCCTAAAAGTTAGAGGACATAGGTTTTAAAACTACTGTTCTTACAAGCTAGAGCCAACAGATGAAAACACTGGAATCAGGGTAGTCTATTCAGTAAAGGTTTCCCTCATCCACCAATTTCAGTAAAAATTCGAGCCTTAGCTGCTTTTAGATATTTAATACTAAAAATAGCATGACATTTGGGTAATATTAATTTCCTCTTTCCCATGTAGAATGGAGACACTGTAATATTTTGAATCCCCCTTGAGTCCATGGTTTGACACTGTGTTTGGTTTTAATGTTTTGTTAAGGGTACCTTGTTTAATATTACTATTATTGTCTAGATTTATGCTGCCTTAAACCTAAAAACAAGCCAAGTTGTTAATCAAACAGCTATTTAAAGGGAAATAAGTTTTCTCCATTAGTTCCGAATCTGCACTTTACACCATAACCCAGTTAAGGAACCACTGACTGGGTACAGGAAATGGCACCATGCTCTCTAGCTGGAATTCTCAATCGTAGTCACCGTCATCACATAATTACACTAAGGAACTTAGCTTCAAGCCAAAAGTTTCAGCCTGGTAAGATTATGCAGCTGAAGCAAAGCCCAGTAATAGCATCTCTCCAGACCTCTTCTAAAATGGACTGTGTTTTATTTTTCTTTAATAAAAATGCTTTACAACAATCTTGCTTTCATATATTGTGACACTCTGTAAGCATGCTCATGACACGTCAGTCTTCTGCTGATAAAAACTGAAATGTAGGATAGAGGAGACATTGTACAAGAGGCATATTTACCACTGTTGCTAGGAAAGGCAGTATCATCACGGAGTCAGCTGCAGGGAAGGCTGACGCCAGGGCAGCACTGGTCACCCGCATGTGTTTGGGAATACCCTGCGTAAAAAAGAACTGGTAGGTACTTGTCTAATGAGATAGCATGCAGCAGTGAGACTGGCCAAAGGGATAGTGACAGTTCTCAAGGGAATTTGAGAGGTGTGCTTAAAAAAACAAGTCCAGAGTTTACCGAAGTTCTGGGGCTGGCTCTGCATGCAGGATGAGAGGGCTGGGAGCTGGAGCCTTCTCCAGAGCCGAGAAAGACAGCCGTGGCAGAGTTAATCTAGTGTGCATGGCACGCTGCTGCAGTGGAACTCTGACTTTTAATGACTCCAAAACCTCCTCGTCACCCGAGGAAGGAGCATGCTGGGGTTTGCCTCCGCTCCGCTTGACAAGGTGTTGGGAGGGACCGATCCCCCTTCCATGAAAGCACTTGTCAGTTGTATCAAATGCGGCAAGACAAGCACCAATGTCACCCGGAGAAAACTGGAACGCAGCTGACATTCGATGCGTATGCGTTCACTGCGCGCAGCAACACAGCCTAATTTCATGTGATATATGCAAATACACAATATTTTGTCTTTTTCTATTTCCATGGCGCGCTCTCAGAGCTGTGTCTTGACTGATTTAAAGCAATGTGCAGTTTTTATCTGAGTTCCTGGTTTAAATAAGCAGTGAAGGCAAATTCTGCGTGTGGTGTGCAACTTCTGAATGTTGATTGTTTAGGCAGATAAATGGAGAATTCTCTGACATGTTGCTCTGGTTAGTTAAAAAAACCAACCAACCAAACAAAAAGCCCCCATAAAATGAGAACCCTGAATGCTGTCAGTCAACAGTTTTTGTGGTGTTTTAGGATTTGGTTTATATCCAAACCAGCCAGCCTTGATTCAAAGCATTATAATTAAATACCAACGGATTATCTGTCCTTGTAAGCACATTGTAACAACTGCACCCCTGATGTGTACGACTTCTTTGGTAGTATCCCAGTAAAGATCGTGGTGCTTTTGTGTTCGATATGACTCTGTTAAAATGTTCATGGTACATGAGAGCTGAACTAACCAGTGCCACTAGCCACCCCTTTCACTGGTGCAGCAGAACTTGAGCAAGATTGGTACTTTATCTAACCCTATTGCACTTATGCTTGGAATTTCCTAGGAAAAGTGGATGCAAAATTCACTCATTTAAGAAATAAATGGATTTATAAAATAGGTCCAGCTCAAAACTGGGCCCTTCCTACACAGTGAAATTAAAATGAAGCACTTGCTTCATTTTATGGTGCTAATTTTATCTGAAATATTTTCCCTTTTTTTTTTCTTTTTAATGTATTGGGGTGTAATTTATTTGTCATTAAAATTATCTGTTTATTTTTTATGTGACCACCACTTGTTTCTTTACTTTGGGGTTTTAACTCAAAGTCTCTATTAATAGAGATGAGCTGATCACTTGTAACCCTCATTGAAAGAAACCGCAGTTGGCACATGCTTGATACCTGCCTGATACCTGTCTCAGTTTAAGCAAGAAAGAGGTGAACAGCTACTGGGGTTCGTGGCTTAAAACTCTTGGAAGGAAAAGCATGGCTTAGTTGCCAGTTTTACAGAGCATAAACTTTTCTCCTACTTCCCTTCATCTGACTCTTGGAGACTGAACATATCTGTCAAATGCTGCTCTTGGCCTCATGTCTGAGAAATCTTCTGACGTATTTTCCTAAGGGAGATGCAGCTGTTAGTGCTTGTGCTTGGGCAATCTGTGATCAGAATATTTTAATTGCCTCCTTACAGCTTGAAAATGACTGACTAGAGATTCCCCTTGTCTTTGCTTGGCCTCCTTCTTCTGGAAGGCAATCTAAGAATTTTAGAGATGTACTGAAAGTGACTTTTCTGATACTGCAGAGCTCTATATTTTGGTCAGTTGAGCAAAAACATGAAGTTGAGAATCAAAGCAGAATTATACTGTAGACATGTCTATTTGGAGATGCCTTTGAGAAGTAAAATTAAGAGAATTCTGCTCTGCTTTAGTTTCTGTATTATAGTTTGAATCTGGGCAGGGAAGTAGTGCATAGTAAGCCAAGGTGTGAATTTATACAGCACAAGCAACCCCGTCAGAAACTGCTGTCTGGCTATTTGTATCCGGTGATTAGACAAATTAGATTACTACAACTATTCAGAGACTGGAAATATTTACTCAGTGGAGGGAAACCTACAACGTATTTAGAATGCCTGTGACAATTCTCATCCTTGCCTTGACAAGAGAAGCCATTACAGTTGGCAGCCAATTTATTAGTTTACAGGTTTTTAGGGATTAGGAGTTTATTTAATAAGGATATTATGAGAAAGTTCTATGGTAGGGGAGGCTGTTTAGTCATCAAGGAAAGATTTCAAAAGCTACAGGCTGCACCAGGGGTGGGAAGTTCTTTATTACAGTGCTGCTGTCTAGCCAAACTTGAACACAAGGCTTATTTCCTTGCAGGACTGGAGTTTATCATGCAGAAGGAGTAATTAAATTTAAATTGTGTCAGTCAACTGCCTGAAAATGAAGATAAGTCGATGAACGTTGCTCTGAGGAGGAAGAAGGAAATTATTAGTTGTAATTATACTGTGTCCAGCAGAAATGCTTCACACACCTTGAATCTGTTGCAAAGGGAGGAAAAAACCCTAAACAAAGCACCTTCAATACTTCTCTTAATGTTTAAAATTTCTTGAGTTCATGTGGATGGACTGTGCCGTGAATGAGGAATTGGTGGCGTGGTCACATCCAGAGGGTAGTGGCCAACAGCTCAATGTCCAGATGAAGATCAGTGATGAGTGGTGTCCCTCAGGGTTCCGTACTGGGACCAGAACTGTTTAATATCTTCATTTATGACATAGACAGTGGTATCGAGTGCACCCTCTGCAAGTTTGCAGACGACATCAAGCTGAGTGGTGTGGTTGACACACCTGAGGGATGGGATGACATCCAGAGGGACCTGGACAAGCTCAAGAAGTTGGCCCTGAGTTCAACAAGGCCAAGTGCAAGGTCCTGCACCTGGGTCAGGGCAATCCTTGGTATCAATATGTACTGGGGGATGATGTGATTGAGAGCAGCCCTACAGAGAACGACTTGGGGGTACTGGTGGATGAAAGGCTGGACATGAGCTGACAATGTGTTTTACTCCGGATTCTTTTTATCATATCATCGCTGTGAACTACAGATGAACCAGAATTCACAGTGAATGGTGTGACAAAACATTCACAAGTAGTTCAGTTCTTTTCTCCACTTTAAAGAATGTAGATTAAGCCTGAGAAATTAATTCCTCAGAGATAACTGTTCATGCAATTTTTATTCAAAATATGCAAACGAGTGCAATTTCCAGCCAAGCAGTGTAAGCACAATAAGTGTTTTTAGAGCCTTCATTTATTTAAAATCTATTCAAATATATGAATGTATTTTAAAGATAATCCATTAGCCAAACTCCAAACTCTCCAAGCAAAGATTTTTCTAGATTGTAATTCCTTCATCTTCCCCCAACTGCCTTTTTTCCTCCACGGAGAAACATTTCCCTTACCATAAGATTCTGATTTAAGCTGCTACAGTCCCCTGACTCAGCTGAAGGCAATGTCTGGAAGTTGATTGCTGCCACTTGTGTCCAGGAGGCTTCATGGGAGAAGCACCATTTTTTCCTCTCCTGGAGAGAGAGCAGTGGCAAGGTGCGTGCTTTTCCTTCAGCCATCTGATTTTTCTCCATGGTATGTAATTTACATTTAGAAAAGTCTTTGATAATCTAGTAAGGTTATGCAAGAGTGTATTCCTTCCTTCTCAAATATTTTTCAGTTTTGTTATTTTTTTTTTTTAATATATTCCTGGAAATTTGGGGTTAATTCCTTAATTGCTTGGTCTTTTCAGCCTTTCTGTCTTTTGGTGGGCAATGTTTTGAAAAGGAAACATAAAAGTTTTGCTGAGTATAAAATGGTCTGTTCACATCTCACCATCTTGTTTGTTTTCTCCTGGAAGACAAAAATATCTCTTTTTAATTTATGCATTTTGGATGACTTTACTGATGGCTTTGTTTAGAAGTACCCTTGAAATTAGACATAGGGAAGCTTTCTGCATGGCTGAAAGTAAAGGAATAGTGTTCTACACCGTAAACAATGGCAATCTTGTGCTTGACCCACTAGGCTAGGATTAGAATGGATGGCGTTGCCTGATGGGGTATGACATTCTTTCAGACTCCAGATTTTCATTTGAGGAGAGAAAAGAGGCTATATGGCCTAACAGGAAAAGGGAGTAATATTAGAACACTAAACTTAGAGTGAGTTTTCTTTAAAGCCTTACACAATAAAACACACAAGAAAGCAGCTTTAAGTAGAGGAACGTATTTTTGTTAGCTGATGGTGGAGGTTTTTATACAAGAAGTGCTTCTGCATCTGCTTTTCCATCAGAAGTGTGCAGGTGGGTTGTGTTAATTGATACAGTACAGGTGCATTGAGGAAAAAATCCATTAGCCACTACAATGCTAGTTTTGGTGTATACTGGGTATGGTTTTTGTGCATGTCCATATGGGTTTTTGAATGTCAAGTCTGGCCTTCATCATCTTACAAATATGTTTCAAAAGGTTGCTAAATTTCATGCAATTAGAACAAAACGTTAAGTACAATAATTTCGTGCTTTGTGCAGTACAAACAAAAAACCTCAGAACTTGTAAGGGAAGGGAGTGTGTCAAATTAATCTAGAAAAGTCAGACAAAAAGACTTTGCTTGGAAAAGAAAGGCAGGGTGGTTTTAATTAACATTTTGCTTCGGGTCATGCCATGTTCTTTCAATTAGGACTTTTGGGTAAGAAAGACAGTCTCTTCCTACATGTCTTTGCTCCTTTAAAGGGAAAGGTTTGGTCATTTTCCAGGGGTGGGGGAAGGGGATATTTTGAGTTGTGTTTAGTATGGGGGAGTATGAAATGTGATTCTCTCTTAATTCTGAATATAATTGAGAAAAGTCAGACCCAAGCAAATTTAAGTGCCATTCTTAAATTCTTCATTTTTCTTTCAGTTCGGCTCTCTTTGTTTTCTTCAGAATTATTTTTCCACTACAAAACTGTGGCACAAATAATTTTCCCTGATGCCTTGATCACTGTTTTGTTAAAGTTCAGTATATCTATTCAATAGTTCGTTTGCAGCCTTTTGCTGGAATGGGGATAGCTTTCTGTGTGGTGTCTCTCGGTGCACGTCTTAAAGTACCTGTATCTTAGGGATTCAAAGTTTGCAAACATTGCTCCTTTCTCGTTACAACAACTTTTTTTAACAATGTGTTTCCTCTGTATGTGTGTGCGCTCTGCAACGGGCGCCCTTTGTCTCTAACCTCCAGTTCTGGGTGGAATAAAGTGCTGAAGCAAACAGGAAGGTTTGCTGGGGAGCTCTCCAAGAGTTCCGTGACACTTTCTCCTTCGGGCCAAGCTATAGCTCGCTTCCAGCTGATACACACAGAATGAACGCCCTAGTTCCCATCTTGCCTGCTAAAACCAGACCTAAACAAGCAAGAAGGATAAACTAGTGTATATCCATATCTAAAGAAGAGCTGTAGAAAGCTTATCCGTGAATATTTCCCTTGTCCTCCACAGTCAATTTAGCAAGCACTGTTAACAAAGATGGCCCGTGCTGTCAATCTGCAGGCATTGTTTGAAGTGGTAAGGCCCATGTTTGGGGGAAAATACAGCTAATCCAGGATAATGCTGCATGAGCTGTCATGGAGACATAGAAATATCAGCCTAGGTCTTTAATTATGTACCATATGTCTTAAATAGTCACACCTTCCTTAGTACTGAATTTTGCACTAATGGAATAGCACTGATATTACTAAAATAATACTATAGATTTATGTTATAGATATTGTAGATTAACAGTGGCATGGGATTTTTTTAAAAAATACTACTTAGTTTGCAAACTGAGTCTGTAAAAGTTCAGAAATTCCAAATTCAGAACCACCCTTACATCACATTTCACTGCTTTATGCATCAATTTTACTCTTTTTACAAGACAAACATCTTGCAGAGAAAAGTTGTATGTGGTCCTCTAATCAGACAGTATCATAAGATATTTGCATAAGGACATATAGGTAATTGTAAATCTGTTATTTCCAAGCTTTTGGACGTAACCTCCTAGACAGTGAAAGTTCTTTTTAGAAATAGTGTTTGAGCTCCTAGGTGTTTTAGAAGAGTTAAGAACCCCAAAGCTTCCTTGGCACTCTTGGGTGCACCATGCTGCAGCTGCTGGCCCCAGTGGTGGTGTGAGTCCAGCTCCTTCCCACAGCTGGGGCCATCTTTTGAGATGTTACCAGCATCTTTCTGTGGCAGAGGAGATCGCTGGTTTAGGGACATAACTCATCTCCAGAAATGGTGCCTCCATCTTTTGCAAACAATTTCAAATGCTTAATGAAAATAATGTTGGACCTTCTCAGGCAAAGGTCAGAGGAAGCTTTGAAGCCTGAAAGATTTAGCCTAAATCTAGGGCTTGCTATGAGAACCTAAAATAAGTGAAAAAACCAAGTAGTCTCTGTAGTCTTGTACAACAGAATGTACCTTTGAATACATTGGTTTGAGCTTTGGTGCTGGGCATAAAATTTGCTAAATCCTTTAACTTATTCACAATAGAAAGTGAAGAAGGTTTGGTTTTGGTGGAAAAGATATTATATACAAGAATATAAACAACGTTAGCTCTTGCAGCTTCAGTTGCGAGAGCCTGACATAATCAATAGGCATGTCATAATGCTTTATACAGTTATTTACAGACCAATGTTCTTATGGCAAAATAGTTTGATTTATTTTAGAAATACTGTCTAGAGGTGCTTGTTATTTTCTACTTAATATTTCTGAGCTCCCTGATAAAGCTTGATATCCTGTGCATTTCCTGCAGCTGTGTTGATTGTATTTGAACAGTAACGGGCAGAATTACCACCTTGTTGCTCTGTGAGTACTTAGCTGTTCAGAGGCGTTTGCCCTCTAGGTTGGATCCTATTCAATTTTTGCCAGTCAGCTATAGAATACCGTACTTAACTGCAAATAAGACTCAGCCATTATATCAATTTGTTGAAAGCATTTTATACTTTCTAGCTGTTAGGGAATGCAATACGTTATTGGTGTCATGTCTTGGCTCCTAGGCTGAGGCAAGTGTATTGAATTAATTCCAAGAACGAAGTTGACTGCTAACAATGCACAACGTCATGGTTTCAGATCTCTAGATATTCGCTTCTAGTCTGCACGCCCCTTCCAATCCATTTCACGCCTGAGTCAACTGGTTTGTGCTATGGGAGATATCATTAGGTATACAAACTTATGGCATATTTTATGTGCTTTTCTAAACAGGCTGGATATATTGGAGTCATTGTGTCTGTCTGTATAAAAGAACCTGTTAGGATTACTTTAACTTTTCTATCAAGAAGCACCAGGAGGGTGACAGTTGCATTTGTGTCTCTTATGTTAACGTGGCTGGAAAAGGGAGAAGGTTGAAGACAGAAAGGTGGGGTTAATCACAGAACCAAATGTGTGGAACTGCAGGGTGCCATCAGGAGAGGGGTGAGAGGAGCTGCCAAGGGGGTGCGTTTCTGGTGTGCTACAACATCCTCCAGGTCCAGCCTAACAGTGCTAGGCTGCAGAGTTTGACCTGCTGGAAAGAGGTGAGATGAGGCCTGGCACTGAGAACCAGTGCTCTGGAGAGATGGCAAGGACGGCTTGACCCAAATGAGTTGCAGTCCCAGCACTGGGAAAGCATTGGCCTGCAGGGAAGCTAATCCCTGGAGAGGCTGGCATTGCATAAACCCGCTTTGAACCAAACTCAGCACAGAGAATCTGCACAGCTCTAACTGAAACAGCCTTTTGTTGTAATGAAAAAAAAAAAGCTACAAAAGGGATGGTAAATGATGAATCCTTTCCTTTTGTTTGGAGACCAGGATTGGCTTGCTGGTGTTATACAAAGAACATTCTGCACTCAAAGCCTGTTAGAAATTTAGTCAAACATTGCAGTAAATGGTGTAACTCACTGCTGGCAGCTTCTCCAGACCTCTGCCGGTTTATTTGTTTATTAGTAAGGCACGTTTCACAGGGCAATTTTTTTTTTCTTTTTTTTTTTTTTAAATTTACCTATTCAGCATTTGCTTTTCTCAAATATGTCCTACTTGGGCTTTTGCTTAAAGCAATTCTAATGAAATGATTGGTTTAATATCCTTAAATCATGGATTTGGACCTTTTTGACTTGTAATAATTTTCCACATTCATTAAAACTACAGCTCTTCAGCTTAAATAATTGCTTCCAGGCTCTTTAGAAATAAATAAATGCTGGACTCTTCTTTTTGACACATTACTATATCCTTTACCATGAGCTATAATCCTTACTATTCTTTCTGCATTTATCATTCTAAATACTCTTTGATCTCAGGTTTTGTGACATGGTAAATTAGCTCAAGAGTACCTGATGAAGGCGTTCAGTCAGATCTGTTTGTAAAAATACTGAGCAACACTTGTGGCTTTTGAAAACAATCAGGAAACTATATATTTTCTCCTTCAAGCTGCACATAAACATTTGCATGCATATGCTTGTCTTTGTGTGTAAGAAATACACAAGTTTTAAGGGAGAAAATGTTAGGTGCTTTATAAACACTTAAGAAAATCTATTGCAAATTTCTCTTTTGTTGCTGCGGTTTTCTACAATAACACTTACAGGTTTTTTGCAGAACCAAACCCACTGGAGTTTAGGGACAGAGTTAACTGGTTCTTTTCTCTACCAGCTACTTCAGCATGTCCAGCTTAAACAAAAAGACTGTGGACTCCAAAAGGGACACTCCGTGTCCTACTTGTCTTTTCAGAAGATCTTTTGTTCTAGGGGGGAAAAAAAAAAATACCAACAAAACAAAAACAAAACCCAACACCCCAGTCTTCAGGTTCTAGCTTTTCTTGAATGCTGTGAGAATATAAAAAAATAGTCAGGCCTTAGGTTGCTCCTGGTTGTGTTTCGTTTCTGTACAAACTGGTCTCACAGCTAAACTTATATGAACTGATGCAAGAAACCTGTCTGTCTTACCCAGTCTCCCAGCTTGAGATTTTTCCAGAGCTTTGCTGATCCTTTTCAGCCTCCCTGTATCTCCTGAAGACACCAAATAAGAGATAGTGGGGCTGAAGCAAGCAAATGTAGGCATAGAAGCCAAGGGTTGTGAATTGTGAAGATACAGCATTTTGCAGTGTATCCGAGATCTGCAAGGTGTTGGTGTCTCTATAGATTGTCTTGTGCACAACAGAGTATAGTCTAAACATGATACATTATCTTTTTATCCAAGCTTTCTAAATTCCATGATTCCCAGGACACCTACAGAAATATTTGCAGTGGGGAGGATTTTCAGGAATATCATTATAATAGATATTATAATTAATACCATTATCAATACCAGAACAGGTATACTTGGTTTGGTTTTTCTTTTTAATAATTTTACAAAATTTATCTGGAAATCAATTAGAGGTCTTGAATGTAGAAACATAAGTTGACCTATTAAAGCTCTATATTCAGAAGTATATAATCTTGAAAAAGATGAGTTGTGCCTGAAAATGTTGGCTCCCACATGCAAGGAAGCCTTGTCTTCATTGTAATGCCATGTAGTTTTTACAGTATTTGGGCTACTGCTAGAATAGATCGCTGGGTGGTCCCTTGCAGATAGCTAATAGATGTGGCTTTGTATTAATACTATTTTCTTGCAAACATTATTGCAAAAAAGGGATTTTTCACGCTGGACCATAACAGCAGGAGTAGACCATGCAGGACAGAAGAGGTATCCCTGTGCTGCTGAGCATGGTAACATCCTGTCCAGAATAGCGTGTCAGGTTTGGGATTTTGTGTCTCAGGCAGAAATGGGCCCATAGGAGAGGTTCCAGACAAGGGCTACAAAAATTATCACAAGTCCAGAAACCGTGAGCTACAAAAAAAAAGTGAAAGGAGTAGAAACTGCTTAGTCTAGACAATACTAGTCATTGTCTATTGAAGGGCTACTGCAGTGGCACTGGGTGACTTTTCCCTGCGTTTGCGTGGGTAGGACAGTAAGTTGTATGGGCTGCAGCTGCAGCAGAGGAGGCTTGGGTCAGGCTTTAGGAAACCTAACAGCATGGTGAATTGCTGGAGTGGACAGCCCTGCGCAGTCTGTCACAGGAGCCCTTTGAGAACAGGTTAAGCAATGGCTGGTCAGGAATGACATGGGTATAACTGATGTTACCTCCTGGCACAGAAACAGGATTGAAAAGTCATCTGGGCTATGATTTCTCTGAGGACCTGATTTTGTTAAACGACAGGTAGTTTTCCAGAGTGAAGCAGATTGAACACTGGCCCTTATTGTTTGCACACTTGGTGTGTTTTGATTGCATAGAGCTTTCCAGAAAAATGCAGCTGCTCATTGCCCAGCAGCTGGCACTGCCTCCTTCCTGGCTTGTGAGCGAGCTGCTGCTGACCAAAGGGAACTGGAGGTTCTCTGACTCCCTGCTTGTGTGCAGCCATAACACTCCAGGCTTCAAAGGAAAAGGAAGCTCGAGCGCTCTGTGCAGATATTAAATACTGCTGTCTAATAAAAGTTGACTGGAAACACAGCTCAGAGTCCAAACTCTTCTGTTGCAAGCAGTGGTTATCAAACCATCAGTCTGGTGCTTGCTCCGTCAATGGACGCCTACTTCAGCTCATCTGGATTTAAGTCTTTTCAGAGGATCATGCTCCTCTCTCAACCTTTTTAGCATTACTGCTTTTTTTCTTCCCAAATAAGGAAGCTTTAACCACAGTGTGTGCCTGCCAAACTTTAGCTTTTTGGAGCTGGAATTATGAAGCAGGATGCTATCTGTTTTTACGAGGACTTTCTGTTATTTCTATAATCCTCGGCCAGCCAAGAACCCCTCATTTATCCTCCTGTTCTAATCCTGCTGCGTAAACAAAAGGCAGACACAGTCTTGGTTCCAACTCAGCTAAAAATCGAAGCAACTCAATGTATAAATGTAACTTACAGATGGACCTATTTTCCAGAAATATGTATCTTTAAAGAAATTTTATTACTGTCTGAGGAACACCTGAAGAAATGTTACTTTCTCCAATGTATTTCAGTTAGTTTTACAGGAGAGTCCAGAGGCCTCATTACAATTACAGGTTCATTACGCCAGATGTTGAGCAGTGCCTGTGCTGAAGAATTTAAGAGCAGATGACAAGTTGTCTAAGAAACATGGAGGAAGATAGCAAAAATATGATTATGTGCATAAGCACTTCTCTGAAAGTGAGTGACATCGTATCTGTAAAAAAACAAACACATAAGATCTAGATATTAGTAAGCCTCTGATTTGCTCTAGTATAAGCAGCACCCCAGCGTTAGTTCCTACTGAATGAGCGCTGAGGCAGTTGTAAACCTCTTGTTTGCCAGTGTAGACCTCTGTGTGCTATGCTGAAGGCTGATGTTTTCTCTAATTTATCAGCTTGCTTAAATGTAGAGATTTTTTAAATGTTTAATGACTCTGTGGTGCAAATTATAAAGCTTTTAGTTTCCTCAAGATTATCTTCCATAAATGAAAACCTATTGGTTCTTCCTAAAACCCTGAAATGTTGCAGATGCTAAGATGAAAATCTGACCACGTCGGAGGTAAAATTTCTTTTAATGTCATGGGGGCTTTTGCTCCGTCAGTATTCAAAAGCACAAAAGTTCCACTGAGATTTCTGAGTGTATTTAAGAAAATAAAGCCTTTCGTTTTGCAATTAACCTATCTGAAGTACCAAGAGAATTTCTAACAAAGCCTGCAGTGAGGCAGGTTATTGTCTGTTGTAAGTTTGATTACAAATTGTATTAAGAACATGAGAAAATTAATCTTAAACCTTGGTTACGTGTTAATAGTGCACTGTGTGCACCCGTTCCTGGAGCAAATTAAAAGCAACATACACTTCTGTAGACGTTTCCTATAGTAGAAGGGTAGAGTTGTGTCTGTTTTGCTTTAATCTACAAGTGACATTCATACTGATTTTAAAACTTCACTGTTACAAAGCACCTAGTTACCATAAATCTGTAACTGAACAGTAGGTATAGTCTCATAAAACTAAAGGGCAAGTTTGTATGAAAAATGTAGAACGATTGAAGTAGCATCCTGGAAAAAGGTGACAAAAGTAACTGAATATAAGGCTTATAGATGAATTCAATTCTTATATCAGGAAAACAAACTGTGATAAACAGTATCTTAATTCTTTCAAATCAAGCCACACAGAGCACCACTTGAGTAATGAAAATAAGTATATAAGCTTTTAAAAATATCTGAAATCAATGGAAATAATCAACACGTGAGAAACTTGGAGACAATTTATAACATAATATTTGTCAGTGATCAGTAAAGCCATTTACTAATTTGTCTTTTGGTGAGATTCCAGAAGCTGCACGGTTTCAATAGTCCCTGAAATCTTAGGGACAAATATTTTCATTGGATCTGTTTTCTGCTCTTCAGTAAGACTGTTAAATGAGTAACAGTTCAGACTTAAATACATTTATTTGCTAGCTGCCTTCAAGGCAAAAAACCTCATCTTTGGCTGAGGTAAAGCACCATTGCTTTGTTATCAGCATTAATGCTATGTCAGTAAATGGCAGCAAAGGATTTCAAAATTCTTGGATGTTAAAATGTCTAATGAATATAAAAGTGGTTTTAAAACACTGCCAAACAAGAACAGTAGACTGAGATCCACAAAAAGACCAAAAACTAGATTGGGGAAAGTTTGCTACCAAGCTGTTTGCATTCAGAAATCAGCAGATAATACAGAGATCCCACCTTAATATATGAACCCAACCAAAAAATCCCCAAAGAAACACTAGAAAAGGATGAGAAGTTGGGTAGATAAAGCCATTAACTAAATTGTTAGTAAAAGGAACTTGGCTTTTAAGAGATGGACTAATTGCTTACATTCCTCAAGCAAAATGGAACCTGGCTGTGAAAATGTGAAGATTGACAAAAATCATGACAAAATGAATCCAGAATATCAATAAACCTATTAAGAGCCATGTGCGAAACGAATCAATAGGGCAGGCAGTAGGGCACAGCTGCTGAACAGTCCACTTTAATACCATCAATAGCCCATGGGGAAAACTCAGCCCCTTGGTTTGGGAGCATGACAGAAAAAGGTTAACTGTAAGAGGAAAGCAAAAGACACAAATTGTAAATTCATTGCTTTCAGGGGAGGACATAGGAATCGCAGGGATTTCATTTATTTCTGATCTAAGAGGAGTATCTGGTGATGATTTATGAAGGATGTTTATCATCTGCAACAGAGCTGAAGGGGGAATCTTAAGGTAAACTGTTCCGAAGGGTCAAATGGCTGGGTTCCCTCTTCGGTTTCAGTGGAAAAAGTCTAAAAACTGTAGCCAAAGAGGAAAAGACCAACACTCGGCTCTGCAGAGCTTCTTACTCCTTTCTTGTTAAAGTTTTCTTGTCATTCAGCAACATTGTTGGTTTCTTTGCTAAAGCACCCTTGGCAAATTCCAAGGGGTCAGAATGCAGAGCTGTGCCTTTATTTTAGAACCTTTGCAGAAATATTTGTGGAGACAAATGCACTGAGGGAGCTGAGGAGAGATGCTTATCAAATAGCATTAACGTTGGTAAGAAATGGACTTTATAAACACAGGGTGTTTCAAATGTGCCCCTCTCAGTTTGTTCTGCTGATAGAGACTGTGCTCCAGAAGCGTCCTCCTTGTAGCTCCGTCGGAGCACAGCCCAAACCTGGCTGTGAGCAAACCCTGCTTGTGAGCAGCTACACCTTGGACAATGCTTATGGTGATTCTTCTGGGTTTGTAACGGTGCAGCTCACTTCTGCCTCTCCTCCCTGCAGGCGAGCTTTAAAAGCCACAGATGAGCTTAAATATGGGAGGACTGCATCTCAAAAATCATTGTGCCTTATTGCATCCCTACAGATGTCCTGGAACAGTCGTCTGAAGTGAATGGCAAAGCTGCCAATCCCTGCTCACAGGGACTGTTCACGTACTTTTACTCAAGTAGCAGTAGTTTGTGGAGGTCCTTCACTTGATGGCTGCTGTAGGCGTTGGCTTTCTGGAATATCCTTTTCTCTGTTGTGAGTTCTAGCAATGCAGGAGCTATGGTCTTACTCTTCCAAGACGCGAAGCTCTCCCTGCGCAAACTGTAGGAGTATCTGCCGTCCATCCTTGCAGCTTGCTGAAATACTCTGTTGAAGGTCTTCCAACCTCTCTTTTCAGCCTTATTAATTAACTGCTCTGATATAGTAAAATGTGCTCAGTGGCCCAGGTATGGGGATTCAAGTACAGCAGAAGCCAAATCAGTTTTCTGAAAAACTGGTGTGCAAAACCAAGTCTGCTTCATAGCCGTGTTCTTTGTAGTCACTGTAGCATGGTAAAGTTCCTCACAATCTGATCGGTCCTCTGTAATGTGGACATAAAGAGTCTGTGGTTTGCAGTAAGAAGATATTTGCGCTTTCATCTGTTAGAAATGCTGTTTATTTTAATTCTATACCTTGTGCTTACTCCCACACCCTTCAACCATAACTGGTGGCTGTGTCTCAGATACCCTTGGCCATATTGGCTAGCGAGTGATGGCTAAGCCTAGGCTACTGGGTTTTGACCTGACATAGCTCTGTTGGTTTTGGGGGCAAAATCCTGCTGTTGCTGATTCGAGTAGTTTAAATTTACTATCATAAGATTTTGAATTTGCTTTTACTGGTGACCTTTTCCCGCTGTTGCTGAAGAAATGCTTGGGACACACCTACTTTCACCGTCTCTGCAATATGCCCGTTACTGTAAGCATGCTTTGCTCTTGTCTTGGCATGATCCTAACCTGAAACTCACCTGAGCTTTGTGAATTACGTGTTTAATGCTGCGTGACAGTGTAACAACAGCATAATCATTACCAAAACGCTGTCTTCCAGGTCAGTGGTTTATTCCTAGACGTCAGGCTTTTTCTTTCTGCTTTTTTTTCCCTTGCCTTTAGACTCCAGCATAATGAGCCTTGCTAGATGACTATAGGATGTAACCACACGCATAGTTTCATTCCCAGCCTGAGTTTTTCTTCTCTCACACTTCAATGTCTGTTTCTTATACTATGCTCCTCAGCCACTGTATTTCAGTGGAGGGAGGGTTATGTGTTCCCTGTAATACTTGTGAATTGTCTGCTGCGTGTCTGGCTGGCAGCTGGATGTGAGCCTGTCTGCTGGCTTTGCAAGTGTCTGTCTCTTAAAAGTTAACGGAGGATGGAGTATTGGAGGCTATCCTAATCCTACATCTGCATCTTTTCTACCAGCCACGATTCAGTTTTACGCCTTTGATTCACTCTGAGCAATGCTACATACCACTCTTTAATTTATCTTGGATTCTGCTTTTAATATTAATTTTTAAATTCATATACCAGTGGTAATCAGCATAATCTGGCACTGTGTTCTGTTTTTTTTTAACCACAGGAAGAATAATCATATTAGACAACTAAGTTTTTATTGTTCCTTTGCTTATAGTTGCTTGTTTATTTTCTCTCTTAGGAGAAATCACCAACGACTCTGGCTTCTCTTTTATTTCCCAATATTTATTGCAAATACAGCTTTTCAGATTTTTTTTTTTAAATCTACTGTACATGTTGTTATGTTAAATCCTGAATTTGTGACAGTGGCAAAGGTCTCTAAAGTTCTGAAATCAGAATCTGGAGGAAAAAGCTTTCAGGTCACTTCATACTTCAATTTTTACCAAAATGTATTTTACTTGAATGTGAAATAGGGAAATGAAAACAATCTATGCTCTATAAGTATCAGAACAAGGCGTTCTGAAAAATAATGTAGATCATGAAAATGTAAATAAAATCCTATTTATTAATTTTTTTGAAAACTTTAATCAAATAGAACTTACTGATTTGAGTTTTTCTGGTTGCTCTTGCTTCTTACCAACAGAACAAAGAACTACAGCTATTTTTTCAGCTTGTATCTTAGTTCCTATTTTTGAGATTTTTGTTGTTTTTTCATTCAAGGTATTTGCTTTGGTAATAAGACATCAACAGCTGACAAGTCTAGAGGGATGAACATTTCTGAGTGCAAATCACCCTGGACTTTCAGTTAACGTTGGTTATGCTTTTGTGTCAAAGAAAATGTGCTTCATTAGGTATCTCAGAGTGCTTTTGTTTGAAACCGTTTTGTATTTGTGACTATTAGTGCAGAATTTACTTTTCTATGACAGCTTTGCTGTAGAGAAAACAAACTATTGCCTATGTCTTGTTTTGTCTTTTATGTTTGGTTTCCAGGGTTCTCTGTTCCGATAAAGTTTGCTTCCCACAGCTTGGAAGCTGTACGTCCCCCAGGGCTTTATAGCAACAGCAGTAAAAGCACGAACTCCATTTCTCATCACCAAAGTACTACAGCGAGGTCTATAAGTCTCAGCTCCCTCAAATCAATTCATTACTTAATTCACAATAATTTTCAACCTCTCCATTTTCCTGAGATTACCAAGATTTATGTGTGGCTCTAACGTTAACAGTACGTGCAAGATCAGCTAAAGGTTAAAGCACTCCTGTGCTGACAGGACACCCCATGTGTCAAACAGCAGCTTTGGTTGTTCTGATAGGCAGCACGCTGCTGAAAGCGACTGAGCGTAGCTGGGTTTATCGCCGTGCTGGCGAAGGGGAGCGTGGCATTCCTGCGACAGGAAGCCAGCACCAGGCACTTCAACGCGCCCTTCGTCACTCTCTTTCACAGGGACTGAACTGGCATTGCTGTGCTTATCAACTCAATTTTGAAAAAACATCTGCCGTGCAAAATGCTCACAACCGTTTGGCCTGATAGCTGCTGATGGGCTCTATCATGAGACCGCGGAGAAAGGGCCAAACAGGGCTAGAACAATGCAGACGCTTCTTCGAACTAGCTCGCGTGACGCTGGGCACCTCTAGCGCTGCGTGTCGCGGTGACCTGTTTTCACTTGGTGAAGCCAAAATCAACCTTGAAATAGAAGGTCCTGCCATATGTTAGAAACAACAACAAACCTGGGGAGAGCCAGAAGCCTTGAAAGACCATAATTGTCTCCGTGTCCTATTTTAATCAAAAAGGGATTTGAAGGCAATTAAGATCGCAACAGAATCGGTGCCCTGTGAGTGATACAGGCTCTGAATGCCAAACCAAAAGCATAACTAACGTAGTCATGATTCATTTTTTTTTTAGCATCAGGAGGCTTGGACACACAAGGAACCAGTTTCACACCTTCATTTCCATTCATTCAGCATGGATTTTGCACTTTCTAAACCCATAGGCAGTGTAAATGGTAATGGCCACTGTTGCCTGGGGCATGCTCCAAGAATCTGCAAGGGCCAGTAAACCATAAACACGCAGCCCGCGCGGTTCGAACGCAAATGCCACTTGCGAAGTGTGCTGTGAGACTGCAGCGTTACACGCTTTAGGGGGGCAGCGGAGTGAGCGCAGGCTTGCCACAGCGGTTTCAAAAACAGGTTTGAATAAAACCCATGCAAGTCAGATCTGATCACCTTCAATTTTCATCTTGAATCTTAATGACAAGGAAAAATTATCCTATGAGAGAGAGATTTAGGGTGCTCCCTGCTTTTCCTGGGTTCATAAATAGCACAAGGGCAACCTAGCTGAAAAGCAGAAACGTGTACGTTTGAATGCTTGTTCACTGAAATCAAGCCATCTCACAGCAAATACTATTTGCAAGAAATGGATTGAGCAGCTGTGCTATTGTGGCGTGTCTGATACATCTCTGATGGAACCCAGACACTTAAATTTAAGAAGCTTTTAATTATTTTTTTATTTGGTTTTTAGTCTCATAAACTGAAATTTTTATGGGTCTATTCTAGATGTAGTTTTTGCTTTAGAGATAAAAATGTGGGAAAAGCACTCTTTATTACAGCTACCTCATTCTCCTGAGAGACTCCATAGATTTACATGGAAGAAAAGCAAAAACCAGTGGATTAATCAATATCTAAATTTGACCTGACTCCATTCAGCTTCACAGCAGAGAGGAACTGCTGTGACGAGGTGAATATCCTCTCCTGGGAAAGGCACTCGCTGCCTTTCATGCAGGGGCTGGCTCCTCTCTAGCCACAGGAGAGGTCCTGGTGCCAGCTACAGAGGTCACTGCTCATTTGCCCTCTGGCTTGAAATGGAAAAAAGGAAGCATAGCCAGAGAAGAAGGAGGGGGGGAAAAAATTGCAATGGAGAGGAGACAGTTTAAGGCCAAAGGCAAAAATGACGGTTGTTATGGGTATGCTGGAGAGGAAATGGCTAGAGAAGAAAAATCTGACAAATGGGAAAACGGACTGAATGTCCTGAGGGAGGATCAATGGTCCTGGCAACCAGGATGTTGACAAGCCACCCTCACGTAGGAAGAGTTCAGAAGGAGCAGAGTGTGGGGAAAGGGGGGAACAGATGGACAACAGAAATCCTGTTCTTTGTGATACAATAGATGGATAATCATCAATGTGAACAACATTGCCAGAGAGGAAATAATATTGTTTCTGGGTTCCACAGTACAGTATGGTGTCCTTGGGCTGTTCTAGCTCCGGCAAGAGAAGCTAAATCAAAACTAGGTCACAAAAAGTTTGAAGAGTACTTAAGCTCAAGGAATTGTTGCTGAGGCAGTGAGATCATGGAATGCTCTGTGCTCTTGGAAAGACATTAATATAGCTCCTGGTGCCTAGCTTTGAGACTGGTGGAAAAATGGGTTGCTCCAAGGGAGCAAAGAAGTGGATTAGAAAGAAATTGGAAAGGAGAGGTAATAGCGACTGGAGCGAGGCAGGCAGATGAGCACTTGGGAGACTTGATCAAATACCACTATCGAGTTCTGTTGTACCAGATCAGTCTTTGCTGCTTCTGCTCTGAACAGGAAGAATAAAACCCTAGCTTCCAGTTAGTGTCTGTGCGTGTCCAGCCCCTGATGTCCTCTGGGTGGACCAGTTCTATAAGCATCAGCTCTGTGAACAAACTAAGCTTATTTGTGTAGGCTGGCTATCTACTTTGGGATGAATTGCACTGCCTGTTAGCAGGGCCTGTTCCTCCTGTTGACTCCAAAAGGAATCAAGGTGACCTGCTCATATATAACATTCCTACACTGCAGGTACCTCAAGATATGCTCATGTGTCCCAAGTCCCCTCCATAGCATATTTGACTGCACTCAAGAGTTCTGGTGTGCAGCCAAACCACTACATATTATTAGCAATATCCATAGGTACCTGATAAAAATGCATGTGTATAACCAGGAGGTGCTAGGAAAAAAAGGGGTGGATGTGGGGGGTGACTTGCATGCTCTTCAGTCAGCCTTTGGTGACTGATGGCAATGTGTTACCCTGTGGCATTAAAACTAGAAATGGATAACTTCTGGCTAACATTTAGGGGCTACTTTTCACTGAAATTAAACCTGTAGAGGGACTTCAGGTATGGGTGGGGTGCTTTTGAGGAGCTTATTATGGTTTTTTTGATTGTTTCCTGAGTGAGGAAAGACTTGTAGGCATAACCTCTTTTTTAAAAAAAAAGAACAAAAACCCAAACCTAAGTGGAAGGACACAGGAATTGAGGTAAAAGTCAGGGTTTGGGTGTGCTGTTCTGAAATGAATGCAATGAAACTGGGGGGAAACAGCTGTTATCAGGCTGATTTCTTTAATAGGAATACTGACAGGTGACTAGTGGTGATTGTTTGTCCTGTCTTTTTATAATCCTGTCAGTTCTGCCAGCGCGGCTGTGCTGTGAAATAGGTCAGGGAACAGAACTCATTTTAAAGTAAGATTTATGGGGGAGTGGGAGGGGGGAAGTGTTATATATTGTTACGGAGCCAGGTCGGCTCTCCAAACTGGCTTACAAAATGACCACCCAAATAGCTGTGCAGTGGTGATTGGTGGGGTTGGGAGAAGGAGAATGGGCAAGAGCCTCTTCAGTTTCTGGCCAGAGAATATCTCATGAAAACTCAATTTCAACTCGAATGCCTTTCTTTGGAGGCAAGTGTGGCTTAAAAAGTACTTGGCCCCATCTGGTTCCCAGGTAACCTTCCTGCCCCTAGACTGTCCCTGGCATTATACCAACAATAAATGTTTGTATAGCCACGTTAAACAGATGCAAACTGATTGAAAAATGATCTTTCTGTAAAAAAGAAATTAACCAAGTTCTAGGCAAAGGAGAAAAACAGGAATTCACCTGTGCTAGAGCTCACAGACACATCTGTACTAGAGACAGCCAAAAGTTGGTAAGTTGAACTCTGCCTACCCCATCTGTCGCCCAGCCTGAAGGATCATGCATGTACTATGAGTGTACCCAGAGGGATAGAGAGGGGAAAAACTACAGAACAAGTAGTAGAAATGGAGGTTTCCCATCTTGCAGAATCTTTCAAAATAGGTTAGTCAATATTTGCTATGCAAGATTCATAAAGATGATGGCTGAGAGATCCCTGAAGGTAAGAAATAAAATACAAGGCATGTGAGGCATGAGATGAGTAGGAGCAGTTGATGAAAGCTAGCGCAGATGAAAGCTAGCAGCAACGCTGACCGCAGAAGTGTTCCATAGTGAGGATGGCTCAACAAGTAATTTCTGTAGTAATTTATCACTGAAGCAGACCTCAGGAAATGATTGCATAAGATTAACCTTCAGGATATGAGTCTGTCTCAGGTCATGAGACTAGACTATGTATTTTGAAATGCAACATGAATGTGCTTTTAGAAGTTGGATGTGTTTCTGAAACCAGTAATCATAATTAAAAGGGCAAGAGGGAATTTTCATCTCTGCTCCTTTCACTGGCTTATGTCAATGATTATAAAACATTTGAAATATAATCAATTCTCTATATAAAGGGACTGTCCTTAAGAGAGAAAAAAGCTAACAATATGTGAAGGATTGGAATTTACACAGTTCTCCAAGCCTACAACTGCAGACTTATCTGAGTATCGGTTGTGATGTGGTGTTTACTTAGCGTGTTTTGTTGCTAACCAACTGTTGTGCTGTGAAAAAAATGACCCCTGTAAACTTAGACCACTATCAGCCCAGCAAATGGACAAATATCAGCCTCGTGAATGGGTGGGAATGCATCTTGTATGGCAAGCTGCCTGGTGGTCGTAACACCTTGATGCTCTCCATGTGTAGGGTGAAGGAAAGGAAGGCAGTCAGTCTCTTGAACTAGGAAGCAAGCACTTTGCATAGCTTACTAACGTGACTGTAAAAAGATGCCATTCACTGTTTAGTGTCCCTAAAAAGCACTGTGTGATCTCAAGAAGACTTTTTGTCCTTCTTCAGTTTGTTTGTCTTGTGAAGAAGCCTATTAATTCCTTCTAATAGCAAAAAAGACGGAGGTTTTTTTAACTTCCCATTTCTCAAGCTGTAGTAGACTCTGAAAATGAGTAAGCATGGTAGATGTTGCTGCAGGGGCTCCAAAAGCTCAGCAAGGCTCCGAGCCATCTTTATGAATACATAAAGCCAAAATGCAGAATCTAAACCAGGTTTTGCTTTCCAGACTGATTAGAGTTGTTTTTCTTGGACTTTCTCTTGGATTCCCAACCTTCTATACCTGCACAGGTCCAGGCTGAATTTGATCATTATATTGTTGATTAAGATAAAATAAGAATGTGAGTTCCGGTAGCGCAGTACTGAGCCCTACAAACTGGTCCTAGTGGCAGACTGGGATTACATGAGCTTGTAGCAAGCTCATGTCTATCTGCAAAATACTAGGTTTGCAGAAGTGGGAGTAGGAACAAAATACACAAGGTTTTTCACCTGAAATGTGGTTGTGAACTTCAGAGGTAACACACTGGTAGTCGTTTAATACAGCCCTATGGTAGCCTTCTATGTCTTGAACAAATTATATTTGATAGCAGATAAATCTAGATTCTGCTGCCTGTTCAGGCCCTCCTGATTCGTGTAACTAGTCATGCCAAACTAAGTGTTTTCATGCAATATACTTTAAATATCCAAAGCTATAAATTGAATACAAGTATCCACAAAAAATTTGGTGAGGATTCTCTATCAATATCTTTCCCTCAGGCATACCCTGGTATTCATTCAGCATTAGCTTCAGGACAGATTAGAAAAGGTTAGCTTTTCTCTTCTGTGGGGGTTTTGTGCGTATGGTTGGCATTTTTCATTTGGCTGGCTGGTTTTTTGCCCCGTTCTGTATCAGATCAATGGTTTACAAGTGTGTGAGGTGGGATACTGAGCTTTTATCTGTGTTCCACTTTATATCTGCTTAGGAGAAGTCAATAGTATTTCTCCAGAGTCTATCAAGTGCCCATTTTTTGCAGGGGGTGTGTTTGCCTGTTAACGTAAGTCAACAGATACCTGGCAAAATGAGTAACATTTTGGGGAGAAAAATCCTGTAAGGATGTCTTCAAAAGCTTTCTGGATGTTCACACTCTTGTGCGGTTTCTACTAGTCCATAACTGGCATTTTATTGCTTAATTCATGTTTAAGGTGGTGGGGTTTTTTCTTTAAAAAAAAACAATAAAGCACAAAAAACCAAACAAAAACCAACCCAACCCCCCCCCCCCCCCCCGTCTCTCTCTCTGTTTTTCTGTATTCTCATTACGGTTTTCTTTTGGGAGGGGATTGAGGGGACAACTGAGTTACATGTCAGCACTTCCACTGTGACCGTCTTGGGGAAGTCCTGACTGTACAGTAAATGGTAAAATTTTGTTATGCATATTTCAGTACATAAAATACTCCAAACAGCAAGTTTACGAGAAAGCACCCACACACGTTCCCCAGTTGATACTGAAAGGCCAAAATTATGCTCTAGTGTAATACAGCCATGAGTAATCTGAGTTTTTAGAAAGAACAGCTTTCCCAGTGAAAAGACTGCTTGAATGTGTCCGTTCATTCATATAGGAGAATTAAAATAACCATTAAGAGCTTATACTTGAATTAAAGTGAGGTAAAGTTGGAGATGAATTGTTTTAGCTGGAAGAGGAGGCAAAACTGGGGTTTTGAGTAAATTAGCAATAACATTGGAGGGGAAGGAAATGCAATAAAGCATACGAATGTGTTTCCTCTGCATATTTCTATGGGTTTGGGATTTGAAATTTCAGCATGCAACCTGACTATAGGTATTACAACATAAGTGCTGTGGGTTCCCTCAGCCCTGGGGAGTTGTGTGTATTTGAATGTCATCTCACGAATTACAGGGGATCTGCTCAGTCAGAAATTTTGAATTCCAACGATCATAGAACCTAGAAAAACATTTACTACTTACAGCCATAATATCCTCTCATAGGGAGCAAGAGCAAAGCCTGAATCTTGGATCTTACAACTGTCAGTTTGAGTCTTTGCTGTTCAAATTTGACTGGTGACAGAGGATCTTTAGTTCAGCTAGAAGAGGATGTTACACACACTGCGACAACTTAAGCAAGTTGTTGCTTGAAAGCAGTAGTTCACTGGAGATCAGACTTGGGTCCAGCCATGACTCTGCAAGAAAAATGTGACTTAAAGGTAAGGAATGAGATAGTTAAACAATACTCAGAAGCAGTATGACTGCAAAGGTGGAACTTGGTCTAGAGATCTGGTACAAAATTGGAGTAGAATTTTGACACAATCACATAGTCGAGATTAATGTTTATGTGAAGGTTTGTGGGGTTTTCTTCTGCATAGCAAGAATGGAGTGTGCCCTGCCACGAATAGTCCTGTACCATCTTGTAAGCATCTCCAGAGGTGAAAGCAATGAGGAAAAGAGATTCTGTTCTGAAAGCATAAAATCTTAAAAGTTTGAAAATGGCTAGGACAGGAGAGCAGTTCAGACACAATGGCCTTGTTCATGGCCTTTACAGTTTTAGGGCAAAATTCTCCACATGGTTGACTTTGGCACCCGTTTTCTGGTTTTTGGCATTCCTAATATTATTTTAAAATGTCAAATTGAATTGCAGACAGAATTTGCTTTTAGTTGTGGAGCTTTCCAGTGGATAGATCTCTACTAAACATTCAAAGATGAGAAATAATCCCATGATTTCTGAAGAACATGCTTCATTTCTGCTTCCAGTCAGGAAAGCTTGATCCCCAGCGCAATTCCAATATTTCTGTTTCAAAAAGGCTATGAGTGGATGCGAATTGAGATGCTGTGCTCTCTTCTACCTTGCTTAGAAAGGTGCAGCTTTTTTTGAATGAGGATATTAAATATTGAAGATTGAGTGGATTTTATAACTCTCAAAATGGTAAATATTTTTCTGGCAAAGGTATCGAAATTCTCTGAATATCTCTGCTGATCTTAGAGGTTGTTTTCTGTATGTAACGCCTACTGGTTGCATCATGCAATGACTGTTCCAGTGAAACCAAGATTCTACAAGTCTTTCCACTGTGTCTCAGTAAGGCATACTCCACTCTTAATCCTAAATTCTTTGCTTTTCGTTTGAGCCCTAGGTTTGTTTAATCTGTGCTTGTATGCAGTGGCACAGATGCAGTGTCTCCTTACCGTACACCTGCTTGGCACCTCCCCAAAGGTTTATTCCCTGTGCATATTTACCAATGTTAACGTAAGTTCAGGTCTGATGGAGTACATTTCCAGTACTCCTCATCCTAGCATAGAAAGTGTTTATACTCTTTATGCTGACATGGAAAAATCTCACTCTGAAAAAAAAATAAACGAAAAAACATTGCTGTGAGTTCACTGAACCTTACTTTGAACTTAAAAGATAAGAGATTGCAAATCCTGAAGTCTTAATGAAACATTTGAAGTATTTGCCTAACTCAAACATGTGAGCTAAATCTTTGTGCTTCACAAGGACACTCCCTTGCTTAAAGTTAGGCGCTGGACTTTCCGTTTTCTTGCTGGGTTGTGTCTCTTAGTAAACCGTGTTCCAGCTGCTGCCTCCTATTTATGAGCGTGTGTTACTCAGTAACGTTCTTCTTCCTAAAGCAGAGTGCTTAGAAGAGCCAAATGAACTGTTTTGAAATCTTTCCTGTAAAAGAAGGCTTTAAAGTAGGATGTGATTTTTGTTGTTGGGGTTTTTTTGGGTTTTTTGAGTATCATCTTTTCTCTGACCTGGCTAGACATGAACATCAAAGCTCTATCAAGGAAAGGATTGTAGGGATGTGATACTCGGGTTATACGAAGAGAATGCTTGCAATAAACCAAATTATTTAGTGCTGTCACTCCAAGTTGATGTGATGTCTCTGTTCACAAGCCTGCTGCACTGCATAACATCCTACTAGTTCTCACATACTACGGCATATGCTGTTATTACTGTTATGCTAAACGGTCAAAATTGCCACCTTTTTTTCATTACCTGGGAAAAGGCAAGCTAAGTTAGACCTATCAGCTTTGCATTGGTGTTTCTATTTTGGAAAACGTTCAGTTGGGTTTTTTAATGCTCTCAGAAGAAACACTTCCATGTGTTCTAGAAGGTAGGACCAAGGGAGTCTTCTACTGCTGTCTTCAACTACCTAATAGGAAGTTATAGAGAATCATAGAATGGTTTGGGTTGGGAGTGACCTTCAAAGGTCATGTAGTCCAACCCCTGCTGCAGTGAGCAGGGACATCTCCAATTGGATCAGGTTGCCCAGAGCCCTGTCTAATCTGACCTTGAATGTTTCCAGCAATGAGGCATCTACCACCTCTCTGTTCTAGTGTTTCACCACCCTCATTGTAAAAAATCCCTATATGTAGGCTAAATCTACCCTCTTTTAGTTTATAGATATAAGTATATAGATATAAGGATCAACTTTTCTATATATATACACACTTGTAAGTATATAGATACCCACTTTTAGTTTAAAACCATCACCCCTTGTCCTGTCACGACAGAACAGGGCTTGCTAAAAATACTCCATCTTTTTTATAAGCCCCCTTTAAGTATTGGAAGGCTGCAATAAGGTCTCTCCAGAGCCTTCTCTTCTCCAGGCTGAAGAACCCTAACTCTCTCAGCCTGTCCTCAGAGAAAAGGGGCTACAAGCACGCATTGTTGGATCATGTCCAGCTTTTCACCCAGCAGTACACCTAAGTTCTTCTCTGTAGGGCTGCTCCCAATCACATCATCCCCTGGCCCGTGTTGATACTGGGGATTGCCCCAACCCAGGTGCAGGAGCTTGTGCTTGGCCTTGTTGAAACCAGGCTCACACAGGTCCACCTCTTGAGATTGTCCAGGTCCCTCTGGATGGCATCCCAAAGGCAGAAGACAGGCAAAGAAGGCAGAGCAGGCTCTTACTGATGCTCACAGTGAAAGACCAAGAGGAATTAACACGTCACATCAAGAAAAATTCTGATAGTGCTCTGTTTCTTTACCAATATAGCACTCCTTACTGTCAAATGAATCCCACCGCCACTCTGCTTCCAGAAGGGGGTTTGTCTGCAAGGCATGTAACTATACTGAGTTTGCTGTCTAGAAGTTATAAATCCACGTTTGAAAATCCCGGTTGGATATTGGGAAGAAAAGTCTAAATCTGCTTCTTAATCGAAGCTGTGTGAGTAACATCGGGGAGGAGGGGCAAGCGTGTCCTATGCATGACTGATTAATTTTAACGTTGTTTTCATCACCCAGAAAACTGTTCTTTCTGGCATGAAGAGGGAAAACAGCTCAAATTCAAAAGATAAGTTGTTTCACAGTCAGTGTGGGGACTGTGGGTTTACCTCTGAACATAAACAAGCTTTTTCCTCGTTGCTTAATGCTCTAAGGCCAGTGTAGCTGCTCCAAATTGGAACCATGTGTACAAGGTTAAGGAGGCATCTTCTAATCTGACTGATTTGGAGGTATGTGATGTTGTCTGATGTCAACAAAAGCTGCACATATGTACTGCAGGGTGAGGGCGGTTGGGGTCTGTTTTCCCCCCTTCCTCGGGGCCTCAGAAAGCAGCTAGTAGTGTTGCTTGCTGTACAAAATTATGTGTTTGGGGAACAAGAGTGGTCTTTTTGCCATTCCACCTATGTGTCAATACCTGGGAAAATGTTGGTGCGCTCTTTGCCTTATGCTGGCAATAGACTTCCGTGAGTTTCTTTGGCATCAAGAAAATATTAGGGCCATCGGTTTTGGCTCAGCGCTTAGAAGATGAATTCCTGAAGTTGTGTATCTAGGCTTCCCTTGGTATTTGCCTTGATTAATAGGCTATACATAGCACGAAACAGAGCCACTAATCAGTACAAGTAGATCTGAAACTTGCCCAAAACTCAATTCCCACAAGCACCTTACAAATATAACTTTAAAAATTCTAACTAAGATCCAAAATGGGCAAGTCAATTGGTGACTCCCAGGCTGAAGCACTGCTGCCCCTAAGGAGGTATCAGCAGAGCACCTTCATGTAAGGGACAAAATAGGAGGAGTGTGCTTATTCCTCCTGGTATTTTAAGGTCGTTAAACAGAATACAATTGACTCATAGGAGTATAATCTTGAAGTATTTATTTTCACTGGCTCTCAACTCATTTTGACTGCCAACTACGGAAGGTCGATTGATTTCCCTGCAAAGTTTATAGCCAGCTGCTTGAAAGGAAACCGGTTTTTAAAGTCTTAACAATACTAATGGGGATTCACTCCTGAGCTCTGAGACAAGAAAATGTCAACAGTGGCAAAGTGTTATCGTGGAACTGTAGTTTTCCCAGGCAGAATTTCTAGTAAGATTATGGCATTAACTCATAAGGTAACCAGTGAGAATTACTAGTAATGCTCAACTGCACAAATGCAGTGTTACCATTTTATCATTTCACTTGCTACGACAAAGCAGGTTAAGCGACATGGTTCCGAAAGTCTGAGTTTGCACAACTGTGTATGAAATATTATCCTGAATTTGCATGTGTAACTATTGTACAAGTAGGTTATCAGGTTACTAATGGCCATTCAGATGTCTAATTGTACCACGGATAACCTGTAAAACCAAAAGTACAGTCTGGACTCCCCAAATCGCAGGTTTTGATTGGGGTTTTTTAGCACACATTTTGAACTTGGAGGCTTCTAATAGCCTTCTTTAAATGGCTACATTTGTGTAGTAGTGTGGGGGGGAATCTTTCTCAGAAAAACACAGCAGGTTTTATGTTAAAGTTACCGTTTTATTTGAAATCGTGAATGGGTCATCAGCAGTCATGATGTCCCTCAAGAAAATATTAGCATTTCCAGTCAAAGGATGGTCGGGTATTTACACCAGAAATAAACCAGAGAGGTTTAAAAGACCCATACTCTATAGGCTCGTTTCCTTTTCTTAGTAAAAAGTATTGTCAGAGGCCCAATTAGATGGAAGTGATACATTAACACTCGAAGAGCTATAAGTTATATGAACACTGCCTACTTTCAGCAGTGTTTGCTGCTCTCGATGCTTATATTGTGATAAGACCTAGAGATAACGTGTATGAGACACATGGAACTATGTCCCTGCCTTTAGGATTAGGAAGGAATGAGAAATAGCAGATGTCCAATACATGTGTCAGAATACAGAATAATGTCAGAATAAGAAAAATACTGTGATATACAGCACCTTACTGTGTCCGGCTGAAATACCGCGGCTCGTCCCTTGCCATGTAATGGTTCCAGTTAATTGTGTCCCTAATGGAAGCTACAAGATGGAGTTTGAAAGAAAACATAAGCAACTTTGCAGCATTGGCTCCAGTAAAAGTTCTGAAAGAGAAGACGTGAACATGCTTCTTAGACGAATGTAGAATTTTGTGAACACTGGTAATAAGTCTCTGTGAGATGTCACAGCCCAACTTGCCACCTGGGTCTTAAAGGATGTTTACCTTGTGTTGTCATTGTTAGGCTGCCTGTAGAACTGGGTGTTCACACCGGATAAGCCAAAGTGACTTGTAAAAAATGTTTTACTAATAACATTTTATACTGACTTCATAAAAGATGTCCCCTGCATACAGTTTATCTTCACAGTTTAGTTTGGTACAGATATACGGAAAGTGAAAAACCAGGCCAGTGGGGTCATAATCAATTCTTGTTCCTCTTGTGAAAGAGAAAAATACAAAAGCATCAGCAATACCTACAGATCAAGATGAAGGAAAAATGATCTCCTGACAGAGTTGTCATGTGTTCAGGGTGGGCGGGTGAGGGTTCTTTGCTTCTTGCTGAAGTTAACAGATTTTTCCTCTTGTAGTTATGCTAAGCATCTAGAAAGGCTGTTTTTCCTTTTAAATTCAGGGTTTGTTCTGTTTAAATAGGCTACAGGCACAATCCTTTTTCATCCTTTTAATATATCCACTGATGATATAGCACAAAGGGAAAATATTCCATATCTATATCCCTAAAAAGGAGTGCCAAAACCGAAAAGCAAGCTGAAAAGAAAAATAAATCCTAGTCTCCAACATTTCCTCTTCAGTGAGACCAAGATATGTGAACTGAGTTATCAAAGTGGGGAGATAAGGATATGTTATGCGTTACGTCCTGCAGGATATAGCGCGAACTGAAATACAGAATAGGTTTGCTTGGGGTTGTTTTGCTTTGTTTGAACGCTTCATGTGTATTGCTTGTTCCTGTTGTAAGTCTTCAGGTAAATATCTCTCTATAAGAATGGTATTTGGTTGGACTTGCTATCTAGGAAGGCTTGATTTATACTGCCTTTTTTTTTTTTTTTTTTGCCATTATGTTGAAATTAGAATAGGACTATGGGGAAAATAAACTGAAAATTGCAGGGGTAGAAGATTTGTATATTTAATGCAAATTTCTTTCCCTGTGGGCTTTCTGATTAAGGTAGATGGCCTAATAGATTCAGTTTGAGTGGTCAGCCTGCATGTAATGAGTCCCTAACTGTGAGACAAAAGCAAAATTTCATTTCAGTCTCATCCTTTTAAATGAAAGAAAAAGCTCATGGTGATGTCTTCCTACTTTTACTCATTCCTCTGGTTAGGTTTCTTTTCAAGAACAGTCTTTCACTTGTCAAAGCAAATAAAAATCTTTGATAGCAGATGTGATGGGAGGTAAGATCAGCTACAAACTGAACTGAATTTAGGATGTCCAGAGAGTGAACAGAACTAAGGATTCTCCTTGCTTATCAGTTAAGGTAACCGTTACAGACCCTGCAGCACGATGCCTGCCTGACATCCGTTGCAGAAAAAGCACAAGAGTATAGGTGCCCCATGTGTCTCCGACATTCTGCAGCTCATCTTCAGACACCATCTCTATAAAGCGGGTTGGAAGCCCCTTGGAAAAAGGGCAACGCTGGCTTTGCATCTCCAGCTTCTGGGGGGAATTTTCTCTCTGCATGGCTGTTCTCTGTGATGATTTGGCCCTTGATGAGATTAAGGTGATCACGTTGCCAGACATTTAGATGTGTTTTGTGCACGACGAGAGGTACGGGCCCTTTGGGGAATTGTGCCTTCTGCCTGCTCTCTGCATCTGACCGTTTCTGAACGCATAGGCAAAGCACCTGCCTGGCATCCTGGGAGCTGTCAGATGAAAGCGGACAGTGTCTAGCCAGCGCAGCACAGTCCTGAGCAGGGGAGTGGAGTTTGGGGTCCAGCACTTGCCTAAGCTCTGCGGCATGTCTATTGTAACCATGGTCCTTGTTAGCAAGGACACTTAGGCTTTATCCACTGCGTATAAGTTGATTGCTGTAAACTTTTTTTGTTGAATATTGCTGAGATCATACATATGTAGCACAGAACAGGATTTGCCTGCTCCTGGCAGACTCTCATCATGAAAATAACCTATGTTCTCCTTGTTTATGCCTGTGCGGTGATTGCCACCCCAGTGGGGATGTCTGGAGCAAACAAAGGTTGAGTTTGGTCCTAAGTATACAGCACAAACTATTCAGGTAAATTGCTTGTGTATGTTATGAATACATTAGCTTACCCAGTGGTATTAACTGACAATAATGCAGTTAGATTTTGACGTCTAATAACTGTCAAGCGATTAAGTGGTTTTTCATTAGCATAAATGCTCAGCTTTTTGCATTTGTGTCAGAGAACCTCGAACCACTTTGAGGCAGCTTATATGGTAGTTCAGCTTCTCACACAAATGGCTTATTCCCTTTTCCCACCTCTCCAATATACTGTTAAATGAGAATATTTTAATGCAATTGTTCTACGTGCTTGCTTGCTCTGATTCTCTCCATCTATAGCTTTAATTTTGAAATGATACAATTATAAGCATTTTCTCTGTGATAAGGCTGAAGAAGTGAGCTTCAAGGAACTGAGAAAATAGGGATTTTTTTCCTGTAGAGTTGAAAGGTGCCCTACTGTTTTCTTAAAGTGAAACGTACCTATTTATATCAATAATGCTAGGGATTGAGTGAGGGAGCAGCACAAAATTTTTATTGTGCATATTGTATTTCATTCTATGAAACTACCATAAGGCTTTCTGCTGATATAAACAATATATTTGCTCCAAATCACTGTGGTCAGAGTCTGAGCTGTAAATTATTTATGAATATTATTCCTGGCAATATATATATGCAATCATATGGGATCCTGCATCAGGAGCAAGATACCAAAATGTGCCCAGATTATGCAATAGGTGGGAAAGTGAGGACTACAGTATAAATAAGTGATGACTGAGTATATTGTAATATTAAGCTGGTAAACTAAACTGAAATGTCTTGTAGTGAATAGTCAAAGGAAAATATTGCAGCAGTACAAAATACTCCTAAAAATACTGGCAATGTTATTTAATCTGTCGAAGGTATAGCCCATCCTCAGAGTATTGTTTCATGGAGTTTTGTGTCAGACTAGCCTGAGACAGAAACTTTTTGTGACACATGCTTGAATAAGCAATTCCATAGAGGCTCCACATGAGGAAATGGTGCTGATCCGTGCATCTGTATTGAAGATCAGTGTTGAGACTGTAATGCAGAACAATTATTCTGCTACAACATACCTACTCAATGAAAGACGAGCACTTTCAGAAATATTGCAAACTGGGATAAAGCATGAATGGATGAAAAGAACTGTGGTGGTAGAAATTGTACTGCAGAATGTCACACAGATCCATCAAAGCCAGAGCCAGTTAGACCCCTACATAACTTAGAAATGTGTTGGCCTCTAATGTCTGCCACTTGAAGCTGAAAGTTCGCAGTGAATGTTCCATGTGCAGTCCTATCATCTCCTGCTGACACAAATGAAAACGCTCCCTTTGAGCAAAAATGCCAGAGCATGCCCTCACTTACGGAATATTTATAGAAAGATGCTGTTGAAAAATGGTATAGAGAACTAAGAACGTTTCTGGAGGAATTTTTGGCCATGTGGCTTGAAATTTGGCAACAATTTGGAAAACATACCACGCGGGGCCTTGGAGGGGTTGTTCCCAGGGGTAAAGATATTAATGTAATGACTGGGCGCTCAGCCCGGGAAACGAGCGCCCCGTACTTTTTGCTGTGTGCTGCTATCGGGGCAAGTGCAAAGGTGTGAGAGAGAGCACCGTGAGCATGCCGAGGATGCTGATGGAGGTTTGGGGGTGTCAGCTCAGGCCGGGTTGAGCTGCACTTTCCCTGCAGCTGGGTGACTGCCTTCCCTGGCATCCCCTAGAACTGCCAGTGGGTCTGTTTGTGAGAGCACCCGCCCACTGCCGGTCTACTGAGATCCTGGCACTCGAGACAGTGTTTTTCTAGCCGCAGAGGTTAGTAGGGTGCATTCCTATCTTGGTTTACACTGGAAATGATGCCAGTTGCAATCTGCATAACGTTACTGCTACTATTTATTCCGGCACTAAAACCAGAAGAGTGAATGCCCGCTGCGTTCATGCCACTGTTTACAGCTCCGCTGCGGGCTATAATTATGCCTGAAAGAGCGGGCGGGAGTGACCCCTTCTAGAAGTGAAGAGGAGCTGTCAGATGGAAAAGGTGTGACTGACCTTAGCTTTTGGCTTGTTCTTTGCTGTAAAGTTAGATGTGTCAGGTTCCTGTTCTGTGAATACATTTCTAAGCAAAATTTTATCTTTTCACTAATGAGGATATAATTGATATATTGACAATTTCAGCCTAAATCTATCTAGTAATTTACTAGCTGAACTTTATAGCCTTAAAGGGAGCTCATGAATTAATGTTTGGCTAACTCGGCAATCTCTCTTTAGAAAAAAGAGGGCCCATTCTTTGTATCTCCTGACAAAGATTCCTTAGAAGGGACACCCAGCAAAAGGCCTCTCACCAAGACTGCCGTCCCCTGTCCCCAAACACACCAGAGAGCATTCATGAGAGAGCGCATTTCAAAGTGCCATCAGGAAAAAAATAACGCTCGTCCAAAGGAACAAAAATACAGTTTGTTACATCTTAGTCTGGTTTTTTTTCTAATGCATCTGCTCACTTGATTTACAAAATTTCTGTGGCTCACAATAGGACTTAAAATATTGTGTCCGGTTAGAGGGTTCTCTGAAGCGATATATCGTTCAGAGCACTTTAGAAAGGAGACATCTGTTTTTAATCTTAAAAATCAATGGTGCAATATGGCCCGGGGCTTTCAAACGTTAATTTTCAGCATCTTGCATTTTTTTCTTTCTATCAGTTCTTAAGTGATGGCCCTTTTCTGCCATGCATAAATTAAAATGCACGTGTGGAAACACGCTTGTACTGTGTGATGCGAGCATTAGAGTTTTTGGAAAGAAAACATTCTTTCACCAGAGTTACATTTGCACCTTGGCATGAGCACTGCGCTTCCTGCAGTCCAATTCTCAGAGGTCATAAAGCTGGGTTTGGATTTTTTTTTTAAGTAAGCCACAAGAAAATTGATTCCATGTGATGTAAAGCATGTTAAATACACTTATTTCTTTTAAGCTGAGAAGGATTGAGGTTAACATTTGTTTCGGATTTCCATCAATACCATCATTGCTGTGTAATAGCTGAAACGATTCCACCCATCCCATTATAAAGTTACTTTATTTCTTGACAAAAAGATATTAAGTACAAGGCAAATTGGGGGTAGAGAGAGTCAAAACTGTGTGAATTGTTTAACCTTTCACCACAGTTCAACAAAATTTTTTAGAAGAAAAAAAAGTCTTTGGCAAACTGCCTAGATTTTGCAAGGCTCCTCATGCTTTGTAAGCCCCCAAAGATCACAGTGTTTCTGGCTCAAGACTGAAGCCACATTGATCCAAAGATGAAGAAAACTTTTCAGCTGTCTTGAGTAAACAGTTTAAGAAACAGCCATCGGTCATGATGCTCTTAAATGTTCTCTGTCAGCTGGCTGCCACATCTCGGACAAAGATGAACAGTAATCATAAATACATTTTGACTTCAATCACTTCCAGAAATTATAGTGGTCGGTTGGATGTGGTGTCTGTTATTTCTGTTGAAACTGTATGCTGGAACAAGGGGCAAAGTGAAGAATTCACTAACTGCACAGTAATACTTTTAAAACTCAGCTACATAATTCATCATGAAAAAACTGAAGAAAAAGCTTCTCCCTATAACAAGACTTCTGATTCTAACATCATAGAACACACATTCCTGCCTAGTAGCCTAGATGATGTCATGGCTCAAAGAAAAATGCTTTGTTCTGAAAAATGGTTCAGTGATTTGGGAACACTGATGAGTTCAACATGGAGAACAGTTAAGAATGCAATTGGTGGCCTTCGAACCATTTTGTGTATGTGTTGGTTTTGAGTGGGGGGAGGCGTTGGTGTTATGTGGTTTTGTGTTGGTGACACCACCCCACCCACCCTCCTGCAATTATCCTCTCTCTTGAGTGGCTAGGTCATGGTCATGGTCAGCAGCAGAGCTTCTTAGCATAATTTCCAGAAAAGCTGAGTCAAGATTTTGTGTGCAAATAATACATTTAATTACAACAACTGATATCACTTGGGTGGGGGAGTTATTGGACAAGGAGCTTCAGTAACTTTGTGAATTTTTTTTCCCCCAACTGTATTTTGCTAATGGTAAGATACTATTCTTCCCCTCACTGATGTCTTCAGACCATCACAGCTGTAATCATACTTGTATTTTAGCTGATTCATTTACAAACAAAACCCTCCCCAAACTTATGCACTACTGAGTGCTTGAAGGCAGACAGAGGCAATGAAGACTGATCGATAGCTGGTCATCAGATGAGTGTTTTGACAATTGTGCAATGAATTTACATACTGTACTTCAAGATACCAAGAAATGGGTGGTCGAGAAGTTTCCCAGGCTGTTGTGACACCTCAGACTCATGTATGCCGTAGCATATGTAACTGCAAGCTTATAACTGGCTGCTGTTTTTCCTGCTGAGGAAGAAATTTGACTCCTTACAGGAGCAGGAGTTTCCAGCTCCTTACTTTTTTTTATGAAACCTGAAATTAGGCCAGCATACTTACATATCTAGCCTTGGATGATAGCCCTTGTTTAGTAGCATCCCTACCCTGGCTTTACTTTTGATATGGGAGTTTTATGATTGGATTGATTTTCTCTGCTCTGGAAATCTCTATCAATCTCTAATTAAATTAATTCCACATAAGAAGGATTTTGTATCACATTAAAATCAAGAAGTGTGGGGATTTGTTAAGTTTTTGAACTATTAAAGATCATGTTTAGTTCACATTTCAGGATAATATTTGAAATGGCTTATGTTCAACCCAGTCTTTTATGAAGCTAGACCATTATGGACCTGTTCGTTTACGTCTTGCACAAAAAATATGAAGTTGTAACGCTGGGGCAAGTAACACTGAACAAGGAGAGCAGAGATGAGAGTATTCTGCTTGGAAATGGAAGTGCCTACTTAAATGTTTTGATTGCTACCCTGACTTCCTTTCAGTTTTATTGTAAGCTTAAATTTCTTGGCAGATTTATTGTAGCTTGGAGTAAAATGGTCAGATTTGTTCCTGCAGCACCAGTGTAAGATATTTTGTTATATTGTCATGCACTTAAAAAAATAATTGGACCATTTTAGATTCAAACAGCCACTATATTTGAGGCAAATGATATGAATGTTAAAGGGTTTGTTCAGTTACATTTGAGCGAACACAGAAAGGATCAATTAAATGCACATAAGAAGGTTACAAAACTTTGAGTTTTATTCATCACATGGGAATTATGCTGATAATATATGTGATGAAGTGAGGTATTTGATGGTGTAACATCTACACGTCTTGGTACCAGAAGTATTTAATCTTCAGACTCAGCAAAACACTCCTGAATCCTGCCGCTGTAACTCCGTAAAGCGTACCTTGCCGTGTGCTCTTACTTACGATCCATGTCACGGGACAAGTGTTTGTTACAAGCAGAAGTTTCACAGATGAGTTTCCATTTTCTGGTTCACTCCAATTTAACATGATTTTATATTTTTGCCCACAGGCTAGAAAGTTAAGTTTGTGTCAGAGGTTTCTGTTATAGCTGTCATAATCCAAAATGAACACTTATTGTAAATAGAACCTGGAAAAATTAATGCAAAAAGGGAAATGTAATTGATTTTGATGTTGTAAAAATAGTTCTAATGAACAAATAGTGGGTTTATACTGGATTTATACAATAAGTAGAATGTAGACTTTAGTTTCATAGGAAATAACTGAAGATGAAGTTGACAGCATGCCTTGTGTTTATAGTAAGTTATTAGGGTGGGTGTGTCAACATCAAAGTTCTTTGCCAGATTTTAAGTTTTCTGGGGACTGCAGTCCAAACTGGTTTTCGCAGAAAAGCTCCCTGTCTGTTGTGATTGCAGGGAATAATTCTGACACCAAGTGGCATTATAGGAAAATAAGTGTATGAAATCTGGTTGTACATTAAACGTGTTGTCAGCGATGTGCTGGATCAGTCACTTTTACACAGTGTTTGCGGTTAGGTAAAATATTTTGCCTGCAAACTAATATTGGAGTGTCTCAACTTCGTATGTAAGTGGTGACACAGCTGACATAGAGTGCGTGCAACCTTTTCTGTCTTAAGTGGCGTGGATTAAAACTGCTGGTGTATGTGCTCAGAAGACACATACCGTTGACAGTGATATCAGTAAGATTTGATCTCTAGTGATTTAACAGAGGTACATAGTTAAATTTCAGGGCAGGTAAGGTAATTAATTTGTGCATGATAATGGAACTGATGCTCTCTGGAAGGCCTTTTAAACTCACTCTGTCCTCATTCCCATAACAACCTCTGACATTTTTGGAGATTTTCTGCATTTGGGCTAATGCTTCTCATGTTTCATTTGAACTCTGTTTGATTTTTGGATGGAGAAAATGGAGCAAAGGGAATGTAAATGGGTTATCGTGTTTATGTTCCTCCCACACACCCCCTCTTTTCAATGCATGTGTAGGAGGAATGAAGAAAAAGCTACAATTTCCCTTACTTGCTACAGCTTTCATTTCCTTTTCCAATGTGGAGGCAGAGACTGCAAGAAAAAGATTGGATTGTTTGCTGGCATTTTATGTTAGGGTTTGCGTTTTTTTCCAGAAAACAAATTACAAAATATTGCCTTTGTAGGAAACACGTGACTAAATCAATTCTCTCCTAGTCATCTAAGTCTCATGCAAGAACACGTGTCTCACGCTAGGAACACGCTTAAACATTTTTCTGAAAGCTTTTTGAGTTGCAGGTTATATGAATTTTGATACAAACTTCACTCCGTGTTTGGTCAGGCGGGCACTTTTGTGTTCTTAGGACTCTTCATTCACCTAAAGATAGAGCGAAAAATAAAAGGAGTATTTGCTGAATATGAAAGGAGTAGACCCCATGAGATCAGGGTCAAGGCAGGCTGTGCTGACCTGCATCATTCCTGACATCAGTTCTCTCTTCTGATATTCTTCTCATGTCAGAAGCTCCATGTCTTTTTAAGTAATCTGCTCCAGAGCTTCACTAATCATGTCCTTAAAAAGGAGGTGCTTGCTTTTTTTTTTATGCCTGTGTAAGTCCAGTATTTCTTTTCTGTCTGCCATGGGCACAGTGAACAAATTAATCTCTCTCTTTGTCACAGCAGCTTGTCTGATGTTGAAGATTCTTGTCTTGTCCTTGCCAAGACCCACGCTTCATAGTCAAAGATTTTTTCCAGGTGGTATTTTCAGCGGTTTCCAGAGTTTTACAGTTTCCTCCTAACTTCCATCTTTGGTCCTTCAGGAAGGATGATGACCCTCTTCCAAACAAGTAAATGCAGGAAATGCCTCCAAAAGTACTTTCAATAGGAGAATATAGCAATCCAAGAAGACATCTGCCATCCAAACAGTTATTCCTGTCTGTCAGGGAATGAAGTCCAGGGTCTAACTCCAGGATTAGATGCCAGCTGACCACTGAAGAAGCCTAGAAGAGCAAAAACAAGCTCTAGATACCCTATGTTACATTGAATTCTATATGAAACCTTGTAAGACTTCAGCAATTACAGCTACTTATTTTAGAAAATAAGTGAACTATATAACAGAAAACTTAGTCTGAGAATACTTTTTCTGTGTAGTAAGGGGGACTCAAAACATGCAAACTAATGCTGGGCCCTGCAATTATTAACAAAGCTCCCTTAGCAGGTTAAAGGCATGTGCGTGCATGGCTATGTCCGGTTGACTTGGCCTGAATTTTTAGTGCATAGTCTTAAATTCTTCAGGATAGTAAGCCTTCTTTTACTGATCTGGCAAGATATTGAAGCACATGTACAATTCCAACTTTGTGGCTAGTCCAGCTGAAGACATTAGAACTACTTATAGTAGTAAAAAAAAAAAAAAAAAAGCCTAGCAGGTTTCTTCTTAGGAATAAAAAATAATAAGCCAATAATTTTTTAAAACACATATCTTCTTTATAGAGACAAATCTGGTGGGGAATTGTTCTTACTTTCAAGTCTCATTCTAAACAGCCTTCAACGCAAAAACCAATCTTTCCTCTGGAAGTGTGTTATCAGTGCTGTACAGGCAGTCTTCCCAAGCTCTTCTTCCTCGTGGTCATTCCTATTTCTGACTCTACCACACATGCAATCAGCAAACCCAGCTTCTAGTTTTCCATTCAGTCACAAGGGAAAAACAATGCAGATTGTATCACTCAACTCTTACATAAACTTGCTAGCCTGGTCTCCTGTTGTCTCCATTATCTTTAAGCATTTGTGTGTATTTAGACAACAAATCAAATATTTAAAAATACACAGATCTGGAAAACATCCATCTGGGAGTTTTAAAACCAGTGGCTGCTAAGTCATCTGCTAGAAATGGTTTTTCAACTATGGGATGGTGTCAACAGGCTGGAAGAGATTGTGTTTTACCAGTGTTCATCCTGGCGTTTGGGAACCGTGAGAGGAAAATATGAGAACAAATAAATAAACTATCACGCAAAAAATATAGTGAAGGCCAACAGCCATTGGTTCAGAGGAAATGAACCCCATCAAAAGTAATCTCACCATGGAAACATACAGTTAAAGGTTGAAAGAAGGCAACATCACTCGCAATATTTGCCACCATTCAGCTGACAGCTGACAACAGTAGGCCAGTAACAAGGATGATAGGGCTGACAAAGGAAGGACCTTTAAGTGTACCCCAAGCCAGCTTCAACTGTTTTGCACCATGTCTCTGTTACTAGAACTGTGACTGTGATGCATACCAGCTGTCAGGCCTTCTACAGGGAAAGCTTCAATTCGTCATTGCTAGAGCTCAAACGGGTGCTAGAAGGCAGTCTGTGCTTGTTCTGATTCCTTCAGATCTACTGAAAATTCCTCCTGGATGTGCTAGATTCCAGGAGGAAGTGAAAGTTCCAGCTCAGCGCGGTGTGAATCACCGAGAGCTCGGGACTAGGGCCAACTCCGCGTAACTGGACCCTGCCTTAGCTCAGAGCACTAGGAGCATGGCCCAGAAATACCTCAGTGCACCTGTCTGTCTCTACTCGGAGACGGTTCTGGGTCTCTTACCTTCTTCCTTAAGCAATACATTACTCAACCTTGTGTCTTAACGAAGGTGCCGTGTTAATGGCCACTATAATGGGTGGTACCTAGTCCTTCGTCAACCTTTTGCCTTTGCAACACGTGATACTTGATGAGGCAGTATCATTAAGAATAAGCCGTGTGTAATATGGACTATGCTTCAGTCTAAACCAGACACGCTCATCAGTCAGCTGTCTTTCTAGTGAGCCCCATAGGAACTAATTCTTGTTCCTCAGCTATTTCATATTTAAAAGTAACTTTAAAAGGTAAAAGAATAGGAGATTACAAATAAGGAAACAGGAGGAAATGGATCAGGAAATGGTTGTGGCTGCCCTGGTCTGAGCAACCAGAAGATGTTTCATCCCACAGGCCAGTCACTGTTGGCTGAACTTGGAGTATGTGAGATTTCTCCTCAGAAGCAGTAACTTGAAGCATCATAAGCCTGATGCCTTCCTTAATTAGCTTTGCTTAAGTTCCAGAACTTAGGACAAATGAGTAACGTTCTTGAAAGAATAAAGTGTTAAACGTTACCGTGTGTGGTGCTCGTTCAGCCACTATTAGAACACCGTGTTACACCCTTGAAGCCAAACTGCAGGAAGGATTTTCGTAAACTGGAAAACACCCTCGTAACTTGAAGGATTCTTGTAGCTTGAAAAAGTGATTGGGAAGTTAGTGGTCACATTTCCTCCTGTTTGTGTGGAACCGGATTAGGCGATCAAAGGCTTTTACATTTATGGGATTTATTTCTCCTTTTAATTTTTTTCCTCACTGGTTGTACTGGACTGGATCCAACAAGGTGGTTTGGTTGTAGTAAGAGGTCCAGTCAGAGGCTATCCTTCAAAGACAACTTCTTTTTGTAAATTACTTCCAATTGTGTAACAGCCCCAAACTTACCTTTCAACACCAAGCCTTCAACTGGATCTTGGCTGTTTTGTCTTGCCTTCACGCTCTTTTAGGAGAACTGAAAAATATCCACAGAAAATTGTCTTAGCCTTCCCTCACTTGCATATATCCTTCATCTGACATTGTCACTTTATTTTGCATTATCCAACCCCCAGGTTTTTCCCTTAAAGTGGTCAGAGATTTTTGTTTCAGTCCATCAATGTTTTCATTATTAGAAACTTTTTTTTAATTTCCAACTTTGCATCTTTTTTTGGGTGACTTGTGCCTGTTCTTGTGCCTCCCTATTCCTTTAGCACATGTGAGTTAGAGAAACAGAACTACTAGAAATTATGTTCTGTCATCCAAGTTCCATTTCATTAGGATAAGCAAATTATTTTCATCTCCTTCATTATGCTCACCTTGGTAGTATGGATGAAATGGGATTATTAGGTCAGTGATCAAAGGTAAGTACAGAAACATTCCATTGCCACAAATAAGAACACTATTCCTAAAACAAAGCACCAGAAGTATCTTGGGGTATTACACACTGTGAAATCCAGTGTGCTCATTGACAATATGACTGGCAAGCAGCTCCATGCTAGGGAGAAAAAAATCCTTGAATACAGTAAATCTGTACAACATATTTGACTTCCATGGAGTTATATTGACTCATGCTCTCAGAATTTATTGGAGAGGGATTAAACATCAGTTTAAAAAACCCCTGACCTTCAAAAAGGGCATTTTTTTTTCAGTAAATGGTAAATTGTTGCAGCTGCTAACAAGTTCCTCCTAACTGTGGGAGGAATAGTGAAAGATTTTTAATTAGACTACGCTTTCTTTCGCCTTAGATTCTCATGTTCATTGGGGGAAATGGATGTTTTAATTTCCAGGAATTCTTGTTTCAGACTCCTCTCAGGTATTTGGAACTGCTCTTAAACCGCCAGAAGCAACAGGCCAATTCAAGCCTTTCAATGTTTGGGTAAATTATTTTTTGGAAGTATGTCATCTAGGGCCCTAACTGATCAGGCAGCTGAAAGAAGGAACTGTTTCCATAACAGAATACTAGAAGAAACAGTGAAGTAAAAAATTAGTTCTTGCGGTAGACATTAAACCTGTCTCACTGCAATAGCAAGACAGCCCAGCTGGAGAAGGAATTCCATTGGCCCTGTGGCCATACATTAGGCTTTTGTTGGCCATTGCTTCTTCATACGAGAGCCCTTTCTCAGCACTGTCCATGTCCACTGGCACTGTGTCCTTTCCTGTGTTTTAAAACTTGTGGGCTTACATGTATGTGTGAAAGTGTGGGATCTCTTTATACCAGGATGTAAATCCTGGGATAAACTGTCATGTGGAAGGAGTATTACTGACTGCGAAAGGAAAGCATAGCTCGCTAAAATTAAACTATTTCTGTAATTTAAAAAATAAGACATCCCGCCCTTTTCCTCTTCACCGATACGTATGTACAGTGGCATGTGAGAAGTTTCCATTCAATCTGAAGTCTCCACTGCAGTCTGTAGGAACTCTGTTGATTTACTCTAAATCAAAATAAAAATGCTTGTTTTACCTCAAAAACATAAAAAATATCAACTTATGACTTGTCTGTTTTTACTGGAGATTCCTCTGGATGACTGGAAAAGGTTGTTCTAAGTTAAAAAAAGACTGACATGGAGAGAAAGCCAAACTAATGCCAGAGGATAGTTTAAGACTGTTGAGGACAGATGTTTAGGGTGTTCTCTGGGTCGGTCTGGGGAAAAAATGCTGTGACCCACTCAGAAATTCTGTTGACACTGACAGTTATCTAGTTTGTTTCTGGATAATCAGAAAAGCATAATACCTGTTGGCAGTAATAGTTACATGTGAAATTTTACCTGTGGTTAACCTGTGGGCAATCAAATTAAAAAGAAAAAAATACCCTGGAAGCTGGGTTTCATTAAATCAGATGGAAGAATCATAGAATGGTTCAGGTTGGAAGGGGCTTTAAAAATAATCTATTTCCAACCCCCCCTGCCCTGGGCAGGGACACCTTCCACTAGACCAGGTTGCTCAAAGCCCCATCCAGTATGGCCTTCCGGGGAGAAGACTTCCACGACTACTCTGGGCAACCTGTTCTGGTGTCTCATCACCCTCACAGTAAGAGGTGTGGGTGAGGAATAGGACTCGAAGAGAGAGCACCTTGCGGTAACTCCACAAAGGGCCCTATATTTAAACCATGTACTGAAATTGGGAATGTTCAGCCTCTGGACAAGTGTCGATTCAGTGAAGTGCAATGTATGCTGCCTTCTAAGACAGCAAGTGTTGTAACATCATAGCCTGTGCCGTTCTTTTAATAAGTGCCAGGTGTTTCTGGATTCCGTTGCATGTTCTGAATGATGTGAAGGTGGTAAACCATCCAACAAGTGATGGCAGAGTAACTTTTCTGCTCCTGATGAATGCGCTGGGGAGCTGCAGCTGTTGGGAGTGAGGAAATCTGCTGGGGCTGAGTGCAGAGCTGATAAAGTGCTTCTGTATGCCTGTGGTGTCTGCAGATTATGCAGGTGCTTAATACGCAACTGGGGAAACTGCCTCCCCTTACTGGGCTCTGCGTGGGGAAGCGGAATGTGGTTCTAGGCAGGGCTGTCCTGAGGTAATTCTTCAATGTTCAGTTACTGTCTGGTATGTGGCATGCAAATTACTGCCTTCTCTACAGGGGATGAAGGGGGCTAGAAAGCAGTACCTGGCCCCAAATCAGACTGTGAAGATGCATCACATCGGTATTTTTAAAAAAAAAAAAAAAAGCCTCATTGACAGGGAAATGCTGGCTCCGATACCTGGAGAGCCACCTGTGAATGACTGCTAACACCAGAAAGCATAGGTTAAAAGAGAGGACACAACTTAACTATCAAGAGAACATGTGTGGGGGTGTGCGTGTATACCCACAGCGAGGAGTGCCAAGACTCCAGCATGCTGGCTGGGAGAGAAGGAAGAATTCCCAGTATCACCACTAGCTTTTGGCCCACCTCCCCTAGCAGGTATAAAGTCCAACAGTCTCTGACTTATAGGTAGCTGTGGAGTACTGAGCCTCCAGGATAGCATCAGCTATTCTGAATCCTACTGCTATGTCCTGAAAGCTTCTGTCTTCCTGATGCTGGTATTTCCATTGCTCTTTGAAACTACTTACAGTTCTTGGAAAGCACCAGCAGAATTAACGCAACAGAGAGCTAAACATTTTCTGACTGAACTTCGGGCAATGTGGACATGCATCTGCTGTAATTGCACCTGCTAGACCAAACCCACACCTGATCAAATCCCGTAACAGAAACGGGTGCAGCCTCTATTCCAAAGTAACGGGTATCAAATTCGCCCGGGGGAGGAAACGCTGCAGGCAAGAGGTTCCTTATTCTTGACACAAAATTGACAGCTTGCGCAGCAGTGCGAGATGACAGCAGAACCTAAACAAACAATAAATAGCCATGGCAAAACAGAAGATGCAGCTAATCCCTTATGATAAAATGTATTTCCTTCTTAGCCTGAAAAATCTTGACTCTCCTATAGGATGATTCTGCATAACCTAAATATCCTGGATGCAGAAACCATCCGTACTGCCTGTTAGGGCTGCCTGCATTGACTTAAGCAGAAGCTCTTAGTTTTCCTTAGAGAAATGGCTCTTTGATTAACTTGTCATCTTCAAACTGAGGCAAAGCGCTTTCCAGACTATTGTTGACTCCTGCAATATGAGCTGCCTGGTTAAATATTTTCTACTTTAGACAAGGAAATAGAGACGTCGTGTTAGGCTAAAAGACCCAAGGAGACTTGGTAACTTATTGATTTTACAATATAGGGTGTAGTTACCACATTTGTTCTTTAATTTGGCACTCCCGATATCAACCACTACCAAGAAGAGAAATACCTGCAAAAGCCAATATTTGTAGTGATCGCTCTGCTCTGTCCGAGCCACAGCCTCCTTTGTCATGAAACACTGAGCCCTGCAAAAGCGGTTCTCTCATGGCTACTACCTGCAATAGCAGCTTCCTCTGGATACGCAGCTTTGAATGCTACAGACCATTGGGTGACAGCTGAAAACCCAGAGGCGTCCGTAACTATGGGCATGCTCTGTGTTTCCCTTGGCTGGCTCAATCCCTACGAACACCACCTTGAAGTGATTAATTTGTGTAACTTGAGAATGTAATTCTAAAAGGCGAAGACTGCTCATAGCTGTGTACTCTTACTCACTCTCACCTGCGATTAGCACAGTGTCTGGTCTGTCCACAGAGGGTATAAATAGACTCCTGTTATCGCAAACACTCCAGTCATATCGGCCCTGGTGTGGCTTACTCCTCAGCAAGCTAGCTCAGCTGGTTTTAGTATTAAACATTGTCCTTAACCATTTCATCTGCAGCGTGGCACAGCTCTCCTCTGAGAGATCACCTACACGTTGTCATAGACGTTTTATAGCCTTAATCCAGAGCTGGTAATAAATAAAGCTGCTCCCAAACTTAGAAATACCGAGAGCCAAGAATCATAGTTTATCAAATCTCCAACATAAATAAAGCATGTGTCAGACTTGCCTATCCGTTGGCAAGGGGATGCCATGAACACTAGTGTCTGATTGTTGATAAGGGAATGTGGGGGTTGTGACGTGTTGACTGATACAGCACTCAAGGGAATGGAAAAGAGAAAGTTGTGGAAGACGCAAAAATGTGACAGCTGATATCTTAGTAGGACTTTTTTTTTTTTCTGGTTCTGTGAATAACTCTCAAACTTCTGTTAAAATCAGTTTTAGGACTTTTATTCTAGTAGTTTTGTGGAGTTGCTGTGTGGGGATGGACAGTTTTGTGAGCAAGGTATTTTTAAAGCGTGTGCCAGGAGGGGTTCCCTTGGTTTTTATTTTTGTGGTTATGGATGCTTTTTGTTTTTGAAAAAGTATACCCTTGTTATTTTGGTTAGAACACCCAAGAGCTGATGTAACAGAATTGATGGGTACTCTGGTCTTTAGCTTGCTCTTTGCTCCGTTACTTACCTGCAAGTGAGGACAATTGCATTCAAAAGGGAGACTTTTTCCTTATTGGGTTTTTTTGGTTTGGTTTGAGTACCTTTGAATGCATCTCAAGGCTTCTTTTTACTACTTCCTTTCTAAGAATTGTACTTCTTGTTCTCACATAGGATACATCAGCTACTCATTCTGTTGCTAGTAAATCAGCCCGGATCTTTTCCAGTAACAGACGTTATGTGTCATGATGCACTAGCACTGGTATCCCACAATTATAAATAGATTCTTGCATGGACCTCAGAAGGGTAAGTAGACATTCAAGGTTATTGCAGTCATAGAGGAGAAGAATAACAATTCTGAAACCTAATGCCAGGACCCAGTGCTTGGTTATTCAGAGGACTGTTTTTTCTCTCAAAGGGGGTTTGGCTTGTGTACCTCTTTAGACTTTTTTTTAAGTTTTATTTTATTTGTTTTCTTCTGGCACATGGACAAACTGCTGCTACCCAGCATGTGCTTTAGTGTTATTATTAGTTTTTAGGAGGAAAAGGAGAGGTTTCACTGTTGCGGTTATTTCTGGTTTTCATGTGACTTTGTTCTTTTCACAGTTTCTGTCTCACCTCATTCACAGCTCTGTGATGTGTGAATAAGCAGACTCCCTATATTCTGTGTATAAGAAATCTGCTAGTTCAGTCAAGTAAGAGTCTTTTCAGTCAGAGGGGTTCAGCAGTATTTGAAAGTATTTTGTCTGGGCCTCCTTGAGTGCAAGAGGCTTTGGCGGTATATTAAGAACGCGTACTGCTTTTAAGAAAAGCAGTTGTATAGTCAGAAAACAGTGCTACTTCTGTGATGTGGATGTTAAGGCTGACCAAACGGGTAGCTGTGGCTTGGCCTTGCAATATGTTTTGCAGTGGATTTTTATTTTTCCAAATACACTATACAGTTTCTGAAACTCTTCCTTCTCCCTCCCTGCCATCTTACAGGACAGAGCAAGCTACGTTGGTGTCTGTGAAAGTTTTGCCGAGTTCTTTTGACTTGGGGATTTAACAGCCAGCTTCTGGTGAATCTTGATGTGGTATTTTAAACCATCTCCTTAACCCGCAGCTCTCTGTGCTGCATCTCTGCTGGAGGATTCTGCCTCTGAAGCTGAGTCAAGGAAGCACTTGAGTCTGAGCTGTTGTAATGGGAAGCCCAGCATTTTAGCTTTAAACACTGATGAAAAAGCACATGTCCCCTTCTCATGAATCGGATCTGGGAGTAATAAGGTTGGAAAGATGAAAACCAGGGCTAGCAGGGACGTGTGGATAGGGCTTAAACCATCACAGCCATATTAGCTTTTTACTAAAGCCTGTGACCGTATAAACCTCCTAAACTTTGTTCTGGTACAAAACCAGAGGGAAGCAGAAGCCTCACTGGCTATATGGATGATAAATAAACACAGTGCTCACGAAAGAAAAGGTTTGTTTTGACAGGAGAAAATTCCTGTGTCACTCTTCCTATGGACTTGATGACGTGTACTAATGGATGCGTTCATTGAACGAATCCTCAAAAGCTTCTTGGCATGTAGTTTCCTATTTTTCAGGAGTAGTTTAAGCGGGGCTACACTTTGAACGTAGTGAAATGTTAGTTTTTTAGAGTTTTGGGGTTGACCTACGTAGATGAAATAAGTCTTCTGAGCTGCAAAATAGAGCATATTTAATTTGACCCGCTTGTGTAGCCTAAGTTTTGGAGGGCTGGAGCACAAAGTGGCAGCATTATGCCTGTGTGTTTGCTCAGCACTCCCACTTGTAAGGCTCTTGTTTGCACTGATTATTATGTGCCAGGTTTCACCATTTGGGCTTGGCATTTCCATGGCATATTTCCCCAGCAAGTGTCAGTATTAGCCTGAGTGAAGCTTTCCAGAAAGAGCGAAAATTATTCAGCGTTCTAAAGTAGGAAGAGGGAAAATATATTTTGCCCATGTGTCTGGAAAAACCTCACAGCCTCTTCAGTAAGTAGTTGTTGATTTACTAGTATGGTTATGAATTTATTTTTAATCTGAGACAGGAGTTGTGGTGGTGTCAAGGCTTTCCCTTATTTTTTCTGATCTGGGGGATCTGATCTGCCGACCGCAGACTTGTTAGAGGTTGTCATCTTAAACTGGCATCGGTGGCCGAAACAGAGGGTGCTTTGAAGTCCAGTGTCTCTGTGCCCGTCTTCTCGGAAGGACGTGGGACCGCTCGTTTCTCCCGAACGCCTTTCGGCGGTGATGAGAGCCCTGTAACAGCAGGGCTCCTTCTCCGGGGAACGGGCGGTGGCGGTGCGCCGTCAGCCGCGCCGTCCCGCTCCCGCTGTGCCACCGCGCCGCGCTCCCCGCTAGGTGTCACCGTTGCTCTTTGTCACCTCGGCCGGGCGCGCTGGGCGGGAGCGCGGAGCACGCGCCCCCGGGTACCCGCGCCCCGGGGTACCCGCATCCTCCCGCAGGCGAACGGGAAGGCGCTCGATCGCAACGCGCGTGGGAGCGCTCGCAGACCGGCTTTTCAGGGCACGGAGGAGCAAGGGTCGCGCACGGGCTGCTGGCGCGTCGGACAGAAACACGCCCGCCCGCTGGCGGAGCATCACCGAGGGGGGGCTCCCAGGAGAGCTGTTGCAGTTGGTTTTATCTGGAGCTGACCTGGTTTGGAGGGAGCGCTCCTGCCTGCGGATACATGCGCTAAAACTCGTGTGCCCCCCGAGTTCACTGTGCCTGAAGACCCTGAATGGAATCATTGAGTCTGTTCTCACTGGAGTGGAGTACGATGATTTCAATGCCAGAAAATTAGTCAGGGTCGTTTAATTAAATTAATCTTGCGTTTCTTGTTCCTCCAGCCCAACGCTTTGACACAGCCTGGTGCTCCCACTAACTCTCAAATACCACGTCAGGTTACAGTTCCCAAACTGGTACAAAAGGGATCACCCTTTGATTTGAACTTTTTGAGAGTTTGTCTCTCCCCTACAAGTTCTTGAAAACAACGTAGATGAGTTTCCCTATAGCGTATTGCATCCAAAACTCTGGATTAACAAAGCATTATTCAGGCTGCGAAATCAAGCACACCCCTTAAATTCAACGTTGCCTGTGCGTCCTGTGTTTTCTCCTTTCTGCAGAAGTAGCAATACCATGTTTAGGTACACAAGCACATGCTGCTTGGTTTTGCCATGTCAGCGTGTTCTTTCATCTCCAGCTGGAATGGTCTTTGCTTCGTCTTCGCTGTGAGGAAGACTGATTAGCGATTTCGTTGTGGAAGCTTTTGTGATGCTTTACCACATTCGTATAAAATCGAGCAGTGCTACTGGACAACCCAGACAGTGTTGTGCGATGAAGTTGAAAGTTGCCAAACTGCGATTAATTTTGGTGGTCACAGTGAGCTGTCTTCAAAAGGCTTTTCAAAGCACTCTGCATTTTTATACCATATTAGGTATTCAGAAAACCATTATAATACATTAAACCTTGGCTGAAACTGTGAGTACTCAGCAAACTCGGGCAGATGTTTCACATGGGACATGTAAGAAGTGAGAGGATTAGTGATCGTTGTGTCACTTCGTGTTTCTGGTCGGAGTCCTGCCTTGTGCGATGGACAGAGGCAGACATAGAATATCATTCTTCAGGCAGCATTCAACTAGCTTGACCCCAAGAAGAGACTTTTTTTTTTGGTTCCCTACAACGATCTCTTTAATTTGTCACACGTCTTCTGCATTACTTAAAAAACAAACAACAGCAGCAAAAAAAAAAAAAAAAAAAAAAAAGGAGGCAAAATTATAAGAACAATAGCAGTCTTGGCTACGCAGCTGTGATCACGGTAGGGCAACGTTCATCACAAGGAATATGCACAAAAGAGAGCACGTTAAGGTATTTGTACTTGTGATACCGCTTATCTTAGGCATATCTTTACTCACAAGCGTAATATTCTTTTTAATATTTTGTGTAATTCCCTGGGTTTTTAGAAAAGCAAACTGAAAACACCCAACTAGATTTTGTGGCATCATGACACCCCCCGCAGGGGTCCTCAGCAGGATGGCAATCTTTGGCTACATCGGACAGCCATCTGCTGCTTGAGCCAACAGTGTCATTGAGAGCAGTAGCACAGAGGTATCTTGTGTACCGACTGTCAGGAGAAAGGAAGAAAGGGTGTGTGCCTCCTGTGGGTTCCCCAACGTCTTGCTGAGAGTCAAGACATTTTTCCATATCGTCCAAGTCCCTGGCAGGGGAGTCTTGGCTGTTTGACCGGCTCCTCAAAGACCAAAAGATTTTCCATCCTTGTCTGACTACTCATTTCCCTGCTTCAGTCTTCCATCTCATCCTCCTCCTCGCCACTGTATTTTGACCCAATGTTCTTCTTCCTTGAATCCTTCCTCTTGCTTCTCTGCATTGTTCCTAGCTACCTCAGCACTCTCTTGAGTTTCTTGGCTCACTCTTATTTCAGTTCTCCCTGGTTTGCTGTCTGCTGCGCCTAGTACTCTGTGGGGTTAGATTAGATAAGCTGATACCACTTCAAAACCTACAAGTTCTTCTTCCCTCCTGATTACTCCTGATGTCAGGCTCTTCCCCTGGTTAGTACCATGCTGCACCTCTGCTCGCAGCTTTCATTTCCTCCACTTCCAAACCCCGTTTTGCTCATCCCACCCTGCATAACAGGGTCCAGTCTAAGTCTTGGAGCCCTTGGCAATAGGATATTTTCCCGAGTGTAACCTCCCTGCAAGTCAAGTTACTGTCTTGCTTGTGTTTAAGTTAGGTTTGATCTTCAGATCTGATGAACTTTACCTCCTTTCTTCAGCGTACTCTTTCCTGAAAGAAGTTCTCAGAGAAGATACCTATGTAGCTGCTGAATGAGAAGGGAGTGCAGTCAAGGACTGTCTTACGTTCTGGCTCAAATTTAATAGTTAAATCATCTTGCTTGTATTATAAGGAGACAAGAGGACGGCGTATCTTCCGGCTCATTCACTGCAGTGCTAGGTGTCGGAATCACAGCGTTTAAGTCCAGAGGGGATGATCAAATCATCTCGTTTGAACTCTTACGTGCTCTGAGCCTTATATTTCACTCCCTTAATATATATTGGATCTGATAAATTGAATTTTGACACTGAAATGATCATAGCTCCTTAAACAAGGATTGGAAAGCCTGAGGAAAAACACACGCGTGCGCACACTTGGATGAGAAACAATGTGAATTACTGCCTTTGTCCATATGATAGTGTTTTTCTGAGAGGCAGTGTGCAATACAATTATAAACTGAACAAACGGGTGATGTTGCAGTACATATATGACACCTTCTTTCACATTGCTTCCTGCAGTATTTTCTTTTGCACTATTTTCTTCCAAGTCCTTCAAGATGCAAGATATGAAAATTCTACTACTATTTTGAGTAGTTGTGCAGGTTTTTTTTTATACCAGCAGAAATGAGTAAACATTATTAAGATGAATTTTATTTGATAGTCTCCTAAATCGAGTTGAGAGCCATTTAAACACTCCATTATTAACCTATTGATTAACAAACAATGCCGCTGATGACGTTACCTAAAAATGCATGAATGTTAAGGATTGTGATTTAGTTAAACTTGAATCCCTCACTTTCAGTCAACTTATATCAACAATGAGAATATGGGTGTTTTACTTGGAAAAGCCTTATATTATTTTGGCATTGATGAGTGGGGCAAGTTAATCTAAGCAGTTCTCATATATATGGTTTTATGCAGCATGCTCAGAGAGTCTAACTGATTTCCAGAACTTATTTGCTCTTAAAGCTGTATCATGTTTAATTCAGAAACAATTTTACTAGTGCTGTGTGCATTAGCACACACTGCTATCAGTTCAGAAGCTGGGGTGTTCAAGCATTTTTGTCTCTGAAATATCCTAATGTTTATGAACTTTTTCAGTAATTTCCATTTTTAAAAATTGTTTTCTGAAACAAGGTTCAAAATAAGAAACACAGAAGTTTGCTAGCTTTATAAAAATGACTTAAGTTTTAGGTAGGCTCAGCCCTTTGAATGTATAGAGGAAGGTGATGGCTGGGTTTGAGTTAATATTATTTCTCTTCTTTTGAAAGAGCACTTGGAGACCCCATTTGTGATCAGCTCCCCACTGTGTATTGTATATACACATAATAGCCTCTGGTATGCAGGAGGTCAGTCGAGAAGGTGTTCTAGTACCGTCTGGCCTATGTCTATGAATAATAGAAGACGTTTGCTGCCCAATGTTTACAATGAAAATAGACCTGGAAGAGGCTGAGGAAACATGGAGGTACTCTGAATTCCTGCTTTCTAGCTGGATAACTGGGAAATTGATAGAAACTTGCCCAGGGTCACAGAGAAATTTGAGTTAGTACCAAAGAATTAGACTGATGAGCAAACAAATGGCTTGGCCGCAAGGCTGGCCTTTCTTTTGCAGTCTCTAATAGGTAAGAGACTGCTTGGTGCCGAGGCTGGATGCCATTGCCAGCTCCTCTGTAGTTCCTTTTGAGATAGCACTGCTACGAAACAGTCTTTGCTGTCTCCACCTGAAAAGGATGTGCCAAGACTCAGCCTGCGGACTGACTGTAATAGTGCTGGAACAGGACTTCATTATACCTTCTCTACTCCCTTAGTGAGGACGGCAAATAACCTCATGCTGAGCAACTATTTTCACTGTAAAAAAGATGTATTGATAAGTGCATTAATGAGTTAAATAAGCTAACCTTAGCAGTGATTTTTTAGGTGTTAATTCACATCTGGGACTTCTGGTTCATTTAGGTGCCTGCCCTTTGGACTACCTGTGTCCTAATTCTAAATCTTTGCGAGTCCCTTCGCAGCTGGACATTGAACTTGCCCGGTTTCTACATGTGCCTACATTCACTGACATTAGAAGTCCCTAGACATCTAAAGCTCTGTTTTGGACTGTGAGCTGGACTGCCTCAAGTGAGACCGTACCGGGAAGACACAGCCCGAAGGATTCTCACTAGTCAAAAAGTTGAGGTTTCTCTGCCTGTCCCAGGTCCTGTGCTCTGCCCTCTGTGGTTCTTAGAGTAGGCTTTGTGAAGTACAGGAGAGACTGAAGCAAATGCTGCTTTTTGTTCAGCTGCTCTGTGGTGGCAATATTTGCCCAGGAAAGCTGGGGTTAGGTCTGACTAAAGGGGTTTAGACGTGTGTCCCAGAAGAACGCTCTATAGCTTAGCGACTAGATCTCTGGATTTGGACCACGCTCACTTCCTTTTATTTGCCACAAAATACAGTGGGGTTTGTGCTTATTATGCTGGGCTTTTTTTGAATCTCATTCCAAAGCATCCACATTTCTTCACATTGCAGCATGAGGAACACAGCAGCATTTCACAGGGATGGCCAAGTACCCCAGTCACAACGGCTTGCTCGCTATTGCTAAACTCCTGTTGGTAGCTTAACCCGCACAAATTCAAAACTACCTGAAAACTAGCGGCCTCACCTTGGCTGATTTTTCTGAAGTTTCTTTCCTGAGCAGTGGAAATAAACTGGTGAGCGCTCTTAAACATCAGAGAGAGCGCAGTGGGGGAGTGCCGATTTCCCGCTGGCTTGTGCAGCGAATTTCCCGTGCCTCAGGTTCCAGAATTGGAAACAAAGCACCCTTACTCGAGGGAAGGCAGAAAAGCAGCATATTTGTTATTCTTCTACCCATATGCAAATCTAGGGAAATCGGCCGGAGAGACGAGTGCTGTTATAACAGCTGTACTAACCCCACATGTTTTTAGGTGTTTCATGATCTGTTTCTGTTGCAGAAGAAGAGAGCTGCTGCTTTTTCTCATTTCAAGTCCTAATCTTACGTGATGCAAGTCTAATTCACACTTTACAGCAAAGGTTTCTGATGTAGCAAGAAGCAAAAATTACAGTGAAATTTTCTAGTATTTCCTCATTTTCTTTGTCCGGACCGAATTTGTCACTGCCTGAGTTCTGTGCAGGCTCTACAGCTGCTCTTCCTCATTTTTACACTTATTTCTCAAATTCCTGGGATTCCTGAAAAATGGACAGAAGTTGAGATGCAGTGAGCAGGAGGTAGTTTAAGGCTAAAATTGGTATTCAAACTCGGCACGTTCAAGACCATAGAATTAATGAGGGTAAAAACTTATTTTGCAGTTTCTTTTAGAATTTATGTTCTCTCCCATTTAAAACAAAGAAAAACCTCTTTGTATCACAGAAGCAATAGAGCCACAGTCATGAACTCAAAGGAACAAATACCCCAATTTGCAGTTTTGAGTACTGTGGTTTTGGTTATATTTCTTTTTTTCTGGTTTGCTCTCAGCCAAAATGCAGGACTTATTTGCAAAGCTGAAGCAAAATCAAAGCTTTTGGTTTGAGAAAGATGTGAAGAGTTTTGTACATTAAAAAAGGCTTTATGTTCTCAGCCCATGTGCATAACAGATGCTGGTCTTAATAGAGAACATATTCTGGGATTTCTTCTTTGTAAAGAAAATATTACTAGTACTGAAAAAAATTAAAATCCATATGGAAATAGAGCCAAAGGCGAATAAGCATTGCACTAAGCTACTTGTCATTTGATTCAAAGTGTGTTTTCCTGTTTGCTTCAGTGGAAGCACGTACATAGGTGTTGTTTTCTGCTGTTATCCTGGAGGTTTGCTTATATAACTGATTGCATGCTCAGTGTAGATAAAACCAAGGATAATTTGAAGAATATAAAGACATAGCTGCAGTATGTAGAGGTTTACATACATGTTATACGTTTGATCCATCAACTCCTGCTTAGGACACCAATGAGTTAACCGTGGTGAAGGTGGCAGTGGGTTGGAGCAGCGCTTTAAGGTTCACATACTGTTCTTCTTTGCTCCTGGGCAATGCCTTTGGGAAAATATTGTACACAATTCGACTGACTTGTGTAGTTTCAGTTGGACCCAGTCAGTCTGTGCGTCATTTATCTGTGTGCCTGGCTATCAAAGAAAAGTGGGTGGCAGATTAGCGTTCAATTAACCTTCATGCCTTTTTTAAAAAACTACTTCTTCATCCCAATAATGCTTAACTTACTTTGACTACATATTATTGCTTTCAAAACCTGGGGTGCAATTCAGCACCAGGCAGTTTGAGGGGTGTTAATGGATTTTAAGATTGTATGATGTTGATGTTTTCAAGATTGCCTGGTTCTTTCTAAACAGTGGCAAAAAAAAGAAAAAAAAAAATCACAGAAACGTTATTGAGCATGTATTCCGTTTCCAGGGGAGGAAAAAAAGAGGAAATCTATTATTTAAGAAAGAAATACAGCTGGTGTGATAAAAGCGCCTTCCCACATCTTCTGCCCAGGTGCTCCGTGCATATAAATGTTTCACGTTAAGATTTAAGATCAAGGAAGAGTCTGTGGGGAGCCTTGTTTCCTGGACATCTGCTTGCTAGAGCAGCTCCCGAGTACTGACTTCCCATTTTTTATCTGGTTATTAAGGATGAAAGGCTACATCGTTTTCTGGAATAGCGGTTCCTCGCATGTCGTTATCTTTGTCCACAGCCATGAAACATGCATTGCCGTAGGTTCATTGGATACTTGGCCTAACTCAGCTTAGCCACTATCACTGCTGCCTTATGCATATTTAATTCAGCGGATCACCTTTATACCGTGTTGTAGAACGAACAAAGGATATATGGCTTCATTAGGTGAGAAGCTGCTTTTTTAGATATAGCTGAGTATAATGGGTCTCCAGCCTACGTAATGCAAGGTGCGCTCTGCTACTTCCGAGAAGGAAACTCCGACGGTCTAATTTTCTGACTTGATTCACTATGGGCAGTGTGTGTGTATATGCAGCCTTACATGTGCAAATTGCTGGTATGAAGTTTTGCACGCTATCAAATGTATACAGAGCCAGTAGAAAGAAATGCAATTGAAATCCATTTGTACTCAGTTTGCGTCAGCAAATCATCCATAGGATTAGAAATTCCAGCACTTGCTTACTTACTCCAGCTACCCTGCTGTAATAGCCCTTCCACAAAGTCAAGGCTCTTTTATAAAAGACTGGCACAATTAACACAGATGTTTAAAATACCTATATAACAAGCTTGCAAATAATTTTTTGGCTTGGGAAAATTCTGTTTTAACTACTAAAATTTTTTTTATTTAGCTGATTTTTTTATATTTCTGGCAAATGTTATCAACATGAATGTCTCTGAAGTTCAAATAAAGCACTTGCATTAATCTTTTATTTAAAAAAAAATAATAATTTCAGCTAAAAAGTTCTTGGAAATATTATTGCCAGTATCAAACGTAACATATCGCTGTAAGATGGTAAATGATAATAGCCTTTATACAGAGGTATCAAGGAAAGCACAACAGAGGTAGCAATTTAGGATGAAACAAAGCCCCGCAAAACCAAACAAAACCTGGTAATTTACCAAGGGTAAGAGTAAGTATTAGGGTTATTTTCTCTTTCTGAGGGACGAAGGATCCAACCTATAGATCTTTCTCTTCCTCTGGCCCACTTGCTTCTGTGTCTCACTGTTTAATGTGTTTGAAGGTACTCCTGATTCATCAGGATGCCTGAAAACAGGCGTCACAGAACTGCTTCGGGAAAAGCTAATAACGGCAACCTACTGCCTGGTGGTAAAATGCTCGTGCATTTTCTCTAACGTGACACTCATATCAAATATAAACTTAACAAGGACTGGTCTGTATTCTGTACTCTTCAGATGTTGTCACCAAATCTATTTCTGCTGACTCTAGAGAAGCTCAAAACCAGATGCGTGGTTGGTATTGTGTAGGAAAGGGACATGTGGTTTTGCCTATACCCAAATTCTGTTTGTGAGACCAACAAGCCCATGTATATGCATATATATGTATATATTAAAATATATGTCCGAGTATGTCTATATACAAAACTTGTACTTCTCCTCTGACATAGACATACAGCCATATAAATGCAACCATCTTTCTCTGAGGGGTACAAAGGATTTTTAATATAAACCCTTTTAAACTCCAAGAACACGATAAGGAAAGAAAGGAACATCCATTTACAAGTAAACATAAATGGTAAAGCAAAAATAATAATTCCAAATTTTTCGTATTTTTACATTAAATTCACTTTAGCTTTGATTTCCTTTCTCTTGTTTGCTGTCTCCAAACCCTCCTGTGACTGTGTCTTTTCCAATAGCTTCATAGAAAGGGTAATCTGGCTTTCTAAAAATGGAAGGCAACCTTTTGTACCGTATAAATCTTATCAAGAGGAATTGTTGTATGAAGGCAACAGGAAGAAAAAAAAAGGAAGTACAACTCTCTATTGCCTTCACAACAAAACGAAGACTATACCACAGGGCTTTGATAATCTGTTATCTGGTAGTGGTGTATATAATTTTGAAATGCTTTTGTGGGGCTTTTTTTAAAAAGCTGTTTATGTTGGTTAAAAATGTCTTTTTAGAACTTGGTCTTGCTTTACCTTTAACATAATGCAATGTGTATGGCAAAAACATTAACTTTCAAAGCGGAATAAGTGGTTTTGTTAAAGTGGTTTGTTTAAAAAAGTGTCCAGAAAAGTTTCATTTTCATTCCTGATTTCTGTGCTAACCTAAGACTTAGCCAGGCAAGATGTACCGACTATAGCCAGCTTTACCAAACCTGTGCTGCTTCTCCATCCACTATTTTATGCCACTTTCATAGAAAAGAAGTTGCCTGAAGATGGAAACAATAGGAAGGACTTCCAAGTAGTAGGGGATAAAGACGTGATTTAAGTTAATTTTGTTTAGAAGATAAATGCAGATAAAAGCCCCGTAAGCAGGAAACTAATGTCCTTGGAAGAGGCAGGGAGACAGATCATCTGCGTGGTCCATTGCCCTAGCAGCAATTCGTTGCAACAGATGTCTAAGTTCGAACGCTGTTTTTCAGAATAGTTCAGTTAATGAGAGGTCCTGAGAAGAGCCCAGAAGTAGGAGTTCAAAGGTCAAGACCTTTCAGCCCAGATTTCTCAGACCGAACACTATTGGGCTGATGCTCCTCATGTGGCAATACGTTTGAGTATTTTCCTGCATCTGAGGTTGTGCTTGAACACTGCATTGAGGAACGCGTGTCAGCTGTCGAATACCTTCACTGCGGAGAATGGTGCATCCTGAGAGCTGCCTTATCGGAGGAGCTTGAATTGACGTCTCTGTTATCGCCCACTCTCCTGTATCTCGTTGGCTTCCTGTGGCAATCCAGGGTGTCAGAAAAGCTGGCCGTTATCAGCGTTTTCCTAGCTTTCCTGCAGAGCGTGGGCTATGATTTCTGGGGTTTTTCGGAGAATTTTAACCTAAAACATCTCTTTCGTGGGGACTGAAGATAGCGTGTTCTACTTTGCTCTCTGCCCCTGCCCTGTTGTTTCGGCGCAGTGAAGGTTTGGTTTACTCCAGCGCTCTAGCACGTGTGTCGTGGCCTGACGTGGACTCAGTGTCTGGTGGCCAGTTCTGATCTAGGCTTCTGGGCATCCGCCTATGGTTACGGGGCGGTTGAACTGGTGACCAATGGGAGGGCCTATGTCCTTATGTTGTGCCTTTTATCTTATTCCTTCCCCCTACATGTATTCTCTTTCTAGTTTCCTTCGGTTTTTTCTTTGGGAAGCTTTTCTATTCACTGTGAATATTTAACATCTTTACATTTTTTTTTCCCCCCCTCAGACTTCTGTTATCTTAACAGATGCATCAAATAGAAAGTAAATATTTTTATTTCTAGTACTTCCTTTTTATTACTAAACTCCTCTCCTTTTTTTCTTGTTTCTAATCCTTTGCTTTTGATTCCATCTTCTTTTCCCTCTGTCCCATATTGTTATCTAATCTTTATTTGCCTTTTCTAGCTCTCCTCCTCTTTCTTAATTTACCTTTAATCATTCCCATAGTAAGGGTGGGGGTTTTTTTCTTCCTCCAAAATATGGAATAGTTCTATTTCTCTTTTTTTGGTTCATTCAAGCCTGAAAAATAATTGGCTTTATTTTTTATGTTTTAGGCTCAGGATTATAGAGGCGTGAGGTGGAGCCTTGTACTTCTGAGAAAGGATATATAGTTACTGGCACTTGCCCACTCAAAGGAACAAGGACCTGGGCTCAAAAAAGACAAGAAAAAATCCAAAGTGAGGAATCCTGGAGGAGCCCCCCGAGAGCTGAAAACCACCCTCACCTGATGCGAAAACCACGTCATTCCCGCCGTTTCTAACAGATGGCAATTGCTGCAAGGTAAGCCTCGCTTATAGATAAAGTGGTGTGGTCTGTTGGTAACTATGAGTTTCAAAGCTGAGTACTGAAAGGGAAGTCTTAAAAGTGTTGTGGCTGCTTGCAAAGTGTACTCTGACAGACGGCGGTTGGCTTCGGTCTGATCTGTCTTCGGGCTTTCCCTGCAAATCGAAGTGCTTGGTCATGAACGCAGCGAGTCACAGTAATGTGTTATGATCCGACCTGGCACTTATAAGGAAATAGAGTGTCTAGCCTTGGCTGCATCTCCTACAGGTCATTTGTCCTAGTGATAAAGAGAGTGCTTGCTCCCAAGAGAGAGCAAAGCCGCCCATTATGTCAGCTCACACCCTGGAAAAGGCTACTGATTTCAGTGCATCTCTTTGTGATGTGCTCTCTACACGGGGTCAGTGTTATAGCTGGGAGGAGGGAGTTGTTTCAACCGTGAGCGAGTGCTCAGAGAAATCGTATAACTGACTCTGTCAAAGATGAATACAAAATGTAGGCAAGCCGGCTTGTTTTATATTCGCTTTTTTTAAAAAATATGGATATAATGATTTGGTTTGGGGATCGTTCATTCATACGTCAGATGAAAAGCTAAATTTCTGTGACGCCTTCATCGTTATTCTGACAAGGACTGCTTTTAAGTTAAAGACTGATAAAGCATGCCAACTTTTGACATTACTAGAACAGCCCTATCAGCTTTAATTTTCTTTTGTTTTCTTGTTGTCAAAGAAAGGCCATTAGAGATAAATTATGATTTCAAACTGGTTAATCTAGTGACATGCATTTTTTTCCATAAATTGCCTTAGCTGGTTTATAAAGCATTATATAATCTCACTGAGAAGCAAGCTACAGAAAGTAGAAATTGCAAATATCAAACATCCCCGATCTTTAGGCCAGATGTTCTCGAACTGCTGGCAGACCATGGGTGAGTTGTCCGCAGCTGAACCATTGTGTCGTGAACCCACGAACCCACTTGTTCTGTTTGACTGTACTTTTGTGCGCACGGTTTTCTTGGCATGCCGGAGTCCGCTGGAGTGTGCTCAGTTATAATTCTGATAGGAAGCACACGCAGTGGTGCATTGGGAGTGTTCAAGGTTGCTGAAAGTTTATTTTTTCCACTAAATTAGGGATCTAGTGCTCTTGTCATTATAGATCAAAGTTAATTGACCTCATTCCATTAGCATTAGTATAGTTACAGCAGAGAGTGTGTACAGAAAGCTGGAGAATTTACACCTGGGAAGTTTCTTTTTGACCTGTCTGTGCCTGTACACTGCAGTTCCACACCGGGAGTAGCACTGCAGTTATGAAGATTTCATGCAAAAGTTTGTTGCCTCGGATCACACTCGGATCCAATATATTCTATTTCAAACCAGTCTTTACTCTTCTCTCTCCTTCTTCTTTATTCTCTATTTTTCTTCTTTTTACCAATTCACTAGAGTGTTCAGCCCTGGTGTTTTCTACAAAACATAACTGACAGCTAATAATAATTTGCACCTCGTTAGCCTGGCACTGTTGATGTTTTCAAAGCCTTTGTAAAAATTACCTGAATCAGGCGTTGCCCCACCAAGTAGGCCAGTATAGTTCATGTATTTTGACAGACAAACTAAACTAGAAAACAAAATCAGAGTTTCCTTGCGACCACAAGACTGTTTGTGCAAAAGCCAAGATGCAAACATGAAATCTTCTGACATCTATTTCTAGGCTCAACCGTACTTTTTTTCCCCTTAAATATGTATATGATTATCGTGATTAAAGTGTTATGATTAACATTCTTTCAGGAATAGATAATATGATTTCTTTACATTTATACTAGAAGCTTTCAAGTGTAATCCTGAGTATGTTATAACAGCACTGACACAGAGTACACTAAAAAAATCCTCCCTGCAGCTCAGCTGGGTGTTAGCACAGATACATAAGGCAATATGTGAAGTGAAAGATAGAAACAAGGAGAGAGAGGTGAGAAGATGTTGATAACTTCAGCAGAAAATATAGAGAATGACAGAAAAAAGGAAGAAAAAAATGGAAAGAAAGAGAAGTCAAGCTGGATTTATTCATACCCAGGACTAAATTGTATATTATGGATACTATTCACAGGATGTAATAATTAAACATTATTTAGTAAAATAGTCACACACTTTTAGAATAGAAATAAAAATCATGTTTCCTGTCACAATATATATAGATTTGCTGTCAGTCTTGTCCATTTTTAATGCATAATGTTAAGAAAATAGAAATATTCTGTATGTTTCAGTATTGTGATGTGATAATGTCATATATCAGTGTGTATTATACCATGTCGTATCATATATCCGTGTAATATCAGTGAACGGAAAATTTTTGGAAGGAATTTGTTGATTTACCAGTGAATAGTAGTTTCTATGTAGAGGGACACATCCCCAAAATAACAATACCATGCGGAGAGTTATTTTAAATTAAATCACCCCTTTTCCCCTTGTAATGTATGTGTTTGTGGTGTCCAGACTCTGGTATCGCAGAATAACTGTTGGTGTTTAGTCACTTTCTGCACCAGTGATTCCATCTGCTGGGGATTCAATTGATTTTTCACATCTCGGCACAAGAAGGCGCGGACTGTGCCCTGTTGCCTGTGAGTGTGTGGTAGCACCAGCAGTAAGGGATGTCAAGGCAGATGCTTTTAGGACAAGAGCAGTGATGATGGAAATACCACAGAGAGCTTTAAGGTTTTGTGGAACTGCAGACATTTTCTTATCCGAGCAGTTCAAAATGTGGTTTTCACATGGCAAGAGGCTTTGTCCTGCAGGATCTTGCCTTCTTACTAAGAATTCAAAAAAGTGTCACTGTTCCTTAGTTTTAAGCAGCATTTATTTCCTTTTACCTTTGGATTTAATCCTCAGCTATTTAAGCATGAAATTATTTCACATTATTTTCCTAAAAGATACTCCTGGGAAGCATCTCTCTCCTGGGAAGAGCAGAAGGTTAGGGGTAGATGTGGGAGCAAGGGGGTTGATGCCATGTTGGCTGAGATTTTACCTTCCTAATGTATTGTGCTGCCAGGCAGTATGTTTACATTAACTGCATTTAGTTGCTGTCAGGGCAATTAAAACTTCTGTAATAGGCTGAGAAGTGTGGTAGATTCTCCCTAAACCCTTGCTGCTCTCTTTTGCACCTCTCCAGTCTCACATTTTCCTAAATGAAACAGTAATAGACGGAGGCCAACGGGACGGTAGTGGCAAAATAGATACGTAGAGAAGCATAACGGTGGAGTATGAAGGCCATTACAAGGACTGGGGGCGGATTACTTTTTGGGTTTCCTCTAATGGTAGATGGAATCCTTCTGCTTGTTTGTAAACATTAGTTGGTTTTATATGGTGTTGCCATAAAATCAACATTGTTCTGTTTAGTTCATTTGAGGTGGCTCAGCCTTTGGAGAAGGTAGATCCAGGCCTTTGGAATTGAATCCTGACGAATCAGGGTGTGATGCTTTTATGAAGGTATGACAGTGTTTGGCCCCTGTGACACACGTAGGAATTATGTTTCTGTCCTCAAAGAAGGGACTCCAGTTAATTTACAGGAAAGAGCTTTCTAGGTAGTGGTAAAACAATCTCTAAACTAGGAAGCCAGGGAAGAACGCTGATAAAACTTTTCAACTCCTTAAGCCTGCAACAGCCAGTGAAAAGGAAAGAGGCATAACTGCATGAGAATGAAATGAAGAAAAAAGTGATATTTAACAATGGCAAGTGAAAGGATATGTCAAGTACACTGGCTGCAGCGTTGAAACTGGCTGTTCCTCCTGCTGCTGGAAGCCTGAGCAGTAGGATGAAGGAATGAAAACTCCTAGGGCTGGATGCAAAACCAAATCCTGTAGTAATGATGGAAATATGGCAGCCGTGACTGAATTCTGGATTGCAGAATTAGCTATGAACTGATTAGGAAAGTGGGAAATGCATCCATAGGCAGTGAGACGGTCTTATCTGTTGGTGAAATAAAAAATGGGACCATTGGGAAGAGGGATGTTGAGAGAAACCCAAGGTTCAGAACTGGATCACAATATCCATTTTGTGATGCAGGGCAGGAAGTGGTAGTGGAAGACTTCAACATTCTCAGACTAAGTACAAAAACAAGTCCATTGAAAAACTGGACATTGAATACTGTAACGTTTTTCCCAAATTTATTTTCCAGTGAAGTCAGGTCTCAGATATTCTTGAAGGGGAATGAAGGTAGATTTATTTTTTTTTCTACCAAACAATGAGCAAAAAATAATGTGTTATTCTCAGTTTCACTGAACAGCAAGATCTAAAGGGGCTGGACATACAAACTGAATTTATAGCAGTTTCAACTTTGTCCAATTCTCTTTCTGAGAAAAGTAAAAGATAAATTTGTACTTCTGGAGTCTTAGAAAGGCAAACTGGAAAACTAAGGATATTTAGGGAGTACTGGGAAGCTTACATATTTGACCATGGAAGAGGCATATAATAACTTTGAATCAAAATTTTCAGCAGCAAGTGACATGATAATAGTAGAAGGGAGTAAAAATCTCCCTGGAATGATAGTCATCTTAATCTGTGTTAAAAGTAAGAAGGGAATTCATAAGGGATGCAAAAAGGGATTGATTAGAGGGAAGGATTATGCCCTGGAAGGTAGAAGATCCAGAACTGAAGCAAGAACGGCCAAAAGCTATGTTCAACCAGACTTTGCTATTCACTCCAGTTCTCTGCAGAGCTCTTCAGCTTTGCAAACGAAAACTGAACAAGGAGGAAGGTTCTCATCCTGTATCTTTTCCAAGGAGTATGCACGCACTAAGTAGAGGGATGTGTGATGGCTTTAAAGAACTGATCAGGAAAACCCACCTCGTACACCTGAGAGCAGCTCCTTGTTAACTGAGGAGTGCTGAAAGCCGAGCTCCAGTCCCACTGCTTCCTCTTGTTTTCTCCCTCTGCCAAAACATGCATCATAGTGTATTTCGTAAGAACCTCTTCAGGGGGCTTGGGTTTCTTTTGTTAGTAGGATATCAACAAACAAAGCTTAACACAAGCCCTCTGGCTTGCGGTTCAGAGAGCCAGGCTAACTGGTGCTTGTATGTGGCAAGTGCGATGGCAGAGAGGAAAAGTCTCTCTTAAAAAGGCAAGACAAGAGGAGACTCATGTCTATCGCACTCCTACCTCTTTTACTGTCCTCTTTGGAAGGTATGTAATAAATTCAGGAGAAAGCTACAGAAAAAAAGTAGTAAATTGTCTCAGTCAACAAAGATGAGTTTACTTCTGTAGAATTTGTCTCCCTGTTGTTAAGAAAATTAGTGGTCACTTGACATTTTGACTTTACTCTTTCTGGCTTTTAGTTCTTTGTCTATAAAATGGGAGTAATACAATTTTTCTGTGGGTGAAGGCTGTGTACATGAAAATTCTGGCTGTAAAGGACGATGAAACTGGTGACACAGAAATCAATTTTATTCTCAGTGCAGGAATGTGGAGCGTGTGAGAATAAGGTTTGGAATGATATATTCCCTGAACAGTACTTAATATGTAAATGTTTGTTGAATAAGGCAGTGATTTTTGCAGGGAGAAAGAAGAGAAGCGATAATGATGTTTAAGATTGTACTCTACTGGAGTTTCATGAAGAAACTGAAGGTTGTATGAAGAACCTCAGACTGGTGATTCCTCTGCTTTTAAGTATTTTTGGTAGTTTGTGAGTGATTTGGCAATCTTTATGTACTTCAGATTTCCTTGAGTGCATCATATATATATCTCTGCACATATGGAGAGAGAGTTGTATTATGTATGTGTATACCAGAGAAAAACTATGACTGTTAGGATAGGAATAGCCGTGTGATGTAGCCTCTTACCCAAACAGGTATGGCTCAGCCGGTGAGCTCCCTACCAGTGAAATATTTACCGTAACCAAAGAGGCTGAGGTTAACATTGTGCCTAGAGAAAGAAAACTATGCGTGGAACACCCAAAGTCATGCATGTCCTAGAAATGAGTGCTACTGGGATAGGCAGGTTACTGACAGTTTAGGACTTGGGTTTATCTCCAGCCACCAAATCCTGCAGGACAACCCGGCAGGAGTTCCACACAGAGAGAAGACAGCTGTGTGTGGAAACAATCCACACATACACACACATTATGCTTGCTTGTTTGTACACACAGTCGTTCGTGAGGGGGGTGTAGGAGGGGCACTGACAGGTAGGCTTGGTTGTTGGCTGTTAATTAGCATTTTGCTGCTAAAATTCCTAACTGCTGTTGAAACAGTAGTTCAAGACTGAAATACTCTGGGTTACGTGCATGCGTAACACCTTGTGCACTGTGTCAGTGTGCAACAGTACTGCTCCTTCCACCAAGGGCTGGGGAGCAAGAGCCACCCAAACTAAAGACAGTCTTCATGCAAAGTTTCACTGGACTCAATGTAAAACTGTCCAGGTGAAGCCTGGGTGTGCCAGATGGTACACTTCTGCGGCTGGGTGGTAGGCATATCCACGGGGGCCTTCTGAGTGTGTCTAAGGATGTGGGCAGAAATAACCATTATTGCAATTACTCTAAGAGGCTAATAAAAACTTTGCAAGTGTTCATTTCAAATTTCAATTTTTTAAATGCTACAGTATTCAAATGAGCATATTATAAATACTAGTTAAGGGAAATCAGTAAAGTTAATAGGCTGCCGTCCTTGATATACCATGAGCAAAAAGAGAAGTTTCCTCTATTTGCATTACGTATAAATCTATAACATTGTGCATCAATATCTTTGTGTTTGCCTTTCACGCTCTGCTGGGTGTATACCTCAAGTCTGCACCACAATCTTAAATTCTTTTAAGGAAGACACAGCAGCTCACTGCCTTCTGTGATATAAGTGCAGTTTCTTCTGCACTGGTTCTTTTGTCTGTAATGTAGCTTCTGTTACTCACCTAAAAGGAATAGTGGATTAAAGTGAACTAAAACTACAAGACATGCTTTGTAAACCATATTATTCCAGCAGTACTGCTCATAAAGCACAGAGTTAGGGATTTGGTTTTCTTTATTTCCCTTTTTTCTTTTTTTTTTTTTACACAAATGATGCACTTTTGAAATGATCTTGCAAATATCGTAGATATTCCAGGACATCTGCAGCTCAGCCCTTCCTTAGCTCCTGCTTCTCTGAGGTTCATATAAAGTTTGATTGTTTTTTTCCTCTTTATTTTCTACCTTTAAATATTGTAAATCAAACAGTCAACACGTTCAAAACATATCAGTTCTCTGACTCCTTCTGGAAGACTCCCTGCTGTGCTCTCTGAATTTTTAAGCTTTTCAGCATCTCATACGACAAGCATGTTTTCTTCCGACGGACAAGTGCAATGCACAGCCTGTCAGCTTTTTCCCAAGTCTGTCACTTGCAGCGAACTTCAGCATTGCTCTATCACCTCACTTTTGATAGCTGGAAATGTTCAGGTCTTTCCCAATGAATTCTGTAACCATAACTCTTGCACTGGAAGAATGAATCCAGATCATGGTACCCCTTTGTTCATCGTTCCCCACGCTCAGCTTGGCTCGCAGGCTGGAATCACCCAGGCAGCAGGGTTTTTCAGTCAGTCCTTCTCTGTGTGCTCCCTCTAGTGATCCAACCGCGGTAAAACGTCCCCTGCTGAGGGGAGAGTTGGAATTTCCCAGATGGCTCACAAAACGTTTAATGAAGTGTGTAGCACAACCATTTCATTACAACATATTGTGTGCTTTTGCCTTTAATAACTGCATTCCTCATCCAAGAAGTCTCTATAGCTTTCAAAAATGAATTACAGTGGTATTATTTTTCTTAGAATATATTTTTCTGTGACAAGAATAGCACTTTCCTAAACGATTGTACTTATTAGCAACCTGTTACCCTCTGACACTACTGTCATTTTCATCAGCCTTGATAAAGTGAGTATCATTTAAAATCTTTTTAAAATTATTAAACCAGTTTTATTGGCTTCTTTAAAAAAAAAAAAAAGCGTGCATGAAGCAAGAAAATAAGCCTGTAAAAAAGGTAGAAATTTCATTCTGATTTGATGTCAGTCAAAAAATCAGCCTAGCCTGAGGGTGAAATAATTTTCCATGGTGGGACAGAGGGTTTGTAGTGTCCTGATGAAGAACAGGCTGACTTAGGTGGTGTTCTCCACCTCCAAGCCAAAGCATGAAGCTCAGTGCTTCTATTCCTAGGTGGCTGCTGCTTCAGTGTCAGGAAGAGCTGCTACTCTTCCTGACAGTTTAGAGGCACTGAGTCTGTAGAAAGAGGCCCGTGCACAACTTACTGCTTCTTTGCTTCTACCTTGCTTTTGGACATGCCTATCGTCTACTGCATTTTCTCTGTCCACTGAGGATGTGAAGATAATGTATCAAGATTGCATATAGATAGGGCTGAAGATCTTGTGCTTACTTTCCACATGATAGGAGAATTTTTACCCTGTTACAGGAATACAATGATGGCATAAGGGAATGTATTCCTTCAAAATAATAAAAAAAGAACATAATACATTGATCCCTGTACTTTGCCTCTGCTTAAGTAATCATTCTTAATTTATTGAACAAGTTTTTGACAGCAGCAAAGTTACTGGTGGACAGAGCTGCGAGTTAGTTACCACTGGCACCTCTTAGCTAGGCTGAGGAATTAAGAGGCAAGGAGATTGAACTGCCTTTTGGTCCAGAAGTCATCCTTCTGAAATATGCTCTGACATCTTTGGAGAAATCATGTGTGAACTACTTGTGGTGGACAGGGATAGGATGCAAACCCATCCCAAAGAGGTCCTTTCAGCATGGATGTTCAGTCCCATGTAATAAGTGTCATTATGAAAAGCTTCGTCCATTGTGTAATTCAAAGGTTCAATTAGAGTTGTGATTGAAATAATTTCATGTCTTATATACTTGCATAAAAATCCTTAGAATAACTTTTTTTAAAATGTGGCTTTATTCCCCATATCAGAATTCGGTTCTTGTGTTTCATGTTCAATTTTTAACAGATATTTGAAAGGGTCACTTCTGTTGTAAGCACAGCAGCAGTTGCAGCTACAGCTCGGCTTCCTTCATTTATAGTGTGAAAGACTTCCTATTCATTACGGCCAAATTCTGCTCTTTTTTGGACAGACTTTAACTTTCCGTGAACTTCAGCACACGCTGAGACTGTGTACAGCAGCCCCCAGTCATGTGCCAATTTCAAGATTTTAGTAAGCGTGTGTTTATTCACAAAGTACAGTGTACAAACAGCATCCAGTTCTTCTGGGGCTGGTTGAGGATTTCTCAAATCGATGGGCACAGCACTGGGCCCTTAATTTGCCATCAACCAGGGCGTTTAAATGAAGGCTTTGGAGAGCAGAGCGGATAGCTACTCACAGGGAGTTTCCCTTGATGTACACAGGATCTCTGAAAGGTCCAAGAGGTATAAAATCTAGTTAATGTGCATGTGTGATTAATCTCTGCATGCACAGTGAATTTTACTGGCCCAGAAAAAAGAGCAATACATAATTATTTCATTAACAACCAGCAATTCTACACTGAAACCAATCTATAGCAAAAGCAATCTGCAGTTGGCCTGGCAGCAAACTTTGTTAATTGTACATTAATATTGCCATACCTTCTGCTGAAATCTCTGTCATTTAATTCCCGTAGTTGGAGGAAAAATAAATTTAGAAAATTTCCTATTGGGAAGAATCAAGGAATTATGTCAAGCAAACAGCATATGAAAGAAGGAAAGAAAACTGTAGACTGGCCAGAGATACGGAAGATATGAAATGAAAAAACTGTGAAGTTAGTGATTGTTCACATCAGCTAGAGATGGGTGTCTCTAGAGATGAATAGGCAGAAACTGCAGCAAACAGCAGCTTCTCCTCATGCAGGGATGGGGGTAACAGGGCTGAAAGACTTCTGTAAACTTTTAATAAAGATGCCAGTGTAGGTAAGAGCTGTATACATTAAGTTTTTCTAACCTTTTCCTTGAGTGCTTCATAAATACATATTTTATATATATATATGAAAGCCAACTAAAACAAGGGTTTATGTATATAAAATAGAACCAGCCCACCAAATAAGAGAACTGCACTGCAGAAATCCATCTGAAGGCTGTGGATTTCGCCAAGGGGGTGATAGAGGGTAAACCTGATCCAGAAGGAAGGCTTACTAGCAGAACCAAAACAGATCCAAGCTTATCTTCCTTATAAACATGGCACAGATATTCAAGGTTGCTTCTTTTTTTCCCTTTTTTTTTTCCCCAAAATGGAATTTTATTTTTGTTTTTCCTTTCCATACATTAAATTAGGCAATAGTTACTTTGTCCACACTGCTGTTTTGCCCAGGCAGCAGACCAGTATTTTTCACTCTGTTTTGAGCATCCTGAACGCTTGGCTAAATGTGCTTGCCACTCCTGCAAATCACAAGGTGAACCTTCTCTCACTGGTGAGCTGAGTCCAGAGAAGTTTTAGTGAAAGCTAAATTTGTTGAGAATGCAAAACCACTGCTTCCATGTAATTTAAGTAAGAGAAAGGCAAATGTAACCTTGCCTCCACCCCCACCCCACCCCCCAAACCGTGAAACCAGCAAAGAATAGTGCAACAGAGGGTTTGATCTTAAGAGTTACATCAGTCAAATGGTGCTCCAAAGCAAGGGAGCAGCTCAGATACCATTTCAGCACCTCTGCCTTTCAGAACTCAGTTGGATGTAATGTCTACATCAAGGAACTGACAGAATGAAGCTAACTGGTGTAAAAAAAAAAAAAAAAACAAAAAAACCCACTACTCCTTCTGAAGAAGCTTCTAAATACCAGTTGTCTAAATCTATTGATAAGCAGGGATGCATTATTAATGAAGCCTGCAGCCTGCCTAGTGCTGCTCAGATGGTTTAAGCATTTAGTAGGAAATATTTCTGTGAAGTGTTGCATGGAATAATGACAGTGTCTGTCTTAAATCGAACAAATGACTGTAGCAAGCTCTGGGGAGGCTCAGAGCAAGCAGATGCTTTCCAAGTGAAAGGCAGTGGGGTACCACCTGCTGTAGGCAGGCAGGCAGGAGCAGTCCACTAAATATTGACTTGTTAATAATTCAGGACAACAGGAACTCCTAGCTCTTCAAGCATGGCACTGGCCCTTCACCATGTGGCTTTTCATCACCCTAATGAGCTACTTGAAGACTCAGACACTGAAATGTCTTGCAGATATTCCCCAAAGACTAGGACTGAAGCTGCCATCATTCTGAATAAGGAGTTGGTGGTGGAACACAAAATCACGAGAATTTTTAAATGGCAGGATCAGTGCTTTAGCTGAATACTGCTGTTTGCTACACGTTGCTGTGCAGTGACTCAGCCTGCCGTTTGTACAGCTCCTGGGGCAGAATGCCTCTCTTTTATGACATTTCTCTGGCTAAAAATAATTGACATTCCAGTTTACTACAGGCGTATTGGTAGTTTTATTTCCAACAAGAAAAAGAGCCCTGTGAAAATCTGCAAGAGACTACTTGCAACTGGAATTCCCAAATAAAACTTTTTAATTTGTTGGCTACAACAGGCTTGGACCAGTGCTTACTGTTGTTTGGTTAGGAAAAGCAAAGAGGCAGATGATCCTTGACCGTGCAGTGGTTTCCTCTAGTGAGTGGTCTGGCTGTATGCACAAAACCATAGTGAGGAGTTCGAGTATGAACATGATTGTACCTGTCGCAGTATAAGCAGCAGCCCGCCCAGGTAAATGAAGAGTGGGCCTCAGTGGCTGAATTAGGATGCTTATCTCATCTGGAGTTGTCCGCTCATATTCTTTCCAAACGGTTAAGGAACAGACTTACATCTCGTATTGCACTGTCATACATATTAATTCTGGGATAAACTTGCTGGAGCATTGGTCTGCCGGTGTCCTAGCTGTTTCTATCTCCATTTTGCTAGTGGAGATTGTTCGTTCTTCAGAAATGGTGCATGTTCCCCAGTATGACTTGGGATAAAATAAAGATAAAAAATGTCAGAACTTCTAATGAATGGAGACACATAAAAACAGAACCAGATATGTATCTGTATTACATAGATAGCTGTAAAACTTGTAGGTAGTGGCAGATTATAATGTTTATGTTTATGTACTTGCTTGCCTGTTCATTTTGCATGCAGAATGTGGGGGTCTGATTCAGATCTTTTGGAGATGGCCACAAGTGCTTATATTTTGCAAATTTAAAATTATTTATTTTATATTTGAGGAAACTAAGGAATTAAAAAACAGGAGCAGGGTTTAGACTACAACAGAATATAAATAAGGAGCAGTAAGTCACAGACCTGTGTAGGAAAGCAGCTGAGTCTAGTTGGTAGCTTTCCCAGCAGCTCATTTTCTTGGTGGGAACAGCTCTTGCCTTCCTGTTCTCACTGTCCTTCAAACCTGAGCCAACAGACAGGAATTATAGCCCAGCAGTAGGCTGCAATATACCTCCCACCCTCTTTCTGCAATATTCCCCACCCTTTTTCTCCCCTCCTGGCAAGAAGAGATGTTTTTGTTGTCATGGCAAGGATCAATAATCACATAGGTTCTGTGGACAAATTGCACGTTTAGTCATATTCAGCTTTGTTATACAAAAGGAGAGATAGAATACTCTATAATGAATAAAAGCATGGGAGACCGAGACAAAGATTGCCTGTCTGAGATGTTCTGATAGTGACAGAGAAATGGCCCCCAAAAGAGACTCTCTGAACTAAAAACATTACAGCCCTGCACCAGCCTTGCTGAGGTGGGAGACTCTATGCTGGCAGAAGTTGTACAGCTGAGTTGTCCCACTGAATGCTTTTACTATATGCTAATAAATGCAGTATGGATAAAACATAGATGAGGAGCTGTATGGAGGAGCTGCCACAAAGTCATCACTAGCAGCATGCGTTATTGGCGAAACTGGAAATGTGAGCCGTGGTTTCTATAATGCAAAACTCGTGGTTGTCTACAGTAATGAGAAGAGAAGGTGAACCACCTGGCACCTGCAGATAGCTGTCTGAATACACCCTGCCTTTGCAGGTGAGACAGCAAGCAAAACCGGGTAAGGAATTTTTAAGTCAGAGGCTGAAAATTTGGTCCCCAATTTTATTCTCAAATAGATGTTACTTTCAAAGTATATGACCACAAAGTGGCAACTACATGTTTTGACTACAATGGCATTACAAAACATTGATCACTTTTCTGCTTTCCAAATTAAATGGTGGCATAAACAGCAATCTGGTTTTTCTCAAGATAGTGCCACTTGTTGTCAGATCCTGAGATGTCAACAGAATATGTGACACTGTGGAGGAGTTATCTGCATGCAGTTTGCATGTTTCAATATGCTTCACTAGTAGAAGCAAGACATTGCCGAATTCCTCACCGACACTGCCAAGTAGACAGGATTTAAGGAGGAGAACATAATAGTATTATTCAAGAGTGCCTTTGATCATGGGAAGCTTAAGCTTTTGAAATATCTTGCAACTGGCTAGCTTAGAATGAAATTTTTAAAGGCTGCGAGGATCTTAAGGCCTTCAAAGGTGTGCTTTCTGTCAAAAATCACTGTGATTGCTCAGCTCTGTGAGAAGAAATACTTGCCTTGTACATTAACATTACCATCTCTGAATGCCGGACGTACTGTCAGTAAATTAGTTTTAAATGCCTGATGAGCTCTATAGCCACTGGCCTAGTAGACCTGCAGAAAGCCGTTTCCACACGAATATCTGTCAAGGGAGCAAAAGTAGAGAGCATGATGCAGGGTAAGCATCATACAGAATACATTAGCTTTATCCATAGTTAAATACATTTTGTCATCGGTGGTGTTACAGCTGGGATGGTCTAAAGACAGAAATGAGGCAAGGCTTGTAGGAAAAAGTAGTATCCTCCATCAGGTTTCCAGTACCGAGGAGCTTTCAGGTGTGCGGACCATTTCCTCACACTTTTTACTTCTATAATGCACTGTAACAAGGTAGATCCACTAGTCACTCCAGCAAAATCTGGAGCCCTGCGAGCTGCTGGCTAGTGGGGAAGACCCTCTTCTTGTGAGGCTGCCTTGAGTACAACAAAGAGGAGGAAACAGTGAATGGACAAGGGCAGGAGACTTCCATGAAAAGGAAACTGAAGCTCTGTACTTGGAAAGATTATATAAGCTGGGATGTATGTTCTATTAAAAATCCTTTTTTCAATTCAAAAAATCTTAGGAGATGTCTCCTCACAGTGACTATATAGTTTAGTGAAGTTGTTTAGACATTCTATCACCCAATAACCATGTTGGAAAATGCTATTTCCTGTTCTGGAAATGTTCTCTTATATTTTTCAATTACTAGCAAACCTCTGCCTTACCATCATCTTCCTCCTCTGGCTTTTAAACAGGGTATTATTTGCAAACTGCCTTATAATGCAGAGGAAAACTTGCTGGAGGAAAAATATTCTTATTCTGAACTCACAAGTTTTGATATCTTGGACGTGAGGTCACATTACATTCACTCTCTCTCTTTCTCTTTTTTTATTATTCAAATTTTGTGCAGTTTGCACTGTACTGCAACTTTCAGAAATGACTGGATGCTGCTTTCATTGCACTGTTCCTCCTAAATGGTCTGGTTTTAATGCTATACTTTCTTTCATTAGCTATTTTAGGTATTTGATACTACCTTTCTTTAATAATACGCTGAGGAAAAAAAATTTAGCAGGAAAGACAATTGGTCAGCAAGAACACAGCCGTGGTGTTTAACCTGGTTCCATGTTCCCTTATAAAATATTTTTACCAGAAAAAGTACTCTTACTTCTTTTTTCCATCTTCCTTTTAAGGAACTAGTGGATTTTTAAGCATATCTTAAATAAGTTTGTAATTTTTGGCATCTTAAGGTGCCAGAGCAGAGAAATGAACCATAAATGAGAAACATCAAAAGTAACTTATAGAGAATATTTTTTTAATATTAAAGCGATGAATCACAGTCCAAATTAACAAGTAAGGGAATCTGCCTATAATGAAATCTTTTTTTCTAACATAACACTTCATTATAAAGGGAGTTTTTCTATAATAGCAGCAAGTGTAATTACATTTTTATATATAATTAGGACATTATTATCATTTCACCATATCAAAGTTCATTATAAGACATCTCCAATGCATTTTTCATAGAGCAAAAATAAAAGGAGAACAGGGGTCCTTCAATTAAACTAGTATAAGGACATCCACAGAGACTGAGAGAAGCTGATCAAACAGCTTAGCCCAAAAGGGACCAGGTAGAAACTCACCGCTTCTCTGGCACAGGGAAGTTGCGTTTTTACATATCCTGCTTGGTATTAATTATACTTTTCACCCTTCTTATGTTCCACTACACTGTTTGGGAGACAAAACATGCTTTTAAAGTTATAATTGACCAGAACTGAATATGGAAGATGTACAATCTCTGTTTTTTATGAACTTGACTCATGAGAGCTCCTCTACCTTCTTGAGCACGTTGCTGTTACGCACAGGAAGGTACATCTGTGTCACCAGGAGGACATGCAGAAAGTGATCACCATGTAAGGTGATCCATTTTCTAGATTAATTTGGAAGCATTTGGGTTCTCTCTCTAATTTGAAAAACAATTTGATCCTTTCCTCTTTCAAAAATTCCTTTCTTCCTGAGTATTAAGGAACTACAGAGAATCGGTACGAGAACATCAGATGTCATGTTGATTATTAGTTTGTATATTCCTTGATCATTGAAAAAACTATGTGTAGTTTGATTATGTCCCACTTTCCTACTCCTGAAGAGGTGTATTACCTGATGCACCCATACATGTAAATCCCTGCATGCTTTTCTAATTGCCAGAATAGGTGTGTCTTCCTCATATAAAATGCATGTAAAAGTTCTCTGGTAGAGTCATAGGATGGACAGTGTTTAATTCTGAACTAACATTCGGCTGAGTGAGTTTCATCCCATTTATCTATTGGTCTAGAAGCAGGAGATAGGTAGGTTAGATCACAAACGCCGTACTCAAAACTGAGTGTTTCTAGTGCCATGTAAAAAACTGCAGTCATTTGTGAAGCTGAGGATAAATCATGAGAGCCTGAAAATGCGGCTTTGAATACTGCACCTGTGTACGTGTTCTGGGATTTGGAAAGGGAACCACCGCGTGTGGTGGACTGGGGTATCTAGCATTTGCCACCATAGATGTGTTTCCTTCTCCAAGAATTCAGTAATGTATATATAATGCCCACTAGCATATGACAACGGCTGGGTGAAACAGAATACGAAATACAGAAGTACTTTAAATGACTGCAAGTAAAATGGTCCAGTCCTCAGAGAGGTGCCTAACTCGGGTGCTTGCCTACTCTCCTCGCTGAAAGCACCTCACCTTGGTGATTAGGTCTGGGCAGTGTGAATTGCCTCCTTCAAGGCAGTTCAGAATAGCACAAGAGGTGCTTTGTACAGAAGGAATGCACACCAAAACCAGGAGCTGCTTCCTCACGCTCTCTTCCAGATTTCTTCCATGCTAGGAAAAATTCAAGGCTATATTGAAAGCATTTTAAGTAAGGATGCGATTTCTAGAAAACAACCACCAACAACCAGAAATCACCCCTTTAACTTTATATTCCTGGCTGATAAAAGCAGATTTTTGCTAGAATAGATTGTGGCTACACAAATGACCTCTGCTGCCAAAGCACCACGTGCTTTAGTCCAAGTCCGCACCTCACCACGCTGCTCCTTGACACACCTGTGCTGGTAAAAGGCTGCAATGCAGCCCGGCTCAGGGATGAGGCAAGAGGGAAAATGTGTGGAAGCCCCACCTGCCCAGGAACCACGAATGGCTTGCTGTGACTCTGTTCTAGAAATGGTCTGTGTTCAATATATTTCCAACAACAAATTGTTGTGTCAGGTAGCTTTCTGCATGTGAGCTGAAGAGAATGCCTAGCTGTGTAAGACTTATGGTGATCCCAGGTCTTACTGGCTTTACAATATTCGGTGACTGCTGGAAGGTAGCTGATGGATTGTCTGCTCAACTGGGAGGTTGCAGAGAGCTGACTCTAGTGATTGGTATTTTATTTTGCTCATTTCAAATGATACCTCTGGTTGTGAAGCAATACATTTCAGTGCTGCATTTTGGAGATCCCTTCCTATTCTGTTCTGATCTGCAGGCTGTTGTAACACTTCATTGTGCTCTGTATCATGAGGCCTTACCAAATTTTACCTAGAAATATTAAAAGAACATATTACTTCCTGCTGTCTACTGCCACATAGACGGCTGACAGCTGCTTGGTTTGTCCTTCCTGGAATAAGAATGACTTTCAGAATGGTGTAATTGTTTTTTGTCACCATCTGTGCATTAGGGTGTAAAACGTCACCCGAGTGGTCCATGTCAGGCTTGGGGTGTTTATTGACACTGACCGGGCAGAGGTTAGAGGTGGAACACCATCACACACTGCAAACAGCCCTGACCACCCACAGCCCTTCTGCTCCCCTCCAGCAAACTGACAGGCAAATGCATGAGTCCCGCTGGGCTGAGAACAAGCTCATTCCTTTTTTAGAGCAATGGTATAACACGGATGTAACATGCCTAGGTTAAATCAGATGGATGGTCTTATGTTTCACTTGTTCACTTCTTTACTTGCTCCTTTCCTTTCCCACCTGGTAACTGCCATTAATTATTTGCATTTAGCTTGGGATTATCTCCTGTTTGCTTGTTTTCCTCTTCTCTTTTCCTCTGGAATTCAAACCCTTCTATATAGCCACCTATAGCCATCTATATTATCTACCTGACTTTGCCAGATAGCACCAGGATTTTTGTCCTGTCAGGACAAAAGTTCAACTGTGGTTCAGTTGTTATAAAATGGCATAGTATTTATCAGGGATCTGCCAGACCTTCTATAGGACACGGGAATTGTTAAAAGATTTAAAACGGAAAACTGCAACTAAAAGTTCTAATCTTGGTTCCATTGCAAATACCACACGTAGTGCCATGTGAGTGGGGGTCAGATGACTTAGGAAATAAAACAGTGGTCAAGGATATATACTGTATTTACTGAGGGACTTCTTTTAACTGCTCAAAAAAAGTAAAGCAATGCAAACCAAGTGAATTACCATTTTTAATGTATCATTCCATACAGAGTCAGAAGTTACACATTTCCTATTTTAATAATTAACATTATCTTAATTATTTTGCTGTAGTCATAGTCAAAGAAAAGGTGGTGACATGGAACACTCCCAGGCTTCCTACACTCCTGCTGTGCCTTCTCTCTACAGCACTTCTCACCTTGCAGAGTGGCTTCACTCTTTGAAAAAGTAAAATAGGATCTTTTGGAGAGAAAAAAAATTATTTGCTATAGAGCAAAAATGTGTGAAACCAACCAAGATGAGACCTCTGTAATGTTATATTTCTTTATTTCCAAGGGCGTAATGCAACAGCTGTTGTTTAGGCTATGTCTACGAAGTCTCTGCAGTAGGATGAGAAGTGGCTCTGCCTGCAGTCTGAGCAGCTGAAGCAAATATTACGGTAATGCTGATCCTGACTGCAGGGCCCGTTGCCCCTGGGTCCATCAAAGCACTAGCCATGGCTGCAGGATTTCAGTTTGAAGTGATCCACGCCTGGTATCCTCAGAGAATGAGCGAAGTAGGCTCTTGTCTATTTGAAAGACTGTAGATGTCCCCATAACCACTCCTCTACTTCAGAGAGTGACTTTCAAAGTATTTATGCAGTGGCTGTTTGCCCTTTTGGCCTTTTCTACAAAAGATTTTTTCACCCTCACATAGATACGTGGTGGCAGCACTGTGAATTTCTGGTACAGGAGTGCTGAGCTAGAGAAAATCAAAACTCAAAGACCTGGGTAAGATGCTGCAAGTCTAGTTTCTTGTGCTGAAATGTTTAACACTTGGACTTCTACCTGAAATCATTTGAGTTTAATTTTCTGTGATGCTGAGCGCTCACACAACTCTTCTGGGCTGCAGTTGTGGGAGCCCGGGATCTTTTAGGAGGGGCAGGAGGAAATATAGACCTGGACATCCAAAATGCAAGAGGCCTAAGATGAAGACCACTAACAAAGTTCAGTCAAAATTTGTCTTGGTTTTGCTTCTCTGTAAAGTAAGGATGTTAATAGCAACATCCCTCAAAAATGGATTTTAGGGATTTTGGTATTTGCTAAAGCCCTGAAGAAATATTGTCTCTACTCTTTAAGGAAGCTCTTGAGAAGAAAGCAAGTTTAGTGTTAACAGGATCTGTCTGCCTGTCCTTCCCCTCGAGAGCTATTCCCATCCCCAGTAAATGGCCTGGGGGGCACTTCAAATATGGCAGGGAGAACAACAGGAAATTTTGCCTAATGGAGCTTTGCTAGTTTTCTTTACTGTCTTCTTGCAGCAAAATAGATGTCTGCCTGCAGAGGAAAAGAAACACGTGAATAGGGATGTGTTTTGTTTCGTATTTTAAATTAACCTTTGTCTTCAGTTGTGGGTTTCATGCCTGTAAAAAAAATGCTGCTGTGACTCAAGTAAATGATTGCAACAGAAAGCATCATCTCCTTGGCACAGCTTCCACCTGCCTTTCTGCGAGATACCTCCATTGGGTTGGTTCCTGGGCTCTGCGCCATTGCCTTCACAGAAACAAGGGTGGCATAAGGCAAGATGGAGCCGTGCCTGCCCTGTGACATGGGAAGGGCTCTGGTTCCAGCTCTGCTGCGCGGCTCTTTCCTGCCCTGACGCTGTGGCCCTCAGTACACACCCACTCAGGGTGTAGATGAGCTTTTGGAGCAATAATTGAGATCTCCTCTCCCCCAAAAGAGTGGCCTTGTTCTTTAGGAGTAACAGGAATAGTAGTGTCTCCTCTCCTCTTGAGGGCTAGTTCTGTCCTCCTGCTGCTGGCATGGGGTTTCCTTGCCATTTAAAGCCATAATGAAATTAATAAATCAGTTTTTCTCGCTCACAAATATTAACATAGTTCTCTGCAAACTTAGGAAGGTATGAGTGGTTTTAATTAACTTAGATCATATTGTGGAATATTTCTTTATGGCCAGGAGTGTTAGAAGCATTTTGTTTCAGCAAAAGGTGAGATTCTGCTGAACTCACAAGAGTTTGTGAACCTTGCCTGGGAGGTATCAGCCTGCAGTTCTTCCTTATAGCCTCAACAAACGGTGTATTGTCAGGAGCTGCTGTTCTCTGTGCAGAAATACTCCCCTGCTCAGGGCGGGTAGCCTGGATATGGGAAAGGAGCAGCATAGTGCACCTGTCATTGTTTGGTCTGCAAGTTAAACCTGACTTCTGACACCAGTATCAGTCAATTAAATTTCCGTTGTATTCTTTTTTTACTAGTCTTGATCTTTAGCCAGTCTCAAGATAGCAGTAAAAGAATTTTATTTTGGGGGAGGAGAAGGGAGCACCTTTTTAAATTATTAGGTTCTCTCTAGAACTTCCCCCACTGTTGGCATTCTCCTTTCTTAGGAGCAGCTTTCAGCATGAACCGATTGTTTTGACGGTGACGGTAATGTGTTTCTTGCGACTGTTTCTTTTGGGGCCCCCTCTTCTTTCTGTTACTGCCCAATACAGCAAACACTGGTGCCCAGCTAATGAGGCATTTCTCAGAAAATTCCTAAGCATGCTGCAAATGCAAACTGGTAATCGCAATATTGTATGAATCCTCACTCTGTTTTTGACCAGCTGAATCACTGCTCAGCTGCAGGGTATGCATTACCTCCATTATTGTAATAGGACAAATAATCCATAAAATAAACACAGAAGAAGAAATAAAATCAGTCACAGCAAAATGTGCACTTTGGAACAAAGCTATTAAAAGATTACTGAGAGGTACTTCAAGGACTGTGTAATGCCTGTCAGACTTGTAGTACTAGAACTAGATAAAATGATTCAACTGATGCATTAAATGCTTTCAGTATAAGCAAGTGGAAAAACTCAGTGAAGAGACACAGCCCTTGAGCTGGGTAAGCAGCATGACAGCTGGTAAAAAAACCTGACAAAACACATTTGCACATAGCAATTCATTTATACAAGATAGTACAGAGATGAGCTCAATAACAGATGCCTGCAATTGAGGAAATAATATCTGAGTTGGCCGGCAAAAGCACAGACTCTCTTGCAACCAGGCAATTTTACATTAAGCAAGCAATTATTTACCCTCATCTACACACTGCAGAGTAGAAATAAATGGCTGAGACAACATGGATTAAATTTGCTGTAAAAGAATATTAATGCTGTCAGTCAAATATGCTAAGAGGACTCCTTGAGATAAATATCTGGGTGATCAGCATGCTCAGGTAGAGTAATTTGAAGTTAGAAGAAACTCCAGGTAGATCATGCCTGCAACACCTTGCTTCTAAGAGCAAGCTGGGGAAGCATAACTATAGCAAGGGTAAAGCAAGAGAAGGAACGACTGCCAAGAGTGTTATACAGGGGTCACTTGCTGTCTGTTACAAGTATACCTTGAACCTGGAAAGGTTAAAGCAATGTGACAGCTGCCCACACCTGCAGTATGTCATCGTCCTTGTGAGGAAGGAAAGGCTAAGAGACTATTAATATCTGTAAGCTTTCTCAACTAAATTGCTTCCAAGCATTTAAGGTGTCACAAAGATGCAATGCAGACGTACCTGCTTCAGCTTGGTGTATCCAGTATGTAATTCTAGGAGCAAGTGACCAGCTGTTTAATGCTAGATTCAAAACAATAACGTGATGGACAACCAAACAATGTGATGCCAATGAGAAAGTGTCTGGGCTGTTGCTTCTCCAAAAAGGTAACTTTCATATCAAACATGCTGTTACCAATGGAATGCAAATTATGAGTCATGAATTAGCTTTGTCAATGCAAAATTTGTCCAGTTCAATTTTGCCATTTGAAGATTGTGAATCAATTTGACAATGAGTATGACTAGCCAGAACTTTTCTTAAAACCACTGGAAGTGGCTTCAAAATGCCTTCAATGCATGCAGCTAAAAGATCTGTGTTATTTTTATGCCACTAATATTAATCTGACAAGGAAAATATTACGGTATATATCCAACCTTGAGTACTGTAAGAAAATACGTCTGAAATTTTCAACCTGCAAGAAACAGAAAAAATGTGTAAAGCCTCCAAATCAATCAACCAGGCTACTTATGAGGCAGTTTTAAGAGAGGCTGAAAACATCCAAAGATGTAAACAACAAGAAACAATCAAATCTTGTCATTCTGTCAGTCTGGCCAGACATCAGGAGCAAAGCACCCCGTGTACACAGTGAGTTCAAAGGCTTAAGATCCTCTAAACCAGTAACTCCTTGTAATACCTGGGTCATTGAAAACCTGAGCTCTTAGGCATGAGAACAGCTCTCAGGTAGAACTGTGACTGCTCTGAGGAGGCAGAGTTACCACATGCCAGCAAAACATCACCCAGGTTAGCAGCCGCTTGAGAAGGGAGCTTTCCCATCAGCAAAGCAAAAGCTGCCAAATCTGAATTTCTTTGCTGATGTCCAATGCATAAGGCAAATATGGGAGTGGAAAAATAAGAAACCAGGCACACATTGCATGAGGAGATGTGACAAAAAAGGCCTGGACAGATTATTCTGTGGTCTCTTTGCAGCCTTGCCTTCACTAAGAAACGTTTGGTTCTCAAGTGTAAAACTGTTTGTGTATTTTTTACTGTAACTGTAAATTTCTAATTATCATCAGCCATGGAGCCGAGCTGACATTTCCTAATTACTTTTTTCCAGTTATCCGAACAACTGAGGCAGTGCTGTTTAGATTAGGTTTGTTCTGTTTCACGAGGATGTTTTAGAACAATGTGATTATGCATGGTTGCACCTAGCTACTACTATCATGACAAGTACAGAAGTTAAATTATGAAGCAAACGTAAGCTTTGAAGAAATTTTTATTTAATCTGTATTCCCCTGTTTCATCTGCTCATCCATCCAGCACAATCTGCATCATTATTAACCACACCATATTTCTAAAAAAAGAGTATAAAAAGTAAGACATCTGTGTTATAGCATTAATATATTCAAAGGTTTTTACTTTCATCTTCCAGGCATTAACACTATGTAAGTGCAATGTAGGCACAACTTACAGCATCGTTGAGATACCACAAGAAAAATGTACTAAGTGCCAAAAAAGGAGGAAAAAAAGATACCAGTAGACTGAGTATTATGTAAAAAGATGACTTTTATTCATAAATAGAGCACTTTCACCTATTGCTCCTATATACCTTTATTTCTAATTGCTACCACAATTTTAAGGCACTGAGGCAAGCCTCCAGCAGTGTGCTGAAGGTGTGTTTGTGCTGTTATGCCCTCTGGCTTTGCTGCCAGCCTATTCCCTTAGATCAGAGCCAGAAGGCAGACTGTTTTCGAATACCGATCACCTCACCCAGACCTAATCCTTTGAGTTCTCTTTGGCATCTATTCCTTCTGCCAGTTTCCTCTTCTGTTCCTCTCTTTTCTTCTGAAGTTGACAACAAAGACATCCTCAGGGCCCTCCTTGATGTAAGACCACTCTTGATGTTGTTACAGTGTGGGTTTTTTTTGTACCCTAAAGTTGTGCTACTTTTATATTCAGCTAGCACAATATTTGCACACCAGAAGATAAAGAAAATGAAAATATGTTACACAGAATGATAGTTTCTTTTTTTATTTGTACACCTTGGTCCTTTTGGTGGAAACATTTTTTTTCTTTTTCTGTCATTCATCTACATACCTGATCAAGAACCTAAAAGTATCTTTTTACAGGCTGTGCTGCTTATATACCTTAAATTGGCCTGACCTGCCACTTTTAATTTTAAAAAGATGGCTGTATGGGATGTGGATGAATATGGAATTTCTATGAAGCACAAAACTTTTGAACGGTTCCTGTCCTCTGTGATAGTGAGTTTTAAAAGGGAAATCTCCAAAGAGCTAATTAGTAGACAAGTAGAGCTCAGGCTGAACAAAGCTGAAAAGATAGCAGATAACTAAAAGGACCTGGCCATAGCTGACAAAAATCAAAGCACTGACAGAGAGCTGGCAGTAACCTTGGGCTGCTAACTGACAGGGACAATAAAAAAAGCCTCTGAGTGTGGCAGAGAGTGACAGCCACAACCACAGGCTCTCTAAAGAGCCTGAAACCTCCACCAAAACGAAGACATAATCTTCTGCCTGGCAGCACCATACAATTTCCCCTCCCATTCCAAAGTGGGGAAACTGGCGCTTGTCTAAAAAATTCTGCTGTGTGAACGTGAACTGAGAATGGAAATGTCCAAGTCTGGCACGCAAAGTTGAGTGGCAAACCTACGAGGGGACACAGCTACAAAAATTTAAGTTTGATTGGGGGACAGTGAAGGTTTCCTTTGCTTATTCTGACACTTTTGCTGGAGCAGCCACATAGCTGCTTGACTCTTACTCTCTGTAAACCTTCACGAGATAAACATGTAGCACAAACTATGAAAGACATTTAGTCACTATATGCTCCCTGAAATGTAATATAAAATGGAGAACAAAATTATGTTCTCTGCAGTTGGCGGGACAGGGAAGATGCTTATTGCTACACCATGTTCATAGAGGAAAACGGGCTTGATCTGATTCTAGAAGTCACTTGAATTTCACTCAATAAATTGTGGCAATTCTTTATATTTGTATGCCCTCACTGATTGTAAGTGTTAGCACCCTGTGATCAACAACCTGTGAAGCCCTGTTCAACACGTAATATTTCAGGAAATAAGATATTGAGGAAACGTGCACCATTACCAGTAGCAGGTAAAATATTGGACCAGCAACCATGCAAATGAGTTACGCAAAAAAGTCTTGGAGATTGTTTTGTGAGACTGTAGAGATGGTAACTGCAGGGAAACTAAGGCTGCAGAATGCAGAGAGTGTTTATGAAGTGATATCACCATTCCCGAAATCACCACGACAAGGGTTTGTGTGTTGCTTTTGGGCATATTCATGTTAAGATAAAGATTCCAAAACTTGATTTTCATATCTCAGTGTTCTACCTTCAACCAATATATCTTCTTTCATACAGTAAAACAGGAACCGACCTTTTTGAGAGGTAGCCAGTTTCTTTTATCCTACAAGCTGTAGTGAGCTTACTATATATCAGCAATCCCCATGAGCCCTAGAAAACTGTAACACAATTACTTGAGAAATGTCTATTGTTTTGCTGAAGGGATGGAGATTATTTTAAGGTTAAAGAAGAGCTGAAATTTTCTTTATACTCTTCACAAAGTCTTAATCCTTGGTCTACCCATTCTCCTAAACAAGGCACTATGCTGCACTGTCTTGGATAACTCGATCTTTTAGCTAAATGGTCAGTTCTGAAATGTCATGCATGTATTCGAAGCATTAAATAAGGCTCAGAAATAATATCTCCCCGAGACATGCAAGAAAAATTCATATACCTCAGTATTATTATTTCAATTTCTTAAAAGCTTAGAACGTCTAAGTCCTGCTTTCAAAATTAACACTGCAGTTTAATAGTTTCCATATTTCTGCAAGCCAGAGCAAATCTGAGATCTTATTGGCTTGCAGCTTCTAAAATATCATACAAGATAAAACCTTTCGCATCTGTAATTTAACAACCTCAAGAGTGTGAAATTCTTTTATTTAGAAGTTGTAATTCTAGAACAGACAACGGCTGCGTAAGAGAGCCTCTGTGTGGTGGGACAATTACATGCAACAGGGCATCCTGCAGACAGTTTATGCTTGCAGTCAAAAATATGCTCTATATGAGAATCTTGATTTAAAAACTATTACAATATCCTTTGAATTTTAATATTTTCTAAAATTTCATTCATCCTATTTACCACCTATTTTCATGCTGTTTTTTCACATGACCAAAATAGCCTTTGGCTGTGCTTTGTTTCTCCTTCTAAACCATGTCCCATTCTGACTCTTGGCCTGTCCTGTCCCCCTAAGATTTCTTTTCCCCCTCTTTCATGCTACGTGTCTTAGAGTCTCTTTTTAAGCCTTTAAGGAGTCCTTCATGGCTGCCACTTTCTACTCTGCAGATGTTCCTCACCTACATACATTTCCCTCTCCCTTCCCTCAGCCAGTAACTTTACTCTTCCAAGTACGTGTTCTTTATTCATTTTATGACACAACTCTGTAAACACGTGTGAACCAGAATGACATAAAAGGGCCAGCAAGAATATGGCCATTTCAGGCCTTTTCTTGCTTATTCTTTTTCTAGAAATTTGCTTTGGCCATTTTTCCCCTCCTCTCTTTCTCACACTGCAGTGTTCTTCGCTATTTTACTGCATTGTGCTAGTAACTGTCCCCACTTAAAAAAAGGTTCACAGCCTCATCTTTTGTTCCTACACTGATATAGCTGAAGAGAAAAGCTTTTAAAATCTGTTCTTATTATTCTTAGTGGTTTAATTCCTCACTGGCTAAAGGGCTGGTACAGATTAACATACTAACACATATATACACTAAAGGCATTGTAAATTGCTTTTGGAAGGAACACTGTACTGCACTATAGTCAATGCATTCAAAATGAATCCAGTTTGTAAGGGTGACATTCATTTATGGAAGGAACTGAAACAAAATTGGACCAGTTTAACTGAGATTGACATTAATATATCACTGAGCAGTTAGTTATATCACATGAATGAGGTATTACAAATTCAAGAATCATTTGTTATGCTTTTAGTACAAATTTTCCTGACATAAGTGAGATAGAGATAAATAGCCAGTCACAAAGATGTCATTTGGTCTCTTGGGGCTATATTGATGATTCCTCCTGAGAAACTCTAGTAGCAGTTTACCATGCAATAAAAGTGGAACTGGGCATCCTTTTTTTTTTTTTTTTTTGAGTCTTTTATGATTGGTTCCTTATGTTTTAATATTGATTTTTATGAGGATTGTGCGTGTTTTGGCAGAAGGAGCCCCATTGAGAAACTCTGGAGTCTCCTCAATTTAACTGACAATAAAAGAAATGTCATAAGGAAAAGATTAGTTCTACTTTGTTATTTCTTCCAGTGGAAGGAGAACAGCTGTAGGTAATGAGGCTTTATTTTGAGTATTATTCAGATATATTTCTATTTTACTTTTCCCAAATCTACCTTACACAGCTTTTCTGGATATTAATATTCTCACAGTTCCAGTAATTACCTTCAAATTGTTGATACTTTAAAAAAAAAGTTTATTATTTGCATTATCGTAGTTTATTTTTATAGATTATTTCTATATTATGTTGAATTGTTCAAAATCTTTTCTCTCCAAGGTTTGGGGGAATTTAGTAACAAATTTAGAAATGCTGCCTTCTTGTTCTGTTTCAAGACAAAAATTCAGAAATGCCAGAATTTTCTCTTGGGCAAACATCCTATCTTCTAATTCACCCCAGCGTTGACATTCACCTATGCTCAGGCTGTGTATTCTTTCTCAAGCAGAGTTTTGTAAACCTGGATCGTGTGGTCAGCACTTGTGTTCAGTAGGTGTTTCTGATGCTTATGGCCAGTAGACAGGGATTTCTTTATTTATGGCATTCAGCAGTTGCTCTTGCAGCATAGAGGCTTCCTTTCTTTAAACAAAGGTACCTGCTACTCCCAAGACGCTTGATGAAGATAGTACCCATTTAGAAATGTCCAGGTGAGATGTTAGTCCAGACAGGTTCCGTTCATTTGCTGTACCCTTGACTGGCATGAGACGAGTCACTGTTTAGCTGCCTTTCACCTTGGGCTATGCAGTGGCAGTGTGTCCTCTCTGTGCACACAGAACCCGTTGGCATGGATGAATAACTAGATGTGGCTGTGAGCCTGGGAGGACTCAGGCCTCATGGGCCTCATCTCACTCTTCTGAAACTACTTCTACATTCCAGTGATGTAAATGAAGGCGCCCCTCATAGAGCAGCAGAAAGCAAGAGCAGCTCTGTGCTTGAAGTGCCTTGTCTTTTAATGTGCATGTCCCTTGAAGGCTGCCTGCAATGACCAACAGCAGAACGGAGAAATGAAAGCTCTTCTTCTGCCAACGCAATCCCAAATCATCTGTTACAGCACGACTGAATATTTACTGAAGAAACACAGGCACAAAATTAAATTAATATGAACACTGCCAACACAACCTTACAGAGAAAACGCAGAAAAATCTAAAAATCTCTTTTCGCCTCGTCATACTACACAGCGCATCCCTCTGTAGTTTTGTTTTGAAGTATAATAAAGCTACCAGACACTGTGTGCATACTTTGGTCCAGTAGACAGGGATTTTTTGGAGCCAGGGGTATCTTTAAGCAACAGGCTACAAAGGATTATTTTGTGTCTATCTCGTTTGAGAAAACCATATCTGAAAAATGAATAGAACATTTTCTCTTCTCTTATTACTATAATTCTGAAGTAGTTTGCGTTCTGTTAGTTGAATGGGATCTTTTTCAGTCTTTTATTTAAAAGAATTTGCTTTCTTCATCAACAATTTTATTTTTTAAGAAATCTTTTATTTAAATGAAAACCAATAAAACCCATGTCAAAGCTATTGCTGCTAAGTGCATTTCAGAGAGACAACAAACACTGTAACGTTTGCTAGAGTTTTTGCTTTTTATTATAAGGAAATGGCTTCTGGTAAAATATACCTGATGGTAAAGACATGTTATTGCTGGAAATATGTGCAAACTAGGATTTTGCCTATTTTTGGTGGACAAATCAGGAGCCAAAAATGTTTTCTTCATACATGGATTTGACAAAGAAAATAGACGTTTTCATTTCAGAGATTCATCCCCACCCTGTAATGCATTCAAGCTGAGCTAAATCTGATGCCTCTTCTCGTAGTGCAGGATGTGCGTGCTTGCTTGCTGTGGTGGGATTGCTCACAGGGAAGCTTGCAGTTGCTTCCAGAGTGTTTCCAAATACATGAGTTTTATGGCTTGAGTTTTATGGCTTGAGCTCACTTCTCTATTTGTATTCTACTTTGACGCTTCAGATGAGATGAAATTCTTGAATTATAAAGCTATTTAGGCAGCTATGAATTGTGCTGAGCAGTGAGAGCTCAGAGTTCAGCTCCCTGCTGACTAAAAAGCCCCAGATTGTTCCCCAAGAAGCTTCGAGGGCTGATCTTTTTGAAGACACTTTGTCGAGCCCATAAACTGCATTTTTTGGAGGAGTCTGTTAATTGACAGTGGCTCTATTAGTCTAATGTGTTTTAATACCATACAGGCTTTTAGTCTCATAAGCTTATTTTATAAATCAAAAGGGAGATGAACTATTGTAGATAATGTAGTCAAAGAGAATATTAACACTATTAAAAGAACAAAATATACAGCATATGGCAATAAGTAGGAAATAAAAATGGGATTGCACGGTAACCTCTTCACATTAAATATGTTACTCTTTCACATGAAAAAGTGCTGAATGCATTGCAGTGTAAACTACAATTAATTATCAACATTCACCATCCCTGTCTGCGTACTGACTGCAGTAAAATGATGGCTGAAATGGATCTGGCCTAGTACACTCACACGCCTGTGCGTGACGATTTTAAATTGTACTGCTGATCTCAGGTCACAGCAACCTCATGGGGCAGTGCGCTGAACGACGACAGGACTGTCAGAGATCTCACTGTGCTGGGCTTGTACCTCTTTGTCAAGGATTCACTAGATAAAAATTGATGTGAGGGTGACAAACAGACTAGGCAAAATGATCTTCAAATAATACCATTTAAGTCCATGTTGTGCATTTTCATTAAAAAGTTTCACTCAGTTTCTTAAATATTGTCCCCACCAAGCTTCTAGCTTCCATTTCATTGCTGGTGGCGGGGGAGGCAGTCAGAGGCCCTTCGCGCTCCAAATAGTCACCAGAAAGATGTTTGCCAGAATTTCAGTGAACGCATCAGTTATTAGTGTCACTATTCAGTAGCATGGCTGTGGATTAGCTCCACTGAAGTTCCAGTTGCCTTCCCTTGCTTTCCCCAAATTACCCCACCCGTATGAAGAAAACACAGGAGAATTCCCACACAGTAATTTATAGAAGTGCTTGCTTTACTCCAGTGCAAGGGAGGCAAAAATATGCTCTTAAGAGTCTAATTCTACACTTGGTGTTGTGGCTTTTCGGTATTACAGCTTTTGGATGCAGAAGCCAGAAGGGTTATCTTGACTCTTGCTGTCTAATACTAAAACATTACGTGTTGATTCTGCATAGAAATTTTCAGTGTGCTTCATCTCATGGCAATAACACCAGTGAAATATTTTAAGTATCTCCTAAGTCAGACAGAAAAAGCAAACAGTTAAAGTACCGAAGTTGTACAGTATTACATGTGGCTTTTAAATGTTACTTGCTGCCTTTCCTTCCAACTGTAAAGTGCATGCCAAGGAAAACTACAGTCATTTGACTGTAGTTACCTGTTGCTGACTGCTCCATTTTAGTGGGAAGGAAAAGAAAATTGCTGCAGCTTTTTAACCATCTCCTGGCTCTACAAAGACAAGAAAAAACCGTATATAGATTGAGCAGAAAGCAATAGGGAATACAGGAGTTGCAGCTCATTTTTTTCCTACATTTTTGTTAACATATATTATAAAGGTGATGCTTATATATTCTGATCCTTTGTGATCTTCAAAGTTAAGCTTTCAGTAGGTATAGGCCTACAAACATAAAAAATGACACACTTACTAGGGTGTTTCTTTCATTTGCAAAGTGGCTGTTCTATTTCAGTTAGGCTAACTCAAAGAGTAACTTGAATTAAACTGGAAAGGCACCCCAGCTAGGTAGAATACTTCTCAGTCTTTAGGAGTGTATGAATTATCATAGCCTTTGGCTAATCATGTCACAAGATTTCAAACCATTACATATTTGGTTGCTGAATGTCAACCTTGTCAGAGGAAAGAAAGATCAATATGATGAAAGAATCTGCTGTTGTCCATGGCTTTTCTCCACTACTCTCAAAAACAAGCCTCACAATAAGAACAGTCAGGGAAAATACAGAAGAGCTAAGCCCAGACACCAAAATGCTGTCAGTGAGAGCTGTTTGCAGCTTTCCAAGAACCAAACCAAAGGTCTACTCCAAGTGACCCTGTCCGACAATCAGAACATCTCATATGATATAAAAATTGCACAGCAAAATTGCACCAAAAGATGATAGGTTGGTTCTCACCATAGGTGTGTTACAGTACTCATTTACCTGTCAATAGTGACACAAGAGAATTCAGCCCAAAAGGCTTGATAAAATATTGGCTTAAATGTCCTGCCCTCCACTAAGATAATAATAGTGACAACCCATTAATTTGCCAGATACCTTTAACCAGTTTTGGTGTTCATTTTCCAGTAAGTATGTTTACCATAGGCAATGCATCAGCAGTTTAACGGTCAATATTAAAACCTGGATTAAAATCTGAAGACTTAGGACAAAGTCTTAAAATATGCCTGAGAGGGCAACCATGCCAATGAACTAGCAAGATAAATTTACAAACCTGTAGATATTACCATATGCTGTAATGAATATGGCAACACAGTAATTCCCTAAAATAATGACTTTGCAGTCACCTTATGTTTTATTTATAGACTTACTATTTGTTTTGAAAAATGACTACCTGTTTCTGAGTTTAATTAGTTGTAATCTCCAGAATCCAATGAAGGATACTAGCAGTACTAGACAAGAGAAGCCTCTTTTTACCCACAAATAATCCAACACAGATTGCTTCACAGCCACTAAACACTACGTCTCCAGCTCCAACCTTTGAAGAGATCTAAACCCCCTTAGTGACAGCTGCAAACAGGCTATGTAAAGCAGAGACACACTGGCATCTGCCACTCATAAAACTGTTGAGTTGAAAATCACTCCTCCATCAGTCTGTAAATATTCCAGCAATTCCTTGTCCCCCCCCAAAAATCAATTCCAATACAATCAGACACCCCCAAACAGACAATTTAAGAGAGACTTTTCAGGCATGTGAAACAAGAAGTGTAGTATAAAAGTAGACAAACTGTTCTTTTTCTCCTCGTATAATGATGGAAGTATTCATTCAGTTGCCAAATTTCTATCTTTTCAGTTAACAATTTTGCATGATATGTGGTTAAAGCCTTCTACCAAGATCAGGGAATTCAGCCTCTGTCCTAGTTCTATCATAACCCTTCAGTATGAGGTGGTATAAACTGTTTTCTTCTGCTTCAGTTCTCAATTGATAAATGGGGATAACAGCGTATTTTGTGACAGATGGATGTTGGTGAAATTTGTCGGTAAGCCTGATACGCACAGGCTAAAAGCATGTGCTTTAAAAACCATCTCCCTTCTTGGCTAGTGTTGATCGCTTGGAGAAATGGGTGCATTAACAGATGGTTTTTTGATAATACGGAGGTGGGAATGTCTTTTTTGTTGTTGTTGGTTTTGTCTTTTTAAGAGAGTTTTAGAAAAATGTAAACTGCAGGGCAGGGGAGATTCTAAGCTGCAAGTAAGATTTATGAGAACACTAGTTATTAAAGAGTGAATGGTAAATATAATCCTTTAAAGGAAAACTGAGGTCAGCTGCTTTCCTAAAATGCTTTTTAAAATATCAGCTTTTTAAATATCAGCTACACATCGGTCTGAGCAGTTTATGCTCACCTATCTGAATTCAGATTAGGTTAGCTTTGGGAGAAGGCTTCAATTACCGGAAGATTGTTGTAATTAAACCTGCAATGGGTAAGCAATTTTTAAAGATACTAAACGGTAACCTTTCCCTGATACTGCTGCAAGCAACCACTGGTAGGGGAAAAAAGTGAAATACGCTCCTTGCAATTCTTTCCTGAGAAATCATTTACTCTTAATCAATAGTGAAAATAAATGCTACCTCCTACAGCCAGGTATACTGAGTACCAGGCAACTGTATCGCAAAGACCACAAACAGAAACACTGATGGAAAGTTTTGAAGATATTACTGTCTTTTAAGGAATAACTTAATTGTTGATAAAAATAAAATTGTGTGAGGAATTAAGTATTATTCTGATCTAAAAAATACTGTTGATGCAACTAAAGATAATTTGAGACATAGCTAAAATTCCTCTTGGGGCTGCTTTATTAGCAATAAATGAACAAAAGGAGGGAAAACAAAACAGGCTGTTGGAAGATCATCAGTTCAGTAAAATGGACGTGAATCTAACAGAGTTTCTGTGTTATTTTCAGAAAGGAAGGCTATTAAAGCTGTTTTCACCAATAAAAAAACAGACAATCTGTCCTCTCATAAATAAGGCAGATTACTTGTACTGACATAAGGAACTGACCAGAACAGAATAAGGGGAGTTGGGTGTTTCTTGTCTTGGATACTGCAAAGATGCTTCTGTGTTATTTACGAACAATTATGTTCAACATAGTTACTTTAAATAGTTACGCCTAGATTTCTCAAGCACAACAGTACCAGGTGTACCATTATAGGAGAAGGAAGAAAAAAGATAAAAACAAGTAGATTAAATGCATGGTTCTGTTCACGTGGCTTTACATTTTCTGTCTAGCCCAGCGGCCTCATTCATCCAGTGAAAGCTGTGCCTAGACTTAGTAAATACCTTGGGATTCAGGCATAATTGATTCCATTAAAATAATAACATCTATTTCTCTAATGTGTTCTTATATATTTACAAATAAAATTAAATCATTATCCAAGTCCTACAGGTGAGGAAATTAAGACACTAAGTATTAGGTAATTAGAATAAGCTTGTCCTGCAAGCTACTGACAGAGTCCACCAGAGTCAGGAATGGAACCAAACTGGATACTATAGCCCCTGGGTCATGTTGATTCCCCTTAAGCAAGGACTGCATATAGAAGATAAGTCAAATGCCACATTTTTTTAAATGTATGGGATTAGCTACTTACAGAAATACTGGTTTATGTTCTGGATATATAGAACAAAAGTGAAAAAAAGTGCTCACTGACTCAAGTGGGTTAATGTCAAACCATATAGTAATAACTAATGTCTGTATCATGGATCTAAACAAACTATCTGGAACCTCAGAACACAGAAATTTGCTATGGGGAAAGATATGTTAGGTTATCCATTGCCTCCTGCCTGGTTATGATACTTTAGTACAAAAAAGGTTCTTTTTTCTTTTCATTAGCAGCTCCAAAGGCTTTGTCTTCTCTTCCACAATGCCTTGACTTCTCACCCTCCATCGCAGCTCTGTTTCCATCTTGAACCTCCCATCTGTGCCTTCATACACCTCCCTGCACCAGATTCACAGCTCTGAGGCTCCACAGGACTCTTCTCTTTCCCTAGCTAAAATACTGAAAGACGTAGCACAGTGGTACTGAAGAGGCATTGATGGGAAAGGGGATGGGAAACGGAGCTTAATCCAGCTTCCAGCACTGTCTCTCCATTCTCCCGTGCCACAACATCAGCCCACAGCTCTACCCATGCATGAAGGTTGAAGTGGCAGTCACAGTGTTGCAAGGGGGGTGCCATGGCTGCTGATTCTTCATTCCTCACTCTTAAACATTCATATATGGCAGAATTAAGGAAGACTTATACAAAACAGGTTACACTCTCTAGTTGTTATACACCCTAGTAAGACAAGAAAATGTAAGTACTAGTTACAAAGTGTAGCCACAAGTGTTATTTTGCTAAAAATACAAATGTTCCATGTACTTCTTCCAGCCCCTTCTCTGTAATTATTCCATTCACGTGCAGCGATGCACATGTCTCAGATCTGATTAAATACATTTTGGAATTGTAAAGCAGAAAGAGATATACTCATGTGTAGGATTAAAGGCCCCACTGAAGTCAGCAGCTGTTGCACGCGCAGTGCTAAGGCTGCATGCTGAACAGAACAGTGAATCTGAAAACAACCTGTGCAGCCCAATGCATTTAGAGCCCTTAGACACTCGTAGGGTTTGAATGTACTGAGCTGCTGTTTTATTAACAATACTTTCTACTGGAAGACTTGTACGTACTCCTTTCCAGAAAATGCTCTTACAGATTTAGCTAATATACTGTACACATCTTGTTTTAAGTTTCTTTGCTAACTTCACTGACCTTCACAGAAACAGACAGTACCTGACACTGAAGCAAAACCATTTCATATAATTTTTTTAATTTACTGATGTTATTACTCCTCACTTATTCCTATCAATTAACCAAGAGCAGGATAGAAGAGCTATAAAATAATATTGAAACAAGATTTCAGCAATGAAGCTTGGGGCTGGAGCTGAAATTTGTTCAAGTTGGGGACCGAGGTTTTAGTCTACAGCATTGTAGAAAAGGCTAACTGCAAGTTTAGACCCAGCATGAAAACGTGGTATAGTGTGGTTTGCGTAACTTCCCAGGGAAAGACGTAACAATCCATTCTCATTTATGGAGGTGTATTTTACAGATTTAATCCAAACGCAAAGAACTGTCAGAAACTGGAATATTGTTTTTCCTCTTTTCTGTTTATATATTTGCTTTGTAAACACAAAATTCAGAATTTTAAAGTAAAAAATTTTCCCAATCTCTTATCTAACATCTGTTAAGATGCTTAATTCTGCTAAGGAGGAAAAAAAGCAACTCTTCCTCATCCTTTTTTTCATTCTGAAGGGAAGATGTCCTCTCTTCCAGGTTGTCCCTTCAGAAGTGATAGTAGTCGATACTTCCCTTATACACCATTATTTAGTCATTTTATTTAAATTAATGACCTCATCTCTAGAGCTCAATATCACATTAAGTTTGCAGGTTCAAGCAGCCTCGCTGCACTTGGAACTAAGAAAACCCAAGCATACGTCACTTTTTTTTATCTGGTGCAGTTGGCAGCATTTCGTCCCTCTGTTCAGTTGCACGCCTTGCTGGGGCAGCAGGTCAGGTTCGGTGACTGTTTCTCATCTCCCTAGTTTCCCAGACTAGCATATTATCTTAAAAGGCAGATGTGAAAATACTTATGCTAAGATGTGGACCCACCAAAATGTTCCATTCTGCTACCCATTTGCTGAAGTATTGAATGAAGAGCAGAAAGTGAAAAGAACAGGAAGGGGCAGCCCATCACACCACTCTTGTCCTGCAGATTACCTGCAGGCATGTGTTAAAATATTTTGTTGTTTTTCAGTGGACATTGAGCAAGATCACGTGTTTGCTATTTCTTCATTGGCTGGGAATAATTTGTAGCCAAGTTTCTGGCGTAAATACTAATATTTAGGAGTCTGCTACCTCTGTGAAAATTCTGACCAGAACACCCATGGAATTGAATTCCTCAGCTGAAGGGGGCGGGACAAACAGATTTTAATTTTATTTTTATTTTTTGCAAGCATAAATGTCTTTTGGAAGTTGCTTACACTTATTTCTTTAACTAACTGGATAATGTCTTCCAGTGTACTTGGAAGAAAATTAACATGCTATCTGAACAATGCTCCTCTGAAAGATTACATTCATGATGGAATGTAGCATTTCAAGGAGCCGACAACTACTAGAACACTGTCATTTCATTTCACTACATATGAAGTCTTAATTAAGTATAACCCAACATAGAGTCTTCAGCAATCTCAGATCAGTGAAAATACTGCCAAGTAATTGTTGATTACAACTCAACAGTTAAATAACACTTATATTTAACAAGTTTGTGTGATTATCACATGAAAAATGTGCTGAGGACAAACAGCTCGGGGAATGCAGCAGCACACTGGACAAAAATGGAAATTCCTCTAAGAATTCCCTTATTTTCAAAAGTAACTAGGATAGTCAAATGCAGAGATGCAATTATTCATTTGCAGTCCAAAAATGATCCCTTTTTCGCTCTCCATTTGGACAATAGGGTAGTGCAGAAGAAACGAGAATGTTTGCCTGATAGCACTATGTTACGATGGCAATACGATAGGTTGTTATTCACGTGTATCCAGAAATAATGGAATGAATAACTTTCATCCAACAGAGACCTAAACTATGAAAATTTCACCTGGCAGCCCGAAGTTTTCAGAAAGTTATGAGCTGCTGAAAAGGGGGGTAGCATGGAAAACGTCACAAAACCTGAACAGTAGTAGTCATTTTCTCTCCTACTGTAATATGTACAGTATAATTTATTCATGTTCTAAAGTACATTAGGTAAAAGTAATGAATTCTTGGTGCTGGAAGAGTTAACTCAAATCCTATAAAAGTCAATGCAGTTCTTCATGTGTAAGATTAAGGTGGAGGTTTTGCCTCAATTAACTGTTTTCCAGTTGCACTAAATGAGCAAGATTCCGTTTGGTTAGAAATATAAAGTGCTTGTCAAAATGCCATTTCCTACTGAATTTCAGTTTCCTGCCCTGGGAAACAATCCCTAATAGCTTTCCCCTGCCCCCATTGACTAGCTCCCTTCATATTTTCCCTGCTTTTTGGAATAATTATAGCAATTCCTAAGCATAAAAATGCTTGCTTGCAAAGTACATTATTTTAAATTAATTCTTCAGAAAGGAAAGCTATTTGGAAATTAAACCATTCTGTTTTCTAGCCATTGTGCTATAGTGCCTCCTCCTGCTTTTTTGGTGATCATCTCCACTTTTCATACTGCAATGAGTTCCTTTTGTTGTTCATTTCACAGAATTCTACAGCTTTTTTTTTTTTGGTGGTGGTTTTTTTACACAGAAATTAGATTTTTTTCACCCACAGGATCAGAGTTAGAGCAGGATATGTATTTAATTACACAGTAATTCTTATCCTTGGAACAGTAATGAGTAAAGACAAAGTTTATTTTCATAAAAATAGTTAAGTCCCTCATGTATTTACATCTGCTTGAGTTAATGGGGGGCATTTGCTGCAAAGTTTGTTTTCATACTAACATTTTTTTCTTGAAACCATCAGAAATTTCTGTTTTACAGTGAAGACTGCAGTCCGTTCTAAGCAGGCCAGGACTTCCAAAGCATTATTTAAATGCCTCAGCTGAATACCAGCCTTCTTTCATCCTGTTTCACACACTGAAGTACCAAAAGGGTAAATAACTTGCAGTATCATTTTTGACTGACTTGACTTTGAAAAAGGCACAACCTACATAAACAACTGAGCAGTTGTTAGGTGCTTAACTGGATCTCTAAATGATCCCATATGCTACTCTGCTAATGCTGGTAATGATTATAAACACCTCAGTTCGTCATATTAATGAGCTATAGCCAATAGAAAAGGACAAAATCCATAACTTTCCCCCAAACTTAGTTAAATGTCAAGGTTTTTAAAGGCCTAGTTAGCAAGTATATTAGATGAGATATGTCAGTTTCCCAATTTACGACTCTGACTTGTCTCTTGTGATTCCTTATAGCCTCTAGCCATTCTCCTCTTACCTGAGGCATTCTCTGGCAAAAACCTGATGCTTCCAGTCATTCTGCATTCTTGTGTTCCTTCAAAAATAATTGGACAGGCACCTCTCCATAAACAATCATCATTAGTCACATAAGGTACACAGATAAGAATACCATACAAATAAGTTTCAATAGAATGTCTCAAGCCAAATAATAATAATTTGGCCAGCATGCTAAAAATGTGATTGACAGGGAGTTAATGCACTTAACACTTTTCCAGCAGGCTGTTAAAATTAGTTCCTTGATGCTCAAAAAGTCCTGCTCCCAGAAAACTGACACCGACATTGACCAGTGAGTTTGTTGCTGTTCAGTAACCTGCTCCAATTCCAGACTATATGATTAAAGTCATTATGGGAACTGTCAGTAGGAGGGAAAAAAATGAAGAATGTCATAAGAAGCAACTGTTGGAAATCTTCAGATTTTTTTATGATGCTAAACTATTTTAAAATATTGTCTGTATTTTTAATAACACAATATACAGCCATACCATAAGGATCCATATAATAAAAGAAATCCTTTGAAGTTATAGATATCCTTCTTTATTATGTATATAGTAGAAAGGAAATTAATCATAAATTTTCTTTTAAATGAAAGAAGAGTGAATTAGCTTACAAAAAAGAATCCCTATTTTAAAATGTTACCATCACATTTAAATCCTCTAAATTAAATAAATAAAACTAGGGGGGGGCACACAAGAATTTACAATTGCAAGAATTTTGTTAAAAGAAAAAGGCTGTCGATGATGTAATCATTTCTAACATCAATCCTACAAAGCCAATTAGATGCTTCGCATGAATGTACTAAATTAGAAAGATGAAAATGTCCTAATTTCAAGCTAAAACTTTCCTAATTATTTTTTTTAATATTTAATGCAGTTATATAGGAATAACTTCACATAATAGTTTACACTCTTAAATACTCACTGAGCTCTGTTTTAATCGACCCACTGAATGCACCATATATTATTGTTAGTTATATAGAGATCACAAGACTTCTGCGTTGCTCAAATAGACATAACTTATAGTATTTGTTTTGAATATTTTGGTAGGCTTTACTGATTTTTTTTTTTTAACAAATTCACAAATACTTAAGCTGTTTAAAGATTTGGGGTTTTCATATCAGCATAAAGATCTGACCCTTTCCTTACTTAAATTTAAAATATTTTTATAGACCAAGAGGGTGCTTAAGAAGACATTGTATTTACCTAATACAATAATACCAACAGGATAATTTTCTTATATTTATTTTTCTTTTCTCACCTGCTACACCTAGGTTTTGACATTAAGAATATTGTGTTTGATATTTTCAGCATTAAAAACCACTTTATGCTTTGGTTCCATTTTACTCCCAGTCAGAAAGATCAGAAAAAGCTCAAGTCACACAGTGAGAAACTTTATCCACTGAATGAGACATTATCCATTCCACCAGACTACAAATCAAAGAGTATCTCTTAGGCTGCTTAAAAATTCATTTTAAAATCTGATCCTGATTGTACTTTTATGGTAATTTCATACCATCAATCATCCTTTTACCTTTAGTCTCTAGGTCCACTGCTTTCCCCATAGATCTCATTCACTCTACCTCATTATAATTCTTTAGGTGAGAAAACAGGGTAAGAAACCTTAACAGAAAATGAGAGAAAGATGTAAATTTCTCGAGAAAAGTCAGGTTCACTAAGAAGCATAGCTAATGATATGTTCTGATCTATGGTTTTAAAAAAAAAAAAAATTAAAAGATGGAGGGGACAGAATAGAGTGAAAAACACATTCCCCATGCAAATAATGTGTTTGTAATCTGTATTCTAACTCGACAATACCATCTACACAACTAAGCTGTCAAAATATCTTCTTAGATGGAGTTCCTTAAAAAGAGAATAAAAGAAGGATTTTTGGAGATCCACAGAACTTTTCCTCATTAAATGCTGAACTTCCTACGGTTCTGCACTTCCCGTTACAGCCAAAGCTGACCCATCTTTGCTAATCTATAGATTATGTAAATTGTAGTAATTAGAAAACAGAACTAACTGTAGAGCGCTAGAAACATACTGATCAAAACCCCTTTATTACACCCAAACTTACACTACATCATTACATAAAATGAGTGTATAACCCTGGTTATTTCTTCAGCAGTGCTGATGCCTTCGCCAAGAAACAACTGATCACATGAAGGGAGCTACGGTATATTGTTCTGCCAACCAGTTCTCAGCGGCAGCTAAAATTCTGCAAAATAGTCAAAATCTAGTTTACATGTGGTAGTTTCTACATGAGTCATATTTTCACAGAAGTCAGTATTATACTTTTCATTTGAATCCTGGCCATAATGAAAAGTCCTTTTTACAGCATTGAGAGATAGGATAAATAATGAACCCACTATTCGAGACATCCAGACTGGAAGAAAAACTCTTGTTAATCACAAGGGAAAAGAATGATTTCTCCAGCACTGTGGGCCCATCTGTGTTACAGTTCCTAATGTCTTTAACAAAATGTAGCCATAAACCACTGAATACTGGTAAGAGCAATAATCCCTCCAAAATGGTTTGTTACCAGCAGTTAGTGACCAGTTTCTTAGTTAATGGCCTGAGGGGAAAGGCTTTAGAAAAGCTGTATTCACTCTTTCCTCTCAGGCAATTTAACTGGCTGCATTAAACTGTATTTTCATTGAGCTTCCTGACATTTGTACTCTGATAAAATTCTAGTCAGGGAAGGGAATGAGGCAGTGGAGTATGTCATCACGGTACTTTGTAACAGAAACATTAAAAAAAAAAGTTATTGAGTGCCTTACAACTCCGAGTGATGTTAGGATTTGGTAATAATAAATTTTAAGATCTTTAAATATCATGTGAAATTAAAAGTAATTAGCAACTTTATCTGAAGAAAGACAAAGGAGTCTTCAGCTTTATGGTGTGATACAATGCCCTTGAAACAATCAGCGAATAGAAGAAAAACCATTATGTGCCTTTGTGCAAAATCAAAATGCTAATCTGAAATGCTCATTTATTTTCATAAACCAAGTAAAAATAGTACCTTATTCAGAAGAGTATCACATGCTAACGTGATACAGGATAATATTAAAAAGTTAATAAAACATGAGTAGAGGAGGGCATATGAAACAATTAATATACACTTTTCATTTGTGTTTTACTGACTTAATACCTTGTTTCTTAAAGTGCTTCCAACTATGTCATTGATGTACAGGCTCATGCAAGTGGGATTTTTTATTTTTTTTTAAATATACATGCTTTATCCATACTTTATAAAAAACATTTTCAGTAGATGAAAATATTGTCCAGCCCAGAGCTCTATTAGAAGGTAAAGCAAGAGTATTCCTTCCCTCTTTTAGTTGTGTAACAAGCTGTGTCAGACACATAAACAACACTGTGCGGATGCCTCTGCTGCCTCCACAGCTCACTGGGTTTAAATGGTATCTCTTCATTTTTTCTCACTTGGCTAAAAAGACTCATTAATCAGAAACTTTTTCCCAAGTATGGCAATAAAGTCAAAGGAATGATTGGCATTACACAGAACACTCTGCAACATACACCCAGGAATATAGGCTCTTGTTAGGCACAGAATATTAAAAAAAAACCGAAACAAAATACTCTCTCTTTGCTGGTGCTGTATAGGATGAAGGAATGTTGAAGAACCCCACATAGTGTATAGGGAAGTGGGGGCAACTGGAGAGAATTGGAGGTTTCTGGAGTCCCGGCATGAACAGAAGGAGTCGATTCTGGGAAACTCTGCCTTATAGCTTTGGTGAAAAGTTCTAGATGGCACAACCCCAAGTGAAGTTACCTTTGTGCAGGAGACTGCCGTGAGGGTTTGTTGGGGCAGAATTATTCTGTCTGTGCACAGGCCACGTGAGGAGCTCAAGCAGTTGGTACCAATACTCAGCTGCATTATATACAGTGAGAATTAACGAAACTGGCTTTCTAATGAACCTTGCTTTTACTAACGTGCCACTGAAGCACTTTTTGCTGTCAGGTCCAAGTTCAAGTCTTTCTACCAACCACCATAGGGAGAATCCTATTCCCAGCAGTTTTGTATCTATCATCATTTTACAGAACTATAACTGCTTTAAAACTGCAGTCTCATGCTGAGGTGGGCTGTTCATTCTAACTATAAAATCAGCTGAATTACGGTGACTAGAATGACATCTCACACAAAAATTTAGAAATAAATAAACTTGGCGTTTGTTGGAAACATGCCGTTCATGCAGTTAAGTCAGTCACAGGATGTCTTAAGTAAATAAATAGTGGTAATAAGCAGCATTAAAAATTACTGAAATGGAACCATTAGGCAGCGACACTGAACTTTTAATATAGTTAGGTGGAAATGTGAAGGGTACAAAAGAAACCAGCAAGAAGTGGAGAGAAGCGCTTTTGCTTTGAGAGCAGAGGCAAAGGTTTTCATAAGAAGCAAAGGCTGAATACCCTTGGGAAAGGTCCAAATCAAGAAAAATACTTATTTTAAAGAGGGGCTTTAATGTCATATTTACAATATACAATTACAACAAGCTGAATTTTTTTTTTTTTTTAATAGGAGAAGATTAACTGCACTTTTTCCTCTGTGTGCTATACATAAGAGAAGTGTGAAAACTTTTTGTTTTGGTGGTTTTCCCAGTCACCTTAATCCTGAATATATCAGATGTTAATTCCGGTTTTGCTGGAGAACATCTTTGTGGATGCACCTCTTGTAACTTAATTGAACTGATAAGGAAGACGGGACCGAGCATTTAATAATATATTCTTTCTTCAAAAACTTAATGAAACAAGAGTATGAAACATTAATGGAATTACTTCCTATTCAGCTATCCAGAGAAGGTGCTAAACATAAAGGGCCTCGTCATTCAGATAACTGTACAGGTTAAGTGTTCTCTTGGGATGGAGTGGGATTGGAGGAAATCTGGGCTCCAGTGGACGTTGTTTCATCTCTAACCCCTACAGGGGGCTGAGCTGTTACACCTGCTTGTCTGAGGCCAGGCAAGGTTTCAAAACATCAAACTGAAGGCTAGTTCCTTTCAACTGAAGGATTTCTCGAATCAAAAGCTGAGCAGAGGAGAGAAAAGAGAGTGGACTAAAAGCAAGAGATGAGAGAGGAGAAAGGCATTTTCTTGGCAACAGAGCTGTCTCAGTGGTGATTTGGATATTTTGATGTTATCTCTGTTCAACATAAAACAATTTGTGTTCATTTTGAATAGAAATTAGAATACAAAATAGATATCCGGAAGCTGGGGCTTTTCTCCTTCGACTGTAGTAATCTTAATCATTGTAAAATCCTGATTCTGCTATGACTTCGGATGCAGCAGGATTTGTTCCACGCTAAGCTGACAATTTCTGTCAGAGTGATCATAAAAGGCATCTGATGCAGGAAAAGTTCCTGCCCCTGACAGCCTCCGTAGAAAGAGCCGATGACCGAGGTGGGAATTGGAAGAGATGGTAGCGGGTAGATTTTGTGTTTAACAGTGTTGTGGCAATTTGCAGAGACATACAAACCATCAGGTACAAAAATAAACATTTAAAACTTACTTCTTAAGAGTAATTTGCCATACGGATGACTGTATTGCCTACCAGTTGTTTTGCAGGAAGCCGTGTGCTCAGGAAGACTGGCAGGGAAGTGCCCTGCTGGTGCCAGAGCAGCGGTTCTTTGCTCACTTGGTTTGTTCCTTACAGTCTCCAAAGAACTCTCAGCTTGTTTCCCTTCCCAATGTTTTATTTAAATCTCAGTGAGATGATGGAGCATGGGAAAAGACCTCCTATTTCATGGCTGATCCTCCTTTCAAATCTCCAGGCTCAAACAGAATTGCATAGTATTATGTGACCCTTTGCACTGCCTGTTCCATGACAGCTTTGGCTGCGTGCTGCCCAAGTGGTCAGTAATGAAGTGATCTCTACCACAATTTCTGCAATATTAGCAATGGTGTGAGAAATACAGCTCTCCCATTACAAAAAACAAAACAGAACAGAGAAACACACAACAACTTGGTTTTGCTTAAAATCTTTTTCTACTTTACTCCCCATGCTAATACATTTGTGACAAACATTATTTTCCCAGATGACACTTGTACAGTAGGTCTATAGGAAATGTCAGCCAGAGAAAAAAACTCCTGCATTAATGTGCATTCTGAAAGCCTTCTCATTATTTCTCATGCCAACTAGGAGCTTACTAAATAACAAAATAGAATGCAAATAATAAAATAATGCAATTAAGCTCATATAAATTTGGGGTGCTCCAGAAATAGCAGAAAAATTTGCACATGCTATTTATGCATATATGATTCCCTTAAGAAAGATGGGGTACTGATTTTATGCACACTTTATATTCTTATCACTAAAATCATGTGAAAAAAAATTAAGGCAATACTGTGCTATGGAACAATGTGCAGTGATGAGTACAGTGGAATCTGTCACAGATCCTTTCAAAATAAATTTCTGTATGGGAACAGCAGTGGGGCCGAAACCAAAAGTTAAAAAAATACCCCCAAATTTAGGAGACTGTTTTTAAATGAATGAAGGTGATTTCTTAATCTTTTTAGATTACATCTAATGTTTGCAAGGAATTCTGCTTTCCCAAATTTTTGTTCTGAAAGAAATAATGAGCAATTATTCCTTGACCTCTTCCTTCATACCAGTAATGATTATACTGGCCACCAGCTATTCTTCTTTTAGTCAGCCCTTTCTAGTTTATGTAAGCCTTTCTCTTACAGGAACTACTCCCTACCCTCAATTGTCTAGATGGTTGTGCACTGATCCAAGGATGGACTTCTAGGGAGATGTCACAGAGATCAAGAGGACTATGTACACAGTACTAATGCCCTGAAAAATTATGAATGCCCAGGATGTCTGTCCAGTCCATCCTGCTCTTGGGAATATAGAAGAGTGAAGTTTCATAAATGTGCTTCTTCGGGAACTAAAGCACAGTATGACACATTACAGAGACTCCATGCAATTTTCTTTGGCAAGAAAAATTACTCTGATCTATTAAAGGGATTTTTCTTCAGATATTATTTTAATGAGGAAGGTTCAGAATGTTCCTGATACCAAAATCAAAAAAGGATTTAGGACAAGAAGAAACATTCCTTTATCTATCTTAAAAACAATCTAATTTAAGCTTAGAGCAGAGAACAGAATCAAAGACAGCCAGTTCAAGTGATTACACTCATCCACTCAGGGAACCAAAAGATGTGTGAGCTCAGTGGTCAGAGTCAAGAGTTCTTACAGTCTGGAAACTAGAAAGTAATTGCACAGCAGCTATTGACAGAACATTATTAAGAAAATTAGTGTAAATAATATCAAATAAATTAGAACATGCCTGCACACGGGCAGTGGCATTTATCTAAATAGTGGAGGCTGCCATATCCTGAAGTGGAACTCAGCCTCATGTGAATGGCTATAGCTGCTAAGGAAAATTATAATCATCTCACCCATAACTGTTACCTTGAAAGTTATGGGGCTCTTAATCAAAAGAAAGGGTTGTGTCCCCACCACATATGCACAGACGTGTTACGAAACTAATGTCACAAGGAACAGAAATAAATACTGAATCTCACTGGATTCAGTAAAATTATTCTCTTTTCATTCTGTTGGCTCATTGCTTTAGAAAAAGTCTTTATCATAAACACAATATGATAAATACAAGCAGCAGAGAAATATTTAGTTAAAGCTATAATTATATATACATACATATTAACACACACATCATTACAATCTCTTGCTATTTGCATTTTTGCTTCTTTAATGAGTTAGCAACAAAATTTTCAAAATTTTCTAGGGTTTTTTTGGTTTGGTTTTGTTTGGGGTTTTTGGGTTTGGTTTTGTTTTTGGTTTTTTTTTTGAAAGCATGAAGTTGGAGACCCTTGCAGAAGTACAGTTGTAAAGGTCACACAGCCATAAAACTCCAAGAAAGGAGTCTTCCATATAGCTAAGAATTTTAAAATACATTTATTTTGCAGTTAATAAAATTATTAAAATTTAAACTTCAGATCATTTTATATTTAATCCTTAGTATATTTAACAAGTAAACATAAATGATACTCTACAATTACAGGAACTAGCAACGAAATTAGCAACACAGCATATCTAAGGAAGAAAAAATCAGCTCTTTCTCTAACATGCTACAGATGATCAGCAATAGTCTTAATTTTAAATAATTTGAAGGGGTTTAGGTGCTACAGTAGGGAACAATCAATTTTCTCTGCCTTCCAAACTGCCCCCCTTTATCTTGTGTATCCTCCTCAGATTTGCTTGTTGGATCTGACTGTAGCATTCTAATTAAGGAAATACTTATTTTAAAGAAGTGGGAGTATATTTTCAAGCCATTTCTTTACATCCTGTTGTTCTTCACCATCCTAAGAGTAATTTTATTCTAGCCTAACATTAAGGACTTTAGAAAGATCATTTTAGAAGTTGTACTAAATTGTAATTTGTTTCCTCTTAATTTGTTATTTTGTTGACGTGCTGAAAGAATTCTGGAAATTACTTACAGGTATTTATGAAATTAATTTTTTTTTTCAAAACATACAAATTGGCAATACTAGGAATAAAAGCCCCTCACGCTCCAAATCATAAGCAACATGCCCAGACCTTTATACACGGCTCAGAAAAATACTTCAAAAGTGTACGTTCTAGAAAGTCTGTGCGAGTCTGACATAAAGGGTGATCTCTGCTGAGAAGAGCAACAGCCGTGCTGGTTGTAATTGTGAGGGTAACTTGGCTCATAGTAACAAGTAAAGTAGAAGACATTACAAGTTACTTACACGGAGTTAGTAAAGGTCCAAGCGAGTGTGATGCTCGAGAGCAATGGCAGCAATGGCAATAACTGTAGGACAGGCAGTCCTATGTGTCTGAAAATCCACAGAAGAGAATGCTATGAAGATTGTTGACTAGCAGTGCCCAGGGAGTTACTTTGCTTTCAAGAGGCTGACTGTTTTCTTTGTGCTTTTGGCAGCATCACTAAAAAAAAAAAAAAAAAAAAGGCATTCCTGGATCTGAATTTTGTTTTCTATTGTTGAAAATTATTTCTGAAACCCAAAGAATATAGCTTTGCATCTGTTAGGATTTACAGTGTTGAAAAGATCAAAAACGTATTTTGGTTGGTAAACTGAGCAAACATAGTATGGAAGTTAAAGAGAAAACACTTAGAGAAACTATACTTTTAGATGTTAATTTTTTGACAGAGTGCATGTCTTAGTGTGGAAGACATTTAACATACTTTTCTATTAAGTTTTATTTATATTTTTTTAATTGTCTGTGTATGTTTTGGGGTAAATTCAAAATTTAACTCAATTTTGAGAAATATAACTAGTTTGTTTCTGTGTTATCTCCTCCCCACCCATCCCACACACCCCCAGCCACCCCACCTTTTTTTTTTTTTCTTTTTATCTGCTTCTCCTATTGACAAAAACTACTTTCAATGTAATGTTTTTTTTCTAGTGTTTCAAATGTGACCTTGATCACCTCTTCTTCTGTTAGGTCTTCAGAACACTCTTGTCACAGACAGCCATACTTTTCCAGAATAATACTAAACAGCTTGAGAATTTATGCAGTCTTCAGTTCTAACTATATCTTTTTCTGCTCCCTCTGATCAATCTGTCTTGAGTGCTGCCTTACCCCGGTGTATTATTTTCTTTCCTGCCCATATTTCTGAATTTCTGTTTAGATAGTCTGTTTCATCAATTTTAACATCAAACTCTATCATTACCTGTTTTGCCTTAAAAAAAATAAACTTCCTGGAATCCCATAACATCCTAACTTCAAAGCAGCTGTCTACCTAGTAAAATAAAGACATAGCTTCATTATCGTGTGCCAGAATCCCTCGTTAGCTAAACCCAGCTAGCACTGCAAACAATAGCCCACAAAGAAGGATGCAGCATGAGCTTTGCGAGTCCATAGGATCCTTTCTTCCATGCACTGTCTCTGCCACTGCGGATCCCACGCAATACCCTGACACAAAAGCAGGAGCTTTAAGCAAGGTCAAATACTTTGTTAATAATTATTTTTGTCCCCACATTGCAGTACCATAATTTTTACTAAAACATTTCCTGTACTTTTTATGTAATATCACTTATTTATCCTCGTAAAAGCGTAACATCTGCCAAATCAGGCAGCAACAAATGTCTTCAGTTTGTGAGAACGTCTCTGACCTGTAAAAAAGCATATGTCATCTGAGTGCAGAATTATGACGTAATTTTATCCGTTTGGATGTTTCCTTCTCACGCTTCCACTTAGTCCTGGTTCACGCTCTGAAACAGTTATATGAAGTGTCTATCTCTTCTCAAAGCCAGATAGAGTTCTATGGTTGAATACAAAGCTTTTGGGTTTTAATTACTATTTGTCGCTCCCTAAATAAAAATGTTTATTCCCTTTTAAATTTCTATTCAAATCTGGAACACAGTACAGTGATGAGCTGCTAGACTTATTATGTGCATATAAAACCACATATATATTCATATATGCTAATCCATTTAGAACACTCCTTATTTAGGAAATGTATTATTAATTACGATCTCAATGATTACAAAACAACTACAAAGCAATGCACTATGGACTGTTCTGAAAGTAAAAATATTGTATTTCTGGAAAATATTCTTAAACAGGCATAAATTCTGAAATATCTGGTTTTCTGACTGTATTTATTTAGAGGCTAAATCTGAAAACTTAATTAATTTCATTTGTTTCTATTTCCATCACATGATAAAATAAGTGAAAGGAGGTCACAGGCCATGTGGTCAGCTGGCAAAAAATGGCATAGCTAACAGAGAAATGCTGCATGCTAGCCCCACGTTTCTAAACATTACTCATTTACTAATTTAAAACATGTTTTTAATTTAAAGAGTGTGAGCCAATGGAATTTGGAAAGCTGTGAAGCATAGTGGCTGTAATTACAGAGATGAATGTCAGATTAACACCTAATATTAGTCTTTACTAAGATAAATTATGTTCCTTCTAGAAAAAAGAAATGCGAAAGATTAGCTATCTGTACTTTAGAATGGAGCCTAATACAATAGTACATGGGAGTAACTTTTTACAGCAGAATTTACACAGGATAGTACGTAGGGAATTCACGGAAGAGGGGATGGTGACATACTATGTTGAAGGAGAAACAGCCAAGCTAAAAAGAGGCTATGTATAGGATTTTTAAAGTAGTGGTGAAGGGATAAATCACATCTAATACATCCAAAAATGGTCTTGGCAATTAGGAATAAATTAGTCAAAGCCGAGATGAAGTTTTAAACACAGAGAAAGATCCAAATATCCAAAGAAACTCTCTCTAAAGGCTGGACTGACTTCAATGCACGAAATTTGAAAGTACAGAACACAAAATAACTTATTTAGGGACTAAATGTGAAGAATGTTCCTGCAAGGTCAAGTTAAACTCCTGAGTGGGTTCAATTTTCAGAATTATTGTTATGTAAAGCCTGGAGAAAGAAACTGTAGTACATGGCAACGACACCTCTTGGTGACAACTTTGGAGGCATGAAGTCCAGGGCATGTGATGCAGGAGCACAAGTTCCTTCCATTTGGAAGAGGATTCTGACTGGAATCTCGTTGGAGATCTTTGACTAAAAGGGATTTATCAGTGTCACATTATTTGCACTTTTCTAAGTCACCTTCAGCTCAGCTAATCCCATCTCTGGCAGGAAGGAAGAAGCTGCCTCTGCATTTGTGAGCTTGTCAGATTTCCGCTGATGCTCTGGCAGCTAATACCATGCTAAGACATGAGATTTGCAGCGCTTGCTTTGACTGCTCTTCATCCCTGGCAAAACAGGTTTGAAGAACTGGGCTGAGCAGACTCTGCTTTGCAGCTACAAATCTGGCTGCTGGGTTTGAGTGTTTGTTGGAATGTTCTTTATCAATGTCATAATTTTAAATTTTCTGCTTATTTCGTCTACTAGCCATAACCAACCATAATCTCTAGCAAATTACCTATTAGAAACATATTGTGGTGTGAAGGTTTTTGTAAAAATATTTGTCACACCAAAATCTTACATGGGGATTCTTAAACAGAAATCCCCTTGTAAACATGAGCAGCTTCTTCTAACACAGCACAATTTCCCTGGTAGCCAAATAAATAAATCAAAGCCACCATTATTAATGTTTTTTGCAGCTGAGATGATATGCTAGAAGCGTACTTTGTGTTCCCCTTCCTTAAGAGAAGTGCCAGATAAAATTGTTACTCGGTTTAAATGGTGCCTGACTGAAGATCTTGTTAACATGCGGAACAGGTAGAGCAGGAATAAGATACCCCCTTCATCAGGATATTCCCACCTTGTTACTCAAACCTATCCTACTGAAACTAGCTTGGAGTAAAAAGTCTTTTTACAGGTTAAATCTGCTCTGGACATCTCACCTTTTCCTCAAAACTGCCAGGCACTGTACTTAGCAACACTGATACCAGTCCACTGGATATCCAGTTGTATTTACCTGCATTTTCCCTCTTTTTTTTTCAGCCAATACCTGGCCTGACAGTGATTTTTCCTCTATTTTCTCGCCAGAATTTTATTCAATAGGTTTGTAATAACTTATGTTCTTCCACTAACATTATGCCTTCTTTTCTTCACATTCTAACTACCATCTTTAAATCCTTCATCCCCCTCCACACTTCCCAATCTTTCTTCGCTAACCATTTGTATTTCTTTGAATTACATTTTTCATGTTAGAAGTTTATTCTCCCTCTCCTCCTCTTTTAACATTTATCATTTTCTGAAAAGTCATTCTCAGTTTCCACCTACATCCTTTTCCAAAGGATTTCTAATCAGTTTGCTAATCCATAAAGTATATTCCTGTCATCTTTCTGGAGTTTATTCTTCATGGTTCAGTTCTTCTTACTGTCTGTCTGCATTACCCCCAGCTTGCACTGACCCACCCAGGTAGACATGTGCAGCTGTTTAGAGCAAACCTGGCCATATATGTTGATATAATATCCAAGCGAACCCTAACACTCCTTGCATCCACACATAATCATCTTAACGTTTGCTAGAGAAGTCGAACAGGCATAAAGGAGCCAGGGCTCTAGTTCTGCAGTTGCACGAGTATGCTCAGGGAGAGCTAGAGCTCTGTTTTACATAGCTGGGTATGTGTGTTTACGTGCTGTGACTTAGCTGGGAAATGGCAAACAACGACAAGATGCTAAGGGCTCTTACTTTCCACATCTTCTGGTCTACCTCATGATAAGTTTCAGGTCAGCTCAAAACACTGCTGAGTGTATACAGATGTGCACTGAAAGTGCAGTCTGTTACAGAGGATCTTGTGTGTTTGAAGTCCTGTCTAGTTTAAAAGTTCCTTTACTACATTTAACTGTAACATTGTGGAGAGGCTTAGCATGAACTGACACCACCAGATGCAGAGGCAAATTGTGAAGTACGCCAGATGATGGGGGTGAAACTGCCTACCCATAAAGGCATATTATGTGAATCTATGCCCATTCTTCTGGTCAGATCTGAGTCCTGCAGGATGTAGCAATGGCTCCCTAGCTTACACAGCCTGGTCCAATGTTATGTTACGAAAACCAATCTGAACATTTTCTCCCTACTAACAACTAGCAGGATCTCACCTGTATCATTCAAGAGCAATATAACCACTTTAAACACTTAACATTCCATTTGCTATCCATGAGTATATATTTTGGTTTTTAATGTTGAATTAGGTGAGTTAGTTTTAGTTTGTGGTTTTATAATACAATTTCTAGTAAAAATAACCATGGAATGTATGATAACGATGAAGACACCCCTCTACCTCAATGAATTATTCATTTGTGAACCATGGAGGTGATAAAAGTCTGAGAAGACCAAACAAATATAATCTACACCACAAAGCTTGGGACTGCTGAGTAGGGGTTACTCACTTGAGCTCAAAGATAGTGGAAACAGCTTGGTCCTAGCTGCCCTGCTGAAAATGCCAAGACTGTTATCTAGTATGTTAATATAATCAAAGCTATGATTAAGATCTCTTCAACCTCAGGGGCAAAGAAAATACTACAGCAGAAAGACAGCTGTCAATTGTTTCTAATCAAGTGAAGAAAACAAGTATAACATGTTGCTCATCCAAGCTAATGACAAGAGTGTAGAAAATTAAGAGACCTTTACTCCAAAAAGATCTTCAGTGGCTGGAGGCAGAGAATGTAGGAAATTTACTGTGGGCTGTAATAATTGCTGCCTGCCCTGGGAAATGGCATCAAGGCCAGAGCAGTCATGGCTCCATGCAAGCACATCCTCTAATTATTGAAAAACCTGTGTAGAGTCTCAATGTTAATCAGTCTCTCAGAGACTTCAGCTTTATGTGCTTAGTGCAGATTTATGGCATTTTTCTTTTCTTGTTATTAAAACTGATATTTCACAAGGAAGAAACTATCTCCAGACAACTGTTAAAATGCAAAGTTTCAGTCATAAAAGAGAACTGCAGGATTATTCTGAGACTATTCCACAGAGAACCCAAACAAGAAGGGTAAGAAACAAAACATCAAAGACACAAAGAAAAATGGGAAAAGATGAGACTTTAAAATATTAACTAAAGACGCAACAGTTGCCCTATAGATTCAAGAGGTTATAGTGTAATTAATTAAGTGCTTGTTACAATTAGGGAAATAAACAGTGCACATACTAATGCAACATGAATAATACATAACTATAAAAAAAAGTAAAGCAAATTGAGAGTTTTGCATGGCCAGATTACTGGAGTTATTTGCATTACAGTATCAATGATGTTCATAGAAAACAAACAAACCCAGAACTTCAAAATTCTAATACATGGCCACAGTTTGCTTCCTTTTACTAGTGCTGCAGTAAGAGTATAATGTACAGTTTCTGATTATCCCACTGGGATGATTTTAAATTACATTTTGGTCCATAATGCAGAAGTAATTTGAAATATTGTACACAATGTTCTTTGCCAAGTAATATATTTAATCAATAATGTTTCAGGTTTTCTAACAGTCATGTCTGCAAATTTCTAGCAAACAAAGCAGGAAAAGTTTTGTTTCTCAAGATCTTTTCTCTTACACTTGCATATTACATGCCACTTTGTAAATAGTAGAACCCTGGGAAAGTTCACAGAAATGAAACCATAAAAATTGCAAACTTCTACATCACTGACACGATTTGAGAAGGGCTTGGGGTTGGTGGGGGGGAGGAGATAGATGTGTTAGTCACACATCATTTAGTTGTCATAATTTTGAAAAATATGAAATAACAGATCTGATTTGTCTACAGGTTTTAATTTACTAGTGATGGCTCGCTGCTTTTCAGTGACCTAAATTTGCATAAAAATAATCTTTCTAGAAATTAATCTTTCTCATGCATAAATACTGCATGAGAACTGACCGTAGATTGTACTTGTAACCCAGAAGTGGCACATCTACTCTGTATAGAAGAAGACTGTGCTAGATACCCGCTTATCTGTGTGGCCACAGGAAGTTCAGATGATGTAACTGGAATAAGCAGTTGTAATCCCTGAATCAAAAAAAGTACATGCAAACTGACACCGGACATCAGTGCTTTATTCCGCTTATGATACTAATGCTTGGAAATAAAATAAAGACTAAAATACCACAGATATATGTTCAGGAAAGATGCAGAATTATTTAAAGTACAAAAAATTGTAGAGAAAAGCAAGCAATGGGTGTTCAAGAATTTTCTCATTGTCATACAAAGCTCTTAGATATAAAGACATCTAGGACACTTCTAGCCCAACTTACAGTCCATAACCTTAACTATGATGGCATGATAACTTAAATTGTGTCACGTGCACTCCAGAGCAAATCACAGCTGCAGCTTTTACTGCCTGATTTACTCTGAAGATGCAAACAATCAGGTACACCAATCAAGAAACATTAAAGCAGTCAAGTGCTTTGTCTTCTGTAAAGATTATGACCAACTCCACCTCACAACCAGAGTATGTATTTCTCATTTTGTATTCAATTTTGAACAAACACCTGGGAGGAAAAACAAGCAGTGAGGTAAATACCTTATTCCCAGACTGGCATTTGAAAGCTGTATTCCCCTATGAAGTTTGGCTGCTACCAACACAGCTAATACTGCAGTAGTGGTTGTAACAGCAGACAAAAATAACAGGGGACGCATAGAAAGCTGTGCATGCTATTGTGTTTGTGAGGCAGGGAAAAGTAACTGGATGGAAGATTACTGATTATGGATTATAACTCAGATCTCTATCAAAGACTAAAACCATTCTGTAATACTCTACTTGATATTTTTTATATGGCAGGTTAGATCTACATATTCTTACTTGTATACATTTATATTTCTCAGTATTAGCTACCACTCTCTGCCTTGGTAATAACATGCACGTCCAGAAATAATTGAGAGTTTCTCAGCCTTTTATAATAACATCATGCTGAATTGCAGCTGTATGCAAATTATATATAAACATAGACATAAACGTCTAGGCTTTCATACTTGGTTCTCTATCTGCATAATTGTAACTGTGCACTTGAGTATTTACATGTTCACTTTTTAGCACATTAATTTTAAAAACTAAAAACTGAGCTTTACTGGGTGAAATATGATGTGAAGTGTCACCTTTACAAAATACAGTATTCCACAGTATTTACTGCAAACTGCAGTATTGCTGGTTTTACTTACAGTGCCTTAAAACATTGCCACAGAAATCCTGTAGTGATATTTTTAAAAAGAGGAGAAATGCTTGATTTGTACAGATAAATATAATTTGTATTCTCAAAACGGTTTTCATGCACAGGAAAAGTAACAATACGTAGTCAATCTAACTTTCAAGTCATACATCTAATTATCAGCTGTATTTATCCTCTGCTTCAACTATGAAAACATACAAAAGTATAACTCTTCTATTTATTCTATGATACATTGTTATCAGTAGGAGAAAATACAGCTGACAGCATCAAAAATATAAACAGAAAGTGAATTTTTCTAAGGACTTAGTTACCTGCTTTTCTAACCTGCCCCTTAACAGCTTTATAATAATGAGAGATTATTCCACCTATTAAAATAAATACAAGATTTTTTGATAATAAACTATCTAACCAAACAGAATCTTTTAAGACTGAATGGCAGGTTTGATCAGAGCTTCTGCACTTATACATGAAGCAGATACTCTGCAAAGACTTAAAAAGTTTAAATCAAAACTGTTTCACTAAGCAATCAGTGACTATATAAGAATATATGTACAGTTTTCATTTTATTTCATTATTTAATGGATTTTGCTTCATTTTAGTTTATAAGCCATCCACAATTTTATATTGATATCCTACCTTTGCCACTACCTGTACTAGACACTATAAGTGGTGTCTCGATGAGTTCTCAGGTACAAAAATAAGTTATCTGAGATGAACGGACCTTGACTAAATCTTTTCTAGGAAGAACGAAATATCTAACTCATATTTAACTTGCCCTTAGATATGACTGTGCCATAAGCAGTATGGTCTGCTTTTCTGGGCATGCCTGGCTGTGTACTAAGTTTCCAGTTGTCTCAGGTTCGGTTAGGATAGGGTGTCATGGTTTCTGTGTGTCCCTGCAGTCCTGCTTGCCTACTCCCTACCTGTAGGTATGCAGAATTTTGTCCTCCTTCAAGAGAGGATGTAAACATCCTGAGAGAACTTTACTAAGATAAAGATGGCAAAACCAAGGAACTGCTCCTATAGGAAGAAGGCCCATTTTGCTGTCAGTTCAAGGAAGAATCAAGAATTAGCTGTAAATGAGAGAAAGAAACACGAGTACTTGAAGGAAAACACTATGTGCAAGGAGGGAGAATCGCTAGCTCTTTAGAAACATCTGCTTGAAAACAAGCCAGATGACTATCTGTGTCACACATTTTTTGCCAGATCTGTATATTGTTAAGATTAAAAACAGCCTCTGTAGTGCCCGTATTTCATACGCTTCAGTCATCACTTTTTTCCACAATGTACTTTAAGAACGTGTGCCAATTAATTTGCAACTGAGAAGAGAAATATAAAAGATGTGTGGATGTGGTGCTGAGGGACGTGATTTAGGGAGAGCAGGGACCCAGTTCTCAGAGGAGCATGCAAGACAGGGAAACTACATGCTAAGATGCTAAGACTGTATACAGGGATCAAAAGGCAGCACCTAAAATCTGCTCATGTTGAAAAGGGTAAGAATCATAGAATGGTTTGAGTTGGAAGGGACCTTTAAAGGTGCATCCCCAAAGGATACATTATGAGGCCTTAGTGAGAGATCAGATGCAAAGTTTACAGGGTAGACAAGAAGGCAGCTTTTAAAATTACAAAATTGGGTGATTATAAAATTACAACGGAGGTGATATTAAACCTATGTTAAGCAAGATTCTTAACCCTGACCTTTTTAAGGTGTTACAGCAGAAAAGGCTGGTTCTGCAAAGCAGATAGGAGGAATTTCCTTGATTTTCAAACTTGTTACCCAACACTGTTGTCTCAAGTCAATTCTACTATTTTTCTCTTCCTCTTTGGTTAACTTTTGTTTACATAATGCAGTCATGTTGCTGTCAGCTTCAAATATTCATCTGGACCCTTCTCCGCATCACACTGAGCAGCTCTTTCCATTCTGTCACCAGCAATGAGACACTCCATTTTTGGGAATGTCGTCCTATGGCTTTGACAGCACTACTGACCTTCACGGAGCAGAGGCACAGGCACAAACTGGCTGAATCCTCTGCACTGAGTTGTAGAGAGGAGAAATTCCTCTCAATAAAGACCAAAGGCCGATGGGTGCTGACATTACAATGTATCATCGAGCAGGAGGCAATGTTGGCTCTCATTATGGATGTTAGCTTCTGATCTTTCCTGCAGCAAACTCAAATTACTGTCTTGAAGACTGACATAATCCATCTCACAGCTGAGCCATGTTACTAAACTACAGTTTCAGTTCAGCTTGTTTCAAGATGGAGATCCTATGGACTTAGCTGAAACTATTTAAATAACGCTGTTCAAACAAATTATCATTAATCACCCCGTAACAACATGTATCTGGCAACGTTTAAGACAAAGCTAAAGACTGATGTTATGACATGGATGTAACTAATTGTTATAAAGGTTTTGAATTCACAGCCAAGAAAAGGAGCCCTTAGCATCATACTCTCTTCTTTCTGGGGTGGAGAGATTTAAAATTCAGAAAGCCTGTGTCTTTGTGGGGAAAATGATGCTCAGGCTAGAGCAAGGTAGACAACATGCCCGAATTCTGTGCATCTGAGGAAGCTGTGGTGTAAAATGCTAGTTATTTGTATACTACAATTACAGTAGTGTGAAGTTTGTCCACGGAAGAATCAATGCCAGGAGCATCCATTTTCAATAACAGTGTGCTCTCCCAAAGCTTAATTCATAAGAAACTGTCTGATACAAACTTCTGTTTCACATTTAGAAAAGGATGTGACTCAACAGTTTTGGCCGTGTGGCCACCACAAGACAAGGGTGTTTACGTCAAAGCCTGTTGGAACTGCACATAGATCCAAAGTCAGCTATTACCACAGCAGTACGTCTGTTTCAGGATTTACGGTTCTAAACTGTCATTGCCAGCCGCTGTCTTTGATTTCATTCTCCAAAAGATGTTACTTAGGCTAGATAAGCGAGCAGAAAAAGCGTAAGGCCAGACTGGACCAGTATTACCTTGAGTTATGTTTAGACATCCCTGCAGATTGAGGGACAATAAATGTTCCCTCCATCTCCAAACACTTTGTTTTGAGGCAGATCCATACAGAATGAGGGAAGCTGTTCTTTCAGGGACATAGGTGCAGTGCCTTATGCTCCTGCTTCCATGTTCGGGACATCTTGCAAGAAAGTAAAAATCTTTCTTCTCTCTGCGTGGTAGTGAAGATCAGGCAGATGTCCCTGATTCCAGTAGCATACCATTCCAACAGAAGCTCTGTGCCTCGGCAGTACTTCACTGAATTTTCTGGCTTCATCAGTTCAGTTATTTTTGTATTATCCGGTAATTTAGCGACAGTTATCGTAGGTTCTTCAGCCTGTGTTAGATATTCTCTACACTCCCCAGAGTTTTGTATCCTGTTTTATACGTCTCTTGTTTTTATCAGTTGTCACCTATTGTGCCTCAGTATTTTACTCTCGGGTGCTTCAATTATATATGAATGTGATATGCTTCACAGCAGCTAGTTTCCATTTGCCATCATAAATACCTTTGTACATGAATGGAGTAACCTACATTTAACTTCACAGACAGTTGTGCAAATCTACTGTATTTCAGCTTTTGGGTTTAGGGTTTTTGTTTTGGTTGGGCTTTTTGTCTGCTTGCTTTGATAATTGATTTCTAGTTGTTTTTTCCTCTGCTTTCCAAATTGAAAATAAAATGCAGGGGAAAAAAAAAGAGGTTAGTAAAGTCACAGAGCCTATCCCTAAATCTGAAGGGAAAGAGGCTAGCTTGGGATATTAGAGGGCCCATCTGACCTAAGAGGTTTAGTCACACTGACTCCCTTGGTGGAGTTCAGGTCCTTAAACTTAGCAATTTCTTTTAAAAATTACTATTACAAGAAAGAGTAGCTTGTCTGATTTTAACATCTTAGTAGTATCAGTAATTATTTGCAAAGCTTTGGTAGTACCCCAGAAGACCGATTTTCAGGAGTGTTTTCATCCCACAGTTAAGTAGAAGCTGTTTTCCCAGTAGTGAAAATAAGACACTTTGAAAACAGGCAAGATCCCTGCTCTAAGAGTATTGCCTACACAGACAAAAGCCAGGTAAAGAAGGAGGCAGGCATATGGACTGGCATTGACATTTATATGAATCTCCTTTGACTTATTTTCAGAAAAAATTTGCAATATCCAATACACATAAAAGTGTTCGATCGTTGTGTAATTTTTTTAACAAAAATATACATACCCTAAAGAAAAATCAAGTATACCTCACATCATACTTTCCTAAGCTCCTTATACGGTATCACAGTATAGCGAAATAGAATTTGGTATCAAATTCTTGTAACTTTGAGGTTGGTCTGCAAGTCTGAATACCATATGAAAAAAGAATCAGTGCATTACATTATCAAGACCATCTTTATTTTTATCAGGTAATTTTTTTTGCTCACCTAGTTGTCAGATGTCTTTGCCCCAGTCTACATGATTCAGAAAACGCAGTGGGTAGAAAACATGACCTGCCCACAAAACTTATGGCTGGCCACAAGGGTTTTAATGGGGTTCCACTTCCTAAAGTTACTTCACAGAGCAGATAATGATCTGTTCAAACTCATGGAAAGCATGAGGGCTTTTAGGGAAAATTGGGTATTAAGACCCATACAGTAATTTTTTAAGCAGTCATCTTGCTGCTTGCACCTGAATTTCATATTCAAACATGCATTTAATATAATGCCAGTGTTCAGAAATACATATAAAACAATAAGCATGTATTATTGTAGGGAAAAAAAATACCTCAGTACTACAAGCACAGAAAATAGCTGCATAGGGACCAAAATAATTCAAAGCACAAGCCTTCAATATATAGCAATATAACATTGTATTTGTTTTGATTTTTGCTTTTCTGAAATCCCATGAGCACCTAACATATCTTTTAGACTACTTTAAAATAATTGTAAAAGTAAATAATTTGGTAGGACTTTTTTAATCAATTGTTAATCCATGATTTGAGTGGCAGTCTCACTAATCAGGAAAGCGGCATGAACAAGTGGTAAGTAAATACAAATCAAAATGCATCAAGAAATAAATGTCTGAAAAAAACCAGCAATGCACTAGGGGATTTTCTGACTTCAAATCTGTGCAAATACAGGTTGAGCTTAAGATGTGTGGTTATTGGTTAAACAATTTTTAATGAAATATAAAGACCTATGTGCTCTTAAATGGATAATTCATGTGCAATTTTATTGTCTCTCAAGGTTTAATTAAATGTTTGCCTTGTGGCTAATCAGCAACAATTAATAAATGAAGCCTATATTCATGTCACAGATAAGGAATGTTAAAATGGCCTCCCTTAGAATTCCAGTATCACTTTCGTGGCTCTTTGATAACAACAATCTAATGTATCAGAAGCTTCCACAAAATAATTTGGTAAGGACACTAAGACAAAATTACATTAATATAATGCACTGTTTTTCTCATAATTTTAAGTTCAGTTTGGAGGTAAGTACAGAGAAGTACTTCATGTAGTAGAAGTGTATGCCTACAAGGTGATTTTCATCCCCAAAGTTTCCAAAGTTCAGTTTAAAGATCTACTGTGCCTAAAAAGAGCAACACATCTTAGCTTTATGGATGCAAAAGAGTTTATACAGTGGAGCAAAAACATCCATTAACCGCCAGACATACTGAACCCAAAGAATTTGAACTATCTCTGGCATGATAGGCTAATTGTTGTCTTAGGACTGTGTAACACCACCACATTAGTTTCCTAGACGTGGCCTTTCCGTGCCTTTTCCGTTCCTGCTACTTTAAGGTATAAACCTCAATAGGTAAGCATTTAAAATGTAGGTGAGCCTCCCACCTGTGTACGTTAGATAAATCACAGGCCAACAGAGAAGAGGCCAAAGGCCATGCTGGCTGTCACTGGCGGTGTTCCAGAAGTCCACTGGAAAGAGAAATTCAGATCTCCTGACCTCAAAAGACATCTATGTAGTGAAAATATTATTTATCGTTTACATTGCAGTAGTGTACAAAGGTCTCAGGACTAGGCTCCATCATGACACGTTAAATATTATCTAGTAATAATAATAAATAAATAAACAAGAACTAAAATCTAGTTACTTGTCTCTATCAGTGTTTAAGATGAGAGGCAATCAATGGGTGTGACCAGAACTAGAAAACAATAATGGAAGAAGAGTTTAATAGCAATTAAGAATAAACAGTCTTCGGGGACCAAGTGCAAAACTTTTGTATTTCAACTTCATGGGGAAAAAAATATCCTTCAGCACAACTTAATATGCGGACATTTTGCTGGCAGTCTTTCTGATTATCTCAAATTGTTTTTTCACCAACTTAAGCACAATCTATCAGACAAGAAAGAGAAGTGTACACGATAAATCTAGTGTCATCACTTCAGTCATTCATTTTGATTGCACCTCTTTAATCTACTTAGATTCCTGCTCAGCCACAAGTCATACTACATACAGAATCACAAAATTCACGCAGGGGGATCTGACAGACTACCGACACTACTGCCTTGTGTAAGTATAAAGAAAGGCATAGCTAATTACAGTACAGTAGGGATATTGGCTGTATATTTTGTCTCAGGAAATGAAAACTTATTTAAGAATAACTTATTTCTCTTGGGGTTGTAAAGACATCTTTATCTGCAAGTCACTGTTCTTTTACACAGGCTTCTATTTATGAAGACTATACAAATTAAGGTATTTAGCTCAGTTCTCCATGAAACAAAGCTTGTCCCAACATATACCAGAATAAACAGACAATGGCACACTGAACACACAAAACACAGTAAAGTTCCATAAATGTGATTACCGTGGCTGTTTCTATCAGTTACTAGTATCGGTTCTACCCATAACACATTTTTTAAAAAATGCTCTATAGGATAAACAGTCTTAACCTAATTCTGATTACTATTTTCCATTCAATCATGAAGGAGACCTTCAAACTCACTTGCCTGAGGCACTGAGAAGCTCCAGGTCTTTGACGCTCATGAAAGAAAGATAACAATCACTCTTCAGGGGAGAGAGATCTTATTATACGTACCCCGTGGGTTTTTTTCATCCTTTATCAAACTGCACCTTTGTGGGCCTTTAATTTCTTAATGGGTTGTTTATCCTTTCCCCCATAATTCATGATGATAAGCTAGATGTCACATAGATATTGTGACTGGTGATGAAAAAGTTGTGCTGATGAGCCGAGTCAGTGATGTAGTTTGATTAACTTTTTATATAAATCTTTCTAGACAGCTTTCAAAAGAAGGCAAAACAAATAAGTTGATAATGTTACGAATGTTTCAGTGGGTGAAAACCTATCTGATGCATAGCTATAAATCTATGAGTCGTAATACCTGAAATAAGTAAACACTACCACAGAACCAGGAGGAGAAATTAATGGGATAATTTTCTGTAAAGAGAGGGAGTGGGACTAAACATTAAAGTACAGGTTGGGGCAGTTTTCTCTGAAATGCATGTAGATTATAGGACCTAAAATTGCATGATGTAAAAGACTTGACAACACGAGTTTTGGAAAGCAGTATTACTTGTGACTCCATCATTCATGAGTATGTTTATTAGGTGATCTCAGGCAAATCCTAATAAAAACTTTGTACAGTGCCACCTTTGTTTATCCTATACACATCTCTCAGGTTAAAGAAATACTGGTTTAGAGACTTCTGAGATGTGTACCATGAATCCAGTCATCATTTGTAATAGTCATAAAACTGAAGTGCAATAGCTCTGGACCTTCCAGGATGACAAACAAACGTTTCTATCCTCTTTTTAACAAGGCAAAACTCAATTTTCTAAGCATGCAAAACAATAAGGCCTGACGAGGAGAATTTTTTGCCCATTGTAGCCCTTATTTCAATTGCTGAGGAAATGCTACTTTCATTTAAAAAATTTTAAAAAATCTTTTCTCAGATTTTGTAGCATAACCTCTTCCCTAGCACCTATTTCTACCAAGGCATATTCTATATTTCATAAATGCTCAGACTAGATTGTTTCTGAACTAACCACAGCTTGGTTTAGTAAACCATAATTATATCAATCCTCCGTTTAACTATACCAGCCCTTAGACCTATTTGCTTAGAGCTAAACTGGGAGGGATTGCTACTTATGTTAGCAAGCTTTTAGTCATATGAGTGGTTCCATTTGAAGCGAACGGAACAACTTATGTAAATAAACGCTTGCCAGCACGTTAGACTGGTGTTAACGCAGTCCTATTTTGCTTAGTTTCCCATTACAGTGTTCGAACTGACAAAAGCAAAGAGCAATGGAAATCCTGATAAAACAAAAGCTTATGGTGTCTCATCCTTTTGCTCTAATGCTACTGTGGAACACTTCCATCTAAATATCAGCTGCAAGCTACAGCAAGATGAAACATGACAAGAACCGCAAAGTAAAAATTTTGGAGACTTGCATTCTCTGTCAAATATTTGGCTCTTTCCTGAGCCTGTTATGCCAGGAATGGAACTTGACAATGATCTAGTATATCGATGCATAATATGTATATAATGAATAGCAAGACTAGAGATCCTTATAGTAATTTTTACACTGTAAGTTTGTTTGATCTTGATCAGCACTGCTGTCTCCATCTCATCACTCAAATAGAAAGCTAAAAAATGAGATACATGATGTAGAGACATTGCTGAGGCAGGTTAAACAGGATGTAAGTGCTGCATTAGAAAAACAGTGGAAATCTTTAGTCAGTATGATACTACTTATTCCGATCTAAATATGAATTGCCATGAAGAAAAAATCCGAGGCAAATCCTCCAATTTAGTTGTGTATTCCAACTGCTTCTGAAATTAAAACAATCATAAAAGGATCATAGAATACCAGATTAGAGAGGACCTCAAGGATCATCTATTCCAACCTTTCTTGGGAAAAGCATGGTCTAGACAAGATGGCTCAGTACTGCGTCCAGCCAAATCTTAAAAGTGTCCAATGTTGGGGACTCCACCACTTCCCTGGGGAGATTATTCCAAGGTTGATTGTCCTGGTTGTAAAAAATTTTCCTCTTGTGTCCAATGAGAATCTCCCAAGAAGTAACTTGTACCCATTACTCCTCGTCTTTTCCATGTGACTCCTTGTAAAAAGGGAGTCTCCATCTTCTTTGTAGCCACCTTTTAAATACTGGAACATGACAGTAATGTCTGCCCTCAGCCACCTTTTCTCAGAGCTGAACAAACCCAGTTCTCTCAGCCTTTACTCATATGGGAAGCTTTGGTGTCCTTTGATCATCTTTATGGCCCTTCTCTGGATCCTCTCCAGCCTGTCCACATCTTTTTTGTACAGCGGGGACCAAAACTGAACACAGTATTCCAGATGTGGTCTGGTAAGTGATGAGTAGAGTGGGATAATGACTTCTTTGTCTCTGCTGGTGATGCCCTCGTTGATGCACCCAGCATCCTCTTGGATTTTTTTTTTTAATTATGTTTCCCCAGGTGCAAGACCCTACATTTGTCCTTTTTGAACTTCATAAGGTTCTTGTTAGCCCACTCTTCCAGCCTATCCAGGTCTTCCTGCAGGCTGGCTCTCCACTCCAAAGTGTCCACTTCCCCACTCTGGTATCATCAGGGTACACTTGACCTCATCATCCAGATCATTTATGAAGGTATTAAACGATGTTGGGCCCAACATTGATCCCTGGTGGACCCCACTTGTGACAGGTTGCCAGTTTGAACAGTAGCTATTTACCACCCCCTCTGGGTGCAGCCTGTCAGCCAGTTCCCTGCCCTCCACATAGATCACTTGACTAGACCATAATGCAAAAAGAGATAGCTCTTGCAGGAAATGTAACTTTTATATCTAGTAATATTATATTTTGTAAAAAAGATCAGTACCAGGTCTTGTCTGACACAGCCTTCCTCCAGTTCCTTGGGTTTGTATTTTTGACACTGACCTTTTCTTCTCTCTTTTTTTTCATATTTTTCTCTGTGATCACTTAAGTTTTCACAAAGTCTCTTTCTCTCTCCCCTTTTCTAGAGTGGGGGAGTGTGGGGACACTTCAATTTTGTTTTTTTCTGCAGTGGACAGGTTAACAGGTAATATGAAAATCAGAATTATCAGAGACCAAAGATGGACAGCTAGGACAAGGAGTCAGAAACTTTTTTTTTTTTTTTTTTTTTTAAACATAGTTAAAGAAATAGTGCACAGATCCTTAACTGGGTTTATGAGCAGTATTCAGTACTCCAGAGTAACCAGATATGTTCTGGTAAGTTTTTGGCATTGCTGCATTTAAGCACAGACAGTACATTAGCAATTCTCTTTGCACGCAACAATTAAAGCTGCACAAACACATTTCCTAAGGGTACCAGCTACTCAAAATTATCAATATCTTTCGCTTTTTGCCTCTTTAGATTACATTTTTTGAATAAGCCAACATCTGAACACCAAGTTTTGCTTGAACAAATTAATTTTTCACTCAAACAGTTTTTGCAAAGTTGATCTGCTATAAATTATCCTTCCTCAGATAATACCATCGCTTACAGAATTGGGGGAAGACCTACCCCAATGAGAGGAACGAAAAGTGTTAGAAATAGAACTTCTAAATTTTTTCTGTGGATATATTACTCTATAGATGTAGACTGCCTTTCATTCTTTGCTAAAGAGTGTCCTCTCTAAGTTACACAGTTTGGCATGCGAGATCCTTTGAATACAACTCCGTTAAAAAAAAAATTCTTACTTTGCTTACAAGTCAAATGAATTATATATGCTTAACACGTGGTGTAAAATGGCTGCTTGTGAAGTCCTTCAGATATCGTTCCAGAATATGACTGGTCATTTTAAATGTGCTGGTTTATCATTTCAGTTTCTACAAGATTTCTTTGTAAGTTTATGTCTAGGATACAAATAATTGTGTCATTGAAGTGCTTCATCCAAAACCCCATATGGTAATAAGTCAGATGCTTTACTGAAGTCTAATTAAATTACATCAATATGTGAAACCTGCAGCCTCATTAAGAAAACAAAGTTTGTTTGCCAGGCTCTATTCTTCTGACAGGATAACTATATATATATAGAGATATATTTAGCAGAAGCCCATCTTAATTGGAATTATCTGTCGTCTTTTAAAGTCTTTGTTAGCTGAGTTCTATATTGGCTACTCCCTATTTTGCCTGTGACCAATGTCACGCTGACAAACTACTATTATCCCATTTATTCTTTTCAAGTATTAGAACAATACTAGCTTTACCTTTTTTATACAAATGTCTTAGTGTTCTTAGAACTTCTGAATATGAATGTTGATAGTGCATACAACTTCTTCACTTATTCATTCAAAACTCTCTAATGCCAGTTTTCTTTTAGTACCTGAAGTTGAACCAGCCTCCTACATTATCACTGGACTAGAAGACAACTCTTCAATATCATACAACATAACTACACCAGCCGCCATCTTCCCAAATGCACAGAAGTATGTATATGTTTTAAATTCCAAGTTTGTTACTAATTGTGGTTAATGCTAACATCTTCATCACTTAATAGGGTCTTCTCACTATTCAGATCATCTTCTATATTCTATACTTGACCAAAACTTTCTTTTTCCTAATTTTAACTATATTGACCATACGTATATTTCCCTTACAACCTTTTACTCCCCACAGTAATTTTCTACAATTCCTAGATTCCAGTGTACATGTATGATACCGTATTCCTTCTTCTCTTCCATAGATGTTTTCCTTATAAACTGCTCTGGCTTTTCAGCAAGTGCATTCCTTAGTTGTGGGATTATGGCTTTGTGGGTATCTGGGCTAACCTTCTTAAACGGTTTCCACTTCTCATTCTCCCATTTCTCCCAACAGAGTTGCCTTATAATAGTATTCACCTTTACAAAATTAGCCCTTTTGAAGCATTAAGTATGCATATTATTGGTTTGGACTTAATTCTGTTTGCACATAACAAATGTGATCAAATCATTATCAGTTGCACCCAAGCTATGGCTCATTTTTACTTCTGTGATCAATTCCTTTTCATCTGACAAGATGAGGGCTAATATAGAATTCCCTCGTGTTGGATGCAACACTTTTTGAGTTAGGAAGTTGACATTTAAAATATTTTGAAATTCCAAGTACATTTTAACACTGGCAGCATGAGACCTCCAGCATATGTCGCTCAGATTGAAATGCACTGCAGTAAAGCAGTGTTTTCCCTATCTGGTAGAGGTGGGTAAGGCATAGGTGATGCTGTTCTTTAGTGTGATTTGATATCAGCTAAGTACCCTGTCAACTTCTGACTTCTTAGAACATTGACCCATAAACATTCAAGATCATTTGCTTGCGATTGCCATCAACTCAGAAACAGGTAATGCCATTTTCGAAGTGCTTTCTGTCCACTCAATCCTTCCAAAATAGATTATAACAATTTGTTTTGACAATCCAGTTTTCCAACCAGTTCTAGCAATAAAAACTAGGTCAAATCTGTGCTAGAAAAATGACCTCTTCTGCTGGTGTCAGGTTTCCAGCAGTAAAAAGGAGGCTACTGAAAAATCTCTGCTCTGTGTGTCATTTAGCATCCTGATTATGGCTTCTCTTATCATTTTCATTTGCACTTACCAAAAGCTCATTGGTTCCTTCTCCCCACTTCCATTTTTCACAAGCTCCCAGCCTGCCCAGCTGACCAGTCCCTTGGATGAGCAGTTCCTTTGGTACAGTAAATTACGCAGCAGGCTGTCAGCAACAGAAAGCGACAAAACCGTCCACAAACCACAAGCCTTCATGTTACATCCCTTACTTAGAGATTAAGTCTACTCTTTTCTACTCGCTGTTTTCCACTGCTCAAAAGTCCCGGAGGATGTCGGAGATCAGAGGCTCAGGAAGAAAAAAGCCTGCTCTCTGCAAGTGTTCATCTATAATCTACGAGACTGCCCAGAGACCTCCCTTCACGTGTGTGACACTGCCACTGGTTCTTTGCTTGCCAACTGCAGAAACTCGCGGGTCTTTGCGAGATGCTGCCATTCGAGGGACGCTCGTTTGGAGCTCCAGCGAAGCACACGGACCCCGTTAGCTGGAGGACCCGCTCACGATAACACCTCCGGCTGTGCTGATTTCTCACAGCGTCCACGGGTTTTACGATCTAACTCGGCCTGTGCTGCTCGCCTGGCCCGCCAGCCTCTGACAGAACAGCATCGCGGGGCTGCTGCCTCTCGCGGCGGGCTCACGGAGGCCGAGCACAAAGGTGCCTCACCCCGAGGCGGCCTCAAGGGAGCGGCGCGGCCTGACGAGGCCGGGTTCGGGCGGGGCGGCCCTCGGCGCCGCCCGCCCCCGTTGCCATGGCGAGGCCGCAGGCGTCCCGCCGAGCGGCCCGGACGCGGGAGGCGGCGGCGGGGCCGGGCCGGGCCGGCGCGCGGAACCAGGCTGCGGCCGTTGGCGGCCTCTTCTGCTCCGCACTCGGGCGGCGGCGAGGGAGGAGCGGGGCCGGCAAGAGCCGGGTGCCATGGACACGGCGGTGAAGAGCTCGTCCTGCAGCCGTGCCAGGAGTGGAGGTCCGTCCCCCTGGAACGTTCAATTAATATATATATATATATATTTTTTTTTTTTTAAGAGGCTGAGGCAGTACCAGAGCCAAGGATTGAGAGTTTGTGGCCTATGGGGGTGGTGGCCCATCCACAGGGTTAAAGGATAGCAAACTCTTATGTATACATAAACAAAGTTAAAACTTTATTATAATTGATAATGGTGTGATTAGGCTATAGGATATTAATCAGAATACCTACTACACGGTATAAATGTTACAGCTATTGTTTATTGTATTTATCATTTGCTAAATCAGTAGTTCAAAGCTAGCTTGGTAAGTTATTTTATAGCAATTGATGTTACTCACCCTTGTCAGCGACTGTGGGCAGATCCCTTTTGCTCAGCCTCGAGGGGTCACCTTCAGAGGGGTGGCCTCCCAAGGGAGAAGTACCCAAACACCTTCCTTGGGGGGCTGTTAGAACCTCTACTGTTCAAAAATGGGACTGGGCTTTTATATTATAAAGTGACGGACCATCAGTCATTTGTGGCTAAGCCAAAACTCTTGCTGAGCAAAACTTTGTCTTTATCATTCATTAGTTCCTCTTTCCAGAAACATCTGCTCATACATCCTACCTTGTAATATTTTTTCTTGGTGTTGCTGAGTCAGGCTCAATCCTCAGCATCCTTCCACACTAAGGACAGCGTCACCTTCCATCACGTCTGGTAGTTTTCCACCAGAAGACTCATACAAGTAGGGCAAAGCTTGAGACAACGTTCTTACTTCACCTCAACCTAGGCAGAACGTCCTGCTACAGGTGGTTAACAGGTGAAGGGGGAAAAAACCCTGTACCTGGCAGGTGGTCAGTGAAGGCCAGGGAGCAGCAAAGGGCGGCTGTCTTCCCACCGCTGGGGCTGCATAGCCATAAGTTCAGAGGAGGTTCAGCATATGGGATGAGCGCTGCAAAACCAAGTGCTGGTCCGGGCCGTGACATCATCCAGGTTACTTGGAACATCATGCTGGTGATAGATTTTAAAAATTTGTTGGTTTTTTTTTTTTTTAATCAATCATATCAGCACTTTCAGTGTAATAAAGTGGTGTGGCTATAAGTCTATCCCGTCACACTCTGACATCCTGAGGTGCCAAGTAGCATCAAATACGTCTGCAAAGGCAGCTGCTGCTTGGCACCTCATGACATTATTATGAAGCAATTTTGGTTTCTTTTTCATTCCCAAGCTTTGAGTTTGAAACAGGGAGCCAGGGCAATAGTTTTGATCCTGGTGAGGCAGTAACGAACTCAGAATAATCCTTGCATATGTGCCTCATGTTAGTGTGAGACCTGTGTGCATGCCAGCCCATCTTATACTTGATTTCTGGGAGGTGGGAACCCAGAGCATGTGGCCCAACAAGGAGCTGTTGTATGCTCCGAACAGGTCCCATGTGGGTGCAACCTGGCGCCTGAGACCTCTGACATGCTGCAAAGTACACTAATAGCTTTTCATGGTTGCAGTGGCTCTACTAGGGCTTTCAAGGGTCTCCTTTCAGCTGCTTACGACTGCTGGTTCTGCCCTGTAGCTGAGATGTCAGCTCTCCTGCCTTGCCGAATTCAACAGCTGCCATTAAGATACGGTCTGTCTGCTTTTTCTCACCTAATACCTCAAAACCAAGAGGCTTGTAGAAAGCTTTGCATCTTCTCTGGGCTTCAGTATTGTTGTTCCAAAGTTTAATTTCTATTTCTCACAGAATAGCATCTTCCTAAAAAGAGATTTTCTTTTCTATATTGCTTCTGGATACAAACCTGTCATTTTCCGTAAGAAATATAATCTTTTATAGTGATGAATTACCGACACATTTTTATTCTATTGATTTTTTTCTGTGACACACTTGTGTAAAATGTTGCTTCCTCTTATTGTAGATTAGTTTATTTATGAACACTTTTTCTTTCTGTAACAAATTAGTACTAAGCCCTAAAAGAATGACTTAGGGGAAATACTGTATCCCATCATCCTTTCAATCTATAATTGTCTTTGTTATTCCATTCTAGGTAACACAATTTTAAAAAATACCCCTCTCTAACTGTAGCAGAATATTGCATCAATGAAATGGCTTTTGATCCCAGAAAGGCTAATATATAAAATATCTGCTAGTCTGATGCTGATCATTTGATATCAAGTTGATTCATATCTAACATTTATTTCCTGTAAAATAAATTTTCTTTTACTAAATGTAGCAAATAGTTAACTTCTTTCCCCCTCCTATTATATTCTGTTTTCCCATCCCTATTAAAAGTTTGTGCCTTGAGGCCTGCCAGCAGGGCATGCAATACCTACATTAAACCAAATTTAAAAGTAAGGGTGCTCCTGCTGCTAACGTCCTCAGATCACAGACATGCAAAATGAAGGAACTGGCAGCTGAAACTTTAATGGTAGGAAGTGTAGACTGAATACTTGGGGAAAAAACACAGTAGCTCTATATGAGAAAAAAGTCCTATTAGCATTTATGTACTTCAAAATGACAAGCTAGACGATTCTACATCACTGTGGGGCTTTCGGCTTTTGTTTCAAGTAAAACCCTGTGTTGTAAGTGCAGCATTACTCACATTTTTTATTCAAAGGATTGTTACTATTACGGTTATGTATTATTTGGAACATTAATACAGTGCCTGTTGTTGCATTGCACACTGCATGTTCAATCATTTCTCCACCTTATGCATTAACTTAAAATATTATTAATACTTGGGCCAAGGTAGCTTGAGGAAGCACAGGGAATCACATGAGAGTAAGGTTCCTGAATCAGATGTCCCTGTGCAAATCAAAAGCACTCCAGTGAAAGACAGAAAACCATTGAAAGTAAGATTGTGACCATTCCTATGCATTACATCCTGCCGAAGTAACGCTGAGACCTGAAAAGATTTGTGTGGAACTGGAACAGGTTTTACACCTAATGCACTGGAAATAAAAGAGAGTTGGTTGGGATACAGCACAAGAAGGATAAGAAACTGCATCACTATGAAGACATTGTTTCAAGTAACGTTTGTTTTATTTGTTTGTTTTAGTTAAAATGAATGTGTTGCCCCAAGCAATCCTACAAAGCCCAGGGGAGCATCCCAGGTTCATACAGCAGACTGTTTGCCCCTCATTAGACTTTGCCAGGTATGTACCTCTTTTCTTTCAGAATATCGCTTTTCATGTGAATAGCTTCAACCAGCCGAGGTGACAAATTATGTTTGCTTTTTTGCAATATTTAAAACTGCAAAAATCAGAGGCAAGAAAATTGTCTCTTAGGGAAGTCTCATAATTAAAAGGAAAAAAAAAGAAATAGGAAATGTGTTCTGTTGAAGGTAGATATTTCATCCTAGTTTTTCAAAACCCCTTCAAAAGCCATAGGAAGTTATTTCCATTTAGCATTGATATGCATGTAGGTCACTGAAAATTTACTTATTTGGATAAAAAAACCCTGGATTATTATTTTTAATTCAGGTACAAAACATTTTCGTGTCTAGCAAAGTATAGTGAGTAAAGCTGGCTTGAAAATCATTATCCTGCACTTAACAACTGAGAGCGTTAACAACAGTGCTGTAATACTTTCAAGCCATCTTCTTCTTGCACATGCCTCCATGGCTTTCCATTCCGTTGCACTCATTTCTCCTCTTAGTTACTTGTACCCATACATTTTTGTCTCCCTTGGCAAGTACTGGTCTCTCAATTACTACTCTGCCCTACTACCCTCTTTTTACTGGAATTGCTTTCATTTCAGAAAGAATTGTCATTATTTTCTTCTTCCTCCTTTTCTTTTCTTCCCCTCCTCGCCCCTAATCCTAGCATTCCCCTTAGCCTTTGGCTGAAAGATCTGGGGCATCTCAGAGTTCAGCAGCTGCATGTCCATGTCTAAAAGCAGTAAGGATCTAGAAACCCCACACCCTTGGACTCAGTCTTGCTGAGGGTCTCACGCTGATAAGTGTCCTCTCACTGACAGAACAAGGATGTACAGTGATGTCTCACAATTATTTAGTTTTCAAAAATCTTTTATGGCTGGAGCCATGTTCTGCAGTGGCCCAGTGATTAGAGCTCTGTTTTTTATTCTATAGAAAATTTTGAGAAAACTGGAGTCTGAGTTAACAGAATAGGTGGTGGGGATAGAAATTTATGTGAGAATCATTTTGGTCTTTTATACAACTTTGTTCTGTTCTTCAATTAAAAAGCTAGGTGTATTTATCATGCAGTTTATTTCTACAAAAAGACCAGTAGCTGTTTTTCTGCTGCGTAGACTGGTACAGAAACAGTTATAGGAATGCATAGGGTAAAATGTTAACTCTGGGATAGGCGTCGCTTGGATTAAAATATATTTGTCTTTAGTAAGTCAGTGATTTTAAATTAAATAGGAGCTACTTTGCAGATGAAGTAGACTTTTTTTATAAATTAGTTATGAAATACAGCGGATCATCATGGAAACACTGGAGAAATCAGGCTAAAACAGTTTGGAAAAAGCAAGTGACAACTTCTGGAAGAAAAGAAACAATGCCTCTTAGCCAGTGCCATCCTCACCTCATTTCTCTGTTAAGAAATGTCCATTCCAGATCACAGCTCTTCTACATTAATTAATTTTATTGTTTTTAATTCTCATTGCCTATAACAAACCATTTTTAAAAATGATTATTTGAATTGATGGAATTTTCTACTCTGTATTTTTTCCCATATATCCTCTGCCTGCCTTTTCTGTGTCACTACTACATTAACATCATTGATAATAACAGCCAGGATGAGATGAGTTTTTATTATCTTTAGTAACTTAAATTCTTTATGATAGATGACCGTGTTTGTAGTTGCATCAGTCCAATACAGGGTATTGCAGAACTTATGTAAACAGTAATTGGTTTGCAAGTTGTTGCTTTTGTTTTTCTCCCCTTGGCTGTATTTGTCTGTCAGTTAGAGGGTGCTACCAATCAGAACACAGAAATTTATACCTTGACTGTAAAGCACGTGGCATTTTAAATAGTATATAAGTCCAGGGGCTTTTCCCCTGATTATATTTCATTAATACCTCTGAGAAGATAATTAAAAGACATCAGGTTTTCCATTTTTCCAATTTGAGATTATTTTTAACTGCAGGGTAGATTAAATTGCAGCAGGCTGATAGCGATGCTTATGAATTTGCTTGTTGTATTTGACTGTTTCAGCTTGGGGGTTTGGACCCTACCTCCACACCTCCATATCTGGTGTGTTCTCTATGCACTGCTGATGTGCAGGATGCTCATTTTTTGCAGTCTTAAAATACAAAGTTCAGCCAGGGGGTTTTGTGTTGTCTACTGAGTACTTAATATTTAATTGCCCAGAGATACTATTTTTCAATTTTTCTATTACCTCTTACAAACCTATTGTATTTTGTATTATGTTTTAAATATACAATATATTTGTCTATTTAAAATATAAAATAATTACTTTATTATCCTAATGGCATTATGTATCTTCCTCAATTGTGACTAATTTGGTGTGAAAATTTTGAAATTTGTTAAATATTGGTATTGATTATAACTGAATTTTTATGGCAATATCCATGAAGTGTGCATTTTGCACGGTCAGCAGCAACTCGTCTGGATTGTGTTATGTGCAGCTTGAAGCATCAGCCTCTGTTAGTGCAGCTCAGTAGTAGTAAATTCTGGAATAAATTTAAATGCCCTATTTGTGCTGGAAGTTTTCACTATTACATTGTTTTAAATACAGACATGTCAAAATACCTCCGCATTGCTTAGCTATTTTGTTTTCATTTAAATGAACTTCATGAAGTGTCTTTGGTATTCTCAGAGCAGTAAGGAGCATGACGCTTACATTAGCTAACGTTATGAAAAGAATTTACTCTCATCCCTGTAATGAAAGACAGCAGTGTAACACAGGCAGAGAAAGAGGAGCGTAATAGATTTATGTGGAACACTAGTGTTGAATTTCTTTTATCTTTGAGTGATTAATCAGACAATCTTTATGCTCTTTTAAAGAAGAATAAAAACAAATTCACGTTACTTTTATAAAGATAATATCCTCTGCAGTTGGGATATCAGAATCTATTTAATACACTTTATGGTCAGTAAGTGCATGTTATCCTTTAGAATTCAAGGCATCTCTTCTGTATCGGAGAAGAGATGCAAAGAGATGATGCCTCAAGTGAAAGGTGAGATGTTGTACAGTACAAATTTTAACATTAGATCCATGCATCCTGAAATTTTCTGTTTATTTTAATGACCTTTGGATTACCCTCTTAATGGAATAGCTTTTGCAATATGCTGCTCAAACTTTGGAAAGCTGAGAGAAGTATTAAAAGTCTGCATTGCACTAAGGAAAACATTTTGAGCTGGGTTTGGGATTTGTTGTTGATTTTCTTTTTTTTTTTATTTTTAAGAAGTTAAATACAGAATAGATTGGACTACTCTGGTTTGTACTGATAATGCAAAAATGTAATGGTTCTTGTTTAGAAAACAGTTTAAATATGGGTAGATTAATCAATTATTATTGATTCAGCTAATACCCAATTTCTTCTAGTTTAGACAGAAATATCAGACAACCAGGTCCTTGAAAGCTAATACCAACTCTGTTTTCTTTCAGAAATAAAGATTTGAAATAGCTACAGACCAAAAAGTTAAAAAAATATTTCTATGTGTTTATAGAATGTCTGATATATTACTTTGTCAATATTTCAGTATTTAGCTCGACTTGGCAATGCTGATGTATTATACATGCTGCAGAAGTCTATGTTAGCACCTCACAGTGTTTCTTTTAATTTTTTTCATTTAAATTTAGGATTCATTTGATCAAAGACAAAGATGGCATAGATGATTATTTGGCGAAGAATATCAAAGGACTGTCAAAACAAGAAGCCGCTGCGTAAGTTGGCTTTTTTGAGGTATTTTAACATCCATAAGTTTATTGTTTCCTTTGTTTCTAGTTATCATAATCATTTAAATTTAAAGTTCCCTAGGCCCTACCCTTTTTAGTGGAACTTGGCATTTAAAAATTGAAGTTGATATTAAATAATGATGGTTCATTTCTCCTGATCTTAAATATATCAAAGCATTTAACTCCTTGGTTTTACTAATTTGTATATTTACCAAAGTATTATATCACATTTGTAACATTATTGTTAAGATTGTGTCAGTAATTATATTTGAAATCATGCTGCTTTCTTTTTTATTTTTTTTTTTACTTACTTTTTTTTTCATCTTTCTTTTTTTTTTGCTAAGCCTCCGGGAGTGGAAGCTTAGTATACCGACGTACACGTTCTTGTAATTTTGAATTATTATTTAGGCAAGCCCAAGTGCTGACTTCTTCGATGAAGCATTTAATACACCATTAGTTATTTAAAAAACCAGTGAATGAAAGAAATCTAGATAACTTTTCAGTTCTTACAGCTGAGGTATTTACATTTAGACATTGCAAGAGGCTATGTCTGACTTACTCTTCTGGAGTCTTTTAACAGATCTGGGGTTCAGCACCATCAAAATTAATGAAGGAACTCTAACAAATCTGAATTGCTGGTTGCTTAAGTGAGATGATTTATTTATTTCAATATTTAAATAATAAAAAGATGCATATACAAGGGCTCTGGGCACCTTAACAATTAATATTGCAAGATCACCCTTGCAACATAAAAACATTCTATCAATCTGACAGGAATTCAACCCAAAGCATGCTGCTTTTCCCCTTCCTAGGCTAAGAATATATGTGCCAAACTTCCCTAAAAACTTTCAAATGAAAATTTAGAAAGTTACCAAACTTGGATTGAGCAGTAATAACATTAGCAGTGTCCTAAAACCGTACCGTGTAATACTCAGCCAGCAGACACACTTTGTTTTCCTGTGATACATCCTCGATTTACCTTTATTTTCACAACGGTGACATGATAACAGTAATAAGCATTCTGGCTGTCAGTACAGAGATTGTAATGTATCTGGTCTGATGATCCGGGAGAGCAAGCTGTTTAAAGGAAACTCATACCCCACTTCTTTTATTTGAATTAAGACTAGGTTCAAAGATGGTGGACTAAAGATTACTTCGGTGTATCATCCTAGGGTTTGCAAAGTTCAGTTTATTCCTTCGTTTCTGTAGGAGAGATTCTGTTATCATGATCTGTGGGAGGGAGCAGCCTGACTGAGAAGTGAGTTAGGTGAGGCAGTGGGAAGTGCCATGTTACTGCTCTGTGAGTACATATGGTTGACGTGGGACAGCTGCTTTTGATCATGCTGTCATGCTAATTGTGCTAGGTGTTATAACTGATTTAAATATTCCCTGCTTAAAGACAAGGAAACTAAGATTGGTCTGTGATCCAGTCATTCTGCATGAGCTGGACCAACATATGGAACAGATCCTTCCAGAGCAAATGCTGTGTTGACAGCGGTCCTGTCCCCTGAATTAAGGGCAGAGTTGCCCTGTGAGGGAGGAAGAAGTATCAGACCTCCAGGAGCAAGCACAGAAGTTCACTTACTGTCGCCCTAGTTCCGTACCAGCTGTGTGGCGCTGGTCATCACGCTACAACCGTGCTTGCAAACTGACTTGTCTTCCCAGTGAGCTGTTTCAGGCTGTAGCCCCAGTGCATTTCCACGCTAGGGACAGACGTGTTCTCCCTATGATTGCACAGGAAGTCACTGCTATTTTAGGAAGGCCTTGGGGCTTGAAAGTGCATTTTACAGCTCTGATTTGATGAGGTTGGCCTTTTACTGCTATTGAAAAAAAAAATCACCCAGAAACAAACAAAACAAAAAAACCCAACCCAAAAAACCCTCCTATACAATTTTTCTTCTTATATCCAAACCCCGAGTCTGGAGGTTGTGGAAAACTAAACTAGCAAGGAAATCCACAATGAAATCAGAATTTTATCATCTGTTCTGCAATACCTACACAAAGCGGGGCGTTTCCTTAATGTTTTGTAATGTGCTGTTTTTCAAAGTTATCAAAGCCTCTTAGGAGATTAAACTGAAATATCAAATGTATTCTGGTTTATTTCTATGGATTTTTTTTAAGCACATCTTTTAAATATTACATTCATGTTCTGTGTATTTAATTATTGTCAGAATTTTAGCTTTTGATAATAGTTCATCAGTTACAAAATTTCCATAGTATGTAATTTACTAATGCTGTTCCAAAAACCGGGGTACAATCATTTGAGGGCAAACAAATGGTAACAAACTAGTAGCTACACAGTTATATTAGTCCTAGGCTAATCTAGTTATAACAACCTAAATGCATCAACTGCAATTTTAAACCAATTTGTAAAGTAAGGCAAAGCCATATCTGTAAATGATCATACTGAAATCAGTTATGCTTTGTCTGCTTCAGCAGACAACAAATGTTTTTATTTTCAAAACTGTGAAAAATGGCTTATAATATGCTGTGTAGTTTTTTTAAATATTGTTCCCATTTTAGAAGTAGATTATTGTACTTTTTTATAGAAGGACGGAGTCTCTTTATTTTGCCACCTAAATATCTGTACTTTTGTTTAGTATGCAGGTTAACTTAATAAGTCAGGCATTATTTTGTCAAGACATTCTTGTAGCCACACTCCAGCTTAATATTAAATACTTTTTTTTTTCTTTTTTGGTGCATGTTAAACAGATAACAAATTTATTACCTTCTAAATAAAGGAATGTTTGGGTAGTGTCAAATTTTTCAAAAACATGCAACATCCTTTAAAGCTGTTTTCTAAAATAGTATCCTTCACAATATTCTTTAAAATTAAGATAATCTTGTATCTAATTCATATTTGAAGGGAAAAAAAGGTTGCAGTTATCTTTCTATTATACAATACTGTACTCTGATCCAAACTCCAGCAAATGGGATGAGTTCCATTAAGTGTGCTTCTGTTCTAATCTCATTTTTCTGTGGAAAAATGTGGATATGTTTTTCATTTTTTTCCTCTCTAATAATATGATAGAGGAGAAGACAAAACAGTGCTTAAGAAAGATAATACTTTATATTAAAATAGGATATTTCTTTGGTTTTTTTCGTTGATTTTGTTTTATTCCATCTCTTAAGACTTTTAACTTGAAATAGGAAGTTAATGTAAGAAGCTGGAAACAGAAAAAAAGTAAAGGTTCCCATTAATGCAGACTATGACTGCTTTCTTGCCATAAAATCAGGCTTTTGTAAGCTCCTGAGGAGGCTGGCTGACTCCTCTGGCCTTCAGTGCGCTTTCCCTGATACTTTCTGTTCTTGGTCTTTATTCACCAAATCATTAATGGCTTAAAATCTGGTTGCAGTAAAAATAAACAATTTACCTTATGACTGATCAGAGAGTCAAAAAGTTCGTGATGAACTGTGAGGTAAGGTGTTTTCCATTGAGAGATTGATCCCTGGGTTGAATCTTCAAATGAGTTCGGAGCCTAGAATGGACCAGAATTTGGTATTGCCATTCCTGTTTCCTGATCTTTTTGTCAGGGCCAGAAAGATCAAGTAACGGTTCTGTCCTTTCATTTGTATGAACAAATGAAAATTGTCCAAAGATGATCATATCATCAAAAAAGAGTTAAAGACTGGAAAGAAAGACTTTGAAATCTTTTTGTTGAGAGGAACAGGTTTGTTTAGAAGTAACAAAAAAATATTACCTTAGCTTTTTTACTGGATGTATTTCTGTCAATCAGATGATGCAGTACTGGTGTCTTCATTCAAGACTTATTGGTAGTCAGGTGACATCTGAGTTATTATACAGAGGTGGCACAGTCTGACCTAGATATGCAGAAAACTTGTATTTGTGTTTTCTGTGCCTTGATAAATTTGTATCAGTAAAGACATGCTCTAATACGACTTTTTCAGGTAGGAGACAAGATTATCTGAATACGCATTCAATCAGATGTTTTTGAGATGCAGTAGGTTGTTCTGCTTAGATGTCAGCAGAAGGTGGGCTGTGACCCCAAGCGCAATAACCAGCCATCTCAGCTAATACTGGGAAGATCAATCAATAAACTGCTTTGCAGACTGGAATATAGTATTTTTGCTCTAGGAGTAATGACTGGTGAATATAGGAGCAATCCATTGCTTCCGTAAACCTTTGTCCTACGTCTGCAAAAGAGCAAAGGGGTTTTCACCTAACTTTAACGGATCCAGAGGAATTTGATTAATTGTGCCCCGTCTTTTAGGATTCAGACAACTGCTTTAGCATAAGGTGAATTATACTTGAGAAGCACCTATTTCTCTCCATTGCTTATAGAGAGAGCTTAGGGTGTCCAGCTCAGATCTAGACATGTACATTTACCTCTGAATCCCACACTGGAAAGCTATTGAATTTTCAAAGCTGTCAAAAGGATGAGGTATAAATCTTAGAGAATTCATGAGGCAGCATTTCTGCAAGAACCTGAAGTCCAGCTGGCAAGTGACCTGGCATTCATTTTAAATCTTCTGTTAGCATCATCTGATAGCAGACGATTTTTCCTTTCTTCAATGAGAGAAGTAAAAGAGACGAATTATTTACTACCCTCTCCACAAGTTTCTGCTGTTTTCTGTGTCAGTATCAGCAAGGTAGAGTTAAGGAAAAAAAATGTTTGAAAATTAATGAGGGGTTAAATGTTAGTGCTCAAGGTAAATTTGTGGAAATAAAAGATTTCTTTCGTACATCCTTACTTCTACCAGTTGGTCTCTGAAGATTCAACCCCATCTGTCCTCCAATTCCTCACCTGATTAGAGGCCAGGATGATCTCGGGAGTCCACTGAGGGAAAAGATTGGGGTTTGTGGGCTGCTGAGAAGGCCTAGCTTCAAGGGTGTTTTATTTATTTCATCATAGTCATGACAGACTAGTAAGCCCTACTATTAGACTGGGCTGCTTCTGATCTTGTCCTCTGTTGGTAAGTTATTTAAATCATGAGAGTTTTGGTACTCAGTTTTAGATTTATTTGCTTTTCTATTTGTCCTTATTCTAGTCTTCTGCCCTGATGGACCAGTTCTTTAAGGAAGCTGAACACTGGAAATCCATCCCAACATTTTAGCAGCTGTCACCTCTACCAAATAAATTAGTAAAATGACTTCACAGGTGACCCATGAGAACATTTACACAACAAATAGATTGGAACCTTTTTTCGTTGACAGCTTATCATATTGCCATGCTTTCTTTTTCACAACCTGAAATCTTTATTGGGGCTTACCAATTTGAACATGCATGATTTGGGCTTGGGAATTTTGTGTGGTAAGGTGGATTTAACCATTTCTCTGTTGTGGAGCAGGGCTCTCGAGCGACAGGGGAGGAGCACAGCCAGGGGTTAGGAAAACTGTCTTGTTGGTGTGGGGTTAACACAAGGAAGGAGGATGGGTGGCTGCTGTTACTAGAAAGCTGGGCAAAGGCACTTTCAGACTCAGACATAATGTGTAGGTGCAGATTCTGCTTTTCCCTTGTATTTCAGTCCTTTATTGCACCATACTTGGTTGTAGCGATGCACTGATTTGAGCTGATCCTATTTCTTCTGTGTCTAACACTATGAAGACAGAGGGAGAGAGGAGAGCTCAAGGCAGCTAAAGAAGGACAGAGCGGCAAAAGGAGAAAGAAGTAAACTGTTCTTTCCCTTTCATGCTCAGGTCTTAGCAAGATTTTGCTGTTCTTGTGATGCCAATTTTGTATATGACCTGTGAGCACTTATGAACCTTTTTGTTCACATTACTCTGGTTGAGAACTAGTGGAACGCTGTGTCAACTAATTTACATTTTATGAGGATATTTCTTCACTCCTATAATACTAAAAACTATGGAAAAGGGTAAATCAGAACCAAAGAAATGTATCCTTTCATAGTAAAAGAAATTTTAAATTAAGGCACTCTATCCCAAACTCCCTGCTGATTGTGGAAAGGGAGATGGCACAAGTCACTTACTGAGCTAGATGATAAATTTTAAATTTCTTTCACAATATTATTTAAATATTTTTTTTCTGCCTGAATAATTCCTAACAATCTTGTTTGACATGACCAGGATTCAATGTTTATTAAACAACTTTCAAAAAGATATTTTAGCACTTAGAGGCACACATTCTTTTTGGTCAAATGAATGATCTCTGTGAATTTCAGGCCTGATAAACATATTATTTTGTGTAATTAGGCAGTGATCTAAAGAACAGAACTGTGTGGGAACTGAATGGTTTGCCTTTCTTAAAGAAAGTTCTCTGTGCATTTGTGTAATGTGAAAGGTTTTTCTTGAAAAGGTTAAAAAAAGTTCTAATCAACTTCTGTACATTATGTAGAACTTCATTTTCTAAACTCTGCAAAAGAAAGTTTCATATTTAATGGGAAATCATGAATTATTCCATTTATTATCTACTTCCTCCTTTCAAAGACATGATCTGGATAAAAGGCGGGGTGAATAATTTCAAAAAATACAATACATTTTTAATGGGAAGGTGCAAACTACAGATTCTCATGACTATTAGCGAGTATAGAGGAAACAGAATTTTACTTGCAAAAACTCATCAAACTCTTGCAAAGATAAAATACATGACATACTTTAATAAAGAAGAACACAATGAGCTGAAGTTTTTCTTTTTTTATGTAACTTGTTGTTTTTACTAAGTTTGGTCTCATGGTTTTCTAGTGCTTTCATTTCTCAATAGTTCAACAATATTTAGTACTGAAGATAATGTACACAACAGACTTCTGGTTTTAAAGTGCTCCGTAGATATGAAGCATCTCTAACATGCAAAGAGAGTCTGAAATGAAGAATAACAGTCTAATTTGCGTTGGTACAATCATGACTTCCTAATAATTGTCCCAATGAATCCTGAATTGTGCAAAATCCTCTCTTTTCCTCTTAACTCTGCGTGGTCTGTTTATCCTTAGACTACTGAGTAAGTTCTGTTGGGGACTTGATTGAGGTATCATAAACAAAACCAAAAATACTGTGGGAATTGTGCATAGCAACAGTATAATAATTCATAGCATCAGCTTGAGAAGATACAGAAAGTAAACAATTATGATTATCTTTTTCTAAAGATAATTTTGCGCACTGTGAAAGCAGCTTGCAGAGAAATTTAATTACTTCTCCGATATCACGCAAGTCAAATGGAAAGAGTTCCAAACTCAGATGTTTCTAGAGGAAAGCTGAGAAATACTTCATTTTGATAAATAATAGTCATAAAATATGGTTGGAATAACTTTTTGTAATGAACATAATTAATTTAGAAAGAAAAGCAGTTAGATTAATGAGGATAATGTTTTTTCTGATTGGGCTTGAAATAATCACAGGTGTATGTGCTCTTCTATGAAGAATATTTTTACAAGGGTAGCACTTTTATCGTTATTTTTAGTGCTTTCTTTGTATTTGTGTTTAGGCTCAGAATGTTACAAAAGTTCATTGCTTAATTTGTACTTCCATTCTCTGGGTTAATGACAATTCTTAATTATTACAGTACTGACATTAATTTTAAAATGCTCCTTCTGTGTCATCCTTTGATGTTTATAATTGATTAATTTTTCATTTTATGTAGTATTAAAGTGGCAGTGTAGCTTTGAACGAAAGGAAACAAATTCAATATATGTGTTCTTTGTGGCATCCTACTGACAGGTTATGCATCCACCTTTGATTGCATGATTTAGGTTAAAGTGTGGTTTGATAACAGTCAGAGGCTGTGAGGCAGTAGATGAAAAATACTGCATTACTTATAGGTATCTTAACTAAAAGGTATTGTACTGATATATATGGTATGAAGAACCTATATATATTTATTTTCTGATACACTTTATTTTCATCTTTCTGTTAATGGTTCTGAATATATAGCTCCATAAACATTTTCTTACTTAAAAAAATCTGAATTGTTATGAAAGTCAGTTTCAAGTAGATGTTATTCCCCCTCGCAAATTGTCATGCAATATTTTTTATTTACTATTTAGAGTAGGGAATTCTTTTTATAACATTTGGGGGTTTGGTGGATTTTATGCTTTTTGTATCAGGACATTAGCTATTTCAGCTTTATGATTTGGAATTAGAAAACAAGCACCCCACCCCAATATAATTTAATTCTCGGCATTAGTAATCAAAAATTCTGATGTGTAAGCTAACCACCTATTACTACTTAATCGCGTTTAGTGTACTTTTCGTATCTTTCTTTAATGAGATTACTATATTCTACAATTTAACGTATTGCCATCCAGTAAATATTTCATTAAAAGAAAAGTATTTAAACGGACTGTCTTTAAACTAGGATTGAAGAGGGCTGTGTGCTGTCTCAGTTAATAGCTCTATAGCAGGAGCAGTATGTAGTGAAAATGTGCCGAGTACCTCGACCAAGTGAGGGCTTGACTCACCAAAGCACTTATGTGTGTACATTTTCACACTGAATTCAGATACCCAGACAACGCAGGTGTATTTTTGAGTTAGCGATGTACCTCACTTCCGTGGATTGCAGCCCAGACACATGACAATGTAGATGTCAATGGTGTGAGTACAGGGTTTTATAACGCTGTAACCTGGATCATGGCATCGCTGAATGCGATCGTCAAATCTTCAGTATTTACCAAGGATTTGTATAAGTGCTTTTTGTGTTCAACAACGCCCTGCAGACGTTTTAACTGTATTTTAGATGAGGGTCACTTACAGGGTTGCAAAACGGTTATGGTTTTTGGCTGTCCAGCTATAACTAAAGGATAATTCCTCTTTCCATTCTTCCTCCTTCAATTCAGCAGCCAGAAGTTATAAACTCTTATAGCATGGCTGGCTTTTTAGTAGTTTGTATAGTATGTTCGGTTTTAATTAATGCTTATATTTTTCATATTTTAGTGAGGAAATTCTGGTGTCTCCTTGTTCATGCTGTGTTTGTTTGCATATAGGTTAAACACAAAGTAGCTAAGTATTCACATGCCTGATGTAATTTTAATTTTCTCATATATTTATAGACAGGAAATGGGAGGGGAGTAAAATGTGTTTAAATAAACTTAAGCAAAAATATCTTGATTATTTTTTCATAATTGTGTGATCCTTATCTAAGGCATTTATATCAGTCATTGACTTGCCAACTGCAGAAGGAAATCCCAAGTGGATGAAACCTATTTGAATACAGTTTTTAAACATTATAATAATTGCTAGAGTAATTGTTTTACACTGGAAGTACACTTTAATATTTTATATACTGCTGTTCTTTAATCCATGCCATTTTGTGCTTTACAAAATGGGATTGCTACAGTACACTTGTATTGTAATCAGCAGCTAGCGTTAACCCACAGTACTAATTAAATCCTACAAAATCTAACGATATGAACTCTGATATTAAAAAGAATAAAAATCTGTCCTCTGAAAAGAGTAGACTTTTGCCCTTATTTTGCATGTCTGTAATTGACCACACCAGACAGGAGGCATGGAGAATTAAGGTCATGATAAATAGTTCTGTTATGCCACACTGACTATTTTGATTATTTCTGACAACAGTGCCTGCCTCTTGGCCTCTTCATTTCTTTTTTCTTTGCTCTCTTTCAGTGTAAAGGGTAGAATGCAAATAGCCTCGTTGTGCAGGATTTTAAGTTAAAGGCAATGTAGCACGATACTGTCCTGACCTCCCAGCGCTGCTTAAGAGTCTTGTAAAAGTACAATACCATAACATAGGAAGGTCCTTGAGATTGCAACAACAGTGTAATTTCATTAGCCTCCCTGAAGGTTAGTATCTATGATTTTCGCACCGGTAAAGGCAGATTAGAATCAGGTTTCTGTGGTTTCTCAGCATGACTCTAGATCGCTTTAGAATAGCAATGATAATAATAAAAGAAATCCATATAAAAAAATTATGCAAGTAGCTGCATAGTTTAAGAAAACTAAAATGTCTGTAGCAATATCCAGGTACGCTTAAAGCACAGCATTAACATTAGCAGTGCCTTTTCAAGCTCGTAGATCCACGTTCAATAAATAGCTGCTTCCACACGTGTGAGATTATTCTACATGAAATGATCATCTATAGCTTGATACGACTAAAATGACAACTTTAAGTTTTGGTGGTTATTTATTTGGTGCTAAAAATTCTTCTGACACACACACAGAAGCGCACAGAATTTTCCAGCACCTTATGTGTAAAATACTGCATCGCAGAAACGGCTGGTGTAGGACAAGCGCAGGATACCCTCCAATGCAGATCCACCAAGTGGACCTCATCTCCCTGCTTTACCCAGCCTGTGCAGATAAACGGGTCCCAACATAGACAGGGTTTCAGTGGTGACAGAGGTGAGCGTACGCCGGAGGAGCAGTGGATTCTCAGCATCGTCTGTGTTTGTGTTTCATCTGTTGTGGTTTCCAGCGATGGAAAACCATCTCTGTTATGGTTTTCATCTGTTGAATTTCATGGATTGAACAAATAATCCCAATCTGCTTTAAAGTAAAAACTGATTAATTGGTCTCTTTGTTTTAACCGTAAATACATAGATATGCTAAAAAAAAAATAATCTGAAACGTTTTTCTCCCGGCACGCACATGCGATCGTTCCAAGGGGAAAGGGGACTCCAGGTTCCCGTTCCTATCACGGCTCAGCTTTACAATCAAACGCGGCTAACCGAGCTGAGTGCCCGTTCGAATTCTCCAGTTTAACGGCTCGCGGGCAGCCGAGCGGGCAGCGGCTGCATCTGGGCGGCGCTCAGGAGCGCGGGCCGGGGGCAGCGGCAGCGGCAGCGCGGGGAGCGCGGCCCCGCCGTTCCCCGGCGCGCTGCGCGCAGCGCTGCGCGCCCCGCAGTTCATCGGCGCTGGCGCCCGCCTTTGTTCCGCGGCCGCGCCGAGCGGCGCTGTCAGCTGCCTGGTTAACACGTCCCGCCTGCAGTTTTGCAGATTTCCAGTAGGTGCCCCCAGAGACCAGTAAACCTCTGGAACGTCTCCGCGCCCAGCAGGCGACAGGCCAGTCTTGTCTCATCTCGCTTCTTGGAGGAACGTGATTGTTCAAAGGAAACCTCAAATCGGCGTGAATGCAATGCGGAAAAACAAAGTCACGTGTTTAATAATGTATCATAATTGTTTAGGTAGTAAAGCTCCAAAGGTTTAGTGTAAACTAGTTTATTAATGCAGTAGAAATACAGTGTTAACGGCTGGATTTTATAAAATCAATCACGTACCTTTAACAAGTATCAGGCTGTGATACAGATCCTAGAAATAAAGTCATCTTCGGTTATGTAAAACAGGAGAAGTTCTGCTTAACCTCCCACGTTACGTGCTGCGCGGCATCATGAGAAGCAGTAGGAGAAGGATTTGGAGGATTGAGGGTTTATAGTGCATCTCAAGGTGTCGTGAAAAGTTTACTTCTGTTACCTACAGTACTCCTCTGTTCAAAAGCACTGGTTTTTTGGGAAAAAAGGACACTGGCGTTTTCATCTGCAACCGCTTCGATAAGTGAAACGCTTTCAGAATCCGCTGCCATGTCAAGCTCTCTAAGGTGTCACAAATACCATGCATCCCCCAACATCATTCATTTCTAGCCCCTGTTTCATTGCGTGTGTGTGATCAGCCACTTGTGGCTTATATATTGCAGAAACTTAAGGAAGAATAGCGTTATTATTTTGTACTTTGTGTATTTTCTGGTTTTAAGTATAATTGAGAGAGAACTTTAATCTTTATGCCTCTAAAATTTGGCTGGTTATACAGAAGATAGCATCATTGCTAGTGAGTTAGAATCAGTTATCTTGGCCTAAGAAAAAAATGTGTGATTATTTCAATTTATTAATTGGGATGGGATTTATTGAAAGAATATTGACCCTAATTTTTAAAACTGACCTATTTACTGTATGTTTTATTTTCCTGTATGTTTTATTTTCCTGTATTGGTTTGTTAATAGTGCTGTCTTGTGGGGAAAATGTGCTTTGATTTCGAGTAGAACACATCAGTCTACAGGAAATAACATGTTACATGGACACAGTTTTTCTATTTATACGAATATTGGTGCTGTACTCAGCGAGTATGCAGGGAGCGTTAGAAATCAACTGAATGTTTTCTTTCATCACTGTTAAGATCTTTTAGCAGTACTTCTTGTTTAGGAGGATTTAGTCCTAGGCATTTGGAAGTCAGCAGGAATTTTTTACCTATATTCTTCAAGGTTTTTTTTAGTTAGATAGGATTTTAAGATGGAAAAAGGAAAGCATTCCATATACAGAGAATACATTGTACTGTATTAGCATAATATCTTTACATTATTTTAAAGGTACATACTGTGCATCTGCCATTCTGGCAAATTAAAATTTAAATGCTTGAAGATATTTTTCATTTACTTTTCTAAGATAAATGTTGCAAATGTTTTCTGGTACAGAATAGTTACAGATTTTCCCTTCTCTTTATGAACAGTGTGCACTTTTCAATCTCAAAAACCTCCTATTTACATATTAAACATAAATTCAGTGCTGTCTTGTCTAAATCTTACCAGGATTTTGTAATATTTTTGTTCTCAGTTCTGCAACTGAAATATAAAAAATACACATAAAGGATTAATGTGCATCTATGTAATGATGGGTTTTATTTTAATCATATTAAATATGAAATAATGCAGATTATTTACTTCTCATATTGCAGTTTATTTTACTGAGATCTATCTAAGAAGTTTTTTATCTCATTTCCATCTTGTTAGTGTGGTTAAAGAACTGCAGTAGCTCTTTTTAGGCTGGAAGTATGAGTCTCATTAGGCTATTTTTTAGTATGAGGTCCTCTGAATTCATTACATACACTATAAATCTCAGTTTTCAGAATTCCATATTTACTTTAAAGCTGCTGAGAATTTGAAGTTAAATGCATTTTGCTCTAAAAATACAGTCTTGAAAATAGTTTGGAAAGTTAATGGAATGTACAAAACAGAATTAACACATCTGGGTCCTTGCCATTTTACTGGGACAAAGGTTTGTTTTCTCTCACTAGATTCCTTCACCTGCAAACCTCTATGTCTACTTCAGTGTTGCAGGTAGTCCCATTGAGCGCATCGTTTTCTCCAGGATAGGACACAATGATTGTTTCATGCCACATAGAAGAAATATTTTCATTATTTCAGTAAATAATACCTCAAAAGATATATTACCTCTTGAGAATATTTGATTACACAACTTTTTGATATGTGTATCTTATCAGAGTTTATGAATGAGATCACTTTGATATAAATTCATCATTACATCATTTGATTTTAAAATTAGAGAGAAATTATCAAACTTCTGCATCGGTAAACCAGTCCTAGCTGAAGCTATATGCTAAACAAGCAAAATAATATGTAATGATTATGTTTCTGGCATAACATTTGTCTGACGTTTTAAACCAAGCCATCATATCCTACAGCAAAACTATTTAACATATACATTGTTTTGACATGTGGAATGTGCCTCATTTTTCCCTGTGCGCTGTTTTAAAGCAAACTAAGAGTTCGTTGTGTTTTCATGAAGTAATGTAAACACGGGGTTTTTTTTCCCATCAGTCAGCCTTTTTTACCAGTACCAGCTAAAGAATACCAGTATATTTTTAACATGTTTTCAATATATATCGGTATTTGTTCATTATTGCCATATTTACTTCCCCAGGGTGTGACATTTGTATTCGTATTTTATCAGAATGCTTTTTGAGTGGGGGAAAAATTCCCTTTCCCTGCTGCTGAACTGCAGAGGTCTCTTCTTGAAAGCTGTTTTAGTTATTATCTGTACTTATTTGGTCAGGTGAAGAACAGAAAACAGGTTTAAAGCTTAACATCTATCTTTTTTATTCCCAGTATCAGGAATTCGTACAAGAAGAACATCTGCATAGACATGCTGCGCCGGGGTTATCACGAGTCCTTCACCGAGCTCTTCACTCTGATACAGAAGTGGAATGCCTTGAGGGAGGCTGCAGGGCCTGGGTCAGCCATATGGCAGCAGAAGTCCCTGGAGGAGCAGCCTGATAAGCTGGATCAGCTTCACCACTTCCTGACCAGGGCTGAGGGGGCCCAGCGAGCAGGTAAATGGGGGGGCTGTGGGTAGCAGAGCAGCGGGAGCTGCAGCCACCGATGCCTGGGGGAAGCTTCCAAATTGTTTCATGTATGAATTTGAAACGTTACTGCATCTTAGCACATTTCAGCCTTAGTCAACTAAGCTGTATTTATAGAATAAATGATCAGGAGCTGCAGATACCGGGAGAGGCTTTGTGAGGGGAAAAAAATAAAGGGAAAACATGTAGAGTGCATTATGATACCATCAGAAATGTTTGATGTATTTATAGCTTTGATAACATCTCAATTATTTTCTTGTAGTTTCATTATTTATTGTTTTTCTTTCTCTATTGGTTTGTGTAGCAGGTTTTGTATTAGAAAAATTTAATAGCTGAAATGCTGTTTCACACAGTAATAGTTTTATAAATCTGATTTTATTAAATACCCTGTCTGCTAACTGTGTTTGGATTTGTGACTGACTTAAAAAGGATTGTGAACATGTCAAATAAAATACAGCACACAGATGTAACATGCCACCTGTGAATTACTAGATATTAGTGAAGACATAACTCCGAATTACTGTATTTTTCTCTATTGCCTACTATTTACTAAGCGCTCATATTTTTCATTTCCTTTTACTATAAATAGTAACATAAATTGCTCTGTCTTTCTCCTTTGGAATAATTGTAGGGATGGAGGCAGATAAGGCTCTAACTGCAGTCCTGTTTCGTGGCTGAGCTGATTTCGCTATAGTTGGCTTGTTTCAAGTTGCGTTTTGATCATTACAAATATGAAAATCTGCAACAAAGCTTGTGAGTTTGGAACCTAAGCTTTTTGACTGAGATTTAGAAACTGACAACTTCACTTAGAAAAGGAACAGAAAACAAACAAACAAACAAATATCTCAGCACTTAAAAAAATGTTAAATTCAGGTGTTTATTTTATGTTTAGTATGAAAGCCAAAAGTTGTGTTTCTTCATGTAACTCAATGGCAGTCTAGGCAGGAAGTCTAGCCAGCCCGTGATGGGAAGGAATCTCCAGATTTGTCTGGAGCAGGACTAAAACCTGAGTAGGCACCCCTGTAGCTTAGGCATACAAGAGAAAAATTCTGCACTCAAGACAGCCCTGACAAAAGCACCCTGCCAACCCTTTGATGTTCAAAAAGCAGTAAATATGGCTCATCCTGATGGGCCTGCTTCCTGCAGCTGCTTAAGGAGACCGTTTTTCCTCCCGTCGGTGCGTGATATTTTTCAGCGTTACAAACTGCTAAGTGACAACAGAGTTGGAAAACACGCTTCCAGAGAGGCAAGGCGCCGCTGACTGTGCAGTTTGCACCTCTGTGAAAGGCAGGGGCTCTTTCTCTCACTGAACCCAGCGTTGGTTGAGCCCTGGGCTCTCCAAGTCTTTGACCTCTCACAGAGACAAGATCCCACCACTTGTCTGGCAGGCTGTATCTCACCTCTGGGAGAGAGTATTTCCCAACTTTGCCTGTTAGAGTTGGTTAAAATGAAAGAAGAGAAAATGAGAACGTGCCAATAGAGTTGGCAAGCGTCTTTACTAAAGTGGGGGATCAAGGCGTAGTTAGTTTTGATTATTTCACCAAGTTCACCACAAACCTTTGCACAAATTGCTTGTTTGTATTAAGGGAGGCTTGAGTCACCTGGCACATGAAGGGGTGGGTGCTAATTGGTGTTGCAGGTGTTAGAGCTAGTAGTGCTGTGAAGATAACATGTGAATTACACAGCTCATCAAATACTAATTCAGCAGCCCCGCTAATCCAGTTACTCTCTGATTCTAATCAAATTGCTTGGGGCTCTGGCTTATGATCTCCTGACAGCTCTAGCTGACACCATTTAAGAAGTGTCCAGCAGTTAACCTGAGCTGGAACTTACCCTGATGTAGCAGTCACAACAGCAGCTGACCTGAATTTGCTCTTCAGCTGCCACAGTTCAAGCTTAAAAGGCTGAAAGTAATATTTGGGGTTGCAGACTGTGAGAATTTTGCAGTGTGGCTGATATTGCTAATATTAGGCTGGCTGAAAGTTTGTCTGTCTCAGGTATGCTGTCCTGAGCTAACAGTTGTGTCGAAGAAGAGATAGCAGGTGTAAAATATGACCAAACAAATCTTCATGACTTGTAGAGTTTTTTGATGAATTTAAACCATGAAGGGATTGTTTTTAGATAAGGAGTGGTAAGTGGAAAGCAAAACTTCACTCACTATGTCAGTAAATAATTTTCTTATTTGTGTTTTCTCACCTGATATTTTTGTACTGTAGAGTGTTGCTGTCTGAACTGTGCATATAACACAGAACTGCTGCTCCTCGGTGTAGAGTTTTATGGTTGTTGCCATAGTGCACAGAGAAAGCTAGGTATTCATTCCATTTCCATATTTACTGTTGGAATATGTTAATTTTTTGATAGTTTGTAGTTATAGGGTGCTATAATGCTGGATGTAAATTGTTCACTTGAACAGAATCAGCACTATCCATCATGATGTAGAGGCTGATATCAAAGAGCAATTATTTTCTTTACTGCTGGCTTTGGAAATAGTGACATTTTGTTTACCAGTCTTAGTTGTGCAGACCATTTACCTTTACATACACCAGTGAATGTTCTCTCTGTTTTTATTTTTAGTGGAATATTTTGATTGAACTTAAAATCATACAGGAGTGGGGTGTTTTTTTTTTTTTTAGCTATTACCAATATTGTATTGTGTGCAAAGAAAATATCTGATTTTCCATCCAACTTAATCTTGTTGGTCTCATATTTAAATACCTTTCAAGTATTTAAAAATAGAGAGCTAGCATTAATCCTTGCAACTTCTCAGAAAAATAGCTGACGGAGTTTTTTTGCCCTAGGTTACAGCATTATCCCCAAAATGCTGGCAGAAATATTGACAACATTTGACTGCATTCTTACTTGTTCTTTTTTGGTGCAAATAATGTAAATGTTTCTGACTTCAGAATTGAGTTGTTTCTAATTCTTCCTTGATCTTCCTTCATTATTATGGACTAACCTCTCTTTTTACTAGTTCTCATCTCAGTAGACTGAGAGAAAGGAAATAGTTTATCTATATAAATATGTATAGTTGTAGGGTTTTTTTAGAGAAGAATGCAGGATAAATGCCAAAGCATTGTATCTCCATAGCTCAACATTTGATGTGTACAGTTATTTCTTGGTACGTGTATGAAAATGTTGGGGGGGGGGGGCGGGGGCGCGATGTCAAAAGAAAAAATTGTATTTTGAGGCCATGGAGTGATGTGCTTGATTGCCTGCTTGCCTGCCTCATTATACTGCTCAGAGTAATTTCACTTAAAGATATAATTGTCCTTGAAAGGTATAATAGAGTGCTGGCAGGTTGTTATTGCCATCCCTTTGAAGATCCATAGCTCCTTAGCCCCTACTGCCTGCGAGTTAGCGGGAGGGAGAGTTTGAGGCTGCAGTCCATCCTTGTCTGACGTTGAGGGTTGCTAACTAAATATCCTTTGGCTGCTGACACCCTGTGAACAAATTATGGCCATACCCTACAGAGGTGTGCCAACTAAATAGAATTACTTTTGTCTGTCTAAGACCCAGACAAAAATGTGACTCTATATCACTTTGTGTTTGGATGGGTCATGGGGAAGAAGCAGCAATAAAGGAAATCCAACTAAAACTCTTTTACTTGTATCTGGAAGTTTTTAACAGCACCCAGTGTGATGTGTGCCTGAGAGAACAGTTCCTTATAATGATAATATTGCTGTTCCTCAGTTAAAAATATTTAAAAGTGAAATTAAAATCTTAAGATGGTATTTGCACAGGTTTTGCCGTATGAGTGTAACGGACTCTAAGTCACTAGTTGGCTGCTACAGTCTGTCTTATTGTTTTAAAATACATTGCTAGTTTACTTTTTGGCTCTGTACACTCATCAGGCTAAGCCACTTCTTTGAATCATCTCATCAAAGTACTGTGTAGCTACTTTTACTTGTTACTGAGCACTGAGCCTCCCAGAAGAACAATTGATAGTATGCGGATTATACTGTAAAGCATCACTCGTGTCTTTTAGACTGAGGCCAGCTTCTCAGTGGCAGTGTGCCAGATTTGGTTTTTGTCAAGTTGGAGGTCACCTGTCCCAGTATTATTTCAGAAGGGCCTGGAAAGTGTTGCCCTTTAGATTACATCTGAATTACATTTTAAATGTAAGCTAGTACTCTTAACGGAGTCCTTACCTAGGATTAACAGAGGCCCTGAAGATCTGGTATTATCAGCGCTTGCTGGAGTGAGCTGATTTACTTGTATTTTACATGTTGAAGGGAATGCGAGGCAAGTTACAGTTCAAGAACAATTAAAGGGAGAGATGTCTCAGCTATTGCCTCTACTTTGCCAGAGCAGGGGAGAAGAACCAGGGGAAAAATGCCATGGTTCAGTGGCTGCAGGCTGTATCGAGCAGTCAGCGCGTTAATGATGGATCGCTGTGTTCACTGTGCCAAAGCCAATGCACAGAACCTATACTCAGGTATGAACATGCCTTCGAAGGGGCAAGACACTGATATTAGCTGACCATTGGAGCAGCTGGTGGAGAGTAAGACTTAAGACCTGGAAGCTGTTGCCTTCCTCAGCTTCCACCTGCTCCTCGTTCCTGACCCTACATGACCTTGTGCTACCCTCTAAGCTAAATGCTGAACCTGTGCATATGCTGCAGGCTGCTGACCCATGTTCTAGAGAGTATCAGACACATGGAATTAGAAGGAAGTGCTAACACAGCCCTTTTTTCCTCACTTCAGTGTAGAGAAACCTTTTGACAGTATGAGTTTTCAGTTGTTGTTGATGTAGAGGATGACTTTTCATAAAGTATATGAAGAAAGCATGAGTATTTGATGTGTTTGTGCTGGAAAATCTTTCTTTGTCTGAGGTACTTAAGGTTAAAAACAGAGTTTAGCATTTTACGGTGGAAAACTTTTCTATAACATTTCACACTTATGCCGTAGGCTGGGCTAGAAACATTGCAATAACCATATTACCCATGCTATTTCAGAAAAACAAAAAATGAATAGAGGTTATGCATTAAAAAAGAAAAAGGATAAACATACCAAAACCTCTTAATATTAGCTTGGAGGAGGTTTTGAAAGGATGGGGAAAGAACACTTTTATTCTCTAATAAAAATATTTTTATTTTTTCTAATAATAAAAATATTTCCTTAATATTGAGTCACAGGGGAAAAAAATGCAGCAGTTGCTAGAGACCAGTGGAGGACTTTATTATTTTTGTAATCATCGTACAGTGAAGTGATTCTGCCCAGGAAAGAACCCAAACCTTCTCAAAATATAACCAGTTGTAGAACTACCATTGGCTTCAACAGCAGCAGCATTTCTTAGAAAATTTCAATAGTGTGTTTTCATTGCAGTTGCTTGGAGTCCCTCTTTAGCATCCCAGATTGCCCATTAATTGCCTTATTTCATTATCATTAGATAGCTTTATCCTTTCCTGGCAACCTTGTATCCTGACAGTTTCCTGAACATCTTTGCATAGATTGTACTTTCACTGACTATATTCCCCTCGTGTACCTAGCAGTGCTGGGAGGTGATATGTGCCTTGTGATATCCAGGAAACAGAGGCTCTACCTGAAACCTGCTGTCAGCATGCTATCCCACAGCAACCTTTCTTCACTCATATGTGTGTTTAGCTTATGGATAAACCTTCTGGAAGAATGAATGGTTGGGTGGTCCTTTACCTGTAGATGTACAGGCATGATTGTCCTGACCAAGCAAACAGGACTGTTCTTTGCCATGTATGGATCCAGGTGGAAATAGTCTGATTGCAGCACCACATTCTATTACCATTCATGCTTCTTTTTGGCCCAACATCCTCCATCCTTGATCTTCCTGTGATGAGTTCTTCACAGCATCAGCTGTCTTACTACTAAGTTACTGGTATTGATGTCGCCGGCAAAAGAAAAGTAAAACTTCCCGTATTAATGGTGTCTCATGCTGACATCAAAAATTACTCCTAGTGACTGAATTGGTCTTAGGCCACTACATGACTTCAAGAGCGAATGGTCGGTTATTACCAAGTCTTACTTGCTAAAGACAACTAAATGAACTGGAAGATGAGTGTTACCTGCTGCTGAAAAGTTTCCATATGGCCATACCCTGGCAGGATGAACAAACGACTGACTGGTTTCAGTGGAAAATATTGAGCTGTAAATGGATGTTGAAAAATTTATTTCTGCTACCTGTATTTTACAAACGCATACAAGTACTATTTTCCATTGACAGGAACAACAGCCTCTTTCTTTTCTTCTTCAAGGAAAATCCTAAGCCAGGATCTTTTCTTCATGATACAGTTTCTTTCTGTTCTCTAAAGACCATTACTATACTTTTCCTTTTTTCCACTACATTCTGTCACAAAGGAGATCATACAGATGTGGCAGCAGTTGTACTTAAATCACACCAGTATGGCTTGCAGATCTTCTGTATGTTTCGTTACTCTCATCTTAGCTCTGTTGGGGTTGTCATACTCAAAGCCCACATCGCTGTCCCTGTGCATTGCACTACTTAGTAGCTGTGTAGCTGAACACAACAAACATGCAGACTGTGGATTTGAATGATCCTCTGTTCTATGCACGCCTTTTCTTTCCAAGGGGACTCTTCTTGAGAAGAGCCCAGGAACAAAGACATTGTTCACTGGGTCAGTTGGGGACTATGGCTTGAGCATAACAAGGGGAGATCCTACTTGACAGTTGAGATGCACTTGAAGAGATCCTGATGCAGAGCAGGAAATACTATATGTCTTTAGTATATGGGGTTTAATGTTCAAACTCAACTCAAAGGAATTTTTTTTTTTTAAATCTCTGTTTAATGAAAAGGTCTCAGCAAGCCTTGATAGGGGTACTTTAATTTTGTGCACAGACATCCAATTTCAAAGCTGGTTTCTGCTGCAAAGGACAATGAAAATAAAATATTTTGAAAAGCTCAGATCAAACAAGTCCATTTTCTGTAATTTATAGTCTGTGACAAAAATATAAAAACATTAAAATAGTATAAAACAAATATTGCAACATAGCATGACTTCTAATTTTTTTTTCTTAATTTTTGTGAAATATTGCTGCCTTCAATTTGGTATTCAGCACTGAAAAAATGTTCTGCTGGATAGTTGTCCATAAGCTGTGTTGTTAGCCCTGCTTCAGACCTTCCATTAAGTCCAAAGCTGTGAGCTGTCAGGCCTCGCCATCTGCTCCACCAAGTCCTGTTTGTTCTGTGTAGCCACCATTTTCAGTAGATGTTCATCTTTACAGTCTTCTCGCAATCCTGTGACTTGAATATTCTAGAAAACCTGAATTTAGCTTCCAGTGTTTTGTGAAATTAATTTTTGAAAGATTGATGGGATCAGCCTTTGCACCTTTATCTATGTTCTTAATTGTTTCTTATTTCAAAATGGGAACTTGTCTTGCAGGAACCACTTCACAATTGTTTGTGTGATTCAAACCTCTCTTTCTGTTCCTTCGGTATCACATTCCGGTGTCATCATTCCCTCTGATAAGTGACGCGGATAGTTTTTGGGGTTTTGTATCAACAGATACATAAAGTTGACTTCCCTACATCTATTCTACCATCAGTTGTAGAGAACTTGCTATACGTAATCAGAGAGGCCAAAGCTTTAACAACTGAACTACCTATGGGAGGTTTTATAGAAGAGAGTATTTATTTAATCTAATATTTTTCTTCTCCTGAGGAGGTAAAAGTGAACTTTTACTGAGTCTGACGTGTTAGCTTTAGCACTGCCCGTATAATCTCAATGAATTTCTTGATTTGTACATCAGTCTTTGAATCCAGAAGAAAATATGGCTTTTAAAAGTCTGTGAGTTTATTTTATGACCAGCTTATCTAGTCAGCCCCTGTCCAAGACAATTATGGAGAAATGGTTGTCTTTGTGCACTTCTCATTGCTATTCACCGGCAGGATAGTCATCAGAGGGTCACATTAAAGTTCATTCAATCAAAGCTGTGGCAGTAGCAATAGTCCGCCTCAGGTCAGTTCCATCTCTTGAGATTTGTAGGGCACTACCTGAAGTTATTTGCGTAATTTTATGTAGCATTAGTGCCTTGATACTTTGTAGCAGAGATTTCAAAGGCAACAGATCTGTATCCAGTGTTCTACCCCAATGACAATCCAATTATCTTTCCCCTCACTGTGTTATCGTAACCCTTTGTATGTATCCTTTAAGTTCCCTTTCATTTAGCTGTGATCTGTATATAATGTGTGTGTTATCTTTATGTTAGAGATAATAATTAGGGTTTGTATTTCTCTGTGCGGTTGTTTATGTACTTGTAATTGCCATGGGAACCTCTTCCTTCTACTTTTGAGATAATCTTTGCTGCAGTTGAGATAATCGTTGTGCTGCATAAGATGTTTAAGTTCGGATGAGATAAATCACAGCCAAGAAGTATCTGCTTTTCTTCATTGAGAGTAAAAGGATACTAGGTATTCCATATCTATATCTGAATTGTTTAGTTTGGACAAATCCCAATTGATTTCTTTGTCTATACACATATATAGTCGTGCTTACATACAGATATGTGTGCAGACACACAGATAGATAATTAAGCCCAAACCAGCCTGGTTACTTCCATTCTAGTAACATTTGCAGAGATTTTTATGAGGCTGTTGTAACAAAACAGTCTTAATTTCTGAAGTATGAAAAACTTTTTAGTTGATGTACACTCCTGGGTGTTCTGAAGAGATATCTAAGGTGTACTTTTTCAGCCTTGATGGCAGGGACAAAAGGCATGAAATCTCACAGCTGTGAAGAATGTTCTGATTAGAAATAAACAAAGTCTATATATTGATAGTTATTCCTCTCAAAGCCAAACTGCTATACTTAAGCTGATGTATTGGCATATTTTGATATCAAACCTTAGATACCAATGATGAGACAATAATCTAAATGTAATTTCTAAGGTATTTCTATTTTGGTGATTCTAAAGAGATTGTGAAACATTTTAATTTCTTGGAATAGGTGTTTATCTTTTTTAAAATACTAGAAATGGAAATATGTGTCACATGAACTGGTTCAAAAATCATAATTTTATATATTTTAATAGGAATTACTAAAAAGGTAGAAATATGAGGTACCATTTCATGGAGAAAGTAAATAGGAAAACAAAATAATAAAGCAAAAACAACAAAAAAGTATTGCTTACCATTGAAGAGGAGGAATGAATTTGTAAATCAAAAGACAAAACCAGAGACTGTTCAAGAATGGGGAAAAGACATTTCAGCTTCATTTCAGAAAATTCCAAGCAGGGAAAATTCAGCCCATGTTCCCCAAAAGGGCCAAGATAGATAGAAATAGAGGAGAAACAAACACTAGTTAAACCTCTTAAAGACTGCGGACTTGATTAGGTAGTAATAGGAGCCTTTCAGAAGACAGAATAAAGTTCTTACTGTGGTGTGCAACACACTGAAGAGCTTTATCAAGATGTTCTAAAGTCAAAGAACTTAGTCATGACAACAGACCAAATGAGAGATTTAGATTACTTTCTGCTAGATCACACACAATTTGTCATCCTTAATTTTGAGATGGAACATGCTTGAGATGAGGCTGAGGAAACGCTGTCTTATGGGGTTTAATGATGCATTCAAAGTACTTTTTTGAGTAATTGCTGCTGGTTGTTCCAAACAACACAAGTGACTCGCATAGATGACAGAATTTACAATTGAGACATTGGTCCTTTCTGACAGATGAATTTTCCCCAATTCTTCCTGCAGATAACAAAAGAAGAGAATTTAACTGTATCTTTTGATCAAGGCATTTTGATATGGTATCATAGCTTTAAAACACTTAGAAAAGATCTGGACTATATTGAAATCATGTTTTTTCCCGTTGATGTCTGTGTGATGCTCCATACCCAGGAGTAAGGGAAGAGGGTGTTCTTCCTTTTTCCCCCTTTTCTCTCACTGTTGAGCAAAGCTTACAAATTGCAGAAATCCCGAAGGGAAAGCAGATCTATTCACACATCTAGCTTAACCAAGCCGTCTCTTACCTGCTGCAAGACTTGTGCTTCTTAACTCCCTGTTTACTCAACTACATGAAAATTCTTTCAAGAACTGGCTATTTGGCTTACATTCATTTAACAGCCACAAACACAGTAAAGAGCCAACAAAAAAAAACTGCAGTGGGGTTTTAGCTGATTATTCCCATTCACCTCTGGCACAGGCAGAGTTTGGAAAGAACATTCATTTGGTTTAGCCAGTGAAACATATAGGTTCATGTTGTACTTTATTATCTCTCGGAGTCTTCAGCATCATGTAGGGAATATATATTTCAATAGGGAGAAGCAGTATGATAAGAGTTTTCGGTTAAGTTTTAGATCCCTACTGTAAATTAATATATTTTTGGAATAATTCAAAGATGGTTTTTTTAATGATTTTTTTTTAAACGGTGCTTTTCTGAGAGAAATAACTCTAATTCTATAAAAGTTCTCATTCTATAATTTTAAATTGTGAATAATGTATTTGTTGGTAATTTTGTAATGCTACTTAGAGTTGGGTCTTGCAGTGTTTTTATAAATTTTAGGGATAGTGTGTGCTCAGCTGTCTGAGAAGATAAAGTGGGAACTGAATGTGGGGTTTTTTTCTCCAGATCACAAGGGAGATTTGTGACTTTGAGTCTTCCCTGCTTTCCACATTTGTTCTGAGAGCATTACCTTGGTGAACTGTCTTTTTCAGGGCAAGGTGTAAAATTTCCATTTGCCCTCAATTTCTAGGAGTGCTAAGGTACTAAAAATGGGAATATACGTGAAAACTCAAAGCCTTTCTTGTTAGTCTTGCTTTGAACGTTTAAAGTGGTATGGATTAATGGATTGTGTTTGCAGAGTATTCTGCTTGGTTCTTTCTTCATCACCACGGTTGCTGCCTTAGACCCATTCTGACAGCTCTCGGTGCCTTTTCAGGTCTCGGGGGCTCAGACAAATGCTTCACCAGCGGTGACTGTGAGCTTTTTTTGCTCACTTCACCTTCTCTCTTTTGACTTGCCAACGTCTTATCCAGGTTTTGCATGTTTTACAGAACTGAATTTTGGTTTTGCTTACAGAAAGGAGTGCAATTTATTGTGGTTTTGCTAAAACAAGTTTTTAATTCTGCCTGAATTACAAGGTTATGATTTTCCCCATATATTTCTCTGAGTGGACATATAGAAGAACTTGGTGGCACTTGAGTAGTGGAAATATAAACAGCTCTTCATTTTCATTGTATGGTTTTTGCTGTAGTATGTGAGATTTCTGAAAGACGATGATAATCTAACATTTTGATTGTAATTTTTGTTTTTAAAGGGCACTATGAGGAGGTATATGACAACCAGCTTAACTTGGCCTACTGTTTCAGTGACTCTGAGGACAAATGGTTAAGTAATTACTTCTATGAGCAATGCTTTAACACAGCTCAACGAGTGAAAATTGATGGTGGGAAAAGAGAGGCTCAAGCACATGCAGACATGGGCATCATCAATGAGGAGCAAGGTAAGTCACTGAGACCATAAAGTGGCATTGTGTCAGCATTGAGACAGTCGTATTTGGCAATTTGTGTTTCATCACAGGGCACAGTGTTTCAATGTAAAATTGATTTGCAACCATAATTTAAAAGAAGTTTGAAAACTGCAGGTTTTGGAGCGGAGGAATAGGAAGACAAAGAAGTCTGTAGATATTCCCAGACCTGTTTCCTCTGACGTTCCATCTACAGTTGAAAGTACTCCATCAGATGAAAACAAAACACAAGTTTACAGGAAGCATTTGTTTAGCACAAAGGTTCTTCGGGTTTGACCTTACTTCCTTTTGTTTGTTTTTGACAAGAGACTGGTAATGCTGCCTCAGGCCGCAAGTGTTTGAGTAGGATGGTGTCTGTAGTTACACAAGCTGAGTTGATTTAAAAGAGGTACGAACACCTAATTCAGTTTAATCCTGCCTCCAGTTTACACTTGGATAAAACACTCTATGTTTTTGTGTTTTTTTTTTTTTTTTTTTTAAAAAAACCTACCTTCTGGTTCTCTTGGCTGAAAATGACACCCTGTTTGTTTGTACGTGACTGACACATGGGTGTTCGCTTCAGATTTATACCTTACCACAAGCTCCATTTCTCCATTCATGTACTTGTATCCTCAAACTGTGGGTCTGAAATTAGAAAAGATATTAGTAGAAATAACTGGAATCATAGAACAGCCCAGGCTGGAAGGGACCTAGGAAGATCATCTGGCTCAACCTTTCATAGGAAAGGCAGCCTAGATGAGATTTCTTTAGCACCCGGTCCAATCATATATTGAAAACCTCCAGCGATCAGAACTCTGCCACATCCCTTGGGAGGCTGCAGTGAATGGTTGTTCTCACTATAAAAAGATATTACTTATATCAAGATGAAACTTGTTTCTATATTTTAAAACATACATTACCTTTCATAACAGAGGGGTTTGTGTGTGCATAGCAGTCAGGGTATAAAAAAGGTGGTTTTCTATGTTTGTATAAAATCCTTTCATCTTGTGGAAGACAAGCAATGAGTGAGCCTCAAGCAACTGAATAAAACCTATCTTCCAGTTCTAATTCCTAAATGTACTGGATGCCTAATCATTGCTTCAAACATGTGGTTTGTATAGTCATTACATTTTTAAGTTTGACTTTGAGTTGAAACCATTCCAACTTTGAGCTCAGCTTGTAGCTGGTTTCTCAAATAGAATGGCTTTTCTCAGAAAAAAAAGATGATTCACAGAAATTGAAATATTTTGTTGAAATAGTGTAATTCCAGTAAAAGCCTGGCAGAATGGATATTTTGAAAGATGGCATAATTTCCCAGCAAAAACCTAGATGTAAAACGTAAAACCTGCAGGATTTTTTTTTAATTGAAACGTTATTGTCCTGGGTTTTTTCCCATGTTCTCTTAAAGCTGAAATATCACACCTTTTTAAAAATATTTTCTAGAATGCTGGTCATTCACACTATTTTCCTCTGGACTGTTGCCATATCTTTCTTGCCTGCAACACCCAGAGCTGGATTCGGTTTTAAAATTTGAGTTCATAACAACAGCGGTCAAGAAAATGGAAGGATTACTTTTCTTAAAAGTTGTATTTTTATTTGTGTTTTCAGGTATGACATCTGCAATCTTTGTTTCAGCATAAATTGCATACTCAATTCATGACCTTCAGTGATCTCTAAGTTCTTTTCTCAAGAATTGTTAAGTAGCTATTCTGTTCCCTGTGCTGGGATCACCAGTTAGTTCTGCTTAAATGTGATACGTTGCTTGCACAAAGCAGCATCCTATGTATTGTAGCAGTTTCTAGAAATCGTCAGGACTGTTTTGAATTCTGATGTCCTTCAACATGCTTTCTCTTCTTCCTAGTTTGGCGTCATTTGAACATCTAAAGATCATTTTCCTATCCTGTAATTCAGATCTTTAATGAAAATGCTAAGTAGTAAGCTGGACCTAGGAGAGGCAGCTGTGGAACCTCACTGACTACCTCTTCCCATACTGACAGTGAACTATGAAACCCAATGTCTATATAGGATTTCCTAACCAGTTTGCAGTCATCTGACAATAGCTGCATGTCAAATATGCTTCCCTAATGCTTTACAAAAAAGTTATATGGCAGTGAGAGAGAATTTACTAACTTAAATAGGAGATGGGTTTCATGACATTTGCTTTTGTTGTGTTGGTGTTGGCTAAAATACTTTTATGTTTTCTCTAAATGCTTGGGAATAATCTGTTTGACTATTTACTTAATCTAGTATTGTTCTGGGAATTGAAGTTAACCTAAATTGTTTTCCAGTAGATAAGATATTACTTGCTTAAAACCCAGCCAGTCACAGCCAAGTAATTTTAATTTTGAGTGAAAAATTCTTAATGTGGTTCTCTGTCTGATACCCAGTAGAATAAAATGATTGAAGTTGCTGGATTTTTTTTGCAACTTTTCACTTGGTCCTTCAGTTACTAAAAAATAAAACTATGAGAAGGTGCATAAAAGCAAACACCCCTGTCTATTTGTAGCTTCAAAGGCTCATACTGACTCACTACTGTTATCCAAGCACTGCCTAAAAAAAATTTACATTTCCCACTTTTATGATGTTAAGCAAAAGTTGTTCAATACTTAAAAATATCTTTAAGCCCATTGCAAAAGCACAGAAGTAAAGTTATGAAATATGCTTTGAGATGCTCAGAGGAGGGGAAGTTTCGTTTTCCTGCTGTAAAATATTAGAAACTTCCAGAAGAGAGGCTTCTTGTTAACATTGGTAAGGAAACACAAAGCAAGATGCGTTTTCACTGCTCAGGGTAAAGCTCCACTGAATCTGTAGGGTCTGTCTTGTGCAAATATTTCCTTTCCATAGAGAGAGGTGAAAAAATGAAGAAGCTGAGAAAAAGACAGCAGGTGTATTCCATGTGCTTTTTATTTTCAGTGGGTTAAAAATTAAAGCAGAAGTTCTGATTGAAGAAAAACTGCAAGAGCCGATGTTGAGTTGGCATTGTATAAAATTGCATGAGTATTAATGGTGGTATAAGTAAAATTCTAAACATGCTATTTTTGATATCAGAACAGATAGATATAGCTTGTAAATTAAATGGTCTTTTGTTAAGTTATTTATAATGTTGTAATCTGTGAACTGAATGAGCCAGATGGCTACTTGCTATGAGGATATATACAGGAATAGATGTACATGTATAGACATGTCCGTGTGCATTATTATATACGTTTAGGAATAAGTATGTGTACCTATATAAATAGAGGGAGGTGTGTGTAGGTATGAAGATCATTTACATGATCTTTCATCTGATTTAAATCATCATCTCTGTATTAACTGCATGATTCGTAGTGCAGCCAGGAAGGCAGGAGAATTTACAAGAATGAGGAATTAGCCTTATGGACACTCATGTGTGCAGCCTTTTAGAATTCCTTATCTTGTACCAGTTCTTTTCAGTTCTCTCACCCAATAGTGTAACGATATAACTTGTGAGTGGAAGCTGTGTATATATGCTTAGGACTGATTGCTTGGGAGTATAAAGTTAAACATGTACTTGTGAAGATTGTTGTTTGCCTTGGAAGCAAATCAATAAATTTGCTGGGTAATTTTTGTGTAATCAAATTTAAAGTTCTTTTGACTTTCAGCCTGGTCCCTATCCTAAAGGTTGGATATAATCTGATGTTCATTAATCTTCAAAGCTAAATATTTGAGGTGTCAGCAGTGTAGACTTCAGTCATGATATTTGGGTGCAGGCAGTTAGTGGCTGTGGGTACATAAGGGAAAGAAAACAATAGTAATAGGGTAGCCCGCTACAGACACAAACAGAACATTCTGCTCGGAGCAAACATCGTTTTAGTGGTAGTTCTTTGCAGAAAGAGATTTTAACCTCATCTTTAAAAAAACTCTGCAAAATATAGTCTCTGTTTACAAGTTACCCAAATGAGATGCTACTCATTGATTATTGTAGGAGTGTTCAGATCATGATCCTATTCAACTAGCTGTACTCACCCCGTAGTGTGTCTCCTCAGGGGGCTGATATAAATTGTTTTATTAGTTTGGTTACTAGTCATTTTCTCATATAGCTATTAAACGTGCTGACATTACTTTATACAAATCAAAAAAGCAATGTGATTTTTATTTTTTTCTCACACTAAATCCAGCATTGCTTGTCATCCAAGTAAGCACAGACTTTGTGGCAGAACCTTAGTTAAGAAAAACTAATTAAAAAAAAAAATTTATTCCTATGCTTTGAATGTGTTTTCAGTAGTAATATCAAACATTATAAATGTGTGCATTTTTCTTCATTTCAGAGAGTAAGATTATCATAACCTGTGATAGTTCTATTATATTAGTGTAAATTCTACTGAAGTTAATTGTGAACAGATTTATATTGTTGTACCTTGCATAAGAAATGGTTTGAGTATACTGATAAACATAATGGCTGGTGCTAGTTTGTATAGGTTCTTACACTGCCAGCACCCATCATGACAATATTGGAGTGCTTTCTGTTTGGTATTACATGGCTAACACCTATTGTGCATGAAATGATGTAGACCTTAAGTATACACATCCCAAAGTTTTGGATAACTTATATCAGTAACAGAAGCAGTCCAGGGGGAAAAAAGGAATTAGTACTTGTAGGAGCTATTTGCTTCATATAGGTTATAACAAAATTAGATATATTCCTCTACTATTCAAAAGCATAATAAACCCAAATATCTGAAAGCGTACTTGTTCTAAAAGCAACCATCAAGGTCATTGCAAGTAATACAGACGTTTGTATAAATATGTGTGTGTATATATGCATGTACGCATCCGTATGTAAACACACATTCAAATATCGCCAGTGCTTTAAACCCAGTACTTCAGATACCAACAATTCAATCTTAATGTCAAGCAATTCTGCATTTCTGAGAGAAGCTTGAAGATAACTAATGCACATGTCCGCTGGTGATCTTCTAATACAGACGCATGACTGTTCTGTTCTCAAGGCAGCCCCTTACAAAAAGATAGATTAGAGGTACGCTGTCTGTGGGACAGTGGAGCAGGAAGAGTGATGCTGAGAACTCTGGAGGAAGCAACAACAACATCAGCACTACGATGTCATTGTAAAGATCTATCCTTCCACCCTCAAATGATACAAGGATCTCAACGCTTACCTTTCAGACTTTAGCAGCAAAGGCAGACATTCACAGGTCAGGGTTGCTTTCCTGCATGAGTAAATGAAGCAGTGCTCGGGTATGTCTGTGAGCATTGGAGCGCAGGCTAGGGCTAAAATGGTGTTAATAGTTTGTGCTAACTTGGACTTTCCTGCCCTGCAATTATTCACTGGCACAGTTTGGTAATTAGGAGTGTTTCAGGGACTTTTCCTTAACCGGCAGCTCGCAAGCAGCCATGCTGCTTTGAAGGGTAAGAGAGTTTACTAGGATCAACACACCTTTCCATACCTGTTGGTTGCAGTACTTGAAATACTTCTGGATATGGTTAAATAACTAGTTTTGAGAATGCATATAAATATCACAGTAGACTCCAATGAATTCCAAATGTAAATCAGTGCCATGCCGGAAACTGCATATCCCCTGGTATGAGAACTGAGAGGTGTGTGAAAATTGTGCCATTAATCTCAGTGCAGTGGTGGCTTTGAATTAGTCATCGGAGTTAGATTCTGGTAACGCATAAGGATCAACAGAAGTGGAGTCACACTTCTGAAATGCTTACAGACCAGAAAGGCTAAAGGCAGGCAGGACTAGTAAGGGAAAGGGGCAGACTGCAAAGCAAACAGCAATGTTAGATACCTCAGTGCTGATGGCTGTAGCATACAGCTAATCCATAAACCAAATTTTGTCTGTCTTTGTGTGTTTTGTAGATTGCAAGTCTTAAATTCCTGATCAGGCTCTCCTTAGTCCTTTCTAAAATAAGCTTAGACATTTCAAAAAACCTGCCATATTCAGCAAACCAGTGAAGGATTTTTAAGTGTTCAGTCTTAATCCAGTTCTGCCTTGATTATAAGCAACATTAAACTCCTGTTGCTATTCAGTCAGAGCAATGTTATTCCAGAGCTGATCGCTTCTGATCCTTCTGCATACACCCCAAAAACATTAATAAATTTGACCTAATTGATGAGAGAGGTACAATTGTCCTATCTGTAAGTGTGAGTAAAATACAGTCTATTTCATGTTAGAATTTTATAGAGACTTTTCTGGTTAAAAGGCCTACTGAAATTATAAGTAAATTTAATTAATTTGTTGTTAAAAAATCCAAAGCAAACAAAAAAACCCCGAAAAAACCAAACCACAGAGTTCTTACAGACTCTGATTTTGGATTAAGACTGAGGAGTAGCATTACACCTATGCTTTTACCATACTGTTGAAATTCAAGTTTTTAATCGGGGCATTGTAGAAGCTGGTGGAAAGATTCCTATCTAGTTTAATGGGCATTTGTTCCAATCTTCCGAAGCTTAAGTATTAGTTACTAGATATATTTGGTAAACAACAACTTAAAAAACAGCTTATAACATCATCTCTTTGTTTTGGAACATAAAAAGTCTAAACTAATTATTTTCTTGTTCTTAGCAGGTCCTATTTAATCCATTACTGAGAAATGGTTGATTTTGTGTTTTGAATTGTTTCTGGCAAGTGTTTTTCAATTAGAAACTGTAATGTATAAATAATTGAAACTCAGCATACATTCATGAGTATCTACGCAGAGGAAATACGCACGTTTAATCAGAATTTCCCCAATTGGTTTGCCTTCAGGCAGAAATCATTTCTATTCATATAAATATATAAAAAAAGCATGTTAATATTGCAAAATGAAGTCCTAAAAAGGTTTAAAAAGGTAAAAGTTAAAATTGCTTCTGAAATTTCTTATGCTTTTGTTAGTGCACTTTTTGCGACTTTGTTTTAATTGCATAAACATGCAGCATCTTTTGCTAGGCAATTCTTAAGTATAGCCAGAGTAAAATTCACCTGTGGGGTGGATGACCCACACACACCTTCGTCATTGTTACCTGGGGTGCAAGTCTGCCAAGCCCCCTTACAGCACGATGAGGATCTGCTATTTATAATGTAGAAATGGCAAGTGCTGTTTTACAATTTGATTGCACAAGACAACCCTGCGGGACAACATTTGTGAAGAGGGGTACGTTTCTTTCTTACTATCTGTGGAGTGCAGAACTGCTACTGGTAACAGTACTGCTGCATTGGGACTGTCCAACCTGCGGATTTAATGTTGTTATGTTTCCAACATGAGGTGTATAGCCGGTATCTAGAGGTCTCCATAGCATTGTATTCAGAAGCGCAAGTCTGACATCGGAAGAGAGCAAACTAAACCGGATTCCATCTCTTTCTTCAGGAGCAAAAGCAACTCAGATTACCAGCTAATAGCTACCCAAGGCCTTTCTGGTTCCATTGGTCCTTGAATCTCTAACTCAGACACCTTCTTGTAAGCAATTTCTTTTGGTTTAAAATGATACCCAGATAAGTTTGTGATTTTCGATAAAAGATTAGCCTCATAACTTCTTTCTCTTTATGATTATTCTTTTTGGTCCATACTATGGAAAAAAAAAAGTGAAAATTGATATAAAGATATAAATACCTATGTAATTTTTTTCATAGGAAGCATGAGCGCTAGCCAAAACGTGGCAGTGATGTAAAGGAGAATCGCAGTTGTAGAGATTTAGAGGCTATGTATCCTTTGAGGCAGGAGCCACCGTTTTGTTGTGTATTTATACAATTCCGTTTCCTGTATTGTATCCCTATATAAATTGAAAGCTGTATGTGACCATGCTGCTGACTGGCCAGTGCTTGCTTGCTGGTCGGCCAAGCAGCATGCTGCCCTCTACAACACGCACAGCAGAGTTCTGCCTGTCTTTCTGTCTGTTTGGAATTTGTCTATCCTCAAGCTACTAATTTTCCAAAAAGTGGTGGAAACTTATTGTCCTATGGACTTCTTACCAATTCTTCAACCAAATTTTTAAGTTCACTCCAAATATAGTTAAAGGATAGGATGGTTGCATAGGCTCGTTTCCTTTGGAGACTAACCTTAAAATGTCTTTTCCTACATTGTTTGGAGAAAACACATAGCGTGTTTCATCTGATTATTTTAATTTTTCTTCATATAACAGACCATATCCAGTAGTAACCAAATGCCATTGATTTATCGTGCTATTCTCCCCTTGGCCCAGGTTGCATATCCCAGATCGCTAACTTTTAAGATTTAGTCCTGGTTGTGATTATTGATTCCAAGCAAGTTTTTCAGGAAAAGATGCGTAGGAAGAGTTCAAACCTGAAAACTTACTCATATTTCTCCAAATCTTATATCTTTGGCTACATATACCTGTTGTTATCTTCATGTAGAGACGTATACTTAAAAAGAGTCTCCAGATCGGGGAACTTTAGAGACAGGAAGAAGCCTTTGCTTAATGGGACATGGAATTCTGCATTTGGCCATTCAGAACAATTCCAGTCATTGATTTTCATCTTAGCAACTGCAGTTAACTCTGCTTTGTTCTTCTGCACTAACACTGTTTCACAAAGCGGTTATATTGTTTGGGGTTTTTTTTCTGGTTGCTTAAGAGTTGAATACCTAAGTTAGCTGGGAAAAACTTGATTGTAGAGCATAATTTTAAAAGTTTAAGCAGCAAATTGCTAAGAGATGAAGTCTTCAGATAGAATGCTTTTCTCTGTCAGTCAGTGGCAGACAGCAGCAGTCGTAAATCCAGATGGATTCTTGGGAAGGACAGATATAAAAGGTTTATTTAATAATTGAGCTCATACTTATGCAAGCGCAGAATGCAGTTCCCAGATAAATGACAATGTATTACTACAGGGTTGTTACTGGTATTGGACTAGCAGGTACTGCATTGAATTGATGATATAGAAATTAGGTATGTTTTCAGTTCAAATTAGTATGCTCTTAAAGACTGAAAGAAGCTTCTGAACATGCAACATGAAAGCAAAAAGGGCCTGTTGAGTTCATAAAAATCTTCATATAGTTATTTTTTATTCTTATTTTTTAAAGGTGTTGGTATGCAATGATGATGTTTTGAGTGAGAACTCAGGCAGAATTCTATAGAATTCTTATTTTCACTTCTGAAAATACATACTGTGAAAATGAGAAAGCTTCTTCATGATTTTCCATCAGTTGATTTAAATCAAGCCTTATTACTTCCCTGTGCTTAATAATAATATTCTTTACACTAGGAAAAAGTAAGCAAGTTTGCCAAAAGCCTTCTTTATCTTTCACTGTCACTGAAGAATTGGGTTAGAAAAGTGGCAAACGGAGAATGTTTCAGTTCTGATATAACACCTGGGGACAGGTGTGTTTTCTTACTTTCTAATGAGAAGCTCTTCAAAACATTCACAGCAGTGCTTAAGTGCTAATTCTAAACTATATAATTTGCATTTTCCTTCAAAGTTTTGATGTATGAAAATAAAAAACCCTTAAATTATTTTCTGTTCTTAGGTATTTGATTCTAAAGTTCATTTTCAAAGACATCATAAAATTACTGAACTATTGCTCCTGTTTATGTTGAACTATGAAATATGTTGTATCAGAAATATTTTAGAAAAAACTTGGACACTTGACTATAATGTGTAGCACTCAAGTAATTTTTTTTTTTATATACACACTTCTGTAAGAATCACATTCTTAATGTTTTTGGTATCAAATGCTGCTCTGTTTGCTATATGTGCATGTTCATAAGATGATGACATTTAATGAAGAGATCTTTTTAAAGTATTGATAGCCATGAGTAAATTATACTATGTTTGATCTCTGTTAAAGATTCAAAGTCCAAGGTCTTTGAATAGAACTTAGAATAAAAATGTAATTAGGTTACATCCCTAAAGTCTGATATATCTTTAAACAAGACTGCAAATGAAACTTTATTAAAACTTCAAATGAATTATTTCTTTGCTTTTCTAAATTCTTTTTCCCTCTCTCCTTTTTCCCTCCCTTCTCTTTCATGTCTATTACTGACATTGCTGCTTGTATTTTACCTGTCTTTTCCAGGGTATTTTAATTATTTACTGCTTAATGAGTAGTACTGAGATGAAGCTTCATTCAAAGCTGCCCGCTCACTAACAGATTCTTTTGCTTCAAAGCTTTGCAAGGTCTTGGACTACTGCAGCTGAACCGGCAGTTGTCATCATAAACTTTCCTGGAGGCAGTGTTTCCTTTCAATATCTGATAAAGGAGGTGCTGTTTCAAAGATGCCTTCTCAGTGGGACTGAGAGCTGAGGAGATTGCTGGTCCTCAGACACTCTCAATAATCCGTAGAAGTCATAGATAAAACAAATATTGTGAAGCTATTAATATATCTTACTCCGAAGAGGATCATAGGATAATTCAAGTTGGAAAGGACCTCAGCAGGCCATTAGTCCCACTTGCTACTCAAAGCATCCTTCTGAAGTAGATTATCTGCACAACAGAACAGCTCCAGTGCTGGAGCCTTGCGTCTGATGTTACATTTACTGTTGGAAGCTGTGAAAAGTAAGGGGAATGGGGCAGAACTGGAGTAAAATGTAATCACTACTAAAAAATCATTTAAACTGAGGAAAGCACTTGACATGACTTAGCAAAAAAAGTAATTGAGTGAAACTAATCTCCTTCAGTGTCACTTTGTATATTTAAAAGATAATGATCATATTACTCTTTGAGATTAAATAGTAATATAATGTGTGTTCATCTGGTTCTATTGAGCTAAAAGAACCCTCAAGCTCTGAAAAACAGAACTGCAAAGCATGTGCTATTCTTCACTACTCATCACCCCATTTTTGCCTCTCTCCCCTCTCTGCGTTTCAATATCTGCCTATAAACACTGACATACTTGTGAAAGCTGAAGTGTGAGCACGCCACCACGTGTGGGGCTGCTCTTGTTCAAAGCCTGGAGCCTTATATTGTGACCTTCCTGAAGACTTTTTGCATCTTAGCCTTTGCATATAGAAAGCACTTTGATGCTTTACTAACGTGAAAGAGGAAGGTTTGAATGTCATCGTGAAGGAAGAATTCCATTCTCTTTAAAATGGGTATGTTGTCTGTTCAGCTAGTGTTCAGCATTGTTTGCTGTGTTCTCCAGGTTAAAACTGACAGATTTTAAGAAGTTTTTTTGTATATAATCAAACAAATCAGAGGAAGGCATCTGATAAAATATGTTAACCTAAAAAGAGAAAGGAATTTTAATTGTCAACCAAAATTTTCTGTGCTAAACGGTGTTGCAAAGCCTTCAGAGATTCTAGATTCCACCTCAGACCTAGACCTCTGTGAAAATGACTGAAATATGAACGTTTTTTCCACAGTTAAGCCTAAAGCAAAGGGAAAAATCAGTGATATAATGTAGTTCAGACAGCAAGACAGTAATTACAGGTATGTTTCTAACTTCCAGGATTAAAGGTTACACTTAGTATGAAAGGACTCTTTGATTTATTATTGTCTTTCATGTACATCCATGTTATATTTTGTACCACTCGTAAAGTATATGTGAGGTGTGTATGCATATATTTTGGGGGGCAATCCTGTAATCGACCCCAGATTTTCTTTGTAGAGTTACTCTGAGTAGTTGCAGTCAGTCTAGGGAGCAGCTGTATGTCTCTTAGAGAAAATCTGAGAGGTTTTGTGTAGAGCCAGAATCAACTTAAGAAGGCCTGGAGCTAACCCAGAATTTCGAGGGTACAACGCAGTAACTGGAAGAAAGGCAAGAGGAGGACATTTGTTCCCATCTCCCTACAGCAGTGCCTGTTCCTCTTGTACTAATTCTTCATGTTTTCTTGTAAGAACAAGACAGTTTTTCATGGCAGTTCCTCTCCTGGTAATGTGCTCTTCAGTTAATTACAAGTTTTTTCTCTTGCTGGTCCTCATTACACTCTCCCCAAAGCAGCTGTCATTCCAGTTGCCTGTGGGGAAACCCACCCTTCTTTGCAGTTCAGTAGTGTTGGCAGCAGCAGGGGAAGGGATTGGAGAGCAGATGGGCAGGCAACCCAAGAAACTAGTATTATCCCAAGTTTGTGAGGTGTCTATTCAAGAACCCTTTAAGCAACATCTCTTTAGAGCATTTTTATTATCAAAATGTGTTGATGGTGTGGTATACTGTGAACAGTCCTACTGTGGGTGCTACATTGGGCACTGTCCTCTAGGTTTATATAGGTTTATATAGGTATATATTGAGTATTTGAGCTTTAAGGCAATTAATTAAGGTCCTCTGAGAACAAGACTGTGTGAGCTGATGCTCACTGGATTCCTATAGTTATTTTGGGGGCGGGGGGGGAAATGTTTTGGACAACAGATACTTGTTTAACTAATATCAGCAGGAATAATATATCATTCTCTAAACTGCAAAACTAGCAGTCCTTGTCCTAGACAAGGGAACATAAAATGCCATCTTTTTGTGCCGTAGTCTCTGTCCATCAATGCTTGTATCTCAGGTTGTGTGATGCCCAAATTTCTTTTATCTTCCTCCTTCTTCATGTCCTCAAGCCTTCTACTTCTCCGGCATGCTTTCAGTTGGCCTTGAGCAGCTTAGACTCTGGAGAGAGATCTGCTGGTGTATTGTCAAATTGGGGAAATTGTCAGAATAGCCCATGATGAGCCAGTATGTTCATTACAATATTCTTATGAACCGTCTATGTTATTTTGCTAAAACCCTCTGTGGAATCTTTCTGAAAAATGTTATCAGCTCCTGTATAGTAAAGCATAAAAAGTTATTTTCATTTATCTTAAAAATGCTCGCTTTGATTGTTGTCTGATGATTGGTTGTGTTTTAGAGGAATCTTGTAGAGTGGAACCACAAAATTTTATCTTAAAAGTCTTCCACAATTTTTGCCTTGCTTTTGCATGTGGCACATAAACTCAGGTTCTTGCATCTGAGATCAGTCCCAGTGACTTCTGTACAATTCCTTTCACCTCAGGAGGCTGTGGTTCAGCTATTTACTGAATGAGAGTCTTGTTTTATGATACTTGGGAGCTTTTTGTTCCACCTCCCAACGCACCCCTGTTAAAGACGACCTCGGTACATGGTGTCTTATACTGGAAACTGTGACAGATTCTTCACTATTTCAGCATAAAGCATGCTTCCGTAATTATTGTAATTGAACCTAGCTCTAGATTAAAATATACTATAATAGACATAAGGCTTTACTGTTCCTTTAGGTTGTTGTCTTAAGCTGAAAGTGGAGTATTTCCTAAAGTCTTCAACAACTATTTACAATTTAAAATTAAATGCGCTTCTGCTTATACAAGTGCTGCTGAAGAAACATACCAAACAGACCCGTCACTTTTGTGTGTAATTGTTTCTGTGGCGTTACTTTCATCGGTGACCGTACAAGCTGATAGAAAAGGAAATCATTAGGTGCTCTCAATATTGCTGAGGCATGGAGCTAGAACAGGTCAGCCACTGCATTTTGCAGATTGTGACATTTTAAATTACCTGTGTGCTACTGGAAGCAATCTGTGGACCTAATTAACATCTCACCTAATTAACATCAGGACTGTACGTAGAGAATTCTAGATAGTTTTGCACTGCCTTTATTTATTAATTACCACATTATTCAAATTTGCTATCTTTAATTTTGGTATTGAAAACTTCAGATTTGTGTGCTGTTTTCTTAAGTGGGAGTAACTTTTTTTTCTTCCTCCAAGTAATCAATGCACTGCTGAATGAGTTCATTTTAATGCACTCAATCATGCCTCTAATGTTTGTAGCTTACGGGCGCAAGCATCAGTAATGCAGGAATGTTATATGGCTTTAGTTTGGGCCATTTCATAAAATATTCATGGAATCAAAAATGTGCATCAAAATAGCGGCTGGGAGAATTACATTTATGTGCCTGCTTTTATGGCAGCTTCACATTTAAACCCATTTGTGTTAATATCTAGTCAATCTTTCTACTTAAAAAAAAAAAAAGGCAAAATAGTAGTCTCCATATATACCCCTTTTAGTTTGATATCTATTTTAATACAACAAATGTGTATTTTTGGAGTGGGTTTTAGGAAGGGGAATTTTAGAGGGAGTTTTAGATAATGTAAAAACGTTTCTCTTCAGTATTTACAAAACTACATTGAGTTCTTTTGCTTGAATGAATAGATTTATTTTTTTGACTTCTAAGCAACTTAGTGAAAACTGTAGCACAAATCTTTGTGCATACGTATGTAGTTGCTGTGAAAATAAGAGTAATTTCTAAAATTTGATGCTGTTAGTGGCAGTGTAATGTCTTATATTAATATAATTGTTTAAAACGGATTCTTTACTTCCAAAATTATATTGTGACAATGTTTCCCTCCCATATTTAAGATTAAACTACTGCTGGTAAGATTTCTTTTGTTATGCTCTGAGCTACATTAAACCATAACATTTTAGTAGTGGTAGTATATATACTGTGAGAGTTGCATTTCTGGTTTTTGATTCCCTTTATGAACAGAGAAGAGATACCAGAGATTCTCAAACTCCATTTAGTAAATGCTGAGCTAACTTCTGCATGGCAATGGGAAAAGAAATATGCAATTGCTGTTAATGTTGCCAACTGATAATAGCTATACTGCTCTGTGTAACATTTTGAAAATAGATTTTTCAAATATAGATTTCCTAGAAACACCTTTTGGATTTTCTCTTTGAATTCCTAGAGGTATAAAAGATCATTTCTACAAAATATTCCAAGTGATTTTCCTCCTCATTGTTTTTCCTCTCATTTTGCTTCCCTATTTTTTCTTTCTTCTTTCAGTTGATAAAAAAAGTCATTTAAAACTCTGCCTTGTCACTGCTCAGGTGAGATAAAAATAATCTTACACTAAGAAATGTTCTGTAACTGGCTTATTTCTTTATTTAATGTTTTGCAAGACTTTCAGATAGCATCTACCTATGTCTGTGCCTAACAGTTACAATAGTGCAAGTGATTAAAAATTGGAATGTGCTGGCCAGATCAATTCCAACTGAACTGACTCATGACAGTGAATAAACTTGCCACCCCCCTGAAAACATTATTCTTCCACAACATTTGAGGTTCACATAAACATTATGGATTAAAGAAATGGGCTGATATGTTGTTTGCTAATGAGGACAAGGGATTTCATATTATTTTGATGGAGAAATGAGTTCCAGAGTCTAAAATGTTTTACCTTCCATGAATTTGAAAGGTCTCCAAATAGCTAGTATTACTTGAAAGAAGCTTCAGAAAGCAAATTCCCAGCTGTGTAAGGGCTTTCTGGTCAAGAATTCCATCTTTCCATCACTTAAACTGGCACTTTTTTCTCTCAGCATCTTCTATTTTTGGTATTTCTGTGAGCAGATTACTTTTTACTTCATAATCTTTCTCGGTAGTTCAGTGAAGACAAATGTAATTTAGTTCTGTTTGAATCCTACCAAAAAGATTATATTGCTTTTGCGTTTTGAAGCTTGATGTAGATGGATTGTCTCGAAAGAGGTTTCACGGCAAACTGGCAAAAAGGATGTCAGGTCACAGCTCTTATGATTAGGTCAACTCTTAAGAACTATGGGGTACATGGAATATATGAGTTCAATTTCTAGTCTGACAAACTTTCTCAAGGGGATACTGCAAGTGAGGAAGCATTGGGTAAGAATTACCATATCCGATAGTTCTAACAATCTTAAACAATAGTTCTGAAGGTTGAACATATAATTTACCTAAATGATGTGACTCATTAAAAGGTTATATTACAGAGTCTTAGAAGAAACACAGATACTGTGTTCAGCTTCAGATTACATATCTAGGTGATACCATTCATTTGCTTCCAATTCTTCCTAGACATTTTTGAGTTACCCATGCATTAAACTCTATCATTTTAATGAATCCATTACAAATGTAGTGAAACTAGATCAATTAAGTGTATGGTAATATCCAATTAGTTTAATAAACTTCGGGGAGAATTCCAAGGAGGAGTCTGTATGTTCTTGTAAGTATCGAAGTGAATAAAATGCTAGATCTAGCTATTAACATTAAATTTCAAGTCAACTTCCCGTCATTTTTCTCAAAGTCTACACCAGCTGCTTCAATTACTATCTTAAATATGCATTTAGCAACTTGGATAACTAGAGTTCTGTTGACTCCCGAATTGGACTTGCCCTAAGAATTTAGCTGACCTGGTTAGACAGAAACCCAAATTCAGATTGGAAACCTCTTCAGAATGGGCAAGAGGCTTCCATCTAGGTTTAGAAACTCTACGTCTCTATTTCCTGTTACATGGACTGTCAGTGAATCCTTAAACAGCTTGTTCTGGTCGTAATAATTTCACTGTGCTTGTCTGATGTCAAGTATGCGACATTTTGGAAAGAACCTGTAGATCTTTTCCTGTTCCTGTCAGTTCACAGGGTCTGATAGCTACTCTGGCAATAACTTTTTTTTTTTTTCCTTGTCCCCAGCATTTTGGGCCATCTCTCATTTGGGCACTTTGTGTCTTCCAGGACTCTTATATGAACCATAGCTTGTAAAGCCTTAAAATGATTTGTCTATGAAACTCATTTAATTAGTTGCTTCTTAAATGAGAAGTTTCTTGTGCTTATCAATTTTAGTTGAACTCATTTTAATCATTAGAGAAGCTTAATATGAAAATAAATTTAATTCTAATAAAGATAAGAGTTATGTTTTATATTGCTAAGTTGAAAGTATGGTTATAAAAGGGTAACATATGCAAAAGACAAATTTAAATTAAGTTAATAAGAGGAATCTGTCATAGCTGTTCTACTGCCTCTAGGCTGACTTGGAGGCCTGGGGAACTAGCCTCGTTTGCTCTCAGAATGCTTAAAGAAAGTCCTTCTCCAAGCTCCCCTCCCTTCCTTTCCTATAGTTGGGAAACAACTTTTCTCCTTCCTGGTTCTTTCTGTAATTTGAATACAGCGCTGTAAAAACAATCTGCAAAACAGTAATTGTGTCAGAAGAGCTGTAAACTGAAAACACATCTAAAAAAACCTGAGGGTTTGGGTTGTTTCAGCTTTTAATAGAAATAGCAACTGATACCTTGACAATCTATGGCACAAGATTCCTCCATCACACCCACAAACTTACAAAAGAAGGGTCGTGTTCACAGTTCTTCCTGCTACAGAACATTCTTTGTAAACAAGGTACTGTGACCAGAATGCACTCTTTTTTTTTTTTTTTAATATAAATGGTCTTATCTTGCCTCCTTCCCTTTCTGTACCCACTATGTATGAGGAAAGCTTTTCTGTTCTTTCAAAGGACCTTGAATTTCCATTGTCCAGAAAGCAGGGAAATCTGGATTTCACACATACACAGAGATAAATCGAGCTGAAGAGAGAGGGGAGAGAAGAACGACTTGTGTGTTAAAATGAATTGGACTTTATCTTCTGACTTTCCTTTGCCTTAAAGATGTTTGAGTAACTTACATTTGAAGAGCTCAAAGTGTATTTCTTCAAGCTCTACAATTAATCTGTTAGTAATTAATGCTCTTCCAGTAAACTTACAACATAAACTAGTAATAACTGCTGAATAAATTACTTTGCATAATAATTATTTCTAATCAATTTATTTGAGTAAAGATCTTACACAGTTGTGATACCTCTATTCTCAAAATTTCAAATGTTTCAGCACAGGTTTTCAGTATAGAAAAAGAAACTTGAGGAACATTTTTAATTGTGATTATTTATGTATAGATGTGATTTTGAAATAGGAGATCCACAAAGGCTATATTCATAAAGCTGTAATAGATAGATTTTCTAGAAAATGCTGACTTTGCATGCTCAGGATCATACACGCCCAACATTGTCAGTTTACAAAGGAAAGTTAAGTTTAAAAACTTATGTTTAAAAGAAACTACAGCATTACTGTTAACTGTGAGATTTGGCAGTGTTTTCTGTAAGTTACGTATTGAAGGTTCTTGAAAAATCTGTGAAATGATTGGCTGCAACTTACTTTCTAATGAAAAAATTATTATAGACTAATAATTTAAATTTTGTTGATTACACTAGTTGTAATTACAAATTATATTTTTCAGGTCATATCATGAAAGCTGCTGAGCATTATGAAGCATTTTATCAGCTAACAGAGGGTTCAACATGGAAGGATGAGACAGGCCATACTTACAATTCACTGGCATGTGAGCACCTCTGGAGAATATATACATTACTAGCAGACAAAATGCTAGCAAATAAAGAGCACCAACAGGCCATCAAAACACTGATAAAAGCTTTAAAAATGGCAAAAGAAGGTAGGTGGAAAATAACACTTTCACGTTCCTTTATTTGATGTGCATGCCATGGTTCTCCCAAGAGTAAAGCAGAAATTGTCAAGTGTTTGGGAGATTATTTCCTATGAAATTCAAAGACCAATGCTCTCAATACACTTCCAGATATCACTAAAGAAGAAATGCTTTATTGCTGACAACAAAGACTCTTTTAGATTCCTGAAAGCTTTATCTCAAAAAAAAAAAAAAACAAAAAAAACCCCAAAACAAACCCCTCCCCCCCAACCTTGCGAGAATAGAAGCATAAAACAGTGAACCCATAATCAGAAAGAGTTCATTGAGGGAAGATCAGCTCACTGATTTTCATTGGCTAGTCACTGTTGATTTGGCAATTGTTGAGTGATATTATCTGCTGGAACGATACCTTTTCATTCAACAGAGTAATTTAGTATGTCAAAAACCAGCTTTCTGTCATAAGTGAGGAAGATTTCTTCTGTACATCTTAATATGCATAAATACTTTGAAACCTAAAGTAAAAAATTACAGAATCAAACAATACCTGAAGTAGGAAGAGAGACCTCTGGAGATCATCAGATTCAGCTAGAGGAGGCTGCCTAGGACTACATCCAGCGAAGTTTTTAGTATCTCCACGGGTGAAGACTCCATGACTATTCTGGGAAACATTTTCCACTATTCAAACAGCCTCATAATAAAGAAGTATTTTGAGTTCAGAGGGACTTTTGGTTTCTGCCCTTGCCTCTTATCCTGTCACTGAGTGCCACTGAGAAGAGCCTGGCTCCCTCCTCTTTACTGCTGCCTAAGAGGTGCTGATAAGATCCCCCCTGAGCCTTCTCTTCTGTGGTCTCAACAGTCCCAGCTCCCTCAGCTTCTGCCCCTGGGACAGATGCACCCCACTAAGTCTCCCTCTCTCTTGTACTGGGGAGCCCAAAATGGTACACAGCACTCCTGGGGTGACCTCACCAGAGCTGAGTAGAGGCAAAGGATCAAGTCTCTCGAGCTGCTTGCAATGCTCTGCCTAATGCAGCCCAGGATCCCCATGGTTGCCTTTGCTGTGAGTGTGCATTGCTGTCTCATGGACAACAGGAAGCCCAGGTCCTTCTCTGCCAAGCTCCTTTCCATCCAGCCAGCCCACAGCCAGAGCTGGTACTTGGAGTTATCCCTCCACAGGAGCAGGACTCTGCATTTCCCTTTCCTGAACTGCAGAGTCTGCCATCATTTCTGCAGCTTGCTGTGGGCTCTCTGAATAGGAGCACAACTACCCAGCTGGTGGATCAACCATTCCGTATTGCCTGCAAACACGCTGAGTGTGCCGCTTGGTCACATCATCTGGGTCAGGAATGAAGATATTAATCAGTATTGGTGCAGTATTGATCCCTGAATACACCAGGAGTGACTGGCCTTCTGCTGGACTTCATGCTGCTGCTTACGACCCTTTGAAGGCCAGCAGCTCAGCTAGTTTTCAGTCTACCTGACTGTCTATTTATCTAAGCCACGCTTTATCAGCTTGTGTATGAAGATGTTATAGGAGACAGTGTCAGAAGCCTTGTTAAAACTGGGAGAAACACCGTCCCCTGCTTTGCGTTCATCCACCAAGCCAGTCATCTTACCCTAGAAGGCTATCAGGTTGGTGAAGCGTGATTTCCTGTCTTAAATCCATGCTGACTACTCCTGATTGCCTTCTTATTCTAGATAATGGCTGGATGATGCTTTATCCATGTGTGGATAGGTTAAAATTGTGGGAAATTATAGTAGCATCTAATGTTATATATAATGTGAGATGTTGATCAGCTAGAAATACTGTGATCTGGAGCTTTTCTTACATACAACAGGGAACAGAAAAGAGAAGGCAAATGTTACGAGTTGATTTTAGGAAAATGGGCATACATTTTAGATATCTTAATAATGCTTGCTTCTCAAAAGATGCTGTTAAATGCCCACTTCTGTAGAGTTAGTCCTCTAGGATAATAATCTAGGAAAAGTATTGGAGTGCTTCTCAGAAATAAGATAGGTCTCAAATAATCATCTTTTTCCACAGGCATTAATTCAAGAGCCTTTCATGGTATTCCTTAAGGGGCATATTTTGCATATGAGTTGCACATACAATTAATATTATATATTAATTCAATATTTATCACCAGGTACATTAGGTTTTTTTAATTTAATGATTTATGTCCAACATTAATCTGTTAGTCTTTGAGTTGTAGTTGGGATAGATAGAATTAAACTATCAAAAAAAGACAAAAAAATTGAAAATATTTTCCAGGTTTTAAAATAAGTTTTGCCACAAATACATGACTGTACAAGTAGATATAGTATAGCATATAGATAATATTAAAAATGTATAAAATTTATTCACTGAAGCGAAGGCAAGTTTCCAAAAGAAATATCTTTATTAGACCAGCAGATACCCTTGGAAAAATTGAACAAGCTTTCAGGCATCTAATGTCATCTTTGCCATTTATTATTTTTTAAAGTGCCAGCAAATTCTTTCTATTTCAGAGGGGGGTTTTTATTATATTAATTCTAAAGAACCAAAATTTCTTATCTTGCCTTATCTCATGAAGACTAATATTTTAGAACACCATTTAAAATCTAAATGCTTTTGTGTGAACTTTGGGGCCAAGAATTCCATTCTTTCCATTCCAAGTGTTTAATATTTGAGGGTATATGATTGCATTTGGCTAATGTTTTTATTTAAAGCCCTAAAATACCTATTTTGTTTTTTTCTGTAATTTACATTAGTAAATCTGTTTTGTGAGTTGCCTGTTTGGATCTTTCTCTTGGGTGAATGTACACAAATACTGAGAATACCCATACAGTTAATCAGCTGAAGAAGGACATGTGTACCCAAAAACTTCTCCATTTTTTTCCAGCTGCATATGTTGATCAAATACAAGCTTTTACCTTTTTCTGCAGCTGTTGTCTTAAGCATAATACGTGCTTCAGTCACAGCTACACTAAAGCTGCTGCTACTAATACTCACTGTAGTAACTAGATAGCCTGCTGAGGAAGTTTCTTATCCACTTCTTCCTATTCCTGGTGAAAACTGCTGGAAATGAAGAGATTGTCAAAATACATCTGATACCTTTCCAAAACTTATTTTGCCCAGGCAGGTGTTCCAGTGCCCTTTGAATAAATGCCTTTCATAGTTTCCTGAGTCACAGGTCACTATGCAGACCACACATGCTCTTGTTCTCTTTAAACGTAAGCTTTAGAAGCTCCTTTTGGTCAAGTTCTCTAGTCCCCATTCCACAACCATAGCTTCTGCCTATGAAGCCTATATTTAACAATTTAGTTAGACCCAGACTGGCTCTGGCTGCCATCCGTAATATCCATTCTGTCCATCTGAACCATCTTCTATGTTTACGTATTTTATGAATTAAGATTAGATATTAACCACTTCAGACTCTCAGGCTGTTCTGAAGTGAGGAAGAAAGTTTTTTATATCCCTAGCAACTTTTTACTTTTCATTCCTCTGTGAAACTTTATTGGGTTTGAGCAGATGGGTATTGAGCAACAGAAAGTCTGGATTTGGGGCTCTTTTCAATACAATTTAATTTACCATTTTTAATGGATATTCATTCTGGATGGACATTTTTAAATATAGTGTGATACAGTAACCATTTATACCAGTAGTTTACATAAATATCAGTACTCAAATGGATGTTTTTCTATTGAGGGAGCAATACAGGAAGTCCAGCAAGCATGGTGTTTGTTAGATCAGTATTTTGCTGGAGCGTATCCAGAGAAGGGCAACAAAGCTGGTAAAAGGGTCTAGAGCACAAGTCCTGTGAGGAGCGGCTGAGTGAACTGGGTTTGTTTAGCCTGGAGAAGAGGAGGCTCAGGGGAGACCTTATTGCTCTCTACAACTACCTGAAAGGAGGTTGTAGCGAGGTGGGGGTCAGTCTTGTTCTCCCAAGGACAAAAGGAAATGGCCTCAAGTTGCACCAGGGGAGGTTTAGGCTGAATATTAGGAAAAATTTCTTCACAAAAAGGGTTGTGAAACACTTGAACTGGCTGCCCAGGAAAGTGGTGGAGTTGCTGTCCCTAGAGGTATTTAAAAGATGCATAGTTGTGGTGCTGAGGGTTTAATGATGACCTGGCAGTGCTGGGTTAACGTTTGGACTTGATGACCTTAAAAGTCTCTTCCAACCAAAACAATTCTGTGATTCTCTATTGGCGATATAAACCTGGCGTGGAAAAGCGTGATGCACTGCAGTTAGTAACTGCCTGTGCATAATTTTCCGTGACTACTGGCAAGTATAAGTTATCCCTTTTTTTAGTTATTCTAGCCTGCAGTAGCTTGCAAAATATCCATGAGAATAAGAAATCTGGTCTACTGATAGTTCTCTCTTGGTGTTTCACCAAGATTCACATAAGCAAAGTGTATGGGTCAACCTATTTAGTGTTTATATATTAAGGTGTGTTATATATTTGTAGCTACTTTCATTTTATATAATGAATGGAAAGAGGCTACTCTGATTTCCTAATGTGAAGACACTGTGAGTACTATTAAACAATTCATGACAGAGAATGTTACACCATGTTAAATCGATTGTACTGTATTACTTACTGGAAGATATTTTCTCTGACTTTGCTGAATATTCTTCCTGAACTTCATTTAAATCCAGTGCCTCTACTTTTAATTACCACTATATATTTTTTGAAAGGGATAAATGGCAAGGGGAAGGGGAAGGAAAAACTTGCTACAGTATTTAAACATCCGTATGTTATTCAATAACCTGCAAGGACTGTCTGTACTAATGTAATTTTGTTCAGATTACGCTGATAACTTCAATCCTTTCCTTAGGAGGTGATAGGAAGATGGAAGGAGAAGCTGCATATTGCTTAAGTTTAGCATATAATTTTGCTGGAGAAGAACAGAGAGCATTATCAGTAAGTTTATTTTAAAGCTGTTTTAGTATTACCAATGCCTTTCTCTGCTTCCTTGACATCTTAGGCATTTTGGAGACTGGAAAAGACTTGGAGAGACTTGGCTTACAGACTTTTTATAATTGTATCTAGTTCTGTAGACAAGAATCCATGTGGCTTCAGCAGTTACGGTTCCAATAAATTCCAGAACTGATGGAGTCCAGGTTTTCATGCTTGGATCTGCGGAAATAATATAAATTGACAATTCAGGTCATATGCAGCTAGCTTTTCTTTTCTGTATTCATACAGATATAAAAAGGCTTTTAGTTTGGATTAGGGTTTTGTTTAGGTTAGTTTAGTTAGGGTTTTGCAAACTAGTTTGATACAGCATGTTTGTGAGCAACAATTAAAAATATATCAAGTCACCTGAGCTTTACAGAACCTTGGGAATTTAGAAGAAAAATGAAGAAAAATGAATCGCTTTTGGTATGAAAAGCTGCAATCTTTTTGCAATTCCTCTGTTGATACTTGAGTTCAAGGTCCTCTTCTCATGTTTCCCTTGAGCCTTCCATGCATACTAATTTTAAGACAATGAGAATGTTACATGTGGAATTCTAGACTGGAAGGAGGGTTCCCCTAGTTTATCATAGGTCAGTGTGAGAGGAAAGATAAGCAGCAACTTGATTTGTCTGTGCCAGTCATCAGAGAAGGCACAGGCCTCCATGATCCTCTTGGAAATGTTGTGTGTAAAATAAACTTGTTTGAATATTTTGTCTGTTATTACTGCTATTAATCAGCTGGCTAAACACTATTTCTATTTCTGTTTGTTCCTTTAACTGCAGAATGACAGTATTTTACTAATGCACATGTTTTGTAGAGGTCATTCTTTGTGGTTATTTGTTGTTCTGGTTTATTTTTTTTTGGAAGTAGACCAATCTAAGTCACAGAGTTAATTCAGCCTGAGTTTCAGTATTGCTTGGTTGGCTTCTGCAGTGTAGGAGGGGTTCTAGATTTCTGTCTTGAAATACGCTTTCACATGCTTTTAACTATCTGTGATACGATTTTTCCAAAAGTTGTTGACCATCTTTACACGTAATTCTTCGATGCTGATAGGTCTATATTCTGTGTAAATCAACTGAATGCTGGAAAGTGGGAGCCTGTTCTCACATCAGTCACAGTCAAAGTCTGTCGCCGAATGTGAAAATGTTTCAAAATTTAAAAGCTATATATAATTTTATAATTTTTTTATAAAATTTTTAATATAATTTTATAAAATTATATATAATAGTTGCAACAGCCATGAGAAGAGGATATTTGAGCTCTTCCAAGAATACAGACTTTTTTTGTACTGAAGTTTATCTGGATTGTTTTTTGACTGACAAGTGTGCCGGCATTCTTAGCTCATCAACTTTTCTGTTAAGTTTCCAAGAATCACAATAAGCTTTGTGAATGATGAAGAGCAGCAAGATAAACAGTTGTGCTAAATAAAGAAGGCTGCATGCATATTTGATATCTCCATCACAGAGCAAATTAATTCATGAACAAGACTGCACAGTTTCAATGATATACAAAGGATCAAACTTGAAAGTGTCAAAAATATCTGATGTCCTGGCATTGTTTTCTCAGAATCCATTTTGCTTACATTGTACAGCTACTCCTTTCCCTTCATTGCTCCCCCATGCCTCCTGCCAAAAAGTTAACAGCAATCATTTGGAAGTTCCATTTCTTTTAGTCACGTGTAGAATTTTTTTTTTTTTTAAGGAAGATTCTGAAACCTTCAATTTTGTAATGTACTACTATTAATTTAAAATTTATAAATAATAGGTTGTGCCATTCAAAAACACCTGACAGGTATAAAAGGCAACATGCATTTTTGTTAAAAGGGGAAGAAAACGTTTGTAGTACAAATCATAAATGATACATTATGCTAAGAGTATAAAATGTTATTTTAACAGTAATGAAAATACCAGTACTTTTCAGTGTAAACAATACAATATTATAATATAGTGTTATTTCAAAATATAATGGTGTTTCCAATAATATTACATAAGAAACCTATAAAGTACTTTCACTGAGAAAATATAGTGTGTGTTATGGGACTAAGAAAAAGGGGTAAAATTTTATTTCCTTTTATCTTAACAGTGATCTGTATAGACAGCACTAAAATATCAGAGGTTGACAGTGCTGTTGAGCGCAAGTTGTCTTCACTCTCCAATTAGAAATCATTGCCTAAAATTTACCCTTCTGTTCTCAGTTTAATGGTCTCTGTATCCAAGGGGAGCTCAGATGCTTACGGAGATGAAATCATTGCCTCCTGTTCCCGGAGGACTACTGGTTATCATTACCCATAACATGCAGACAATACTGCTAGGAGCCACTTTGCCTCATGGTAATATGTAGTTCATCACCAGCTTCTGTAGCATGCTAAAGAGGTCTTGCCACACAGCTTGGGACTATTCGGGTGTAGACTCAGGGGTCTCAGCGGTTATTTTCCTGCTTTGCATCAGTTTTCATCTTCTTTATCCTTTTGTGCTGCGGTCCACCTCAGGCAGTCTCCTTCTAGGGGAATCTGAAAGGAGCAGCTGTTACAGATACCATTTCCTCCAATTGTTGCCCCTTGGTTCCTTTTGCTGTTCAGCGTGCCGCTCCCTCCCCCAGCACGCACACACAGGAGCGTGCATATAAACTTGTTTCCCTTTCATTTGTGTCTTCTAGCAGAGTGGAGAAGCATATGTTCAAAATATTCATTATCCGATGCAGTAATTAAAGGTTGAAATTATTAAGCGGCAGTCTATTATATGAAAAATATGCAGTCACTTAGGATCGTGTGGGCTCGTTGTGTTGGAGAAGGTTTTTTCATTTGCTAGACGCTTGGCGTTTAATCTACCATACTTTGGTTTGGTGTATAATCTGTATTAATTGGTTTAATGTTATTTAATTTACATGATTGATTTTAGTGGACCTACTCAGATGTAAAAACATAATTGTGTGCAAGTTTAAAAGCCTGAGAATTAATTATGTTCAATAGCAGCGTGGATTGTTCATAATATTTTTTGTATCATCTGGTTTATAATCAAGTCTAATGGCTTTTGTTCACATTATATAGATTTTATCCTAAACTTTATAGATTTGGGATTTTTGTTTTGTTCTCCTTCTAGGCTAATTTTAAAGTAAAAGTTACTGTTTACTTGTTCTTCCTCAGACTTGTGTAACAAGCTAAGTATTAAGTAAATAACTTCCATGTCATTAGAAATCTTGCATACGGTATTGTAATCTAATGCTTGATGTGGAATATTTTTTTTTTAAACTGGGCTTTTAAGAATGCTTCAAAGAGTTGGGCATCAAGGGTTTTTTCTCTTTGAATTAGTTGCGTCCCAAATCATCAGGAAAATTCCAGTCCTCACTTCTTGTCTGAGCATTAGGTTTTTTCGAAGTGTTTCTTTATTTCGGATATTGAATCCTGTTTCAGTTATGTAATGTATTTAAATAATAGAGGCAGCGTTCATGAGTGCTGAGACTCATGCCAAGATAAATATGCTAATTTATGACATAATGCTATGTGCATGAATTGTCAGAATTACAATACACAAGCCACAGGCATAAAATTACCCAGAAAATTTATGAATTTACAAAAACATCTTCACATTCAAAATGACCCTATTAAAGTAATTGGGGGTGATTTATGACAATAGTTAATTTCTGAAAAAGTCTATGTCAAAACAACTGAAAATTTTGTCTCAGCTCATGCAGCTAGAGAGAATATAGGTAAATGTGTCAGGGATGCAGATGTCCTGAAGTTAGTGTGCACAATATATTTTACCTAATGATATCTATTCCCTCTAGTTGTATAGACTATGCCCACAAGTGTGTGTGAATTTGGTGAATCAAGGAGGACCTTAGCAAGTAAAAGAACTCCAAAAGGTAGACTGAATGTTATCCTCTTTTATCCCAAATGTTGTGAAAAGTAGTTGAGAAGAACGAGCATCATTCCTTTGAGATTTGCCTACTATTCTAGCGTTTTGCTAGAAGGCGGAACTTCAAGACACGTTTCTGTCAGCGATGTCTACGCAGACCACTGAGTTTAGGTTTAAGCTTTCATTGCTGTTACTACAAAAAGAAATGCTTAACTGGAGACTCACAAAATACATCAAAAGCTACTATTGAATGGAAATTATTTCAAACTTCCTTCTTTTAAATCAGCCAGATTTTCCTTTGTTCATCTATAAGTGATATTTAGCCATTAGTAATGGAGTAGCATTTTCAGCTTAGCAAATGGCATCATATGCTTGAAAAAACATTTTAGCATATCAGTTGAATGAAAGGTCTCATCATTCCTAGAGGCTTCACTTTTATTGAAGCAATTTTTAAATTGTTCTTAAAATAGTACTCGTATAGAAATTTTGTATTTATCATACCTGAGGAATATAAAAACGGACAAAACTGAGTCACCTTTGAAGGTTGGCACTTGTGATTGATCTTGATACTGCTAATGGATTATGTACAGAGAAAGCTTTTCTTCTTGAAGGTCTAGAATTAGTGAGCCAATTCTATTACTTGATGACAAATAAATCAGATTATCAGATTTCCATGTTTTCCCATAGCAACAATGAAAATAAATATTCTAGTAACTTGTTGATATCAACCTTACTCTTCAGGAGTCTTGTGTTCCCTAAGACTGGCTACCAAAACACTGTAAGTGGGTGGACCTTCATCTCATCCATTACCGTTTTAAATTTATTCATTCATACATCCCAAAAGAGCAAAATAACTACAGTGAGCTGCAGCTTTGACTGCACGTTCCATTAGATAAATCCATACCACCTTTTCAGAATGGTAAGACTGTCTGACCACTGGGGTTCTCAGGAATCTGAATACAAGTTGGGGACAAAAAGTTTAAAACCCCAATTTTGGGGCCTGTGTGTGGAGGACATTGTTTTGTTTGCATGTTTGTTTCGAATCCTCAAACAGTATGAAAGTTGCTGGTTTTGTCTATATTTATAAGGTTTACGTAGCCTTACTTAAAATATATATCTATATTAAACATCCTGAATTCAGAAATCATGCCGTTTAACATATCAAATGTGGTTTCTCAAACTTCAAACTCTATTTTTCTGTAAAATTTTTCCTCAAGGTATCTATTACAACACGACAAGTTATATTATTACCATTTACACGCATGCCCTTGAATACACACACAGACTCTGCATGAGTTTGCAAAAGACCTGGAAGGGACTGCAGTGCAACATTAATAACATAATTTACATGCTTCTGCATTGGTAATAATACCAATAATAATAGATAACCTAAGATCAAGAGGATTCTTTGTATGACTATGAGTCGTTTCCATGAAATTGTTGCTAGCTGTTTTGTTTGAATTAAAAAAGAGCAAATTGTCCCTTACTGGAGGTTTGCTTAACTCTAGTATGTTGAAATATTGAGGACAAAGCCCTAAGAACTCCTTAAATTGCTCTGCAAGGGAATAAAAGTATCTCCGCATCTATTTTTCACCAAGGTACGGAGAGCAGATCCGTTGGCAATCCTGGAGCCTTCGCTCTCCTCCTGCCTTTTTGATGTAGCTGATGGAGTGGAACAATCTCTGCTTTTCTCTGCGCATTCTGTGCTGGGTATGGCTCTACCTCATCCTTTCCTAGGCAAGATAGGAGCCAGATTGTGACCACAGATAGCTATACGGTGTCTGTTTTACTGCATATAAGGTTGTCTAATTAGTGCACTTATATAATTAGTCCACTTGCCCTGACTGAGGTTTCTAAAACGCTAATAACTGCCTTCTGTCAGTTAAGAGATGTGATGGAGACATTTCTACTGAACTGTAATATTTGGGGTCTGTTTTTTTTTTTTTAAATAATTGCTGATATACAAGTTTCTCCTCACCTCATTCCCACAGGCCAGTCACAAAACAGACAAATCAGTACAACTGTATGTTACAGAGGTTATTTACTTTATGGACTTCAGACTATATTGGATTTCTAGCTTAGGTGCGCTAAACCTTGGAACCTAAATGCTGTATATAACTAAGGGGAAGAAATAGTTATGGCGTGTCTTTGTTAGTAGCTTATATTATCTGAGAAACAATAGAATGGGAGATCTTAAGAATTGTCACTAGTATATTCATTAGTGAAACTGCACGTATTATACCCAGGGCTGTAGCAAAGAGCTGGAAAACCATTTAAGAAATTTTCTACTTCTGTCAGAGGGTATCCTTATGGAAGTCAGACTTTTTATGTGTTCTGAGAAATGAAACTTTTGTATCCGCACTGTACAAACTCAGGGATTTCAGTACTTAAATGCAAATATATTCATAATCTGGGAGGTTTTGTTTTCCTTTGTATAGTTTAGTTCAAATGAACAGGCTTTTAAAAAAATTCTATAAAGCAACTTTTAAAATTAGATCAGTTTCTCAAATTGGTATAGTTCAAGCTACAACAATTTACTTATTTAATAAGTCTTTAAATTTCAATTCAGTTATTTCCATTGACTTCAAGGGGACAACTCGTATATTCAGGTGTAAGCAAATGCTTAACAGCTTTGCTTGATCAAACCCATCGGTGGCTAGATTAGAGAATAGAAGGTCTTGGTTCAGGCATCAGATCTTAAGGAATTTAAAATTTATCCTTTGGTAGATAAATAACCTGAGATGTTAAAACACTGACACATGCCAGTATAAAACGCAGAGCTTGCTGCTTCATTGCTAGGAACAATTTGTTTTGCTGTTTTGCTTTCAGCTTATGTATTATTTCAGAGCTGATCAAAAGAATTGGTAGCAAAGTGTGAAATAAATTGTACTTCTAAATAAATCGATTTAACATTCCTTGGTGCTTTAAGTGATTTTAGTAATATTAATATTTAAAATACTTCCGTCTGAAATCTTTTTATGACTACATATAGCAATAATGGCCACCATTTCATTCTGCTGTTTTTCATATTAGAATATTACACAGTAAACATTGTAAAAATACTATCTTTTAGCACTGAAATGGATGCAAAAGATTTCAAGTGTCTATTTGCATGTAAATGACTCAAGTTTTATTCAGTCAATAAAAACAGTCTATTAATTTTTTTACTACATTTTTTACATGGGCTAAAACTTAACAAATATGAGATTTTCAGCAGAATGAGAACTTTTCCTTAACTTTTCATATAGGTATGCAGAAGAATAATGTTTTTTAACTGACTTACTTTTTTTTTTATATACCCCTCTAGTTTATCTCTGCAGTTTTTTCCAGTGTTATGCAAATTTAAGGGTTTGTTTGCTTTTAGCTAGGAAAACTTTGTGTAATTAAAAATATCTGTTCATGGTTAGGCTAAAGTTATTAATAAGCATGAAGCAGAATATTTATAGGTGCCTTGTCTAAGTAATGGGCATTTAAGCACGCACATGCATATAGTATGATATTAATGTCTTAGGAGGCTGCAGCAATCTGACAGCCAGGTATATTCATGTAGGCACAACAGTGTGACAAAAGCAGTTCAGACATCTGGATCACAGTGCTAGTATACAAAAACAGCTCTGAACAATTCACAGTATTGCACTTACCCAAATTTCTAGTCTTGTCCACCCCTTTCTCCTTGTTTCTTTCTCCTCCTCTGCCTTTGTCTTTTAGGTACTCGCAGAATGTCATTTTTCCTTTACAAGTCACCTCCATCTGCTTGTGTGTCAGAGTGGCCCTTGTGCCACACATCACACTGAGGAATTCTCCAGATGAAGGTCTGTATTCACATCACTACTTCTGTCTCAGCACTGTTTCACGCTCAGCACTCAGCGCCGCACTGCCTTGTTTTGTCAATAACCATTTATTTGTTGCTGGAATAGTAGCAACCATTACATCTGACCTCCCTGTTTCATCAATTATGGATAGATTATTGGATGTGAACATCTGCAAAAGCTTGCTGTTGAACTTACCTCCTGGCTGGGATTAGATAAAGTATTAAACTGTTGTTTATTGTCAGGCCAAAACTCTACTGGGAAGCCAGGGAACTCCAAGACTAGCAGACTCCCATCAGCAAGCACCAAAAATTGTTTAGTATTGCCACTGTTTCCCATAAGATCGTAGCCATTCATTATTTACACTTATTACTAGTTGTTATAACATACTTGATAAAAGCTCTTGGCAGGCACAGTGTTTCCAGCTATTGTCACATCTGTCAGGATGGAAAGGATGCATAAACTGTTTTTTCCTCTTATATTGCTGTTAAAGGATAACAGATGAAGCTTCTTCACTCCAGACTTTCAAGCCATGCTTTATTTTGAAGAAATGGCTGGTTTGGAAAACATTACATGCCTGTTCTAAATAAAGATTGCAACAACCTTTACTAGAGTAATGCCCCTTGCAGCAGAGATTTCAAATTGTCCTAGAATAACAAACTGAAATACCTGGTTTTGACATTTGCATAGGTTTTTGTTCTGAAGGACCTGGCTGGAGATTTTTTATTTTATTTTTATTTATTTTAATTAGACCCTTTATGCGGTATAGCAAATAATAAAATGATGACTGCATTCCTACAAAGTTGTAGTGTAGAGAATCAGAATTGATATCATTGTTAGTGGCACAGAAGGCCAGAATTAAGAACAGTAATACAGAAGAAATAAGAAGAATGGGAACAAAAGTTAATGTTTATTCAATCATCTGTACATTTTATCTCTTTTAAGTTTCCTGTGCAGCAAGATGAAGCATACAGGATGAACTCCTGACCTCGAGGAAGCCAACAGAAGTTTAAAATTACTCTGGGGAAAGGAACTTTTTCAACTAGTTACTTGTATTCCATTCAGAATCAAAGCAAAATGTACATACTCTGAATATTATGCAAAGCATAAGAGTAAGATTTGATGCAGGCAAAGAACCCTAGGTCTTATGTTGATAGACTGTTGAGGCATGAGTGAAATGTTTGTTTTCCCTAATCCTTCAAACAGATGCAGACACAAGTCAACTGAAACATTTATTGCTATGCAAGTTCATAGAGCATCAAGGTAAATATTGCACTTGATAGCCAAGCGTAACAGGGGAGGGAAGAGTATGGACTGGATGGAGCAGTTGCCCCTCAGGGAAACTGTCAACAAAGCACTGCCTTAGTGACAGTCATGACCTAGCAAAAGCTTGTGGAAGGTCTTGAACAAGGGTGCTCCACTTTGAGGTTTGATTGGCCAGACTTCTCGGTGGATTCTTCTACATCCCTCCCCATCGCCCCTGTCCCCCATTCCCTCACTCCAGGATGCATGCTTACGCTACACATCCAAATATCCATGTTAAAGTCCCTGGAATAGCACTTCTGGAACAGACCAGAGCGACCAATTCCAGACAAATTCTTTCTGGCTCTGTAGGAACAGTGATAAAGTTTGTACTTCTCTGGTTTAACTTTTTTCTGTTTATTTCTCAAAGCAGCGCAGTCCCGTGTAATTGGATGTGGCTGAGGGCAAGGAGCTAGCATTCACATGTACAGAATTTAAGCTGGTGGATTCCAGCTGTGGGAAAAGAGGGAGAGCTAGCAGTTCTGACAAAGCAGGACCTGCTCTCTCTTCCCTCAGCACGGCCCCCACTTTCAGTCCCTCTTAACTGTGAGCATGCAGTCAGAATGCTGTACTGCTGCTACCCTGGATGCTCACCAGGACTGAATACATTTAGCTAAGTTTAGTGAGTTGTGGCCTGCCATTCAGTTGTAGTATTTTCCCAGGATCAATGAGGTCGGCTCATTGTAATCCATACATTACATGAACAATGTCATTTTCTTACTGCAGTCCAACCTCTCTCACACTCTGTTTTGGCCAAAGTAATACAACTGTTTCTATTGTGAAACTTTTCTTTGACCTTACTCAGGATGGCCACAGGCATGTACCCACTCAAATTATAGTAATAAAGACTGCAATTCTAGGCATTTTTAAATACATGTTTCTTGGGGAGCTATGGGAGAGGATTCACTAAAAAAAGCCTATGCATGCTGTTCTGTTGTCTGTTATTTTCACTGGACTGTATGGAAGTGATTATTTAGCGACTGCCAGAGCTATGTGTTTTTTCTGAAAGTATTTGAGAAGTACGAAGTGGCGTGAGGCCAGTGGTATCACTCAATTGCGTCGTCTGTCTACCAACGCCTATTGTTGGCTCCAGAAGAACATTGTCAGATGCTGCTAGCCAGGCTGGGCTTAGCCTGTTACTGCGGTGCCTGTCAGAAATCATTAGCTAGTGATCTCTTTGGCTAATGTTCCAGCTGATAGTCCGATACGTGTTCAAGATCCGTAAATGAGGCAGAAGCATCTTTACTGCTCACCAGCTGTGAAATTGCTAAACACAGCTAGATTTTCGGAAACCAAAATAAATGGGTTTCCAATAAAGTTTGACAACAATATCAAGCGCAAAGCTGAGAGCAGAGCTATGGTTTTGTGTTTTTTAAAGTTACAGTATTATAAATCAGTATTAACCCATCATGTTTTTGTCAGAGTAGTGTGCTTTACCAAAATAATGAAATACTGGTAGTAGCATTAATCTGGTGTCGAGTTGGATAGACATTCTTTATTCAACATAAATTCATACCTTTGATTTTTACTCTTCTGTCCATTATCTCCAGACGTATCAACGTAAAGCACAGCCTATGTCCTTTTGTCTGAGTCCTCAGTGTATGCCAGTGAGGTGTGTGCCTGTTTTTATGTACGTGCAAAAGAAGTACAGGTGTGACAACAATAAAAAATAACGGGTGGGATTTGGGGGAGGGGGTAGTCTTGCAAAAGGAGCTGGTTTATGTTAATGGAATAAGCCCAGGAGGGTCACAGTAGAATAACGCTGAGATAACTGAGGAGCAAATCTCAGCCTGAGATCCGACTCATGTTTTTCTTGGCAAAGGAGCTAAATGTGAAATTCACCACTACCTAAAGAATTATTGCAAGAGCTGTAGGACAAATAGGCTGTTGTTTGGAGATTTAGGCAGAGCTTGTTACTTTATTTTCACACCGTAACTAACTGTAGCCACAACAGACTCACGAAGACCCGGGAAGAGAGTTGATTTTGTAAATAGATGCTCCCACAGTAGCTGGATGCACCCTCCAGGTGCACCTTCCAGCTTTTAGTGCTAAGCAGGAAAACAAGGGAAATTGTACAATGCATCCTGATACTTTCTTTTTATTTTATTTTGGAGTCGTAAAAGCTACTTTGTTCTTGTTGTTCTGAGTTCACCAAAATAACAGCGGAAGGGATGCGGAACAGTTGTCTGTGATGTGGAAGGCAAAGTCGAAGTCTTTACCTTGCCACCGTCCCACACCGGCACAAATGGGAACAAGTGATTAAAACCCTCGGCCCGTTCCTGTGTTAGACTTTGATTTTCATTTCATTTGTGTTTGTAACCACTGTTTCCATTCTGGACCCACAGAAGGAGGAACCTTGAGGCAGTTGATGTGCTTGATCGCATAGAGCCAAAAACTAATTTGTGACCAGAATCGTTGCAGGTTTTATGATTTTTATTTTGTTAAACTTACCTTACATTTTCCCTTTAGAGGTAGAAGGAACTGTACGTTATTATGAACTGTTCAACTGCACGTACAATGATCGTTTTCCACTAGTTGCTAGGAGTATCAGACTCTTTGAAGCAGTATGGAAATTTTATAAAGGAGCCTAGCGTAATCAGGATAAAGTTACTGCAACAGCTTCCTTCCTCAGGACTCTTGGTACATAGCAAATTTAAACAAACCAACCAACCACCAGCCAAAAAACAAGACAGTTTGCCCCTTCAGTAACTCTAAATCTCTCTCTGAGTTTTGAGAAGGAAATTCAACCAGATTCTTATAATACCCAAACTCATTCTTTTTAATGTACATGACCAGTATAGATTCTTATGTAGCCCTATTCAATATCTCTTTACACAATGTTATGTATTTATTCTTTACATTTCCTTAACGTAAAGGAAATTACCAAGGTGACATTTTAATGCACAATATTTACTGTAGAATGTTGAAGCAGGAGTATGTTACCTTAATAAGAAGACTTGTTCTGTTGTCTAAACCAATTTTTCCATCCTTTTTGTTTATCTAATGACAGCTGTATTCTCCAAGACCACAAACGCAGCAAAACTGCACATTTGTGTAGGAGTTTTCAGCATTTATTATTGTTGGGTTCCACCTTTTCCTTGGATGTCACTGTCCCCTGCACAGACTGGCCAAAATATATATAGAAGAGCCAATTCTGGCTGTATTTCTGTCTAAAGATAGGAAAACTTTAATGGGAGACTATAAATTCCACTAGATCAAAATAATTTGTGCTCCACATATTTATCCACTTGTCTGAGAGCTAATCGATGACTGGCCCAGCCATACCCACTCAATACTCTCATGCCACATGCATGTCTTCTCTTGTGTGGTATTCGTAGGAACGCAGTTGGGTGGGCTGGTTGTTTATATCTGGCAGATATTGCTGTGTCAATTCGTTTGATTTGCCAGCATGCAAGCTTTATAATTTTTCATTTCAAATGAAAATTAGAAGTGTGCTGTAATTGCAGGAGACTTTGGGTGAAATCCTCTCATTTGTCTAATGCTGGATGTTAATCCAGCATTTTATGCTATCCTACCTCATCTTCTTTTTCTATCCTAGATGTTGAAGATAAGGCGTGCACCATAGATGAGGAGGCCTCTCTTTGCTTCCTCCACATCAATGGATACTGGGTGATTGAAGCATACAGGGGCACTACCCAGCTCCTTTCCATTAAAGGATGTGTCCCTTTCTGTGTCTCTACATAGTCTCTGAAGCTGGAGGAGTTATTAGAAATCAGATGTGAAGAGTTTATTTTCTATTGTAATTTATCAAGATTTCCTCCTTTTTGTGTAGATGGTTTAATTATTATTATTTCATCATTATTTAGAATGAAACATCCGACTCGTGTACAGTAGTAGTAACCTGGGACCAAAATGAGCACTCTGCATCAATATGAATGAGTAGCTTTATTTATTTACTTACTTCTTCCTAGGAGCTGTTGCAGAGATGCAGTGAACCAACTTTTTACTTCACCTACTCTGTCTATGGTTTTTCCTTGGTTTTATCTGTACATTTTAGGCTTGATAGAAAAAAAGTACAGTAGCCTAAGCCTTAGGTGCCTAAGTAACCTTTCTGTGCTAGGTATAACCACTAGAAGTCGTGTGTCCTAAAGGCCAATTTAAAATAGGAGTGATTTCAGTCCAGCACATAAAATTTTTGAAACCTTCTGACACTCTTCTGGCAGGTTTTCTGATATGGGCACAATTATTACAAGAAATTTTGTGGTGATCTGAATTAAATGCAAAACCAAGAACTGTTTCTCGGACGCTTGTGTGCGTTTCTGTTACCACCCTGGATTATTAGAAGGACGCCCTGCAGGCCTTGACAGCTTTGAGTGTGGATTCGGTTTAGGGCAAGATCTGAACTGATGTGACAACTTCCTGACTGAGGTGCCTTTATACGCCTTTTGTTGTATCTTATGCTTTGATAACTCAACTGGCAGTGACCTTCAATGATAGGATGCAATGCTGATGTGCCTGAGAAAGTACTAGAAGGATAATAAATAGTGCAGTGCACATTAATAAATGCTGCTTTTTGTGCACACAGACTTATACAACTGAAGAAACAAGAGCCTTGTTCAGGGATACTGCTGCATGTAGTAAAACTCCTTCCAGAACTAGGAAATCCCAGTTGCAGAAACAGCGATAGCATTAGCACACACGGGTCGTCTTCTTTTGAACGAAGCACTTTGCCGATGACAATCGTGATAGAAAATGTCCTATCTTTTACCTCAGTATAAACAGGCATCTTAGGCCAGGCAGGATATGTCCCTGGGCATCTGCCATCCCCCTTCAGCGCTTGTAAATGACATTCACTACTCCTTTCCTGGAAATGTGCAAAAAGGATTTCCATAGGTAGTCTTTGGAGATTTCCTGTTTTCTCATGTGTGTAATAGGTTGGGTCAAGCAACAAAGAGGAGGGAGGAAAGAATAGGATTTAATTTTGTATGCACTCTGCTGTCATCACCTTCGGAAAAAAAAAAATGAATGAAAAGAGAAATTATGCAATAGAGGTGATGTCAGTGTTAAATTAAATTAAGATCATACTTTTTTTGCAGTGGCGATAAGCCTTCAGTTATGGAAGGGGTTGTGATAACAGAGTGCATTCCAAAAGAATGTTAACAAATTTGTTGTGTGCATGAGTAGTCACAAAAATAACATTATCTACAGTATTTTAAGCCAACATAGTTTAAATATACAACCTATTTTTATTCACTTTCTGGGTATCTGAATTGCACTATGAAAAGTTCTCATACTGACAGTTTCAAGAACAAAAAATAATACCAATTTGTATTTCAGTATATCAATCTAAACCACTATGATTACAAACGATGCAGTATTAAGGTATTGTTTTTCAGATATTCATAAAAGAAGAGCCCCTTAAAATCTTTTAAATTATGGATAAGGAAATCTATATTGCGAAAGAGGTAATACCGCTTTGGTTTTTGCAAAGTGCCAAAATACAGGGATTTATGTGCAAGTTGTATCTTTTTAATTTGTAATTATTGAGTGGTTTCAAACAGCTGTAAGTAATGATCAAAAACCTAGTCCCATTACAGCTAATTAAAGAAGAAATGTACAAGTGGGCAAACTTTAATTTTGTGTTTCATATGGACACAGACACAACAACAACAACAAAAAAGTTGAAATTCTTACCATTGTATTCACTGGGTTTTATTTTCCTGTTTCACAGCTTTTGAACACCTCGGTAAAAATCTTCACAGCGCTTTGTGATTCTGCTGGCCTAGGCAGAGCATATGCAGCTATAGCCAAGATCCTGCTAAGGTAGGTTAGCACATCCCTGTCTGACTGTCAGTGCAGATTCGTTCAACTGTGAAAGACTTAAATTGTTAGAGGTCTGTCGCTTCCCATTACTGACTGCTTAAATTTTAAGCAGTGCCCTTCCTGCAGTAAGTGACCCTTTCATCAAAAGTTATTTTAAACTGGTACGCATTTTTCAAAGTGTATGATTCAAGCTTTTCTTTACCTATAAAGTATAATATGTCTTTTTTTCCCACATTTGGGGAGGGGGTGTTAATTTTTTTTTTCCCCCACAAGTTTGGGAGGGAACTCACAGGATCTTCAGTCGGTATCTCAGTGTAATCTTTTCTGATCTGTAAGTTTCCATTTATTGCACTCACTTTTTCTGTGGAGGCATTTCTGGTTTGTGCATGTGTAACCAGATATAAATTTGTTGCAGATAGGGTGCTTAATCTTCATTGTTTTTGTTTCAGCATCTGCCGTTAAAATCTTATTCCAGGTGAATCACTTTGAAACTACTTCAGCTTCTTACACAAATAATTTTGACATAATCTAATGCAATTATCGTATGAAGTAGGAAAAAAGATATTGAAGTGAAGGTTGCAGCTTTTCCTGTGTTTGGGGACTTCAGTGCATATGATGCATGATAGAGGTTGGCAAATTGTTTATAGAGGAGGAATTTTCTCCAGGTTTATTTCAGTGTGTGGAGCAAATTCTCCTGTTTGAGTTAGATACCTTGTCTCTCGGCCTTTCAGAGCATATAGGGACCAGCCACAATCATAGTTCTCTTCAGCTCTCTGGTACGTAATTTATGACTACTTATATACTGAGCATCCTAAATAAGCACATGGGATAAGATGTTCAAAAAGCCACAGAACAGGTTTAGAATAGCAGATCCCATTTTCAAATCTTTGCAATGAGTGACTTTACAAAAGTGTGCAAAGGTGTCCGAGCTCTCAGTAGCATTCATGGGTTCCCTGTATTTACAAAAAGCAGCACTCTGGCTAGCAGGTGGCCTAAGATGGCCAAGAGGACAGTCCTACAAACTCCTGTATGTTTATTTCCTCTCTCTGTGATTTAGGCATTCTGGAATGAGAGCAAATACATTTGTTTCTCAGAAGTTACACATCTGGAGATCCTTCTGAAGTCAGGTAGCTAAACCTTACATCTGAAAGACCATGCCAGTGCAAATTCTTTTCTTAAAAGCAGAGCTAAAGAAAGAGTGGCTAGTGATTTTCTTCTGCATCAAATCTGTACTCCACACCTTCTGGGAGCATTCTCTGACTCTCTGGGAAAGGACAGCCTCACTGCTCTCTGGTTGTTGCAATCTGAAAAACAGGAAAACCAGTAAGTAAGGAGAAATGAGAGGGAAAACTAAGAGCAGTAAGACTCCCCAGTTTAGTATTTAAGGCATTCTTCTAGGAAAGGAACATTCTGATTGATTCAAGTGAAGGAGGAACTCACTCTCGTGCCTAGCATCAGGGATTAAACTGCTAAGCTATTGCACAGGTAAAGACACAATCATAAACCCTTCCTCTGGAAAAATGGCTGCTGTGGTGTTTTTGATAAAACCCGTCTGGTAGTTATGCCCTGAGAGCGTTAACCAAATTAAACACCTTACAGATGAGCCTGCTTTGAAAAGCTTTAGGTATGCAACAGGCATAAACTGCTCAGCTCTGTAAAATATCCTGATGATTCTCAGCCACTGGAGAAAATTTTCTGTAGAAAAGTCCGGGCACCTATGAATCAGAGAATAGTTTGGGTTGGAGGGGACCTTTAAAGGCCATCTAGTCAATTCCCCTGCAGTGAGACATCTTCCACTAGAGCAGGTTGCTCAGAGCCCCATCCAACCCAACCTTGAGTGTTTCCAGGGATGGGGCATCTACCACCTCTCTGGGCAACCTGTGCCAATGTTACATCACCCTCATTGTAAAAAACTTATTTCTTTTATTTAGTCTAAATCTCCGTCCTTTTTGTTTAAAACCATTAATCCTTGTCCTGTCAGGACAGACCCTGCTAAGAAGACTGTCCCCATCTTTCTTAGAGGACCCCTTTAAGTACTGGAAGGCCACAATGATGTCTCCCTGGAGCCTTCTCTCCAAGCTGAACAACCCCAACAATATCAGCCTGTCCTCAAAGGAGAGGTGCTCCAGCCCTCTGATCGTTTTTGTGACCCGTCTCTGGACCCACTCCAACAGGTTTATCCATGTGTTTCCTGTGCTGAGGACTCTACAGTACTCCAGGTGGGGTCTCACCAGCGTGGAGCAGAGGGACAGAGTCACGTCTCCCGACCTGCTGGTCACGCTTCTTTCGATGCAGCCCAGGGTACGGTTGGCTTTCTAGGCTGCTAGCGCACATTGTCAGCACATGTCCAGCTTTTCATCCACCAGTACCCCCAAGCCCTTCTCTGCAGAACCTGTTCTTAATCCCTTCATCCCCCAGCCAATATTGGTATCTGGGGTTGCCCTGACCCAGTTGCAAGACCTTGCCCTCGGCCTTGTTGAACCCAGGTTCGCATGGGTCCACTTCTTGAGTTTGTCCAGGTCCCTGTGGATGGCATTCATGGAGTCCTATTTGACTAACTCCTAGAAGAGCTGGAAGTTTGCTTTCCTAAAATTCAGGGACCTGACTTTGCTCTTTGCTTGACCCATATATCTCAGGATGGTGAACTCTACCAGTGCATGATCACTGTAGCCCAGGCTGCCTCCAGTCTTGACATTACCAATGGGCTCGCTTTCATTGGTGTCCAGCAGGTCCAGTATCGCATACCCTCTGGTAGGGCTGTCTATTACCTGGCTTAAGTTATCATGAATGCATTCCAGGAGTGTCCTGGATTGCCTGTATCTTGCTGCGTTACTTTTCTAGCAGATGTCAGGGTGATTGAAGTCTCCCAGCGGGATGAGAGCCTACAAGTGTCATGCCTCCAGTAGTTGGAGTAAGGAAGCTTCATCAATAGGCTCCCCTTGATTGGAGGCCCTGCAGTAGACACCAACCACAAGGTTCCATTTGTTGGATTGGTCTCTAATTCTTACCCATAAGCTTTCAACTTGCTTGTGGGTATTCTTCAGAGACAGCTCTTCACTCTCTATCCATTTGTTGACGTAGAGGGCAACCCCTACAGCCCTCCTTCTTTGCCTATCCCTTCTAAACAACCTGTAGACATCAATAGCCACACTCCAGTCATGGGATTCGTCCCACCAAATTTTAGTAGCGGCAACTAAAGTAGAGTCAGAACTGAATTCTGATATTCTGTTGACCAAAAATTCAAAAGATCACACCTCTGGATTTATGCTGCATAACCTTAAAGAAAGTCTCAGATAAGATATATAGATCTTGTGTATGTGGTCCTTATGTCTTCTTGAACACATGAACTCTATGACTGATGCTCACAGAGACTTGGGATGGTTTCATCCTTTGTCTTCATGGGGTAATTTTATAAGGTCTCACAGATGGGGAGAGCAGAGTTATGCCTCGGTAGTTTGAGCAGTCTGACTTTACTCCTTTTTTCTTGTACAGGGGGATGATGATTGCATCACGGAGATCTGGTGGTAGTTCGCTTTGTTCCCAACAGCACACAACTAGCTCGTGAAATTTAGCATGGAGCGTTTGGCCTCCATGTTTCCAGATTTCAGGCGGGATTCCGTCGACCCCAGCTGCCTTGCCGGTTTTCATCTGCTGTATGGCCTTAAGGGTCTCTCCCATAGTAGGGGCTATATCCAATTCATTTTTCACCGTTTGTTTTGGGATGAGCTGGATTCCTGAGTCTTGGACTACACGGTTGGCACTGAAGAGAGTTTGAAAGTGTTCAGACCATCGATTCAGGATGGAGGTTTTATCTGTGAGAAGCGTTTGGCCATGCCTCGACTATACCACCCAAGGAGACCCTCCGGTGTGCTCTTTGCAACCGGTCTTGCCTATCCCACATTGGCCTTTTCAGCCATCAACGCGCTTGCAATAAGCGTGGGCAAAGCCCTTCCCAAATCTTCGTCCGCGAAGCCAAGCCATGATGATGATGATGACAGATGGGGAGATGCCATTCTACAAAACACATTTGGTTATTGTTTTAAGTAAAAATGGATAAATTCCATTATTACTTTTACTATATCACAAGTAGCAAAAATAGCTGAATAGGCCGTAAAGTATCTTTGAAATGACAAAATAGCATAAGTAACATTTGAATTGGTTGTTGAGGGAGCTGGCCAATGCAAGGCTGCTTTCAATTATCTTTGAAAGATTGTGGCAACTAGGGGATGTTCCTGGGGACTGGAAAGTTGTAGAACATCTCTTCTGTCTTCAGAAGAGAGGATCCAGGAAAATTAAGGCTGGTCAGCCTCATGTTGATCTCTGAGAAGGTGATGGAGTGAATAATCCCAGAAGCAATTTCCAAACATGTTAAGGATAAGAAGGTGATTGGATTTAAGACAGGAAATCACGCTTCACCAACCTGATAGCCTTCTAGGGTAAGATGACTGGCTTGGTGGATGAACGCAAAGCAGGGGACGGTGTTTCTCTAAATTTTGACAAGGCTTCTGACATTGTCTCCCATAACATCTTCATACACAAGCTGATAAAGCGTGGCTTAGATAAATAGACAGTCAGGTAGACTGAAAACTAGCTGAGCTGCTGGCCTTCAAAGGGTCGTAAGCAGCAGCATGAAGTCCAGCAGAAGGCCAGTCACTCCTGGTGTATTCAGGGATCAATACTGCACCAATACTGATTAATATCTTCATTCCTGACCCAGATGATGTGACCAAGCGGCACACTCAGCGTGTTTGCAGGCAATACGAAATGGTTGATCCACCAGCTGGGTAGTTGTGCTCCTATTCAGAGAGCCCACAGCAAGCTGCAGAAATGATGGCAGACTCTGCAGTTCAGGAAAGGGAAACGCAGAGTCCTGCTCCTGTGGAGGGATAACCCCAAGTACCAGCTCTGGCTGTGGGCTGGCTGGATGGAAAGGAGCTTGGCAGAGAAGGACCTGGGCTTCCTGGTGGACAGCAAGTTGTCCATGAGACAGCAATGCACACTCACAGCAAAGGCAACCATGGGGATCCTGGGCTGCATTAGGCAGAGCATTGCAAGCAGCTCGAGGGACTTGATCCTTTGCCTCTACTCAGCTCTGGTGAGGTCACCCCAGGAGTGCTGTGTACCATTTTGAGTTCCCCAGTTTCCAGTAAAAGGGAGACAGAGACATAGTGGGGCGCATCCAGCAAAGGGCTGCAAAGATGACTAAGGGACTGGGAGCATCTGTCCCAGGAGGAGAGGCTGAGGGAGCTGGAACTGTTGAGACCACAGAAGAGAAGGCTCAGGGGGGATCTTATCAGCACCTTTTAGGCAGCAGTAAAGAGGAGGGAGCCAGGCTCTTCTCAGTGGCACTCAGTGACAGAGTAAGAGGCAAGGGCACAAACTGAAATACATGAGTTTCCATTTAAACACAGGAACAAAAAAATTAGTGTCAATTCAGGAACAGGTCAAGGAGTCTCCACCCTTAAAAGTCACTCAAAATGCCTCTGGTCACAGGACTCCTCTAGCTGACCCTGCTCTGAGCATGGCAGATGGAGATTATCTCCAGAGATCACTTCCAGCGTTAACTATACTGTGATTCTGTGATCTTTGTCTTAAGCCGTCCTTTGAGATAAATTCCCTCTTGCCATGTAATGCTTTCTAATAGAACACTTTCTGCAACCCAGTATGATGGGTATTTCAGACAAACCTACATTTCAAATTCAATCCCAATGTTTCATTAACAAAATCATGCTGGTTCAGCTCTACTGGTTCTTCCTTGGAGGAGGAAAGAGCATAGAAAAATATTTTGAAAGGCAAATGTAAAGAGAGATACTATTTTTTAAAAAAAAAAAAACCCTAAGTTTCTGTTTACTCTCACACCAAACTTTTGGATATTTACTTGTCTGATGTATTGCAAACAAGCACATTTCTGGCAAGCGTGTTCAGAACATACTGGATAAATGCATGAACTCTTGGTTCATGACAGAATCTCCATACTCAGCTTGATCATTTTTTCTTTACTTGTATTTTTACCTGATCAGGCTAGACTTGTGCAAATCATTTTCAATTTGATGGACAATGTCTTTACAAAGAAAAGATGACTTAAAATAATGCATTATAACCATAATGTCGGTGAGAATTTCCACTGATTGCCTTCCGACAGGTTGGAGAAAGTGACTGAGCCCTCCCAAATTGCTCAGAACTGGTCTATAGCTTTGGAATTTTCTGTGAAATCTTTGCTGCAGATGTTTCCACAGACCACGGGAAACAAAATCTCTATCATGTGCATTTAGGCATGTCATTTTCCAGGGAAAAATCTGACATAATAACATCATGTTCTTGACTTATTCTGCCAGTGTCCACCATGGTAATGACTTCTTGTGGACACATGATTTATACATCCAATTCAATCACATGAGCAATCCTATAAAAGGTGCATATTTTCATAAAAGTCTAATGGGGTAAAAATCTCATAGGGCATTTTAGCATGAAACTGGAAAATGAGTTGCAGTAGATATGTAATCTCTTCTGCTGAAGTCATCATAACTGTTCTGTGGGATCATGAATGACTATATCTTCAGGAAATTACATTTTATGCATTTAGGAAGGTGATGTCTGAGGAGATAGAAAGTATATGGCTGTATAAAATAACATGTAGATTTTTGAAGGAACTATAAAATATTAGCCCTTTGAGTCGGAAAGACCTGTTTATCACGTTATCAGATCTTGTGCAGCATAAAGTGTTTCAGTAATCCTTCTCACATACTTTAAATATCTCAAGCTGTAGTGCTTTTAGAAGTACTTCCTTTGAAAAATTGTTAACCGGTACCAAGCAATCGCTAGTTGGCATAAGTGAAGTCCTAACAGTGAGAGATATCTTTTTGATGTGTACCAAATTGATTTCTGTTTGCCTGAGAGAGGTTATATGCCCTAGCAATTTTCCTATTTTCTATATGTGGAGCATAGGTTTTTATGTGAAATATTAAAAATGGCCAAAAATACATCAAAACATTTCTATTAATTCATGAAATTAAGAAAACCTTTTTACATTTTCTCCTGTCACTGATTCCATTTGCTTTATTACTTTCAGCCTCTAGCCCACAAACTTGGTGGCACAATCAACAAACCCCTTAGTGGCTGTTTCATCTCTGCTCTATTTGATTTCTCCACTCTGAGTAAATGATTAAGTTTTCATGCATTGGTTCAACCAAAATCTATGTTCACTCAACCACATCCTTTATTGATTACTTCTACTGCAAACAGTAGGCCAAGTGTGATATACATAATTGGACAGTTGTCAGGGGATGTGGGTGTTAACAGTCCTGTTTTCCCAATTGGAAACTGGAATCACCTTGATACACAAATATTCTGCACTGTTTCATTCTCATTCCTTGGACCGAGGAGTCCTTTTCCTCAGAATATATGTTTTTAACTCTCAAAGGTCTGGTTGAATGGATTTAATGATTATACCATATAATATGCTCTTCAAGTTGCACCTGTGCACTGCATATAGAAAACTAGAAAAACTGGAATTAATATTTGTCTAACACTTTAACCTTGTCCTTTAACTCCTGTAAATCATATGCTGCTTTTCTGTGGGGAAACATTTGAGTTCCTCTTCTTTGGAAAAAAAAAAAGGGTTTAAAAATATGTGTTTCTAATTCTGAAATTTAGAAGCTTTTGACATCTGGTGAATGTTTACAGTACAGTATATTTAATATTCTCATGATATTAAAACACCTAAATTAGGAAACTTTAGTAAATCCAGCTCTACTTATTGACAACTTAGCTTTATAGTGACATACACCTGAACATTTCAAACATGTTAGCTTGCAGTGTTTTAGCATCCTTTCGTAGCCATCGAGCTCGTCGCTGTCACATACTGATAATCACTGCAGTATTGTAAATTTGCAGCCATGCTTTGCTGTGTTTCCTGTCGCGCGGGAGGCTCCACCCTGTTGTAAGTACTCTGATAGCACAAGACAGGGAATTGCAGACTTCTGCCAGATTTTGAAAGCACATATCCCTAATACAGTTCATAATAAAAACCATGATGTAAATAAATCCCAGTCAGTCATTTGCTGCAGGAATGTAACTTGAAGATGTTTTTAAATGGTGAGAAAAAAAATCGCAATTCTTTAGCACTTACAGAAACTTATATTTCTGTGAGTTTCTTAATTAAAACTGGGGTTTCTGTCTGGCTTGATGGCTTGACATTTAGCATGCTACACTCCTACATTAGTGACTCAAGTTCATGGCTAATATTGAGGTCAGCTGTGGTAACACCTCAGCCTTAAAGGGAAAAAGAGCACGGTGCCTTACAAGCAAACCCAGGTATCTACCTTATATCTTGTAATCATACTGCAGAGATCTTATATTGTTAATATGAGCAGCTTTATTGAAAAAAGGAAATCTGCAAATGCTATTGTCGGAGTGCATTAGCCAATTTTCAACTTGGATTCAGCTGTGACCTCCGGTTGCTCCGCTCTCACTGGGATTTGGAGGTGGCACCTGCAGTCCACAGTTCATAGGTTTGCCTGTGTGCCTCCAGTGACCTTTGATCCACCCAGCCAAAGTGCAGTACTACACTTAGGGAAACGCTGTCCTCCCCAGAACTAAGAGCCAGCGCCGTTGTGGAGCTGCTGCTGCACACGGGCGTTCTAGAGCAAGAAATGGCAGCTCTGAAGGACAGTTGTGCAAAGGGTCTTGCTGAAAACTAACCTGCTTACCTCCTTCCCCTGTTTTGTCAGGATGTGAGGTACGGCTGCATTAAAAATGTTATCAGCTGCTTGTCCTGGTTTGCCTGGGGTAGAGTTAATTTTCACAAGAAGCTGGGAGGGGACACAGCCAGGACATCTGAGCTGAACTAGCCAAGGGGGTATTCAACACCATGTGACATCGTGCTCAGTATTGGACTGGGGGAGCTGGCTGGGGGAATGAGGATCTTGGCTCAGGAACAGGATGAGCAGCGGGTTCTGGGTGGTGAGCATTTGCATTGTGCATCACTCGCTTTATAGATTCTTTTATTAGTATTATTGTCATGATTACTTCTTCTCTCCTTGTCTTGTCCTGTGAAATTGTTCTTATCTCAACCCACGAGGTTTTACCTTTTACTTCTGATCCCCCTCCCCATCCCACCAGGCAAGGGGAGGAATGAGTAAGCAGCCATGTGGTGCTTAGTTGCTGGCTGGACTTAAACCATGACACTGCTCAGTAGAAAGAATATTAAAATACTGGAAACTCCAAAACCCCTGTAAAGTCATGACCTGCATTTTCATTCTTAGCCTTAAAATATGGCACAACATTCTGAAGACAAATTTTCCTTTATTTCACTTAAAGGATCCAGTTCTGCCCCCTCAGAGGTTCTGTGTGGACTAGTCTCCTTGGTCTTAGCACGGGTTGTGCCCAGACAACCGTCTTGGAAATGAAGTCCAGTCATGGATGAGCCATCACAAAGTAAAGTTAGTTCAGAAGAGGGGGATAGATCTTCAGCATTTGGAGAAGCCATCTGAGTAAATATTTAATTTTGTCCCTGTCCTTTGCTTCAGTCAGGGAAAAGCGGCTGAAACTATTAAGTACTTGGGAGAGTTCATGAAGGCTGCTGAGAACGCTCATCTAAGCCAAAGCCTGGTGGATGCCTGTGTATTACTTGGGAATATTTACAATGAAAGAGTAAGTACTGGTTGTAGTAATGATATCAAACAATTGGTTTTAATTCATGCTAAGAATCTGGTTTTGCACACGAGATGACCCAGACGGATTTGATACTGGTATTGTATCTTACAGGAGTTACTGAAGGAGATGATACTGTGTGATGAAATAAAATGTGACTTAGCTCTTGGGAAAGGTGAAAATTTCACACGATATTCAACACGTACAATTTTGTTCTAGAATGGGTGAATAAAAACTCCAAATTCAGATCATGACAAACTCAGTGTTGTAAAAAATCTGCATCCAAATGTCCATTGAGGCCACATATGCCCATAAAGAGTCATCAGTTACTGCAAATGAAGAGTTATTGTACTATATATTGAAATTCATGCTTTTTAAAAATGAAGGTATGCTATATTGCATACTAATAAGCAGGTTTTAATCTTAGCTTGATTTCTTCTCTACATTCTCTCAGCCAAATTTGTGAAGTGGGTGCTAGCAGCGAACAGCCTGGCAAAGGTCTGTGTAGATAGTGGAAGGGCTTTCTGTGCTAGATGCAGCCTTCTACCCTGCAGCCTGATGGCTGTGATTTGGCCTGTTTAAATCAACAGATAAGGAATGTCGGATAATATTAGTCTAGAGATAACTAAGAGACTCCCTTTATCATAGTCTCTAAGATCTTTTGAAGTGCTTTTTTCTGATCCATGCTACCCTTACTGCATGCAGAGATGCAGGAATTGCGCTGCAGTAGCACTTGGTTTTTGAAATCAGAAGGGTTAAAAACATTACTGCAGAAGTGGAAGATTCATGTTGAGCCCTTTAACACCTATCTTAGAGTTGAAATACAGGAGATTATTTAGATACAATAAGCAATAAAAAGTACTTGTTCTGCAGATTAGGCAGTGTGGAAATTAGGAAACACTTCCACTATGAATAAAATAAAAATAGAAATACCCTGTCAAAATCACTCTTTCTGGCTTGTGTTGCTGGTGCTTTTGTCAGAATTTCTTTTCTATGTGTAATATATCAAACAGGCTATTTGCCCCTTTTCACTTACACGGCCCTCAAATGCCTTTTTTCCCCCTTTTTCTGGATTCCTCTCACAAAGAACTCCCACTACCAAAGTTGCTGGCCCACTTCTGGTTCATAAGCAGTAGAAAAATTTCGTAATCTGTAATCCTTAAATTAGCCTGAGAGTTTTCTATTTACATATATTCTTAGCATAACAATCCCAAATTTCCCACTGAAGAAAAAAAAAAAGGCTTTAGAGAACTTGCTGAAGTAGCTTGAAAATGGATCTGAAACAGTGATGTGACACTGCTTAATTATTCTACTCCAAATTTGAAAAATAATTAACTAAATTGTGTTTAACTACTTCTATATTTCACTGCTTCTGCCACCATTGCTAATAATCAATTCTATGAGAAGTGATTTTTTTAAGAATTAACCTCTTTTTGGTTATTCTCTAAATTTTCTTTCTCAGTTCAGAATTTCTGCCTTGAACTGAGGTAGTGGTGTAGGTGGGAAGAAATGTAGTGACTAAATCTTATTAACTTACATAAAATATGTAAGTTAAACATACCAAAAAAACCCAAATCCCTTAAAGTTTTACAATTCCCTGTTTACTATACCATTTTTTTCTGCAAGATCAGCAATGTTTACCAAAACTGAGTCTAAATTAAATTTTCTCTCTTGGATCACTGCCTGCTTGGTGTCTGCTGTAATTGCCAGTATTCTCTAAGTTAAGGCATTTATTAGGGTATTTTTATTCAACTCTGTGCTTCCCCCAGTGGTACAATTTGCAGTAATACTGTCCTTCTCATCAAATTAGAGATATCTCTGTTTACATCTAGATCTATCCTTAAGGACCTTTAGTAAACCAGGGATATAACTTCTACTGTCCTTCCCAAAGTGGGAAGGTCACTTTGCTCTGTCCACGCTGTTGCTGTCATCTCGCTATTCCATCACCATCACTGTCTTTCTTTAATGTTGTATGCTCAGTTCCTGCTTTCCAGTCATAATTGTTTTACCCGTATGTTTCTTGTTTCCCAAAATGCCTGGGTTTGTGTTGTGTGTGAGCATTAGGTATAATTTCTCCCAGTTTGTTAAGGACTCTGATGGATTTAGGTGGTGCACGCCATCATTTCTCATTTCACTTTTCTCAAGTTCCTTAGTCCAGTTTGCTGCATGCCTGTCACTAACTGCATCGCTTCACCTGTTACAGTTCTCTTGAGTATGGTAGGTAGGTGTTTGTGCTTTTTAGCTGTTACCCTTCTGCTTATTGTTCCTTATGCACTGCTGTGCCCTCAGAGGCCTAATTCTGCTCTCCTGCTGTATTCAACAAAGCCTAAAGACTACCTGAATTTGTATAACTCTTTTCTCCTTTTTTAATTACCGGCACATTTTAACAGTTATATACATTTTGACCTCAGAAAGTCATATCAAGTGCAACAGGTATCAACTGGAGTCTCTCCTCCTGGTCCCTACACTCTACACAGAAGGGAATTTCAATCTTACTGCATCAAGCTGAGAGTGAAAGGACGAGACAGCTCTGAAGATTTTTTTCAGTCAGGAATTTTGTGCCATCAGGGCACCAGAATTCCACACCAATGGGAGAAATGGAAGGCATCTTCCACAGAGTAGGCAGTCTATGATTAATGATAGACATATAGAAACTGCCACAAGAAGTTTGTCTAGCTCTGACAACAGCCAGAACTAAGTCCTTCAGAGTGAGGTAAAGGATGAACAGCTCCATAATGACTTGTACCCAGGAAGTCCTTTTTCTGCTTGATTCACAAGGACGCCCAGCTTCCCTCTTAGTAGGCTTGTGATCAAGGTTGTCACCATAAACGATCCATTAAGAGGAAAGAGCTCTCTGTAATTATTTTTAAATTACTCACTCTTCAGCTACGTTCAGTTCATCCCTATTCTGCTGTAGTTGGTAGCAATTTTCAGTCTATTTCTGCTTTATATTTGCTGTATGGCATATATTTACTGTGTCCAGTTTTATTAACATACCATTTATTTACCTAGATTGTAGCTACTCTAGCTTTCTCCGCTGCATCCTTAATGCATCCTAATACTTTGTTTGACCTTACTAGATGCTAGAGCTGTTATGCACGTAGGAGAAGCCACTGCAGAGCTGCCCGTGTTATTTCGAGGCTACCTTCCTGAGCCCGAGTTAATCGGAACCCACCAAAGTTACAAACAGTTCAGGCAGTATGAATTACCTCTCATTTTCTAAAGAATTAATTTCATTTGCTATCATATAACCACTCAGGTAGTATTAGGTCCCTTTGAAATTCCTCAAAGCCTTACAAAAAACCTTCCTTTCTTACCTTTTTTCAACAATCTTGGCAAAATTGTCATCTAATTCTTTTTCTGTAATAAACATTAAACAAAACTGGTGCTAGAGCATAAAGTTATTGCATACTTCCATGTGTAATACCAACACAAAATATACTGCCTTTCAAGCCTGGATTATACTAGCTAGTTTTAATGAGAGAGATAATTTATTTCTCAGCAATTCCATCTCTTTGTGTTCAGATTTCTTCAAATCTTTTATTCATGCTCTGTTTAGGTCTGGTGGTATGATGCTTTTTAAACTAGAAGCTTACTCCTGTTTCTCCTTTTGACTCCATCTCTGATGGTAATTCAAAGTAGCTTCATGGCAAAGAAGAAATGTGCAAAAGATGAACAAATATAACAAGAAATATTTTGGCTTTTCAGCAATATCCTTCAGCCTATATGATTTCCCCTAGTTTTCTCTTTATTCCTCTTTGGGCAAGAAGTTGAGGAGTTTTCTTTCTATATCTCACATAAAAAATAGTTCTTATTATACTTTCTAAAATTCCCCTTAATGTATTATCTGCTGTAGTTTATACTCCTTTTGACTATATTCATCAATGTTGAATTTCTGTATTCTGCAGGATAAAGAGATAATTTATTTGGGCTTTCTGTTTAGCAACAGTTGGCTTCTATTTCTCCTAGTGTTTCTCTGTTTGCAGTTGGGAATATTCCTGGGTTTTGGCATACCTCTTCTTCCTCCTCAAGTCTGTAGGTTTTAATTACTGTTCATTTCTGTGCTTTAGGTCCATCATTTTATTTTTTCCATTTTTAAGATTTCTAAAATTCACAATAGTAAATTAGGACCTTTCCTCCCACAGAGATGTTAAACTTAATGGAACGATAGTGATAATTTCTAAATGGCCTGGCTGGAACCAGTATTAATACTTAGCATTGATATACTTAGATAGGTATGTTAAAAATATTACACAGACAACCAAAACCCCATCCAGGTTCTGAGAAAGAGATGAACAGCGTTACCTGGAGTTTCAGGGTTAGGGAACAGCAGGGGAGAGTGATTTGCTTAATAGCATGCCATGAGTCATTCTGTGGGCTGGGCCCTCGGCTGCAACATCTCTGAGGTGCCAGAGGAGCAGGCTCTAAGGTCAAGGTGAAATACGGGTGGCTACAAGCAGTTTTCACAACTCTTTTCTTTCTTTTTTTCTTCTTTACTAGGGGAACTATAATGAAGCTTTTGAATATTTCAACCGGGCTTCTGAGGCAGCAAAAACTTTAAATAATTTGCCCTTAGTGGATGAACTAAAGACTTACTGTGGCATTGCGAAGGCTCATAAACTGATGGTGGCATTTAACAGCCATATAGAAGCAGAAGATCCCGTCGGCCTCAAGTACCTGCTGGCATGGAAGGAGAACAGAAGTGACATGTGCATTGACCCTCTTACAGTTGGTAAGACATTGGTTATGAAACACATCAGTGCTGTATTGTCCTCAACGGTTAAGTCATTTTTTCTTGTAGAATTCTGTTAGAGTATTTCCTGGGTTTAACCCTTGTACCAAATGGGGGGGTAGATTTACTCCTTTGTGTGCGTATTTTAAAGGCTGAATTAAATAAGTTTAAATACAATATAGCAGGGAGAAAGAGGTGGTAGTAGTTAGATAGTAGCTTGCTTTTTTCAGTGGTGTTTTCCAAAACATCACAGTTACAGGCAAACACTGATGTATTAGTTTACTCAAATACTAAATATTTTAATCTTTAAATAATGATAACCTTCATTTGTGGTCAGGTTTTCGAGTGCATCCAAAAGTAAGTTTTCTATTTCTAAAAGTAAGAAATAATTTCTGCTTGACATAGTGGATATAGTTCTTCGTTCAGAAGAACACGCTCTTTTATTTTTGGCATCCTTATACTTGACATTGGGGGGGAAGTAAAAAAAGAATGAAGCAACTCTGTGATTTCTTCACTGTGTTTCCTTGTCTCCGATAAAGAGTAGAGGACAACTTTGTGTATAGTAGACCTCTTTCTTCATGGGTTAAATTTTCTTTACTTTTTTTCCCCTGTACTCTATGTTAATACAAGACAAACTGAATTATGCATTATCTGCAACTGTTGATAGTATTAAACTGTTTTGTACCGGAGAAGGAAAAGGGATGTCTACTCCACCTTAAAACATTCCTCTCTGCATTCTTGTGGAAGGAGTGAATCTGGAGTACAGTGGAAATAAATGACAGCTGGGGCAAACTCGTAGTATTGAGCTTCAGAGTTACTGAGTCTAAACTTCCTCAGTTATCATACTCTCAAAGAACTGCTTGTCTGCTGTTTTCTTGTGTATCTTTTCCTTTCATAGAATTGGAACAATCAAGCGTAACTTCAGTTGGTAACTTTATATATAAAATAAGTGGTTAATAGCCAGGTAATTGAAGATATTAGTGGTTTAACAGGAGCCAGGATACCAGAGATAATACTGGAAGCAACTGAGAATTGTGGAACACAGGCATTCATTGGCATGCTGAAGAGATAACAAATTAGATAGCATCTATTTAGAATTCCAGTGATGGTAACAGGGCAGTTCTTTTTCTATGACTATATATATTTATGAGTTTTGCCTCCATTAGTGAATATCCAGCACACTGACAGATATTGCTGGCTGGCAGAGTTAATTGTGTGCATGTCTCCTGCAAGGGATAGTAAGTTTCTAGACTTGTAGTGCATATGCTAAGAATTCCAACAGAGGTGGTCAAAGAAGAGTCCAATGTCAAGCATTTCATATGAGGATCAGTAGCTGTGGCTGATTTAAATAGGAGGCCAACAAAAAAACAACGATGGCAACAGCAAAAAAAAACCAGGAGCCTTGAAGAGATAGGATGATCCTTGTATCTTCGACATATATTTTACTCCTTGCACCTAAAGAGGTTTTCTGTTCCACTTTTATTCATCAATTCCTCCAGGCAGCTGTGAAACTCATTTATATCCTGAAAGTATGTGCACCCCTTTAAGCTCAAGCTTTACACCCCTCTTCAACGGTAGGTCAGGGATAAAAGGAGTATGATTAGAAAAGCCCTTGATGTCCTGGCAAGCATGGTACCAGAAACAAATTTTGCCTGCTGAGATTCTTTTCCTTCTGTATTTCTGCCTAGTTTACCCTCTGTTACTTTCGGTATAACAGTTTTCTTTTTAGTTCCAGTTAACTCCAGGAACCCTGTGGCTACTGCATATTTAGCAGCTCTTCCAGTTCAATATCATTCTTCTCATTAGTGCTCCAAGCTTACTCTCATGATACCCAGATTACATCCAGAAAAACATAGTGTCACACTGTCAGCACAATCTGTAACATCCTTCATGTTTTGTGTGCCAAATCTCTCGTTAGTACTGGCAGTACATTTTTAATATCTTTGTCTGGCAAAACATGACCTGGCACCCGTTCAATATTAGGATTCGCTGGCTTTGAGTTTTAGGTACAGCCTTTATCCTACCTTCCAGGAGAATGTCTGTGCATCCTGTGATGAACTCATCACTTTGGAAATTCCTGCTGTGATAATAGAACAGTATTTCTAGCTCTTTCAAACAGCTCAACACTGATAATCTACTAGATTTTTCTCAGTCTTTTTTGAGGATAAAACAGCTGAAGACAAGATACAATGGTAGTTCTTAATCCGCAGGGGAATTTAATGAAAGAAAGAAGGAAGGTAATTTTTTTTTCCCTAACTGTTCTGACTGAATAATTTTTCTGTGACAAAAAAATAAGAGTAGGTAAAAGAAATACTTAGGCTAGTGGAGAAACAATGACATTTAAATTCAAGTACTCCTATATACCTTACATCTTTCAGCCAAGGCTTATTTTCGAAATCAATCATTTCAATAACCAGGCAGGAAGAACCATTAATTACTCAGTTTATCTCAACATTTATTAATAAAATGGATGTTTTGACTAAAGTTGTCATGGACAAAAGGTATGGGATTGTCAGAAAACAGTGTTTATAAATGCAAAACAGAATGAGTTTCTATTTGCTGCATTTGACTCAGTCACCTGACTTCATTTACAAGAGAGTTATTTATGCCATTGTGAGATGCCACTGCAAGAACAAATACATTTTTATTGATCTTCTTATGTTTATTCAAACATATAAAAACTAATTATCCGAATCAGTAGGCAAAAAGGCTTGTGACTCCATGTTAAAGCCTAAAAAGGAACCCACAGCATGACTAACTTTGTCGAATGAGAAAATATTTCACAGGTCCTTCAATAAATAATCTCTTAACTTGGTGCCTTCAGGGAGAGAAAATAATAATTAAAGGTGCTGAAGGCAGGAAAATTTTGGATGAGATTTTGGGTATTGATTACATGAAATGCTAACTAGGAATTTTGTTTTCTGTGGGTATGGCAATGGCCAGTTCAGGTCATTGCATCTGGCAGGGCTGTGCCTCAACAAGAGGCCTTGGATGCTTGAAATCTTTTTAAGAGTAGATTTAAAATGCATTGGTTTCCTTATACTAAAAAGTCTTCAGTTGTTTTCTTGAGAAATGTTATGTGCTTTTGGCCACAATTTAGATTTACATTTCTTGACTTTGGAGAACTTTTCAAAATTAACACCTATTACTGCAGGATTTCGGTTTGTTTTGTTTTTTATAATAGCTACAAATGCAGCATAAATTACTGTCCTAACCATATCATCCATTGTGAAGTCTTATGATCAATGGAATTATCTTATGCCATCAACTTCACCATGATCAGGACTATTTCTAGCATTCCACACCAGAGCAGCCTTCGACATGTTTTAAAATGCATACACACCAGCTAAAACTATAGCTTGGAAAATACGATCCAATGAGCTTGTGTTCTTATTCCCAAGTATGTAGTCCCTCAATATTCTTTCTCCAGCTCCCTCTCATAAATGTATGGAAGGGTACATTGCATAATATAAATTGGTCCTTTTTGTTGTGTAAAAAGTTAAACTGTCATCCTACAAATTTGCATTTTTAAAAAGCTCTTTAAGATATTTTATAGTAATTTTTCTGTAAAAGAGGTAGCCAGCACCTAATTGTTAATGTGTTGAAGAACAGAGATTTTACCAGGTGCGTTTGAGATTGAGCTTGTGTGTGACTTTGTCATTTATTAATAAAAGGATTATCCGTAAAGAATGGTGAAGGCAGAAGTGAAGTGTGAGATCAAAGATTACACTAAACAAATTCTGTTAGCATATCTCTACGGTAACCTACCACAGCCATTAATTTATGGGCTATTTTGGTAAAGGTGTTGAACAGTAAAACAGTCTGCTTCATAATGTGATAAACAGCTTTTTTGCTGTCTCTTCTTTCTGAAGTTCACTAATTCCAGGAAAACTGCTAACATTCCAAATCTTGTCTTTCCTCCATTAATAAATTATGTTATTCACCTCAAATGCATGCTAAATAAAATTGTTATGTCATGGCACTGTACCCAAAATGCTTGACTGTACTTTAGCAAATCAAAACCAATCTTCATCAGGAATATGCATTATAAATTATGCTTCATATTTGCCCAGTGAATTTTCATTGGTGGTAGCAGATTTTTTTTGATCTGAACACCTTTAAGAGAAAAAAAAGATATGGCATACTGATCAAAACTACAAAAAAGGCAAGTCTTTGTACTTTATATAGATATACATGCATAAAATAGTTCTATGATGTCAGTGGAAGGGTAGGAGCTTGTGTTAGCAGGTTCCTTTCACTGCATATTTCATATGTAAAGCTCCATCATAGATTTTGGCATATCATGATACCGATGTGAGACTACCAGAACTGTGCACGTGCATGCTCTCCCTCAAAGCTACTGTTTGTGTGCTGTATTGTTTGGCTCATTCAATACTTAATGAGGTCTATTCTGCAGTTAGCACGTACAGAAAGTGAATATACAGGCTTGTATGGTGACGGAAATCAGCATGCTGTCTTAATATTTTCTTTTTAAATGTTTCTTCTTGGTAGTATATTCATAGAATGCTTTGGGTTGGAAGGGACCTTCAAAGGTCATCTAGTCCAGCCCCTCCTGCAGTGAGCAGGGACATCACCAACTAGGTCAGGTTGCTCAGAGCCCCGTCCAACCTGACCTTGAATGATTCCAGGGACGTGGCATCTACCACCTCTCTGAGTAACCTGTGCCAGTGTCTCACAACCCTCATAGTAAAAAAATGTCTTCCTTTTATCTCATCTAAATCTCAGCTCTTTTAGTTTAAAACCATCGCCCCTTGTCCTATCACACCAGGCCTTGCTAAAACGACTGTCCCCATCTTTCTTATAGGTTGCCTTTAAGTACTGGAAGGCAGCAGTAAGGTCTCTCTTCTCCAGGCTAAACCACCCCAACTCTCTCAGCCTGTCACCGTAGGAGAGGTGCTCCCTCCCTTTGATCATTTTTGTGATCCTCCTCTGGAACCTCTCCAGCAGGTTCGTGTCCTTGTGCTGAGGACTCCAGAAAGGGAGTATTAGTGGGTTTTAACTAACTTGTAAAGATCAATAAATGTACACGCTGTCAGTGACAAATTAGCTAGACTGAATCTGAACAGGCCAAACTGATTTCCTTCCCAATCACTGCTGTAAAGAAGATGGGAATGATTGTTTTGGGAGGTGGAGAGCATGCCCATGCCTCCCAATGACCTTCTGAGCGCACCCTCCCACCAGCAGTCTGTTCACCATGCAAGAGTCTGGAGATAGGATCTGTAAGAGACTCTGCTTCCAGCTCTGTACACTTATGATTTATGTCAATAGAGAGTTGTGCAAACTAAGAATTTAATTAATTTTTCAGAATATATTGTTAATATGACCAAAAATAATGAGAAACCGGAAGGATTTTAGAGACAGATTTTGGTGTTTCTTCAGAAAATACAGCTGAACATGAAATAAGGGAATTATATACTTGTTCATGCTGTTAAATAAGAACTATAATGTTAAACCATGGGAAGGAGGAGTGTGACCCAGTACAGGCTCCGAGGCTGCCCCTGTGCCAGAGGCACAAAGGCTCCCTTCTTAATAAGCGTGTTTCAGAAGTAGCTCAAATGCTTCAGGGTCCCACAGTATGGCTTCTGTGCTTTTTTGTGGGGTTTATCAAATAGAATAATTTGCTCACTTCTGGAAAAATACTATGGTTAGAAATGCCAAAATGTATACCTGTAGGAAAATTACTGGGGGGTGTGGGGGGGTGAAGCTTGGAGGTGGCTCTGCCTTTTTTTCTTCCTTAAAATTTTTTAAACTTGTACTGCCTCTTGTTATTCACATCACCTATCATTCATCACTTGTCTCACCTTTTAAAAGTCTCAGTACTTTTTTGTACTGCTGTACCTTTGATATTAATGCAGAATACCTTAAGTAACTGTTGAAAAACAGCATGCTTACATCTAAATGTTGATGACATGGCATGGATGGATGTGTTTCACACAATCAGCATATGTGGTTCATGTTATTCATTATTAATTGGAGTTTGGTTTTTAAGTATTTGATTAAGTCTGCTTAGTGATATACTCTGATAATTTTCAAAAGTAAGAGTGATCATTGCTTGGACTACAGAGAGATCAAATGTGAAGAGAAGAACTGGGAGGGACAGGGAAGTTTTTTTGGCACATTGTGATCAATGGCTGGATGTACCAGGTTCTCGATGAAGAGCCTGAGAACACCGTTTACACAACTATGTCAGTTTTGCCATGAGTGAAGTAGCTTCTTCTGTTTTCTGGTGATGGCTGAGGTTTATCTGAAAAAACATGACAGGGGAGTGCTGATATTCAGTGTTCTTATGCTTTATACAAATGCACTATTCAGGATTTTTTTCCTGTGATTTCTTTTTAAATACTGCCTTTAATAACCGGGAATTGCTAGACAGGACCAGGCCTAGGCCAAGTCTGTGGAACAGCGGTACCAGCTTTGAGAGGTGAGTTCATAGAGTATTTTAATGTTTAAACGTGTTACAAGTTTCTTCATAGTCTTTGCCAAGACCTGGCAGTTCTTGTATGTCTAAGTAGCGTTATAACTTCAAAAAATTCACTGTCATCCTGTCTAATGGGATTGTGAGTCTTCTTGTCATCTACAGTGATATAAAAACATCTTAACCAGAGGAGAATTTGGATCTCATCTAGATTTTTTTTTCCATCTGACACTTTCTATGGAAATGTCTAAATCTCACCATGCATTTGCTTTAGACACATCCTGTGCTAAACATTGTTGGCATCCAGCTGCATTTTCTCAGACAAGCTTTCTAGAGCAGCAGAAAATGGTTCCCTAAATAAGGTGAATTGTTCTTGTGGAAAAAAAAAAAAATGTTGGAGATGGTGTTCAAACTACAGTATATTGTCAGACCCTTTAGTGTAGCTTTGTGCACTGCACTGTACTTCAGTACTTCCACAAAAGTGGAGTTCCTTACCAGTTGAAAAAGTGAACATTCCCAGGGCAGGAGCTCAGCCCTGCTCTGATTCTGTAGGACATTTGAATGGTGCAAAAGAAATTGCAGCTTTTTGCCCAACAACATTAGGTCACTTCTGGAGAAACCCTTGATTGGGAGGCACTTAGAAGTGTTAGGTTTGCCTGCAGTCCAGAGCAGAAGAAATGCATTGACAAAGACTCGAGTCATAAAGCAGAACAGCTGGCAGCTGCTGTGCTCTCGCAGTCCCTTGACGGTTGCAGGGCCAAAGGAGGAATAACCAGTTGGCATACTTTGAAGTAGCCCTAGGGCTTCTCCACATGTGCCCGTCACAGGCCCCTTTGCTTTGCTGCATATACGAGCAGAGATGTCTCTGGTGGTTTTATGCTCTTGTTCTCAGAAGGGAAAATTGATCCTCAGAAAGACCCAAAGAGCAGACTTTTATGATTTTGTTTAATACTGAGAAGGTTGTTGTCATTTAGACTTCATAAAGAACCTTTTATTGGTGCTGTCTGCAAACATGCCAACTGAGAGAGACTGACCTCAGGCCAACATGAAAACGGTTCTCTGCTGCAAACCCTCCTTACCAAAAGCTCCCCAACAATCTTTGGACACGGAATATCAAAGCCAAGACAAAGACACTGTATTCAGTGCATATTTTCTGTAACTGAACCCTTAGGTCATCTCAGGAGTCACAGGCAGTGTATCAAACACCTGCCTTCTCCTTGGTCTCCCAAGCCAGCTTTCTTTTCTGCATCTTTGAGGGGTTTTTTCTGAGATGCCGTCCCCTGCCTAGACATATCTTTTTATGTTTAAGTAACAAATTGCTGGCTATATTAAGACTGTGGTCTGAAGATAGGCAAGATTTAAATGATTTACGTTTAGAATGAGCCAATCTATTTTTAAAAGTGAAGTGTCATACTTCCACAGTTAATGTATTTATGAAACCATATTTCTTTTGCCCCAAAATCCACCTCTCATTTTATTCTTTTATGTAATCATCAGGAAAAATTTTGTGGGTTTTTTTTTTTGACAGGTTCTGGAACAGTTATTTTCTTTTTGCTTCTCCTCCTTCCCTGTCTGTTCTGTGCCCTACTTCTCTTTTGTTTTCTTTCCTGTTCTTTACTTTCAAATTGCAAATTCTTCTCTCTCCCTTTTTGGCCCTACACCTTCCAAACCCCAATTTCATGTATGGTTCAGTCAATGTTTAAAGAGCATTAAGTCAGTTACTTCTGTAGCCAGTAGCTAGCATCTCAATCTATACCTTATTAGGTATATCTTTGGTGCTTGTAGCAGAATCAGTAGACGGTTTTTAAGAATGGCATTTCAATGTTTTCACGCTTTCCATTTTGGCACCATTCTTCATAGTCCATGTTTTTATCACATTGTGATCAGAGAATACACTGGAAAGAATCACACTTTATACTGAGTATCTCTGTAAGCTGGTTAATAGAAAATTGTGAAGTATCAAAATAGCCTTTAAAGAGACCTTAACCACCTGTATGAATGGATTGACTAAGTTCAAGAATACAACTGGCTGATTAATTAGCTTGAAGACCCAAATGCATACTTAAGTAGATGACCATGCCCCCAGGCTCATCCACTTGTTTCTGCTCACTCGGTTAAGCATTCAATATTATCTATAATACAGAATATAACCATTTAAGGGCTCATACAAACCATGCCACAGAGCCAAGTAATTATACAGTATCTTCTGTAGTGTGTCACACAAGTATGTAATTTTTAACATGTAGCTACCACCCTATAATACTGACATTAATAAGTATCAGAAAGAGTAATTGATCAGAGGAAGACAATTTGAAATTGTTCTGAATCAAAGGGTTTTTTAATATTTTTTTCAGTGTTTTAATACTATTTCTGTTCCTCAAAGTTCTGGCATATCTCCTTTTTTTAGCTGCTATGGATGTTAGTCAAACACAATGTAGCTGGTGTCAGCTCTTATGGGGAATTAATCTTCTGCAGCAGTTTTTTAAATGGGAACTGCAAGTGCCCGGCACCTCTCATATCTAAACCTGTTGCTTATTCATAAGCTAATGATAAGGTCTGTGAAACCCCATAGTCAAACCGTGTCTTTTTTGAGAAGGTGTATCTCATACTATCTGGTATTTACAGATCACACAAACGTAGACATTGAGCTGTCTGATTCTGTCTACGTATCTCAACTGGGCATCTAAGTGATAGTACTGTGCATTCAACTCATTGCTGATATAAAATTGAACCTGAAAAATGAAGGATGAGCATGCCATGTGGTAGACTTGCTCAGCTCATGTTCTGCACCCAAGAAATCCGGCATAATGGATCATGGTCCAGGAGCTGGTGTCAAGGAAAATCAGAGTGTTATAGTTGGTAGGACCAGGTAGGGAGGATGCGTGCTGCACAGGGTTGGTAGTTCTGGGCTAGCCGTTCTTATAGTTGTTGCAGCACATGCAGCCCTTTGTTTACCTTGCACTTCTGTTCTTCTAGTGGAAAATGTCACTTCAGGGTGCTGTGGAGCCCAGTCCTTTGACTCCAGAACCTTTCAATCTGCTGAAAAGCATCTTGAGATGTGTAATTCCCCGAGAGTGAGCTTATCCTCATTGGTACCTTTAGCTCAGTTTTGAGAATAACATTAAAGCAAATTATATATTATTTTGTTGATACTCATACAAGTATGCACTCTTATGCTGCAGTAGGGAGAGAATTGAGAGGAAACATTGATGATTTTAATCATTAGGAAATCAGCTAATGTATTGGAGGATAACGGCGTTTGTGTTCTTGTCATCTCATGTATCTTGAAATGGCTCACTGTTTACATGGGGGAAAGCAATACTTCAGTGGCTATATTAAAACTGTTAGCAATAACCGCAACAAGTTAGCTGTGATGGCCAGAAAAAGGTTGTTCAGGCTAATGACTTTGAAATTTGATTTAGATAAATTTGATTTGGTTTTAGGTCAATATAAAATATTTATTTCTCTCACATACTTTAAGTTTTTAATGATTGTGGTGCAATTATATTAGCTGTTTGGATGGTGGATGTGCATACAGTATATATGTACGTATATACATACATACAGAGAAACTGTATGGCGAAGAGGAAAACATTGCAAATATGCTAAAACTTGTGGACCAAATACTGCACTTTTTTATGCCCATAAAATGTTGTTGATTTGAGGGGGGTTGCACAAGTGTAACTATGAGCAGAGTTTGTCCCTTTTATCTGAGCTGCGTTGACAAAAACGTCTAGGAAAGCAGGGTTTCAAATAATTTGGGGAATTGCTAGGTATAATATTCATGCTGGGGAACATAACCAAGGTAAGAGAGAGGTTCCCATTGAAGGTATTCTAATAAATAGATTTAGTATATTATATTTTGCATTTCAAAGGATTGTTGCTTGAGCATTTGTATGGAGAAGGTGGAAAATACATTACTCGTTCATCGTAGTTGTAGTATATTTAAGGAGTGATCATGAAACTAAAATCCAGAAGATGCAGGAAGAGTTCTAATACATCCATAGGAAAATACAGGGTTAAAGTGGACTATATTTTAAGCAGTGTTCAGTTGACTTGCCGTGTGAGGAGAGACTGAGCAGTCCTGGCTAATGACTTGTAGGTACTGAATCCTCAGGTCTCTCAGGTGGTTTCACTCGACCAGTTTCAGCAGAATGATGAAAAGGTTGAGATAAAATAAACTGACAGTTGCTACTCATCGCAGGCAGCAAGCTGTACCCTGGCAGATGAGACCCTGGGAGCCCTCTTTTAAACAAAGGCTTTCACTGCAGTGAGCAATGAACTCCACACAAAAAGGGAAAAGGAGAGAGAGATTGGCAGCTGGTGACCAACGGGAGGAGGGAAAGGAGGGAAACTGAGAAACACAGCAATTGTGGGCTAATTAGAAGCCATTCCCATCTACTTAATACCAACCCATTAAGCAGAAAACACTTTTCATCTTACTCTGAGTGCTACACATGACATTATACTCCAATCAATACCCTCCCACTGGCTGCCCCACTGCCCACAAATGAATACATCGCAGTTCAAGAATGCAGTAATTGAGTTGGGGCAGTGAAACTGCAGCTCACCGTCAGGATCTTTCTCTGAAGATACTAATGTGGTGTTTGTGATGCTTGGATAAAGAAATCAAATCCCTGTATTGACAGCTGTCAACAATTGGCAAATGGACAAAGTCAACAATGAATCCGCTTTAACCTTCAATTGAAGAGACAATAAGTGTTTATTCACAGGGTATTTTTAAAATTTGAGTGAGAGATTTTTGCACCCAGAGGTCTAGACTTTCCAGGGCATTTTGAATTCCAATCCTTGCTTATACTTAAAGAATATATACGCACATTATGATGTATATGCAACATTACATCTCGGTATCAACATATCTCACAGGCTTCCCTGTTTTCTGGAAGGTTTTGAGGTAGCCCTAACCTTTTAAAAGCATTTACTGCTGCTTTTTTTTTTTTCATTTTTATTTTCCATTTTGTAGGCTACATATACTCAGGCTGATTTTTTTGTTTTATTTTAAGTCCTACTATAGTTTTTAGGGGTTACCTTAAAATGTACAATTTGGTCCACAATAGTTCATTGTGCAGCAAATCCAGGATCTTACATTTCAATCATTAGGGTCTTACATTTAAATTCTACATTTAGATTCTCACAACTACTTTTTTTTCCAATTAAATCCCTTGTTCCCTGAGCCATCTGGAGTTGGTAATACTATGCACAATCTGCAGCATAAAGTAATACCGTGCAGACTGCAGTATAATTCCTTCTTCATGCCAGTTTTGTCACCACAATCAAAACAGCAGGATACTCTTGCTTTCCTTCCTTGGTTAGACTGAAGAAGACATCAGTGTAAGTCTTTTGGAAGGGCTGGAAGGAGGTTCCAATGGAACACATGACATCTCTCCATCCCTTTCACTTCCGAAGTGAATTGAGTATTAGATTCCTTACAGTGCAAGTTTGAAACCATCTTTTTGAAGCAGATATATTGTGTTATGCGACGTCTGATATTTGCAGATAGAGGCTACCATCATGTGTGCTCCTCATTGTTGTAATAATATTGTGGCGTTTGCAGTAAGGCATTTCTTCAGGTGCTGTTTTCTGAAGTATTTCTTACGTACATAATTGTATAACCTGCTGTTAACTTGCCTAGATGAGCCTTGAACGCTTGAGTTAGGCTTTATGTATGTGCAATAACTTGGCCTACTGCTTGGAGCTCTCATCATTGAACAGCTTATCTCTGTCTGAGTAAGAACAGTTAATGTGGACTATGAGTCAAATGTTTTGCATCTTTTTAAATTGTAAGCCAAATAACAACAGTCTGCTACTTTGTTGCCTCTTTCTAGTTGTATTATATATTTCAAGCTTATTAGTATAATTATCATTAATTCTCACTCAATTCATTTGTTTCCCAATATTGTAAAGCACCTTTCAGCCACACTCTTTGTGTATGCTCCCAGGTTTCTTTTGATACAGGTTAATGACCATCTTAGAAAAAGATTTTTCCTCAGTACAGTCTGTAAAGAGGAAAGACTCGTCATCTGATGGAGAAAGCTGGAATCTTCACCACCTGTGAAGATGCAAGCACCCAGGTCAGGGGAGTTGAATATGTTAAGTTGTAGAGACAAGGCTTTTATTTGCTTGGAGATACTTGGATAGGATAATCAAAGCTACACGCAGATTCCAGGTAGGTGCAGTCTGCTTTTTTTAAAACATCTGGTTCTAACATTTGCTTCTGTAAACTATGGTTCTTTGATTCATTTAAACACAGAGGTATACAAGTTCAGTCATACTTTGACGAGATGCCAGTTAGAAGGATCAGAGGCAGGCCAGGGAAAATGTGAAGAACAGTTGGCAGTCTTTCTGTTTCTCAGTGCCAAAGCCTGTGGGGTTAATTTGAAGATACCCAAATCACCTTGGCGGCGTCATCTCTAGTGTTTTTTTCCAGAACTGTGGAATTTAATGAGCCAGGACAATAAACACAGGATCGTAGAAAAATAGTAATGGAAGGGACTCTAAGAAGTCATCTTGTCCAGTCCCAATGTAGGGGCAACTGTATTTATGTAATTTCTAAGAGAAGTTTGTCTTGCCTGTTCTTAAGAAATACCTGGCAATGGACCTTCCACAGCATCCCCAGACAACCTCTTCTAAAGGGTAAAATGACGCAGGAAAAGGAAAAAAATAGAAAGCTTTTCCTTTATGTCTAAAGTTGTCTATAATTCAAACTCTTTCCAGTGAGGACTTCAAATTCACTCCTTCCATCTTTGCAGTAACCTTGGAGAAAGGAAGTATCTGACACATGCTGGGATTTAGAAGAAAATTTTATAGTGATTTCTGAAAAGGGTGGTTATAGAGATTACTTTGAGTATTAATGAGATATGACAGAATGTGGTTTCTGCTTATAAGCACGATGGATGGAAGGAGGTAGAAAGAAGATGCAAGGATCCTGTTTCCCTTTTAGTTCTTTTTCAGTTATGTTGTCCGGTAGGACTAGTCCACAGCACTCAGCTGAGCACAGTAGATTGGCATCTGCTCCAAAAGGGCAGGAAGAACAAGGGCTTCACCAGCAAGAAACAGACCAATGCAGAGGGAAAGGTTGCTGCTTATTCTTGACTGGTCTCTCTAAGGGCTGGGAAGCTTTGTTATTCAAAGTCTCTTACATAATTCAGGACTCTCCTCCTTACATAAGTTTCTAAAGCAGGAAAGCAGCTAGATTTCTGAATTCGTCTTGTTGAGTTAATCCACTCATACTTCAACACTTACTAGAGATGCAACTGAATTCAAATGAAATGTTTTTGATCCTTATTTACGATGAGGATGTTTCTTCTAGAAATGCAGATGTGAGATCTAAACTTCATCCGTTCTAGACTGTATGTTTTGATACTTAAAAACAGACTCTGATTTTTCTCCAGGTTCAGAGTTCAGTAATTGAATCCATATCCTCGAATAAAATTACAGTACTGCTGTGTGCCTTCACAGCCCTCAATTCTCATAAAGCTGTACTGAGTCCTGTTTTGCAAGTCTTTTGTAAAAAGAAGTCAAAATATTTACAAGCCAAATGGCTCATCTTTTGAGCCCTTATCAAATGCTTTTATTCCCTTTTCATAAATTCTTTTTTTTCCTCCCAAGGCAACTTAATTAAGGCTTTTTTTTCCCCTGATGTTGGAGCACCTTCTAATAGTCTTATCTGCAATAGTTCCCTAGCTCCAGGTTCTCAAGTCAGATTCTTTTCTAAATGTCACTCCTCTTTCTACCCTAATTAAGATTTAACTATATCTGCCTCTTTTAGTAAGAGCTTCCTACCAAGAAGCTTCTACGTAACTTAGAAGCTGGCAAGGCTATTATTTGCATAGGACTCATTCAGGAAAAAATTCTGAGGCAATATTTGTCTTCTGCAGGAGTTATAACTAAGGGAAGAGAGTACAAAAGCATCAATTTTCAAATAGATCAAATGATCAATAAAACCCACTCAAACTGCATCCAGCAAACATTCTGCTCAAGCAGACACTGCTTCAGGAAAATGGCTTCATCACAGTTAACCAGCAAGAGCATCCTGTGGAAGCAGTTATGGCCGGGCAGTTGGTTGGTCTTCCATACATTCTTTCACTCCATGTGAAATAGAGGCATGTTTGATTTTTCTTTTACCACTTTCAGTCACCTCACTCTGCTGCGAATGCTCCAGACTGATCGTTGGAGGCTCTCTGGGGGAAAAGGATGTTTCTTTCCCCTCCTTACATGCACACCAAGCACTGCAGAGACACATAGCGGTTTGGTTTTTATATTGTGAGATGCTGCTGTGTTCGGGGGCATCTGAGAGAGGGGTGTTCCTAATGGAAAGAAAGAAGAAAATTGTCTATGGACATTGCCAATTGTCAGACTTAAAATGAGATACGTTGTCCATTATTGATTTCCATAAGCTTGAGACTTGTGTTCTGAGACTTTGGTGTCTCTCTAGCTGTAAACATTTTCAAGTATTTATCTCTAAGGATGCGCGTATGGGACCTGCTAATGTTCAACACAAACAATCATGTTTAGTTAAGGGGAAAACATTTTGTTTTCCTGACCTTGGAGTTTTGGTGTACACAGACCTTTGTGGTCTAGATATTGAGGAAGCTGTTGCTTTTTATTTAGACTAGACTAAGGTTTCCAATGTGCCTGAGAATCTCAGTCTCCATGGATGAAACAAGGGCTTAGAGCTTCTGAAGTAATCATTACTTAGAAGACTGAAGGATTGTGCTCTGCAGCTTCCTGGAAACAGACGAAAAAAGTTTCCCTCCATCAGTGTTGTTTTATTTGTGATTCTGAGGTGTTAGTAGTTGATACGTGTTTGGTTGCTGCAAGAGTTAACGGAAATTTATTTTTTATTTAACATTTTAAATTATAGTTTTGATTCAAAAATATCAAATAATATCAAATAAAAATTCATTCCCGCCCCCACCCCACACACACAAATTCACTTTGGTTTTTGAATTAATCCTAACTCTTCATAGTTCTTTCCTTATTCCAAGGTTGTCCTCATTGGCTGATTTTGGTGCAGTTCTCCAGGCTGTACCTCCAGATTGTACTCTCTCTATATACACATATTAAAGTGTATATATATGTTAGGCAATTGCCTATGTGGTAATCTTCCTTTTTCTTACCTACCTGAGACCCATCAGGTTCTTTCATGTTTGCTTTGCTATACTCAATCTTACTTCTCTAGTTTGAGATTTTAGCCAACATTTACATGCTAAAAGTCTGATTAACAAATCATTATGAGCAAATATAATCACCTTAAAGAAGTGGCCCTTAGAACAATCTCCGACTGCTCGCCGTAGCTCAGGCTCAGTCCGTGAAGGGCTGTGTTTAGCTGGCTGATGGTGCGTGTCTCAGCACGGTGTACCTCCGATGGTGTCCTTCTCTGGGTGGGCACAGTATGAGAGAGAGATGAGCAGCACTCCCCTGGTGCAGAGTCACTCTTTCTTCCTTGTTCTCCTGTCATATTAGCAGCACTGTAAGCAGAAGTACTTGAAACTACAAAGTGGGGTTTTAAAATCATTTTCAAGTGAAACTGCAGCCACTGATGATAATTTTTTATGTACTGCATGTCCCTGCAAGGAAACCGAGAATGTTTCTGAACCTTCACCAGCAATCTTTCTGTAAATTTGAGATTCTTCTAAATTTTAAACTTAAGGTAATTCAGAATTTCCTGGCTTTGTTATGGGAGAAAATTTGTTATGGGGAGAAAATTGCTGTTATCATTAACTGCTTTTGCACACAAATTCCTGATATGAACTCAGCCCTGATTACATCATGTGCAGTTTTATACTCGAATGATTGCAAACTTGTACCTGCAAATTGGGTCTATCCTCATAACCACAGAAAACTATGAAACAGTTTAAGACATTACATGTATTTATGACCAATCCATGGTATAGTTTTGAAAATCACCATTTTTATTAATCGTTATGAAATATAAGACCTGAAATAGAAAATTCTTTCTTAAGGAACTGAGTTCTGTCTTGGAGAGCAAAGTGTAAGAGATTTTACACGACAGTGTTGTTCTGAGGTGAATTTTGGTACTTTGAGGACAACTCTTTGTGTAATTTATGTAGAAAAAATAGCTTAATACTGTTCTTGCCCCTCATTAAATGAAATTGGTATTCTTGCACATGGGGGCTTTTTATGTAGCAGTGGTGAGGTATAGCAGGATGTGAAAAGAAGTAGTAATGTCATTGTAAGCTGAGGAACAAGGTCCACAGGCATGAGCCTTTACAAGTAGCCTTGTTCTACCTGACGCTTAGAGCACAGTTAATTTCCATTCAGGAGTGGCTCTGCATCCTTCATTGGAAACATCTGATATTGGGCAATAGTCTTTGAGTAAGAACCACAGGTGACTGAATTGGTACGCACGCCTCTTCCTCGAAACGGGGGAGCACGTCTTTTGACTCCACGTTTCTTCCCCTGCGATTCTTTGAGGTTGTTCTGCGCTTCGTGAGAGTCCAGCATGCGCAGGATGTGGCCCTTGCTGCAGGCAGGGGTAGGAAAATCTTGTTCTTCATTGTGTTTGTGCGCCCCGCTATCGTGGGCAGCGGCGCTGCGCGGGATGCCCTGGCAAAGGAAGGCTCCTTTCCGGCGTTTGACATCCAGACGCCAACGCAAAACCGATCTTTCTAATACCCCTCTCCTGACCCTCCGCGGCCGTTTGGTTTGCAAGGGGTGATGTGGGGCCAAGCGCAAGCCCGGGGCGGTGGGGCGGGCTGAGGGGCGCCTCGCAGCCCGCCGGCGGCGGAGTTTAGCCTCTAGGGGGAGCGCGTCGATCCCGCCTGCTCGCCCAATTCGCTGTGACAACGGCGAGGGAGCGGGCGAGCGGAGCCCCCTGTGCCGGAGCAGCACCATCACCCGGCGGCAGACAAGGCTCTCATCCCTGCGGGAAACCACCGCAGCTGCTCTGTGCTGCGCAGAGGTGGAACCTGCCTCTTGTTGCCCCCGAGTCGGTGTTAGGTATTCCGTCAGCATTCCGGTTTATGCGCGAGATGCTCCTGAGCGAGGATGCTGCCCTGCGTGGGCCTGTCGGGGGTGATGCTCGCATGCGGCTCTTAGATTTTTGGAGTTATTTTCTTAAAATACTAACACAAACATCCTGCCACATAGACAAATCTGTGGAGATGCTGAAATCTGAAGAGTTAAGAGATTTGCAATGTGAGGTTTTATTTTACCCTTTGACTTCCTTATAAATCCTTTCTTTTCTCTCTCTTTTTTAATGTGAAAGGTGTCTTCAGGAGCACAGCGTATCATTTCCCTGTGGGGGGTGTGTGTGTGTGCACTTTAAAACGTAGTCTAAATTTGCTCAGAGAAAATCGCATTCAGGATTTAGTAATACAGTTGCGTTCAAGACAAAATAAAAGGCTTATATTACTACATCTGATTCAAAACAATGGCTTAATTGGCCAGGAAAATGTAGTTATCAGATGATAAAGATATGAAGTCAAGGGCAAGATATGCCTGAAAACAAGCATTTTCCTGCCTAAAATTAGGCAAAGTTAATAGGTTAAATTTTGTTTATTGAATAAGAGAACCCAAAGTTGATTGATATAGTAATTTCAGTGTTTGCTATGGCAAATATTTAGCTCATTATCAGTTTTAATAGCATTTTACAGAACAAGCCTTTTCTTGACATGCAGAAAATACTATTAAATTTCCCTGCATAGATACATTGTTATGACATGCAATAACTACTTGAATATAAAGGTTATTAATAATTTAAAAGGTGTTAACAAATTAGGGCCATCATTAAAAATAGACTTTGAACCATTTTGTAGAAAAATCAGATTGAGGTAATGCTTCGCTCTTATGATAAAGAATTACAGCATTAATTCTGCAAAGTGAACTTATTGCTCCTATTCGTCTCCAAAACCCTGGAGCATTAAAAGACAGGAAGAATGAAATGATCACTGCGTTTTTTCAGGCACAACAGCTCTAATATTTCCATCACAGTTTCACAGCTCAGCTTGCATGGTTGTGCTAAAAGAAAAAGCCCATAAACGTCATGCTTCCCTTTGTTTTGTTTTTGCTGGTCTTATGAAATCGGGTCGAATTTTTTTCAGACAGTTTATATTAATATACTGAGAATTTTGCTTGTACAGCATCTGTGCAGAGTATAAAACAAACATTTCTTCTGTATGGGAGCTGTTCTTTCCTTGATTTTAAAATGTAATCCTCGGTTTTCTTTTGCGTTTTTGTTTTTCCTTTCTTGCAACAATCAATGACCAGAGGCAATTCAAGGTTGAATTCTTGTTGGTTTGCAAATTATTAATTTGTTTTCTTTCCAACTTGAGATAAACAGAAATAAGATCACTTTTGAAGCTTTTTTTTCATTATTTCATGTTTCATCCATGAAACATGCGGAAAAATGGATCCAATTTTTTTGGCGTGAGTGTATTAGGAAATACATCTGTGATTCTTACTCCTGTGAATAATCCCTGCCCATATGAAAGTTTGCCTGCAGTAAGGGTCAGGAGTGGACTCCTTATTCTAGAAATAGTTTAGCTGAGACATTTAAACAAGCTTTATAAGGCTAAGCTTTTATTTTTCTTCATTCTTCTTATTGTTTACTCTCAGATAAATTCCAGAAATTAGTTTTTTCTTCTTCAAATTATAAGTAATAAATTTCACCTTGGAAGGACAGAGATACGAGGAGCTCTTTCAGGCCCTGAAGGTAGCAAAATATCTGTCCTCTCCCTCTCTCTTATTCTCACTTGCCATGGCAGTCCTCTCCCTTCATAACATTTCCATCTCATCCCCCTTCCTGAGTTTCCCTCCCCTCCTCCTTGCACTTTCTGAGACCACAGAACCCAGATGGTGCCCTCACTGTTGCCAGGCCCTGGGGGAGCTGCTTCTGTTAGACCCACCTCTCAATAGCTGTACCGAAAAACATGCCAGAAGTCCAGTGCTGAGATAAGTTTAACTTTGCTATTATTTTCTTTCTAGTGAATTTGTTTGTCAGCACCAATATTTATTCCTAAACTCAAGTCTCCAATATTGATAATGGTGCAACATCGAGTTTAAATAAAACAATGAGTTTCCAGTCATCTAGTTGTGATTTTAGCAGAGTCAGATGTTGTTAAAGCACCGATCAATAAATGGTTAAAGCATTGTTTATATAGCACCTCTATTCCTGCTAATACTGAAAAATTCATAACACCATGACATTTTTCAGGCAGAAGTACATACATTGGTGAAGACAAAAAGAACATCTCCTTTAATGTACTAATATACCAGTGTTTGATTTTTTTAATGACACGGAATGAAGTGTGATGGAGAAAGTAGAACATGCAGCAGAGGAGAAAAGATTCATGTTCTGATAAAGTATAAAATAAGAGTAACTGTGGTGGAGATACGGTTAGGATAGGTTAGACCATCGAGGATAGCAAACTATTAGTACATTATTAGCCAGAGGAAGATCAAGGGGAGTATTAGTCTGCTATACAACAGAGGGGAGAAACTCTTAATAGATGACCTAGGGGAGGCCAATGTGCTTTAACGCTTTTTTTGCTTTAATCTTCACTGAAAAGGTCAGCTGGGATCATGTGGCAAACAGAGTTTATATCTGCCAGAACAAAAGCGAGAGCCAAGGCTAGAACAGGAGAAAGTAGGCTAGAGAGTACTTAGAGGAGTTAGATCTTCAAATCAGATGGGCCTCAGAAACTTTATCCTTCAACACCTGAAAAAAAAAACTGGCTGGAACAACCTTAAGGTCATTAGCCGTTTTGAAAACTCCTGGAGGTCAAGTCAGGTTCCAGAGTAGTGGAAAAAGACAAACCTGAAGCCTGCTTTTAGACAGAGAAAGAGGACAAGCTGCCAAGGAATTTCAGAGAGATCGACTTAAGATCCTGTCTTGGAAAAATACCAGAACATACAATCAGATGTTTAATAGGTAGAAGGAAATGTGCAACAGCCAAAATGGAATTGCCAAAATAGAGAGAATATATATGATATCGTCTTTCTGAAGCTTCTGACGTGGTATTATACACATATATAAGCAAGTAAGGAAGCACGGACTAGGTGAACCTACTATCAAGTGGATGAATAATGATTACAAAAAACCCTGGCTATTAAAAGCTGTGGCTGCTGTTAGAAAAGGAAGGCTGTTTAGCCTGTGCTTCTACAGGGATCTCAGTCTGTACTGCCTTGTATTTCCATTCGTTATCTGGGGACGGGAATAGAGAGCGTGCTTATTGCATTTGCAGATAACACAAACTAGGGAAGGAACATAAGCATTCTGGTTCGTGGTACTGCAGTTCAAAAGGATCTTGACAAATGGAGAACCACATAGTGTAATGTTCTCAGCATTAATGCGTGCGTGGACGTGTGAGTATATATAATCAAGAGTAATCAACTGCAGAGTTACAAAAAGGGAACAAATACCAGTTCTGTAGGGAGGAAAAAAATCTAGGCTTGTAGTAAATCACAAGCTGAACCTGGATCAACAGCGTTAAGCTGTTGTAAAAACGGCCAACGTCTTAGTAGGGTATTAAAAAATGATGACTCGTGAAGTAATCCTTCTGCTCTGCTCAACACTGCTAAGGTCTCAACGTCGTATCATGCTTTATGAAGTATGCATACCAGCTGCAGAAAGTTCAGAAAGGTTGAAAGGAGCTAAAAATCATGACCAAAACAAAAGATTAATTTAATGGTAGGTTTTGAGCTTCTGTGTCTACAGGAGAGACCCAGGGAAGATGCAACAGCAGATTTGAGGTAAGTCGAATTTGAAGAGGGGGATAAAATAAATGACCTTTTCTCTATGTCTCTCTGTTAGGTGGAACTAAAAGTAATGGGCTGGAAAAATGCGGTTGCTGGAAGGATGCTTCTGGTTAGCTACTGGGAAAAACTTTATAATGGTTTAAGGGATGGACTGCCTGGTGTCCATTTTAGCCACATGTTTTGATGGTTTATGAGTTGCCGTTATGAGGAGGGTGATTTATATATATATTTGTTCATTCATGTCAGAGAATACAGACAGCAGGTTTCTCAGCATGCTATAATTCTGGAGATAAGGCTGTGAAACGCCAGCGACAGGATCTTGTGGCCTAGCAGAGAGAAAAAGAAATTATTTTCTGATAATAAAGAAACCTGCCTTTTATTTTAAAATAAACACTCCTCTGCTAAGAAAGGCTGGGTAAATAGTTTTATTTCTTTGTGCCTCAGTTTGCCCATCTATGAAATAGCTTTAAGATGTGGATATTTTTTATAAAATAGCTTTCCAAAATGCTTCTTGACTTCAGGATAGTAACAGAGAGATATTCCTTTCCTACTCCAATTCATCCCCTCATCCTTTCCTCCCTGGAAGCCCTCCAGGTCTTTCTACCCTTCTTGTCCTTGCTCTTCTCCAGGAAAAACCATTTTGAGGCTACCGGAATATTGAATTTTGTCATCCCATAGATTCTTAGGGCAACAGTATTAAGTTTTGCCTGTCATCAAAATCCGCTTTGTATTCAGGTTTAATGTGAGGGAAAGCCATGAATACCGACAGTGAAATCCGCTTTTGCCTCTTGGGTCACAGTTCACTGCTGCACTTTATGCTCTTCCCTCCTTCTGCTGCCTCTTTATCCTCTCTCCAGCTAAAATAACAAACGAGTCTTTGCACCGTGCCTGAACAGGCGTTACCATGTGTTCCATGTCCACTTCCCAGCCCAGGACCATTTAATCTGTTCCCATCATCAGGCTCTGGGCTGCCAGGACTACAAGTAGTAATGGCAATCTTTCGCGTTTTGTCTCGGTGTTTCCTTCCAGAGCGTTATCTCTTGGGGCTTAAGCCAGATACGTGACCTTACGTTACATTGCTGTTAATGGTGCTTTTATGAACATGCTGACTACACAGTACACGGGTTTTGTTGGTTCTGTGTGGTTTTTATCCTCAGGTACAGACATTTTCAAGTGCAAATACTCAAGAGAAGAGAACATAACATATTCTAAATTTGTGACCTCCCCTTTTGCTATTCCCTGGGCTGCACGCCCAAAAACTGACAATCCTGTCGTAAGGGAGCAGCAGCATGCAGTGCCTTCGACATCCTTTCTGCACAGATTCTAGGGGCTACCATTGGCACAGCAGCGAGGAAGGGTGGGAGGCTAGAGGGTTTAGCAGCAATTCAGTATATTCCTCTGGGGTTTTTCACGTGAATGGTTTGATTGTAAACAAAACGGGAGATATAGGTACTTGCATGTACGTGTGCGTGCATTGGTGATGGTTTTTTCTGCAAATGCTGGAAAACTTCTATATGAGAAAGAGAGGTGCAATTACTGAATGCTTTCTAAGACACCTTAGTACTCAATCCAAGTATTGTGAGGAATACTGAGCTCCTAACGCTTGTGTAGGAGCTATCTATAAAAACCTGATGGGGTGTCCCTGTATCGCTGGGACATAGATCAGAGAGGGGCTCCAGTGCAAATCATTCTGGAGAGCAACACGCAGATCCTGTTTAAAAGGCGTCGAGAGCAGCTGCCAAGCAGTAGTGTTAGGATCAAGAGTAGCTTGCAAGTAAGAATTTGGGGTGGAGTTTATTTCCTACTTTCTTGTTCTTACTTCACTTTATGAAACTTCTCTACTTCTCCAAGGGCAAGTCAATCTTGCCTTGATAAGTTTTCTGAATAATGCACTGTATAATTACTGTTTTAAAGCTGCTTCAGGACATAAAGTTCTGGTATATGCATTTTTGAGTCCTAGAACGCTGGTAATTAGCATCCAAAGATGACCACGTGCTATAACTGCCAAATCTTCTGATATACTATGTTTTTCACTAAGATTTATTTTTCAATTTTAAAATGTTTCCATGTTAATTCAGCTTTGCACGTAGGTAACTAAGAAGTAAGATGAATTTGACAGAAATTCCATTGGGTCTGTAGTGTTTTCTCCCTATACTCAGAATTAAGGGATCTACAACACAAGAAACTAAGGGATTTATAACCCAAGAAATTAAGGCTTTTGAAGGTAAACTAAGCAAATAGAAAATTGGGGGCGGGGAGGTATGTATGTTGTAAAATATTAAATATTTGAGCATTTGTCCATGTCTTTTGGCATCTAGAAATTGCAAGTATTTATAGATTTGAAATACAGACAACTGTTTGGAAAATTACTTAAGTACAATACTTTGTGGTTAAACCGTGTCTATAATTTCACCAGTTTCCTACGAGCATTTAAACTATTTGATTGCTTACATTTTGGAGGGAGAAGCGAAAGGGAAAAGGGCAATAGAATGATGGAAGTTGGTTCAGAGATTGACTCAATAAATGTGACAATCAAATATGAGGATTTTTGGAAACAGAGATAAGCGATGCTAGCCCGAAGGCTGAACTTAATGTCAAAAGAAGGTGTTCATGCAAAGTAAAACAGTGTATCTAGTAAACTAGAGAAATATCATCTTTGGAGGAAAAAATCTCCAAAGATTTTATGCCACTTTTAACAGACAACAACAAAAAATCCCTAACTGTACCTCAGGATATGATCAGTCTTTTTGAACTGAATTTGTTCAGTGCTTTTTTGTTCTTCAGTGCTGTCTGTGAGCATTCCCTGCCTCAGTCATAAGGCTCAGAGTTTGGCAGGTTTATTTCTTTTTTATATTTTCATCATGTGAGATAAAAAGTCATGGATGAGTGATATAATGGAAACAAATGTTACCTGTGTCTGAGCAGGAGGAAAAAAGCCCTCAGCTGTACTGAATCCGTGCTCTTACTCTTTCATAAAATTGTTTGAGATGATAGGTGATTTTTTTTTTTTTCTTCGGTGCTCAGGCAGACTGCCTCTCCAGCAGGAGTGAAGTTCAGTAGCCACCTTAGGAATTGCGTTTCTCAGGATAGCTGAGGTTGAGACTGTTGTAGGTATGATACGTTCAGACTCCGTAGGAGGGGATGAAGGCTGCATCACTCTGGAGTAGCCCCTGGAGGTTAGCTTAGAGCCGCAGTACAGCTTTGGAGGAAGCTGTCAGCCCTCTGGGCTACAGGGATGTGCTGGTTTTAATAAGTACATTGCGCAAGGCAGTACCTATGAGTTAAAAAAGTGAGAAAATCCACTTTATAATAATGATTAATAAGTCCAAAGCTGCATAGTTGATTTCTGAACAATATAGTGTGTTCGAAATACCAAACAGCCCTAGATGTTTTAAATGTGAATAGAGCCTAAATAAAATGCATTCTACAGACGGGCAGTTTGGCTCACCCCTTGCTCGGAGATTTGAATTTGAGCTCTCTGTTTTTAACAGTTGTGAAGGAGATAGTTAGAGATATGCAGATCATTGCACTCCATTCAACAGTGGCTCTTCAGCTAAAAAATATTTAATTTGGTTAGTCAGCATATTCCTTTTTGCAGGGGAGGAATTGAGAGCAGGATAAAGATAATAAGGATTATCAATAAGTATGTGTTTTCTGGATATCACAATGCCATATATATTGCAATGAATTTATTTTCAAAATGTGGAGTGCAGCAGGTTTTGAGACTATGGTATATAACTTGTACTTTCATTTCTTGCTTTAGTATTTGGTGATGGCAAACACTTCATGTATCTCATGTTTTTTCAAGTTCAGCTACTTATGCTCTTCATCAACTAGTTACTGAAAGATTAGGCTTTTTTTAGTGGACACATAGTAAGTAAATAAGTCAAGAAGTTACTCAAAAATTAAAACTCAGCATTATGTCATCAACACATTAAGCAGAACTCACATGTTCACAATCAGCAATTGAGTGGGCTAAATCAGACAATACTTTAAATATGACATGATGTGGCAAAGTTCCTTGTATATGCTTTTACATATTTTTCGTTGTTATAGAATCTGGTAAATCTGGTGTTCATAGGCATGATTCACTGATGTGCTCATTGAATTTGGGCAGTCATAATCAAAAAGTGTTGCAGAACATCATTGATGAACTGGTCTAAAATGAAACCTCAATATTGCCTCACTTTTGACTTGTGAAGAAATGCCTGTCTGCCAGAAATGAAGGATGAGGTTCTGGTTGTCCTGAAGTTACTATGAGCAGGAGATTATATGAACATATATGGTAACGATGAACAGAGATCAGAGAGACCAGAACATCAAGGGGAAAGAGAAAGATGAATTAAGAGATCAAAGATTGTGGAGAAACTGGAGGGAGAGTTGGCTTTGTCTTCTCTGCCAAAAAAGGGGCATTGTTTGTAGCGAAAAAACTAACAGTAGTTTTAGTTATTTTGCTGCAAAAGATAACAAAAGCTCTGTAGCTTTTACTGTGATGTAGCTGAACAAGTTCAGCTGCAGAAGTGAACTGTAACACCTCTGTACCTTTTTTACTTAGCAGTAAAGGAATTTTTAATGAATGTAGAGCGGAAAAATTACTCCAAATTTCTCCATTTTATTTCACTGAACAACATTCGGAGAGGAAAAGCCTAACAATAAAGAGCAGCCCAACTTGGACAAAAATGACAGAGTATGATTTTCATAGTAAGCAACATTTGACACCACAGGAAGGACTCAAACTATTAGAAAAGCATGTAGAGAGTAATACCTGGAGAGGATAAGGCACTGAGGGTTGTGCCGTATGAGATAGCAATTTATTTCCCTCTTTGACACAGATTTGCTTTGTAAATGTTGAAAGCTCACTTTTGCGCTCTGATTTTTTTCTTGTTTCTTAAATCATCACAGAAAAGCACAGTTATTCATTAATTCTTGTCTTAATCTTTCATTATTCAAGAAAAGAGCTTACTGAAACCGAAGGTCAGAGCTCTTGAATATTGGCTATTTGTAATTAGGCAGTGGAAGCCATACCTAAATATTTAAAGCAGTTTGAGATGTTGATTACCCATAACTCCCAATAGAAATATACACTTTGTTTATAAGAAGCCTAGGGAGAGAATGAAATCTGTGTATTTTTGGAGGCTCTGAAAGAGGATGTTAGAAAACTGTCTGTCCAGTTGAGATAAGAGTGCATAAGAGCACAATTATGCTGGGTCATACCCCAAGTTTCCTTTACCATACGAGTTTCTGTAGAAGGAATTTGCACAACATGACTATTTGCGTGGTCATAGATTCAGCAAGGGTAGAATTTCTCTGGCGTGAGTTATATTGGAAACAGTTGCTTCAGTTTGGTGAACTACTTTTAATTGTGTTAAATTTTCATCTACAAGTGTGTACTGGAAGCCAACATACCTACCACCAGGTTCTTGTTACTTTCTAGAGAATGTAGTATATAATTCTCATTTTTAGTACCTGAAAATGATTAAGAGAAAAACGTGCCCACCCGCAAAGTTAAAAAGCAATAGTAATACAGCCAAATAGTAATAACTTTATTTTCTGGTCCTCAAGATAGACCTCGTAGTAGTATCCTCTTAAATTCACAGCAAAAGAATAATTTTTTTAAATAGAGTAAATTTTCCTCTAGGATTATGTGTTTAACAGCTGTCTGCTGTGTACCTTATCTAGGGAGTTGATTCTTTGTTTAGTATAAGTAGCACTGGGATCAGAGCGAAAGGCGGCCAGCCTCCTTTGCTGTCTGCACACTAGATTGCCTTAAGAGACACTGAGACCAGTAGAGAAAAAAGAAATTACACTGATCCAATAGATATACTGCTGAGAGCTTTCTATTATAGTCTTACCTCAGACATTGTACCACCATTAAATTCACACTCTCAGGCCCTGGGAATCAGGTCAGCATGACAGAGAAGTTTGGCTAAAATGAATCTGCTATATTAGTTTTTGTGAAAATGATTAAGCTCTGCAGGTTCAAGATCAGTACTATTTTTCAAACAGTCATTGTTTCAAAGCTAGGCAAATAAACCCTAATATAAAAGAGAAAATGATAGGGAGCCAGGCAAAGATGAAATTCAGTAGCAGAGTAAACAAACTTCCTGAATACATGATCTCAAGTAGAAAACAACACAAAGTCATTTATTTGGCACTGTTAAAAATCAGCTGGGAGGCAAATTTTTTTTTAAGTATTTTAAGTAGACTGCCCATCAAATAAGCATATTTATAATCAAAATTCTTACAACGTTCACAAAATTCCTAAAGGCAATCAGCTCCACTCAAATTAGTAACTTGGATAAATCACCATTAATTAGCTAATATAAGCCAGCAGGTGGTTGTGAGCCCAGAGAGATTCCCTGGTTATTTAAATTATGTATACTATACTACACCAAAGATAGAGTAAGTGAAAGGGGAACAACAGGCACAAGTCTGTTTTGGGGGAAAAAAAAACCTAAACTAAAAAAAAAAAACAAAACCAAAAAAACCTAAAAGCCTTTTTGGGGATGATGCTCAGCTAAAGTCTTCTCCAGCTCCCACATCCTACCCAAAGGAGTACAAGGCGGCTTTGACCCTCAGCTCAGATAATATAATCCATGAATGTTCTGCATAGTTCCTGTTTCAACGCTGAAGTATATGCAGGAAACAAAATCTGCATTGGAAGCTTGCTTGAATAGGTTTGTTCCAAAGATATTGTAATTACTAGAGGATGGACGTAGCAGTGACGGTGTTTTATAAAAATGCATCCCTGAAGCCACAAGGATAGCCTTGTCAGCACAGACATTAACCACAGAAACAGGGGTCAATCTTTTTCTGTGAGCTTGTGGTAGGCACTTCCTATAAATAAAAAATTGCATCATTTTAAGAGTTTAATGTCCAGTCTGCTGTGACCAATGCTGTTAGGCTCAGTTGTGGACAGAAACTGTTAGGAACTGAACTGAACTTTTTTACATTAGTACAGCAGAAGAAAATGAGAATTATTTTAAATACTGGTACCGATAACTTCATGAGATCCAGAGATTCTTTGAAAGATCTGACCCAACGCTGCTTGCAAATTTATTGGCTTGTAACAATTTCTACTTGCATTGTGTACTACTCTGAAAAACCCAAAGACAGGAAATTTTGTTGTAAATTGCTACCACCCATAAGACTTATGCTTGGTGGTCATGAAAAGTAAAGGCTCAACTATGTTTTATGGTCTTTGATGGAAGATAATGACATTGTGTGGGAGCAAACAGCAGGATCAATACAGATATTTGTATTTGTCCCAGGGATAGCATCTCTGGACTGTGATGCAGTAACAGTACTTTAAAGGATTAAGAATCCTGCCAGGTTTTACTGAATGGTGCGCAGGTCAGGTAGTAATATTTAATCCCAGTGCGTGCTCTTGGGTCACCCATGCTTTTCACATTAATCAACTCAGTTGCAGCTCTCTGTGTACAGAGGACTGAGACCGCATACCACATTGTATTACTGCCTCGGTGTCTGGCAGGCTCATTGCGGGCATGTGCTTCGTGCTGCATGATGTATTTCGATGAACTTGTTCTCATACATTTATGCAGGTTTCTAGTCTATCACATTTTTTTACAATGTAAATGATAAGTGTATTATAAACATGTTATCCAAGATTTATTTAGCATTTCCATGCATTTCAAACACACATTTCTATAAACCGAGTCTGTTTGATGCTAGAAAGAGTAACATAGGAAGAACGTTTTTCCATTGCCATATTATAACCCAAATCCTGAAGTCCTTATTGTTTTTCTTAACAGAGAAAACGTGAAGCCTGTGCCTCCATAAGTCCCTCCCCACTTCCACAATAAATACTTAGAAATTGGGCTTATCGCCCACAAATGGGGAGTCGAGGCGGTTCCTGAGTTATTTGCACTAGCCTCAAGACGTTGCAAACTACTGTGAAGTCTTCACATTTCAATTGAAAACACTACTCTGTGCGCTAGTTCCCATGGCTCATAGACCTGTGCTTCCTTAGTGGATCAAAGTCCCTCAAGGAGAGAACAACAGATAAGTAACTCAGGAGTTCGCCAAATTTGAGGGCGATTTTGCCTCATTTTTAAAAGGTTTTATCAACTTTGCCCTAGCCTTTCACTCTTCCACTGGAAAAGAGTTGGGGCGTAAGAAATGATTTCAGGATGTATCCTCGGTCAAAGGCAAAATATGTAGAAATGGTAACAACCATAACTAATTCCTTAGGTAGAATTAATTCCATGTATACACAACAGTAATAACACTAGTTTTTTAGAAATGTGTCCTGCATTGTATTCTAAACTACCTTAAAAATCCTTTTTTTCTGGGCATGGCATAGAAATATGCAACTGTTTAGGGCAAAAAAAAAATGCAGACTTGTTGCTCGGCACATACAACAGTGCCCTTTGATATCTTTTGGACTTTGTAATAATGCTGTGACTACCGCTGTTCACAAATATTTTATTTATAAAAACTGTCCTCCCACCGGGCTGCTGCAGGTGATCTGCAGGCTGAAGACTAGCCTGTAAACTCCACTCGCTCCAGGAAATGGTGCTTCTGCTTTTAAACATGAGTGCTTGGGTGGGGATTTTCAGTAACTAGTGGTGTGCTCCTAATTTCAATATGTAAAGCAAGGGACCTAGGGCTTGGGCAAAGCGTTGAGGTAACGGTTTACTGTCCGGTCTTTCCATGGCCATGCTGTTACGCTCTCTTGTTGATAAAAACTGTACAAAACCAGTCTGAATGCCTTTGTGTTAGCATGCAAGTAAAACCAGTCATTTGATACCTTGGAAAAATCAGCGCTCACAAACCAGAGTTTGTTAGTAGCTTGTGAATGGAAGCCAAATCAGCATTAATGCTCCAAAAATATCAAGTTTAATAGAATGGGTTTAGTGGTCAAAAATACAAAATTTGGAGAGTGATGAAAACCCTGGGATAGTGTTTAGCAGAGGTGAGTTAAGTCTGGTTTCATGCAGGGAACGACTGGAAGAGTTTCTATGTAGAATTTCTGTGTTAACCCTCCTCTAATCTCCACGATTAGAGATCGTATTTTTCTAATAGTAGTATGATATACTGGAAAGATAACTGCGGTGAGACAGATCAAAGGCCTGCCTAGTCTGGTATCTATAGCAGCAGCTACCAGATCAGGAAAAATAGAAGAACGGGAAATTTGGAAGCAATACTTCTGTCTGGTATTCTTTCCACATCTTAGCACCCTGCGAGTTAGGGACTTTCAGAAGAAGCTGCTGAATGCAGATCCCACTATATTTAATAGGCTTTCCTGTACCTGTCCATGAACTTGTCCAGTGTATTTCTAACTGTTGAATAACTTTGGCAGCCAAGACACCTCACTGAATTTCGCAGCTAAAAACCTACATCCTTGAATCCGTCCTTAGCTCGCTGTTTTGCAGTTTCAGTTGTGGCCACTCAACTTTTGCCTTATGAGAAATACTGAGTTATGATTTCTCACTCCTTTTCATCATGGCGCTCGTGAAAATACATATATCTCTTTATATCCCACTATCTGTCATCTTTCTATCAAGCTGAAGCCTGCAATCTCCCTGTGCATAAAAGACTGTTTTCCACATGTGCATTAATTTGCATTTATCAACACTGAATTTTATCTGATGCTTTATTGCCCAGTCACAAAATCTTTTTGAAGGTCTTTAAAGTTTTGAGTCATGAGTTAGGGCCAGGCTGTCCAATACATGAATGTGAGATGCTCTCTATTAATCCCTCTCCCTTCCCAAAGTAAAATCACTGGACAGAATTATTTCTGTTCTATTCAAACAGGACAGTTTTGATTTTGATTATCCCGTGTAATTTTGTCTCAGCAGTAGATTCTGTCACTTTGCTGTTTTGTGGTCTTTTTTTTTAATGTTTAACTGTACAAATTTTGCCTTAGATCCCTGTTGGATTCACTACTGATCTGTCTTTATAGTGAAAATCAATCCATCTATTCTTACCTTTATTTCCTGCCTTTAACTAGTTATTAATCCAGAGAAGATACCTGAAGCGTTCTGAAAATCTAATCAGGTAATAGTCATCCACATCCGCATGCGTTCCTCAAAAGAACAATAATCTCATGAGACCTCCACAAAGCTATCTTGATTTTTTCCTCATTATAGCATTTTAATTCACTTAACTATCATATCCTTTATTAGAGTTGTAGCTAATTTGCCTAGTATAGAAGTCGGATTTTTGCTGGTCTCTCCTCACATGGAACATTCTTGGTTTTAATTAATGTTTTGTTCAGCACTTTGTATTATTCTGGCACTAAGGCTGATGTAAGCCATACATGTGTACACATCTTTTAAACCTCTTGAGCAAATACCACTTTCTTGCCCAATTCATTTCTCAGTTTGTTCTAATCCTTCTCCAGTGGTGTTTCAGTTTGGGACTGTTCTTCTCACTCTTACCTAGGAAATAAAGATGCTGATGTAGACCTCTGCTGAAGGTCTTCCTTAGTAACCACCATCCCAAGAATACATTTCACCTTTCTGCTGTTATCTTTTATTCCTTGAGTTCTCTTTTAACTCTTTGTGTGTGGCCTTTCTTCTGGGTTTAAAAAACAAAAAAGTATACGATTATTCTTTTTCGCACTATTTTATTGTTTGAATACAAATAGGAAAACAATGCAATCTGTGGAGATGGGGTTCCTGAAATCTGTGCTCTGTTCTTTTTGTGTGGTCCCCATAAAATAAAGCAATGGACTAAGCTGTACTTTTGTACCTATACCCTGAAATCTTTCAGCTTCTCTATTTTAGAAAATTGTCTCCATTATCTTGGCATCATGAAAGTTAACATTAGAGTTCAGTTTACAAATGATCCTCAGCTATTTGTGCATCAGCTATAGGTGCAGTGAGGGTGTAAAGTTGATGGGTTTTAGGTGGTAGCAGTAACCAGGTTTCTGTGTCAAGTGGCAAATGAGCAGGATACAGTGTGATAGCAAAACGGCTACTTTCTCCTGTGCTATCCAAGGGCATTTCTGAGAGGCATGTCAAACTATAAAGGCTCTGCTTCTGCTTTTAATTAAGAGCTATATGTTAGAGACATCTGTGCCTCCTTTCTTGCATGATGAAAAGTCCAGGGGAAGCTTCCACAATAATCTGTGTCAGAATACAACCTTACGTGGTAACTAAATTTTGAGTGACTTGCTGTTTCTTCACTGTATTTTCTTATTCATGAGTTAGTTGAAAAAAAATTGCTGTATTGTTCATGACAATTTCCACTCTTTCTTCCTTCATCCTTCTTTTCACATTTCTGTTATCTTCAGGGGTTCCTTCCATCTTTTCCCTGCATTTCTTTCCTCACAGAGACTTCACTCCTAGTTCTTTTCTCACAGCACTGGTTAAATAATCAGAGACGGAGTTTGGCTTGATTTTAAAGTGTCGTTATTTGAATTTAGAGATAACATCCTAATCAAATTGGGGGTAGAAGCAGCACCTTACTCCTCAAGGGACATCGCTTTAAGTTGTCTGCCGACTTAGGCAAATACCACTTAGGCATTAGGTATTTATTAGTCAAGGGAGGAAAAATCTGAACCTCTCTAGGGAAACAAATAGAAGGAATAGTTCAGAGAAGCTATCCTAGAAGTCTTTGGGTACTTGAGAGAAAGGGAGTGAGAGAAAGAATTTGGAATGCATAAATGTAGTGAAACAACAGAAAGCATCAGCACTCAAAGGAAAGATTTGTTTCTTCAAAGAGTTTTGCCTGGGCACCCAAAAAGGGTGGGGAAGGGATTTGATAGAAATTAAAAATTCAATGTGTTGTTTTTTTTTTTTTTTTTTTGGCTGATCTGTTCATAAAGGAATTCTGAAAGGTTCTAGGCTTGCTAATGTTTTCTCACAAGTGTATGATGTAGGCTTGAATTAAGGTGTCATTTGTTTGAAAAAATTCAAAGAACAAAAAATGACAAAAAATTCATGACTTTTTCAACAGCTTAACTTTTAACCTTTCCCTTTACAGTGTCCTAAGCTTGCTGTTTTCTCTATTTATTGTCTTTACGTAGTCAAGACCTCCATTTAAGAGAACAATGCATAGAAGTATGTAGGTAAAAATGTAACCGTAGATCTGCAGACAAGGCGTTAATACAGAAAGGTTTCTATAACACCAAATGCCTTGCCTGCAGATGTAAGGCCTCTTTGCTTTCAAGCTAGTTAAGCAGCATCATAATGCAATATTTAAAAAAAAATCCAGACATATCTTTTTAAGCTTGCTGCTGTAAGCTCTGCTTACAGTGAATACTTTGTGCAGATTCCAAATCCCACCGTAGTTAGCAGAGTACATACACAGATGAATAAACACCAAGTTAGAAGACCTAAATTAAAGGATAATGTTGTCATGAGAAATTTTTTTTATGAACTGGCTTATTGGTAGGTTTAGGTCAGGAACTAAAAGTAGTGAGGCTTTGAAGAAAGCCTGAAAATAAAGTATTAGGGATTTCTGTTAAGGTAGGACTTTATACTTCAATGAACAAGGTTATATTAAGTGAATGCTACAGTTAGACTATGATCCTAAAAATACAGAGGGTATTGATTCAAACTGAAAAATCTTGATTCTCAGGCACTCCTTGATGCCTGATTCAGTGATGCACTTTTGGGAGAGTAGTTTATGATTCCCTTCATAGCTCCTTTATATTCAAGATAGTTCTTCATAATCTGTTTTAAGATTATTGAGGATCTAATTAGTGTGTTTTTAATTTCTCTCCCCCTCTATCTTTTTTTTTTATATGTATAACATCTTTAGAAGCGATGTTCAGCCATAATCTTAGTACATTTGGGGAGAGATGGAATACACATATAGATACAAGATTTTTCATTTTCTTGGTGACTTGATTTTGAGGTAAAAACCTTGACCTAACGTTTTACAGAAAATATCTAGCTGTACAAAAAAGTTTCATTAGAATCACCAGGTTTCAGTTGCCATAAGTGGAAGAATTCAATTCAGATCATTAAAATTTACAACCATTATTACCAATCCCCCCGCTCCCCAGTGGTTAATGAAGAGACTTCTGAAGTTTTACAAAGTCAGGATTCACTCTACTTCAAATTACTGATTCAATTACTGAAACAGTAATTTGGCAGTGATGCAGGTACATTAAGTTGTTCATTTATCCTTACTTTCGGTGAATAGATGTTTCCTTAGGAAATGTATTACATATGAAATAATTAATTATCATTGTCTTAATAAACTTAGCTGTCCATAAACAGTCAGAACTCTTAAAAAGAAATCTCTCACACTGCATAACACAAGCTCCTCTACCAAAACTACTTTTAAAATGCCCGTAGATGTACTCTTTATTTGTAAATCCTTTCTGTGTGTGTATGTGTGTGTAATTAAACTTCAGAATAAGTTATAATGAAATACTCTGTTCTGTTACAGCATTACTTAAAAGCTCCCAGGGAACTGAGTTGTAAATATTGCTCTCTGTGACATGTTTTTCCTATAAAATAGGAAAACCAATTTCATACTAAACTTGCCTTTTCATATAATTATTAATTGTGAAGCTTTTTTTTGCCATTATGATCAATAATGTGAATGTAAATATATTAAAAATATGTGTATTTGAGAAGTCTATACTTTTAATACATTTACTCAGTAATCTCTAAACTAACAACATCCTAGAAGACCACAGAGTGGTTCCTCTTTCTGAATATCCCTTAGACGTCTATAATAATGTATAGTAAGACTGACCAAAATTCAGAAGTGGTTTAACTAATGTGCAGATTGACTCCATGGATGTAGTTGTTCTGGTCTGAATTAGGTAACATTATCAATAACATAAATAACACATCAAAGTGAGACATTCAGCTGTGCTTCGAATCAAATCTCTTGGTCTGTGCAAGTCACGCACGTGCTGCTAGCGTTTGGTACTGTCTAATGTGATCTTTCCCCTTCATGGCTGTACCCAGGTGTTACAAAGAACTAAACTTGGACTTAATCCTTGAGGATCTTTCCAACTAAGAGGGCTGGTGCTGGAACTGAGATACTCCATAAGTGCCCGCTTTTGGGAAAGATTCAAACTGTGTTAAAGTTTCACTGTTGACTTATTGTGAACTCCATTCATCTTGTTGAGGTGGTGGTGCCAAATGGTGATGAGTGGTCCAAAGGAACGACTTTTCTGTTTGTCCTCTGTGAGTTGATAAAAGCAAATCTGACCTCGCTGCCTCACAAGCCATTTTGGTTCCAGGTCTTGGCTTGAACTTATGCTGTACCAAATCTCTAAGAGTAGCTTCTAATTAGAAATTCCTTGTGGTAAGTCTTTGAATATGCCATCTTATGCCAGCTTAAGAAGAGGATTGGGGGAGAACAGTACTTGGCCTCAAAGATGTATGCAGGATGAAGATCTTTAATGTCAGTAAAAACTGAAAGAGAATATTGCTTTTCTGAAGAGGTGTTGCTGCACTCAGGAAGGAGTAAAACCATGCAGAATTAAATACCAATAATAATGGTATGAGTAGCGTACGTGTCAATAAGGTGCACATATTGTTACTTAGTATTGGAAAGCTGGTAATTGTGAAAGTCATTTTATTTTCATATTAAAGAATTATATTAATGAAGAACACTACTGGTCAAACAAATACCTAGTTAAAAGTTCTTACCCAGAAGTAGGACACGCAAAAACTAACACTGGCTTTCTTTTCTATTCTTTTAAGTAAACAAACTTGCAGATAGGTTCAAAATATTTAATTTAATCACTATTAAAATCGAAGTCAGTGACTAGAAAGGGCATCTAGTGAAAATGTGCATTGCAGCTTACCCTAAAGGAAGAAATATTGGTCCGATGAAAGCAACCTATATAGAATGTGAAACAACAGCCAAGTGCTGGCATTTTAGGAATGTCTGTTCATAGATGTACAAGTTTTATTTCACATTGTCCTCACCCTTCTCAATAAGAATGACTGATAGCTTCACTTTGTGATTTCCCAGCTTTTAAGAGTCTATTTTTATTTATTTTTTATGACCAACCTCACACTTGTTAAGTGTAATTTTTGCTTTATGTAACATAAAAAAGAGCACATCTGCAGTATGCTGTCCCATGAATTAACAAGAATGACTGGACATAAGACAAGAAATCCTTTGAAAACATATGTTCACATTAAATATCTGGGCTATCTCGATAAAGGAGGTCTTATGGGGTCATTTTTGATGCAGTGCAAGTAAACCATTTCTGCTCTTCTGAAATAGTTTCTTTCAGGTTTATATTGAGCTTGTATAAAGGCACATTACATAAATAAGGGCTTAGTTTGTACATTAGTCTTTTACATCTTGGATTCTTACTAAATCCTTGTTTTTACCAACTTGATGCTTAAGAGATATTGATTTCTGCGACACATGTCTGTGGTGTTTATTTTGATATGTCTGGGATTAAAAACAAAATTACCACGCATAATCAGTTTTCTTAGAATTAAAAAGGGTGCTTTGGTACCTTTGGTTATGTTCTTCTGAAGAAAAAGGAGAGTAAAAGAGATGTGATAATAAAGGAATCGATTTATTCAATCGCTGGGTATAAAAACATTAGCCCTGGGAAAGAGCCTTCCTCTAAGAGCTTTAGCTGCCCAGTCTCACTTGTGTGGCACAAAATAATTTGCATTTTTAGAGAAATTTCTTGGCTTCTGTGAGCTCTAGTGAAACATGAATAAATTGCTTTCTTTCCCTCTTTTTCTGATTTTATAAAGCTGAATCCATCAGGGGCTGAGTCAAACTGTAATGAAAGAAAGGAAACAACTGAGATGATGGAAACGCTGGATTAGATTTCTTAGTAGTCCAAGCCCAGCTGTCATGGCCTACGTGTCAAGTTAGTGCTCTTTGGGGAGGCCCGACAGGACGTGTGAATGTTTTTTTAACTGCCGTGTTACAACAGGTCCCTCAAGCAGCTAGGAATTAAACAGAGGGGCGAAGATTAAGAATTAAACCGAGCCACAGCCAGCAGTTCACCAGAGAGATGTGCAGTCCAGCAAGTGAACCTTTCCAAGACCGTTAGCCCGCTGCCAGCTGCCTGCCAGGCTTGCCTGCGACCCGCCGTGCTCCCTCGGTGCCCGCTGCCTTGCCGCGGTGGCTGAAGACGCACGTAAAGGATGCGGTTGTTGGTGCCACCGAGCGCACTGGCCTGGCGCTGTGCTAGCACAGTCTGTCGGGTTCACCACAAACCAATGCTCAGCGCAGAGAAAGGCTGGCATTCTTGGTCTTTCATATCACAAAGAGTCTTCTTAGCTGGTCCATAAGAAAGAGGGTGCAATCTGAACGGAACCCAGAAAAGCCAAAGCACAGTTTCTAGTTTTAGTCCTAATAAGCAAATTTGCACCCCAGGATCAAACTAGGGCTCTGCTGTTGGAAAAAGATTTGTGCCTGGGAAATATGCCTTCTGATGGAACAAAGCTTTGCTTGAGGACTCTTACATCTCCAAGTAGGGCAGGTCATCTTATAATTTCTAGCAAGACATTTTGTCTATTTACCTAGTGAGCTTTGTCATAAGGTTGGAACATGATTTCATCAGAACACGCAGATTCCGATGTGGATTTAAGGGGAAAGCTGCATATCTATTGTTTTTATCTGGAAGACCTGCTGTCCTGTCAAAGCACCAAACGTTCATCTGGCTACATTCTGGTGTTAAATTACCGAATTACTCCTACCCAGAGTCTTCTACCTAACGCTTGTAATTTATCCAGCTTCCAAAGAGACACTCACTCCCTCCTGTGAAGGGGATGACGGCACAGTCGAGGGGTCCCCAGGCCAGTAGCAGATTCAGATAGCTGAAACCATCTTAAGTTCCACATTCACTATGTGAATTTGGGGAAACTGTGATTTTTTTTTAACAGATGTTCATTTCAAAACAGGTTTTCTGGATTGTAAGAACAGTTTAGGGGGGAAAAAAAAAAGTCTGCCAGAATCCCTCTCAGACTTGAGCCCTGGGGAAAAATTCTTTCCTTATTTCTCAGGTGGTGCCTTCACACGATTTACCACATCTTAGGGAGGCATTTCAAACTGGCAGCAGCTGCAGCTGAAATGGTGCCTGCCTCCACTTCCACTGGTGCCTTTCTGAGGGACAGGACTGAGAGTCAAACCTTCCCTAAACAGTCAAACCGATGGCAAAAACACAGACACAGCCCCTTTTCTTTCTCTCCCCTTGCTCCACGGTTGGGGGAAAGGTCCAAAAGAAACCAAATCACCCATCGCTGCTCTCCTTCCCTCAGGCCGAGAAGTCCATGCCTCCTTTCAGCCTCGCGAAGTCTCTGCCACACTGAGAGTATCTGGTGGTGGTTCCCATGTCAGCCTTGTTACTACAGGTGGGGAGCGGAGCGGCAGGGTGACATCTTTTGCTTCATGAAGACATTTGTTTGCCCGGTGGATGTTTCTAAGCTCTGCTGTTCATAAACCAAAACAATGGGGTTGGTATGGCATAACTCAAAGTAAATTTAAAATTACTGAAGTCAAATGTTTTCTAAAAAGACCTGTTTTGAAGCAATTTGGCAAAGCCGACATAAGCACGCCGACTTCAGTGAAGCTGCACTGGTTGCCTCACTTGAGGATGGGGCCCAGACTAGCCAGAACATTTCTTTTTAAATTCCAGCTTCTCCTGGCATGTCCTTAAAACTCTCAGTAGTTCTATAACCTTCTAAAGTAGCTCAATTTCCATTTTTCAGTGTAATCTTTCTTTCATGTGAATCTCTTTCTCATCAAAAGAAGTGGATGACTGGCCTGAAAGCTGGGTACTCTAGTTATCTGTAAAGATGGAAGACGACAAGCAGTGGCCTTCCAAGATGAAAAAACGTGGGCATCAATCCAAAAACTAAGAGGGAGAAACCCAACACTCAGTGTTGTTTTGACCAAGAAAAGTATTGTTCCAAATGCCCGGTGAAGAGAAGTAGGTCTGATGTCACTCTGTTGGTGAAATCAGCATGGAAAGCTAAGACAAAGCAGCTTCTTCAAAGTGTCCATGGAAAAGGTATCTCACATAGCATTATATCCCTGTCACCACATGTAAATGCAAGCACCCTGTGTAAACCTGGACATTAATTACCAGCAGCTGGGGGTTTTGTTGTTTTGGGTCTTTTCTTTTTTTAAGTGAGAAGTATAAGCACTTTGCACCAATCTTAGCGGAGGACTTTAGCTGCTACAGAGAATGATATTCTCCCCAGAAAACCTCAGTCACAAGAAAACTGATTCTTCCGTAAGAGATTCTGTATCTTCTTTTTAAAGAAGATAATCTTCCAGATGCTTCCCCTACATCTCCTTAGCCAGACAGGATGCACTCATGCCTAAGATGCATTAGAAGATGTAAAACTAAAGTCAGATAAGGAGAAAAAAATCTCCCTGGCATTCTTTTCCTCCTTTTTTTTTTTTTTTTTAATAGCAGATGCATTGCTGGATTATCTCTGCTTCACTGGCTTCAGTTTCTGTACCCAGAAGATATGTTTGGCTAAGATCTTGGAAGACAGTTTCCCAGGCAAAAAAAAAACCCTCCTTTATAGAGGCCTCGTATGATAAACAGTTTGTGAGCCACCAGGCAGAGCAGTCACTGGAGATGCTGAAATAGAGAAGTCTCCACCATGAAGAAGTACTCTTACATATAATTATACAAGAGTAGGTAAGCCTTTAGAGGCCAGAAAACAGCAGAACAAAAACAGAACATAAAGAATGAGATCTGCAGAACAAGAAACTCTCAACAAAATTACATAGAGCCCTCATGTCAGAATACAGAGATAAAAGCAAAAAGAACTAAAATCAGAGATACTTCTAATCAGAGCAGTCTGATACTGTGTTTGAACCTCAGTATGCTAATGGCATATAATTAAGCAAGAGGAAGTGTTTAAGTAATCTGAGCTTTTCAGCTTTCCCTTCCCTTGGGACACCTTTCAGGGAGCTGAGTTTCAGAGAAAAGGGTGCTAAGCGCTCTCCAACAGCCAGATCCTTTGCAAACACTTCAAGCTGCGTATTCAGAAATAAATACCACACACTACCAGTGATGTAAGTACCGAGCTCCTCTGTTCAGTGACATGTTTTGCTCAGTGGGTAGAAGATGGTGTTTACAGAACGCAGCTACGAACTGTCCTGCTATCCTGTCTTAACAGGGCGTCTATAACACGTACTTAACAGACACATGCAGTATGTCTGTACGAGTGCAGGGTAAGGTATGAGGTTTCATATGTAGCCATGCAAGACAGTTGCACAGCAAGTGCATGAGGTAGGCTCTCAAACAGAGCATTTAAAAGTTTTACAGGTCAAGGACTGTAGTGATTTGAGGGGAGACAGAAAGAATTTTCCAGTGTACTGATTTGGGCGTGAATCGGTCTTAGAGTCATTGCTATACCTGAAAGCTGTGTTTTCACATCTACTGTGTTGTAATTAATTACTGAACCCCTGAAATACCTTGCTTTGCTTTAAAATGAATGTAGCGATGATAGTTCTGCACACAACTTGGAAACAATGTGCTGCTTCTGCTATGAACATTTTGTTATCTGACACATCAGTCCGCCTGCTGCTTCTTTGCCCTTTTCAGTGAGATTGGATTTCATGCATAACTCTAAAGGTGAGTGTTTAAAAACTTCTGTGCATATATCATTAAGATGTACGCATTTTTGTAAAAGCTTATAGGAATTATATTTTAAAATGCTGGCAAAAGTTCTTCAGGACTATAAAATACCAGTTTTGTGAGCAAGATAAGGATTTCCTTTCTTTCGTAAGGATTTCTAAGTAGCTTTTGGGCTCAGTCTTTAGTAACAGCTCACAGTCCTGAGCAGAGAGAGAGGTAGTGGAAGTGTTTTTACACTGCTTGTATTTCTCTCCTCACCAACTCCGCGGGGTAGCCAAGGGTGAGTCTGGCTTCTATCAGGAGAGTGAGCAGCCCCTCTTTGCTCAGTACTTTGCTTTCTCGGGAAGTTCCCCCGGGGCTTGTCCCGTCTTTAGAAGAGAGAAAGTAGGTTCCAGTTGTGATCTTTATTCTGCAGCTGGCTGAGGGTGAAGGAAAATAAACCCTTCCCTGGGCCTTCTGGGGATTCTCCTTTGCACTGTGGAAGCCTTGATTAACCATCTGGGCAGATGCTCAGCCTGCTTCGTGTTGTTGGAAAACTTTGCCTCTGACTGAGAAAGTTTCAGGATACAAAATCAGAAACATGGTTTCCTTAATTTCTCCCTGCCTTGGGTTGGGGTAGAGCCGGAGACGAGATGCCATATTGAAACTTTAGCAGTTCGGATTTCATGTAAAATTTGTTGACAGCAAAGGTAAAACTATAAACTAAAAACTGGCTGCTATTTTGTTTCGTTTTCTTCATGTTCGCAGTGATCTTCCTGATGACTGTTTTTCAAAGCTGATTTTTCTATGTCACCAAAATCTGCACAGAATTTTTGTGATCTCTAGGTTCCAGGTACACCGAAGACACAAGGTCATATTTTGGCCTTGGGAAAATCCATTTTTTCTACCTACAGTCAACATCCGACCTGACAGAGTTTGATACTCAATAAATAGTTTGTGCAAAAGATGCCGCTGTACTCTATTGTTACAGACCAGTGTATGATTTTCACAGTGATCAGGACTGAAAAATGTAAGATCAAGAACATTTCCGTTGCTGTACAAATGTCTGCCGCGTGCCCGAACTACGTGAGAGAGGAAGATTAACTTGTCTGAGGACTGTTGAATATGAATAAGTAAACAATGGAAGTTATTAGGCAGGGAAGAATTGATATTCCCATTAGGTTTTCTCATCCAAACCGGAAAAGCCTTGTCCTTTCCTTAGAGTGCCATAGGCTGAACAGGCTCTTTAAAAGCATATAAAATAAATTCTGCTTCTCATTCATAAACTTAGCCGTCCTTACAAGCCTTTATTCAGAGAAACCTACCTGCTCAAGTGCTTGCTCTGTAGTTCATTAAAGGCTCCTATCTGTACTCATAAAGACTCATCCGCTGCTCTGAATAATATATATGGTACACTGAAAGAGAACCAGCTCTCGCTCTTACAATCTAAATTAAGCAACTTTGTCTAATAAAGAAGCACCGACTCATTTCTAACTAGGCCACAAGCCCTAAGGGTCTTGTATGTGTGCGTTTATTTATTTATTTTGGTCAGATTGTCCTCTGCAAGGATCTGAAGGTCCTGTGAGCTGAGCCAACGAAATTGTTTCTCTCTTTCCGCCTGCTTAGAAAGACTGAAGCAAGCATGGGCACAATTGTATTGAAGCAAATACTCACTCGTAAACTTATTTTAAAATGCAATTGGATGATCTCCTGTGCTTTTCTCGGTCCCACCTTCTAACCTTTGTAATCGTGAGAGTTCATCTCTTTTCTATGTGGCTCTTACAAACGCCCATGATTAATAACCGCTGTGATTCATTAGCCCGTGCTGTTGGTATTGTTCCCCAATGGGAGCATTTGCTATCTAGGGATAGCCCATGATTGCTCTGCCTTGTGGAACAGTAAGATGCTTTCAATCTAATGTGCTGTCCCTGTTTTAGCATAAAATAATATTAAGGCATCCACATAATGGAACTGTCTGAAGATCCATTTTATTAAGCACTGAAAGAAATGTGTGTGTGTTTGTATGTGCAAGGGAAACATAATCAGCAAATCTCTTTCACCAGAAGCATGATTTCAGTAAGTGTTTCACATAAAGACACAGCTGTTTCAAGGGACAGTTTTTGGATTTAAGGTTGAAAAAATACTCTGTAGCCAATATCTTACTTTGTACAATTAACCTACTCAAATTATATATGGCCTGTTCGAAGTAGGAAAAATAGGAAGCAGAGGTAGGTTTATTGTATTTATTCCATTTTGCGGGTATTTGTTTTAAATGCAATCTACCTTCACGTATAAAGCTGTAGTGCTCTTAAAAGATTACTGATTCGAGTAACTTCACATACCTTAACAGAGCATGTAACCTTTTTACATTATACGATCAACTTTTTGACAGTGCAGGGCCAGCACAGCTAATGGAATAATAGCCTGCAGGGTCCAGCTAAATGATATACGAATATAATCAACCTTTGTGATGACTATTCAAAAGTAATCCCTTTAGCTTTCAACTGCAGCATATATTTCACCCAGGCAAAGCCATATGAAGAAAATCTCTGCAGACTCCACTGATACAATATGGCCTTCATATCCCCACAGTGTGTTTGCTGCTCACAGTGAGTTTTAAATTTAAGGTAATGGCCACTGTATATTCATGTGAGCATAGAACAATACCTTTGATTTGTTGGAGAAATGTTACATTAGCTACCAAGGGCCCTATTCAGTAAACTTTGACACAACCCTTATATATGGTTTACTGCTTATTCTAAATGGAATATGCCTGATAAAAATGCTTTGCATGCCCAAATTGTACAAATTCATTAATCTTTATATTCATGAAATCTCCAAATACAACCGCCTCCATTCCAAGTGAACCTAGCCAGGATACATGGCTAAACATGTAAGCCCAATCTGCTTTTAAAAAAAGCATTGCAACGATTTTCATTTACCGAGACAGAAAAAAAGTACCAAGATCTTCTACAAGTGTGGGACATGCATGTTGTTGTTAGTCATATTATCTTCTGCTCTAGCTTTATTCCTACTCCATTACATCATTCTACAGATTATATAACTGAAAACAGCTGCATGACCTTTAAAAATGCAAGTAATTTTTAAATTACAGTAATGGGTTATATCTCATCAGCTGCCTTACGCCAGCATGATAATCTAGCATTCCCTGCCAAATCATGAGGAGGGTATAAAGAATATGGTGACATAGTCTTGCTTTCTCTCTCTTTCTTTTGTGACAAAAATACGGTATTGGCTAATAGTGGGTCTAAATATGTGGAATTAATTGTATTAAAGGAAAATAGATGTAATGAAAACCTGCTTTGCCTTATATTACTCCTTTTGTATGTACAATACAGTGAGTTCACTCACATTAACAGCACATAAACACATGTCAAAAAACATAACAGCACTGTTGCCGTCTTTTGTTTGAGGTGTTATATTATAGGATTTAATGCCATTTAAGCAGGTTAGCTGTAGCGGAAGAGTAGGAAGGGGTATGGGCTTTTCTCTTATATGTTTGTCATGTCACATCTTGAGCCTGCAGAACTTTGGGGCATCCTGCAGAAAGGAGTTCCAAAGGTGAGTTGGCAATGCACAAAACTTCCTGTGTCTCCAAGCCTACCACCTGCTACTTTCAGTATGTCCTATCTCGTTCTTTCACTTCAAGAGAGTGGAAAGTGGTTTCTGGGTCACTTTCTGCATGCTACTGTCATTCTTACTTTTGTTAACTCCTCAGAATACTGCCTTTCTTTTTTTCAAAGCCATTTCAGCTCCCCAGAGCAATAGTCCTGTTATGATTCCTCATCAGTTCATGGAGCTTTTCGGTGGAGTTCTTGTTGAATGCTTTCCCAACGCTTGGGCGTGCAAGCGCGGGAACACAGGTGTTGCCTGATTTATTTTCTTTATAATCTTCTGAGAGAAAGGTGCTTAAAATTCCTGTCCTCTCTGGAGTTAGTGATCATTTTAGCTTCAGTCTTTGTAGGTGTGCTTTCATTCTTTTTATGACTTTTCATTAATGATGTTGTGTAAAGAGCTAGCAACTCTGCTTAGCTTTCTCCCAAGAACATAATGAAATAATGAGATTTGTAGATGTGTGACGGTCTTTAGATAGACACATGTAAACGGCACAAACAGAGATGCCAATTCAAGCTCCACTGAAAATTCGACCAGACAATTTTAATTATTTTTTATCGACAGCAGTGATAATATGTCAGGAACATCCTATTATGATTAATTGTATTTACATACTATTAATACGTATTAATGTTTATCGCTGCATTTTGCGCAACGCAGTAAGATAGAAGGAGAATGCTTGATGGTGTGAACTGTGGTGGTATATATGTATTATCATTACGCACGTGAGATGCTTTTATTGTTCCCAAACAGCACAGGCCAAGCAAATGCCAAGAAAACATTTATGGCTCAGTATTCCATCGGTTAGCCTTGATATGCTTCGTATTTGTTGGGAGGGTAGAACTGTGAGTCAGACGATAATAGCTTGAGGTCCAGGTGTGAAGGCAAAAGGCCAAAAGGTGCATGAGAAAGAAAGGAAATTTATGCTGAAATTCCCCATCTGTCAAGTACCATCCCCACTGTTTTTTGCATGTGTCAGTTATGTAAGATACTCTGCTGTCAGAGACACACTTTTATGTGTATTTACTTGCAAATACATATATTACTATGCATACCTAGTCACATTTTGTGCTGGAGTCACCCACCTGTCTTGCACCACTTTTTCAAGCATGAGCTTCCGCTGGAAAGAGCAGTAGCGCTCCACTGGTTCCACTGGAAAGAGCAGTAGCGCTCCACTGGTTCCACTGGAAAGAGCAATAGCGCTCCACTGGTTCCACTGGAAAGAGCAGTAGCGCTCCACTGGTGTAAAGCTGGGGGGGACAATGTAGCTCAGACCCCTCGTTAGCACTTGTGAACTGCATGAGGCTTGCAGCAGCTTCACAGGGTTTGAGTTCCTAAACCAAAGTGAGCAGTGATAGGCTGCGAAGCCATGAGTACGCTCCCCTGTATTCAATTAGGTTTTATTAGATTTTTTTGTTTAGACGTGGTCTGCTGGTACAGGCATGTCCATTGATGTACTCTAGGCCTGGATTCGGAAAACGTTAAATACAGAGTAAACCACTAACATACATGTTGCCCTCACACAAAATGAGACTTCACGTGACAACCTACGTTAATTCTCAGATATTCTTCATAGATTTACTTATCCTATTCTTACTTGCAGACAACTGTGTTAGTGGTCATACTTAATAAAAGCCTATGATATGACAAAAGATAAATTTTATTGAGTCTTGAGTAATCCAGTAGTTTGCATCTGTTCCAAACATTGCACCAGCAGAGACACTGCTTTGAACATTATTTTTTAGCTCTACCAGAACTGGATTAATGTATTTATTTTGGACATGAATTAAATCACGGATGCCATATAAGCACCGTTGGTATCGCTGTGACTGAAAGACAGCGTCCAATTTTAGGCATCACCATGGAAAAAGGGAATGACCAATTGAGGAGGATCCAGCCAAGAATTATACAGAGGTCAGAAAACATGAGCGCCTTCCAAATACTGAAGAGACTGCGTTTGCTTAGCCTCAAAAAGAGAAGACAAGAAGAAGGAAAATAGTCTCTCAAGCTATAAGGAGTTATTTTAAAAGAGGATATTTTCCTTTTCTCTTCATGTCTACCAAACACAGAACAAGACAAAAATCAACTTAATTTGCAATAAATATTTATCTTAATTATTAGGGAAGAAACTGAGCTATAGGATTGTGAAGTACTGGAACAGCCAGACTAGGGATGTTGTGAAACAGCCTTCATCAGAAGCCTTTGAGAGTAGATCTGACAAATAGATGTCAGGGATGGACGAGATATATGTGCACTTTCTTCATTTGAGGAGGTGAACCAGATCAGGAGTTCCCAAAATAGGAAGCAATCCCCCGGGGATGGTGTGGTTGTAACTAGGCAGAGATGTTGCTGGAGAGTCACTGGGAACAGAGCAGAAAGTGCAGCGAGGAGGTGGGAGTTTGGTGCTGAAATGGAGCAAGACTGAGCATCGCAGATGACGGGAGCAAAGGAAGCGTGTGGCCGCTAAAAGCTGCGGAGTGCAGCCATTGCCTCCCAGTCACCTGCTCTTTCAATCACATCCCGTCAGGAGGACCCTGCTGAAATGCGGCAACCTTATTTATCCAACCTCCTCACCCTGCTCTCGCTTTCTGCACTGCTCACTTCTCCAGATAGTCTTCTCACTGCCTGGCGTTTTTCAGTGCTGCCTTTGCCATCATCTTCTCACAGCTGCCTCTGCCTTGCTGACTCCCAGCTGGTCCCCCCTGGACCCATCCTGCAAAACCAGCCTGTTTGAGAACTGCCGCACAGGAGTGCAAGAAAGAAAACAGGAATCCCTGTCAGTTCTGTACTGCTAGGAGTATATCTTATGTGGCTCACCTCTGTGTTGGCTTAGGTTTCCTTCTCTTGTGACTTCTTACTATATTTTGTGTTTTTCAAATAAATCTTTCAGGTGTTTTTACTATTAAGAATGTTGTAAGTCTAAAGCGCTAATTCACTTTTTTTTTTTTTTTTAATGACAGGACTTGATAAAGAAACAAGTGCTCCGAAGCCCCTGTAAGCCTCTTTCAGAGACACCAGTTCTAGATCCTTCCTGGTACAGTATTTGGTTTTAATCCATCGTCTTTAAACAAATATGATGATTTTCACAAAATGTCATTGGTGTCAAAATTTAACCTGATTTTGACAGGCAATCACATATGATCTCTGTTTTACTTTGTCCAAATAACAATATTTTACCTGCTTGTAAATGAACAAACTCACTCTTCCTTCAGATTTTTTACTTGTTTTCCCAGTTTTAGAATGTAATTGCCTTTGGTCATGTAATTACTTTTGATTTACAGAAATAAGGCTTTGAGATAGAAACAAATCTATTAACCAGCTGCTGAACCCAAATGTAAAAAATGTAGGTATCAAAGTGTCTATATAAACTTACAACAATTACCTTTTCTTTTATTTGCTGTTTTTCACTATAGAGAATGCCTGCTTACTTACAGAGAAGCTGATAGATGTGTAATGACGACAGGAAGATCCTTGAAGAGTCATGCAACAAAGTAAGAATTTCAGTAGGAATTTTGTCGTTTAAATGGGAGCACAGTGTGCAGTATAAATATTGAGAGCTCTAAGTTCTTTTATGACTGAAGTGTGGCTTCAATATGTATTACATGTTTTTATCAAAAATAGCTGGTGTCATTGAAATAAATACGAAAAAAAAAGAGTAATCTAAAATAAAAAGTTTTCACTTTGTGCCCCTAATGCTTATTGTCTTCAAAGTGTCAAGATCCTCCTGGTAAGATATTAAACATCCTTTATGCCTACTGAAAGGGAGTCCATGATGCTTGATACCTTGTAAGATCAGGTTCTAGATGTGTCCAGAGAGTTTTCTTTAAATGGCAGATTATTGTCCCTTTCAGAAAAAATAAACTACACGCTCAGTGCCTTATTCTTGGGCTGTCGGTGATTTTAGGATCTGTGTTTAACACTTGCAGTTCAGCTGTAACTTGAATAGAATAGATCCAGCCTGGGTGGCACGCTGTGGTGCAATTTTGATCTAATCTGTAACATCGGGTGGACCCAAAACACACCTAAGTTTGTTTAAAATCTGGTTGAGCATGCTCATAAAACCATTGAAAGACAGTAGAATCAAAGCATTTGAAATGCCATTGACTGTCTCAAGTGCAACATCAATCTATAGGCACAGATGAAACTATGTTTAACAATGAAAGTGCAGCTGGTAGAATACCTGCATGTCGCCTTTTCAAAACTGGAACTGAAATTGCCCTTTTAGCAAATCCTGGGCTCATTCACACAATCAGGTAAGCTAAAATTCTGCCTGGATTCTTTCTGGTGAGTAACCTGAAGCACTGGTTCTGCAGTGTGTGTAGAGAATTGTCTCCCATTTTGAGCTGTTGAAGTTCTTGACAGTGGGTTCCCCAGGTGGCCCATAGCAGGGCTGACTCCTGTGGCCTTCGCAGTTCTCAGAGGGCATTTTCCAGCTACCATCACTGCTGGCCCGCAGAAGAGACAGAGGACGGAAGACGGCGGTTATCGCTTTGCAAACTATACATAAAAGCAGGATTTGGAACCTTTGAATTTTGTTTAGGGAAACTGATGCAAGCTTTCATAATTTCATGTATTAGATAACCTGTTCTTTCAAACCATACAAACAAAGCTTTATGAATCCCAGTAGTCGACCGTTTCTTTCTTTAAACAGAGGTTTCCAGATTCAGAGTTTGAAACAAGGTCCATTAGACCTATAATCAGTTTTTATGACAGTCTTTGAGCAAGCAACAGCTTTTGCCATGGTAATAACTCAATTCACTGGTTTTCTTCAGGACTGCAGTTTGAGTAACTGGTTGACATGATCAATAGGATTTCTCCCTGTTAAGGTACGGTAAAAATGTATCAACCTGCTCTTATTAGACCGTTTTTGATCAAGATGCTATGTACATGCAATGGAAATACCAATACCTCAGCAATGTTATTCTTTTACGTAGAGATCTTTATTGTCTGGGCAGCAGGATTATTACAACACTGTTCATTGAGAATGTTCTTACAAGGCTGAAAAGTTGCGTAGAAATGTTCCTACACACAATTATGCACTCGCGTAAGCATACAAATCTCTTTACTGAGCGTTAAAGAGAGGCAAACGTTTTCTGAAAACCAGGAAGAGAAACGGGACCGTGAATTAAATATAAACAATAACAATATCCGTTTTACCCCTTATATATTAATGCTATTGATATGAAATATGAAATGTATTATAAAAACAGCACAATTTTGCAAATAATATCTGAAAATCACATTAATCTTCAAACTCTTCTAATCTTGATAAGTATAACATGACTTCTTGTAAGAGGTTGCTATTTTTAGATATTTGGAATTTCTTTTATCAGAATATTGTCAAAAGAAATGGCGTATTTTAATTTATCCTTCATAGTAAAAAAAATATATAACATAAACCAAGCAGACATACTAGAAAAGACCATTATCCATTTTTCAAAGGCAAGTTTCTTAAGGGTTTTGGACCTCACGTACATTTCTGCAGCAACTGAACATTCTGTGTATGTGTCCCAAAAGTTATTATGCAGTTATATTAAATAGCATCCGTAATCATCACTATATTTTGCTAATCTGCAATCATTACTCGTTATTTAGTTACTCGGTTACTTTTGTACGCTTGGGAAAAAAAAAGGACACAAATGAATGCTCTAGAGCATTAGCTCTCCCATACTTTTTAGCGATACTTTTTAGTCATGAAGCTTTTAATAAAAATAAGGGGACTTTTGTCAACCTATGATAATGTAAATGTAAGTTGTGTTCTTGAGAGTCAGGGAGCTTCAGGAGAAAATCAGATTTATTGAGCTGAATGTACCTGTCTCCCACCCCAGTAACGATTTGTCTGATGAGTTTGATCTGTCCGATCTGTCTGGCAGAATGCAGAGGTTGTTCTGCTCCTTGCAGACTTTTTCAGCAGGAAAGCAGAGGCTCTGCTTTCCCCTTCAAATTAATGGGGCGAGGAGGTTAGGCAGAATGTTGTTCCATATGTTGTATTTTGGACAGGATCCTGGAACAAACCCCTCGCCTGTTGGAAGCAGTCAGACTCCGTGGGTCATGGGCAGGCCCTGGTGTATCACCTCGCGTGATCCAGCTGAAAGCTCCGTGCTCGCTGGTACTTGGCTGCAGTATCAGCTCAGTGTTTCTGTAGAAGAAAAATCACCACTTACTGAATTACCCGTGCTTCTTCCAACATCCCATTTCTTTGGTGATCTTTTGCCAGACGTTGCCCTGCTCGTAAGATCTGCTGAGATCAGAGCTCAGATGAGTATAACGGAACTTTGGTGCTTTGTCTCTTTACCTGAGAGATGCTCTGATCTCTTTAAGAAGCTCCTCATATGGAACAGAATTAATATCCACTCTGTGTCGTTCATTATCATTGCAATCCTTCCTCCAAGTTTTGCCAGAAAGCCTCTGATCCTCTGACCCTTAAGAGTTTGCAGTCAGAAAGGAGGACCCATGAGAGAGTACGAATTGCCGTTGCTCTGAGAAATTAAAGGCATAGTCAACTGTAATGAAGTTAGGAAATCCGGTAAACCAATTTCACCTATAATACCAGTTGTCTGCTTCAAAACAAAGACTTGCCAAACATATTATAGCAGATTAATCTCTGAATAGTTCTGAAGTGTAATATTGAAGTCTCTAAAATCTATGCCTTGTGGGGACCTCAGGTATGCAAACCTGGCAATTAAGACTGCTTTTTGAATAGGGTTTTGGTAGGTTTAATTGTGGATGAATCAGGTGCTATCAGCTAACAATTCACAGCAGAGGGGAAGGTTGTACCTCAGAAAGGATGCTGTTTATAATTATGAAAAGCATGTTTTCTGACCATTAATAGGGCATATCTTGTTAATTATGATGATATATAAGGTATTTCACCTGTGAAGCCATTTAGAAAATTAATGTTTGAGTCACAGAAAGGTCATTGCCATTCTGGAAGGAATCCATTCATCCCTAAATAGGCCATCCGAATATAGACTAAGAAATACACTATGTATAATTACCTAGAAATAGATGGAATAAATAAGATTGATGGCAGGTATTACTAAAGGCACACTTCAGTTTCCTGTTAGGAAAAAGTCAAACGTAACTGAAAGAAACAAAAATATACCTGTAAAAATGCAACAAAGAGGTTAATGTCTAAAGTAGTTACGCGAGATTCAGCTATTTGACGTGAGGTGAGAACTCACCAGCCTTCAGAAGTGGTGTGCATCAAGGACTGTGTCGTCCTGAGGTTCAGTCAGGTATTTTTGAAGACAGCTCGTACAAAGAAGAGAATGAGGACAATTTTTTTCTTTTCCAGAAGCATGTCTTGTTTGACAGCATAACTTCATAGTATCTCTGTATTTGCCCCACTTATGCTTACAAGTAGATAGAAAGCATGTACTGTCTTTGAAGATACACAAACATGCTAATGAGTATTTCCATGTGCGAGTCCTCTTTTGACACAAGCCTATCACTGAAGGATGTTGCTGAGCATGACGAAGCCCATGATGGTAAAGCCAAGAGTTTAACCTTAGGAGTTAAGTTTCTCTTTCTGAACGTTTAAGGTTGAGGTTTTTAAAACCTCAGAATAAAAGTCCAGAACAGCTGTTGGTCAAGTGAGCTCTCAAGCCTATTTATGAGGAGAAGGAGACAAAGGTGCGAGTGTGCCCTCAATTGAAAGCTGCTGTTCAATCTTAGCTCATCTGAGGAATGGGCAAAGCGAGTCCCAGAGTCACACCCACTGGCTGCAATGCTGGCTTGGAGGAATTAATCTCAATAGGAGAGAAAGCAATTCAGTAACTATATTCCCCTGTCCCCATCCCCGCTGAAGGAGTATGTTTGTTTCACTGAGGTTAAAAATGAGGTTACCTGTTTGCTTACCACATGAAAGGCAGACAGGCAACTTTGCAACAGGGGCTGACCTGGGTGAGATGAAGTGCTGGCGATGGCTCCGTCTGAACTCCCTGAGGCTGAGGGTGTGCAGTTCCAGAAGAATTGCTCAGCTCTTTGCAGGACCACAGTGGCGGTCGGGAGGAAGTCTCAAGTTGTCCCAGCAGCTACCCATTCTCCAGATCAGTTCTATAGCTTGGCCTCCTGCAGTATGGGTAGACAGAAGACCAGTGGACAGCAGATTTTCAGCAGCATGCAGAAGACCCAGGGGCTGGGAACTTGAACGTCCTAGGAAGAACATCTGGGAACAGCAATAGCTTCTGGCTCCCACTCAGCTCTGACCCCAACTAGGACCAAGACCTCCCACCTCAGACAGTCTGGTGAGAGGTAAGCCTTGTCTCTGGGAGGCAGCTTTCTTCAACACCAGCTTTCATAACTGGCCCGTTTAGGCCCCGATTTGGGACACGCATATCCACATACAGAGGTATATCACCTCCGAAAGGTTGCTGCCTCCTACACCGAGCTCTTCTATCCCTGGCAGCGTTGCTCTCTAGTCTTCCTGGACTGTTTCGGAAAACATTGCCCCATCTGGCCACAAGTTCACCGTTTGTAACTGAAGTGGCTTGAATCTGGACTTAACCACAGCAGTGCCTGTAAGAATGTGTTCAGAGAGCTCTCCCTGAAGCATGGTGGTCACTGTCATTTTCTCCTGGTTCTGTTCATAAGGGTTATCTGCCTTCCGGCTCCTCAGCATCGGTTGGCTGAGAAAATAAAGACACTCTCCCTTTCCCTGTGAGCAGCAGGAAACCTGCCTCCCTGGCATTGCTGTTTGCTTTCTGGGCAGACCGGGCTTATGCCAGGCTCGCAATACAGATTAAAACAAAATTTATTTACCATAAGGGAAGTTCAGGATTAACTGTCTTTCCAGGCCCCACTCTCTCACGGAAGCCCCTTTAACTTTTACATTCAGAATTGCAGTGAGCAGTCGCATCTGCTGAGCCCTGATAGTCTCAGAGGAGCTCTGAGATATTAGAATATTTTGATGAATTAGAGCCTTTGCTTTCAGTTTGCCTCTCCCAGCCTCTGTGGCATCACCGATGCATTCGCATTTTGCTGCATTTGGCAGAAAGAGCTAACAACTGCTGGAGATGCGGACAGTTAAGCAGAAAGGGGTGAGGATTTATGGCGCTTTGAATTCCTCCTGTCACGCTGAAATCCAGCACTAGCGTACCCGGCTCATGTGGCGGGCGGGGAGGGGTGCCAGCAAAGGTGACTCTGGCAGGGGTAGGAAAGATGTCCAGGATCAGTGTATTTCAAGTGCAGCAGGAGCCAGTTAGACTGTAAGACGTTAGGACTAGGAACCACAGTAGTGGCACAGTAGTCGGGGACTGGGAGCGCTGTGCTGGCACAAGCTGTGCGCATTCGCACATGCCAAACCGCCTTGGAGCGGGCAATGTTCAATCAGTGTTACTGGTTGGGGTCACTTGTATAAGTCATGTTCTAGGTTTTTTATCTCCTTCTTTCTGATTAGAAAATTGCAGGATAGTGGAACCTGCCTAGAAAATTACTTTCTGAGACCAACTGTGCTAGAAAACTTGATAGTTTATGCAAAGTAAATAAAAAAGCAAACTGTGAAGGTGAGCAAAGTAAAAGAATAAAAACCCTAAACTAATATATTTGCAAAAAGTATGCTTGCCTTAGTTACCGCCTCTGTTTCTCCCAGATGCCACATCCCACCGTAGGGAGCTGTGGTATTTCCTTCAGTGAGACAACGCACTTTCCCTTGAAAGCTGCTGGGTTTAATCTCACCATCAGATGGTGTGATTCATTTCTGCAGTCCCTGTTGTACATTTCTTAATATCAGACATGAGTGAAATATCTTCAGGTCTGTGAGTGAGAGTGGAGTTAACTATTTTTTCAAAGGAAAAAGATGCTGGAAATACAGTGGTCTTCATCAGCTAAAAGAGCATGTGAAACCAAAGCCAGGCTCCTGGGCTGCACTTGATGAGCCTGTCGTGGTATCGACTAAGTGAGCCAGGAAGGGACTTCCACACTTCTACAACAGGGACAGTTTGCTTCAGCCAAATCCCAGGCATACTTGAGAGCATTTGGCCCAGCACACAGCTGCCTGGAGGTGGCCACATCTGGTGAGTAACAGCTACACCCCCACAGAAGAGAGGACCTACGCCTGCTGCAAGGCTGCGCTGCGTGCTGCGTGTATTCATCCTCTGCAACATAGCAAAGCTGTCCTCTGCCTTTTGTGGGGCTACGGTGGCTCCACAGAGCTGGATGGATGGACAAAAGGTTTCATGTAACAGTTTAGGTTTTCTCTCATCTTCTGTGAGACCAGCCCATGTCCTTAGTCCATGTACATATGCATTGTCTCAAAGCATTGTGTAGGTCAAGAAGTCCTCCTGAAAGTTGTGTTCAATGAAGACAGGCTGAAGTTCTTCTACTTTTTCATCTGGTTTCTGAGCCTTTGAAGTTTGTTCAGGGTATGCTAAAACTCTTCCCTGCAACAGCTTTCTTGCAATAGAAGCTGCAGTTCTCAGGTCATCACTTGACTTCTGAAGCAAAAGCTTCAAAGCCTCCTCAGATATTGCAAGCTGAAGTAAAAATCTGCAGTGGTAGCCCTGAATTATGTGTATTTGCACCTTTGCTGCCTGATGGTTGTACTCAGACCTTTTGAATTTCTACCAGTAAATCATCTTCAGCCCCTTTGAAACACAAGCGTTCATTATGGTGCTATGAGCTGAAAACGTTTATTTCCTAGTTTAAAGTGGTCCTGCCATCTTTAGCTGTTCTTTTGCATCCCTGCGTGACAATCACCCATTTGGGGTGGAAAGTACTTTCCGTGATACTGTTTTGCCTTGACCGGTTTCTTTGTTAGGAGCTTATCCTCTTTTCTTCCCCCTTTCCATGTGCAGCACTGCAGCATTAAAAAAACAACAACAAAACTCCAAATCTGTTGTCAGGTAGATAGATATTCACACCAGAACTAAGTCAGAATCTCACTTGCCAACAGAAAGACTTCAGGTCAAGACCTAAATACAAATTACAGTAAAACTAAGATTTTGAGCCTACTGTATTCCTTTCCCATTTGCACTTTCTTTCCCACTTCTCCTTGTGCTCATGTGTTTCCTTCTTGCCCTTCATTCAAAGTCTCCCCTCTGTCTTCACAATTTGATTAACATTGGGTTCTGCAGAAGCTCCTTCACCCACCCCAACACCACCTGCCAAAAAGTTGGCGTGTGCAGTTTCTTCATTATGAGGAACCACCGTCCCTTTTCTCTGATTGTCTGAAACCACTTACTAACCAAAGGTAAGCGACGTCTCCAAAACGATTGTGCGGTTGCCTGCATTGCTAGGAAAAATGAAACTGCTCTGTACTCATGAAAAGTGGCTTTGTACATAAGAAAAGCAGGTAAGTTCTGTTTATCTGTGTTTGTTCTTGACTTCCCAACTGTTTTTCCAGATGTCAGCAAACTTTGAGAGAGCAGGATTTGGTCTGTATTTCTGTAGCCTGGGATTTTGCTCTGTCTGCTTTGCTTCGTAGCCTTCCTTCGTTGCTAACCTTGTACAACTGCTGAATGATGTAAAGGTGATGAGCTATTTCTGATTAAACTTTGCTGTGAACAGCTGATTTATAAAAGTTATGTTACGTCCTCGAGAAAAGCAAAGGTACTTAAGCCTAGACTATCACTGATCTCTATACACCTGCCTTCTGAACTCTGCCCTTCCTAAACTCAGACCTTCACTGTCAGGCCTGGCTGTGGGGTGCGCTAGTGGGTGTCTATGTCAGAGCAACCCAATCCGTTGTAAACTGGTAGTGCTTTTACCCAGTATCATCCACAACTGCCTCCCCATTAATTCTCTCAGCCTGGAAGCACCCTGATGTCTCCTTAATAGGGGTTAGCATTATTTATAGCAATTTACAGGTGTGCTGCTGAAAGACGGAACTGTAAATCACCTCAAATGCTGTTCCGTGATGAAGTGCCTCTACATTATTTAACAAATTGTCCCAACATGACTGAACGATGCACAATGGAAAAACTTGCCACAGAAATGTAGTATCGAAAAGGCCACAATACCACGTATTTGGGTTAGATTTGTAATTGCAATGGATATTCTTCTGGCAGTTTTGTACTCCAGGAGTATTTTCAGCTTCAGAAGAGCAAAGTACTGCTAACCTGGGGGTGTCAGCAAGGCAATACGGTGACTAACGTGTGTGACACATAGAGCTGGTGTTGCAGGGGTATTTGGCACAGAAAAAGATCAGGCTGTGCGTGTGCCTTTTAGTTATAGCTTACTGCCTGGAGTGTAAGGTAGCAGCATTGTTTACAGCGTGTGAGAGTGATTCTGCCTCGGTAGAAGGAAGATTGAGGTGTGATGAAGTGCCAGCCAAAAGTGGCTACAGATGCCTCAAAATAAAGGACTGCACATCCTGAGATGTTGGTCTATCTTGTTTGGCCTTATCTGAGCATAGTCCTTTCCCAGATCAAGGAAGGGCTTCTAATTTTGAAATGGGAGGAAAGGTGGAGCAGCATCTTCTTCCTAGAAAGCCTGGACTGAAAATCAACCGCATTAATCGTTATACTGGTCCTTCCTTTTGTAATTGCAGATGGTTTTCCTCCTTCAGATGTGCAGGGCACCATTATGTGGTAAACGACTCCTGTTTTTTTCTTTACTTTACAAGGGCAGTTTAAAGCCTGTCATGCATAGAACATACACCTGCTTGAGATCTCACGGGTTGAGATCTGGCACAAAACACAGCAGAGCAGCCCAGCACTGGCAGCCAGGTCAGCTGCTGAATTCCTCTGGACAAGAAAACTTGCTCGCCAACACCCATAGGCATATTTGGAAGGCGAAAGGAGGGAAGAAGGGATCTGGAGGCATGAGGAGAGGGTTGGTGTCAAGCGTTTTCTTCCCAAGCATTCAGGATTTGGAGATGTATGAAACAAAGAATCTTTTCTGAAGTTGAGAACTGAATAGCCCTGGCGATGCCACTGTTGCTTTTTAAGGAGTAATTTTTTTTTTTTTTCCGTTTAACCTTTTGAGTTTTCTCAGTTAAATCTTAACATCAGTCAGAGCTCTGCTAACATGAAGTCCAAGATCTTCTAAATCTATTGGTGAGGATGTTTACAGCTATTAAGTGCCCGTTTCCATGTGGATAATGAAGCTGTTTGTGTTCAGGCATGTCCGTGCAGGAAGACCCACTTAACTAGAGCCAGCCTGACAGCAGAGCTGCATCCAGGCTGCTGCTGTGTTGGCAGGATGAGGAACATTGCAACAGAAGCAGTTTAGGGGGCAGGAAATGCTCACCTCAGCAGCATCTCTTCTTCAGGTACCTCAGGCTTTGAAGGGAGCCTGGCTTCCTCACAAGAGCTTGGGGGACCATGCTCCACATGGCTGTCCCTGGCTGTTTGTACCTCTGTCTGAGCCTCCTCCAGTGTCAAACTGGTTCTAAAACTGTTTTAAGCTCACTTCAAACCAACAGAACAGAAAGGGAAAGGGCTTAACTCTGTATATATCCCCACAGATTTTGTGCAGTGAAGCAGCTGACAGAGGGGACAGACCCCACTGTGTGTCCCACACAAGGCAGAAAACCCTGTGTGTACCAGAAAGCTTGTCCCAAGCAGGAGGTTTTATTAATGCTCCATCCTCAGGAACAGCATCAGTCAGAGTTCAGGCCTTAAAAGACACCAGAGAACCCAATGAAAAGACCCAAATCCGAATCAGCTTTTGCCATTCACTGTCATTCTGCCTTCCCACTGCGGTACCCCTGAGGTCTAGCTTTGAAAACAGCTCCTGGGCTGCTGCTGGGAGATATTCCACTTCTTGCTGTAGTGCGAGGTGAGTGGGTATTCCGCTGGGCGGGTCATACTCCCAGTGTCCTGGGAGTCAGATATTCAAGGACATTACTGGTTCAGCTTTTTTGAGGTGCTGTCAGATGGGACAGGGTTGGTCCCCTGGTCTGAGCGCTCTGCTGGGGCTTGGACAGCCTCTTTACCTTTCTCACCCATCCCAAACTCCTCTGTTTTCCCCTGCTGCAAGGAGAGGTAGCAGCACGTCCCTGCCTCCCAGGGATGTTGTGGGGATCAGTATGCTAAATACCATGAGGCACTCTGATACCACCAGAGAGAGGGGCAAAAGCACTGAGTTGCCATAAAGACCCAGAAAGAATTGTAAAACTCTAGAGAAAAAAAAAAATCCTTTAAAAAAACCCTAAACAGCCAGTCCCCTGGGACTCAGTGTTAAATACGCTGTCACCCCCACCATGATTTTCCCTTTTCCAGTTGCTTTCTTCCACGCATTGCCGCTGCTCTTGACATTTGAGCCCGTGACACGTACAGAAAGGCATCATTGCAGCGCGTGCAAGCGTTGGAGTTTGGACCGTGTGATTTCCTTCCCAGAGCTCTGCCTCCTTGGCACTAGAAACCTTGTAAGTGATGTGTTTTGCAGAAATAAATAAATAAAGGAGCGAATGAAAATGTCATATACATAAATATGCCACAATAAGTTTAGTCTTTGGATCAAAGTGCTCAAAACGACACAGCTTTGAAACAGAAAGGTAGGAATCAAAATTACACGTCCCTGCGTATCAGCTCGGATGCCAGCTGTTTAACTGAAGCGTACGTATCGTGGCTGATTAAATGAAAACATTTTAACAGCTGTCTAAAACTGTAAAACCCTCTCCTCATCTTCCCGGGGCTGCCTGGTACACCTTCCCCAGGGCTGCCCAGGAGAGCGGCCGCTGGGCTCCAGCCCACACCTGCCCCGGCACCACTCATCGCACAAGTGCAGCGGCCACTGGGCACACAGGGCTGCTCTGGGCTCGTCCAAAGGACGAGCGGTGAGATCCTTGGCAAGGTCCAGAGCGAGTCCTGGTGCCATTGACTCACAAACCTGGGTCTGGGCAAGCGCCCATCAGCTGGCTGGCTCTACTCCAGACTATTCAATGAGTTAAAAATAATGCTGGCTAATTCAAGGGGGACAAAGCGGCTCAGCAGGTTGAGGGGAGAGGTGCTGGTTTTCATATCCAAGCCGAACGCAGCCCGACTTCCTCAGCAGGGAATAGGCTTTATGGAAGAGAAAAACCTCTAGGTAAGTGGTGGGTGGTCTCTGGTGGCTGCATCCCTGCCAGTCTGCAGAACCAGCTGGGAACCATTCTCCAGCCCTGGGGGCAAGCAACACTGCATGACTGCTAATTCCCCTCTGCTCTTCCCCTTCCTCCCCAAAACTGTGTGGGCACAACCGAACTGCCTGTTAGGAGCAGATGCTGTCCCCCGCCCATGGCCAAGCATTGCCTGGGAGGCTGGTTAGTGAAGCCGGCCAGCTCAGTGGCGGCAGAGCTGTCTGTGCCCAGGCTGATGTCCCGTCCTGCTTCATTTCCCGGTGCAGGCGCAGCCAGGAGATGCTGGGCTGGGCTCCAGAGGGGAGAGGGGTCTGCACTAGGTGGCTTCCCAGGATCCCATCTCTTCGGCTATACTGGGAGGATGGTGATACTCTTCTTGTAGCGCAGGTGTTGCCACAAGCCGCAGTACTGGGTTTTAAGAGTGACGCCAGCAATCGTACACCCTGGGCTGCATCAGCCATCACCCGTCTTCAAACGCAACGCCACAGCCAAGAGACTAGCAGACAAGGGATTAACCTGGGCAGAGAGACAGGGACGGAACACGTTGCCCCTCCACCACCCCCATCACGCTGCCGACGTCCGCCTTGTGTCTGCCTATCGATGGAAGCTGAAAGAAAAAGTGGTTTAAATTGCAGTCGGGCTGGAGGGTTACAGGGGGCAGTCAGCCACCCCAGGCGTCACGGGGGAGCTGCAGCAATGAGCAAGGGGATCCTGGCCAGGGCTGCCCAGCAGTGATGCCCCTTCTCCTTGAGGAAGGGTCGGTAGCAAAGGTTTGTGGGCACCTTTGTGTAAGGTATTTTAAGTGCAAGAACCCTGGGAGAGTTATGTATCGAGTCACCAGGCTTGTCCATTTACTGCCAGTTTTAAAGATGCTGCATTTTAAGACTGTGTTCTTAAAGAATCTGTTTCTAAAATGAAGAGCAGTCAGGACAGAAATTTTACAACTCAAGGTGCAAAACAATTTCAAAGGTGACATCTTTTGCCTTTTATTTTACCTAGCATCTGCTGTGTGTCAGTGTGTGCGTCTGTGTGTTCATATGCACCTGTGGGATGGAGTCTTTGATGATGCTGAGGTTTGCACAAGCCCTCCTCCTCACATTCTTCTTTGGCCCATGCCCAGTGGGCACCACCACACGTTTCACTGCCAGAAGCCCCCCAACAAGAGTCACACCCATTACCAGCGTGGGAATGGGACCTGTACATGGCTTGTTCACTGCTGCACGTCCACCATTTCTGCCCACAAAACATGAAACTGAACTGCTTTTCCCTTGCTTAAAAGCTGTAACCGCTGCTGCTGCTGCTATAAAATGTTGTCGTCGTAACACAGGACTTTTCCATGGCTTTCCCTCCCCATCTGGCATGGGCTGACTTGCCCAGCTGTGTTTGACACAATGCTTTTTTAATGGCTTTTTTAAACACAGACAAAGCTATATCCCTGTAAAATGCCTCCCAAAAGAAGTTGTCAACGTTAAGTTTATCCCACCTATTTCCACAGCTTTCCTTGCAAAATAATGTGGTGCCATGGGGAAGAGGAAAGCTACAAGGGTTTCAAGCGAGGAAATGTTTAAGAAAGGGCTTTCCACCACGCAATAAGCCCTTCTCAAATCCAGCAGGCCGCTCACGTGTGCCCACACGCACCCGGAGAGGACTCCATTCCCAAATGCCACATGCAAACGGACAAGGAAAACACATGCCAGCCGCATGCCGCTGTGCTACATCTCCCGCGCGATCCTGATGGCAATAGCTATGGGGACATCTGCAAGTACGATTCAACATGTCAACCTCAGGCCTTCTGGTGGCTCTTTGTGCCTCTTGCTTTTGCCTTCCCAGGTGTTGCTTTCACTTGCCATCCTGAAGGTGTTTTTCTCTTCCTCTGCCCATAGAGCATCTGGGACCAGTATAGAGCTGATGGCTCCAGGAGCGGGTCCATGTTGCTGGCGATGACCCTGCAATCTGCGGATGTGTCCAGCTCTTCAGGAGCGGCTCTCTCACGTGTGGGGTCCAGAGCTGTATGCACCCCACCCCGCCCAGATGGACCCTCACCCCGGGCTCACTGCCCAAGAGATGGGGAGGGCTGGATGCAGCTGCGTGGCTGCTTATCCATCGCGCTCCTGGCTGGACAGGAGCCTAACCATCTCATAGGTGCCAGTGTGCCCGTTGGCCCCTGACGTGAGGTGAATACCCTCTGATACAGGCCTGTGCGGAAACCAGTTAGAGCCCTGTGGGGGAGTTTGTGCCGGGCGTTTGCCGGGCCGCAGCAGGGTTTGAACGGCCGCTGGTACCTGCGCACCCACCCCCGCCCCCGCAGCCCCCTCTGCCCCGGCCCCTGACCCGTACGCTCTGGGGGTTCCGAGGGCAAAGGGATGCGTGGTGAGCGTCCCCCCCGGCAAGAGGGAATTGCCGGCGCCCTCCCCACTGCGGCCCGAGTGCCGCCGGGCAGCGGGCGTCCTCCCCGGGGCCTCGGGGCGAGCGCAGCGGAGCTCCGTGTCCCTTCCCCGGGGGGCGCCGGCCCTGCCGCACGGCTGTCACCGCCGCCTCCTCCCCGTTATTTACATCCGTCTTTAGCAGTCTAATTACCCGCTTTATTGCTTTCGCCCGGGGGAAGCCCGGGGACGGCGGCGCAGGGGAGGACCCTCCCCGCCAGCCCCCGCCGCGCTCCGCTCCGCACCGCCCGGGGGGGAAAACACGGCTCAGCCGGGACTTCCCCCTCACCGCCCGGCTTTCAGCAGGATTTCGGGCGGGGAGGGGGGCAGCAGGTCTCCGAAGGCGGCCGGTTCCCCCCGCCGCGCAGGGCCGGGGGTCGCGGGAGTCCCCCGGGGGGGGGGGGGGGGGGGTGGCGGCGGGGCGCTCCCCGGCAGCCCGTCCTCATGGGGAGGCTTCATCGTGCTGCACCAACGGGATCCGCGCCAGCGGAGGGAAAAAACGCGGCAGAATAAATGGATTTTCCGATAAGCAGCGGAGGTAATTTATTGGCCTTTATGCTCTTCCGACGGAGCGGCGGAACCCTGCCTGCACCCACTGAGCGGGTTCACTCCGCCTCAGCCGAGAGTTTCCCTGCCCGGCTCCCCGCTGCGGGGGATGCCCCGCTCCCCAGCCCGAGCACGGAGGGCAGCCCCGGGCCGCCCGCGGCCGGGGCCCTGCGCCCCGGTGAGGGGCTGCCGCGCCGGGGTGCCGCTCCCGCAGCCCCGGGGGGCTGGGGGGGGGGGGGGCAGCGTCTCATGCAGGGTGTCCGCGGCGCACTCGCTCTTCCAAACTCATCTAAATTACATCAATAACAGGCGCACTCTTTAATGAGCTCTCAACTTTAAAGACTTGAAGGATATTAACAAGCCGCTTGACAAATGGTGCTTAGAAGCACATTAAAGACGCTGCTAATGGAGCGCATAATGACGGCTAATTTTCGATCAGATATAAATTAGAGCCCCAACAGTTATTTGCCTTAAGGACTTATGTAAATGATCCTGTTCTGTATAAACGGGGAGGCGAGGCGAGGCGAGCCCCGCCGCGCTGCCGAGCGGTGCCGCAGCCGGACGGGGGCGCGCAGCGCGCGGCCCCGCCCGCCGCGGAAACACCGCGGGGCTGCGCGGGGCGCCGCGCCTGCTCCTGCCGCCCCGCCCCAGGGGCGCCCGGCGGCCAAAGGGGGTTGCTGGGGCAGGAGGTCGAAGGCTCGTCCCGCTGCGGGGCTGGTTGCGGAGGAGAGGGGGAGGCTGTGCCCGCCGGGGAGGATGGAGCCACCGCCCGCGGGGCTGGGGCCGGCCCAGCCCGCCCCGGCCGCGGAGGGCTGGGGCAGGGCCGAGGCGGGGACCCAGCTGCGGGGCCGGCCCCCGCACACACAGACGCGCTCCCGGGGCTGGCCCAGCTGCCTCCGGCGCTCCCGCAAACGCCTGTTTATTTCCTCCGTTGTTTTGTTTGGGGCTCGTGTTGCGTTTTGGGGGAGGTTTGGTAGGTTTGGGGGGGTGGGGGGTTTTTTCTTGCCTTTAATTGTTTTGGCAACAAGTGCCAGCTGGGGACCCGGCCCCGGGACAGAGGAGGGGTCACCCGCCCAGCACAGCGGCCGCGGCTCCTCCTGCCCGGCCTGCGGGATGCTCTAGCACGGAGGAGCCGTGTGAGCGGAGCAGCAACGCCCCCGCCGTGGGAAAGGGGTCCCGCTGCCTGTGGGAACCCGCGGAGTTTGCTCGGGGACTTTTTTTTTTTTTTTTTTTTGGCTGGTAGATTGGGATTCTTTTTCTTTCCTCCCCGCCCCGCTTCCTTGCGGAGTGTCCTCCTCCCTCCTCCAAAAAGCGCTTTTACCTTTCCGGGATTCCCCTCCTGCGCCGCCGGGCTGTGGGTTCCCTCCTCCGGGAGGGCCCGGGGGTCTCACCTGCAAAATAACAACAGTAAAGGAGGAGCGGGGGAGTGAGGGAGGGGAATGTTGTCTTTCCCCCGCCGCCGGGCACCGCGCCGGGACCACAGGCCAGCCGGGCTGCTCGGGGAGCCGGGCGGCTGCTGGGGTCTGGCACCGCCGCGCTGACGGGTCGGGGCCGTGGTCGGGGGGCAACACCGGCTAGCAGCCTCCCTCCCCCGAGAGAAGGTTTGGGAAGAAAACCGGCGAGCTCCTTCATCCTTCCCCGCGCAGCAAACCGCGGGCCGGGACGCGCTGCCGCCCGCCGGGACGGGAAGGGGCGCGGGAGTTGCGCGGGCGCGGAGGGCCCCGCTGGCGGCCGTACTCACCCAGGCGGCCCCGGGGCTGCGCCTCCTGCTCTGCGCTCGCTGCCCCGGTCCATCGATTTGTTCCTGGAAAGACGCAGCGCGTTCTTATAGCAGCTACGAGCAATTAATATTGCATTAACCCTATTTACAAAAAAAAGGAAAAAAAAAGAGGAAAAATGCGCACCCCATCAAAGGCATCTATTATTAACGCGAGGGTAATTGGAGACCCGAGACGCGGGTGTGTGCGTGTCGTGGGGCAAGGCAGGCGAACACAGGCGTGACCGTGTGGAGGGAAGGAAGGCGAGCCGAGGGTGGCTAATATTTAATTTCAGGTCTGTGGTTTTCTAATTCGAGATTAAAAGCAGTCACGTCTTTGAAGCCAGACACTTGGTGTAAATGTACAGTTAAAATATTCTATTCCACAGCCCCCAGACAGAGCTCTGCTACTCCCAGGCTTCATTAAATTTTAATTATCATCCCAGACTGGAGCAAGGGAAGAGGGGGAAGACTGTTCCACCTAATTGCAATTGATAAAGGCGAAGCAGCCGCCGTCTTTCTGCTCGCCGTGCACGCACGGCGGTTGGTGGTGGTTGTTGTTGTTGTTGTTGTTGTTTATTGCGGGCAAAGCCCGGCGCGGCAGCGCCGGCGCCTCCACCTCTAGATCTGCTGTTGACAAAAGATGCACGTGAAGGAGAGCCGGGAGGTGATGCTGTGGATGGGGGGGGTGGAACGTTTCTCTGGTAGCGGTCTGGCGAAAGATCACGGAGAGGCAGAGACCCTCATTAGGGCTCGGCAGCTTATTGTCTCCCAAAACAAAGGGCTTCCGGCCGGCGCCTCAGCCCTTCCCGGCCCGGGCAGCGGTGCCGAGCGGCGGCGGAGGGCTGCCCGGCTGGCCGGCCCGGGGGCCTCCGGAGCCCGAGCGCCTCTCCCCCCGCCCGCTCCCCGGCTCTTTCGTGCCTTTTCGTTTGATCATCATCTGCATGTGTGGGACAGGCAGGTACTGGGAGAAGTCGACTAATTGCTCCGGGTTTTTTAATTTGGGGAACTAGAGAGCAGTCTATCTCCAGGCAGTAAAAGGTAAAAAAAATAAAACCCACCGCGTTTGCTTTCTAAGCAGCTTCCTATTATCACCATCGCCACTTAATTTTATTTCCATTCTCTCCAAGTTAAATAGAAAGCCGAGCTCACAAGGGAGCTGCCATGTGCCTACAGACTGGGGATGTCAAGCAGAGAGACTCACTGTGCAAAGTTATTTCAATTCCCGAGGAGGATTTCACATTCTCGCTCGCTCGACCCACAGTAATTAGCTGAGATAACTAATGATTACTTACTTATTCCTTGTAATTATCTGGATTTAATAATTCGCTGTGTAATTTATTAATTCGCCCGTATAGCCTTTAAGTGAATGGCTCATTGAAGAGGGCGAAGCGGCAGTTCAGGGGCTGTTTGCTGCCTGCTGACGGTTTTGGGGTCTCTCTGCTGCTGTCGGGGGTCCGACTGGCCCCTGCCCTCCCCGCCGGGCTGGCTCGCCCCGGCCCCCTGAACCGCTGCTTTCCGCCCCCCTTACTGCCCGAACTCCCCCGCCCCCCCCCCGCCATGCTTCTTAAAACGATCCCCGCGCCCGCGGAGGTTGCGCGGCCGCCCAACCCGCGGCGGGGGGAGGGGGTCAGGGAGGCATTTCCCCGCCGGAGGGTGGGACGGGGCTCGGCGCGGGGCGCAGCCCTGGCTGTTGCCCGGACGGCGGGGAACGCAGGAGCGCGCAGGGGTGCGCGGGCTCCGCTTCGCGCAAGGACAGCACCACCCCCTCCCCGAAAAGCCGCCCTGCGCCTGCAACCTCGGCAGCGGCTGACGGAGAAGACAAGCCGCGCTGCGCGCACGCGGAGCCCTACGCGCCCGCGGATTGCTCAGCACCGTTGCGGTAGCAATGACGGTAACGACAGCCAGAAGCGCTGGCCATGCCGAGGCCGCGGAGGGCCGGGGGGGGGGGGGGGGGGAGGGCCGCCTGGGTCGGGGAGGGGGCGTACGAGGCGCTGCCTCCGCGCGCCTCGCTCCCGCGGAGCCACCGCTCCGGCCGTGCCAGCACCCTCCGAGTACCCGGGCGGCTTTGAAGATGCATCTGGAGCTGGTGGCTGGCCGGAAATATGAATATTTAATAGTGGGTCGTCTATGATCTCCTCTCCCCCCTCCTCGCCCGCCGCCGTCGGGTTTCCCCGGCTTTTTGTGAGCGCCACGCGGGGAAATTACTTTTTCTTCCTCCTCTTTTTTTTTTTCCTTTTTTTTTTTTTTTTTCCTGCGCGAGTACGTGCGCGGCGCCCTTTCTCCGCCGCGCCGGGAGGCAGAGCGCCTCGGGTCGCGGGGGCTCGGCGAGGACACCCCGCAGCCTCCCAGCCCTCCACCCCTTGCGCAGTCACAGCCACGCACACGGTCACCCGCGACGAGGGGCGGAGAGAGGAGCTGGCCGTGGTGCTGCTGCCCGCAACGCCGGGTCGGTCCCCTCCGCCCGCGGGGCCGCAACCGAGCGCTGGGGCGGTGGAGACAGCCCCTCCGCCTCCCCGCTCACCGCGGGGTCTGAGCGGATCCCACGGCCCGCAGGCGGCGTGGGGGCTCGGGCCGGGCTTGCGGTGGGAAACAAGAAGCAGCAACGCGCTTTGCCAAGAAAACGTTAAAATCCTTTTTTTCTTTTTTTTTTTTTAATGAAAGACGATTTAACAACATTTAAAATAACTTAGTACATTACTAGAATAAATAACCTCCTATTAACAAAACAAAAAAAAGGAACCAACCAACCAAAAAACAACGAAATCGGGTCATGTACAGAACTTAAGACTTCAAACAGTCTCGGATAGAACAGCGATACAGCGGAATCTGTAAGAATAGATCTATATGTGCGTCAACGCCAATGAAATATTTACAATACATACAGGTACCCAACCGAGCACCCTCGTTTTATTGTGTTGTTCCAAAAGAAATGTACCAAACCATTTGTGAATTTACAAGCAGTGCAGCCTCGCTCGCTCGCTCCTTCCCTACAAATTTAAATTCGGCGTTTCTACAAACGGACCTCCAACAGGGACTTTCCTCCGTGGAAAAGTATTGCCATTAAAGGTAATAAATAACCGACCGACCAAGTAAATAAATAAAAAGAAAGAAAGAAGCCATCGGGTAGATAAGATAAATAACCGAGCCGGTCTGAACACCGTCGCGATACAGCTTTAAAATCGAGAAAGACGGATATTGTGCTGGCAAGAAACCCGAAGCGACAACCTCCCCCCCCCCCGCCACGCTGTCACCTACGCGGCCACGTCCTTTCTCGCTTCGGGAGCAGCGTGTGCTGGAGACAATGTGGGAATCCCCATTAAATATGTAACGCGGTAAACAAATACCTCGGACAGTGAATCAGGCCACACAAATAATGTAGGACATCTACTACAGGGTGCCGACGCCGTACGGAAAGAATACTCGCCAGAGAAATACCTTAGGTTCAGGTGACAATTTACAGATGGCCAAAAGGGACGTTCAGAAGAAGAGAAAAGCTCACATTCATAAATCCTACCAACACAAATATTTGATTCTCACTATCCTTTTTTTTTTTTTCCACTTTTATCAAGACTTAGATTAAAGAGGTGTAATTAATTAGAATGAGCACAAATGAAGTTGCTAGAGAGATAAATTAATAATTTACAAGGGGTTGTTTGGCAGTAATCTAATAATAGCTTTTGAAGACCAGTGAACACAGCAGGATCAGTCTTTCCCTAAGCGTTATAACTTCAGAGAAGAAAAGGATAATAACCACAGTAAAATATATATATTTATTATATAATACGCAGTGTAAATGCAGAAAAACCTGCCATCTGTTTTTTTTTTTTTTTAAATCATTATTATTATTCATTATTTAAATCAAAATACTTTTGAGACGTCTCTCGCGGCGCAAGCCTCAACTCTAGATTCAAGTTTGGGTCCCGAGAACACCATGACACCGCGGACATGCCGCTGCGCAGGGCACCTTCCGCGCTTGCCCCCAGGCGAGGTCTGTTAAGAATAAAAACCAGCGGTACTTGCCGGGGCGGCTCCGGGCGGCGGCTCCGCGGGGAAGGTCCCCCCGAAAGTTGGGCGGGGGCGGGCGGTGGGGCGGGCTGGGGGCGGTGGGGTGGGCTGAGGGTTTTTTCCTCCCTTTTTTTTTTTTTTTTGTTGTTGTCGTCGTCGGTTTTGTTGTTGGGGTTTTTTTGTTGTTGTTGTGGGTTGTTTGTTTTTTTTTTTTATTCTGCTCCGCTGCCGGCTCAGATGCCGGCCGAGTACTTCATGCGCTTCTGCTTCTGGCGCTGGTTGCAGAACCAGACGCGGACCACGTTCTTCTTGAGGTCCAGCTTCTCGGCGATGGCGGCGATCTTCTCGGAGGAGGGCCGGGGCTGCAGGGCGAAGTAGGCCTCCAGCGAGCGCTTCTCGGGGGCGGCGATGGAGGTCCGCTTGCGCTTCTTCTCCGCGCCGCTGAAGAGCTCGGGCTTGGCCAGCTTCTCGGCGGTGGGACTTCTCGGCTCCTCCAGCCAGGCCTGCAGGATGGGCTTGAGGGCGATCATGTTGTTGTGGGAGAGGGTGAGGGACTCGAAGCGGCAGATGGTGCTCTGGCTGAGGGAGCCCACCCCCGGGATCTTCAGGTTGGCCAGCGCCGAGCCCACGTCGGCCTGGGTCACCCCCAGCTTGATGCGGCGCTGCTTGAAGCGCTCGGCGAAGGCCTCCAAGTCGCGGGGGTCGGCGTCCACGTCGCTCATGCAGCCCATGGGGCCGGCAGCCCGTGGGCGTGGGCCATGCCCAGCGCCGCCGGGTGCATGGGGTTCATGCCGGCCATGTGCGGAGCGTGGCCCGGCGTGGAGACCACGGCGCCGTCGGGGGCCGCCATGGCCCCCAGCGCCAGCCCGGCGTCAGGTGCTCCAAGAGTCCCCCTCCAGCGCCTGGTGGGGCTGGTGGTGGTGGGGTGGTGGTGGTGATGGTGGTGGTGGGTGCCCGACAGGGCGGAGGGTGGGAGATGGGCACGAGGAGGAGGAGGCGGCCGAGGTGCAGGGGATGGTGTTCATGGTGTGGTAGGTGGCGTCCGGCTTGAAGGGGCTGTGGTGCGGCGGGGGTGGTGGTGGCTCTGCTCGGGGAGACGATGTCCACCGCTGCCAGGGCTTCGGCGCGGGCCAGCAGGCTCTCGTCCAGACCGCCGAATATATTGCTCTGCAATTGCAAATAGAAGGCACACATAACGCTCAGCAGGGAATTCGCCTCCCCGCGCACTCCGCCGTGCCACTAAAACCTCCCCAGCATGTTAAAAGCGAAATCCTGGAGAAGGGGGGGAGGTGGGGAGGGGAGCGGAGAGGAGCGCAGGGAGCGAGCGGGGCGAGGGAGCGGGCGCGGCGCGCAGCCGCTCGCACGGAGGCAGCCGGCGGCGGGCGGGCGGGCGGACGGACGGAACACACACGCACCAGCCGCGCGCAGCATCCCAGGTCATAAAAATTAATACGGGGCGGCAAGAGCCGCCGCATGCATAAGTTGGGCGAGCGCCCGGCGGCGCCGGGTGATTTGCTGCGCGGCCATGAAAAAATCATCAGGCGGATCCGGGGGCCGCCGAGGGGCCCCTTTAAAGCGGGGCGGGGGCGGCGGGCACCTACCGGAGGGGCGGGCAGGCAGGCCCGCCGCATCGCCTCCGCGCCGCCGCCGGGGCCGGAGCCCGAGCCGGAGCCGGAGCTGCCGCTGCCGGGCCGGAGCCGGAGCCGGGGCCAGAGCCGGAGCCGGAGCCGCGTCCGGCGGAGCCGCCGGTGCCGGTGCTGCTGGGGGAGCTGGCGGCAGGGGCGCGGCGCCGGCGGAGGGGCAGGGCGAGGCGGTGTGCAGGGCCGAGTACTTGGTTTCGTGGAGGCTGCCGCCGCCGCCGCCGTGGGGGAGCCGAAGGGCTGCTTGCTGCTCAGGGACATCATCATGGTGCTCGCCGCCGCCGTGGCCCGGCTCGGTGGCAGGCGGCCGCCGGAGGAGGGCAGGGGCGCGGGGCCGGGGGCCCGGACCCCCGGAAATGCCTGAGGAGCCCCGGCCCCCCCGCGCCCCACCCCGAAAAATTAAAAAAAAAAAAAAAAATCCCACTCGCCCCCAGCCGGCTGCCCGAGCCCCGCCGGGAGGACGCGGCCGGGAGAGGCGGCTCCGGCGAGCCGGGGATGAGCGGGGGATGCGCGGGCAGCCTGCCGCCCGCCCGCCCTCCGCCGGGGCTCTCGCCCCGCCTCCGCTCCGGCGCCGGCCCTCGCCTCTCGCGAAGTGCCCTCCCCGCCGCCGCGCCGGTGGGTTTTACTCTCTCCCTCCCTCCCCTCCCCTCTCGCCTGTCACTACAGCCCAACTCCTCGGGAAGGGCCCTCGCGCCTGCCTCCTCGGCCCGGCCCCCTCCTCCGACGCCGCTCCCTGCCCGCCCCCGCCGCCCCCGCCCCACGCCCACGCGTGCCCACACTCACCGCCGCGCCGCGCCCCGCCGTCTCCCCGAAAGGGGAGAGACCAAAAAAAAAAAAAACAAAAAAAAAAAAAAAACAACCAAAAAAAAAAAAAAAAAAATAGCGGGGGGAGGAAGCGACTCCTTCCTGCCGCCCCAAATTCACCCTCCATTATAAAGAAAAAAATTATAAAAAAAAAAAGAAAAGAAAAGATAAAAGTCCCGTCGGCGCTCACAACGAGCCCGCAGCAAGGAGTGTCCCGGGCGCTGCCCGACACGGCTTGCCGCGACGAGGGGGGCGCCGGGGGCGCCGGGGGCGCGCGGGCGCTCCGCGCGGGGCGGGGAGGGAAAGGCAGGGAGCGGCGGCCGGAGTCTGTCCACCCCCCCGGCGACCTCCATCGGCGGGGAACCGGAGGGATGGTCCTGCAAAAGAGCATCGCTGTCCCGCCAACTTCCCCCTGCCTCTCCTCGAAAAAGAAGAAAAAGGGAAAGGAAAAAAAAAAAAAAAAAAGAGAGAAAAGAAATCGGGGAAAGTCATTTTTACTGAAGGTAGCCGGGTTATTTCCATGAATTCCACTCTGCAGCAGGAAGGTTAAAATAAGTGCTTAGGTGTTAATTTCTCGCCTAAACAGCAGACTTGGTAATTTTAGGGGAAATAAAAAAAATTACATTGTATCAGCTCTCACTGTCGCCAGCTCGGAGAAATGAAATAAATCAAAGTTAAAAGCTTGAGTATCATTTAATTATGGTGCGAATAGCGCTTGGAAAGAAGTAGAACAACATCTCTAAACAAATTATGGCCGGGCCAGGAAGGAATTATTAGATTGAAATTTCATTTAGGCTCGGGAGACACAGCGCTTCAATATGTAATCTGTTATGCCTCATCTGATTTGTATGCTTAATTCAGCTTGACGAATTTATTAGTTTTCATAATAGTAAAAAAATTGAGCAGCACTATGGGCTAATGCATTGTGTGTACTATAAATTGTATGTCACCGTTGAAAGGCTGAAGTCTATAGAAATCTTTTATTAATGACAACATAGGAAAGAGGATTTTCTTGCAAGCCTTTAAGGAGTTCATGCCAACCTCCACGCTTCGTGTCTCAGTAGGCCTTAACATATCGTCATACTAATTAGGCTACTTCATGAGTGATATAATTTCAAACTTTAAATTATGTTCTAATTAACAAGGGTTGTCCAATTTGCTTAATCTTCAAAAGGCTTTTGGCTTGTCTAATTAGTCTAAAAGCATCGAGCATCTCCAACGCCCAAGAAAAAGCCATCGATAATCTTCGGCGTGTTTTCGGTCGATGCTGGGCAGGGCCCACGCGGGGCGCGATCGGCCCGTGGCGGGCAGGGGCTGTCAGGAGGGCGGCTGCCCCGCCGCCTCCCCCCGCCGGGCGGCTCAGCCGCTCCCGCCCCCTCCTCCCCGGCGGCGGCCGCAGCCCTGCGCGCTTCAGCACCGGCGTGCCAGGAGGTGTGCGGGCAACCGAGGGAAATCTCCCACTTTCTGAAAGAGAAAAAAAAAAAAAGAGAGAGAAAGAGAGAGAAGAAAATACCTGGTTGGCGCTGGGAAGTCCGAGGGCGGCCAGCCTGCCGCGTCCGCGGGGCCGAGGAAGGGGCTCTGCCCGCCCGGCTCTCCGGCCGAACTTTGGGCAGACAGCAGGGCGAGGAGGAAAACCTCTCCACGCTATACATTTAACCCCTCCCGCACTGAGTTTAATTACTCGCAATAGTTGTTCTAATGTATGCTGTCACACGGGAGAATGAGAATGCATATCGTTAATATGAATTAATCTGGATTTTAATAGCAACTGACAACCGATCTCCAAAACGATGAGCGCTTATCGCCGCTCCGAACGGCCACCGCGGGGGCGCAGCGGGGCGCGGAGCAGCGCGGCGTAATAGCCGGGCAAACTTTCCCGGGTGCCCGGCCCGGGGGCTGACCCCAGCGGGCCCGGGGGTCCCCGCGGAGGCCGCGCCCGCCGCCGCTCCCCCGCGCTGCGGGCACCCGCCGCCGGCCGCGGCCCCGTGCTGCCGCTGCACCCCGCTGCCGGCAGCGCCTTGCCTGCAGCACCACCACCCAGCAAACGCTGCGTTTCCCCCCGCTTTTTTTTTTCCCCCTCCTTTTTTGGGGTTTGGGGTTTTTTTTTGGGGGGGGGGCGTGTGGGGTTTTTTTTGTTTGGTTGGTTTTTTTTCCGAGAGGTTACGCGGCGATGCCCGGCTGTCCCCCCCCCGCCCCCGCCTGCTGTCGTGAAGGATGCCGGGGGGAGCCGAAGCAGGCGCGGAGCCCCGCCGCCCCCGGCAGCTCGCCGGCCCTCGGGGGCCGCGGGCCCTGCAGCCGGTTCTGCGCAAGAGTGGGCCGCCTAAATAAAAGGAGACCCCCCGCAGCCCCCCTTGCCCACGCCCACACCCTGACCCACGCAGACATCTGGGGAGAAATCACTGTCGCCTCTCATGTATCCATGTTCTGATTTACGATTAAAATTTAAAGACGCGCATTCATATTTTACCGAACCTAATGCGCCCTATGAATTTTTAATCCATTAAGATGCGGGCTACACTTTGAGCAAACTCCACCTTTGTTTTGAGCGCAGGGCAGCGCCGGCCCCGGCTCTGCCGAAGGGGCGGCCCCGGTGCCCCGCATCGCCCCCGGTTCCCCACTTCACCTCCGGTTCCCGCCGCCTCCGGGCCGCTCCCCCGGGGCCCCCTGCCGGGGCGGGGAGCGACCTGGCCCCGCCGCCGCGGGAGCCCCGCGGGGGCGGACAGCTGCAACCCGCGGAGCCGCGGCAGCCAGCGGGCCGGGACGCCCCGTCGGGACAGTCCCGCACCGAGGGCGGTGCCTGCGCGCTCCCGGAACCTTCTCTCATCCGAGCCCCGCCCTGCTGCCTGCACCGGCTCCCGCTCCCGCCCTGCCCTGTCCAGGGCTGGTTGCGGGGCCGGTGCGTGGTGTTGGGCTGGCAGGGGGGTGCGCCCTTCGCGGCGCACACGACGCCCCTCGCCGCCCCCGAGGCGGGACGGCCCCGACGGCCCCCGACGGCCCCTCGGCCTCACCGAGGCCGTGCTGCCGCCTCAAGCCAAGTCAAGTCACGAAGTCAAACTTAAAGCCCGGAACGATCAATGAAGACTTTTGCCGTCCGTGGCGCCTCGTGCTTCCTGGCACTAAAATAAATGCAAGAAATCGAAACTTAATTACTTGAAAGAAATCCAGAAATCCCTCTGCATAATTTATCCAGGCATTTTTCGTGGCGTTTGTGTTGAATGCCCGCGTTTAACTCCGCACGCCCCTCTCCCCAACGCTGCTCCCCTCGGTGGGCGCGGGGCAACGGGCGGTCGGCTCATCCCGGCGGACCCCCGGGCCCCTTGCACGCCCCGGCCCCCGCCCGGCCGAGGGGCGAGGAGAAGGGGGTGGGGGGGGGTGTGTCTCCGGAGAAGACTGCGTTTCTGCCTCGGGGTCGCGGCGCTGAGACTCCCACCCCGGCTGAGAGCATCTCCTGGGACAGGGATTCGAGCAGGCAGCGTGCGGTACCCTTCCCTCCCCGCCTGCGAGGGCTGAGCCCTGAGCGAGGCATTCGGCAGATATTTTCTGATCAGGAGTGCCTGCACAACCACCTGAGCCGCCTAAGTGTAATGGAAAGTGCCAATAAAGTACCTCAGTTACTCTGATAAACTCTCCCTTGTCTTTGATGATGCCTCCGTGGCCTCACACAGTCCTCCTTATGAACAGGGGATGACACCTGCTAGCTGGGGTAGCACATTAACTGGCGAGGCAGTGACGGCCTCCTCATTTGCCATCTAGCCCGGTTGATGAGAGCCCGCCCAGCCAGCCTTTTGCTGAATTCATTAGGACTGGGAGTCTGGCTCGGGAGCAAACTTTATCATAGACACCTCATCGAGAAGTTGAAGTAATGTTATGAAAGAATGAAAAATACATTTGGAGCTGCCTGGAAACTGAAGTACATTTTGATTTAACTTACATTAACAGAAACCTAATGTAAAAGTGAAGGGATCTAACAAAACCATTAATAATTTAAAAATAATTACAGATAGTCTATCCTTACTATTCATACCACTCAACATTTTAGACAAAGAAAGCTGAATATTCTTCGTGGGAGAAAGATGTGAGCAGACTGCTAAGCAGGAGCCCTCCGCCTCGTGCTGCCTCTCCTCTGCTCGCGTACGCCGCACGTTCCCCACACTACCCAGGCACCATCCAAAAAAGCTCTTTTCCAGGAGGGAGAGTGAAAGCTGGCACCTGCCCGCGGTGGAGGGCAGGTCCTGCCTTGTACAGGGCTTTTTGGCAGGCATACGGCACAGATTTCAACCTCTGCTTATTACTGGAATTGCTGTTTGAGGTGAGCTCAGTCTGGCAGGGGAGACGGAGGATGCTTGCGCGCCTCCTTGGGCTCTCACGAAGCTCTGCTGGCCTTGGAGGGCTCGCAAAAAGCCTTTTCCATCCCCAGCCTTCGTCAGCACCGGTTGGCACTGGGGACTCTCCTGTCCCATGCTGCGGTGCTATTTCACAGCAGCTGATATCAGCACCATACATCATGCTTGGCTTGCCATGGCTCCGTACAAAAGTTATTTTTAATGTATCAATTTTAATTCAAGTTTGCATTGCATGCTTTATAGCTCAAGGGTCTCGAGCATCCTGCCAGGCCGTGATTTTGCCCGTGTTTCTGTTAGTTTGGGGTTTTTTTTAGATACACCTGCTGTCCAAACACTGTGTAAAATCAAAGCAGCTGGATATGAGGCAAAGTTCACTGCTTTTTCTTACAGATAAAGATAAAATTGTAAGAAGGGAAATTCATAGACATAAAGTGCCTTCTAAAGGGAAAGAAATATTGGAAAACACAAAGCAGATTAAGAAATTCAGATCCAGCTCTCGCAGGAACCTATCTTACAAATAGCCTCGTGGTGGGATCCCTTCCTATCCACTTCCCCAACCGCTCCTTGCACTGAAAACATTAAGATCTCATGGATCATTTAAAAAAACCTCCTATAAATCACACTGTAGATGTCCTTGGGACTCTATTCTTGCTGATTTAGACAAAACCCTGGTATCTTAGATTACCCTTCATTAATTATTTTCATTAATTTCCCCTTTTATAGATGTATTATCGCAAATCGTATGCCAAACACACCCCCTAATTAAGCATGGCATTCCTCTCTACCTCTGTACGCCACTTAGATGGAGCAATGAGAACGCTCACCCCGGTGTTCAGCCTGGTGCCTGGAGGCTGGTGGCAGGCGGTTGGTGTGGTGTCCTCCGTCTTCTTCCACAGTGTTTTCAAAGTAAACCCGAGCTCCTTTTCTCCCCTTTCGACCACGTGAGGTGTTGGCTGATCTCTTCATATGTCCCCAGGATTCTCTAGGCACCTTTTCAGCCAGGAATACAAACTATGACAGTGATAAGCACAGAAAAAGGTGATGAAAACCTCGGGTTTCTGCGAAGGCTGTCACCAACGGATAGATGCAACTCTAAAAATGGTTTAACGGTCGTGTCCCTGGATCGGCGTTTGTGCCTCAAAGCCGTTACGCAGAGTGCTAAAATACTTATTTAGATAGGCAGGGTCCTGCAGCGCCGCTCAAGAGGTGTGCCATGTACAGCTGTGGTATCTGGTGTGCGCTGGAGCAGGTCCTGCGCTTTCCACGGTTGTTGTAGTTTTGGTGAGGTCTTGCCTAGACTCATCCTGCTTCGTTAATGAGTAGTGAAAAATGCCGGTGAATTATTCTGTTTTCTCCCTTTGATTCCATGTCCACGCAATCAGAGCATGACAGGACTCATCACCCCGGCTGGTGAGGAAGGCCCACTGGGACCAGCATCTGCTGGAAGTGTTAGGCATGTGCTGAAGCATCGGTCCCTGCAGGACCAGGCACGGTGAGCTCAAATGTACTCTACTGGCTCATCCTCCTTGAAAACTGGGCTTTAATTCTCAAAAGACGTATCGTGCATAAGAGCAATGATAATGTTTGGCAGAGGGAGTCCACCTTGTATGTGGACAAAGACACTTGTCTATGTTTTATTGAAAACTAATCACAAATCCTGAACTATTTTTTTCTTTGTTAAAATTCAGTAGAAATGTATTCCACCTTTCCTACAACCTCCGGGCACACATCAAAGCCCTTCCCTTCACACACCGAGCATGGGCAGGTATCTGCCTGCGTTCTCCTATCCCTTTTTAGAAATGAAATACCCTATGTTCTGAAGAGCGTTAATATAATGAAATCAAATTGTGAAATGCCTCTGCGGCTCATATGAACATTTCCTATTGGAAACAGCCTGTTAGGACAACGTTATCACGTATCTCTCGCAGTCCTGAGACAGCAATCGAATTCCAGTGAAATCTCTTACCAAAGGCAATCAAGTCAATCAATGGGAGTTTTGCCAGTAACATCAAACCTGATGAAATGGTTCTGCGTTAAGAACCGCAAATATACACTCAGAAAAGAGGACAGATCAGAGAACAGGGCCATGAGGGTAAAGAAAAAATGCAGGAAGAAAAGAATTGATTCCCAGAAAAAAAAGAAATGCAGGAGATCGGTAATCCACTGACGATTACAGCCAACCCAATACAGAGTTTAAAATGCAGACAACCCAGTTTACAGCCTGTGACACAAAGTTCTGTAGAGGCATTTACTTGGAACTTGCAACCACGCATCTCGCTTTAAATATTTTGCATTGGCATGAACTAAACTTGAGCTTAACTGCTTTCCTCTTTGTTGTGACGGGGGAGACCCGGGACAACCTAAAGAGCGTGTCATTTTAAAATTTTCATATATCACCATTAAGCTGCCTGTCTATGCATATGTGACCGTTGCCATGTATATAGTAAATACAGCATCAAATCCTGTTTTACTTGTTAACCCCTTAACAGTTATGTTGCCTGGTGGGCACCCGGACATAGTGAACTTATCCGAGTAAAATGCATTTTGTCGTTCTTGGTTTCCTTGGAGTCAGTGAATTGCTCTGTCTGTGGGACAGAGACAACACTTTCGAAAAGGTCCCAGCATCCTTGTCCTTCCCAGTGACCTGGGCTCCCAGTGTGCCTGTCTGCCTCTGAAAATGTCCCTGCCGGGCCCAGACTCCAGCCCAAAGTAGCCAGAACGGGGGTGGCATTGGCTTTTTTGTTGGTGGCGGTGTGTTTGGTTTTGGTTTTGTTGGGGGACTTTTGTAGTTTTGGTCGTTGTTTAATTTTAGCTTGATATAGCTTTTAATAATGTCCATGGATATTTTGAATGAAGGGGTGGGATCTGACAATGTTTTTATGACCATTAAAATTTGTCTGCTCTATGTGCTGAATGGCTCTTAACGAGGAGGGATGCACTTGGGAGTGCCCTGCCCGTGGTCAGCTGTCTGTCCGTCAGTGTGTCCTGGTGACTGTTGGGGTGGCAGTATCAGCCTGGGGGACCCCACCGCAGGGTGCGGAGGGTGCAGTGGCTGAGTCTGCGCCTATCCGTATGAATACAGCCGGGACACCGCGGGGGACACAAGAGGAAATTAAGGACAGCTGTGCTGCAAGAGGCAGCTGCGTTTCTTCCCAGGAGGTCGGGCAGCCCAGAAGTCGGGGGATGGGGTCATGGTCAGCACCAGGATCCTCCCCGCTCACCCCCTGCCCTGGCTCCAGGGTGGGTGACCAGGTGATGCTTACAGTGGTGGGAGCTGGTGACAGGTAGAGCAATCTGTGGCTAAAACCAGGGTCAGACCCTGGTTTGCTCCTGAAGGATGCCCTGGGAGGTGCTTCCCGACAGCCAGAGCTGGGCTGCGAGGTGCGGCCAGAGCTCTGCTGCGGGTTTCCAGGGAATAGGGAAAATTCCTCCGCTGTCTTTCTCAACCAGAGCCAAAAGCAACCCTCTGGAGATTCCCAGCAGAGCGCGAGACCCTTACTGCAAGGATTTGCGAGAGCTACTCTTGGAACAAAATGTGGTTTAATTCTTATTTTGACTCTCTGTACTGCTGTCCATTCTGGGCCCCGATCTGAGATCTCAGCATGTCACGTACGCTGTGTCTGTCGATGTTGTGATTTGTATGAATAGCGGGCAGTTACTTCTTTAAAAAACATGCCCCCAGGCGAGGCTGTCAATCTAGACGCAGATGGTTCAATCTGTACTCATCGATTGTTCAGAATGCTTAAAAATGAAAGACCGGAAAAGCTTGGGACCTGACCGGGGTAGAGTTTCCAAGGGGTTCCTTCGGTTCCAGGGGTTCCTTCGGTTCCAAGGGGTTCTTCGGTTCCAAGGGGTTCCTTCGGGCTCTGTACTTGGAGGCCAAAGCAACTGGAGTTCATTGGTCAGCTGCTAAAGCTACTAAAAGGTAGGGGAGAAAATACCCACAAAACCAGGTGGGTAGAAGAATATCTTCTGGAGGGGAAAGAAGGTGATGAAAAGAGTTTTTACTTCATGCAAAGTTGTGCTCCAGCTGTGGGTGGGAGCCTGTTCTCTGTGGCCTGGGGGAACCCTGGCTTAGGAAGGAGGCAGGGCTGGTTCTCGGTCCTGCTATTTTGAGCCCACTGCAAAGTCAGAAGACTTGTATAGGGGTTGATGTTCAGTATCATACAGTTGTGTTCAGCAGGGTGAGCTCTACATGTGGCTGGTCGTTTTCACAGACAGATAAGCTGTGTCAGCACAGACTTTATAAATCGAATTTTTACCAAGATTTATGATATAACTGCAAATGCATGCGCTGAGCTGGCATCTTCCATAGAGGTTTTAGTGAGAGATCTTATTTTAGAGGGTTGGTGCATTTATTTCTTTCCTTAAGATACGTGATGAAAAATGTGATTTATAATGTGGCACAATAGAAATGGATGATCTTTGAGGTGATAGCAGACTGACTCCCATACCTACACAGTACCTTCTTCGGTAACGTTTTGACAGTGATGTTACATGTGCATTATAGTGGTGTGAGAGGTGGTGACAGTGCATCAGGCAACGGCAGGAGCTGCTGTGTCAACTCTGACTTATCAAGGCCATTACGTGTGTACAAAGCAGTCAAGCTGGATAAAGAGGAACAGACACTCATTCAGTAAGGTACATGGCTAGATTTTGCTTTTATTTATTCCCTGAAAAATCAGAAATAACCAGTGAATTGGAAGCATCTTTCCTGAATTTAATATGTCTGAATGCTCCAAACATCTCAGTGTTCTTAAAAAATTCAACCAGACCCAGGATAGCTGAGTAGCTGTCTTCTGAGAGCAGAGATACACCACCTCTGTACTGCTGTTGGCAGGACTGCCTATGTTAAAGAAGCAATCCGATGTTACAGCTGGTTTTGAGACGGCTGCAGCGACTATTTGATTCTGCGTGGTATTGCCATACCTGTTTATTTCACTGCAATAAGGATATGTATTTTCCGTCAAATCAAGCTGTTATAATAAAGTGGTAGAAAAAACAGATCTTATAGGTGGTGGCTGTTTTTTCCCTTGCTCAGGCACTTCATGCACTAGGTTGCACAGGCATCGGCAAAGAAAGCCACGGAAATTACAAACAAAAGGTGGACTGGTGCTTCTTCTTATGGCAAAGCTCCTGCCAAGTCAAAGAGCAGCCATCAAATGAGAGTTTCACCTGATCTGGATGACAGACTTAGGCTGTGCCTAGTACTACTAAAATTAAGAAACTGCTAAGAGAAATTGGCAATCTTGTGGTGGGTTTTTTTTGTCTGGTGTTTTGTTTTTGTGTGGGTTTTTTTTTTTTAGTGAAAGAAATAGCTGACAAACCAGAGACTATAAAAACTTAGCTGCTTAGTGTATACACACAATTAGGTTTTGAAATCATCCTCCCTCTTTACCCATGCAAGCAGAAATACCGATGTACGTTATCACATCCCTAGTTTGTTAGCTAATATACATCTGATTGGACCTTACGTACTACTGGCAGAGATATACAGAATATTAATATTATATTACAGGTTATAGCAATTGTTCATTGCAGGCTATAACATGAATTCTCAACCCTTCATTTAGTAAAACAAACAAACAACTATAAGTCAACAAATATTTTTTTAGGTTTTGTGGTGTCCTTGACAACTCCTCTGGTGTGAAAGCTGCAATTTGCTTGCTTCCTCTGTTTGACAGGTCATGTAAGTGGAAGCACGGAAGGGAGAACTTCACCTTTTGGATAAAACACGCCCATGATTTTGGAGAGGATGAAAATGAGAAATTCAGTCTTATCTGCTCATGTTTCCAAAACACATGCTATTATGAGTACTGTGATTAGCTGAAAGAGAAGCAGCTTTGATCTGAGTGGTCTATGTCTGCTTCAGAATGCTAAACTTGTGCTGTTGAGAACTCGCTTGAGGTCTCCTGATAGCTTATGCTTATGTGCAAATAAACTTTTTTTTTTTTGTCTGCCCCCTATTGCTATAATCTGTTATGAAGAGCAGGAACAGGATTTTAAAGCAGGTGGAGGATAGGATCACAGGTGATCACAGTGCAGGATGCAAGCAGAAAGCACTTGCCTTCAGAGGTCAATTTTTGTTACTTAGTGAGGGCTGGGTTTCAGATGAAAAGCAGTAGAGGAGAGCAAGTACTTGGTGCTAGACGGGAAAAAGTAGACCAGTGCATCTTCAGGATGGAGTCTTTTGCTCCTCTGGCATAGGAAAAGTTAGTGCTGTAGGGGATAGGGGTTTTAAACTTGCTTTTCATCAATCTTTGCCTCTGCAAAAGGGAAATCTTCCTTCAGGACAGGTCCAAGGTGTGGAACAAGCACACCCAGGAACCAAAGAGAGATGCTTACTACCTTCTACCTCAGGTCCCAGATACTTCCCTGACTTTCTGATACGAAGGTGTCTGTGTGTTTAGCTGAAGCATCTAATCTCACACCCACTGCTGACATGAAACAAAACAGGATAGGGCTACAGAAACATGAAAATCTAGGAAATAGGGAGAAAAAAAAAATATACTGAGTGGTTGGGATGAGGATAAGGGAGCACAGCAACCCCATGGTACTCATTACTTGCACTTGAAAGCTCTTGAGCACCAGTATGATGACCGGAGAGGAAGGAGAGGTCCCCGCCCGGCCGTGAACGCGGGCAGGGTGCCAGGGTTGCATGCTGTCCACGTGCGCTGCCAGGGCCTCATGAGAAGGGCAAGCTGTCAAGCAGGGGATGAGTTTCCCCTGGGTTAACGTGATGGTTTTATTACATAAACTCAGCTCCAGAGGAAGTCTGGAGCAAGCGTGGGTTTTCATAACAGCAAGGGAGAGTCCGAGAGAAGATGTTAGGTGTTCAGGCTCAGTCTGTCAGCCACAGTGACTGTGGGTGGTTTGGGTTTGTGATTTCCAGAAGCAATTAACACGAGTTAATGAAACACTGACTCAAGGAGGTGAGGCGGATCCCATACATTTCAGTACTTACCCAATTTCATCCCTGCACTTAGCTAACCCAGTCCAGGAATTTCCTTTTTCTCCCCATCAGAATTGAATTAAATCAAGATTTTAATCACATTTATTTCAAGATCACGCTCCAGAACACTCTAAACAAAAATGCTGTGTCTAGCAACTGACAAACGATGGGTTCAGGGTTTAGAAAGCAGCCACTGGAAGTTGTGTTCTGTTTGAAGCTTCTCACTGGCTCCAAGTTTTGGGAAGTTCACGCTGCTCAGGCCCAGCTGCCATCCAGCCTGGTAACCACCACAGCCCCACTTTTCATGTTCTTACTTCATGTTCAGTGAGAGCTTGATTGCAAAAAGCTGAAATCAAATACTAACCCCTGTGTGGAGTATGCTGGAGACGCAGGTCCTGCTGGTGTTGCAGTAAATTGAACATAGTGGGTTTGGCAGTAGCTGGACTTGACAATTTTTATTGTCTTAGGAAGCTGACTAACTGATGACAGTGGAGGCAGACTCCTCTTAAAGATTTCCAATCATCAAGCAGTAAGCGGGATGACACATGGGCAAGAGGCTGCCCGCTCTTTTTCAGGCAGGGTGGGTCTGGGCAGAGCTGGGCTCTGCCCTGCCTGGTCCCTGGGCACAGCTGGGGCTCAGCTCCTCGGCGTGACTGCTGGCTTCTGGAGCGCATCTATGTGCTGGGGTCTTCAGAGGCTGCTAGGACACAAATAAGTAAAAGTTAATTGCAAATTTATTTCCACGTAGCAATAAGGGAAAAACACTTGGGGCCAGTTTCTTTTAAAGTAACAGGGGGAAAGCCTGTTCTACACTCATTTGATTAACCCATGCCGTTAATCCGGCAGGTTTATGAACCTCTATTATAAACTCATTACTCTAAGGGGTTTCAGTTCAGTGATTGAAAAACAGCTTTAGGCCTGGGCAGGTAAGAGTAGCGAGAAGTACAAGTATAAGCCCTGACCCTTTGAAGAGGTGTAAATAATTAGCAACATATTTCCTGTGGACTCTTATGTCAAGATACACTGTCAGACCTGGGATTTTATCTGAACATGATGAAAATGTAGAAGGAGTTCTATATTTATTTGGGCATAACAGTGTTGAAATCTAAACCAATTTGGGATATTAGAAGCATTTTAGGTCACAGGTAACAGTTCTGCACTGCTGAACCGCTCTTGTATCTGCCGTGGTTTCTTCAGAAGGCAGAAAGTGTCTGAGAGGTTCTTACACTCTTGCGCCTTTTGAATCTTAGATCCATATTTCATGGTTGCAAAACATACAACACAGGTGAAAACCTGAACTGCATCTTAATGGAGCAAAGCGATGAATAAATAGTAGCCTATGCAACTTCAGAAGGTGGAGGAAAATACAGCAGGTAAAGTAGAAAACAAAGGTGGGAACTTCTCCAAACAGTCCAGAGGGGAAAAAAGAAAGAACCCACCAATCCTCTAGGACAAGCCCGTGTATCTCACTCAAAGGTGACAAAAGCTTTGTTTTTACCAATAAACCAAAAGCACAAATCCTCCTAATGAAATGTAGGTATCTGGAAGCTAATGGCACCACAAGAGTCTTTGATACCAAGAGCACAACACTTTTTAAATCGTGATTTGGTTTAGCATCATTCCAGTTGGTTTATTTAGGTTTTTTCCTGTTTCTGTGGTAAACTTCTGCTCTCCCATTTTCAATGGGCATTTAATCCTGGTCTCTGGGGAAATGCCCCAGCCGCACCTGTTGTAGATGGCTTTGCTCTTTCCCACCTGGAGGAGGAGCTCAGTGGGCGTCAGCATGAGTTTTGTCCAATTAAGAATTAATTTCAGCCTCAACATAACCCAGCGCCAGGGTGCGTGTGGAACCCCATGAAAGCCATGTGCTCCGATGCAGAGTTATTTTAGCAGAAATGTGTTGGTCTCCGCTACTTTTAGAAATGCTAATAGGACTTCAGTGAGGTCAGGACTTCATGAGCACTTTCTCTATCATCCTGAAGAGAATCAAGATTTTACCCTTCGCCTTTTTCTACCAAGGCTTTCTGCCCAGCTTTGAAGTCTTGAAGAACAAATCAAATTCAAAGAGTGAACTTCATTTTGCCCCTGTTTTGAATGTTAGGGCCAAAAGACAGTTATCCTACTGCAAGAACACAGGTCAGTGAATTTCTACGTGATGAGCGTTTTCCGCCCCTTCTACTTACATTAGGAATTACATAGACCTGTTCAATGATTACAGTTTTTTTTAATAGCTCTTATGCTTATGTGCATTTGCATTTTAAGAGGCTAGTACTTAGCTAGGTTTAAGTTGTATTTGTTCACTGTGCTTGTCAAATAATTTTAAAGGAATATGCTGTGTTATCAAAGAAGGGAGTTCTCTGTTTGTGTGTTATGTGATGTGAATTGCAATGGCATCTCTACAGAATAAAATACACAGTGAATGAGAAGTTCCAGGCTGAGGAAGGGAGATGGTATCACCCCTAATCCTCTCAGGCTTAGCTCGGCAGCACGTGAGCTTGTAAAGAAGTACCACGAGGCAAAACTGGCCCCGATGGGTGCCTGTGGGCACTGCCTGTGGCTCGGCTGGGCAGGCAGTGCACATGCTCCTCCTGCCAGAGGCACCAGTGTGATCAGGCCAGTGTTCGCCCGCCCAAATAACTCTGCAGGACTCACAGACAGTCCGTCTCAAACCCGGTGAACTCGGTGGCAAAGTCCTAGCTGCAATTCTGCACCGGTCCAGGTGTTTCTCCTCTGTCTTAGTGTTTCTTACTACTCAAATTTTCATCTCCACATCTGCTAAGAGTGTACTACTCTCTTTTTCCATTTCTGTCTCGAAACTTGCCTTCGCTACTCAGATAGGAACCTGTGAGCAAAAGACCAATGCTTCGGCACCAGACAGGATACCTGGAGAGATTAAAAGGCAGCTCCTTCTTAACAAAGCTGGTTCTTCCCACCCTAGTTTTAAACTGGAAGAAATGCTACAGAAATCTGTAGGCTTCAGCAAGGCAAGCAATGGAAAAGAAGGTCCACATTTTCTTGTCTACCCTCAGTCTCTTCTGGTGTTCACTGGAAGCTGACTAGAAACTGGCTATTTCATGTCCCACAGAGTCAGACTGACTTGTTTGGTAGCCATCTCTACCGTGAGTTTGCTTTTTATTTTCACAGTAGCCCACGGGGCAGGTATTACACTCGACAAATGAGTGTGGAAACGGTGCCACTCAGCTATTACTTTTTAATCTGCTAAGCAGGAAAGTGAGTCTTTTACGTGTCTGCCTTGTGGGAGGTCATCATTAGTTTGTCGAGGTGTTTCTTTATTGCTATCTTCCGCAAACGTATCTGATATGGCAACTCCTAGTTGCGTTGTTTTGAACAGACAAGATGTACTGTTTATGAAAACAGATTTCTTAAAAGCAAGCTGTGGTGGCGGGTAAAGGAGGGAGAGGTTGTTTACAATATATTAAGCCAAACGGTTCCTTTGGCAGGAGGTTTTCTGTAACGAGCGAGAACAACAAGAATTAGCTCTCTCAGCAGTTCAACGAGCAGAGATTTTTGTCTGTAATGAGAGAATGAGACTTGTTTGACATAAACTACAAAACAACGCAGGAAAGATGAAGAAGGAGGGCAGAAATACATTACTGGAGGTGAGGAGAAACAAGTTCACTGCTCTGCTGTGAATTCAAGATTCTTGCTCATTATAATGTATAATTACAGCTGCATCATTCCAGATGAGGGTTGAAAGAAGACAGGTCTTACCAGTCACGTTAAATTCTGTTGAGGAACTGACCACAGCAGCATCCTACCTGAATTCATATCATCCAAATCATTCCCATTTAATTCTTCTGTACCGAGTCCTTCTTTATGCAGAAATGCAAATTCTCTTTGGAGTCCTGGGATTTGAAAACTGATTAGAATTTTTATGTTCCTCCGTTAAGGGTAAAAATAGGTTATCCCAAGACAGACAGCCCCCCAAATTTTCTACTGATCTGAGAAAATGGGAATAGCTTACTTTTGCCATTAAATGAATAACTACCTTCAGCAACCAGTGCCAATGACATGGTTGGGCCTCTTCTGACTTTTGTTGTCTTTCTGAAGTTTTTAGCAATTTAGTGATAAGCTTACTAATGCCAGACCGTATTTACTTCATCCATGTATCGTTTAAAAGCAAATCTTTGGTTTGCTTTCTGAATCGAGTATGTGACTGTGAGCAGCAGAGAGATAACATACGTGGCTATCCTAATTCCTCTGCAGCTCTTCCAAGGAAGAGAGCTTGAACTTGGTGAGGAGGCTGGCTGAAGATTGAGTGTGTCTGCGTAGATATGTATGTGCTGCCTCTGGGTCATGGTTTTTGTTTTTGGAAACAATGATGGACGGGGATATTGCAGGACAAACTTAATATTTACTGAATTCAAGCTCAGGATGGTTGTTGGTGACCACAACTGTGACCTGAGTCACAGCATTTAGTGACTACTCTTCTCCCATCCATCCTTCCTTCCTTCCTCTCTCTCTTTCCCTCTTTCCTCTTCCCCTCCCCGCTTCCCCCCTTTGAAGAGCAATTGCAAGTCTAGGTTGCATTGGGAGATCTGCTCCTTTCCCACCAGTAACGAAGTACGCAGCAGTGGCTGTGTCAGATGTTTCTGGACCCTGGTTCCCTGGCTCTGAAATACCTGTTCATTTGGTGGTGTGGAAACAATGATTGCTTTTCTTCTGGTCTGGCTCCCAAAGGCTCTTCACACCTTGCATATCCGAGTTACATAGACATTGTTCTTCTCTTCCCAAGGTCTTCTGACAGCCTCAAAACTGAAGCTAGTCATAAAGTATTCACTTTGTCACTTGCTCTATCCTACTCTGTGGGGTGTTTCACGGCAGCTGTCTCAGCTTCACCCCCCTTCTCGACCTGTAGTGTATTGTGTTTACATGAGCTTCATTTCATTGAAAGCTTCGGATAGGAAACTGGAGAACTGGTCTGATGGGAGGGGATAGTAGAGAGGGAGAAGCTAAGGCTCTGTGTAACAGAACAAGTCTTATCTATGCAGCTTTCCTTCTGTTTGGACACAACTGCCTGCTGCTTATTAATATTTCATTAGCATTGCACATGCACACTGCTAAGAATGGTGCTTATCTAGGAATAAAAAGGCTATTAATAACTGACTCTATATGTACTTCTGAGTTTCCAGAATTTTATTACACAAGTGATCCTTTTTGCCCTCTTCCACTCCAGTGACAGAGGCTCCACTTGTTTCTGCTTTATCTCCATGTAAGCCCATGATTTTTTATTATACAAGGAGAATAGCTAAGAAAATCAAGATGTCTAAGGATCTTAAGGGAACTAAATAATTCTTACAAAAGAGTTTAAGAAGAATTATTTGAAATTATTTATTCCTTTTATATCACGTTGGCAATGCTTATTTCCTTTACTAGAGCTGGCGGGGGAAGATAAAGTAATATGTGTGTTAAAGCCAAAGGGGTGTGCATTCCACTGTTTTACCTACAGCATTTGTTTTAGATCCTGATCTGTTACGCAGCCATAAAGCAGAGTTAATGTGATTGTATAATAGACACATCGGGTTAGGTCTGCTAAGCATAAAATGAGAATTATATTGAAGTGGTTTGGGGCTGCTCTTAGTTATATAAGGCAAGGAGAAAACCATGGATGTCTGGTGTAAGCATGTGGATATAAAAAAAGTTATGAGGTTATATATAATCTTCTGAACTTTATTCTTTTTTTTCTATATGATAAAAGATTTATTGAAATCAGCAAGAGGAAAATCAGCCAAGTTTTGTGGCTATGACCTACTGAGTCTATGGTGTCAGTCTGGAAAACAGAGGATATTTTTTGTTTTCTGTGGTTTTTTTTTTCTCAACACTGGTATGAACTGTAATTAAACCAGGTACCCATATGTTCCCTATGTTTACATAGAAAGACAAATGGTCTGTTTATTTCAGCAGCTGTTTAACAAGCCAACAGCACAATCAATTAAATTAATCCAGGAAATAAACTTGAAATAAAGATGATATCTGAAATCATTTTATTCATGGTTAGAGACCATGCAGATTCTTTTGACAAGCCGAAAAATTATGGGTGATGTTGAAAACTTCAATGTACAAGTGCTAATTCATCTGAGGGCAAAAAAACCTGACTTGATAGAATGGTTTCTGTAGAGATATTACTAGAATAGCAAACCCCCAAGCAATACAAAGGCAGCCAGAGTATTGTATGCTCATTACTGATTTTCAAACACTTAACAACTGTGAGTATGATATGCAAAGCTTGCAGAATCTGACCAACATTTTTCTATTCTTTTCTATGCCTGATGAAAAGCCCGCGTTTATGTCACTGCATACAGATAACTATTATGAACTCAGCGTAAAGTTGCACATGACATAAGGTCATAGGTCTCTAACTCAGCAGAGCATTTAAGAAAATCAGCCTCTTCACCAGGTGCAGCACCTTAAATATGTGTGAAAGCGCTCTGTTGAACTGGGGCTAAAATTTCAGCCCTTGTGACTTCACAGCTGTTATGCAAGGGAGACGAAAAGTGGACCTTGCATAGACAGTGCAATACTGAAAATGTATTAAATCACATCTATGGAGATTAAAATATTAAAATGGGAATGAACTCTTGCCTCTAATGGTGAGGGTGCTAAACAGTTGTCTTCACCTCTGGAAGAAAAGACATAGAAAAGAGAACCTTATAATGAATGCCTCATGTGAGGGAATGGTTTGAATAAGAATTCCCCTCCCATGTGGAAGACCTCTTGACCTCCGTGAGGATTTCGGGGACTTACTGCCACATCGGGTCTGAAGGCTCCAAAGGCAGTGCTAATTTGCCTAATTTTAAGTTCTGGGACAGATCCTGCAAGCTCTTGCTTGCATATATAGTTCATTATGCCTGCATATTTTGCAGTGGCATTTTATGACAGATAATGATTCAAACCTGATGTTTTAACTGCAATGTGAAATACCACAAAGTGTGCACCACAGTCACACTGGCATTGTTGCCTGACCCTTATCTTTGCTTTTTTCTCACATGAGCAGTGCCACCAATTTCTGACAGACCAGAAAACCCCCTGAGATATTTGTGCGAGACTTAGGATCTTGTGCTTACTGCTGTACGCTCAAAGCTTTGACATCTAATCTTAAACAAGACAGTAAAAACTGCAAGAGCCTGTTGTGGTTTTTTTTTTTTAAAGCTAAAATCATGTTGCTATAAATAAAGCAAGGCACCAGTCTCTGCAGGTTAAGGCTAACAGGGCAGTGGCAAATCTGTTTATATTAGACTGTCTCTTAAACGTAAGAAAAACTTGTTCTAAAAATACAAAAGCTGAACTGTGTATAACACTGAAGGATGACACAAAATAAGCAGTTGATGTGCCATGAATGCTTTTGTCTTTTACAGCCAAGTTTTCATTCCGTACAGGCATTAAAGGATGTATCCTGTGAGTTTTTCTTCTGAGATACCTGTAGTCTTCCTCCTCCTGTTAACTCTTGCTGGTGCTGTTTGCAAGAGAGTTCTGAGCTGCCTGAGTCCCTTGATGGTGTCAAGTAGGCAAATATTCTACGTTATGACAAAAGTATCAAGGCTCTGAGCAAAGAGCTGGAAACACCCATGTCTGCTCTAGGCTCCAAAAGTCCTAGTGCTCAGTTCACTTTGATGGGCAGCCTTTTGGAGCACATCTGTCCACCCTCTCTTCAGCCTAAATGCTCCCGTTTCCATTCTGCGGAAACCAAGTGGTACAGCGGCCAGTTGAGCACCGCTGGGTCGTGTTTTGATGTGGAGATAGGTGATGATGTGCCCTGGGAGCTGGAAAGTGGTTCAGGGTCCTTAGTGTATGCTAAATTGCAGTGGAGGAGTGGAGGGAGAACATCATTGCAGTCTGGAAATGTGGCTGGCGTCTGAAATGAGACTCTAAAAGCAGAGCTCCTTGCTTGTTGTCAGCATCTCCACATTGAATTTCCTCCACGGACAAATCTTCTACCGAAATTTTTCATGTCTCCTTTACTTAACCTGAAATGTAAAATCAGTCCAAGTTCCTGCTTAAATATTGTCAAAAAAATGTGTCTACCTACTTGCCCTGCAAATGTGTGATAGTACATGTACTAGGTGACACATGTGTAATAGGCGTTTTACTGAGCTCGAGGAACTATTTTATGATAAAAGAAAAAGAAACGTGCTGGTCTTTAGAGGACTAAATTATTTGTAAAATGAGCATCTCATGCAAACGAAGGGATAAACAGGCAAGTGTCACTTTTACGTGCCCCACGTTCAGAACGTGACTCAATCTTAACTACAGAGGGCACTGCCAACTACTGACAGGGATTTAAGGTTTTAGCTGCCCTGTGGCTTCCTGTCTAAGAATTGACAAGTAATTTGAGTAATAATCACTATGTTGGATTTGTACACGTTTCCTAATGATCAATCCAAATTTTTGTCTGGCTGTCGTTGTTAAAGATGATCAGAAAAGAAGGACTTTGTGAATATAAACGAAGCGTTCTATTGCTCTAGGCTGTGCTACGTCTAAGTTGTGCAAAACGGTGTTACTTGTGGTTAACTCCGAAGCTTTCTTTTTGCATAAGAAAGCTGGCTCTGTATTTTGGAATGCTGAAAAGAAAATTATAAATGCAGGCCAGTCTTCAGGAACATTTTACTTACTGTTTTAATAAACTTTTGTTTATGCCTAGAGGTGCCATTAAATTACCAGCCAGACATTAATATACAGTACACAGGGGATCTTGTATATAAGCAATGATTATTACTGCGTGACTCAGATGAAGATTGCTATATACACAGATAGCTGCTGGACAGGAGATGAAAAGCAAGTACCTGTCTGGATAAATTGTGGTGGTTCTAAGGCAGTGGATAGGCCATTTGGTCCGCTCTGTTTAGAAGCAAGCTGTTTTTTTCAGAGCAGAAGCACGACTCAAGGGGACGGTGGTCTATCACGGTAGAAGCACCTTTGCTTTCTTTCATAAAATAATGGAAGGCAAGCACATGCTGTGCGTGATCGGAGCTAAAGGCACTAATCATTTACAAGTGAAGTATGTTCTAGACACCCTTAAACGAGGAGTCTTTTACACTACCAAAGCTTCTGCTGCAGTCACTGACTCTTGAGCGTGCAGGGACGGTGGGAATGGTTCATCCAAACACAGTTTGCTTTCTGTGCTACGGCGTCACAGCGAGACCATTCCCCAGAAGAAGTGAAGACTGTAAGAACAAGCTGGAGTAAACGTGGGCCATGGAGAGCACACTGGAAAGCATCTGTCTGAGTGACGGGGTGGAGAGGTAAAATCAGAACGATGTGTTTTGCTGCAGGGCTTGCACTTGCACCCTTCCACAGACAGGTGCAACTTCAAATGTGGGACTGCAGGAGTGTTACAAGTTCATCTAGAAGGAAGAAATTCAAAATCCCTCCAGCCTCTGAAAAAATGTATGCCAATTAACTCTGAATTGGGATTTTCCTTTACATTTGATCTACTTAAGAATGCATAACAAGGAAAGCTTCCTATGAGGAAAGCTTAGCAAATGCTCTCAGGGAAAAGGCACCATCGTAAATCTCCCACTTCCTAAAGGGATCAGGGTAGAACTCTGCTTAATGCACATTCTGTAAAGGAAATGTAAGGCCCTACCTAATACAGCCTCCGTAGGTCCCACTGCAAAAAAAACCCCAACAAACCAGATGATCCCTCCCTATCTCTGCTCTTTGTGTTTCTAGCTTCCCTACTGCGCTCTCAGCTCACTTGGACCTACAGAAAAATGCATTCCTTTCCTCGTTTACTACAGCAAAAGGCTCTGGCATTAACGCCAGTTACCTGGAACAAAGAGGGGAGGTGGGATGAGACCTGTGAAACGAACGGTACAAAACCGACCTACGATGACTTGTGTGGTGTAGGCTGGACAGATGTCAGGCAGCGGACAGTGCTGCTCGGAAAACATTTGTGAAACCTGATTACATTGCAGGAATATTTCAAGTTCGCAGAAGAGTAACTCTTCTTTCCTTGGGAATAGGAAGGAGAGGGCAGAGAGTCCTAAGGGTAGAGCTCTTCAGCAATGCCCTGGTGAAGGCCTGGGGCAGATACTGAGCGCAAGAGTAGGGAGGAGTGAGAAGGTTTAGCAGAAATGAATTCACAGTGGGAGGAGCAGCATGACAGCAGGCTTGGATAGAAAAGGCTTTCCTCCCAAGCTATATGTCCTTCATGGTGCTTTTACCCTGGCATGGTACATACCCCCAAACTCTTACCTCAGCATCACTTTAATCCTCGGTTCCCATGCCATCACCCTCTCTTTTTTGAAAGAAGCAGTCTGGGCTGGACACTTCTGGAACGATGACTGCATCCGAAACTTTCATCAGACAGTGCTGACTTCATGAATTGTATCTGATCGCTGACAAAAAATGAGGCAGTCATGTTTTCCTTGTATTTGATGGTTGGAGGGGCTACACTTGTTTCTATATTTTTGTTTTTATTTATGTCATTATTTGCCAGCAATTCACAATCATGTCCTTTGTTTTAGTTCAGCTTTATTCCCTTGTCCTCATGTTATGCTGTTTTAGGCACAAAGTGTCCCAGTTTTTTTAATACTTCATCACTTATTAATGCCAAAGATCGTGGGATGAAGTGTTGTCAGCATCCTCATCTTTTCTGTATTGACAGATATAATAGCTGATTTGTTATTAAACAGCTTTTAAAGGATCTCTTCCTCTCTGGTTATATATTTTTTTCCTAATTATTAGTGTATTTCCCAATAGCTTATCTCCCTTCTTGACTCCAGTTTTTTTGGCGGGTCTGATTTCACATTTGAGATAAATTTTCCACTTAACCCTGAGACTTTGAGGGGTGAGGCAGAAGGGAACCTGATCAACATCAGGCATATCAGGCCCCATCTGTTAATGTGCCCTCATGCCCTCTAGAAGAGGGCTGGTGAGGATGCCTGCAGGAGGTGGAGGAGGAGTCTGAGTTTTGACTCAGTTCCGAGTGCTGCCAGCCGGGATCTCCTGACAGCTTTGGCCTGGTGGTCCCCATTCGTACTGAATCCCCAGTGCTGTTAATCACTGCAGCCGGTACTGCTGAGGGCTTCCTTGAAGTGAGGTCTGCTATGTGTGCATGCACTGCAGTTACTGACTGCAGAGTAAACATGCCTGATTTATGCTTGCGCAGTACCTGGTGCGAAACAGCTTTGCAGTCTGATCAAGGTCTCTGAATTCTGCCCTGGTACAAACAATTTAAAAAAAAAAGAATAAAAGAATATCCCAATTCCAGCACTGCAAAGGGACTTAGTGCCACACAGATGGGTGGGAACATGCACCTTCCTCTCAGGACTGATATCAGCAGCACACGGGAACTCTTACATTCTTGCAGGGACAATCCTAGTCCATTTTAAATAAAAAAGACAGATAGGCTGGGATCAAATAACTTGATTTTCAAATGTTGTGGAATTTACTTCAATGCAGGTAAATGACGGCACCACCAAGTTACACAACTGTCAGCTGCCCTATTTCCTTGCATTTTTTAAAGGTCTGGTTTATGAAGAGAAGGGCAGGTGAAACCTTCCTTTACAAATCTACCCTAGTGTGTAACAAGCTGGCTGGTTTCCACCCTGCAGGGGGAAATCCTGGTGGCTGGTGAGGCCTGAATGGCGGGCTGTAAGTTACGGACGTGGTTTGATCAAAATAGTCAACAGAAGTCAATGTGCCAAGCTAAGCTCAAAGGATGTGTCACAGTTGCATCTTCCTATTGCACGGCACGTCAATCCTGAGACCGTAGTCTCCTAAATGACCAAATCTGCCATGATCAGGGTTCATCGTAGCTCTGCTTGGGGAATGCACTTGGTGTTTCTCCAGACTGATGGAGAGCCGGTTTCTGGCCTGTGGTGAAGACAGGGCATGGCAATGACGTGCAAAGATCCAGGAGGTATGAAGCATCAGGTGCCATAGTATGATGAAGTCAAACTGACAAATCTGAGGAAGTCTAAAGACAGCTTCTGTGGCATTCTGCCTCCGGGAAGCTAGCGAATTTGCCCTGTTACTCTGAACCCTTAAAAATCAAAAGGGACAGACACAAGAGAAATCAGGCCCCACCTTCCATCCAGCTAAGTGAATACAAAGTTTGGAGCGTGGAGTTTGGGACGCCGAAGTTTGGAGTCCTTCCTCTTGGGCAAGCCCTGCTGTTCCTTCTTCTAGAAGATAAAGCTTAAGCTTTTAAACCCCAGATTTCAGCAACCTTAAGGCAAACCCTTCTTCTAGCAACTATCTCCTCAAGCCTCTATGTGCTTGTGTAGTTCTGATTTTTCTGATGGCTGCTCCTTCCAAACTTGACCTCTGTGACAGGTATCACAGCTGAGACGGTCGCTCTCCTCTTTCTGCTTTCCGTGATTCGCATGCTCTTCCCACTATGAGTGGTTAATTATTCTGAAACTGTTGTAAAACGTTTGCATCTGCACACGTGTGCTTACACACCCAGGAATAAATCTGCTGCTTCTCCCCTGTAAAAATACAGCAGAGGTTTTTATACTGAAACAGCTCATGTTTTGGGGTGATTATTGTAATAGTAGAAGGTTATTTTTGTACTTGTAAGGAGAAAAAGGTATAAAAGTATCACCGCGTTGTCTCTGAAGCATCTTATTTAACAGGTCAAATCCAGTTGTTGTTCACTGTGAAATCATCCAGAGAAGATATTTCATGTTTTTGCTTTAATTTTCAGGTTTCAATGTGTCTAGCTTTCCATGGTTTTAAAAAAATACAACTTTTTCTAATGTTAAAGAATGTTTTTCTAATTCTAAAGTTACGGAAGCCCATTGTTTGCTTCAAGCACAGCTTTATTACGCCAAATTGCTTCTTGCTTGTTTTTTGTTTTTCGGTTTTTTTTAATCCAACCTTCTCAATGCATTATAGCCTTGCTGTCTACGGGGAAACCATATTTCTGTGAAAGAAGTGCAAAACATGAAAATTAATCTATGCGGTCTCTTGGAGGTCTAGGAGGAGAAGGAAAGAGAATATCTTGAGTGGAGCAGCACTAAGCCAGGTTCTGTTTCTGTGTAAGAACAAGCAGGTCCTAGGAAAGGGATTAGCAAAGCCCCAGTTGTTGCCTTTTAAATTTTCTTCCTAGTGCCTAAAATTAGCGCATGAAAATTTCACATGAGCTCTTAAGTAAAAGAAAAATGCTTATTTGTGGGATACCTAAATATATGAGGACCATTTATTACAAGTTTTTTTAAAAAAAGCATTATGCATTTAAAGTCTCTGGAGGAAAAAAAAAAATCATGCCATTACAGAAATAAAACCAAAGATTCACAAAACCTTTTACCATCTTACAGCTTCTACTTAGAAAAGCATACCTGTACGTGTGTTTAAGTCCTGTTAAGTGCTGTTCTAAATTGAACTTGTACATAATTCCTACTGCTGCACGATGCTAATGGTAGTAATTCCTGCAGCTGGCAATGCCTAAGCGCTCACAGGCATTTAGTAATACCCATTTGCAACAACCAACAGATCCCTTGCAGATGCCTGAAACAGTATAAGCACCTAACCCAGGACAGAATGAGTTGTGAACTCCATTTCCATAAGGAAAACCAGCTAATGGGATCAGTATAGCAATCTCCTCAAGCGCCTGAGAAAATCTGAGATCATGCCGCTAAGTGCTCGTGAGAAATATAAATGTGTTGTAAACTGTCTCCCATATATTTCCACTTTTTCTCCTCAACTTTCCTATTTATAATTAACACCTCTCTTTATCTTGTTCATTCTGAATATCTTTGTTCTTTTCAAGTTAAATTATTTAATACTATCTCTTCCTCTCGTTTAAGCTCCCTTTATCTTGTGATCCCCTCTCCTTTATATGGAAATCTCTCCTGTCTAAATGCATAATCAGATGACATCTGCTACTACGGAACTTAAAAATCCCAGCACATTCCCTAAAATAACTGAACTGCCGTGGTTATTAGATAGCAAGGTATGTCGTGCAGATAAGAGGCTGGGTACACAAAAGAAACAGGCTCCACATGGCACAAAGGGGAGCTGACATCTCAGCATCAGTTACGAATCACATAGGACTGATTGTTCATAACCCGAAGCCCAGAAATGACCAGTCTACTTCTGTGTCTCTGCAGACTGGAAAACTGGTCGCTGCTCACAGAAACAGTCCTGTTGATTTCAACAGACTACCAGTGAGCAACAAAGATTCGGTGTCACGTAGCTACACATGTCATGAAGCTTTTGTATTATGCAGAAGGAAGCACCAGGGCCTTTAGAGGCAGGAAAGCATCTGGAAGCCCCGAGGTATGTTTGCAGCTGAACAAAAATGAAGAATTGGTCATGTGAAAACAGAGAGAAGCTAAATTCTCATTCCTGTACTGTGTCTAAGCCACAGCTAAATATATCTCAAAATGGTTTTGTACAATGTAATGGAGAATACATGTACACGTGTGCCAGACCGTTCTGGGATCTGGTCGAGTCCCAGTGGTTGATTAGGATACGCGTATTATCTGTATGGGAACCTGATGAGGAAAGAGAAATGTTGCAGGGTATAGTTTTGGATGACAGACGCTGAATTGTCGTTCTCTAATATTGACCAAATGCCTCAATATGGATGACAAATTGCCTTATAGCATCAGCGACGCTCTTTTGCAGACAAACTGCAACAGGACGCGTGAGAGTCCTGCCAATTATACAATACACTTGGAGTGTTTTCTTCCTTCCAGTTCCACGCTGGCGGGGCAGGGCAGCGCAGGGCTTAGGGAGTGCTCTGTTATTTAAAAGCAGGAGCAATTTCATCTGTTTCCTCTAAAAGACCTGTATGTTTATCATAATCAAAGAACAGCTTTTAAACAAAACCAGCTAAAATATCTTTGTACAGGTCTTTCGATACACAGCTTAGAATATCTGCATATGGTCTTAAAGATTACAGAAGGCAAGAGCCACTTTAATCCACATATTTCGTAACTTGGTTGGTAAAAGGTACTTACTACAAACTTCAGATCTCTTGGAAACAAAGCAACAGAGCCTTCTTTGCATCCACCTACAGCTTCTGTGGCAGTTGATGTTGCAGCAACTAAATTCACGATGAAATTTGTCTGCTTCTAACTTCTGAGTGCTTAACTTTCAGCCTCAAGAGATTATTTGTTATTCTGCTTTTCCTCGGTAACCGTGCTTTCCTGAACTGTGCTGAAGCTGTTGGTGCCTTCTAGCTCTGCTGGTGCAGAGTGAGGCCCTGCATCGAGTCAGGAACCAGCCGGCCAGAAGCAAGCAGAGGGTGCAAAGCCTCCTGCCCATCTCTGTCAGGACCTCCAGGACTTCACCACAAAACGACTGGGGAAACACTGGCCATCCCCTGGTCTCCTGCTGTGTTCAGATCAGAGGGACCATGCGCTTGCTACTGAGCTTTCAGAGCCACATAGGACAAGATGCGAGCACTCTGATCTGTGAACGGTGCAGATAAAAACCATGTCACAGCACTAGGGCTGCCTCACCCGCAAATGAGTATCCACACAAAGAGTTTAATATAGTTTATATGGTAAACATTAACTTACATCGGTAGCTGATTTCATCTTATCCTTCCTGTGCAGTAATCAATCCTCCAGTAAGTCAAATCCTTTGCTCGTTATAATCACAGCTTGCTCTAGAGAAACAGCTGTTACGCATTGTATTTTCTCCAAAACAGGCACCTGTGGCAGTTGCACAGGCAAACGCAGTGAGGTTTTGCAATTTGGCACCCGTATCTAAGAGAGCAAAGACCAGCACGTACCCAGGAAACTTCAGCAAAGCAGGGAAACGTGTTATCATTCCAACTGCTCATTTTGCATCAGCTTGTGGCTGCGAGAAGGCACGTTCCCTCCATATTAAAAAAATCCAGCTATGGTGCATGCACGTTTACACAAGCGAACCGCACAGGACACGCAGCAATATACGCCTCCTCAGGTAGCTGAGATCACCACTGAGCTTGGAGCTGTAAACATTTATTGTACCGGGGGAGCAGAGAGCAGAAAGCGTACGGCAGGGCTATTCTTCGAAGCCGGAATATATCCACCGAGACCGAGAGGTATAAACGACCTCAGTATTCCGAATCTCACAGCGGAACCGCTGTGTGTTTGAAGCTGTGGCTGCGCTGGTGCGAGCAGCTGCGATGACAGAGCGTTTCGTACTTTATCATTTCCTTGTTAATGTGATTTAGAGCGAGGGGGTCGCGGCCGGGCAGGGGCTGGGCTAATGAATCCATCGGGGAAGCGGGGACACGGCGGGAACAGGAAATGGGAAGCGCAGGTCGAGCATCGGGATGAGGCTTTTATGACACTCGGGTTTAATGGAAATGTGTTTAAACACTGAAAGAAACCCACCGACCTCCGCACAGCGAATCGTCTCCAGTTCGGCAGCCGCTCGCACCGGCAGCGGTGCGGGACACGCCGCGGGAGGTGGTGTCGGCATGTCGCGATAGGCGGTTCTTTTCCTGCGGGCAGGGCAGAAGCCTTTGGGTCTGCTCAGAGCGGACAGGCAGGCGCCGTCCTACGGCAACGAAGCGACACCGGGCTGAGCTCCGAGGCGACGATGAACAACGTGTCACTCGCCGCCCTGGCGCAGGAACCGGACCAGCCGCGCGGGGGTGTGTGTGCGTGCACGGGTGACACGCGTGTGACACAGCGGGCACCGGTCTGTCCGCAGCTCCTCGCTTCCGCCATACGGGTTGCGGGGATTTTAACTGTTACTACCTTCGCGGCCAGCGCCAGCCCGCCACCGCCCTCACAGCGAAACCGCCGACCACCCAGAGAGCCCGCCTCCCGCCTCCCGCCTCCCGCCTCCCGCCTCCCGCCTCCCGCCTCCGCCTCCCGCCTCCCGCCTCCCGCCTCCCGCCTCCCGCCTCCCGCCTCCCGCCTCCGCCTCCGCCTCCCGCCTCCCGCCTCCCGCATCCCGCCCGCTCTCTCCGCCCGGCCAGCGTTCCCGGCTGACGCAGGTGGAAGCGAGCGGCGGGAGGAGGCGGCCGGGCTGTGGTGAGGGGTGCTGCACGCCGGGCTGTACCCGCACCCCGGTGGGGGGGGATGTCCGCACGCCGACGATCGCCCCGCCTCCCCGCCCCGCTCCCGCCTAGCCGGCCGGCTTGCGCCCGCCCTCCCGCGCGTCAAACGCCGGGCGTCACGCAGACGTTGTAATGTACCAAAACAGCGCGCACGCCCCCGCCGCGCCCCGCGCCCGCAGGGGCCGCGCCGCCCTCAGGGGCCGCACCTCCCGCAGGGGCCGGCTCTAGCGGCTGCGCTCCCCGGCCCGCCCGGCGTCGGCAGCAACGGCGGCGGTATCGCCGTCGCCGTTCCGTCACCCCGCTCCGCGCCGCCGCGACCCGCAGCGGCAGCCGACGGGCCCGGCTCGGCGCGGGGATGCAGCGCGGGACGGCGGCGGCCAAAGTCGGCAGGGGGCCGGCGCTGCGGGCAGCCGGGCGGGCGGTGGCGCGGCGGGTCCTGCGTGTATATTAGGAGGTGCGTGGTAGCGATGGCGGCGGTGGGTGAGACTTTTCCTGTCAGCGGATCCGGCTGGTCCTGCCGGCGGGCGGTGGGGCTGCACCCCGCCCCGGCGCTGCGCCGTGCCGGGCCGTGCCGGGCGGCGTGGAGCTGTGGTGCGCGCCATGGGGCTGTTGGAGCGCCTGCGGAAGGAGTGGTTCATCCTCGGATCGTGCTGGTCATCGCGGTGGCACGGCTAGAGCCCGCCGTCGGCGTCAAAGGGGGTGAGTCCGGCCGCTGCCCCGCTGGGGCCGGTTTGCCCCGGCAGCTCGGCGGGAGGTGCGCGGCCGTGAGGGGGGCGCCGGCGAGGGCCTCCGGAGAGCCCGGGCGCCCTCCCGGGGCCCGGCGGTAGTTCGTCAACTCCTGGTGGCCGGCGCTGCCTCGCCGCCCGCCACCCGGCGCGTTTCGGTCATTCGGGCCGGGCCCGGCGCTGCCCGGGTGGGCCCCGGTGCCGGCGGCAGGGCGGAGGGGCGGGCCGCCTGGCTGCTGGGCTGTGGAGGCAGGGGAGGCTCCGCGGGCCTTTCAGCGGCTCCCCGGGCGGAGGGTGCTGGTCGCTTTGCTCAGACTTGCTTGGGTGCCCCTCGGCCGTCAGCGCAACCGCTCAGAAACTTTGAAAGTCGAGTTGCCCGGGGTGCAGGAGGCAAGCTGCGGGCTCTAGGGCACAGCCGAATCTGCTGGGCCCTCCTGTGGTCCCCGCACCTCCAGCAGCTCGCCGCCTCTGCTGCTTCATCGGTCTCAGGTACCCAAGAGGTGTTTCAGGGGTATTCCTGTGTGTGTCTCTGCTAGGCGGTGTACCAGGTGCTTGAATAACGCCCTGCTGTTTTTGGATTAGTAGTGGTGAAAACTGGGCAGCAACTTGCTTCGGATGTCCTCCTGTTAACCTGAGTAATACTTCAAGAACTCTAAGATGGGCATAAAGTCATTGCAGTTTGGTGTATGAGTGTCTGCCCTCTGTGAGCTTCTCCGGAGGCATAGCTTAGTGGGTTAAAATCTCAGGGGCTCTATTTCAGCCAGGTGATTTTTTTTTTTTACTTGGTAATTACACACTTGTATTTGAAAGGTTTTTCGTTGTTGTTGTTTCCTCTTACTTTTTGTGAAAGATGAGGGAAAACTGGAAACGAGTCTGTGCAAAGTCAATGCTCTCAGTATAACACATCAGAAGAAAGATCTGTCCTTTTCTAAGCAGTGAGGTCCTGTATATTTCCCGTAACAAGAACTGATGAAGTGTCCAGTGTTATTCTGAAACAGTCAGCTGTGCATCTTTAAGTGTAAATACTGGCAGCAATTTCTGGTTAGTTTCTGTTGTAACTTCAGTTCCAGATGTTCACATTTTCAAGAACAAATTAAGTTTTATAATTTTTTTGGTAATTGATCTCTGGAGATTTATTTAAGAAAGGGAATGTAGAACACTTGAACAGAATTCCTTTAGCAATTCCATGATATGGGAGGGAAGGAAGAATCTAGCTATGCTTTTATATGTATAGTTTTTTTTTTTTTCTTAACAGAGCTGAAGTTGAGGATAGACAGCTTCTCACTGAGGAGACAACCTTTTTCCCCCTTCCCTTGGGTTCTGGGAAAAAAAAGAAAGTGTTTTAAAAAAATATGGCTCTGAACACTTGCTGTGGCAACTAAGGCTCTGGTACTTCATGGAGTTCGGGGTAGGCAAATTCCTGCTGTGCAAGGATACCATCTAACATCTGTGTGCTGTTTTGTGTAGGTGAATAGGACCCACATGGAGCTTCTTGCAGGATGCATGCTATGTCTTCAGCAGACCTTAAAGACACCTTTAAATTGATTGTATCAGGTGGTTTGTCCCTTTCGTGTTCGATTGTCATGCTAATTGTTAGCAGCAATGTGGGAGATCCTTTTAACTAGACTACAGATATTTTTCCTCAGCCTACTTCCTGCATGGAAGTACTATGATGGAGCACTTCATTTAATTATCCTACTGCAAAGAGCTGTCAAGCTTTGACGTGGTATTGTTCCTGGGACAACTTACTTGAAAAATCTTTAAGCATTGATTGAAACTTGTGAGCACATGTTCCCCAAAGTGGTATCCCTCTTCTGAAGCTACGGGATCTCAGTGCTCATTTTAAAACCAGAAAAGAAAAACCCCAGAGGTGGGGGCATGTGAAAAAACCTTAGTTTGTCATCTTCCAGCTGGCAAAACCATGCACCGTAATTTGCAGGGCCTTGCCGAATAGTGTGGATGGTCCAGCGTCCAGACCAGTGGAACGTTGTACCACAAATAACAAAGATTTGTGCTGTTGCCACCTTCAGGGCATAAGCCAAGCCCTTTTGGTGTGTTTTCCTATTTGATGAATGACCCTATTTAGTTCCTTTGTGAAAAGAGCTTTCCTGACTAGTCTTTTGCACAAGAGTTGAAGGGGATCTGTTCTGACCAGAGTTCCCTGTGCTCCAGGAACGCGTGGTTGCTCTTGTGGTAGAGATTTCTCCGGAGTTCAGGTAGCCCAGAGAAAAAACCTAGAACAGAAAAACCGAGTCCTGGAAGAACCCCTATCTTAGCCAGACTGCCTAACCCACTGCCTGTCTGCCCAGTGTGTATGTGCATGTACATATGTGCTCTAATTTTCTAAAAGTTTAGAAAAAATTATATAATTGTGTATAGAATATAGTCTTCTGTATAACTGTATATATTTATATAACTCTTCTGTTTGTTTGTATGGTTTTTTTTCCTGGGCTATTCAGTTAACATTCTATAATTTTGCAGCTAGGCATGTACTTCATTGCGACTTTGTCTTGCATTTCTGGGCTTATTTTTGCCTTATGCTTCCTATAGGTTGTTTGGTGGGTTTTTTTTTTTTTTTGTATTTAACACACACAGTTTTAGTGCCTCATCAACAGAGTCCTCTCTGAAAGTAGGATTTGGGTTTAAATTACTTGAGATGCAAATTTGATTAGATTCAGTGTACGATCAAAGCCCTCTAATTTAAGGATCATTGACCCCGCTCCAATGTGACCATCACTGTATCATTCATCTGAGAGAAGAGAAAGGATCTTCTCTTCTAGAGGTTGAGTAAAGGCTTGCTTGTTTGCTGCTGCAGTTCTGCTCTTGACAACTTACTGCCACTTGCAGAGATAGGATATTACTTTGGTCCTAAATAGACTGGTAATATTTTCTTTCTAATACAGTAACTGGTTGAATACTTGTAAAAAAAAAAAATGAGTATATACATTTTGCGCTTGGTGGCCTCCAAAGGCAAAGTGTATTAAGAGAATTCATCATTTTTATAGGAGTGTAAAAAGTATTTTATTTTAATTTCCCTGAAAAGAGTATATAAATATACACAAATGTAAGCCTTTAATACAGTAGAAGCCTTGGAGGTGCAGGCATCTGCCCTTGCTGATCTCACTGCAGCGGTGTGTCTGAAATGTGTTCTTGAAGGGCTGGAATGAACCATTTTGCTACAGCCCTGTTGTGGGGGAATAGTGCAGAGCTGTATTGCCCCAAGGAAATCACTGCAAGGTACGATTTGGTTTCCTCTGTGCAGGCAGCCAGACAGGTGTGTGTGGTGGTGGGGAGGAAGTGAGAGGTAGATCTGTGAATGATACTGATGGCCTTGTGGAGGGAGCAGCTAATATTTTTGAGTGTACAGTTTGAGCTTGCTGATGCCGTAGGGATACTCTGGTGTGACAGAACCGTAAAAAATTCCCCATTTTCACATTTCCAGAATTTACCTGTTAGTTCCCAGTGGCCTGTATATCACAGAAGCCAAATTTGTATGACATCATACCTCACCCTTCATTCACTGGTTTGTTTTTATTTAAAAATGAATAGCATGCTTTCTGTAACTTAATAGTTCATATGCTTTTTGTTAGAGACTTTGGTGATTAGATTTTCTGTAGGTATTTTTCCAAGTATTCTCATTTACTTGATGTAACATGCATATCATGATCTCTTGGACTGTAGTTCACTTTCTTCTCTATGTTTATATTTTTTAGGACCCTTGAAACCAGAAATTACCATAACTTACATTGCTGTTTCAGCTATATTCTTTAACAGTGGACTCTCCTTAAAAACTGAGGTACTGTAATTTCTTGTTGCTTCATTCTCGTTTTGCTTTAAAAAGTTTTGTGTTGCTTTTGATAAGGTTTGAATATTTAATTTCTATGCTGCTGTTCTTGATGCTGGGAGAATAGCTAACAAGAGAAGATAAATATTAGATATTTTTTGAGTAACTCCTCCTTGATTTCAGAAAACTCTTCACAAAGTAATGGAAATGATGAGAAGGAGCGTGTAAATAAATATCACCCATCCATAGAGGCTGGGTTGTTTGACTTTGCAGGGCTTTGACTAAATGGAAATACTGAGGACAATTTTGAAACTGGATCTACAGCCTGGATGTGTCCCAAACCCAAATCAGGGTGCGACCCAGAAGCACACTAGCACCTGCCTTCTACCACCCCTTCTGCACCTTGGCTTCTCCACTGCTCAGCTGAGATACAGGCCAGAAAACTGTGTGAATCCTAGGACAGAAATTTGTAGGGTACCAGGCAGAGAAGGGCTATGTGGAGTCTCTGTGCCTCTGTAGGACACGAAGAGAAGGTGTGAGATATCTGTGTGTGTCTCACCTCACCTGCTGGTGCTCTCTAAGTAAAACTGTTTAGGTCAGTCACTACAGGATGGATGCAGGCCAAGTGGCTTTAAATTACTACATTGGGTAGGCACAGGACAGCAGCTAGTGTCAACGCGCAAGGGTTCCTCTGCAGGTGCAAGGCCAGTGTACAGGTGCAAAGTCTTGGCAATCATTTCCTATGGGATTTAGTTATGGACATGTGGTCTTGAAGTGCCTATGCACTGCTGCTTATTACAGACACTGAGACTTGTTTCAAAGTTTGTGTCTCACATTTTTACAAGAGGAACCATCTGGGAGTAAGAACACATGAAGGGGAGAAACCTCTTAGTGATGTGTAGAGGAGACGTGCAGAAAAGTAACAATGGCTATGTGCCAAGCGAAGGAGCAGCCAGTTGAAGAGAAACACTGCATGTCTCTGCTAGTCTAGTTTCTTGACTCCTTTTATGCTGTTGGCTGTGCTAACAGGTAATGTTATTCATATGTTGCATGATACTAATGCCTAAAAGAATCATCATTATATTGTCCAGTTATCTTCTGGGCAAACTGGGATTTGAATGGACAGAATGCATTCAGAAAAAAGACTTCTATACTAGTATCATGATTATAGTGATGAAGTTTCAAATGAAGGTGGTGGTTGAGTTGATGGCAGCCCTCTCCTGTCTGCTGGCAGTTCTGGCCGGGACACCGTGTAAGTGAAGTGACTAACTTTAGTCAATGCTCTAACAGCTGTTTAGAGCGTTGTGGTCTTACGGGGAAGGAAGAAGAACCTTGTTATCTATTTGCCCACGACAGTAATTAATCCTCGTGCAGATAGGCTGTGGAGAGGCACTTTCTTCCACAGAGAAGAGGACCTGAAGCGCAAAGCCTGAGTAACACTAATGCAGTGGAGTTTCCTGCTTTCAGGGTTAGGAATCTCTGCATGCAGAGAAAAAATGTAAAACTTTCACTTGTTTGTATCCTTGAACCTTTGTATTTGTAAAGTGGCTGAGAGTGAAATCAGTATTATTATCAAAGTTTTGATTAGATTCTCAATGCTAGTGCACATCTAACTTTTTCCAGTTAAGGTGACATGACTGACAGGTTCCTGGGCAATGTGTCATGTCCTGCTTTGAACTTGCATAATGTTTTTTAATCTGTTCTAAAAGCAGTATATTGATGTAAACGAAGCTTTTACAGGAGCTGATATTTATTATGTCCAGGTAGCTGATCTCAGAGTGTTTTGGAAGCTTTCTTGTGTTAGGAGGCCAGGTCATGATTTTATTAAAATACTTTGGGGCATGTTTTAATAGTTGAAGGTATAGCCTAAAGTTGGTAGTATTAGTCAGTTAATATATCTTATTGGATTGCAAAGTAGATAATTTCTGGTTTTGTTTTTATTAGGTCTTGACCTGTGTGTTGGCTGATCTTCCTTGAGTAGTACATTAGTTAGATGGAAATTTGTGTTTGGTATGCTTTATGAAATGGTGAAAAGTTGTGTAAGTGTTAACGGAGGCCTTCTGATAAATCTGACAAAATTAGAAATAGTTGATTCTTAAGGTTAAACTTCTGGTTTTATCGGGTGTGAAAGCGCATGCTCAGAGAAATGTACTAACATGGATTCAGAAAGCATTTTACAAAGTAGTGGGCAATGTTGAGGGAGGGCTTGTCTGCATGGCCTTGTTATGTTTTCAAATCTAGAGGAGACTGAGGTTCTCTTACATATGTAGAAGTAGTCTGTGTCCATGAATGACAAGAGCATGTGATTCCATCTTAACATAACGCTCTTTCAGTTTTCAGTGACTGGATAGCTTGCTCTTTTAAAGCAGATAGCTCCTGTAGGGCCCCAGAAATTAAATCGCGTACTTGGGTTACCCATTTCAATGAGGAATTTGGCACGAAAATACTGTTTGCTCTGTGTGGGTATTTTCCCAGAGGAGTCCAGCTATGACCATCAAAGCATGGCTGGATGGCAACAGGGACCCGCACTGACCAACGAGAGCCTAGGATAAGCGCTCTAAAGGGTCTGAAATACTGGGAAAGACAAGGTAACCTTCTCTACCTGGTGTGCAGAAACAGATTCCTAACTTGCAACTTATTCTGAGACTTTTTGAGGGCTACTGTGCTGGATGTATTTTGGGACAAGCCTTGGTAGATTGCTTGAGGGGGTGAAGGCTCTTTGCCTCAGTGTTTGTTCTATGATGATATAGTCTAAGGAATAACTATTCTAAAAGGCGATCAGTAGAGACATTTTGAAGACTGATAATTTAGATCTGCAAAGACCTAATACAGCATTCCTTCATGCGCTAGGTTGGCTGTGTTGTAATCACCTTCCTTGCTGCCTCGAAGCTCTAACCAGTCTTTCTCGCATTTTTGCCTTGGATTTTGCTTTTGGAAGTATTACACAATTTTCTTCAAATCATCTGTTTTTAAGGCATTTTCCAATTATAAAAATATTTAAATCTAAGGGCACATCTGTATGTGTGATGGTGCATAGATTGGTGGTACCTTCATAAATTGGTCCACTAGGAAATCTGGATGGAGGGGACTTGGCAGGAAAAAAGGAAGAATTAGCAGCTATGCTGAAAGAAGTCACTTGCTTTGTTTTTTCTCAATTGTATTATTTACTTTTAAATGTATATAGGTATTTCCAGGTATCTTTTCTTCCCCCACATATGTGTTTCTACTACTAGACATTTTATCTTTGCTTTGTTTTTGAGACAAGATGAAGTAGTACTGCAATGAAGCTATTCATAATGCTGCAGGTACTGCGACAGGCTATATGTGAAGTAGGCCTGTTTCTTCAGGCAGAGTGATACTAGCCTGCTTAAGAGCTGTCTTTATTTAAAAAAAAAAAAAAGTTGTTTCCTTCAGTTAACCAAGCACTGAATGTGACAATACTTTCTTGGCAAAACTGGATCAAGATGCACGTTTCAGGTCCATGTTTTGTATACCTTTAACAATAGGATATGAACAGATGGGTATTTTTTTGTGGAAAGCTTTTTTTTTTCCCCCAACCCAAATTTGGGAGATAATTTTATGAAGACAAAGTTACAAGGACCCAGTGCTGAGTTGCTAGTACTTCCTAATGTATAATTACATCAGTGTCCATTTGGACGGTTGAAAATGCAATATTTGATTTGGTTTCATAAAAGTTCTACTGTTTTGAAGCTGAGAGGGTGGCATTTGAAGATCGGCTGCTGCATTACTGTACATGGAAATACACTTTTTTATATTCTTCCTTATTTTTTTTAAAAATAAAAAATCTAGCATGTCAGATAGCTGGAGGATCATAGCAAATTAGGTTTTGAAGGCAAGTGCCATCAGTTCTTTTCCTGTTGCATTGTTTACCTGAAAAGAATGCAAGTTATTTTGAGAGAGAGGAAAAGGAATTTTTCTCCTCAGTCTATGAAAGTCTAAATGAGCTGAAATGTGCAAGACTTTTTCCTTGTACTCAAAAACTGTGCAGAAGATCCTTGGGGTGCCTGAAAAGACAGAGACAGAGCTAACTGAAGGGTTTGTTGCGTAGGGATACTTGATCACCTCTCTGGAGTCCTCTTACACTATTTAAATTTTTGTTTGTTTTTTCAGTCTCCAACTGTGTTTCGCACTTCATTTCTGTGCATTTTATGGCTTAGCTGTTGTTGGCTGGTGATCGTCTTGTTACTCTTGCTTTGCTATTCTTCCTCAGCCTACTTTTTTTTTCCTGTAAATTTCCTATCTGTTGATACAGTAAATAATCAAAATCTGCTACAGATTACTTCTTGTTTGTTGATCTTTCCTTTAAAAAAACCCACCACAAATGATGACTGTAATGTAAACATCCGCTTTTCACAGTATAAATGAGAAGCACAGTTTGTGGCTCTCTTTTAGACTAGAGAAACCTAAAATCATGTGGACACTACAAGTTTCCCTTCTTCTTGGTATCGACAGTCAATAAAGTAAGCAGGCTGTCAGCATAGTTAACACAGGTTTTGAAGCTGTGACAAGGTGTTTTCAGCTGCCTGCTGAAAAGCTCCCATTATGAGAGCGGCACTATTTTTGAAGTGGTGGACAATTCTTTTGGAAGAATACCCAGGAGCAGACAGAGCTTTTGTGTTGTCTGGATGTACTTCATTATTAAAGAGGAAATCAGATGATCCTTAAAGGTGCCTTTTTGACATGCGCTTTTTTTATATTATAAAGATGATCCTAGTTTTGAAAGCACAAATGTGATCTTACTTCAGCTGTTATGACTGCAACTTCCTCTCTTCTTTTTCTTTTGCAGGAGCTGACAAGTGCTTTGATGCATGTGAAACTACACCTTTTTGTCCAGATTTTTACACTTGTGTTCTTCCCAACAGCAATATGGCTATTTCTTCAGCTATTATCAATCACACCTATAAATGAATGGCTTTTAAAAGGGTATGTTTAAGCATAATGGAGTGAAATGTATTTGTAGCTGTCTTCTTAAAGGGCTGCTTATCCTGTGATGGGTGTTTTAAGACTTTCACTTGTATTGTGAACAGAATTTGCTGGTTGTTTTTGTGGTTCAGCACTTTGCTGTCAAAACCATGGTACATACACAAGATTAGCCTTTCAGGAACCTGTCTCTAATTTTACTCATTGCAGCTATACTGAAATGTTTGATTGCAAAATTGAATTATTTTAGAAAAATTCTTAAAGAATCCACATTGTTTCTTACTGCTTGATGAAACATTGCTTGAGGAGAGTTCCCTCTCTTAGAAATTTAGTAATAAAGCTGCTTATGTTTATAGTTTTACAAGGCCTAATCCTAAAAGAACATTTTGTTTGGTTTTAAGAGGCTTCTCCAGGTGTTCCACCAAGTGTGAAATGGGCCAAATGATGCTGAGAAGCTGAAATTGAGGCGACATCATTTAAAAGTTAGCACTGTTCTGCTTAACAGTATTAGTGTATCAAGGCAGTAACCAGGGTGCTATGCAATGTCCATTTGCATTTGGCTATTCATAGTAAAGGTTATTGTTTAAAGCAGAATCATTGTGAAGATTTTCCTCAGCTAGAAAGGAGACCTGATTTTCCACTGTGAGCCAAAATTCCTTCCTAATCCATGGGAGACTCAGTTTCTGAAATGCAAGGTGCAAGAGGTTTTTGTTCCTTGCAGCACTTCTCATCCCTTCTTTCTTATGACTCTCAAGCCACTTTGTTTCTTGGTATTTAAGGGATGTGATCTTTTACATGCACAAGTATACTTGTATATAAACACACACACCTCATGTAAAACTACATATGTATGTATTTAAAAAAAAAAGACTTTTATGTGTATCTCCCTAAATGTGGAACCTAAACCAGGCTCATTTTTCATGAAGGTGTGTCTGTTTTGCCAGGGAACTTCTATGTGCTTCCATATGTTTCAAGCTGCCTTGCAAGCACTTGTTCCTTGAGTACTATTTCTGTTTTGGCTATGTTTTATCTTCTAGTGCAGAACTGTTGTATTGAGACTTCTTTCAAAGAATAGTCAGATTGAGGTTGTTAATGAAGATGGTGTGCTTTCTTTTGGTTTGTTTTTTGTTTGTTTGGGGTTTTTTTTGTTCTTGTTTTTAATTTTCTTTTTTGAAAGAGTGCTTTCTTGATAAATACTTCTGTTTAGGACATGCTCAGAGCAGCAGCAGTGGTGCTGAAGATATCCACTGCAAAGGGTGCCTGGTGCAAGCTGTACCTTCAGTGCTATGCAGATGCAGAAGGTACTGAGCTCTGTCCCAATTCTCTGCATTTTAGAGCAGGTACTTGCATGTCCCTGTATGGGTACATGAAAGGAGAGTGAGGAATTGCCTGTGCCTTGGCTGCTCTGTGTAACCAGAAGTTCTCCCTAGTGCCCCACAGCCCTAGAAACACCAAAGTACCCTAGTGAAAATTGAAGGGAATGAGACAAGCTTTGGCAAAGTTTAGCACAGCTTGTAGTGGGAGCTAGTTGATGGTCCTCAGAAAGGCCTGGAAAAATAGGCATATGCTCCCAAGGGCATGCAGCACCCTTTGGCAGGGTGGCTCCCCTGGGGACTGTAGTTTTCCACTACTCTCTACACGAGGTTATGCCTAAGGGGCACAGTTGAACCCACAGTTAATTTTTCATCTTGCTATAGAATTATGGTGGATTCTCCCATCCTCTATAATGGTCTGTTTTGCTGTAAATATTTTTTGAGAGACAGATTCAGATGGTACCAGCTTTTCATCAGTGTTCTACATTTGTTTTTTTTTCCTCTCTATCTGGGATGATACTAGGTTTGATGCTTTCCAGTTATTTTGAAATATATAAAATAGAGGAGAAACTGACATCATCCCAAGCATCTTTTTAATTTATTTGTTAGCTGGCCAGGATTGTATTAACAGCATCCCTTTGAAAATGAGCATGAAGCAGGTTCTTAATGTTTGCACAGATTCGCTGCTTCTGCCACTCAGTATGTAGCATTTACAGCACAGGTAGTAAGGCATGAGATGCAGAGACTTGGTTCAGGCTATGGCTTTGGTAGTTCCATGCTCTACTACTCAGTTGTCTGTAATCTATAAGCAGAACAGGTATTATTTATCACTCTTCAAGTGTTTGGACCCCGGTGTTAGTGCTTATAGCATGGCTTGAACCAGTGGACTATTTCAGTTTGTTATCTGTAGTAATCTGTTGGCTGTTAGAGGATTTTGTTTGTATATTGATAGTGTTGTGTGTAGTTGATACAGAGCAAGAAAATTTCTTTGGTACAGTAATATTTTCATATGAAGAATATATAAAACCATAGGTTGATAGTGATTTTTAAATATTATTTTAAATTAGAGAGGGTTAACAGAGATTGTATTATTAAACCTTTCCCTTATAGTGTGGAAAATCCCTGACAGCTGAGATGAATGCCCTCGCACACGTTTCATATATCTCTGGATAACTTTGAACTTAATCCACCCCTTATTAGTGCAGGTAAAAAGTTCAAGAAGCCACATGGAAGAGAGATAACAGTATCACAGCCAGTGTAGGGGATGGACACCAGACTCGCTATTTGTTTGTCTGCTGTATATTTTTGTATGTATTTCTAAACTTCACACCATTTCATTTTCCTGTATTTCTCTTCTTTTCAATATGAGTTTATCCTGCTAAGTGCTGACAACTCTCTGCTTCCATAGCTTATTTCACTGTAAGCTAAAGGTACTATATACTTCCAAGGTGGTGCTTGGCAGTCTGTGATAGGATTTATATAATGCTTACATTGGTTGCCTCCTTCCTTTTCCACAGTGTCTGTAGCTGACAAACTGAATGCTGTCATTGTCATCTACCTGTTTCTTCTGTTTAGGCTTTCTTGTATATTTGCAGCATATCAATTGCACTGTAATTGCTTCCTATTGTTTGGATTTAATACTTCTGTTTGCTACAGCTTTTTAACACCGCGTTTCTCGGGGATGGACTAACGCAGTTACAAGTGCGAAGTAGTTCACTACTAGTAATTGATTGTTCTGAACTAGAATACTGTCTTGAAGTCCAATATTTGAAAACATATGTAGATTCCATGCTTTTGAGGGTTTTGCAGACTCTTTTGTTCTGTGCCTTACTGTTCTTCCTAAGTCAACAGTTTTTCTCCAGAAGTCCTATCTTACTTAGCTCCAAATTTAATTGTAATCTATTGTAGTATGTTGTGATTTTTTTCCTTCTTTTTTTCGTAGAGGTTGATGAAAAAACTGTAGTGGGAACCTGAAACAGTGGGCGTGGTTCTTCTTACTCTTGTGCTTCGCAATGAGTTTTTATCACTGAACAGCTTTTTCAAGAAAATAAGAGTTTATATCCTTATTTTCTTTTTTTCCAAATAGCTACAGGTATCTCAAAATACACTACAGACTTTACTACTTCAGGAGGCGTGATGCAGTTATCTTTGTGATAAGTGTGTAGATATCTTTGTAAATGATAGACACAGTACTGTAGATGGGGAAAGGGAGTCACAGAGAAGTTAAGTCTTCGGCTTTTTAAATGGTGATGTGACTCTTCACTGTGGTGGTAGGTAAGAGATGGTGTAGAAATCCTGCCAGCTGGCGCAGGGCTGTAACTGTAATGCAGACTGATAGGGCTGTGCAGGTGATAAGATGATTGTTTGTACTCAGCTGTTTGGTGTTTTAGGTTGCATAGCATTGGCATCGTGTGAGGAATGTAACCTTTCTTTTTGTTGTTTTCAGCTTGCAGACAGTAGGCTGCATGCCACCTCCTGTGTCTTCTGCAGTAATTTTAACCAAAGCTGTTGGTGGAAATGAGGTGAGTGTTTGTTTTGCTTTCAAATGCTTTGTTTAAACAGAAGTTCAAACAAGTATTTATTTATGAAGAACTCGTGACAAAGCACTGACTGCAATGTGATGCTGTTGTGGCTTGTAAAAACTTGTAGAATTAAAGCCTGGATATTTTGTTGGTGTCAAACAAGGGAAATAGTGATATGTTATTTGCTGGCATTGGTCAAACTGAAAGAAGCTCAGTTTTCTGAGGTGAAATAGAAATTGGTGTTAGATTTCTGCTTGTTGCTGCACTGTAATTCCGAACTGTGTAATGTTGTATGCTTTGTACTGGTTATCATCTCATAGACCATTAGCTTTGTGGTGAAGATCTGCCCTTGCAGTGATTGTTAGGGTGGTATTTAGTATTAAGAGGCCCTAGAGTAGGAGTTCCTCAAGCTTGAAGCTGCAAACGATGCAAGTGAGATGATGGAGACACAAACATTAATTTAAATCTTACTGTTGAGACTGCATGAAATGAAAATTCTGGGAACATGGAGTTCCCTGACAGTGATGCAATGCAAAGGTCTCAATGGATAGGAAATGTTGGAATTGAAGTTGTTCGTGCAAACTCAGTTTGGTCATGTTATATTTCTGCCTTAAAATAGCATATGCTGATGTCATTTCAAACTCTTTATCCACAAAACAGTGGAAATTTTCAGGAAAACCAGGTAGACAGCATTTACGAAATTAATCCAGATGTGTTAACTAATGAGGTTGTTTCCTTTAGGTCTGCTTTCTCACAACTGCTGAAGGTGGATGAGACCTAGTAGGTGAGGAAGGGAGCAAATAACACTAAAATAGACTGGTTTTAAATATAGGGCTCTTGGGCTGCTGTTCTCAAGGGTTAGAGCCAAATCTTGATTCACCCACAGAGCTCTTGCGTGAGGTTGGGTGAGTCAATTCAACCACATTTTTAAAATACGACCATTAGTTGTGTACTTCTCATTTTCTGAGTTCAGACTCTAGGGACCGATTAATGTCAGCTTTGAAAACACATGATAGCACTGAAGTAGATTGAAGTTGTACTTTGTACTGACAAAGTGCTGTTTAATTGCTCTATCCTCTGAAGAGAGACCCAACGCATCTCAAGTCAAGCATCTCTAATTACAGGCAATCCTGATGCACATCACTGTCTCCCAGTTTGCTACCTGAAGACAAGAATTGTAAAATTGTCTGATGGAGGTGCTGTGGAGTAATTAGTATAAGGAAATAATTCAGGAACATGTTAGTGATCAACAGAGAAATGAGAAGTTTTCTAGTTATGATTCTAGATGTAGATGCTGTAAATTATACAAAGATGCCACATAGTGAGCAGTGAGGATGAAATGAAGTGTTGAATGAGTGCTCATTCAGTGTTAACTTTGTCTGTCCTATCCTTAGAACACGTCAAAAATCCTCTGGAAAAAAAAATGTGACTTGTTAGTTGAAGGCAATATTATACAGCATTTGTGTGCAGGAGGGAGAGAGGTACTTTAGTCTTTTGACCATTAGAGTTCACTTTTTTAATGTTGTTATTCTTCTGGGGTGGTAGGGGTGTTATACTAGCTGAAAAGTGGGAGCTTTCTGTCATGTGAGGCTTGTGTAGGTAATTGTGTAATTACTGACAAAGTAAGCTCTTGCCTTTAATTCTTCTGCACCAAACTGGTGTTGGAGGAATGTGAAAATATATACCTTCTTAGAGGTTTTTACAGATAGTTGCTGACAGCAGAGACAGAGTGAGTCAGGAACTGAGTCTTGGAAATGGAGAGTTCTCAGTCAGGCTCAAGGAAGGTATGCAAAAAAGAAACATCCTTTAAACATCCTCAGTGTAGACAAAGTCTGTGGAAAATTTATTGCCAAACTGCAGCAAGTTTCCAATGCGAACATTTTTGGAATTTGATGCTTCTCTGTCATTCAGACTATTGTTGATTTTTCTTCTGCAGATCACATCCCTCATGCTAGGGCTGAAAACCCTCTCATGTCACTCCTCACCAAATTTCACCTAAGCTGTTATCGGCACATTTCCTTTCTGACACAAGCAGAACAAGGCATTTTTTCCAATTTTAATTTAAATCCATACTGGTAAACAAGGAATTTAAACCTGTGAGTCAATTGGAAATATAAGCAATTGTATTGTGAGAGCGTTTTTTTCATAAGTCTCTTAAACTGCTTTTGCCTCATCAAGCAGGTATCCCTTGCCTAAAGAAATTGATTTGTCTGAGGGTCTATCTACGCTGTGTAGTGTAATACAAACATAAATGAGCTTGTGTAGAAACAATATAGTGAGGAAGCTCCACATGAGCTAATTAGTCTGAGAAGTGTCCTGCTGCTGTAGAGTACAGGCACACCCTCAGTAAGTGCTCTGAAGACTTCTTTGGATTTCTTGAAACACAGCGCATGAGAGCTGTGGTAGTTGACTGTGTTATGACAGTATGGAGCATTTTAGGTTTTCTTTGTCCAAGTAGAAGTGACGACTGAATGTCAGTTTGGATGTGGGTTATTCTCAAAGAAGTATCAGTTGCTATGGCATGGTAGAAGTAGTACTCACCTGGGGCTGAGGAATGTGGATTCTATTTTTAGCTCAGTCATTAACCTCTTGGGCAAAAGACACAGCCTTTGGGGTTAGCAGTAATAGTAATGGCAACTTGCAACTGTTTGAAGATCAGTGCTGAAAAGCCTTATGTAAGAGCTATATGTTGTTGTTCTGGGACAGGGTGATGAAATATTTGGTCAAGTGCTTAGTAAGAGAGTCTGTCATTAGAAGTTGCTTGGATGGGGGATTTTGCTGCATATCAGTTGCAAAATTCAGTTGCAAGATGATAAAAGGAAGACATTTTTGTTAATCTTACAAGGATTTTTTTTTTTTTATACATGCATGAGGATGCAGAATAAAGTGTTCTAGGTTTGTTGGCTGAGGAAGGTGTGGTGACCAAAGCTGATGATAAGAATTCTGATTAAACTGTATTTATCATTGAAAAAGTTAATGTCCTGGGTTTGTGAGTACAATCCCAGATAAGATGAAAATCTTTATTATTTAGCTGTCAGTGTTTAATATCAACTATACAGTCTACCAGTGTTTGTTTTCCTGATGGTTCAATCACATATGTCAAAAAAAAAAATGTATCTAAGCTTTAAATCCTCTTGATCTGTGTATAAGAGTACAACAGCCGAACAGTTACTCAAGAGTGCAAATGTAAAATTGTCCAAAGCAAAAATAGATGTTCTTTCTTCCTATACACTGACCACCAACCCTGTGATCTATACTACTTTCAAACTTCCAGTCTTAGAAGCTGTTAGGCGTGCCTTCCAAACTCTACCATGTTAGCCATTTGTATTGCTTTGCAATATGCCTGGCAGATGAGCAAGTGGGGGCTGGTTTTGATGGTTGGAGGATTATCAAAAGTCCTTTGTCAGCAGTTGCCCTCTAATAAGGGAAGATGATCAAGCCAGTTAGCACCTTTGCTTGCTGTAGCTATGGCATTATGATGGTGAGAAGCATTATGTTTGAAAGCCAAAAGGCCTCCAAGTCTTTTGGTGTTTGAGGGTGAAAATTAACATCTTCACTTAGGTCTGATGTGTGAGTGGTTTGGTGGCTTTTTTTAGGGGACTGGAAAGAGCCTTCTTCACTAGTCGTAGGGATTGTAGCGGGGGAGGAAGATCTCTGTAGCTTTATAAGGAAAAAAAAAATGAAAAGACAGCAGAAAGATAATCAGACTGAAAATCAGTAGCAGATTTTATAGGTGTATATTTTTTTTTTTTTTTAGCTGTAGTCAATGGAGGAGAAATCCAGAGTTGGCATTAGCAGAGTGGAAGAATGAAAGATTCTACCTGCAAAGAAAGTAATGGAGTGACTAGTTCACTCTCAGTACTGCTGGTGACGTGAGACTTTCAAACCTCATTTCCTCACATACCACCACTGATGGCAGTGACAGCAGCAGAGGTGTTCAGCTGTTTAAGACAGACTAACTTGTGTACTAGTAGTGATGTAACTTGCTTCAGAATAACTTGTGTACTAGTGGTGATATAGGCACCATGTTTTGAAAATGTCTGATATGCAGCATTATGAGATGCTCATCTGTGGTTGTTGGAAGATATGGTGGAGATTCAAATTGTCCAAAGATCTGCCTATATAGCTCAGATTAGCTAGGAGCAGGTATCATTCTAACAAGAGAGGCATTGGCAGATGAGAGATGTAAGTGGTGGGGAGGAAAACTGCTTTCCGAAAATCTTGGCTTTTGGAGGAGAGGAAGTTGATTTATGGCAATTCTATCTTTTGTTTTGGTGGAAATAGCTGTTCTTGACGTGAGAAGCAGAAATACAACCTGTCTAGCAGGGCTACAAATTCACACCTGTGACCCATTCTTAGGTTTCTTCAACTCCTCTCCCTGCTCTCTCTGTATGATGTGTGGTTTGTTTTCTCAGCTTGCTTTCAACTCTTGTTTCTTCTTCTGCACCCTGGTTTTCCATCATGTCTCTTGTGATCTCTTCCCATATGATGTTACTTTTGTTAACCCTGCAAACAACTTTCTAAAGTAGCCTATTCCTTTTGTCGCAAATACATTTAGTTCATTAGCAAAGCTAGTTTCAAGCACTGAGTTTGATTTGATGCATAGGAAGCCCTATATGAATGACAAAAACGTTCACTGGCAAAAGATAAGGGGGTTCACCATGAGAAGTCAAGATCTAATTTTTAATTTGGTGATACTTTTTCAATTACTTACTTGTTTCTGTCATCAGTACCCTTGTGAATTGTCTTGATTTGTGAAGAGGACAGTCCATGTAGTTAAAAATTGGAATGAAAAGCAGGCGGCCTCACTTTTGTTCTTTGCTTTTGTTGAGCTGTGAAGGGTTGGGATTTTGATGACGTTATAGCATCTGGCAGCCCATAAGACTTTTGTGTCGTTTTTCAAAAAGTCTTGTAGTTTTCCAGTGAAATTATGAAACCCATTTCTTTAAAAGTCTGCTTCTAACTATCCATTTCTGCAAGAGAGAGACAAGTCAGCCAGCATTTCAAGGTGCTGTAAAGACAAACCTATTAACTGAGAGATCCTCAGACAGAATGCTTTAGAGATGCTAGATATTACCACAAAGTATTCAGACAGCAAATGTTGTACTCTCCTTAAGAATCAAAGTAATGAAGAAAAGAAATTGAAAATTAGATCTATAAGTCTATTATCAGTTTGGGAGAAAAACCAATTTGCGATGACTCTTATGGCAGCTTAATGACATATTCTTGAAAAGTGTAACATAACAGGCGAGCTGTGATGGAATTGTACAGATAAATCGTGGCAGACAGTTCATTTTATTGAAGAACACTTTGGCTATTTTGCTATATCATACACAACAAAACCATTGAGGTTTTTTTTTTGTTGTTGTTCGGTTAAGCCATAGCTTGTACAAAACATCTTAAGGTGCTGGTTTTTTTTGTTTTGCAACTTATGTGAATCTGCTCTGCCTTTTGTAAAGCAAGGTGTTGCATATGTGAGGTAAGATTTTTGAAATATAAAATAGACTATAATGAAGAAAGCTAGACAGGAATTTACAAAATAAAGGAAGAATTCTAGTATTGATTTTTAGATTTGTTTTTTTGAAGCAGATGTAGAACATAAAAACAAATATAAATTTCCAAGGTCCACAGCTGGCCTTTCTGGAAAAGAATCAAGGGAGAGGAGTAACATTTTGCCAAGAAATTAAATGCAATAGTTTGATATTTTAAAATAAAGAGCATACGAGTACTTACTGAGAAGTGAACACTGGAAAATTCCTCTGAGTGGTGGTTTTTTTTTTTTTTTTTTTGATGTGAAAACAAAAAAGTGAACCCTAACACTACTGTAAAGTCACAAGAAAGATATTGATTCTTCTAAAAATACCTGAAGTTCTTTGAACTGTGTATACATGTACGTTAACCTTTTAAAAAACAAAATGAATACAAAGAAGTACAAGCTCTAATGGTTTGTGATTCATACACTGATGCACCAGTGTACCACAGTGGAAGGTAACACGTGAACATTATGAAACAAAATCGTTCAAGGTCTTCAAATAAACTATGTGTCGTGTTTAGTTGTCTTCCATAATATAGTTTTTTCTTCTCTAAATATAAGTCAAAATTTACAGTAGTGCTGTCTAAAATTTGATTTCTAAATTGCACTTAAAATAGTCATATTTAGGTTTTGTTTATGAAAGGGTAAGCAGTTCTGTTGTTTTTAAATTGGATACTGTAAAAGGAAAAAACCTATAATGAAGGGGTTTTTATTTCTTAAGTAGTAAATTTTGTCTGCCCACACAGATTAAATACTTCTAAGAGAAAATTTAACTAATTCTACTGTTAGATACATTTCCCAGAGACTTCAGTGTAGTATGTGGGTGTCAGAGGACAAATTTAGGGAAGATGTCTGTACTTCACATGTAGAAATATAAAGAATTAACTGTGTCAGCATAAGCCTTGTATGTACATAGGAGCTGTTGTGCTATTAAATTCATCCACTCTATTCTAGTATTACAGTCTAATTTTTTATGTATCCTAAGAGTTTACTTTTCTTTTCTCATTACTGTGCTTTGAGAACATGGTTTTTATTGAACTATTTATTGACACTTAGGGTTTTTTCCTTCCCTGAGTGGTGAGTGCATTTTTATATCCATCAATGCATAGGAGTAGCCCAAATTATTACTTACAATATGAATTTCATCACTATAATGTGTCCCAGTCAGGCAGCTCCATTAGATATCTCTAGAGTTCCTTATTGTCTTCTCAAATCTTCTATATCCCAAAGCAATTGTGGAATCTTCTGGGTTTTTTCCCCCCCTCTCTCTTTTCCTTTCATTTATCACTAGTAGTTCTAGTACAGATAGACTACTAAAATGTTCAGGATGGAAAGGATTTTCAAAGGCATATTCAGCTCTGCTCTTACTTCTGTGGAAGCAAATTCTTGCTAACAGTGAGGCTTCTGAAATACAGATACTGGAGCATTTAACCTCCAAAGACCATGCTTAGTTTGTACTGAGTTTCCAATTCTCCCAACATCTTTGAAAAACAGATATTTAGTAACCTAAGGTGTCAGTGGCTGAGTTAGACTCATGATAAAAGATTTAATTTTGGTCCTGGTTGCCAGTACCTCTAACTCAGGGTCTTTAACATGGCTCATAAGGTGTCCAGTGGAAATAGCCCCTCTCCTGCGCTCCTGGGAGCCTAAGGAATTGGGGAAGTGCAAGAAAATATATTAAATCTCTTAACTGCACAACTGTATGTACTTGAAGATATAGAACAGAGCTTGCAGCCTTGTGCACTTTCAGCCTTTCTGAATCTGGGATGCTTGTAGCAGCTCTGCCTTAATCTAGAAAGTTGTAAAATCGACTGTTTAAATTCTGCTGAGCTGCTTGAGCTGTGTCTGGAAACTACCTGGAATCATCACAGCCTTGTGTTTTTACAGCTGCGTTTGCCCAACTCTCCTAGATCTGACTTTGTTAACATGAGAGTTTGCAGAGGCTTTGCTGTTGCTATTCTACAGTGCTTGGCTGGGGAGATCAGGTTTTTTGTCCGCTGTGAGACATTTGGTGACCCTGAAAGCTGTTTGTGGCATAAAGAAGACTGGACAGAAGACGAGTCTTTGCTCTCATGCTTGACAAAAATGCCCTTTTAGAGCAAGGTGGTTTTGTGCTTGTCTTGGTCTGCAGGTTAATTCAGTGTAAAATTATAGTGTGCAAGAGCTTCCTTTATTTAGCAGGGAGTGCTGTGTGAAATGCATTGCCTATGCAAAGCAAGCTTTTTAAATGTTTGAACAAATCCATAATACTTCTATTAAATTATTTGCAGAGAGTGGGTCTGCTGTCCTCCTAAAGTTCAGCTTCAGTATTCTCTGCTGTTTAATCCTTATGCTGTTTGAAAGAGATTGCAGGTATTTGACTACCAAGGGAAGTGTGTCACCCACTCTCCCTACCTCAGTCTTTGAAAAGCAAAGCTATCTTTTGGAGAGCAGTGAAGACTGGAAATACTATTCTGGAGGTGACAGCTTCAAAAAGTTTCAAGTGATTTGCTTGCATTGGAGTGCAGACACGCTTGGTTCTGGTTCTCCTATCCCTCACCCTTTGGCTTAAAGCAAATGCTAATTTGTAAATGAAGTGTTTAATCATGCATGTGTTAGCATTGGTTTTAACTCACTGATGCAGCAGAACAGAAACAGGTCCTCAGCCTGACCTCTCAAGGCTGGATGCATCCCCAGTAAGTAAACACCAACTGCCCAGCTCTTCCACAAGACGATGTGAGGCAGAGATGAAGTGGCAACTGTACGGAGCCACGGTCATGCTTGGCAGTATGTTATCACTCATCAATGTGCACTTAACACCGTAAGGCAGTAGCTACGTGCTTTTTGACCAGGGCTGCAAGGCAGTGCTTGAATTTAAGGTAAATAATGTTTCTGAAGGAATTTTCCTCAAGGTGCAGGGGAGCAGAAAACTTGCCTTGAGGTGGGTACAGTAGTTCTGACTTCATCTATTTACATTGAATAATAAAGGGATGTTCAGTAAGATACACCTGAGCAAACGAGGAAGCTAACAAACTGCTTATCAGCAAAGTCAGCAACCGTAGGCTAGCTAGGTAGTCTGATCCAGCAGTTCTGGTAATTAGGTGGCACACAGAGAATATTATTGTGTTTGAGCTGGTAAGTCCAGAGCAACACTGGATTGAATTACTTCTTCCATGAAATTGTGAAAGTCCCTGTTCTAGCGAGTATGGTGGATTATTGCTGCAAGATTCCCAGAATGTTGAATTTCTAGTGTGTGGATGGCTTTGCTTAGCTAGACTTTTTTGTTGGTGTATTTTGTAATGATCTAAATTCATTTTGTTTGTTGATATTGTTATAAAATGTCTGTAATGTGTACAGGGATGCGTACTTTGATACATACTGTGTGAATGTTTTAGCTCCAACTGCATATCCAAAACCTTTTAAAAGGAAATCTCAATGAGCCCCATGGGGCAAAGTAAATTATTACATGTGGTGAACTCTTAAGTCATAGACCAAGGTCATGGCAGTGAGAGTGTATTTCAAAAAGGTTTTATCTGTGCTTGGAAAGCAAATGAAATCTCTCATCATTAACTTTAGTTATAAGAGGATTTTCACTAGAGGTGAAAGATCAAGTTCATGGCGGACATAATGGAGACTGAAAAGTTATTTTGCAGACATAAAACTATGGCATGAAACATTCACTGAGGTTTCCACATAATCGATGGGCATTTACAGCCGCTATCGGGATACTGGAGATCAGAATGATTGTCGTTATTGCTATCGATTGTGGCTTTATTTCAACATTTTTAGAGGAAAAAAGCCCCCCCCCTTTTTTTTTTGTAATATTGTAAAGACTTTTAGAAAAATTTCCTAGCTTTTCAGCTATGTCAGTCTTCATCATAGCATACAGGCAAGACCTTCCTTAGTTAATAAGAATAATCCTTGAATAGAAATATAATTTAGTAAACCTGAATTGTCTTCAAAGCACGTGGTGTCTCTGTCCTTTTTTGTTGATAGTTCACATGAACCAGAAAGAACAAATGTCGAAGGCAGAAAAGCCCAAGTAGGTCTAAGGTTTTTAGTGATCCAGGCTGTGATCCTGTCAGTGGAAATGGATATTCATTTGTCTGTTCGTTCAACAGACTTTTACGTTTTGCTGGACTTCATGGTGCACGTGTGCATTTCAGTGGTACTCATGAGCCGTAGGAATCTGCTCAATGGTGGAGTCTGAACTCTGTGCCTGCATCCTGGGAATGGTTTTGCAAATATCCCTGCCAAGAACAGCGCTTGCGTGTTCACAGGGTTTAGAGTGCTCAATCTGTTTGCCTCTAGAAGTGTTGCAGTTTGCCAGTGATGTCCTGCATTTAAAAGTAGAGTATTAAACCACCGTTGGCAAAAATTAATCCCTCCGTGTTTGGGCTTTCACTGTCATGAATGTGATTACATTTGCAGGAAAGCTTCATCTGTTCTGATTTTATTCAGAATAGTCTATTTAGTCCTCTTATCATCTGTTTCACTTCTAGGTGAAGTTTAAGGTTTTCGTGTTTTCTTAAATCCTTCCATCTACTTTAAGGAGAGGTATTTGTTATGTATCTATTTTTGGCAAATGATATTTTAATTTCTTTGAAAATTTAAAAAATGCAAACTAATTCTACAATAAGATGATTTTAAAACTGGAACCAGAGAAAGTCAGCTCTAAGAGTGGCTATCAGGTTTTATTCTACGTATGCAAAGTACTTTATTTCAAAATGAATGTGTTTTTTAGGGAAACTTTTCATATATTCAATCTATGTGATTTCTTAAAAGTCCTATGAGAAGAGGAAGCGTAACCTATCGATCCAGCTTATCTGTAATTCAAGAAACGATGACATTAAAGTTGGACATAAAATTTCAGTCCTGATCTATGGATGTGTTTTATGTCTCTGTTTTAAAATAGCATGCGATCAGGTAATTTAGAAAATATATCCTGTAACATTTTTTTTCTGTAATGTTGATGTCATATGTGTTATTTCAAAAATACTTGCTGTACTGTCATTATCCAAATGGTTCAGAATATCGGTGCTGAGTGAGGCTTTCTATATAGGTTATGTTCTCTAAGGTGTATATTTCAATAATTTAGTCACTGGTCTCCTTTATACATTTTCTCTTCCACTGGCAGTGCAACCTCTTTTTGTACAGTTGTGAAGCATTTCTGTTTCTAAATACAGTCACAAACCTCTGTGACCTGTTGGTACTAGGACGTTTTTGCTATTTGTACCACCCATGTTGATGACTTCTGTGTGGCTTGATTTCTCTGCAATTTGTTGTTGCAATAGATGTTATTTGTAAATATGGAATACCCAGAAAAATATGCAGTGTTGTAAAGTACTGTCCTGGAATTCCTTCTGAAAATGAGTCCCTCCACGGCATCTCTGCTTCATTAGGGGTCTGTGGTCATAACCCCATAACAAATACCTGTGTTTCCAACATCCCTGATACTTCCAGCAGATAAAACTCAGAGTAGTTATCATCTGCAAATAACAAGACACTTACCTTCTAACCTTGATTTGTTTTAGTTGATTTCTTAGCATTTTCTTCTTCAATTCTCTTTATAGAGTATTACCTTGAAATTAGTTCAGTTTTATAGGTTATCTCTTTTTAGATGAATATAAATTCCTCTGCACTAGTTCCATTTTACTTGTTTTATGTAAATATGAAATCCTAGAATGTAATGACACTTCATGACCCAGGTACTTTGTGAGTCTGACAGCTGAGCCCTCTCCGAGTCGGGTACAGGACTCAGATGTGCATTTTTGTCTTTAGAATGCGTGACATTTCTTTCTTGCCATCTTAGCAGTACAGCTATGCTTACCATCCTCCCAATGCTTTCCCCCTCTGGTATTTTTGCGTGATGTAAGTTACTGTTCCTGTTGTGTAAGCATCCTGCTGTGTCTTTTAAGTGATCACAGTGATTTTTAATTTCCCTCCCCTTTCAAATCACCAGCCAGTTCCAGCATGTTGTTTGTCATCTCCCTTACTCATACAAAACCACACTGGAACCTACAGTAGCGTTCTGTTTCCCAGACTGCCTGGTCTTAGTAACAGTCAGTGCTTCTAACTTTCAAGATTATTTTACTCAGGCAAATAGCACTTGTTATGCTGACTTGTCATAAGGTATCTTGTGAGGTAGATGGCTCATTTAGCAATACTTCTACCAGGCTATGTTCATGGATTCTTTATCAGTTCTTGTGGTTTGGGTTTTTTTTGTGAGTGGTGGGAGGCAGGAGTGTCTTTTTATACTCTCTAATAATTTTTTGCAACCTAATGCAGACCTGCCATACAAGCAGATTTTTAGGGAGATTTCCTGTCTTTCAGGCTTCAAGTTCCTTCTAAACTGTGTGATGGAAGGCAACAGAAAATTTCATTTTGTCAGGTTATTTCCTCCTATAGAGCATATTTTAATATGCTGAGACTTTATTCTGAGCCCTCTCTCTTCTTTAGATGTTTTTACGAAACTAGAAGTAGTTGAATTTGGTTTTCCTGCAAATTAGCACATGCCAGCTGCTACCAGCAAAAGAACACCTAGTGACCTGTGCCGCCAGTGAGAGTACCTGGAAACTTGGGCGTGATTCTTCTCCTTTACCCTAGTGTAAATCAGATGTTCTTCTGTGGAAATCAAAGCAATGGACTTGGTAAGTGTAGATAAGAGTCACACATGAAAATTGGGTCTCTATGATTTGCAGTAGGTGGATTCCAGAAGCGGTAGTTAGTCTTAGCTGGTTTCTGTATGCAAAAGTGTGCAGTTGACATAAAACGCTAAGTAGATACACAAAGAAGTACAGTACTGTATTTTTGTCCACTGTATTCTCATATGTTAATTACCGTCTTTTTGAAAATAAGGTCTTTGTTTCAAATAAATGAAACTGCCTGTAAATTTAAAATAGAAAAGCAAAGACAAGTATCAGTATCGTTTGTGCTGTAAGTGCTTCTAAAGATGGAGCTTTATTTGTGGGTTAAGTGTATGTCATTATCTTGAAGTTAGAGTAATTGTACTTATCTTTCTTTAGGAAATGTGTTCATCAGGAAACATCACAAGGCCGTTTCTTTACTATCTCCTTATGCAGATATTAGAGGAATATAAAGTCGTTTTATTAGCTGACGAGTGGTTTAATTACAAGATAAGAAATAGAGCGTTGCTCATTGGAGGAAATGTGGAGTTCTTCCATCTGCATTCAGAAGCACATTCAGAAGTGTATTTCTTCCACTGGAGAATTTAATCAAAACAGTTTGTGGATGTTTTCTTTTAGGTTTGTTCATACATACAGAAATAAAATATCTAACTTATGAAGAACTCCATATTATGTACACAGTCAGCATTGAACTATAGAGCTACACTGTTAAATGTCCTGGATTGGGAGGTGGATTCTCCATTCCATTTCCAAATTAGGAGAAGCGTTAACGTGGAATTTTTTTTTTTTTTCAAGACCTTTTTTTCTCTGGAGTTCATTTTCATATTTGATTTGCCTTTGTATGGGTATGTTGGCATTCCTGTCATGCTGCCATGCTCCCTTCTTGCAGCTGTTGAGTTTTTGGAGAACGGCTGTGGGGAGTCCTGTTTACTGTTAGACAACCACACTGAATAGCTGTTATTCCATAATAGATAGTGCAAGGCAGCATTAGCTACCAATGTTTGGATACCCACAGAACATAAATCAATATTTCAGAGTGAGCAGAGGAGTACTTCTGTTCTGAAGCATTTCCTTATTTGCCCTTGGAGTCCCGGTGGTGGCGTATGACTTTGAATGTATATCCAAGCTGTAACTGTAGTATTTAAGATAATCCTACAAAAACTTGGGTTTAGACACTGAGAATTGTTCGTTAGAACCTGTATCTACATCCTCTGTATTTTTTCTATCTTTAATGTATAGAATTAATGTGGGTTTTTTTGCTTTATGGACTTTTTTAATTCCAGTGTGTTTTGTGAAGGAGATCTTATGTGTTCACGTGTGCAATATTTGTTGTTGATTTAAAAGGAGTAGGGGCAAGCGTGAGTGGGATGCACCATTCAGATTCTATGGCAAGTGAAGACAGGGGGTGTATAATTAAGCATCTACAGTACATAAAATACCAAAATTAAAATTCCATCTAGTCTTTACTTCATATTTTTGTTTTACTTTTATTAATGCCATCTCACATGCTATTTTTAAAACACATAGTTTGACCTGTCCTGCCTTGCAGTGCTTTTCTTATTATACTGCAGTCTGGATTGTTCTGCAGTAGACAATTATGAATAAATACAATATAAGTTTTGAATGTGGTGGTATGGAATATTTTATGACTTTTACTTGTTTCTGTTGTGTAAAGCTACATAGCTACTTGCAAGCTTCAGCAGTCACAGAAGTCATCAATTAAACTGTAACAAGTTGATATAGGAAAGCTTTTAAGAGAAACATTTGTTGAGCACATGTTGTATATAGAGAGCAAACAAAACAGTTTATGTTGTCCTGGTGCTGCTGGTATTTTAAAATGTAATTATTTGGACTAATCTACATTCACTCTAACAACATACCTGCTTGGCAAGATACTCATATTCAGAAAAGAACTGCATAGCATCTTTCTGACTATCTCAAAGTATGCCAAGTTGTTCAGGAGGTTTTTTTTACTGTTGCCATGATGTAAGTAAAGCCAGTGAAGCACAAGTTCTTTTCTTCTCCATCCAACTGTTACAGTGCATTAGGAAACTGCTAACATACACTGTTGTAACTTTTTAGTTTCATTTCTCCCACTGAGAAGGGAATGGGGCTGGAATAAAGCAGGATAGCTGTGCTGTGAAAATAAGAAGAAATAATAAGAAAAAGTAGGATACTCTAACAGCATGATCCCTTGTAAAGTTTAGCATGCATTTTTCAAACTGCTTCTGTCTGTACCACTTTTTAAAGGTTTTGGCAGGGATTTGTTTTCTTTGAGAACTGAGGTGATATGGCAGATTATTCAGAGTTTTCTCCAAAGCTCTGTTCTGAACACTTTGAAAATATCCTGAAATGAGGCAAAGTTAAATCGTACAGGCCTGCCCTTAGAAAAGGATGAGAATCTGAGTTTATTTAGTGTCCATTCTTACGAACATGCTCTTGCCAATGGAAGGGAAGAAGAGGTGTGGTGGTTGATTTGAAACAAAAAGGACACCCACACGGAAGTGATCTGGGTTTTAAAAGTAATGCTGCTTCAAGTACGTGGCTGGGATGATGTTCACAGTATGGGTGTGCTTCCTGCCCTCAGAAAAATACATGTGAGACTTTTATTTCTTCCAGGTCTAAGCTCTCTCTGTTGCCAAGTGCAGGCAGTAAGCGTGTGCTGGGAACACCTAGGATGTGGCAGCACTGTTGTATATGGACACAGGAGCATCTGTATAGAAAAGGATCTTCTGCAGGGCTGCGTGCAACAGTTCTTGTCCAGCTGCCAGTGTTGCAGCTGATGTAACCTATAGTGGTTTGGGGCTGGTAGGAATCTGATGGACCAGAGTTTGTGGCAAAACCCAGCCTCTGATGGTGGAATAGCCTGGCCTTAGAATTAAACCTTCCTTTCTCTGTGTTTGCAGCCCATCTTAGCCGTGGTGGCTCAGTGCATTGTGAACTGCTCTGTTTCTAAGCCCAGAGCAGCCACTTGGGCACTTGGCTCAATCTGTTGCAGTTGTCAGAGGGTCATACTTCAGGGATAATACTGCTGGCAGCTAAAACCTATGAATTAGTCAAAAATAGAGTGTTTGGACATTGGAGTAATTTTTTGTAGGCTTTTAAAAACATTTTTTGATCATGCAGTGTGGTGACTTTTCAATAAAATCTTCATTAAATCCACCCATTCCTTGCAGGTTTTTTACTGCTGTTTGCCTTTGTCACACGTTCTTTCCTGGATTATCATTCATTAGCTTCTCCAAAGAGATTAACAGTTCCTTAAAACAGGATCACGTGCATTCTAGTGTTCTGCATGAATGTGGAGCCACAGGATACCTACAGAAATTTGAAGGCAATTTTGATACTCTAGTCCACTCAAAAATTTGCTGATACTGTAATGTTTTTTCGCTTGCCAGGGCCCTCCTTGCCTGGTGTCATTTCTTGATCTCTCCTGGGATGAGATTAGTCTAAAACAACAAAGTAGCCAGATGTCTGGTTCTGAGAGAGTCCCGGAGGCCAGGGTATGGTAGGCGACAGTAATCGCTGGGGGCTGAAGATCAAAGGTACCTGAGAATTACTTATGGGCACATACTATGTGTTGTTCCCATTATTAACAGTCTGAGAAAATTTGTATCCCTAATTAACCCTTTTGTTGGTTAAATTTTCTTGCCAGTACAGTCCTGTCTGTAAAAACTATTTGTCCTTTTTGGTACATAAGTACATGTTAGTTTAGAAAAAAACTATTAAAATGTGATACTCTCATAGTAGCAAAATTATGTGACCCATCCAGATCCTTTTCATCATGGTCATTTGTAAGTGTCAGAACTTAGCATCATTTCTTTTTTTTTACCATGCCATTCTTAGAGCTAGTGTTATTCCTAACCAGAACTGTGTTGATAAGAATAGTAAACAGTAAAATATAAACCAGTAAATAGTAACATATAAACCAGTAAATTGTCATTGCTTCCTAATCTAAAATGAATTAGAACCTAATCCCAGAGGCAGGATGACTGCACAACACTGCTTTTTCCCATATTGATACTTCTAATGAAATGCTAGTTAATATTTTTAGTGATCAACCTTTGTTTGTATTATATACTCTGAAATAGCAAACTAAGATTGTAAGTGCTTTCTGAATTCTTGTACTGCTTTTAGACTAAGTGGCTCTTGGAGGGAGAGAAAAACCTGATAGCAGCCTTCTGTGCTTTTTTTTTTCTGTCCTGCAGATGAAAATTTGAAGGTTGTGAGTAGAATGGCTGTTTCACTAAATGATAACATTGTCTTCTGTTGTAGAATTGAGGACTCAGAACAATTTTTCATAGCTCTTGTATAATATCAGAGATACCTGTTTGTTATGACTGCTATTCTTTAAGATGATGTTACATTAATGTGTGGTGAATACTGCATGTCTGTGTGTGGGTGGGAGGGTGTGGGTTTGTGGTAACACTGAATGTTTGCAGTTTATTACCCATATTACATGTGTTCAACAACTCTGAGAGACATTTTTGAGTGAGTAGTGAGTGAGGGGGGGAAAAAACCCTGGAGTGATTTAAAGGACTGGATTATCTGTTTGAGTCTTGACAGACTCTCTTCAAAACATGTTATTTGAGCAAGTAAACCCCAAAAGCTGACCTGCCTGAAAGCGTGTTGTGTTTTTACCTTTTGACTTCTGACACAGGTATGCCTGCCTGCATCTTCCAACGTGGCCGTGACTACTGCTCTGTTGTCCCTGCTCCTGTTCAGTTGCACACCTCGTCAGTCATGCTCTACACCCAAAACACTGGAGGGAAAAAAAAAAAAGAATCAGAACAACAAAGCAGTATCTAAAGAAATGCGAGGGCAAAGTTTTCTGGTCCTGCAGGGTTCTTTAACCTCTCCAGCCCTGTGGCTGGCAGCAGGTGTAGCTGAGCATCTTACTAGTATTATGAACCTCCTTAACATTTTTGTAGGACAGCCAGGTCCTGTGCTTCTCAGAGGTGCAAGGGAAGGGGGAACTGTGTAGGAATTGTTCTCAGGCAGGAAGCAACTGTTTCCACGTGGATGTTGGCACTCTAGATTTTGAATCATTTCTTGCCAGTCATGTGCCATAATCCAGGCACAGGGACCTTGCTGTAACTTCTCGGGAGGCATATGCTGCTCAAAGCATTCTGGCTGGCTGTCTGAACATAAAGAAATCAGCTCTTCATAACATTTGGATTCTTTTTGCACAACCCTTGCTGGTTGGTTTTTTTTCTTATGTTTCCTCTCTGTTGTTCCTTTGGGAGATGTTGCAGCAGTTTTGGTTGTCTGCACTGCGCTGTTGAAGGTCACAGTCAGAACTGGAATAGGTAAAATCTAAGTGTCCATGAAGCCATGTCTGTAGAGGCCAGTATGACTCTTGGCTCGCACAGCGAGGTGTTTTCCGTGAATGTGCTGAATCTGTAACTGAGCTTGAGAGAGCACTACGAGATGGATTTGCAACATACCTGAGACAGAAGTGCCTTTCATTTCATTCTCTTTTATTATCTGCCTAGAGCTCTTGGAAACCATGCCACAGCTACTGCCGACAAGCAAGAACATGATGTAGTCAGCAAATACTAGATTAGCGTATAGAAGTAGAAGAACTGCCATCTCCGTCTGTTTTCAGGCTGGTAAAACTCGTATATAATTTTTGATCACTAGTATCACCTTTCCAGTTTGAGTAAAATAGGGAGTGCATCTGAGGTGAAGTGGGATGTTCAAATGCAGTGCAGGAGCAGAGCAAAGCACTGCAGAACTACTGTACCCTGGCAGATGGCCAGCAACTTTTTATCTTGAGGGGTGAAGTTATGAGACGCTAGTGGTTCTTAAACCAGTAATTGAAATTTGGAACTGGTGAAATTATTGATATCTTCTGCAATTAGATTGTCCCTCAGTTTCTTGTTCATGTAGCACATCTCTGTGCCACAAAATATCTGAGGGACCTATAAAACAATTCTTTATTAGGACTTAGGGGAAAAAAAGGCTTTAGAGCAATGTAGGTGGTTAAGGAGACTCAGGGGTAGGTGTAAGGACCTTATACAAGTGTATTTGATTTGCATGGCAAGGTTTTGGTGGCAGGTGGGGCTGCAGGGGTGGTGTCTGTGAGAAGCTGCTAGAAGCTTGCCCTATGTGCTACGGAGCCAGTGCCAGCCAGCTCCAAGATGGACCAGCTGCTGGCCAGGGCCAAACCCATCAGTGACGGTGGTAGTGCCTCTGTGATAACATATTTAAAAAGGGGGGAAAAAAGCCTGCAGCAGGAGAGGGGAGTGAGGCTGTGTGAGAGAAGCAACTCTGCAAGACACCAAAGTCAATGAAGAAGGAGGGGGAGATGGTGCTCCAGACACCAGAGCAGAGATTCCCCCTCAGCCCCTGGTGCAGACTGTGCTGAGGCAGGCTGTCCCCATGCAGCCCATGGAGGTTACCAGTGGAGCAGATACCCACCTGCAGCCAGTGGATGACCCCATGCCAGAGCAGGTGGATGTGCCTGAAGGAGGCTGTGACTCCATGGGAAGTCCATGCTAGAGCAGGCTCCTGGCAGGACCTGTGGCCCCATGGAGAAAGGAGCACATACTGGAGCAGGTTTGCTGGCAGGACTTGTGATCCGGTGGGCGGCCCATGCTGGACCAGTCCTTGAAGAACGGCAGTCCACGGGAAGGACTCGTGTTGGAGAGGTTAATGGGAGACTGTCTCCTGTGGGAGGGACTCCATGCTGAGGGGAAGGGTGAAAGGAGTTTCCTCACTTAGGAGGAAGGAGTGGTGGAAACGTGTCATGAACTGACCACAACCTCCATTCCTCATCCCCCTGAGCTGCTGTAGGGGAGGAGGTAGAGAAAATCGGGAGTGAAGTTTAGCGCGGGAAGAAAGGAGAGTTGGGGGAATGTGTTTCTCAGATTTGGTTTTATTTTTCATTATCCTACTCTGATTTGTTTGGTAACAAATGAAATTGATTTCCCAAGTCAAGTCTGTTTTGCCCATGACAACAATTGCTGAGTGATCTCTCCCTGTCTTTATCTCAGTCCAGGAGCTTTTTGTTACGTTTTCTCTCCCCTGTCCAGCTGAGGAGGGGGAGTGATACAGTGGCTTTGGTGGGACCCTGGCACCCAGCCAGGGTCAACCCACTGCAACAAGCTGAATAAATTTGAGTATGTTAAGGTGTTATATAGCATATTAATGAATACAGCTTCATTCTGGGTGCTTCCATTACAAGAGAGTCTTTATGAATTTGAAATAACTCCTGTAAAGGAAAAAACCATAGGACTCCCCCCTACAAATCTGTGGGACCAGTGTTCTCTGGTTAGGACTGATGGGCATCTAGGGGTTACAGGGTTGTGTTTGTTCTGCTGGCGCAGCTACGTATGGAAGAAAACAGTTGGCTGTTGTGCTGATGTTCTGCTCTGGTGTTTAAGAATAAAACCATAGGAGCCATGCTATCAAAGAGCGAGGACTGTACAAGTAGTCAGGAAGAATGAGTCTTGTGAAAGAAAAGAAAACTGGGGTTGGATTGAAGGATAAATTGTGAAGGAAATTATACATCATTGGCGTGGACCTAATATTTTGTTACTTCAAGGAAATATGTTTGTTTACAGTGATGTCATATGAAATATTTTTTAAACAACATGTATGTTTTTCTCCATACTGCAAGTTTTATCTTTGGTAATTTCAGGAGTTCCCACTGCTTTAAACAGACCATCCCAACCCGAGCAAATCCTGTAGCAGAAGCTTAAGTCACAGCTTCCCTTTTAATTATCTGATCCATTGCAATGTTCTGACCTTGGGCTGTGTAAAATAAAATTTAAAAAAATCTCCTGTTGACTTAATTGAGACATAGATCTGGTCTAAAGATCATGCCGTGAAATAAAAAGAATAATCTGTATTTCCATTCACAGATTTATTTCTGTTCATGTGTTCTATTCACAACACTTGAATTCTTAAGAGGAATAATGAATGTAACTAACATTGCAGCTTTCTGTTGTCGCCTGCTGACATGTCTGTAAGCACAAAGCATTCACCACCGACAGCAAAAGCGACTCAATGACTTGATTATACTCAATTTCTTGATAGACAATTCTTGCTGTTGAATTTCTGGTTTTCCAGCACGTCTCGTACATCTTGCCATTACTTTAGATTGTGGAGGTTTTGACCTATAATTTGGAGGAGGAAGGAAGTTAATTGGAACAAACCTCTAGCAAACTGCAAGTGTTGAAGGGATTTTTCTTCTAATCTCTTACATTTAAAAATGTCAGCTCCTTTTCCTTGTTTATGGATAACCTAAGTAATTTATTTATAGTTACAGGTGTTGAAGGAGAAAAGCCGTAGTTAATGTTTCAAGTGCTATTCAATTTTACTTCACCAATGTGATGGTAATTGCTTTGTGGGGCAAAAGAGATGGTTGGAAGGATCATGAGATAGTTGGCAAAGTTCTTCCTCTCTCAATTGCAGGTCCTACAAGCCTATATGAAGTCATAGTAGATATATGAGTTTGCAGCGGTGCAAGAAGACTCTTGACTATATTAAAATATTTGGCAAACCTCTAGGTTACCCTTGTGTTCTACTGGTGACCCTGTGACCTATAATAAACTCAACACAAAAGGCTTTTTAATTGTGCCCCCCTTCCCAGTTCAGAGGAGCATGCTGCTAACAAGTTACTGTGACTGTGGTGGCAAGGTGAATGTCTCTGCTGTGAAAATTAATGGCTTGTAAGCAAATTTTTTTTAAACATGTCACGATTTTCATAGTGTATAGTATTTGCTACCATTATGTAGTTGAGGAATAGCAATAGGCAGAATTTCCGTAACGCTTGCTTTCTAAAGTATTTAAATTATATAGGTAGCATTATGCTATGTGGTCTTTCTCTGACAGACTATTGTGACATGGATTATTGTGCATTACACTTCTTTGTACTGATAATACAACCACCAAGCGTTTAAAAAAAATTGTGAAATTGCTTCTGAATGTTTCTTTCTTTGAGAGAGCTAGATAAATGAAAATTAATGAGGTTAGGGAAATTTTGCTTCACAAGCGATCAAGTAAATCTGGCTTTGCACCGTCTGCATAACATTTTAATAAAACTGTGTTACATTTCTGTTGTGCCTTCCATTGTTAGGGGGAATTGGAGAATATGTACTTTTTAATGAAATTAAGAGCTTTATTAGATCCAAAGGCTTTTTTCTAGTAGTCTTTGAGATTATCTTGTATAATATAGAGAAAATGGTATCTTTTACTGGCAAGTGTGTTTATTCTTCTTCTTTTTTTGTTAAGTACCTGGGCTTGTACTCTGTACTTACAGCATATATACTGTAAATAAAAGGGTTTGTTAGAGAACCCCATTGAAATACACTGCATAATAAATGTAAACAATTTTTTTATTTAAAGTGCTCAATAGAGAGGACATGCAAATTAGTATTCTCAGTTGTAGTTTGCTACCCAAAGCATTGGAAATGTGACAGTATTTCTTAAATATTAAGAAGTGTTAGTTGGGAAGAGTAGTAAAATTGTAAGCCTTCTTTAAATCGGATGGTTTCACAGGTCTTGCATCTGAAATCAGCATTATACGGTGGTTCTTGGAAATGGTATGTGGTTTTCTGCCACTGAGACCTTGTCACAGGCTCTGTTCCTTACTCAGTAGCCGCATCCTTGCGTGGTGGCAAGCCTTGTGCTGATGACCGTAAAAGAGCTGCGCTGCTGAAAATCCTCTGGCGTGGCAAAACCCAGGAAGAATAAGCAATCCAACCCCACACCCCTTTCCTTGGACGGCATGGCACGGAAATAACAAAGGCATGGGTCTGCTGTCTCTTACCCTGCGTGCTTTCAGGGGAAAATCCAGAGGAGAGGTAGGGCTGAAAGTCGCGTCTGGAAAGCAGTGCTTTGTACGTGAGATTTTGTTTGGCGGTCTGGTTCCTGCTGGCAGCAGCAGTGGGTCCTGTTACAAACCCCGGACCTTCCAGAGGTTCAAAGGCGGAGCGCAAGTGCCAGAAACACCGTGGCAGGGTACGGTCAAGCCGTGAACGAGGATGTGCAGCAGGTACGTGAAGCAGGCGTGGAAAAATGGATGTGTGTGTTGCGGGAAGGTAATTGGGCACCGGGGCTTGGCAGGAGCCGGCGGGGCGAGGCGGGGGCAACTGCCACAGGTTGATGGGCAGGAGATCCAACGGCTTCCACCGGGGCGGCGCAGGAGGCCTGCCTAATATGCTGTCTGCCCTAAGGGCCTGGGGGAGCGCGGTTGGATTATTATGTTAATGCCTGAGCCTGCTGCCCTCTTCCTATCCCAGCTGGGCTCCCTGGTGTGAGGAACTGCTTTGCGCTGACAGTGGAGTAATATACTTGGTGATTGAAAGGGCAAAGGGGCTCCAGCAGAGGAGAGCAGACCTGCCCGGGTATGTAAATGGAGGGAGGATGGCTGTGGCAGCGCTGGCGGATGGGAAGTTTGTTAGGAAATGAGCGGTATAAATCAGCTAATTGAATTGTTATTTACAAGTCCCATTTCCTGATTTGTTTCTTTGTGCATTACCCCCCCTAACGCTGATGCACGGTGAGTTTGAAGTGCTTACCAAAGCAGGCTTTTAGGTTGATTTATTTTAAACCGAGGTGCTCTAACACATGGGTACCAGTGTGCAGTGCTGACAATGGTGTATTTTTCAGGACTTTGATTACTGTTTCGAGCTCTGACACTATAGCTACACTACAGCTTACAGCGGTGATATGATTCTTTTATATATTGTAGGTAAGTATATCACTCTGAATTTTGTTGATACTTCCACAAGAGTGGGAGATAGAGATCACAGAGATATGTATGATATGGCGTTAGAGCAAATTGAACTTTGATTCAGCGAGATGGTGACTATGTTGTGATATTTTTCTGAGGACTTTTCTGCAATAGGATTGACTAAACAGAGGCTCAGTGTTAGAATGAATGTGAGACATGAAAATCCGTTCCATAAAGAGATTTTTTTTTTTTTTTCCCCTCCCGCTGTGATGATATGACCTGGTATACAGAGTCTTACTCTACCTTTTATCAAGCTTCTATCAGAGGTAAAACTTGACTCGAAATGCCAGCCAGATGTGATTTCTAACATTCTTACATGTCTATTTTACCCTCAAAGCACTGACCACAGACTACTCAAGGAAATAGCTGTTAGCCTAAATTAAACCTTTTAAAGTGAGAGCTGATTTGATGAAATGCAGCTGGTGTGTCAGATATAAAGTTGATAGGTGAGGTGCTTTTCTTGTACGTTCAGCTGGTACTTGGTTTTTGTATAAGGTGTGATTTCTGATTGCTTCTAGTGTATAAGGTGACGACTTCTACCCTTGTTTGCGTATCCCAATTCTTTTCCTTAGTTTTGCACTCACATGGCAATGCAGAGCAGTAATACACTAAGAAGGTGTGTCTGCTTTGGCATCGGGACCTCCTACTGTGCAGGAAGGTGGGCAGCTCTTGTACTTCTGACCTGGCAGTTGTGAATGTACTTTTTCTGCAGTCTCGTCCGCTTACGTATCGTAGGGCTTCTGCAAACTTAGTTTGGCCTGACTGTAGGTATAGGATGTTCTGGGCTTGAAGGGCATGAGAGAGTACAATTGTGCTTCCATGCCCGTTGCTTTATTAGGTGCCCATGATGAATAACTGTCACAGAATAGGCAGTAGCAGTATCTGTGTTCTGCTGGAGCCTTTGTGCTTAACACACAATTTCTGATTTCTTTATCAAGTTCTTTGCGAGCAAATCAGAACGCGTTGGTTTTGTCTCTATGGTTTCAGTAAGGTGAGAAGATAGTTTTAAACGTGAAATGCTGGAAAACAGACACATTGTCATAAAATAAATGTTTTCCAGTTGAAGGAGTTTTTTCCAATAATTACATTTTTATTTTTCTTTTATATTGTATATGCACCTAGTTCTTTAGTAACTACTTTAGAAATATGGAACTTGGGCTGCAAACCATTTGAGTTGGGAACTACTACATTTTTATTTTTTCTTTCCCCTCTGTATACAATTTAGACTTTTTATGAATGTTTCTATTTTCTTTCAGGAAAATCTGTATGCAAACATTTTGTTTCAGGTCAGGTTAGCCTGGGTCAGTTTTGCAAACAATCATTTTGGCATTGTCCACATTTTTCAGTGTAACTTAAGTGCTCCATGCTTTCCTTTCTCTTAATAAACTGATATCCCTGGCTGTATCATATCAATGTATCATAAGAATTTAATAACAGTGCTGCATTGTGGACTAGCTGAAAAGCTTTGTGCAGTGACAAGCACTGACAGAGGCCGTGTTCCACTAGGCATGAGAGCAACTCAGCTCAAAGCAGCAAAATACCAAAATGGAATGGTTGAAAAAGAAAATTTCAATCATCGTATAAGTGGTGGTGATTCTGGAGGGGGGACGGGAACTTAGGGTTAAGACAAGTGTTCCAATACTGGAATATCCCTTATGCTGGATATTCCACTTTTCAGCCAACTCTGGAAGTAAATGGCAACTCTAGAAGCTCATTCAATGCTGCCACAAAGAGCGTGTTCAACTTAGACAGTAAATTTATGACCTTTTACAGTAAAACAAGCTTGTGCATCTCTTAGGCTCACACCCAGCACAGCTCTTGGCGAGCTTCTGCTCTCCACAGAACATGAGTAGAATTCTGTGCATGAAACCCACAAGTTTTAATGTTTTCTCTCACAATTTTCTTCAGAGAAGTAGTCGTTATACAGTATTCTATTCCATTAAAGAATAAGGTAAATTACTTGAAGTAATAGAAGTATCTTTAATTGAGTTGCTATGTATTTTATATATATCTTTATGTAATAAATATGTATATGAATGAAAATTCCAAAGAACAGTTTCAGTATTTTTGTAGTTCATTATGTACTCCTACTGCTAGTTGAGTAGTTCTGAAATCAAGTCCCTGACCTAGACCTGATTGGGATTTGAGTGTGAATCGTTGCACTTTAGTGAAGGCTAGCTGCCCTACCCCTACAACCCTTTGGGTTATAGGGTATAGAAGTCCTTTGGGAAAATGGGGGCAACTAACTGATCAGAATTTAAGGATGTTTTGGGCATGCTTCAGAAGAAGGCTGGTGATAAATACCAATGCTGTAGTTAATTTGTTTGCAGGTGAAAAAAAGGTTGGAGCTATGGTTGTTACTGATTGACTGCTGAACTTCTTGGGCAAATTTTGGCAATATGTAATGTGTAAAGATGTACACTTATGCACTTTCTCACTCTGTGTATGTGTCTAAGTGTAACTTGTAGTTATATGAATTGCTAATTTAGACCACAGAAGTATCTGAGCAGCATTTAAAAGAATGCAGTTGCATGTGTCAGGATTATACCTTTCTTACCTTCAGGCAGGGGCTATATTGCTGGTTTCTTCCTTATGGTATGCTACTTTTCTTTGCCTTGTCTTTCTTCCTCTGTCACAATACTGCAGCGTGCAGAACTTTGAGCTCATAAAAAGGGAATATCCAGTATTATACAATAGTGGCTTACAGTAAAAGCCTAACTTTTGTGCTAGGGCTTTGGTTGGGTTTTTTTTTTTAAAGTAATTGTACTTCTTTGAGATATGGACAGAGATTTGTTGATGAGGTGACAATCTCCGTATCTTTAAACTGTGACCTGTGACGCATTCTGACGTGTGCTCCAGAGATCAGGGTTCACGGATCTGTGCAGTGGCCCGCTTTACTTTTTATTTTACAATGCTAGTACTTCAGCCAGCCTCCCCACACTGTGGCCTTCCTTGCACTAGTGGTTTTTTTCCTGTCTCCTGGCGTGGCACAAGTAATAGTGCAGCTGCTCCCAGCGGCATTAGTGACAGGGACTTTAATAACAATGCCATTATGAGCTGGTTTGGATGGCATAGCAGGTAAAATGTCTGGGTCTGTAACTGCCTGTCCAGAAAGCAATATGACAGTGGGATATTTATAGAAAAATACTGGTGCAGGCACAACCTTACAGTTAATGCAAAGGGCACCTTTTAAAAAGTGGCCTTGTGCTTTCATTTCACTTCAGCAGGGAAGTAATACTCTTTGGAGTTGTGGGATGCATTGTTTAACTAGACCTCTAATCATGTTATGGATGATGTGTCTCCAGGAGAATCAGGGGACAAGACCTTTAAGTGTTTTTATCACAGCTTAAGATCTCAGAAAATGTGAACTTAAATAAAAGTATGTTTGGGAGGTTGTTATTGCTCTGTATCCTTTTGAGGATACCTTCTACAGCAATTCTTTTTTTTTTTTTTTTTTTGAAAGTCACTTACAGTTATGAAGTGTTTGACCATAAGAGAGGATCACGTTGGCAGAGTTACTTGTGTACAGCAGCTCAGCTGAGCCTCCTTTATTAAATCATTGTTCAGCAGTCCATTTGTTGTGGTGTGAGAGCTAGTGTCTTCACTGCTAAGGTAATAAACCTTGAGTCACTAACAAATGCATGATCTGCCTAAGGTTTGTGGGTAGTTTTCATGCGAAAGTGTCAGTGACTAGTTAGATTCTTTCCTTTTTGACCTCTGATTGTGTAGCATGGTCTGTTTTGCAGGTCAAATGTATGGCTGCTTTACAGTACCTAGGCAGAAGGGAGAAGTTACCTTCTGGTTCCCTGTGTCTAGGAGTATTATGGAAATGGGCTTTCCATTTGGGGAGAAATAGATAGAAAAACTTTGGCTATATGCCTTCCTGGGAACCCAGAGCTTTCTGGCATGGCAGAGCCGTATGAAGTTCGTGGAGAAGCAGTTCAAGTGCTAGAGCATGGAGTTTGTGAATAGTTATGCACATACGTACTTGGTATGAGAAAGCGTGTGGTGTTATGAGTCTGTCAGCTTTAAATCACGGCTAGCTTGAATGTTTACATTGGCACGGGGCAGTAATCTTAATATTTGCATTTACGATTTTTAAGTAGAAGAGAGAAGAAGAGAAACTGCCTCTGTTTATTCATGTTGGTATTCAAAAGTCCACTGTAGATGTTCAGGTTCCTGCCCCGTGGGGGTGTGTGACGTAGCAACCAACACTGGAAGCACTGTGTCTTGTGAGTGTGATCTTGTGTTTTGTACTGCAGCTGATGGGGGAACAGGAGGGTTCAGCTACAGCTTCAGGGTTGCGCTGGGCTTGGGCTGTGGCTGGTCAAGGACCCTCTCACACAAGGACGAGGTGGGAGTGTTGGTGGCTGTCTCTGCTGACAGCCCTGCTCAGTGTCGAAAGGAAATGGACCATGGTTGTTAGGAGAAGGAAATCTCTCTCCACCTTTGCATCCTGAAGGGACAGATGTGAGTTTGTAGAAGGGGTGGGTTGCCTACACTTGTGTTTCTGGATAGTCTAGGTAGGCCTTTTGCCCTGGTAAGCCTTGTGAGCATTGTACCAGTTTGGTATGCCACGCGGCCACATAAGCGTTCAGTATGGGTGGGCGTTTGGCATTTAGGATAAAGCAAAGAAACTGCAAACAAAGCACAAGTGTTGTACAGCTGATAGCCTGGACTAGTCAGGCACTGCGCACTGTCTCATGAAGCATCTCTTCTCTCCTGCTACCTGAGGAGGCCAAGTCTTGGTTTTTTTCCATGTGGAGGTGGACATTCTAGCTCCTGGAAGAGATTCTTCCCTCCTGGCTTCCTTCATGACATCTTTCTGATTCTGATGACAAAGGCTTTTGTTTTCATTCTGCTCCGTTATACAAAGTAATCTCAAGCAAAATGATCCAGAACAGTTTTACCTTCCAATCTTTCCTCAGCATGGATTTCCTGTTACTAATCTATATGTTAGCGTTGGTGGAAATTTGGAGATTGACACAAATATTCCTGAGATCTGAATGCTTAATGATTGCCATTTGGATTGTTAACAAATGTTTTACATTCTGGTTTTGCTCGCTGGGAAAAAACCTTTAATGTATATATTCTCCTGATTTTTAGCATTCATCCCCTGCTGCCTCTGAATGAGAAACACCATGTGGACCCTCCAGAACTCCCTTGAGTCATGCTGGTTGCTCACAGTAGAGATAAGGTACCATTCCTGACGGAAGGAAAGAAAGCAGGATAGTTTTCTTTCTCTGTCTCAGTGTTGCTGAAACTAATGGTGAAACTGAGAAATCCTTCAGTGGAGAGCACCACATGCACTAAATAAGGGTGTCTAAAAAGCCTGCCATTTGACATCCTTTTGATGGATGGTTTTGTGTTTGTAAATAATATTACCAACAGGCAGTGGTGGTTATGAGGAACTACAAAAATGGGGGAGTGAAAGACTGATTTTCAACAGAAAGAACCTTGCTAGTAAGAGGTAGGAGGCAATAACTCCGCCAGCAGAAGCCCCCAGCTTGTTTCCATGCACTGCTGGTGGCAGAATGCTGAGCCTGGCTGAAGCAACACAAACTTGTACTCGGGTGATGGCAACCTCTGCCAGCCCGGAACAGATCTGTAGTGTGCGCAGCTTCGGATCCATGGCTCACCGAGGTGTTTTAGAGAACATCATTCTCTGCATGACATTCCCCTGCTGAAATGCCCAAACCCAGCGTATTAGTTATTCTGTTTTCATTTCCTTGTGCCTTTTTTAGCATCGTTTCCATAAAACTGATAGCTATTGGGCGTGGTTGAAACAAAGAAATGTTTTCATATTGTCCGCACAGCTCTAGAGGCAGGTCAGGGATTAGGTGATACCTTTTTCACAGCCAGCAAATTGTCTCGGACCACAGGGAACATGGCTGTGGATAAAAACGTAATGCCTCCTTATCTTGGTGGGTTTTTTTCTGTTGGTGTTCTGGGGTTTCCTTGGTTGGTGGGCATAGGCTTTTTTGTGTGTGGTGTGGGGGTTTGGGTGGCTTTGGTTTTTCTTTTTTTTAAGAGGATAAGGTTATGTGTACAGTTCTACTGCACTAAAAAACTTAGAGTAATTCAGTATTTTTTAAGAGACTTTTTGAACATCAGTTTACATTTTGGTAAGATTTCTTCAAACTCAATTATAGAAGTCCGGTTTTTTGTTTGCTTGTTTTGTTTTGTGTTGGGTGTTTGTTTGCTTGTTTTCTGTTGGTTTTGGGGGTGGGTTTTTGTGTGCTTTTGGTGGTGGTTTGGTTTTTTTTAATTGAAATACCACTGCTTAGGTGCCCTGTCACATATACAACACATAGGGCCAAACTCACGTGTGAGATGTGTACTACAGCTTCTGTTGGATTCAATATGGACTGAATATACATCTCCAAGAGTCAAATCTAGGCCCTATTTGTTTCTCAGAGATGATGCTGGACTGTTTAAAAAGACATGTGCTTTGGCTTTGAGGGGGCAACTGCAGCTAGAGGTTTTGTTGAGCAGTTAATGCTACCTCTTTATTCTTGCTATGCTGTAGTAGGATTTTTATATGCATTTTAACAGTTATTTAAGAGTCCCCATATACTTAGAAAAGAATCTGAATATATGTGCCTTTTTTAAAGCTGCATCATAACTAGGTTATTCCATCAATACGATAGAATGACTGGGAGCTGCAGTTAGAACAATATGTAAAAATACAGCTTGTAAAAGATTTCCTTTATTAACTGTCATCATCCACAGAATATATGTTCAAATAAACGTTGTGTAATAACTAAATTTGAGATTAATAGGCCCCTTAAGAAACAGCGAAGTCATTCAGGATAGTCAGTGAAAAATAGCCTGGAAGACTGTAACATGCACATATTGTCCTGCTTACGTGCTCTCTCTGGTGTCATTCCCATTTATCACTGTCGGCAGGCTCTGTTCTCATTAAAACACTCTTGCACAAAAGCAACTTAATTTTCTTAAGAGAAGAGGACACCTGATTCAATTTAGTGCTCAAAACCAAGAACTTGAATATATGTATTTTTTTTCCCTTCTGAACTCAGATGAATAGTTATGAACAGCAGCACAGATTAAACCTTATTAGGTATATTTATATTCTGTTTACAGTAACAGTGCTGTGGCAAATAGCTTTCTACAGAGCTGTAACATCTTATTAATGGAAACAGCAGTTAAGACATGAGCTGCAGTAGCACTCACATGAGGTTATGTTTTTAAATAGGAGATTGAAGGAGTTGTTTAAAGGGACTCCGCCAACTCATTCAAGCTACTTCTGATGTCCTGCCTTCTTCCACGTTCTTGAACTACGCTGATCTCATTGGGTGTCCAGAGTTTCCCTTTCTGTCCTATTTGGTTAAACCTTTTCCATTACTTTCTTCAGACTTTTTGTTGTCTTTTTTTCTTGTCCTGTCAAAGAGGAGACGTAGATCTATTAAATTTTGTATTAACATGGACACTGTAAAATGTTATGCTACCACATTGTGTTCTCTGCCCTCTACTGCATAATCCTGCTGCAGGACTGCTGGAGTCCTCGTCTTTCTCCAGTTCTTTTCTACCCTTCTGGGTTTTCCTCTCTTCTTCATTGTGCCATGAGTGTTAAATAAGATACTTAGTCTTATGCTTAGTACTTGAGCTCTATATTGCACTAGTGCATGTCTGCAAATGGTCAGTTTTTAACCGCGGGTAGTTGTGGGCACACACAGAGCAGCTTTGTATGAGGCCCAGGCTGCTTCCTTCTGAGATGTTTTGAGGCTATGTAGTTTCATTGCTTGGCATCTGTGGCCTTGGCCTTTGAACGTCCTTTCCACAGAGTGGGGACGTCTTGGGGCTGGACAGGTCCTGGTGTGCATAGCATGTGCTGTCTCAGCTGAGGGGTGCCTCGGCGTCAGCGTAGGGACAAGTACCATTAGGAAGGTTTTCCTCCCTACAGGCTGGCAAATGACACTTAAGAATCAAATGGTTTAGAGTTTAAAAAAAATATATGTATTGTTGAAAAAGTCTCTTTTTTTTATACAGTCCATACTGTCCACATATAAAGCTATGAGGCGCTATTGTTTCGCTGTGACTCTGCAGTAAAGGAAATTGTAGTTCCTGTTGAGTTGTGCATAACAATTTCATTCAATTCCTGCTGATAATGATAGAATGTTGGATTTTGACCCAGATGTTCCAAATGCTGCCAGTGTATATTTTCCTCTTCTTTAATGTAGTCCTGCTGCATTATTATCAAAGGATATCTAGTCTAAATTCCAGGTTTGATTCCAAAATAAAATGGAACAGAGTTCAGGATGTATTTTGTATTTAATGCTACTGAAACCATAGCATCCTTGTTTGAATTGCTGCTCAGTCACATGTGCTTGAATGCTACATGTACTTGCTGCTGCATTTGGGTACCCACCTGTGGGGAAGTGCTCGGCCCCTTGGGTTGTAGCTTTGCCTTTTTATTTCTGTCTTTTGCTAGCCATTGTTGCTATGAGGACTGTCTTGGATCTTGTTGCTGTCAGTGTTAGAAATCTTAGCAGTGTTTTCTGTATATATATTCCAGGATAAGGTGGGAGGTGAAGGGCTGAAGCTTTGTGCTAGGTTCAGGTATGGGAAGAGGAAAGTTTCTGCCAAGTACTACCAGATGGGGTTACTTCAGAGGTGGGCTGGTTACTTCTCACTTGAAAACGCTCCAGACCAGCCAATCCTCCCTGGAAATACAGACCAGTGAGAGAATTCCCTCAAGCCCAGTGCCACACAGAGATGACGGAAATTGTACCTGCTTAATGTTAAGTAAATCTGTCGTTTAGTGGAGCCAGCATGTACTATTTTAAACTCAAGTGGAGATGTACACGCTCTGCTGGACCAGCCCTCTTAAGAGTACTGGCAGTGGCTTTCAGTCTTGTCTCTGAGTTGATGTGAACTTGAATAGTTGGGTTGGTTGTTACTACTGCTTTTGAATGGGGTCTGACCTTGCATTTCAATACAAGGCTATGCATTTACCTATTGAAAGGATCTTAGCACTGATTTGACAGAGAACTGTCTCCTCCTACTAATGGTAACTGCAGTGAACAGTTTGCAAACACATACAAGTCTGACTTGGGCTGTTATAAGGATGTCTAAATGTTCTCAGGGTTTATTGTTTCATTTAAGCTGACTGCAGATAGTCTGGTATCTGTTGAAGCACAAAAGAAGCAAACTCTAAAAAAAGTTATACAATAATAATGACTAACATATGTACCAAATAGAAAGTGAAGAGCCCGTCTGTATCACGTGTCAGCACTAATGTTTATTTGTATCATCCCTCTAAGGATCTCAGAGTGCTTTTTAAGCAATGCATTAATTTTGTCAAACATACCTGTGAGGTATGTAGGCAATATTATCCCTCTTGATAGAAGCACAAGGTGTTTAAATTCTAGAGGGTCATGCTACTAGCTGCGTTTCATTACAGATTGGAGCAGTTGATTCAGTTTACTACCAGTTTATTTAAGCTGAACCAGAAACACAAATCTAAGTCCCAGGTTTGTGGGTTTGAGAAAAGTTTACTTCTACTTTGCAGGAGAAATGTTTATAAAGAAACTGCAAATAGAGTAATCAACACGTGTAAGTCCTTCCTCTCTGAGGCAAATCATGTGAATTAGTATAGCTTAATTTGTGGTCTTCCTAATTTTTCTTTTTTTTTCTTTTGCGTGTAATGAGTGTTTAATCATCTGCCATGGACAATTTGTGCTGCTTTCAGAAAGAGAATTAAAAATTGCAAACTCGCATATCCCTGGAGCAGTCGTGAATTATCACTTTTGCACATGACTGGCTGAATACCTGAAGCTTAAAATTTGTCTCAGATTGTTGTCTTAGTACCTGTTACATGCTTGAGAATATTAAAAAACCTGTAGAAATGTTCTGGGTGGATCAAGAAGAAAGAAGGAAGAAAGTTTGTTCATGGCCAAAATAACACCATATAGTATCACCACCACAGAATCTTCTAGTATCTCTCCTTACCACCTTTCCAGGTACAAAATTTCCCCTGGAATTGAAATAGCAGTGTATTTTAAGTAAAAACTGTAATGTGTCCAGGTGATCCTCAGATCAGGATTGGTAGCTATCGATGTGGTTAAAACTAGATGCACAGTGTCCTTTTGAGTATAGTGGTTCTTGCCAGCTACTGCTTTGTTCTTTGTGCATTGTTGAAATGACCAGGAAAATGTTGGAGGGCTGTCTAGTGCTAAAGTTATTTCTGATGCAACAGTAGACGTGGTCTGGCAGGCTCACCTGCACTGTAAGCAGAGCCTGGCCTGAACCCAGCTTCTGGTAGGACCAGGTATTTTTGAGACAGGGAGGTAAGTTAAGCACGGATGGGTTTCTTAATATAATGACACTTGGAGCTTTAAGAGGGATGTATTAACAAAAGATACCTGCAAGGACATCTCCTGTATTGAAACTGATCCCTGGCAGTAGGTTCGTGTGCATGGATGTAATGTGTGTCTCTCTTGCCACAGGAAAATACCAGCTGTACGGCTTCAAGTAGGAAATGGTGATTTAATTCACACTTGTTGAAGAATTGTTTTAAGTAGTACTCACTCTTGCTTTCAGCTGTGGTCTCTGGCAAGAGGAGCTGTTTGGACTTGTGCCTCTTTTTTTATGTTCAAAAAAGGAATGCTGATGAGGAAGAGGTGTTAAAATATGTTACCGTAGTTTACAACTGTCAACTATAATGTTTTATTTAGCGCTATCTATTCAGCTGCTCCCTCGCAACATGGAGAGCCATATGCCGTTGTCCCTGTTAGTAAGCAAGTCAGCAAAGGTTTTGCAGTCTGCATTTGTTTTTGTATTTGGGCCACTGAGGAGCTGCGGTCCGGTGCCATCTTTTATTGATAGGGCCAGCAGAGGAGGAATCTAATGAAATTATCAAAGCTTTGAATTAATTATGACCTTGAATAAGAAAGCTAAGCTCTCTAGAGCCAAGGATCTCATTAGCCATTCATTTTCATTGCCGCCTCTTATGGAGCAGAAGGCAGGTTCAGCTACAGCTCCTACCCTGGTGTTGGACTTTATTCAAACTTGCTAAACTCGCTAGCATCCACTTGTTATTAATCTGTGGCTGGAAGTGTCCAGGGTGATTAATTTGACTCTGCTCGAAATCTTCATGTAAATGGTAGATTTCCCTCCTCCCTCTCCTCTTACCTTTGCTGTGTGGCTTTTCATCAGACTGGCTGTCATACAGGAGTTACTGTTTGTTCTTAGTAATTGGGGAAAGCTATTCAAGACTCAAGTTTTAACTTCCTGGAATTTACTGAGTTAATACTGAGAAATAATACTGCTACCTTATTTCTCGGATATTTAGGTAAGCACCAACACTTCTAGAGTCATTGTAAAAATTGCTTCTTTTCTTATTTTAAAACACTATAGAGTAAAAGGTAATGATTACGTGTTTTGGCCTCGGAAGTGTGGGGTTGTTGTGGGTTGGTTGTTGTTGTTGGATTTTTTGTTGTTCCCTTTTTAAATTTGTTGGTCAAACTGCAGAAACTTCTGAATTTGCCAATACTTTATTATGATGAACAACTAGATTAGTTTGCTTGCCTGATTAATATTCCATTAAAATAATTGAAAGTCTATGAAAATGCAGTGGTTTAGTTATTATATTTGTTCTATTAATTATATTTATTTTAATTAGTAGGTCAATATGTAAAAATGTTGCTGGCACATTAGAGCAAAAGCAGTGAGACCAAGCTTCTCTGTGATATTCTTAGTTCTTGTGGGTATTCCTCTTAAGTCTACCGGCAAGGATTTTCTTCTCCTCCTGCTTTTGTCCATTTCAGCACATTATTTATGAATGCATAAACTAGAACCTATCAGTCTTCATAAGTTACAGGCCACTGGCAATTTTTTAAAGCAGTGGCTAACTGCCTAATGGTCTCTGTGTATGTGTGTATTTGGAGAATCTAATAGCTTGTTGGGCGAGGGAATAACATTTTGTTCTTGTACTATAGCTATTTTACCGTTGGTGATATTTATCTTTTTCTCTCTTCAGGCAGCTGCTATATTCAATTCTGCTTTTGGAAGTTTTTTGGTAAGTAATGCAGTATTTATAGCGAGTGCTTTGATAGTCCTATTTTTAACAGTATCATCGGTGTGTTTGTATTTTTCATATTACTGTTGATGGAACTGTGCCATGTAGCTGGAAAAAATTTGAATCATCTTTCAATTTACATCACCATGCAATTAAATACAGATATTACAATTTTTTTCTTTTCATTAAACTCTTGAGGAAGGTAGTGAACAAATTGTCTTTGCTCATGGTAAATCAATAATGTGTAAACACATCTTAGTTTTCTCTTTAATGGGTTAATAGAATCTATTATTATGCAGATGTTTCAGACATGGGCATCAATATATTGATTTTTCTAATAAGGCCCATCAAATACTCATTATTTCCTATCAAGAGGCCATAGATTTTGAAAAGAAAACATGACCCAGCTGATCAGAGAGTAGATGCTAATTTACTCAGTGACTTGTCATTTGTTTAGCATATTTCACTGTCAGTGAAGCCACTCAGTGTCTCTGAGGAACACACTAAAATAGCTAGATACGGGAAAGCAATCAATCCAGCTGGAAATATAACTGCTTCTGTAAAAACCAAAACCAGTATTTGTGGGTCTGGTGCTCTGCAAAGATTCAGAAAGGACACTGTAAAGAACAATAAATAAATAGATTTATGAAGAAAAGAATAGATTTATTGATATGTTGTTTTAGAGAGACATTAATGAATTTAAATACAAATTATTATATATTGTCAAGCCACTGTGACTGTTTTATTTATTTAGGCAGCTAATAATTTAATTTGTTCTTCTTCGCTGTCATTGGTGCATGTTTAGAAGTATGCATTTGTGATTCCAATCTTGTGTCCCCGGAAAGAGGACTATGATGTTTAAAATGAATGAATCACAAAAGAATTAAAATTAGGAAATTAAAATCAAAACTGCAAGTACAAAATAACTCACTTTGTGCATACGTGTCTCATGACAAGCTGGAGTTTGGGAGTTTAAGTACGTAAAGCTGTAGAGCCAAGGGAGGAAGTTGCATAGCATTTTGAAGTTAGGCATTGTGCTGCTGCTTTTTTGAGGGGCTAGGTTAAAGTGAGGCAGGTGGATGTAAGTTTTATGGGTATAGATGACCATTCACATTTTTAAAATACCAATTTCCAAATACTTGTTCCTTTTGTCACCAGTCATGTCGTACTCCAGTGGGAAGAAGGTACTTTCTGCCTCAAACCGTGGAACCCCAATGTTAGAGCAACTCTTAAGTCCATGTATGTGCGTGGCATTTTGTCTGCTGTCTCTAGCTTCCAGTTCACGAGGTTTCCTTGAATACCCAGAGGCCTCAGTTCAGCTGTCATTAGGAGGATGTCTTTTGACTTCAAATAAGAATTTAGGCCCCTGAGCATCTGACTACAATGCCAGCTCCTCATAAAGCAACACAAACATATTTTAATTTCTAGAACCTGATTGTAGCTCTTTGAAGAAATCTCAGTTAAAGAGGCTGAGCTAGTTTGTGTGTTCGTGTGATATTCCTTATTTTGGTTTTGATCTTAGTTACATGAATTGATCATTGGAAAGTTTCACTTACATATAATTACCTCATTTCACTTTTCATTCATTTCAGATTTCTTTGGAAATCTTGGCACAGCATTGCAGTAAACATGCATGTTAAAAAAAAATCCCAGGAAAGACTTCAAAAATATTAAAGATCAGCCAGCATCAAACCACAGTACCAGCTGATTTTTTTCTAATTACTGATTTTTTTAAAAATAAAATTATAAAGAAAGTGGCCGCTATTAAGTCACAAATACGTACACACGCGTAGATGCTTATCGTGGTATCCTAGTTTGAAATCCTGATTATTTAGGGAATATGCATGTACATATGACAGAAAATAAATGGCAAATATGTTTACTAAAAACTTGCTTTTACAGACTTTTCCAGTTTTGAAGTTGATAGGATGAACCTTATGATTGAAAATGCAATGGGGTGGTAATACACCAGGGACTGTAAGTAGCCAGAGCTCCAGTTTCACGGTGCTGTAGGTCTACATGCCCTTTAGTTGCGTGGCTCCTGAGTGTCACTCGTGTGTGGTCACTTGTAAGTTTTCCAGGAATAACTGGTAAAGCATTTAAAAAACCCCAACACATATATATTATATATACTTGTTTGAAGTCAAAGCTGTTCTATAAATTATGAAAGTAATCGGCCTGTATCTGAGATGATAATGGAAGGTCCTGGTGGCAGTTTGGAAACCCATCAGTTTATGTTGGTGCCTAACTTAAGGGCTTGGCTATAGGTGGAGATCCTATTTCCTATATCTTTAAGTCACAATGAATCTAAATCACATTTGCATGTTTCTTATTAGTGTCCAATGTGCTGTCTGTGGATGGGCTTAGATGTAGTTATGTAGACCTTTGTGACCATAACTGTGTACATGTCCTGGAGATAACTTGAAAGTATCTGGCCGTTGACGAGGTTTCAGTTTTTCTTATCTTCCTTGTCTTACAACGTGTAGCACAAGGGCAGGTTGCTGCAGGTGTATAACCCTCACAAAGCCAGGAGGATGCTATGTTGTCTGTTCTCAGACTATGCCCTGTGGGCCAGTGCCTGTGTATGACAGTGTGAAGCGAGCTGATTTAAAAGGGTTGAAAGATGTGCTATGCTTTTAACTCTTTTTTCTCTTTTCTTTTTTATTTTCCTTTTTTTTAAGAGTAGGAAATGATCCTTGAGAAGTTAAATTAAAATAAACTGGAACAAAATGTCTGCAGGAAAAGACTCAGCATAATGTTAGATTGATGCTGAGATGAGCTTATTCAGATTAAAAGGAATACGTTGTGATATGCAAAATGTGGAAATGCCAACTATGTCTTGATGAGCAGAAATACACTTAGATTAAGCATCTGGAGGTGTTTTCACTAGTAGAAACAAACTACCAACCAACTGCAAAGCAATTCCTTTTAAACTCCACCAAAGCCCATATTCCTATAAATGTGCAGGGAACCATACTGTACGTATTTACACTTAGTTTAATAATGTCCCAGGTCTAATTAAAACATAGTGTTTTGAAGAACTAATTGTTACAGAAAAGAGTTTTTATGTAGCTAGATTAGTAATAACTAACGATAGATGAATTCGATTTACATAAATTTCAGCCAAGATAATTTTTAGAATCATACCACAGAGGATTGCTTTGAGTTGGGTAGTTAATATCACTATCTCCTCCCCTCGTTTAAGCAGTTTGGTTTACAATAATCGTGGAACTTAAGTTATTTCAGTTTTTTCTCTTAATGGGGTTTTAATCTGATAGTGTTTTACTAATGGTGGGTGGTTGGTCATCAGCAAAGCGTGCAAATGCGTAGCATAGCCTGTCATTGAGACTGTTCTTGCACTGAAGTGGAGATACCGTTGAGAGCTAAACTCAATTTGCCGTGACAATATAATGCCACGTGCATGGAAGAAGAGGGCCTAAAATCCAGAAGACGATGTCCTCACAAAGTGCTCTGCACTGCTAGACTAGAAACAGTCTGGTCTAATTTCTTCCTAGCTCTCATTAATCTCCTTTTTGCTTGAGACAGTGGTCTTGGAAACCCATGAGAGTATCCAGCTTGTGATGTGAGTCAATGTTGTCTGATTCTTTGGTGCCTTGGGGTTATAAACAGTAACTGTGAAAGGAACAGCCATCAGCTTCACCTTAAACAAAGAAACGTAGCCAAGATCTGAAGGTCTTTTGGTGACAGGAAATCAAGAGGAAAAGAGAGGGTTCAGAGGACTCTGCTCTGGTGACCATTGCACTCCTGAGAAAACAGAGAAAAGGGCTGCTCAAAAATCAGAGCATTGGTTGAGATTTCTTCTGACGCTGTCTTGGATTAGCTTTGCTTCCTCTGTGTGAAATTTATGGGATGAAATAAGGCATGCGTCTGGGCTATGTAAGTCAGCCTGAAGGAAGGAACCTATTCTAGGTGTCCATCATTTCATTAGTCTCCTTTGTCCAAATTAAGTCTATACAATTCTGTTGTTTTATCTGACCATCTTTTGAAGGGGGCAGAGCTGGTTCATGTTGTTCAAAGACTCAATTTTTGGAGCAGCCCCTTGGCTTATTAACTCGAGGCTAGTGGTTTTATTTACTTTGTCTTCCAAATGAGAGCTAAAGCAAGTAGGGAATGTGAAAGTTAGCTGCTCACATATACACAAAGCCTGGCTGGTTAATGAAAATGTATGGAATTCTTATCTACTCTGCTTTAGCAGGCATAATGATTTACACAGCCTGACAGCACTAGTGCAGCAACTAAATGCATTAGTCATAGTGTCCATTTTTCTTGCAAATTTGTGACACAGATTTAATTATGGGAATGACCAGCAACTTACAAATCTAATTTTGGTAGGCTGAGCCAACTTTTTTATTTTAATAACAATAGATTTTTTTTTAGCAATGATTTCATTACTATTTAAAGAAATCCACCCATATGGAAATAACCAATTGGCTGAATTTATTTTCTTTATTTTACCTTAATGGATGTTGAATGGTTTAGGTTTGGGGTTTTTTATCATTGCTTTTTTATCTTAGTTATTTCTAGGATAAATATCTGGCTTAATTATTTCTAGCACAAACATTGTAAATATTTTTCTAAAATCAGGCACATGTTTGTGCACGCCTCTGTTCCCTCTTAATTGTATCTTTGCAGTATGAAAAGGGGCAGAGCAGTCATCTGGGATTCCCTTTTTACTGTGCTAGCTGTTTACAAGAGAAGCTTGCCAGGAAGCCTGTTCACAACAGGTGCTGAATTCTAGATTCAGTCTTGTTTAATTTCAAAGCAGAGCTGCTTTATGGTGTGCCACCACACTCTTAGAAGTGGTCTCCTCTTCCTCTGTGAAGCTGTACAGAGGTGCCGCTGGTCTGTGCTCCGAATTTGATTTGGGTTGTTCTCAAAATCCTGAGCAAGTTCTCCCTGTTAATCAGCCACTTGGGAAGCCACCTCAGCCTTGAAGGATGGGTTTTTGCATAAGTGGATGGGGATGACAGATCTTGGCAGCAGCGAGGCTTTGGTCCAGATGATATGTACCTGGTAGGAAGAGTTTGGATTCCATGGAATTTAAGTAATCTTGGGAGCCACTTAGGTTGCCTTACTGTAACTTTCTCTTGTTTTGTGGCTGGTGCTCGGTTCTCTTGTTATTTAACATCCTCATTTTGACTTCTGCTACCTTGATCGGAAATCCCAAGTTTGGGCATCATCAGCTGTTTCCAGATCTGCCAGGTAACATTTTAAAATGTGTGGGCCTTCACGCTTACTGCATAGTTGTGCTTCCAGTGTACAGCATGCTCAGTTTAATACCTAAGTCTGAGTTAGCTTGTGCTATTTTGGTACAAGCCAGGCAGAGTGACAAAGCTTGTTGTGACAGAGACCTGTTAGTGTGGGCTTAAGAGCTCTTAATACAGATGAATATTTTGAGGGATGGTTAGGCATGTGTACCCATCCCAGTACATTCTCTCTCCCTCTCCAAAAGCCAAACTGACAAGAATTGGTGTCAGTTAGAAACAGATGCAGAATTTTTTGTAAAATAAAAAATGTAATGTTGAACTCCTGTTGGTTGTCTTTGAAACCTTACAGAGAAGGAGAGTGGATAACAGTAACTAAGAGGAAAGAAAATGCTATTAAGTTCTCAGAAAAGAGTATCCTTTAGAAGACAAATGATTAGTCCCTGTATCTTTTTTTTTAATGGCCAAGAGGAAAATACATTGAAATCTACATAATAACAAAAAATGAAACAATTAACTGTCAAATGCTTATAAATTATGTGGGCTGTAGCTGGTCTCAGTGCTTTCTTAGTTTTCCCATTAGCTTTTGATATTGAGCATTTAATTCATCTCCCTCGGTCTTATGGGACTCAAGCAGCCAGTTCTTCCAAAAAGAAGTTTATTTAAAGGCAGCGATAAGTAGGGCATTACATATACATCTTTGTATTTTCTTTGCAGCCCAAAAATAATTAACCAGTATCTTTTTAAAGATAAATATATTTGGGTATTGTGCTTTTTCTACTTCCTCATGTGACAGCTAACAGTAGGTAGGATTTTTTTCTTGTACGTACTTTTTTGGTCAGCAACCCCATCTAGTGCTCTTGCTTGGCGTGGTACTTTGTGACGGCTTTTGAGACAGTGCATTGAATACCCCCCTCTCTCATTTTTACTGTTTCTGTGAATTTCAGGGGAAGAAAGAGCTGAGGATATATGTGCAGTGGCATTCCTTGAATTGGTAAAACAGCAGAAGTGGAAGAAGTTGCTGGAGAAAATTCAGAGGCAGAATTCAGGGTGTTTGCAGCAAATTGGCAAGACAGTGTGAGAGTGCAAGCAGCTTTATTTTTCCAGTCCAACTGTCATTTATGAGTTGCAGAGTGGAAGGGAATAGTTTCAGGAGCTGAAACTGGGCATTCAAAGTACCTTAGATTATATGATCTGGCATATTTCTTCTGATCACATAGTGTGGGAAAAGTGGAAACGAGTGCCCTCAGACTGCCGATGGTACAGCCCTTTCTCTTGTTAATGGAAATGAAATACTGGAAATTTGTGAAAAGCTTCCTTCCATTTGAAATGAATGCTAATGAGTAACAAGAGTCAAAGAGCATGTATCTTTGGGTAACTGTCATTTGGAGAACAGCTAGAGGAGGAAAGGTATGCGTTTAATATTAGATAGGCAGGCAATTTGTAGGATTAGTATGTAAATCACATCTGCGCTGATAGTTTTAGAGTAAGATCAGTTTGTTGTCTAAGATTACTTTTGTCACAATTTGTAAGATTCATCATTGCCCTCTTCACTGGGAAAATATAGTATTTTTGTTAAAAGGATGTGTTTGTTTGGGGCTGGTTTTTTCTAGTTCTGCTTACTTTTTTTTTTAATGGTCAGGACTTGGGAAAAAAAAAAATTGCACTAGGGCAGAACTTGTGTGCAGATCATAATGTTGTAAAGGTCCTGGTAGTAGTTTGTGATGTTTTCTTGTCTCCTGTTTTGCACTGTCTTCCCGTCTTTTTATTGCAAGGCAGAGAAAGTAAAATTAACAGGAAGATATATTGCTAGTTCTGTTAGAAAGATCAAAATGTCTGACTTCTGGTTAATGCGCTGAAGTTTGTATCATGGGATGAGGTCGTATCGCTTATTTGAAATTAGTTTTTAAAAACGCTTCGAAAAGCTGCGCTCTTTGTTTCTGACAAATACTCGGAGAAGTATTTGCATGCTTTGTATAAAAAGGTGAAAATCTACACTACAGAACTTTGAACAATTTATTTGTAAAATGAGATTTAAAATTCTTACAAATAATTAGTTGTGTCCATGGGAACCAAATGTTTGAATTTATTGGTTCTTTACATTAGGTAGGTTGGTGCATGAAGGAGAAACTGAGAAGAGAGGCACTGTGAAAGACAATTTGGTTTTTATTTTGCCCTCTCTGTAGTATCTTTTAATACTAGAAGAAGCAAAACTGCATTCCTCTAGGGCTGTGGTTGTACACAAACATGTAGTCATTTGGCCTGATTTAAGGGTAAACGTTCCCTGCAGAAAGATTTGGAATTGCACAAAATATGTAATTCTCTCCCTCTCCTTTAAAAATTCATCAAAAGGAAATGAAAATGTTTTTAGAATCTACTGTTAATGTTCTCCCCCAAAGTTTTAGCTTCAGATTGAAATGAAGCAATGATATTTCCTCTGTGCTGCAGCTTTTAGTCACCTGCCTGCAAAAAATATGCCTTGGGGCGAGGGGGAGTAGAGAGGAATTGTCCCTTCTTTTGAAACAAGGGTATTTAAACCCCTGTCATCTTCTTCTTCAGCGCCTTGGTCTTGCACTGCTGCAAGGAGGTGTCGTTTCACCTGGCGTCTGTGTTTGTTATAAAATACAATCTGGTACGCTGAGGATTCACCTGTGTGGATGCACTAATCCATAATGGAGCATGGAGCTCGCTGCTCTTCTGTGTCCACAGATGTTTATTCAGCAGCTAGCAGGAGTTGAATTCTAGAAAGCAGTATGGGTTTCTTGTGGCATCCGTTTACAAACAGCAGTACCAGTACTGTATCATTCTATGCAATCCTTCCTTTACCTTAAGTTGACTCTTCAGGGGAGGAAAAATGTCTCAGACACAGTAATATATTAAGATGCTTGATTTTGTTGGTGCAGAACAGATGAAAGCTCTGCTTGGGTTTGGTTGGGTTTCGTTTTCTGTGGTTCTTCTCTATCTGACCTAGCAGTGCCTGTTCAAAACCGGGCAGTCTGCGAAACAGCACTCCTCGGTCTCTTGGGATAGAAGCAAGAGGGACGTCATTATTACTATAAGTTGAGTGGCTGGAAACCATTCCCCTTGCTGTCAGGGTGACAAATACTGTCTTAATGGAAGTGCCAGAGGTTAGGTCAAAAGCTTTCGCGAAGTCTTGAACTCAACTAGCAGGGAAGGCATGATTATCATAAAATCGGATCTTCCTTTGGAAATTTGTGTGTTTATTATTTATTGTTAGCCTTTTAAAAGGCAGTTTTGAGAAACCATCGTGACCATTCAGTATGAGACAGCAGCAGTTAATGATTTTTTTTTTTTTTGAATGGCTGTACTTGTGGTGTTGCCGAGAGGCTCCCTTCATTATTATTTTTCCTTAGCTTTCATCCTTAATGGTGCATATTTGGAAATACCAGTTACTGCGAAGGAGGGGGAGAAATACTTTACCTGGCTTCTTGTAACACTGTTCTGTCAGTGAAATAGATTTTTCATTTTGACTTTATGTAAAAACAAACAAACCAACCACAAAACAAGCCCCCCAAAACCACCTCAACAAACCCCAAACCATCTTGGAGGTACTTCTTTCACCTGCCTTGAGGCTTAGGCGTGCTCATACAGTTTACCACCTTTCTGGCATGTCACATGAGCAAAAGCACCTTCCAGCAGCTGCTTTCCTCCCCCTTCATTCCAATTCTCCACCCACCTACCCCTGGTTACTTTCCTGTAATGGTAAGTAAATTGTTTATTTGTGCTTCTACTTTTAAAAAAGATTGTATCACAAATTTCCTTTTCTCAAATATTTTCTGAAGGTACCTTTTTGGTCAATTCCAGTCTGAGGACTTGTTGCAGAATGCTTATGTGCTGTCCTTTCCCTGTTAGTTGGTGGAAGGTCAGACTAGATGATCATATGACTTAATTATGAAAATATCATATGAATACTTACAAAAAAGTCAGTACATTGTACAAAGTGGAGTCACACCCTGAAAAGATTGTATATGAGCTCTGACAGGGTGAAGCATTTGAAAATTTGCCATTTTTTGCTTCCCAATAAAAAGAATTGGGTTTACTTGTGTCCAAATGTGGTGACCACTCCATGTCAAATAGAAAATTTTGTGTGTTAATATATGAGAGTGGGATATCATTTCTACATTTATAAACCATGCTTCTATTATCTTCTGGTTTTCAACCAAAGTCTTGAAAGCTCAACACTGGACACTTTCATTGGCTATCTTTGTTCTCCTAGTGTTTAACTTGACTGAGACCGTGAATAACTGGGAACAACTTTTTTTACGTGACATAAACCCACTGGATGAAAGCTGCATGTGGTTCAGCCCCTCTGCAAACTCCTGATATATCACTTTGTCCCATGGTATGGTACTGGTGCTAGCACTGATGCTCACCTGAGTGGAAAAGTCATTCTAGCTTCTTCCTTGTGCGTTTGAGGCATGTGCTAATAGACTGAAAATGCACACCTTGTTATGCCTCATTGCTTAATTGTGGTCTAGTTCCTTTCCCATATTTTTACTACTGTGTGGAAAGTGAGTGTTAACTATTTGAAGGAGAAATATGTTATATAGGATTAGATAACATGAATAATGTGAAAGCCAGGGTTTTTAAAAAACTCAAACCTTTTAATAAAATGGAATGTCAAATATATGAGCATGTCTTTCAAGAAATGATCAAAAAACGTGAAAAGTTTCGTATCCTTTTTAAAGTCAAATAATTATCCACCATCATATAATTTTTTTGTTAGACGGACAGTACAAAGATGAAAGAAAATTTTATAGATAACATTGCACTTCACAGCCGACTGAAGCAGGTGTTAGAAATGCAGATTAACTATACTGACTAAAGACCATATAAATTTGAAGTGAAAATCCACTGGTCTGCTTGCAATGCCATGCACATGTGAAGTTTCAGATAGTTAAATTATTGATTTTATTGTGTGAGATGGTGCAGCAGTTAGGAAGAAAGTTCTTGTGCATTTGTGATGGTTTCCCCCCCCCGTAATTTTTTTAATGGTACATGATCAGCAGCTGACAGAATTTGCTTCATGGTGTAAGTTTTGCTGTGGAAAGGAAGTGCATTATGTGTCTCTATATTTATTTCCATATATATATTGTTTGCTAATGAGGTGTTTTACAGGAAGGTGCAGTGCAAACACCCACAATTGTGGGTAAACACAATTTCTGTAAACGAAAGAGATCTCGTGTTAGTGTTGCTATACAAATCCACAGACACTGGGCAAGTTGTGGTTGATCTTTCAGCACATTCCTGTGAAAGTGGTATAAGGTGTTAATTTACCAGTCATTCCTTCCTGGCCTTCATAGGCTTTGTGTGGACACTGTGCTTCATGCTACACAGATGCCTCACTGGTATGGGTGGTGTGAAGCTAGTTAGGGTTTTGGTAGGAGGGCATTGGGAGAGGGGTGAGGGTGTTTTCGTCTCTTCTAGCAACTTGATAACCTGCTAATAAACTGTACTAGCCTGTGAATTTAATTTTATCATGACTTATCTGGTGCCTGGAGCTAGTAATCAATCTGTAGGAGGTCCAATTCTCAGATAAATTGGAATTGAAAATGGATTTGGAAGTAGAATCTCTTAAAGTGAGGAGCAGTATGGAGGCTCTTGCTCAGCATGAGGGACAGTCAATTTTCTTCTCACTCTGGACCGTGGAGAGAAGAGGGTGGTAGGATCCCCGCAATAGCCTAACATCTGGCTAATGGGGGAGACAGTAACAGAGACATGGTGCTGTCCTCCATCACCTAGAATGACTGCAGGGGAAGGACAGCTTTTGCAGGATGGTCTTAGTAAGTAGTCCCTGGATTTGCTAGTTCTAAAAGTATGTTGTCAGGAAGGAACAGCTTTTTTCTTTTTTTTCTTTTTCAAATAGGCAGTACTGTTTTGTCTATCAGCTCATGGGCTGTGGTATTTGCATTGGCAGCAGTTCTGCTCTGACTGGAAGAGCTAGTCCATAGTCTGTAGATATCCTTTATATGGTTGAGAAAGCTTGCTTGTAATGAGTGGAACAGATACTCAAGTGTCTGTCTAATGCTTCCTCAGAGATAGGCAGCATGCAGCTGGCAAACCAATCATATGAAATTTGAAAGAGCTATGAATGCTTTTAAGTGTTTTGCATGTACCTAGTTCTTTTTTTTCCATAAGAAGAACAAATAAATCAGATGTTTCACAGTTTTCCATGCCCCTCTACCTGCAGGCACCTAGACTTATCTCTGTTTCTCTCTCATTTCTGATAACTGATGCTGAGAGATACACAATTTTGATCTTCAGTGACGATCATTGTATCTTTCCCTGTGCTACAGAATTGAGTTTCCTACAGTGGGTGCAAAATCACAGGAATCTTGTATAAAGTCCCCAGAAAGACCACATGGTGCATTCATAATACAGATAATGCACTGCAATGAAGGAGATAGCAAAAGAGCACTGGAAGTTTTACTCTAGCCTTAACTTGTGTTTAGCACTTCAGTAAGATTTTTCTGGTCATTGACTTTGAGAAACAGCTTCTATCCATATTCTTTATTTTGCAGGCTAATTATAGCAGAGTAAAAGACTATACATAGTTCATTTTATAGTCTGTGTATTGTCCCCAACAAAGACCTGGTACATGAATTCACGTGTAAAATGTATTTGTTACTATTGCTTTTCATGTTTTTGTAGGTAGTTAAAACACAAGCTAAAAGCATCACTGTGACACAAACAGCTTGCAAAATAGTACCTACATGAAGCTGAATATTTATAGAGTGCTGCCTTATTGCTTAGTTTAGTCACTCAGTTAATAAAAGTACAAGTATGATTTTGCTGCACTTTTTTTGTCCCCTCTGAATTACAGCGCAGGCTTCCCAACAAAGCTGACCCATCTGCTATTTCTTCTTCCAGTTCCAAAATCTGATATGTCTTCAAGTCAGAGAACTGAAACAGAACTAAAGCAGAATTTCGTCACTGCTATCTCGGTTTGCTTACCCTGAAGCAGAGATAACGGGGGACTGATCCTCCCCTCGTTCATAAAGATCTATCAAAATGTGATACATCACTCCAAAGACATTTGGAAAAATACATTATCAGTCCTACTACAGAAAGCTGTGGCATAATTATTGCACCACAAATGCTTGCAAAGCATTCTGCTGACTTTTTTTGTTTTTTCAATCTGTTTTCTCTTAACTCTTGGGATTGAAATTGTTATGCTTACTCAGACAACAGCACAGTACACTGCCAGGTGAACTTGTATTGAGAACATCTTGAGTTAGTCTTATCAAATAATATATAGAAAATTATATCATCTGTAATATATGGGAGGAAATATAATTTGTTTTATTTGCTGTTGGAATTATTTTAAAAGCTATTTAAAAAACCCTCTACAGCCTCTTCCAGATAATTATTGTGCTTTCTTTTAGGGGCAGAAGAGGCCATCACTGACAGAAAAAACACTACGATTTTATCAGTTTCATAAAGCTGTTCAAACACCCTAGGTCGGCATGATACAGATTAAGACATCTAGGCATATGTTTTGCCACAGCGGTAGCTGTCCAGATAAATTTTTGGTTACATACTTGGCGCGTGGACTTCTTAAAGCCCTGTCAGAGTAAGAAGGATTTTCTTCCTCGTTGGAGAACTAGCAAGAGGGAGATCCAGCAACCATCAGCATGCAGTGGAGCACTGACATGTCCAAGCAGATTGAAAAGAGGTTTGTGACAGAGAAGGGTTTTGGGACAGGAGAGCCTTGGAGAATGGGAGGTCTAAATTAAGATGAATTCTCTAAATTGGAGAAGCATAAGTGAGAGAGCATCATCAGCTCTCTGGGGAGCGCTTGAATTGTGCTGGCTTTGGTGCAGAAGGAAGAACAGCAAGTCCTGGGTCAGGCTGGACTGGGCTTACCCTAAATCATCTCCTGTTTCAGGAGGAGGATGCGCACACAACTATCCTGTACGTTTCCTTTGCACAATTGCCACGCATCCTCCGCCTATCTGTTCTCAATCCTGTGGTTTCTTCTTGTCATCAGAAATATGGAGGCCTTGTCCAAATAATCATTTGAGAGGCAACACTAACATAACGTGTTTAAGCTGAGATGGGAACATAGCTCTTCAGGGTGTTAACATCAAATAAAAGCTGCTATAGTGATAAACTCTTGAATTGGATTTTCCAAACTGGTTCTCTTACAGATTTCCCAATAGAAAAATAATTGGGTTTATGGCATTACACGATAAAGTTCTTGAACTGAATTTACAGGGAGTTCAGTTTTCATAGATAATCAGGCAGTAATCTTGTAGGGCCTTTGGATGCTACCCTCCAGGTTTTACGGGGAATATCTTAAATGGTGATGAAAAGCTAATCAGCAGCACTAAGATGCGGAGGAATGCCTTGTGCTGTTAATATTCTTTCTGATCACCTTTACATTCATTGACTGAAATATTATTTCAGTGGAGATTTAGCAAGTCAAAGAAATACTTTGAGGTGCTTTGGGTTTGTAAGTACTGCATTAGCTTCTCTGGTACTGGAGCCTTGTAGTGGAGTGTTAGTCCTGCTGCTGGGGAGCTGTGGTGCGCATTCAGTTGTGCATGCCTGGTGTAGTGAAGGTGCAGTGTGGGTGTATTCAGAAACATTTCTGTCTGTATGCTTTTGAGTTTTTTCTGAAAATGATATTCTAAGAATTAGGGCTTGGTTATGAAGAGAAGGTTTTTCTTGCCTAATTGTTTTGAACTCCATTTGAGCTTACTACCATTCTGGAACACAAGTGTGGAAAATCATTATACTAAATTAGGACACAAATACCTTTGTTACAGTGTCGATGTGTCTATACCTAGAGTTACCTTAGACTAGCTCTTGCACAAATGCCTGTATTTAGTCTGCATTGCACAAACACCACAGACATCTCAAAAGGGTATGTTCTTTCCATGCATACCATCGGCATGTGCGAAAGGGGACTTTTGCACTGCAGTCTAGTAGTTGTGCACGTAACTGCCTGTTTTACATTCCGAGCTATTAGATTTGCACTTAAGAGAATGAATAATTGAGCCAAACATACAGCTTTATCTGCTGAGGCCATAATCTCATGCAGTATCTGTGCTTGCAGCAGCATCTTGCATAGACAACGCTACTATCAGGAGCTGGATTGCTGACATCCTATCCCTTTTTATAGTGTATTAAACACCACTGTACATGCATGAGTAATAGAGATGGGGAGAGAAGAAAGTATAATTCTTATAAGATTATCTTTTTAGAACCTGGGATTTTTTATTAGAAATACTCAGTGGTTTTATTGTGTAAATTGCTGAAGAAACATTCCTGAAGTCCTTAAAAAAAAAAACAACCCATTCTCTTCCTCTGCATCATGATAAATGTAGCAATTGTGTGTGTATACTGGAATAGATCATATTGAACATCCCCTGAGCTCCGTTTGCAGACAAGTCCTATCTCCACCATGACAAAATTCCCATAAGAGTTTAAATTATTAATGCCCTGGAATCTGCGGGGTTCAGCAGATATGTTCAGTGTTATTGATGGCAAACTTTGTTCCTTCATTCCTAAGACACATAATGAAATAGGGAGTCCCTCAAATAACTGCATTTCGTGTTTAGGCTAATTTTGTAGGGGCCAGTGGGCTCTGCCTTAATGTGCGTAAATACAGTTTTTCTTTTTTACAGCAGATTGTGTGGTAGATGGAAAGGAGATGATTTGGCACTAATTTATGAATCCTTCTAGCATTCTCTGTGTGCTGCACCCTGTGCGGGCAAGATGCTCTAATTACACTTACTCTATATAATGAGAGCTTTTAATGACAATTACTGATTGTAGTAACGGATGTTTAGGGACCATTTTTTCTAGCTTAAGATGATATATTGACTTTTACAAGAGAAGACTTTTGTTTTCACTTTATGCAATATCTCTCCTTCCTTCCTCCAGCCTTCAGATCTGATAGGCTGACTGGTGGGGCCGCTGAAGTGTAGCCTCAAAGAATTATTGTTCAGTTACCTTAACTTCAGGTGATATAATTTTTCAACTGTGTTTTACTACTGAATTCAAATCTGCATGTTCACATGTTCTTTTTCAGCAATTTAGCATTGAAAGTGATGTCATACAAGTTGCATTTGTTTTATGTAACACAATAAAACACTACTTCACACTGAATATGTCACTGCCATGTTAAGCAAAAATGTTTATAAAAGCCTCATTTTCTCTTAACGTGCTGGTATAAATGACATTTTAATACAAGGCTGTTGATTTTGAATAGGAGTGGGTTTAATCTTGATTCCAGTTTTCAGTTAGATTAATTATGGTGGAAAACAGCCAGTCCACTCACAGTCCCAGATTGCAAAATTGCTTTGTGTAGGGCCTGCTCAGTTTTTTTTAAGTAAGGCTGTGAGCGTGCTTCTCATTGGCTGTTTTCTTTAAATAGAAATACAGATTTGGGCAGCTTCCAGTTTAGCGGTCACTTGAATTATCCGTAATTGAAAGATTAGTTTTAACGCTTGTGAGGAAGAGACAGATTAAAAGGTTTTTATTTTTCTCTTTCATTCACTAGTTTTTTTGGGGGGGTTAGGACTATCTTTCTTTGCTGTGGTTCCTGCTGCTGGCAGTCTTGTGTTTAGTATGGGAAGTGAAGCCTTTTTGTAGTTCCAGGGAAGGAGAAGAGAACACGAGAATTGCCTGTCCTCCTTAGCAGCACGCGGGGCTGTTCATTCCCACCCATGCCCAGCAGCTTGCCCTGCCTTCCGTTGTCTTAGCGCAACTAGCAGTGGGACTGGGCTGGAAGGCGGACCTGGTCTGAGTATTAAAATAACCCTTTCTATAGTTATTGTGGCTTGCTTGTGTTTTGTTCTGTTCTGTTTTAAATCCTGACCGTGGCGGTAGTCTGGTTTATCATACAGCTGTCTAAAGAAGATGATATTCCAGGATGTGGGAATAGAAGTAAAAGGTTGGATGGAAGAGAGAAGAGAATGGCAGCTTCTGGAACTCGTTTGTAGATGAAGACAACACTTTAGGTGGTCAGACCATAAGAAAGACTGTCTGTATACTGCTTTATTTCTGCAGTCTGCAAACCCTGAGGCCTGAAGTCCGATCTCAGTAATTTACTTAATATTTGTGTGTACTTCACATTTATTAGCCAGTTCTGCTAATGTGGTAACGAAAGGCTCTCATGGAGTCACTCAGGTCTTCAATAGAAGGAGCCAGCTTTTCTGCTGTGTAGCATGGTTTTCAGAAGGAGTTTCTGAAATTAGGGGCTTCATTTGTTGCTCTGTTAGCATGCTGTGTCATTGCCTTCTCAATGTTGAGTGTATCAGATGCTTTGTGACTGAAGCACTGCAGAGGCTGAGTGTGTGTTGTTTGAGTTCATACCTTTGGACCTACTTGGACTACCAAAAATGCAGCAGATACAAACAGCCTGGTTAAACATGTAACAATAGTCATCTCCTAGGACCAGTAATATCAAGCAAGAATTCTGTTTTCCCATGTTCTGGCACTGGTTCATGAATACTTTTGTGACTGGCACACAACACGCGTTGTGTGTTGCTGTATAGGCTGACTGACCCATGCCTACGACTAAACGGGAACAGGGCTGGGCTGCAGTTGTCACAGACAGACACCAGCCTGCTGTGGCTGGATCCAGTCTCTGAATCCCATAGGCTTACATACGCCTGGGTGTAGACTGTGATTAGTTTTGCTTCCTAGCAGAGGACATCTCAGTTACATGTTAGGCTGTGCTTGATCTTCTTGAGTAGAGGAAACCTGGCCCCCAGGCCATGGAACCAGATCTTAGTCCAGACATCAACAGCACACAACACAGGTGCTAAAGAAGAATGAGTGGCACGCATAAGGTCAAGTGCTGAGAGGCACAGCATCTGAAGAGCTGTCTGTGAAAAGGAACAGCTCCCAGTTTCTGTTTCCCAGTAGAACTCACAATTAGTAGAAATTGCAAGAACCTCACACAAAAAGAGGATTAACAGCATCTTGCTTTTGGAAGGGAGTAGATCTGGGCTGGAGTTTTGGAATAGATGTACATCTCTGCGAGCAGGCTTAGCTTCTCGTTTCAAAAGTGAGAGAACGCCCTTAAAAGGATTTTGGCCCAGGCTTAGCCAACCTGCTCTCTACGTTGATTATTTGTAGTCTGTCACACACACCCCCCCCCCCCCCCACCTTATCTAGTGATGAGTTGAAGCTTTAATTTTATAATTACCCTCAGCAGGACCACTTGACAGGAAAGCAAAGAATCATGGACTTCAGAAAACTAATTTCTTATAAGTCTTATATAACAAGAGAGTTACCCCTGGAAAACCACAGACTGCTGTTCCTTTGTTTGCCTGTCACTGCTGCTGGGAGTCCTGCCTTTGTGCCAAGCAATTTTTCCTGCCTTCTTGGCTCAGTGGGCATATTCTTTGGTATTGTTTGGCTTTTCTTGGTTAAAAAAGAAGCAGGTTTTGAACTTGCTTTCAGAACTGGCTGGTTCCCAAGTCTCTACGTGCTGCAAATTGGGTGGTGATTTCAGCTCCCAGCCCACATCTTAATTTCCAATGTTCTCTTCCCAAACCTTCCACCTCTATGTAATAAAAACTCTACGCCACAATTAGTGGAAAATATGCCGTTGTACTGGAGAGGAGTCCTTCTGCACTGATGTGTCTTGTTTGCTCTGTGCCCACACCATCCACTTGCTGTCAGGCGTCTGTAGCATGGGGAGATTTCTGGTTGTGTTGGGAGAAGGCGATGGTGGTCAGTGTGGTGGTGGTGGTAGCGCTGTGGATTGTGAATCGAAGCTCTCTTCACAGTCATCCATAACGCAATCAAGAAAGGGTATCGCAAGGTCTGCGGAACTGCTGGGAGAGTTGCTGTGTATGATAACATTTGGAAGAAAGTTTATTTTTGATGCTTATGTCCTTTAATTTTTTTTTTATTGGTTAGTGGAAGTTTTTCATCTTAAGGAGAACTGAAAATAGGTCTGAAAGGGTAAAACTGAGTGTGAAAATCATGCAGGGACTTACTGTGTGACCAGAGAGAAACACTTCCAAAGCAGTCACAAGTGGAGTCAGTAAACTTACTTGCTGGAAGTGACATCTTGGATGTCTCATGTCTTCTCTAGGGAGCTGACAAGCCTTTCACTGTCACTTTTAATCACTGTAAAAGTCAGTATAACTATAGGCTGTTAGATCAGACACTATTGATATTACCTGCCACAGTAAGATCTTTTGTGGGGTCCTGCAGCAGTCTCAAGTGGTGCAAGATTTATTTTGTACAGCCCTGAACCATAATGAAATGGTTGGGAGAAGGGGTATTTTGTGGAATGCTGTGGGTAGTGTTTCTGTAGTAGGTCAAACCGCAGTCACCTTACAGTGAATCTGGGATCATTGGAAATGCGCTAATTTCAATAGGTTGTCTAGGTGAACGGAACTGCAAGAGGGAAAAAAACATCAAGGAGGTCAAAAAAATGAACTTAACCTTTTAAAAGAAACTTTATTATTTGGGAGCTAATCTTGTTTGGAAAAAAAAAAAGAGAGCAGGAAAATGGGGCTTTAGGCAGTTTTGTGTGTTTCAGAGATGACATCCCAGCTGTTCACAGCTCATCGCTGATGCCTGGCAACACTGAAGAAGACTAAACTTCTTGCTTTGCTCGCTCTGCTGCTTTGCTAAAGCAAACAGCGTGCTTCAAATGCTGCAGAGGTGTGGGATTCTACTACCTGTTTCAAATAAGGGATATCTTTTCCTGAATGTGTTTACTGGTTCATTTCAAGTTACCCTGTTTTTGAGGGTTCTTTTGGTAGGTAGAGGCAGGGTGCTCAGAATGACAAATGTTCCTGTCCAGCAACTGTCAGGGGTTTTTTTACAGCCATTTTTTCTTTTATTTTTTTCCTTACAGCACATTCAAAAAGGAAGTGTGATCCAGCAAAATGGGATTTTATTTTTAATATTCTTTTTTAGTCTGAGGTGCAATCCCTCACTGACTTCTCTGGTGACAAAACCAGTTTAAGAGTTGACAACCCTGCTTTCTGCTCCTCTCATGCTGCAAAAACTGGTGCCAGCACATTGGTTTATTGGGCTGTGTTTTAGAGCAGTAGAGTGACATGAGCAGTTTACAAACAAAAACCTGGGGTTTATTTTCCCCTCTTGGATGACACCTGTGATCTGTTTTAGAAATGGTCTGGTGTATGCCTGAAGAAGAGGAGATGGTTAACTGTGGCCAAAGGAGAGGGGACTAAGGATAACAATTTATTAGTCAGCTTTGCTAGACAAGACTGGAGTGAGGCTGTGCTTTGTATAAACTTAAAAGGTGGAATTCTGCCCTGATGAAAATGAATGGAAAAGGCTTTCTGGTGCCGAAGTGAAGGTTTCTTTAATGTTTTTCCACAAAACAAAAGGGTTGGATGGAGAAGATGCTTTTTTGGTAGCGTATTTTGGAGCTTTTCTTGTCAGGTATTTGATGTGCTTGAAGCTACAGCCAGGAAAAAACAAGCAAGCTTCATACCACTCTCTTATTGACCTTATCGCTCTCTACCACTACCTGAAAAGAAGTTGTGGCGAGGTGGGGGTCGGTCGCTTCTCCCAAGTGACAGGACAAGAGCATACAGCCTCATGTTGCACCAGGGGAGGTTTAGGTTGAACATGAGGAAAAATTTCTTCACCAAAAGGGTTGTCAAGCACTAGAACAGGCTCCCTGGGAAGAGGTTGAGTCACCATCCCTGGAGGAACTTAAAAGATGTGCAGATGTGGTACTTAGGGACATGGCTTAGTGGTGGGCTTGGCAGTGTTAGCTGAATGGTTGGAATTGATGATCTTAAAGATCTTTTCCAACCTAAAGGATTCCATGTTATTTCATTCCAATCTTGAGATCTGAGTACGCTTAGAAAAGTGGAAATGCTATAAGCCTGTACACTTAGACAGTTTTTCTGATCATGTCCTGCTCATGGCTCTTCTGGATTCCCTCCCTAGACCACCTGACAAGTCATGTATGCAATATTCTGTCTTTCCTTAAGTAGAATGAATATCTTCCCAGCTGGAAAAATGTTACTGCTTTCAAACCCCTTTTGCTTAAATGGAAGATCTGCAAATATTTTAAAGATAAGATTACATGAAATCACTTACTTTTCAAATGCTAAAGTGAAGAGTTCAGAATCAAAATAGTACCAAATGGGGGTATAAATGTAAAGAGCACTGTTACCATATTGTCAACACTGCCTTTTTTTTTTAGTTACTGAAGATCTTCCAGTTTCATTTTCAGGTATCTGTGAGATATGTCACACAGTTTGGTAGTGATGTTAAGACTTGGTAAGGCTTCTGAGGAGCATGGTTGTTACAGGGAAAGGGCCTGGAAAAAACCTGCTGGAGTACTGAAGTCAGAAATCAGATGGAGCCTGAGCTGTTCTGGATTTTGTGCAAGAAATCAGAGGAGAAAAGCCCTTTGTGAGCACCAGTGTTGTATCAGTGGAGTGTGCGTTACACTGCTCCAGGGGGGCTCTTATCTATCTTATCTGCTGCTTGATGAAGCAAAGTGGGGGAATCTTCAATCCTCATTTATTTATGGACAGGTCTTCTTATTCCCCAAAAGGTGAATAAAGCAACAGTCTTTTCTGTGTTATTCATGGTTAATATGAACTCTGACGTGCATGTGACACAGACAGAGTGTTCTTTGTTTCTTCTAGTAACCAGCCCTTTATCAAATGCCAGCTCTTACCTTCCTAGTTCTCAAGCAATGGCAGTCAGCACGAAAATAACGCATATTTAACACTTCTTAATCCATCGTCTTTGCCAGCTGGAAACACACAATTTTATGTTAAATGTTTTGAATGCTCTGGATGTGTGCTTTGCAAAGTCTCATCTTGTGCTAGATCTCAATACCTGAACTCGCTATATAAATATCTCCTGAATCCATTCTGTTCTGGAGCGCATGAACAAATAGGTGCACTTGTTCACTTCATGCCATTGCCATTTAACTTCTGTGGCTCTTTGGGGATTTCTGTTAAAAATCCAGTTACAAAAAAAAAAAAGGGTGTCATCCAAACTAGATGAACCCCCTCGTATATCTGTCTGTCTCTTGGCTTTCTTTTCTGTCCTCTGGGATTTTTTAATGTATGTCTCATAAGCCAGGTTATAGACTTTCGGGGGAAGAGATTGCCTGATAAATACGTGCCGTTTGCTGCACGTGGGGTTGTCTAACCATTTAGTGCTACAGTAAAACAAATAATGCAGATAACTCTGTTGTAGTGCTGAAAGTCCCCTGTTAAATTGTCGGTAAGCACTTGTATCTTCCTTTTTATGCTTTTGTTTCTCCTGTGTGTGTGTATGAAGGTTGCATACAGGTGAAAGAGGAGACCGATTAACTGGCAGTGTAGAAAAATCAGTGAAACCAGCTACTCTGGCTGTTTGACAACCATTTGCATACTAAACTGAACAAAAAGAAGAGGTGCTTTTTAGACTGTTTCAGTCACAGCAGCCTAATGAATTGTCCATGGCTATGTAAGTTATTAAACATAATTTGTGCTTGAGGTTTTTTTAAAGAGTTTATCGTATTCCCTTTAAAGGTAATCTTTTGGTGCTTCGATACAAAAAGGAGGATTTATGTTTTCACTATACCATTAAATAATTTGAGGTTGTGCCATGTTTTTTTAACCTACTTGAATAATATTCCTTTCGGCATTTCATTATACAGATACTATTTGAGGTGAGAGAGAGTGTGTTAAAATTGTGTAAAAGAGCATCATTTAAGAAATCCCATTCATTCCTTTAATTAACATCTAGCTGCCTGTGTTCTCTCTGCACGCAATCAAGGCAACGTTTAAGAAAATATCATGTTCAAATATACCATTTCATAGAGGAAAGACAAAGAGAGTTTGCCAGGGCAAAGGGTAAGGTCATCAATTTGTATTCACTGACTGTGACATATATTGCATTAAAAAGGATTTAATCAAACCTTTTTAATGTACTTTGCTCAAGAAATTGAAAGGAATACTGCTATAATTGTCTACACTGTATTGGCATAAGAAGGACAGATGGCTACTGGAGAACTCCTCACAGGTTTTCCCTTCAAATGATTGCAAGTATCCGATAAGAGAAATTCTGTTTTCAGATGGGACTGATGTCAGTAAGACAAACGCACATGAATCCTTCTACAGAATTTCCCCTAATCCAGATGCACTAATATAGAACTAATTGATATTGTAATTCGTGTAGTGGGGTTTTTTGTTGTTTGGATTTTGTGGTTTTTTTTGGTTTTCTTCTTTGAGACATTACTGTCCTTAATTTTGAGACAGAGCATGTCCTGAGATGGGGATAAACAAATAAAATAGTTGACTGTGTTCACTGTGTCATGTTTCCCATGGATAGTCATAGAATTTCAATCAAGTAATGCACTTTTTATCTTGAGTCACAATGCCATGTTTGAGACTCATGGCAGCTCGTCCTTTTTACCTGTTAACTGGATAGTTAACTTCTCAGGCAGATTCAGCAGTGGACAAGATTTTATGTTTCTATTAATGAATTTTATTTTTCTAAGTTTTCCACGCTTCCTTATGTCAGTGACCACATTTCCATTTACTGTGGATGTGTCCTGGTCATCTGAGGTTCTGTAGTATTTTGCCATGCCTGAAAACCTTTCACCGTTGAATACCTTATTATTCCGTTGGGTATCAGATTTTGTTCAACCATTTATTTTTATCTGTCCTCTTTGTCCAAAAGAATAAATATCATGTTGGAGAAAAATCTGATACCTTTTGCTAGCAGATCTGTAATACTGAAGTGCATAATTTGGCAAGAGCTTGGGGCTATTCTCCTAGCTGTTGGACATTTTACATCCCTCAGCCACCAGCGGTACATCTTCATTCATTAGAAAACAGCGAGTGGGTAGCCTTTGTTTCCTCTGTAGCCTGGAAGTGTTCGGTCAGGAGAGCAGTGTCCGTTACAGTATCTTCGCTGTCCGTGTGAGAAGCTGATGCCCTGTACTGAGGCAGCGGATCGGCAGAAAGCATCTAATTGCTAACAGAGATGACATGTCTCAACTAATATTCAGACTGACCGAGCGGTCCTGGAGATGTGTTCACCGAGGCTTTTACTGTGGGGGTATTTATTTCTAGATTCCTTGCCTGAGTTACTCAGATGACTTCAGTGGAAAAGGAGGTTTTTGCCACTTTGGCCTTTTGGCCTGTTTTTTGAACTCACTGTTCTTTCATAAGCTCTATCTGCAGATTATTAGGGAGCTTTCTGTTGGATCCATTATTCTTCAAAGACTTAATTAAACTGTACAGTGTAATTAATCTGTCTTCTTAATTCTTAAAAGTCTCCTAGTATGTAGATAATAAAACAACAGAGAGATTCTGTGGCTGCTCAGTTGTATTAGGAGTCTGGGTGGAAACAGAGAATATATTCTTTGGATGAAAATAAGTTTATACACGCATGGCTGAGCCTGTATTGCAGCAAATATAAGATCTGCCATACTGAGACTGACCAAATATTCTTTCTCTATCAGTGGCCGAGAGCAGATATTTAAGGAGCACTGCATTTTTAAAGTTCCTGGAATTCATATATGACACTTTCACATAAAGTTATCTCACTCTCCAGCTCTGTATCTCCTGAGATAGCTATAATTTCTACATATGTAATAAATTTCTACAGGTTTATCTTCTGTGAACTTGTCCTATTTTCTTTTCAACCAATGTATGTGCATCTGGTTGTAAAAGATAAATGGTTTTAAGGAGAGAAATGTCTGGGATTAGTCTAATTCTTTTAGATTTAACCAAAAGGTCTGCCATTTCTCCGTATGTTGACTGTGCTTATTAGCTATGAATTTGGGTATTTTAGTGGAAGAGTAGGGCATTGGTATCTCAGTGGCTCACATGCCAAATGGAAAACAGATATCCCTTTGACTGAAGCCTTCATAAATACAAAATACTACCTACAGGAACAAGGCACAGCTTTAATACTTGGTTTGAGAGGGCCATCAAAAACTTACTTTTGTTTTGCTGCTCAATTAGTGCTGTCATTCACTGAGGAGGTCCTACTCAGGAGACTGATACGAAGTTTTGCTGTTGGGATAAGGGGCTGTTTGGGCAAAAGCTTATGTATATAACCTGTCCTTCCTCTGCTTTTTCCCTTTGTTGCTTTGAATATATCCTTTCTGATAATTTCAGCTGTATTATCTTGATTTTGCAAACTAAACTTCTGGGCAAAACAATGTCTTTCAGTAGTCAAAAACATGTAATTTCAATTATACCTCAAAAAAAAAAAATCACAAGGTGTCCGTGTGCACTTACAGAAATGCCTGTGTGCACTGTTTGACAGGTGTATCTCATAAGGTTAAAAATATGGGGGGGTGCTTTTGTTTTTCTAATGTAGCTGTTAATAGGAGAGGGGAATGCAAATCTAACAAAGAATAACTAAACATGCTCTTTGAATCTCACTTCACAACAAACACCAAAGACTAGTGCACAGCCACCTGTTAACATAGTAGGAAAGGTTAGCAAGTGTGCGCTGTTCTGTACTAAATTATTTTGCTCTCTTAAATCAGAGTTAACTGGTTCAGAGATTGTTTTATTTGAATAGATGGATCCTCTTTTAATTGCATTACTCTTGCTGGGATAGGAGATACCTTTCAGTTTCATGCTCATTTAGGCTTTCTGAGGCACTACAGGCAAGCTGAGATAATAGTTTGGAGGGGTTTGGGGTTTTTTCATCTAGCAGTCACTAAAAAAATAAGAATTAATTAAGCACAGTGCTTATTAAAAATCATTCCTGATCTTTTCAGTGTATGCTCACAGTTTCAACATGTGTGTGCTAACAGGGCTTGCATAAACATCTTGAGTGATCTGTAGAGGGGAATAAGAGGATGACTTATATGCGATACCTCATGCCAACATAAAGTTTCTTCAGTCTGCACCTTCTTTAGTTCTAGTACAACTGTTTTTATCAGTATGTATCCCTTGTATCATTGTATTGTCTGTTCAGTTTTCATAATATTACATCACAGCTTGAAAACCTGAATACATGTAAGCAAACATGATATGGTACTACTCTAAAGAAGGAAGCTTTTCAGTTGTTTGCTGGTGTTGGTTGGCTCTGCGTACTTGTATGTAATCGAGATATTTGCAGGTTAAGGGAATGGGGTTGCTGACAGGCAGTACCAGGCTCAGGAAATATGGGCAAACCCCATACTGTGATATTAGCACAGTGTTTCGATCCAGAAGAGTAGGTAACTAGCATGTACGCAGTCAGGTTAAGAATTGGGGTGAAGGGATGCCCAAGCATCACTGTGGCTTAAAAGGTCTGAAGTTCAGCATAGGGGAGTCTTATTTTCTGAAGACTGGGCAGGCCTGAGACTCCCACTTCTTGCTGACCCACTGGGGTGTCTGAACACATAGGCTAGAGGTACTCTGTACTGCCTGTTCTGGGGTCTGCAGGCAGGGGCCCGTGACAGCTGGGAATAAGTTGTTCAGCTTGTACAGGTCAAACATAAATGGAAGTGAATTCTGCGTGTGAAACACTTGCGTTTCTTTCCCTCTTCATTCTTCTGAATAAGGCAAGGACGCATCAATTTGCCAATCCATACTTTCACTATCTGTGTGAAACGGAATGTGTTTGCAAAGCGCACTGTGATAAAGATAAGCTGCTTTTCCCCCCTTCCTTCCTGCACCTGAAATCCAGGTGGGTAAATCTCTAATGCAAACATGAGCTGCAGAAGCTGAGGAACAGCAGCTTCTCCTCAGCAGAATGTCAAGATAAGCTGGTAAACTAAATAAACCTGAACTTCTTTCTGTGTCCGTGCTCGACAGCACAGAAGAGAAAGCAAAGTTTGGCTTGAAGCATAGGGAAATTAAGCTTCTGCTTGCAAATTTAAATGACTTAATACATGAAAGGGTATGGAAAGTAAAAATCTTAATTTATGTTGTTACTCAAGATACATTAATAGGATAATGAGGAAAAAGTTTAATTACTGGTATTTATAGTGTGTCTGCAAAGCCTACCATTGTTTTCTTCCTCTCTAATTTGAAGGTAGCAACACAGCAGTTGAATCCTCATTTGACCTCCCGTGCCTCACTCTTCAGCTCAGTGGTTTCCCTGTAGAAACAAACCGACACTGCCTTGCTTGATTTTTCTTCAATCAATATGAGTGTGGCACAACACAAATTACACAGTCAAATAGTATTAAAGAAAAGCTTATCTATTGATACAGGCAGCTAGAGAAACCGGTTTCTATCTGAGAGCTTTCAAAGTATTTTTTACCAGTGAAATGGGACCCCATGGAATGAGTTGTGTATTTTGTTACTTTTTTAGATGCAGACGTTCTTTTCAGCTGGTTTTAGCAGCATCAAATTCCTCCGTATAAAAGTCTGTAAATGACTGCTACTGTACATCTAAAATGTAGCAGAATAAAAATATTTATGCATATATTTCTGTAAATTTTAGAACCAGCCCTCAGAGGTTATGCATTGTGAGAGTGCAAGTCTACAGCAGCAAAACTGTTAATTTGCCTGACTAGAAATATTAACCATACTATATCAAATAACTGCCAGGGCCAATTCCCCACCATTCCCTGTGACTTCATTTTAATTGATTTTTTTTTTTTAAACTTCCAGCTTCTGAGATTTCGTTTACTCTGACAGAATATTTATTAAATGTGTAAAAAGAAAATTGTTTGGTAAATCGTTTCTGAGAGTGTTTTTTATCTTCCGTAAATTGGTGGCTCGTTTAACATTTTCCATCTACCTTTGTTTTCCACCCCTTTGCTCTGCCTCATTTGTTTCCTTATTGGATTTGGTGATTAAATACTGATCAGCTGCTGGTCTGATCAGCTGTGTGTATTGCTTGCTTTTAAACATTGTTCATATACACCCTGAGGACAGGGTTGCACACACAGTTATGAACAGTGGTACCATTTGATCTGTTTTACAGATGGTGGTGAGCTCGACAAGGAACATGTGTAAAACTGATCATGGAAATAGACCTCTGTGTTACAGCAGAAATAAATGATACCCAACAGTCCGAAAGGGCTGTCGGTTGGTTGCTTTACATGGCAGAGCTGTAGTTTGTGTGCAGGTCTCTGATGATAAACAGAATATCGGTAATGCTTTTATGAGGATTTTTTCTGTCTTGTTCTCTTTTTTCTTTAAGATACTATATATTCTGCTATAATAGTGTACAGTCCGTCATGTATTGCTGTGAAGGTTGGTGAAGGAACATGTAGTTTACATGCAAACCTAAATGATTGTTTTCTCTTTGAAAAGCAGAGATAACTTGTGCAACTCTAATACTGCTAAGTGCTACCTCTGAATGATTTAAACAAAACAGGATAATAAAGGAAATCCTCTCAGGATTTTGACTGTACTTCAGTCAGAATACCTGTCTGTTTTCTGGGAGATAAAAGATTTTATTGCTTCCTGAAACAATTTCTGAATAGCAAAATCCTATGAATTCACTGGAATTTTAACAGGAACAAGAGACATCTTAAAAACTGCTGTTGTGTACAGTCTCAGTCATGGGAACCATGATGAATTCATGATTTTTGGTAGACTGGTACAGTTGGTTACAGGGCTTACTTCAGCACTCCACGATTCAAGTTCAATCCTATTCTAAGTCCAGTGCAATCAGTGTATTTACAGTGGTGTAAAGCTGGAACATCACAATGGCAAAACATACATTTTTATTTGCTTGCCCGTAGCTATATAAGAACGGTGTCTACTGACTCCAGTGAAACCCTGAATAGTAATTCCAGAGCTGGATTTGTCTTAATTTTGTATCCCTGTTTCTGATCTGTATTCAGAATGAACTGAGCAGTTAAATAATTCTGTAAAGTGTTGGTTCTTCCAAGGACAATTTAAATCTCTTTGTTGGCTTGGGGATAGTAATGCCGGTCTGGTAACAGTAAGTTTTTCTGCTGTCAAGATTTCAAGCATACTTCTCGACACACCGAGACTTTTTGCAAATATTTACAGCATCTGAGATAATGAATATTAGTTCAGGAATACCGGTGTAATTAAGTCTGCATTAGTAGCTTTCTGTATGTTCTGCAAAGTTATGGTACATAAAACTTTTCAAAGTACCTGATTTGATTTCAAGAGAGGTTTCACTCCTAAGCCCCTTACTCTCTCTCTTTTTTTTTTTTTTTTTTTTAAAATGCTTCTAGGCACTTCTGCCTGTCCTTAATGAACTAAGTAGCTTCAGAAGAATCCAGTCAGTGAGAGTTATGCATCTAAGCCACTTGATCCTTGATAATCTGGGCATGGTGGTCGTGATGAGTATCATTTCACTTCATTTTGAAGTGTGTGGATCTGTGGCAGGTGTTCAGATGCATTCCCTGGCTCTTGCTTCCAACTGCTGATGAATTTGTTTTATCCGTTCTGTCATGTAAAGACAGGTACCAGAACACGATACCTATCCTTTGGTAAATGACCTGATGAGACAAGTGCTCATCACGATGTAGAGAAAGTAAACATAGAGGTGCTTTCCTCGGTCAAGATGGCAGCAGCTATGGGCATGAGGAACAGAGGAATATTGGGCACCTCTGTCATTTTGCGACATGTTATTTGGCAGCTGCAGACCTGCTTATGCTTGGATTATGAGATTGTATCAAATACAACTTCAGATTCAAGAAACTCAATTCTACTCTGGTAGTACTGTAGGCACTTGAACAGTTACGGCTCTACCTTTTGATCGTCTTTGGTAATTTTATTCTTTCTCTTTTATTTTTTTCTTTAGACTTTGTTCATGCTGTAATGCATAGAAAATGCACGAATGCTAGGCAATTAGGCCGTATATGTCTGAAAATCTCTGCATGCATGTACATTGCATAATGCTGCTGGGGATGCAGCTGAACACAAAGCCCCCCAGCCAACTCTGTACCTAGGTCTTGCAGAATCGCTGCTTCTGCATGCCCTGAGTGCGTAACTCCAGCTGGGCTCAGCTTCCCAAGTGTCCTAGCTGGCTGCTCATTCTGACCCAAGTAAAAGTAGGTGGATTCAAACTATGGAGTTCTGAAAACTTTGTAACTTCAACTTAATGGTTGGACTTGATGATTTTAAAGGTTTCTTCCAACCTAAATGATTCTGTGATAATAGGAGCCTTCCCTATTATACTGTGGGAAGAAGCATTTACACCATCTAACTTCAGTGCCCAAGTTAGATTCTGATGAAGGTTAAACACAAAGCCCTCCTAACCTATATGTTTATATGTCTTAATGTTAAGGAGTCAAATATCCTTCCCTGCCAACACACTGTGTTTAATAGTATGGGTTCTACTATAATATAAATTGATAGTAATTTATCTTGCACATATATTATTGTACAAATAGGTTGTATTTTTTCTATAGTTTTAGCAGCTTTTCAGATTTTTCTGCATTCTTAACTTCTCAGCACAGTTGTGTTTCATAGTTATTTCCTGAAAATTATTTCCCTCTTTGTTTGGCTGGAAAGTACATTAGCCATGGTAACCGCATAAACATGTTTGTATAGCAAATGGTAAAACTTCAATGAATGGAGTTTGCGTCATTACCTGTCAGGACTGCGGAAGATGAGTAGTTAACTGAGTAAGTAACATGTAACATTATCATCGACGGAACACTTCTTACCATTAAGCCTTCAATCTCTTATTCAGCTGTCAACACATGGGCACTTTCTGGAGCCAAGTTCTCTCATGCTGTGCACTGCCTGCAGCTCGCCTGAAGCTCAACTTTGACTAAAAGTGTTGATTTCGCTTCTTTTAGCCTTGTTCTCATTTAGCGTTAAAACCTGCTTAGAGTCTGCCTTTTATTCTGTAAAGTACACATGCATGTGTCATCCCTCGCACACTTCTGATGTGAAGTTAAGGTGCTCAAAAGATATGCTAGTAATCTTAATGAATAATTGATTACAGAGGAGTCTGGCAGTGTTAATTGTGAGGTGCAGCTGAGCGAATGCCAAAACAAAAGCTTTTCTAAATGTTTCCAAAAACCTTGTAAAGTCTTTAGCATTGAGCAACAGGGTCAGTGCACTGAAGTGGAATTTAAAGGAGGTTCTTGAATGTAATGGGTTTTGACTTCCCTTTGTCATGTGCCTCAGTGCATCATTGATTGAGCACTCATTTGTTAAATCAGCTGTATTTTTTGCCATTTGTAAGAGCATAGACACTTACTGCAGCCTTTTTCCCTTTAAACACAAGTTTCTCGTCTTAATCACAAGCGCAAATAAGTTTTTATCTAAGATGATGAATTTCTGAAGCAGAGGCGTGTGAAGATGGTCTTAAGGAAACACACTGTGAGCTTTTATTTTCTTAACTATTAGAAGAACAGGGAAAGATCAGGGATACACTTTAGCTGAAACATCAATAATCCATGTCTTTAAATTCAGCTCCCAGCAAAATGCTCAGAAATGATTTTATTTGGAAAGCTCTAAATGGTGTGCATTGAAAGAGTAGTTCATGGTAACCAGTGTTTAAGAAGTGAGCGAGGGAAACCTGGGGGTTAAGGAACAAGCAGTGTACTGTACCTGTGCAGCGATGAGAGATGGTCTCTGATTAGTGGAAAGGCTAATTACCTGGAGCGTTCAGGAGTGCTGTAGGTGCCATGCATACCTGATTAGCGTTCTGACAGCAGGGCAGAAGAAAGAAGACCTTGAGAATGTGCCAAAAATATCCCTTTATGCAAGCAGATGCTATTACCCTTGGAAGAGAATAGTCACTTATCCAGAATGGTTATTGCTGCTAGTAATAAGTATTCTAGAGATGGGCCATCAGCTTCTGAGAAATGCACATGTACAGTATTTAATAGAGCAGTCACTTGTCAAATCTGGAAGTGTTCATCTTGATGCTCTATGCTTGCTGGATAAATGACCAAATCAGATTTATTTGCCAATTGTCATTGTAGCTCAGGGTCTGAGCGAGTAGTCAGTAGTTGTGGGGAATGGAAAACAAGCTAATGTTTGGAGTTTTTTCCATGTCGATACTAGTAATGAAGTTAGAATTAAAATTAAAAGTTCTTCAAAAACACATCTATGACAAAGTGCGGAGAGTCTCAGTGTCCTGCTGGGTATAAGCTTAAATGTTAGGTACACTTGGAATTCAGCCCTGTGGAGGATTATACTTGCAATCTTTTTGGAGGAGATTTTGAGGAGGGGGGAAAAAGGGAAAGGAAAGAGAGGAACAGAAAGGAAAAAGCCTCCAAGACTGGGGGAAAGAAAAGCCAATCATGTTGACAGCAGGATTTAAAGCTCCTCAAATAGCATGGAGTTTAGCACTGTAACTGCCTAGGTATGATTAGAGTGAGGAAGGATGGAGAAACAATCTTCACCTCTGACACCACTTCTTTTTTCAAACAAACCTTTCTGCAAGGTGCAGAATGCCTTCTCTTTCTGGGAGGAGCTGTAAATGCTCAGCGCCTTCAGGCTTGGGCCCATAATGAGCAGCAATTTACCACAAAGTTGCTGGCGAGTAGAAAGACAGTGCATTTTCTTGTGTCGTCGTGAATCGTGATAAAATTTGATTGTGACCACGACTTGATAAACACGTTTTGTTTTGCTGGCAAGTACACTGCAGTGACACCTGCTAACGTTGCAAAGGCTGTCGTTCCCCCCAGCAGAGCCCCTTGCTCCTAGACCCACTCTACAGGTACCTTGCAACTTAAGCTGCTGTTCTCACTTCTGATACTGTCAGGCGCTTGGGGACATTTCCCTTTCTTCTCTCTCTGGCTCCCTAGGCTCTATCAGAAGTGTGAATCTGAAACCAAACAAAATAAAGCTTCAGCCCACATCTTTGCTCAGCCTTTACATGTACATTTTCCTGTTTTGAGCTCTTTTAAACTGCAGCTATCAGAAGGAATAAAATAGTGCATCACCTAGTAGAGTACTGAAGTGATCATCCAAGCAATTTTCTTCTCCCTGAAGCCAGACAGCCAAAGCTTTTTATTACTGACTGACTGAACTTGCTGTGTCTGTCTAGGTTGCTAGGCCACCTTGTTGTCACGATTTGTGATGTGAGAGGCTTTTGATTGTAGGCAAACCAGAAATGCTAATTTAAATATAATACTTATATTTTAAAAACTCTTACATAAAAAATAACCCACCAGGTTTATATTATTCTTTTTTGTTTGCGCGCATGTGTGTGTGTGTTTAAAACTCCAGTAGGCGTCTGGCATACTGATCTTGGAACTTTTCAGTTCAGGCACCTTCTCAGTAAAAGAGTGTGGTTAAAAAACCCGAACTTTCAAAGTCTTTAGACTTCAGCTCATTTTCAGCACCAATATTGGGAGCAACCATCCCACGTTATTGCTACTTTTAGCCTACAGGATGGTTATTTCTGCTGCGTGTATGAGCTAGGCTCATGTCATTGTACCTGATCCAGAAGTGAGAGGGATAATGGTATTTTTGCCTTTTAATAACAGGGTCTTGATTTGCCCACTGCAACGTTACACAAACCTGCATTACGTGCTTTTGCATTGCCTGTAATTGCTTTGTAGGTAAAAGAAACAGATATGTGTAATTGTAAATAACCAAAGCAGTTGTTTTTTTGACTCTTATCACCTGTGTGAGGATGCAGCAAAACTTCAGAAAAAAAAAATAGAAAATTGAGTCTTTTCCCCACAGAAATGACACTTGGAGTGAAAAGGTCTGATACTAAACTGGTAGTGAGTAAACTAGTGGGTAAGGATCCTCTCTCTAATGAAACATACTTTCATTCCTAGGCAGCCAGGAGCTGTTGTCTTTCTCATTTGTAAGGTATCATCTACAGAATGCGAGCAGAATCTGTACTTAACATCAAGGTGGGGCTATTTAACCCTCCCATGTTATGGGTATTAAAACTGACCTGTCATGGATGACTATTAGTTATTAGCAGCTAATACTGAGTCGGATGCTGGGTTGGATTTTGTAATTTTCAGAATGTTTATAGCTGGTAGATCAAAATGATGTGTAATGCTAATTATTAGGTTGCATATCTTGATTTCTGTTAGATCAGCGAGGCAAACAATGCATCTAAGAACTACTTTGAAAACAGGTCAGTTGTTAATCTTAGGATGGCTTAAATTTTGCAGCTCTCTCCACAATTCCCATGATCAGGGTAGAGGTAGCAGGTGATTTACTTATTCTGCAGCTTCTTTGGAGGAGTACTGTCTGCCTCCCACCAGGTGAAACAGTTCATGAAGAGTGTTAGACACACAAAAGACACCCAAGCAAATTTCTTTTTGGTTAGAAAATCCTAGAAATCCTCAGTAAAAACTAAGGGCCTTATGGATATGTTTTGTCCCTTCAGCTAATGGGGTTCTGTGAATGTGTGTGCCATGTCATTTAACTGCGTAATTACATGGGATTTCACTTTTAAAAGGAATGTGTTCTATTTGTAGAATGAGAATTATTCTGGATACGTTATTCTGGGGCCTTTGGCAAGTTAAGTAAACAAATGGTCTAATCCCACACTGTGAAATTCCAGCCTTGCAGTGGTTCTTTGGGAAGAGCCGGGGCAAAGCCTCAAGGAGGAGTCAGAGAAGAGCTGCCTAGGGAGCTGGCTTTTCCCAAGGGCAGAGGACACTGAGGACTCTTGTCCTAAAAAGGGGAAGGTAGAAATCTTGGATAATATCTTTTAGTTATTCCCTCGTTTTATCTCCTGTAAGTAGGAAACGCCTTCCAAGTTAATACTGCCTTGCCATTTGAGCTCTTGGGAGCTTAAATCAAAACCAGCCTTTCTTGTGGGGGCTGTGAGGGAAATATATTCTCTTCCTTTGGTTCCAGTCTCACATGCCAGCTCTCTTCCCTGTCTAGGCAGTCTCTGCTAGACTAGGGCTGTTTTGTTTTCAGAAACAATTTTCCCCCTCTGGAAATATTCTATTATGTTACTGAGTCAAAGATCCACATTTCAGGGCAGATGATTTAAATGCAAAAGCAGTATTCATATCAGACAGGGGAAAAGCAGGCTCCTTGTGATGGCAAGTTTGAGCAGCATAACCCATACAGCAAATTCAAGTACAAAGCCAAGTTTTGTTTGCTGCCCTACCCTTTTCTTTCTTTTTTTCCCCCCTTTTGTTTCTTTAAACAGTTCTTTAGGCTGCCTCTGCCTGATTTTCACCTTTCTACAACTTACCTGCTGCAGTACGCCCAGAGTGCGCTGATGTTACTGCTCCCAGGTAAAGCGTGCCATGCTATCTTTCTCAGAGGACACGCCACAAAAAGCTCGCTGCAGTGGACATGGGCTTCGGTGCTCATTGCCATGCTCAACCTCACAGCAGAACCCTGCCTCTTGCTGCGCTCAGGGGATATGGGCAACGCTGGGCAGCCTGAGAGCCTTCCTAGGCAGCACTCCTGTCTCCTTGCAGTGGCAGAGGGTAGATCTGAGCCAGGCAGTATGGACTTGTGGAGGTGAGTTTCAGCGAGGTGGATTTTCCTTGGACCTGCCAGCTCCAAATCAGCGTAGACAGAGCTCTTTTGATGTGACAGCACTGTAGATTCAACCAGTTTCCTGCGTGCTTCAAAGTGGTTGTCAGCTTCTTCAGCAGTGGAAGGAGCGATTGAGGATGCTGTGCTGAGGGACAGGCTGCTCTAAGCGATGCCTTGGCTCAGGAGGTCATCTGTGACTTGAGCGATAGCTTGCAGTTGGACAAGTGCACCATTCTTTTGTCTTGAATGTGAGATTTGTAGCTAGTGAATAACATAAAAAAAAAAGAACATATTTGAAGCAGTTTAAAAAAAAAATTACAAGATATTCCGAGACTCGTATGGCATTGATAACAAGAACAGGGATTTTGGCCCGTCCTACTATATATGAATAAACCCTTGCATCTTCTTGTTGCAGATGTGCTTATTGAGCACGTTAAACTCTATTAAACAGATTGTCTCCTCCATGGGGATAGCCAAAACAACACAGAAGTTGCATGCTCTCAACCTTGTGTTTGGACAGTAGTCTAGAAGAAGGATGGCTGAGCACTTGCAAAACCACAGAAACATGTCAGTAGGAGAAAAAGCAGTTCTTACTGATAGGATAGAATTGGTGAAATGAATAATAATCAGTCTAGTTGTGCTGAAGTATATTTGGAGTTAGAACCGAGGAACAATTCTTCTGCTATAAGGTAATTTTGTAACTCTTTAAACAGAATAAAGTTTCCTTTAAGTAACTGATGTTAGTTTAATCAGCTAATTTAAACAGAATCACATTTCTGAGGTTTTGAGCTTTTTTAATGTTAATGTGCTATAGTGTGTACTTGTAATTTTTGAGTTGTTTTATCTGCCACAGAAAGGTGGTTTATGGTCCTTTTTCCTTATTCAGTCATTAATAACATATTCGACCTATTCAGCGATTTATGCACAGTTCAATTCAGCTGAATGCTATACTATCCCATTCTAAGCATTAAAAACAGTTATAACAAGGTAACATTAGGTCAGAACACAGTTAGCTCTTTAAATCATATTATTGATTGCTGTTTTGTGAAGATTTTCCTCAGTTGTGTTTAAACCATGTGCTTTTATTTGCTACTGGCTTCTAGAAAAGACGGTCTGGCAACTTAATTTGAATTGAGATGCCTTGCTTGTGATGCCCGTTGAAAGTACGTGCTTATATGGTTTCATTTCTTGTACAAATTATCATGTTCCAGGCTTTTTGAAGACAAGGCTGCATCTTTGGTTATGTATGTCTTCGGAAGTGGAGAATGTTTACTCATCTACTACAGAAGTTACTACGGAAGATAACGTTTTTATTAATTTATTTTCTTAATACAGGACTTATTCTGGAATTTATGTAGATGGGTTTACAACTGGGTTTTCGATCAGTTTAGTTTGTGTGTCCTGTAGACATTTTGTAGTCTGCCACCCACCCTCCCCCGGGGGTGGATTGGTAGTATACCAGCTGGTGTGTTCTGTTCGTAAAATGTGAGATAATCACTCCTGTAAGACTACAGTCCTAATGTCTGTAGAAATGTATTTGGGAACACTGAAAAGATATCATAGATAGAAGAACCGCCTCTTTTTTTAATAATATTATCTAGCTCATTTATTAAGATCTACATATTTTTTCATGATGCTGTTTCTTTCATTGATTATGTGTATATGTTTTCGCAGGAATTAAGCTGCTTCTTCAAGAACAATTTTGAGACTGAACTTGCTGGATTCCTATCAAAACAAACCCATTTTTTTCCTCCCTCTATTTAAACCATGGCAATTGACTCTTCTTGAGTATGTATTCATTATCTTAAAATAGAAAGAACCTCCCCTCCCTGTGCTCAGAACAAACATTATTGTTGAATTCCCAGCTCTAGGAGAATACTGGTTGCATTACAAGCAAATAATTTTCCGTACTGTATGGTGGAAGAAACTGTCAATTAGTATGAAAAAGGTTAATCATATTACCCCTTTTAAAACACCCCTTTGTTTTGCCTGTCCGGTGTTTGCAGAAGAAGACACAATCAAATGGTGAACCTGTGTTTTTTGTTCCTTTTCAAAAATCCCTGACAAGCCCATGACACAGGCTACTGCTGTAGCTGTACATTTCTATTCATTATTGATGACTTGGGGCCAGGCAGGCAGCGCAGAACACAAGCAATATAGATTACCATATTGGGGGCTGGGTCTGGGGGCTGGGGGGGGGGGGGGGGTCGTGTATACGCATGTGCGCTCACACATGCGTGTTTGCATTTTGGTTGGGTTTGGCCTTTGAAATACTCAATTCTGGAGGAAATCTGGGAATAACAGTGGAAACATTGAATGAGCTTTGTGATTCCTTTTAGGAAACAATTCAGGGCACTTAGACGAAAGGAGAAAAAGAACGTATGAATGAGCTCATTCTCAAACTCATGATTAATAGCTTAACTTTGCAGCAGGCTTGGAAATGGTCCTGAAGGGTCCTGAGCATCACTTACCCTGGGGATTTGAAGGGCATTTCTCACCTTACAGAGTGTAGTTAGCACATTTTCCTTACAAACCCAATGTAAGCTGTCTACTTTATCTATAACAAATAATTATAGACAAACTGTTCTACTTAAATAGTTTCCAGGTACAAGGAAAGCTTTAGGAAAAAGAAGTAAAATCAATTTTGGTAACTGCTTGTAACTGCTCATTTCTGTAGTACTTGTCATAGCTTTTCTCTCAGGTTTCTGTAAATTTTCCCTTACACTTCTGTTTTCCTTCACACAACCGATTATCACGGTGGGAAAAGTTAATCTGCAGTTTAGTTAATTCAAAGCTTAATGTGTTAAAATATTTTTAAACAGTCAACAGAATAGAACAGTGAGTGCTAGAGGGTGGTCAGGTCCAGTTCACAAGGGAGGACAGAAGAGGCTTGTAGTGACCTTGCTCTGTCGGATCTCTGACTTTGGACATCGTTGTTTCAGTTCTGTTTTACATGTAGAACCCTTTAAAGTAAGACCAGTTCAAAGCATAAAAACTGCTTTCTCTTGTTTTGGGAAGGAGAGGGAAGAAGCCATCCCAGTGGAAGGGGGCCACTTAGCTATTCCTGCAGTCAAAGCAGGATGTCTGCCTAGTGGATTCCTTCCATCTCTGTGGTGCTGGTTTCTCTTGTGGTGACTCGGTGCGCTTCAATGCGTTTCAAAATACAGAATCAACTGTATGGCTAATTTAACAGTACAACTTCTGGTTTAGGAGGTTCCTTTCCCTGGAAGGTCCCACAGCACCATCTAGTGCGCCATCCTTCCGTACTGCTCAGGGTTTTTGTGATAGCAGAAGTGCTGAGGCTGGCATGTCTTGCTAATAATGACTTCTCAGTAATTAAAACTAGGATTTTCTGATTACTCGATGTACATTCAAATACAGGAGAAATTTAGAACCTTTGTAACTTTATTCTGCAAGAAAACAGGCTTAAGAATTGGGTTGGAAAATAACTTTTCTTCTAAAATGTGTACATTACCGCATTTCTGTTTTCTGTGTACAAAACAAAGGAGAAACTGTGGTGCATCCTTAACGCTTTCACTTACCCTAGTCCCCAAAGCACGTACCTGTAAATTTATTATATCCTTATTATGTATTAAACTCTTTATCAAGAAAGGGCCATGCTTTCACTTAGAGACACCCTAATCCTCCAAGCTGCATGTCTTTCCTTCTCAGTCCCACAGAGGTCATGCTAAATGGTGGGGGAACCTGCTTGCATTGTAGAAATCACAGGATTGGGTCAAAGTGATTTTTGCAAAGACAAGGGATCTCTGAAAAATGCACTAGTGCAGATGATCGAGAAGTTCCTTTCTCCCTCTTATGCCTCCTCTAGGGAAGGTCCCCCTGATGGTAGTGTATAAAATCAGTTCCTATGCTGCATACAGGATGACAGCGATCTTGTTCTCCGCTGATGCTGCATGAGAAATAAACTTGAATAGGAACAGACAATGGTTTAATGAGCTGGAATTAGGAAAAGTATTGTGCATATGAGGAGGTTTTAAAAGATTCACACTGAGGTGGGAGGTAAAGGAGAGGAAGAAAGGCTTTAGGCCAGGAGTGATGGTCAGCAAAAGCGACTGAAGAGGAAATAGGATACAGTTGGAGCTCCACGCTTGGCAGTATCATTGAATGTGCTGAAGATGTTAACAAGACTTGAATGTGTTGCACAAGAGAGGCAACAAAAAATTGCAGGAAGGTGTTACAAGTTTGAGTGGGGACTATGGCTTGATCCCATTCCAGATAGGTGCAGAAAGGCCCACCAAAATCTCCTTTGGACACGTACAGCGTTGCAGGGCTGCTGCAGTAGCAGGAGGTTGCAGCACTTGGGAGGTACGGACAGAAGCAGTGTCCCCGGCAGCACCCCCCCCACCTATTGTAGGAGCTGTTCACACTCTGCCAGACAGTTCCCATCTAACTTAATTTCATTTAGTTATTTTTAAAATACTGATAATAGGGATTATGAGGCTTCAGAATATTTGGTGGAAGCACTCATTTCCAACTCTTGATTCAGATTTTTGTTATATTTTGTGCATCATTCCAGGTACTATTCCAGTACTACCTGCAAAGCCCCAAGAAGTTTTTATAGTTGCTTTAAAACTTCAGGGTTCTTACTACTGTGGTCTTAACTATTCTGTTGCTGTGTAAGAAGAAAATTTCTAATGTGTTGAAGATGCCCTCTGCTGGGAAGCCAGGCAAGTGAGGCTTAGATGGTTTTACCTTCCTGAAATTCTCCTTTCTTATGCTAGCTTAACATTCAAACCGTTACTGGAACCGCACCCCCTCAACCATCCTGAAACAAATGCTTTCTCCTGTTGGTTTTATTTTCTTATACTCAGTCGGTGAGAAGTGTAGTAGTGTTACTGGCAGCAGTTCAGATCACTTTATTTCTTAGCTTCTAGGTTCTCTTGTATCGGAAGAACCAAATTCTGGCTGCTTGCATTGGTTTTGATTCCATTTCAGTTTCATACCTGCATGAAATGTGTGTGAGGGGAACACCTGCAATTATTTCATTGATATGAAATCTCTTATTTTGTCTCCTTTGATAAAGCAAAAGCTATCTTGAAGTAGCGCTTCTAATTTTACAGTTTTGTTATTAAAATCCAATGTTGCCCTAATTGGATGAGTTGCAGCTATTGTTGTGGTATTTATTTATTTATAATGATATTTGAATTAAAGTTATGTAGAATTGTATTTTCAGTTTTGTATTGTAGTTCATTGCCTGGATGTTGTACAGTGTTTATGAATTTAACAAAAATGTGCGAATTCATGCTCTTCCTGTTTTTTCAATGTATTTTCAGATTTTCTTATTATTTATTATGGAAGGATGGGTGTATTTAGCATCCTAAAAAGCATCGATTCATAAGCTTTTGTTCTTCCCAGCATTCACATTGGTCATTTGATTTAAAACAAGACAAGAAAGAGCTAAATTACATATTTTATTTGAAGTTCTACAGTTGTCTAAGCCTTCTCAGAACCAGCAACATCATTGCGGTAGCTGACAGAAAAGGGACCTATGGTAGGAGACTTTTAGAAGCCTGTGTGTTCCACCTGAAATGATTTTAAAATAAGTAAGTTGGAAAACAAAAGGCAAGTGATTATTTGGCATCAGGAGCTTCTGTGATGTCCACAGGGGAACAACACAGAGATGCTGAGTTGCATCATGGGGCAGTGACAGAAATTACAAGCGCCAGAAAGTGCAGTTCTAATGTAATCTCTGAGATTGCAAGAGATAAAAACCAAGTATTTGTGTCATTTACATGGACGTGAAGCTTGAAAGGGGGGGGAAACGTATGTTTTGTTGTGGCAATCCAGTTCAGCTTCTTATTCAACAAAACATTGTCATCTCCAGTGGGAGATTCCAGAGGGACGAAGTGAACAGCAGAGTTTGTCTAGCAATGCTTACACAAATATTAAAAACTATTTAAAGAACCCAGCAAAAGGCCATCTCAAATAGGCTCCTGCAGCCACTTGATCCAAATACTAATGCACTGAAATGTTTTCAAAACACTTTGAGTTACTGACTTGAACTCATCGTATTAAAATGGTTTAGTACTTGAAAACTGAACTACGCAGAAAGCCCAGTTGCCTATGTGACCCGATTGTCAGGTCCTTTTCTGTTAGGAACCCTCTTTTCAGCCCATACCAACAGCATCACAAGAACTTGCCTAGTCCCAACTTGACTTTTAGTGGTTTTTGCTCTTCTGCTTTGGAACCAAGTAAGTGTATTTAGCGTAGGGGGTTTTGTCTTGTTCTGTGGTGTCTGTCAAGAGGTTCTGCAGAGTTCCAAAGAAGGTGAGTGAGGACAGGTGGAAAAAAGACAACGACAACTCATTTCTGAGGGTTTTGGCTGGTTATCCAGGTGTGTGAAATCCCTGTTTCAGCAGGAGATGTTCTTTATATGATGTGTAAAATTACGACTACTGCAAAGCAGTTTGGCATGGCACTGTATTTTAAACCAATTTATTCAAGAGGGTGCATAACGTAGTATCACAGCTAAAAAGCAATGTTTTACAAAGGTGTCACGTCACAATGGAATTCTGAAGCTCTGACCAGACTGAGAGGTGAGGGTAGGGGGAAGTCTTGTATTCCTTTATTTGAATAGACTGAGAGTTGGCTTTGAGTGCTGTCATGGTCTCTACAGTCTCTATCATGTTCTTGAAAACACTGAACAATAAGCTTTTTGACCTTCAGGAGAGCCCACTTTTTTCCTTTGTGACAGTACCAGATTTTTTGAGAACATCTGTTTATCTGTGTTCTGTCAGAACTTTGGTCCTAGCCGTCCATTGCTCACAAACGTACCAAATTCAGACCTAGAATTACTTTTCTAGAGGCAGGGTTATCTTTTTAAATGTAAAACATTATAAAGTTGTCTGCAAATTTGTCAAAAACAAAATAAAGAAAAAAACCCTATATTTTTAAAAACACGCATCCAAGCACTAAAGCAAGGAAACAATAGACATAAGAAATAGAAAATTACTGTTTCAAGGAGAAGTCTACCTCTCATACTGTAATCAGATTATTTTGTCGGGGGGGGGGGGGGGGGGGGGGGGGGGGGGAGGAGAGGGAGGCAGGCTGCGGTTTTTTTTTGTTGTCCTTTGTTTTCCAAAACGTGCCAGCGACTCTTGAAATAAAACTGTGCGAGAAATACTGCTCTACTCAGATGAATATTGAATTTCAGTTCTTATTCATGCTTGTCTTCTGATGAAATTATCCACAGTTCCTAGACGTTTTTCTCCCACCTTACCCTATCAGTAGTAATGGAAATGCTGCCCAGTTAACTTTTTACTAACCTTTATTCAGTTTATAACATAATAGTGCTTACACTTGAGCTCCTGTTTGTGTCCTGCTCTGATGAAGCATTCAAGAAGATGTGTGGCAGCTTTAAGCATGGGTAGATAATTGATTTCAGAAAATAGAAAAACTGTATTACAAAAACTGGTGGGTTTTTTTTTTTCTTTCTAGCCCTGCTTCTTAAGACAAATCAGACACGACTTTGGTTAAGGTTTTTTTCACTATTAATTGCCACATGCGTGTCATACTGATGACCTGTAAGAACGAAGAAAAATTGCATGGGAAATTTGTGGGTAAAGGAAACGAAGGAAAGTTCACATGTATTTCATGCCTCATTACAATAATCCTTACTCGTCTTCTACCATGTGTCCCTCTGGATCTGTGCCCACCTACCTCTTACTATTTGCATAATTACTTTCTTAATGATTTGCCATCATAATTTAAAATGCATTATGTTACTTCCTTTTGCTGTCCTATCTGTCAGCCAGTTATATGTACTGAGTTTCCATGTTCTTTTGGAGAATAAACACCTCTTAATATCTGCTCTACAGCAGTGCTGTACTGGATGAAACCTTATGGAAAACCTCTTAACATCTTTATCTGTAATTAATAATTAAATTGATTTCCAAGAATGTCCTTGCTGTTACCAAGTGTTTTTGCACATGCTTGCACACACAAACCTGTATTTAAACTCTCTAATTAAGACATGTTTCATTATCTTTACCGTAAAACGAAATGTGTTCATAGGTATCTGACTATTCAGACTCCTGTGTTGTATCAGTGTCTCGGGTCAGGCTGAGATTTTTTTCTTCTCTTTCCACTAAAATCATTGAAATATATTCAGTCAGTCTTTCACATCAGAGGTGTAAATGGATTTCTTGAAAGTTTTTCTGCTGGTAGCAAACGGCAGTCACTTTACAACTTGACTCCGTTGTGGGCAGCAGTCGGAAAGCTTAACACTCCACCCAAACTTTGAAGATGCTAAAATTGTGTAATGACCTTGCATTCTCAAGGGCAGAGGCGCAGCTTCTGCTGGAAGTGCTAATCTACAATCTGTTTATCTATGTATTTGACAGCAGTCGCCTGGAAAGCAAGGCGGGGAAAAGCATAGTCAAATTTAGTTACTTTTCCCTCTCTGATGGTGTTAGTTTCCAATGAACTCAGAAACGATAGTCTTAATTTTTAGCTTGCGTTGTGCTTTTTAGCCTGTCCTAGCCTTAGAAAGCGGCCACCCTGCCAGCGTCAGAATATACTCGTCGAAGCTTCTGCCAGTGGGTGAGCTGGACTGTGTAGAGTAACTCTTCCACCTTTTCTTTATTCTGAGTGAATCAGATTTCAGTTACACCTTCAAAACCTAAATGGTCATCTGTACTTTCCATCAGCGGGTGTTGGACTCGGTGTGCTCTATGTAGTAGTCTTTAGCGGGTGTGTATTGAGATGTGTCGCATAATGCTTATGAGCGTCCTGAGCAGCACGTTGCTAACGAAGAGGTAGTGTGTCATGTTGAAGTAAGGCAATGTGTGCGGGGAAAGCCAATACCTTTTGTTAGATACGCTGTATTTGTAGTCACGTAATCCCCTCTTCAAACCTGGATCAGAAACCTGAAGAGAAGGGCTTTTGCACATAAAAGCACATCGGCGTTTCCAGGTAATGTATAAATGGGTTTTATGTGCCCAAGGTTTGTCCTCTATCAACCCCACCAGCTGATCTGGTAACAGAGGATCCCCCCCTAACAGATCTTGCCTTGCTTGCACCCGTCACAGTCACCACAGTGCTGCTGACTGAAAAAACCCTTTGCTTTTCGTGTAATCCCAGTGGTTTTTCAAACTGGCACTCCTTCTCAAAATAAAACATTAACATCAAATTACTCTGATTCAGCAACAGCATCTGTTTTTTTAATGTGAACTGGTCTGTTTTGTCAGGTAATAGTTTAGCTTCCCAGGGAATGACGTATGTGTTGCAAATGGGAAAATTCAACTTTGTAAATCCTTTCTGTGGTGAGGTAACAGGAAACTTGCTTCTGATTATTAAGATCACCAGGTTTATTAGCAACATTTTGTCAAGAATCGCTAGAACTGACCTTTTGAATGCTAGCTCCATCAGGAATCTATCCATGATGTATACTAGGATTCTCTTCATCTCTGCTTACGGAATTATGAAGAAGTGTTACCGTCACAGAGGTAACATTTCCTTTTGAGATGTAGGCTTGGAATGATACGTAGGCTTTGTTGCCTATTGTGCTCCTAAAGCAAGTACACACCAAGTCACAGGTCCCATCCTAAAGAGGAAGGACACCATCTTTATTTATCCACAAGGTAAGGGGGAAGGTTGCTTTGTTTTGGGGGTTTTTACTTTTGCATTTCTTTGTAATCTGTAAAAGCTCTATGAAATGTACTGAGGCATGAAGCGTGTAAGAAATGACTAATGGTGCTGAATCAATGAGTTCCTTCAGATTAGAGGAGAGCTGGCTGGACTCACCAGCTGGCAGTGTGCTCTCTTCTCCCTGCACTCAATGCCCATTTGGAGTACAGGATGCTTTTGGCGTATCACCTCCTGCTCCATCCACGCTCCTCTTTGCTCATGCAAGGGTCTGAAGGCAGAACCCTGCTGTAGTGGTGTTCTGCTGCCCTAAAATTAGGGGGTGCTCAGGCAGTATTTGAGCTGTGCAGTGTAGTCATCAATGGGGAAAGGGGAACAAGGGGAAAGTCTGGCTCACCTGTTCTTAGTACTAATTCATAAAAGCTGGGGTTTGGTCATTCTGATGAAGTGACTGTGTTCCATCTACTTATATAGACCTTATTGTCAGTTCTCCATTCTAAGCATCGTAGATGCCACTGTGCGCAAGTGTCAGTTCAGTTCTTGGTTCCTCCTCCCTTCCTCAAGTTTTGTTTCTTCCTCTCCAACTGGTGTTCTTGAACACCTATATTTCTTTATAACTGTTATCAGCATTTTGGGCTAGGCCTCCCTGTAAACGGTGAGTGACTCCCTGAAGCAATTCTTATTGCTTCTACTTCTCTTTCTAGTTTTTTATGATCTATCTCAGCTGTGACATTTGCGAAAAGATAAATGATTATGGATAGCTAGGCTGTGGGGCAGTCAGATATGGCATATATTATTTATTTCAAAATATGTTTTTAAATTCTGCAAAGCCTTCAAGTTGCACAGCTTAACTGTAGCCTCCGCGATCCTTCTTGTTTGCTATCATTTGTAGCGTTTATTTGTTGCATTTTGTCTTAAGAGCAGAATAGGAACTGTGTGTGCCTAATGGGCTGTCTGGATCCGTGACTTTGTGTGAACCCAGAAAGCAAATACAAAACCAGTCGTATAAGATTTTTCTTAATATTAGCTTTCAAAAGATTGAAGTAAAGGTGTGTTGCTCAAGGTTAAATGAAAAGCAGGGGACAACTGCTATTTTGTTTGATTGTTTCACTTGCAGATGAAAACAAACATAAAATAACCATCCTTTTAGATGGATGTGAGCAAGTTTTGGACTTTCGTCCTTTAAACAATAAAATTTGAGACATATCTGGATGAAGAATCTTCTTGGCTGAGAGAAGTTCTGAGCAAGCTTTGTGAATTAGCATGCATTAAATGATAGAATGGTTTTATGGAGCAATAATAAAATATTGAAGTCAGATGGAAGGATGGTGGGGAATTGCTATTTGCAGCTATGAAACTGATGCATGTCACGTTAACTCCCAAACCAAACAACTCATTCCAAGATTTGCTCTCATGAAACCTAAAATCCTCCACTTTGTCCAGTCATCAGCTTTAAACCTGTTCCTTGTCAGTGAAGACAACAAATCTTTTTGGTCGTGCCAGCCTGGGGGATGTAGAAAGCTGAGGTGGTCCTGTGTGATGAAATTAGATGAAAGACTTGCCTTCTACCAGTGAGACGTGAAGTCTAATCAAGTGAAATGAGTTTCGAGATCTCAGCTCATTTCCTTGGGGAATATCAGTTTACATTGCACAGTCACGACTTCTAATTCATCATGGTTGATAAGGCTTTTGCTCAGAAGAGGACCTTCGACAGGGTAGCATGGGACTTGATCAGCTTAGTGAAGTTAAGATACAGCACAGTGAGAGAAGAGCTTTAAATTTAAATAAATTATCTGTGTTTCTGTATGTCAGATCTCTTAGAATAGGGGGGCTTAGGTGCGAAGTGGGGAAAGCTAGAGGTAAGAAAAAGATACTTTGTGCTGAGTATAGTTTATAAAATGATTGGCATACAGATGTTAAAGAATATACACAGTGAAGAGCAAAGTTAAACTTCTTGTTACTTAATTTCTGAGGTGTTGAATGATGTTTGTGTATTTCCATGCACCAAGGTACAAGGAAGTAAAGACTATTCTGCTTCCCTGACTAACAGACTTCTGTTTGTTTCTTCTAGGGCATTGTTATAACTCCACTTCTGCTTCTGCTTTTTGTAAGTATCTTGATTTTAATATGTCTTTTTAGTGGGTAACCTTGCACCTGTTGTTATATTTAAGATAAAAATCCGGGTGATTTAACAGTGCTTAAATAACGAGGAGGATTTTTCGAGGCAGTATTTGAAATAAATGCCTCCCAGAAAGGCCATCAAAATGTGTCACAATGAAGGCAACCACCACCTGCATTTAACTCTAAGAGCACCAAACCACGTTGTTCTTGCAGAATTACAAACCCATATGCTGGGTAAAACACAAACACTTGCCAAGTAAGAGGATCGCTCAGTTAGGAGATCTCTTGGAGAGCTTTCACATGCAGGAGCTGGACAAGATTGAACTGATCCAGAATGGATGACAGGCCAGTTGGGAGAGCACTGTTCGGGTGAACAGAGCCTCGCTCGTGGGCAACGAAGCCCGTGGGTATTTTTGTGGTAGAAGTTAGTGAAGATAGCAGTTAGTGAAGACAGGAAGCAGATAGCAGCAGCAGCAAGACAAATTACTGGAGCCCCTGTGTATCACTAAGTGTGATGCTGCTTCATTCTTGTTAGCTCAAGATTTCTTTTTCCATCGTTAGTCTTCTGTCAGGGCCTTGGTTCCTTACAGAAGAACAGGGAGAAGACCAAGTTTTATCTTTGTGTTTTATAAAGGTATGGAGAGGCTTTAACAGCTGGGTAGTGGTGCTTTAGTAAGCCCCTCGTCATTTAGGAGGTCTTGGTGCTTGAGGATTTGCTAGCACAAGTGGTATGGTGTGGTGCAAGTTACGAGGCTTGTGGCTTTGTGAAGAGCAGGGAACAGGCTGAAGCACTTCAAGGATTTCAGGAGAGGTATACATTGTCTTTTACATTCGCCTTACTAATTGCATTGTATGTAAGCCAGCACCCGGGACGGGGTTAAGTGTGAGGTTCAGTCTGAAACAATTTGTGAGTGGTACGCAAGTGGCATGCTGTTTACAGTAGGGATGCTTAAGCAGCATATGTACTGTACACAGTGTGTACTACACTGGGATAAATAGTGCTGTATCAACTACTGCTTCCCTAGAGCTGTGTGGAACGATTTTTGGTTTACTGTAGCAAATTGTAATGCATCTGATGTAGCTGTCTTTACAGAAGTGCTTTGACCATATTGTATATATATATCAATACACACCAGCAAAGCTTTCTTGCTACATCTGGGACCATAGACTTACTGTAGGTTGAAAAAGTTAACTGTTCTAAGAATAATGGGTGGCTTGTATTCTTGCATCTAATATATTGATTCTAGATGGTCTGCCTTGCTGTTTTCCTGTCCTCTTCCCCCCGTTCTTCTGCAGGCATTCATGCAAAGATCTGTGCATTTGTTTCTTAGGGACTGAAACTTCAGCTCTTTTTACTTTTCCTCGCTGGCAACGTTCACCCTACCTCACTGAGTCTTGGTGCTCTATGTAATCAAAAGGGATATTCTTTATAGAAATTGAAATGTTAAGGAATGATCTGCATACCTTTTTAAGCAAGATAAAGATCTTTCCTTTGGAGACTTTATGGACAGATAAGAAGATATTCTGTCCCTGAACTGCAGGTTTCACTGTCACTTGTCAAAAGAGGAGGTAAAACTTTATGCGTACGAGAATAGAAAGGCAAAGCGTATGCCTCTGCACCAGCCCTGGAGACACTTGTGTGAGGAGTATGTAAAACACACATGAATTGTTGTGCTATTTGTAACATGACTCAGAACTGTGGTTCTCGAGGAAAATACACACATGAATTATTTTTTCATCTGAGTGATAAACAAACTAGTCTGGAGATGAGGGGAGTTACAAAAGCTGCATTTTGTTGCCAGAAAGCCCAAAATTTCTCTTGGGATATAGAAATATTTAAAACTCCTTGAGATCTTTGAGGACTTGACACGTGAAGAGCAGCCATTCTGCAGCCCAGCAGCGCATGTTGCCCAGATGAGGTCCGCCTTCTCTGAAGGTTCAGTTTATCCAGTGGCAGGTATTTCGGATACTGAACAAAATGTGCGCACCCTGATGCACTGTTCCTGTACCCTGCCAGTCTGTGGTTTGGACTGCTGAAGCCTTTTTGTCTCGTGAACCAATCTGATTTTCCGTGGAGCCTCCTTGATACATGTGTCCAGCTCAACATGTAGTGGATTCAAGCACACAGTTCACACGCTTCTGTTTACTTGTTTACAACCTGCTGCTTGATCGTTTCACATGGCACTGTGTAGTCACTGTGCAATGAGAAACACTGACTAGTAATTTCCTGGTTATTTTTTCTGGACTATTCATTAGTTTAGTTGTGCAGCTTAGCCTTAGTGCTTAGTTAATAAAGGGTGGACTTTTTAAGTTTCAAGATAAAACTCTCATTTACCTCAACAGTAGCTGAGCTGGGTTTCTGAATGCCATTCAGGAACCTTTGTTATCAAGCTTAACATGAGGTAGTGGTTACAGTTTAAATTTTGCCCTATGTGCATCAGAGACTGTAATGTTCTGAACTGCCTTTTCTGTTCTTAATTGCCTAGTAATGTAAATATAAATTGTCTAAACAACATTGATAAAGGCATGTTGAAGCTTATAATAAATAATGCATTTAATGCAAATAATTTATCATCTTAAATTAATGGTGTTGAACGTAAGATTGTCAGTTCCATTTCTGAAAAGTGTATTTCTACTATGAAACTTTTGCTGTAAACTTACTCAAAAAAAGTGTTCTAAGAGGTTCTGATTGATATAATGAAACCTTAAATACTGTGCACATAATTCCCAGACTGCATCCCTGTGAGGATGCCCAGCTAGACTTTAAAGAATAGCTGCATTCACCACAGCTACCTCTGATTAGCATCTTACCTAATAAGAAGCTATTGAATCTGGCTTCCAGATGCATTAATCTGCGATATCATCATCCTCGCGTTAACCTTTATTATTAACAGTTAATACATTTTATTCCCAGCAAAGATGTTATAAATGGGCAGTGTGCCATAAACTATATATAATTGATTAGAGTTCATCAATGTAGTGAGCAGGAGTGTTGAAACAAAGTGCTGTAAGATACATCAGTTTCCAGTTAATACAAGGTTAGGCTGTTCACATTTTTCTGCAACATTCTGCAAGGGTTCATTAATGGTGATTAGGAGTCTGTGTACCAAAGCATCCCGATAAGGATGCTGTCTGTCTTCCTCTTGTCAGGTCATACGCTTAGCTGAAGCCAGAGGTAACAGATTGGTCATAAAATTTTTTAAAGCAGAGAAAGAAGTTTTATTTTCTCAAAGACATTTGGGTGAAAAAATCCCCCACCAACTAGAAATTGAAGTTTAGACTAAATTTTGCTATTGGGAATAACTATATTGCTAAAAATAAATAATGACTATGAACAGGTTAAGTAATGCCTGAGGAAGTTAGTCAGGTTATGACTGTCCATCTTATCGCATGGCTTGTTCTCTATATTTGGTTTAGTTATTTCCTTTAGTAATTGTAATAACATTTCATTATTTGTAATAACCGTTTATGATTTGAATTCATAAGCTTGCTGCATTTGGGAACATTTACATTACTAAAGGCCAGTTAAACAAAAGGCGTCATCATACTGTGGAGATAATAGTGCTGTGACCTCTTCCGTAACCTCAAGATTCCAGCTCCTTTATATGATGTCTCGTTTGAAAGACAATTCAGGACCACTGCGCCCTGCAGCAGTTGGAGCTGTGTCATCTCATTACATGCCTTTATATTGTAACTTTAGTCCTGAAAACCAGGAATGTGTATGAATGCAGGTTTATTTTCACTGAGGTTATTTCATATGCCTTTGTATTGGACTGGATGGAGGCCAGCCTGATGCCTCAGCAAGGATTTGCCTTGGAAGGAGAGTGGGTGTAGGTACTGTGCTACCATGAAAGAGGATGACGCAGAGTGACCTTTCCTGTGTGAACGGAGCTCTGTTCCTTACCAGTCACACTGGGATAGGGTTGCCCTCTCTATCCTTAAGATTGATTGAGCACATGGACTGGCAATTTTACCAAACCACGGAAGCTTATGATTTTGGTGATTGTATTTGGTACGAGAAGTCAGTCACCTGCACACCCATTGGAGCCAAATGTGGTGCTGCAGTTTTTACGGCATGATATCCCATCCCTGCCACCTTCTTGGCATTACCTTTACTGCTGAGACTCGACGACTGACGGGAGTGGTCTCTTCAGTTGTTGGGAGCACAGCCTGTTAGCTATCAGAGTAAGAAAAGTCAAGGTGTGTGAGTCTGTGTATTTTTATTGAAAGCCATCAAAGAAAATGTTAGAGTTAGGTAAGCGTGGTTTTTTTGTCCTTTACATTCTTCAGAAACATGCCTGCAAACCAGTTAACATGGAGTGTTAAAGAGCCACTGCAAATTTCATGAGCGTTTTTAAAAATACCCTTGGCAAAAGCCTCCGTGTAACTGTCACACATTGCTCCCACGTTTGCTGTTTTACTAGAGAAGATCACCATGACATTTGCGTCAAAATAGAATCTTCCAAAGGCTTTGTCAGCTTGCTGCTTTTCTTGATTTATTCTGTGATGTTTTCTTTGCTGATAGCCTCTCAAATTTCTGAATTTCACAGGAGGTATTTTTATTGTGGCATCGTAGTAGTGATGCTGTACGTAGGAGAACGTAGTGCTGCTGAAAGAATTCAGGAGTAAACAAGCAAAGGAAATTCTGTGCAAGTATCACAGGCAAAACCGAAATAAAATGACTAGTGAATAAGGACGTGAATGAAACTAGAAGCTGATAAAAATACTGATGTCAAGCTTTCCCCTATATTTATTAAATGAAATTGTTTTTAACATTGTTTTTAGCATTTCTGATACTTCTCAAATTTTTGCCAAGTCTTCTCCAATCCCGTGTATTTCAGATAAATCCTTTTATTAAAAGGAGCTGCCATTATGTAATTTTTTTTAGACAGGATTTCTACACGCTATGCATTTTTTTCCCTCTCAAGCACTTGGTAAATGAGAGTTGATACCAGTCAAATGAATCGTTAAATATGCAAATATTTTAGTAGCTGGAAAGCCTTGGAAGTTAAAAAGGAAGTTGCAGCTAATGGATTTCACTAGTATGTGACAAAAGGCTGATTACAGTGGGGGGGGAAGGGAGGGGAAGCAGCATAGTGCATTAGCTATTAACAGATCAACCCATCCACGTGGAAGATTTAAAGTGCGTCATTATTTCTACCTGGTTATTTACCTCACCGTTTCGTTTCTCTGTAATCATGGGGAACACCAAATTCTCTGATCTGATCCAAACCCTTTACAATTAACCAGAACTTTTTAATGACTGCCATGAAATATTTGTTTAATTTTATTCCTTTTTGAAAGTCACTTTTTATGGCTTTGTTATATAAATGGAATACAAATAATAGTCAGAGAGTAACGGGGGCCTATCTCTTCTGACACACACAAAATACTGTAAATTTGTCGAGGTAGAAGACTAAAATATGTAGTTTCTGTGGAGGACTTCCTCTTCCACTTGGTTTTGCTCTTGGAATTTTCATCTATATGATGCTAGGGAAGCCTTTTAAGTACACATCCTGCTTCTACACAGCAGAAGCTAACCACACCTCTTAACAGCATCGTAGAAGCAGGATACCAGGAGAATCCCGTCCTGACTCACCCAGTCCACCTCTTTTCCATGCTGTCCAATCCACCTCAAAACTGAACATGATCCAACTTAAAAGTAAGGATTTTTGCTCTCCCTCCACCCTTGCAATACTAGAAACTTGTGTCTCTGATGAGCAGAAACCGGACTTCCAATAAGTATTTGTTTTACCCATTTGTCATTGTGGCCAATGTTATACACCTGAATAGCGTTTTTCTGAAATTTATCACCCTGGCTCGTAGTGCACAATCCTATCCTCTTTCCCAGTCCTCAGTCAGCCATGCACTTCTAATCTTTAAAACATAAATTAAAAAACCCCCACCCTCAAACCAAACAAAACCCCCCTATATCCTGTATGCTGAGGTGTTCTGTGTACCTGTTCCAGTTTAATCCCTTCAGCCCAGGTAATAAGAATCGTGCGCAGTCCCACAGTGTTCTTCACAATGTGCCATGTTACAAGTGATCCCTGCCTTGACTGCTTTATTTCTTCTGGTATGTCACAGCTGCCTTTTTCGTGCATACATACTACTCATGGTTCTTAATTATCCTGTTTTTATTACACTATTTCTTTCCAGTTAGTCGCCTCCTTGTTTGCAGCAGAGTTTTTGGATACTAGTCCTTAAGTCTCAGCTCCCCAAGGGTATTAATCATCCGACTCCCATTTAGGTCCCTTTGGGTCATACGCTTGATCTGATTCTTCACATTAGCCCTCAAGAACATTGTACTGTGGTAAAGTGGAAAAGTATCGCTGGTATATTTCAGGTTAAGAATGTCTGTGGTTATTTTTACAGCTCTATAAAAGGCTTTAAAATCGACAGGTATGTTTGGATTGGCTTGGTATTTAATGTATCATAGGGGAACCCAGAACTGGATTAAGCATCTGTGATCACTTTAACAAGGGAACCCCAAAATATACAATCTCCTTGCCCAAGCCAGGAAAAAAAAAAGTTGACAGATTGTCAGCATTTCTTTTTCCAGGCTTCTGATTATGAAACTTTTTTTTTAATTTTTTTTTGGAGGGGAGAGATGGAACAAAACTGGAGGGTACATGTAGACAGGTAGGATTTTTTCTGTTTGTGCCAAACCAACTCCCACAGAAGCATATAAAATATGCAAGAATTTGCAAAATATATCGTAAGACCAGAGCATCTCTTTTCTTTAGCAGAAATAGAGACTTATGTCTGTCTTTAATTTTTTAGAATAACAATGAAAGGTGTGTTTGTTAAAATACATGACTGCCAAACCATTGAACGTGATCTCTGTCATACCTTTAGCCCCTTTCTCAGAGGCAAGAGACAACTTGCAGGTTTTGATAGGCAGAATTAAAAGCTTTGTTTTAAAATGTAAATACATTCTATAGAAGCTTCGTACTGAGCAACACGCCTTCCCTTCCGAGGCAGTGGTAGGTACGGGAACACCTGTGGTGATATCTGCCTAGTTGGCCAGAAAGGTAAGATTGGAGCATCTGGCTGCTGGAGGCAGTCTTGGCTGGGAAGTAGAATTGTCTTGGTTTTATGCAAGGCAAGTTTCTTTTGGTTTGTTGTTTTTTGATGTTTGTTTTTACCACAAGCATTTAAATAGACCCTATCCATTAAAGATAAGCCAGTGTTCTACCACAAACTCATAAAGAAACCCACTAGGTAATTTGCCAGGAGTTTTTCAAACCAGGCAGCCTCTTGAGAAGGAAGTTCTGGGACTAAATGAGCAAGAATGCTGCAGGTCAGGTTTGAAGTATCGCACGGTGACTGAATTGTTTGGAAAGATTTGACTGGAGTTCTGTTTCGTTACAGCCATATCCAGTAAACACTTGCAGAAGGGGCGGATCCTCCTCATCTGAGTTGTCCTGAAATCTCTTAGATTAAGTGAAAAGTGCCTTGCCCTAAGCAAGAATTTTCAGGGTCTTTTTCTGAATAGTGAATCTATTCAAGCAAGCCTGGCTTATTAATAAAGCTTGAAGTGAAATGCTGCTGTCCAGAATAACGTGTAACAATTGTAAAGCAATATCAAACTTTTGTTTAAAAATGTGTTCAGAAGTAAGCATAGGCAATATGCTGGCATGAAAATTTGTGATGGCTTCTTCATTAAATGGTGCATTTTATCTTCCATAAGAGATTCCAATCAGATTAATTTTTATAGCTATAAATCAGCAGTTTGATTCTATGGTGTTTTTTACACCAGTTCCTACAGTACTACTTCTGTTTGTTGCCTGTGAAGAAAGGTTTGTTTTTAGGCATGGAGATTATTATAACAAGGAGGACAGCCAAATATAATCAGATGTTCTAGCATAATGTTAATTTTGATGCAGCACAGATCACCTAGGAGTTTTATTTTAAAAAAATTGTTTCATGACAGCAAATGGAGCACAGAACTTAGCTTAATCCGACTAAAATCTGAGGAAAATTGTATTTATTCATTCAGGCAGAATGTTTGCTTTTGTAAATGTGAAGGAAGGTTTGAGTAACATTATATCAAGCTTTTTATTTCCTCTGTTCCTCTGCTCTTGCTTCTCTGACAAAATAGATGTGATGAACATAGCCAAGTTCAAAGGAAGTCTGGAACCCAGGCAGTGTCTGAGAGTCCATAAGACATGTTTGTGAGCCTGATGAGTTTGCATACTACAGGTGTTGAGGTCAAGTTATGCATCCGTTAGCTGGGGGCCCTTTAGCATTTGTGATTCCTCATGGATAGCCACTGTATGTCCAGAATCTGGATTAAAAAATAATTTTCTTCTGTGTGATGAGAAGTTCCTGCCTTCTCTTTTCTTCAGTCTTTATCTTCTGTGACTTTCTCTGGGAATAGAATTAAGAATAAGGTAATACAAGAGTATATAGACATTGTCTAACAGATTCTGATAAAAACCAGTGCACTGAATTTATCATCATAATATACAGAAGGGAAACAAAGTTCAGAAGAGTGTTTGAAGAAGTGAAGAAGTAATGTCAGTACCATAGGTGGGGCAGGGAAGTCTAATACCACAGCAGTGCGTGAAGCAGGGGTGCAGCCTAGCAAACACACTACTCTGAACTTCGGTGTCCAGGTGTGGCATAGCAGAGTGTTAGGACCTCCTAAGGACCCAAGAAAAAAGCTAGCTCCGTGCTATTCTGCAGAAAGTACTGAAGGTGCTGGAGACTGGCAGAAGAACATGATTCTCAACTGTGCAACTGAAAAAGGATCAAAAATAGTGTGGTTATGCAGGAGAAGAGTCTTATTAGAAACAGAAAAACTTGGCTTTTTCTACCGGAAGGGGAATTTTTTTCACCCTAAAAACCACATGTAGTTGAAGAACTCACTTCCTCTGGGTGAAAGGAGGGTTAATGAATAAATTATTTATTCAGATTGATATTTTGGACTGATACGGAGATTTCAGTTTTATTTAAAAATGTAGTCAGGGTGAGATGGTTGCCCAAAACGTCTGCCTTTTGGTTGTTCAGATGACAGGAAGACGAGCCTGAATGGGTGGGGTGAAGTTGATAAGGTGAAGAACCTGATATCCTGATATAGAAGTGTGTTTCTTTGAATGAGATAATTTTACTATTCCTAGGTAAAATAGCATCCCAGCACAGTACCTGTAATTCAGTTTCTAATAGTGTAAAAAGCCAAACCAACCAACCAGAAACAGTCTCCGAAACACCACACCCAAACCAGAACGTATCCTTGTGTACACCAAATGCTTAAGAATCCACAGCAGCTTGAAGACACTTCATTTGGAATAATATTTTAAAAAGCTGGCAAGACTATTGAAGTTTGAAAGTCTGCCTTTTTCAGCAGTGTGTTGTGTTGAATAGTTTTTCTTTCCTGATTTAGAAACTGATTATGCATCCACTGAACATACAACTTTGAAGCAGTGAGAGAAGTCCAATCAATGTTGTAAAAAAGGCGAGAGCCGCTGCCACAGTGTCATAGTTTTGTGAAGCTATGCAGAGGGTCCTGACATGTGGTCTGCTTGGTTAGATCCACTCCTCTCTGACTCAGGCAGATTTTAAAATTTAAAAATCTTCACTTTCACTTGAAAAAGCTTCCTTGAATGCACAGTAACTAATGCTTTTAGCTCCTCAGCATGTAGCAAAAATAAGCCCAAATACAGTTTGAAAAACTATGGACCTTTTAAAATTTCAGAAGCTCCTTACAAGAATTAAACCAAGGAGATTATGAGCAGTACGGTGGAGTTTTCTGCTCCGCTTTCTGGGAGGAATCATGCAGAGAGCCCCGTGTCCCTTGGGAATGGTGTAGCTGTGCTGCCTGACTTCAGGTACTCCTGTGGGTGGTCTGAATCTTACCCTCAAGCCTTTACTTCTCCCTCCTGACAACATGGGAAATTCAGGCTCCCTTGATCTCGGTGCTCTCACTTGAACCCTAGTTGCAGTGCAAAAGTCTCAGTGGTAATATCATCTTCAGGTCCCTTCCAACCATATTCTGTGCCTACGCTAAAACTGGAGGGGATGGTGGTCAGATGCTGAAATTTATTAACTGCCCAACCTGAGTCTTACCTGATGTTGCCAGTTAAGGTAATGCATAGGAAACAGCCATACCCCGTACGTCCTGCTCAAGGCTCTCTTCCTAACGTGTTCAGAAACGGACATGTGAAAGCCAGTGGTGGGCTATGGTTAAAGAAAGAGTAGTTTGGTCTGGTGCCACTCTCTGAACTCTAAGCTGGCCATGTAACACTCAGTCCCATGATTTCCTAGTGTCAGAAGTTAATTCCAGCTCATGCTTCTTCCCAGTTCTGATGCCGTTTGTGTGCACCAGAAGCTCAGCTTGCATACAGATGGCCCCGTGCATGCTCACCATTTTCCCAGGCAGTGCATGTACAAACGGCATTTACAAAAACCAGTGCGTATACATGAAAACCACTGCAAGAGTGGTAGAATGGTCGTTTTCTTGTCGGACTGTATTCTGTAGGTAAGGGTGGCAGTTGTACGTTTCTGAATAAAGTAAAATACTTTGGTATGAGAAGTATGTCTGATTTTTCTGTGCTTTGAATTTCTGCAGAATCTGGTTTTATGCCAAATCCATTTTTACAGCCATATGTTGATTTTTTTTTTTTTTTAGGCAGTTATAGGAAGTGACTAGATTGTGTGATCACCTTGTCTATCATGCCTGCAGGTAGCTTTGAAAGGAAGATAACTGTCAAAAGTGTAATGCAATCTGAGTGTAATTTATGAGAATGATGTATGTGAGAATGTTTTAGGAAATCAGCATCGTTTAGATGGAGCTGAAAAGATTCTGAATTCTGTCATCGTTTTGAGGATCTTTAAAGTGAAGTGCAAATACAAAATAATGTGGATCTATGAAACCCTCAATGGCATGTCATTTGCCCTCATCATGAAGCAAACGGTTGTCTGTGAAAGCTCTGACAATGCTGTTTCAGTTCTTTGTAGTATGTGTTCCTTAGTGCATATTCTATTGCTGTTAAAGATATGTTAAATTACATTGATTGAAACTTTCAATGACCTAGCATAAAAGAAGTCCAATCAGAATGTAAAAAAAATACTGCGTATTTTCCGAAGCATTCTGATGTAGGTAGCAAAAATTCCACTGACTGCGTTTGTTCACCTTTTCTACCTGCATCTTTAAAACAAATACTTTTAACATTTACAACCATAATTAAGGGGATTACCTATTTGAAGACTAAGGCTGTCACAGTTTAGTTATCTTACTGAAAGAATAGTTCTATACTTCCAGTAGATCTCTGTTTCAACATCATTGAAATAAAAAGTGAATGTCTCACTATTTTATTATTATTTATTTATTGAAATGACTACACCAATTTTTGTTCCTTGATATTTGCATAAATGGTGGGGTTAGTTGAACTAACTGTTTAGTTAGGAAGATTTGCTCCCTATCTTTAGACTATCATCCTACAAATGCTTGTATAATTTACTTGGCACATATGTGTAGCAGCACTTCAATTAAGTGAATATTGATGGAACTATATTACCTTAGGTTATAAAATAATCAACCAGAGATTGGTTTAGTTTTGCTATTGTGGAATACCAAATACTTTATTGGGACTTAACAGTTAAACATGTGTGCACATGCTTCCAAGTTTTTATGTGTACAATAAAATGTGTGCTAATGGGTGATATCTATGTATGAAATTTGCAGATACTAAGAAAAAGTGCAATATGAATGGTGTGTTTTTCTTTTGTAGCTTGGATCATCCTCCTCTGTGCCTTTTACATCTATATTCTCACAGCTGTTTATGACTGTTGTCGTCCCCCTTATTATTGGACAGGTATGTCTTTTAAATATACATTCTTATTTTAAAAAATAAGATAAAGAGAGCTATCTTAAAGACAGACTGACAACCTGATAAGCTGCCACATAGGAACAGCCTCAGGATAGTGAAGTCTAATATCAGAGAAAAGATGGTACAGTGCTCCCTGGAGCCACATTGATCTTTGTTGAGATTGAGCATCTGTCCCCCACTACCACAAACATACGCTACTGCATATCGAGAAGGAAGTTTGTGAACATAAAGTGGGAAAAATGGCAGCCCAGACTGTGAGAAATTCCAGCCCCATACAAATGAGCTTTGAGACTATGATACGGTCCTTTCGTCACGTGCCTTTTGCCTGGATGATGAAGGAAGTTCTTCCTGTGTAGGATCTACTACTAATGACAGGAATAAAAATATTCTCCACATTAGAAAATATTAAGGGCTAAACAGCCAGAAGTTAAGAAATCATAAAAGTAAGGCTGCTTGAGCCTTTTTTGCTTTACAATAAGGGTTTTAATTGCACAGTTGCGAACTATCCTTTCTGCATACCTCCTCTATCATTTGTTACGCTCTTTGGAGGGGATTCATGGAACGAGCAGCTGTTCAATATTCCACTTCATACTCATTGTTCATATTGTAATGCAAGGCCTTATTTTCATGTCATATGATAGAAATCTTTCACTGAATGTGAAGATACTAATTGCAGTATAAGATTTTCTGTGTCTCTGTAGTATCTGTTTTTTCATAAATGTTAATATTTTTTTTTCTGCCATATTGTGGTGGGAAATTGCTATATTAAGACCAAAAAAGTTGTTAAATAATCCACTCTTCTTTTGACACTGAAACATCCGAAGCCTTATTCTTACATGCTTTCACATATTCGTCGTTCTCAGGCATTCAGAATGCATGAAGGGAGTATCAGTGGGGTTTGCAGTTCATTCCCAAGGGCTACCATTGCTGATTCTAGCATGCAGTTTAACTCTGGTTTCAGCTGGAACTTTCTGAATTTTATCAGCCTAAAGCAGACTTCAAAATGGAAAGTGTGGTTAAAATGTAGGCAAATGGAAGTGGCGTCTGTAAAGGAGCACCCTGGACAAAGTTAAGACTATCTGTTATTGCCTGTGCTATGTAGAACAGCCAGTCAGTCTTGTATCAAACTATAATTTCACATTTCAAAATCAGCACGTACTGTAACTTACTGAAGTTCTAGTTTGTTTCTAGAAGTTTGTTTCTTATCTGATCAAAAAAACCCATTGAAGTCTAATAAGAATGTGAGCATGATAAGCCACTCGTACCCACATAACCTGTTTGTAACCATACTGTGTGGTAAATGGATAACCTCTGTCTCTGAAGGCTATTGAATTGCTCACGTGCTTTGAGTTAAATGCCTGAGAATCTCATTAGTTAGGACCACAAAAGGTTGCTGATGAACCTACCTGTGTATCACATTTTTGTCAAAATTAAAATAAGTCTCCACCAAAAGTGGACAAGCAAAAAAGTACTTGAATCCTCTCGTCCTGCAAGGTCCAAAACCTGGAAACCTTAGCTGGAAATTTCTAAGAAACAAATAGCATGGCAGCAAATCTAGCAATAATGTAACCTGTAGGGATGGAGTTATCAGCAATCTATACTGCAATGTAATGTCTGAAGATGATGGTAGATTGCGAGACAAAGGGATTGCAAAATTTCAAGAGGGCTTTCACCTGTATATATAATGGCATGTTGCTTTAGAAAGACATTACAAGAAATTGCTGTCCAAGCTAACTGGGTTTTTTTTTTGGCTGCACCACATAATAAGGCTAAGTAACATGAACTGAGCAGTAAGCATATGAAATAAGTGCTCTGAATGATCATAAGGTCAAAATCAGAATTGTGATGAGACTTAACTGAGAACTGATGTGATTTAAGAGTTCCGATAAAGACTGAAAGAAAATAATAGAGAATCTTAAAGCTTTATTGAGTAACTTGATTGAGTAGCTTGATTTGTGATTGATTTAAGAGATTTTAAAGACTGATTTAAGATCTTAAATTTATTTAAGGGTTTGGTTTTCATAAATACACTTCAACAAGAAATAGTATGATTCTCCTTTAAAAGTGTTTGAAGCAGTTTCTGGAAATGAGTGATCAAACATTCCTCTAAACATAAAGACTTTGTTTCTAAAGTTACTGTGCTTGATGGTATCCGTTCAGAGGATACGGAAGAGAGGGAATGCTAAGGATAGCTGCAGATCAAAAATGCCCAGGGCAGTTTACATTGGTTGTCTTGCTTAGGTGGAATGGTACAAAGGTAAACCAACCTGTCCAGATAGGAATAGAAGCTATTTTTGAAGGTGGATATCCAAAAATAACGTGCAGTGATTAGGAAAAAACAGTAAGGAAGAAAAGGACTGACACCAAGAGATGTGGTGATAGGTCCGCTTGCCCTTCGTCCAGGGGCGGCACGGATCTGATGCAATTAAATGGGACATTCTGCATTTAGTTCATAGACTGCTACTCGCCCATTGCTGAATGGCTGCACAACGGCGGCACAGCAATGTAATACGACTTTGTGAGTCACAAGTTGCTCACTGGGGGATTCAAGATGCAGTAAGAGATGATGGCCCACAAGTCAAGAATGACAGTTTCAGCAATTACTTCTAAGTTATCATTTCACGCCCACAATGTCCATTCCTTACCATGCACAGTCACCCTGTTCAGCAGAAAAGGCAGCGGAAGCATGCCTGGTGAGGTTACCTGGTAGCAAAGGGCTTAACTGGGGAAGAGCTTGGAACCTGTCAGCTTGCAGGATTGCTTTTCTTCAGCCTTCCGAACTGAGCTGTGATCATCGGAGACTTTACCCTCAATCCACAGCAGTGTAAAACAGAGAAGGCTGCTTAAAGGAAGCATTCTCCAAGGGCTTTATTTTCCTTTAAAAAAACCTCGCCTCTGGGAAAACCTGTGTTGCCTAAACGCTGATTTCCTGAGCAGGCTGCAGAGCTGGCTGTTTGAGCAGCCCCTGGGATATCAGCAATGCAGATGAGATGGTGCTTTCAGATTTGTTTTGTTTGGGATTTTTTGTTTGCTTTATGGCAAAATGTATCAAGAGTTTTGGTTGCTTGGCTGACTTGTCAGAATTCTTAATGCTGGCTGAGAGTAAGAAGTCACAATAGTGTAATTGATGCTCATTTTCTACTGTTTCTCGAACAGTTTTTCAGTGTGGCAAGGGTGCCGTTGAGAGGAGTCAAACATGCTTTTCTAGACACTGACAATGAAACGTGTAAGTGGCTGCAGGTACAGGCTCTGCTCAGGTGGTGGCTGCCATTTGTTGGGTAAAGAAAGAACTGTTAAAGGAGGAGGAACATACTACGTTATCAGAAAGGCACTGTGTCTAACTGTAGATAGCCGTTACCGATGGATGGTCTTCAATAAGGAGAATCACTCAGATCCTTGTCAGGGGTGTGCTGGTGGTCTAAACCTAAAAAAAAGTTGTGTCCTGCATCCTGTGTGTCTACAAATGTGTTTTGCTAATTGACAGTACAGTGTTACTCAAATCAGTATTGATAGTGTAATATGGCATTTGTGTTTATAGAGTAACGAATAAGACTTTTCTGACAAGAGGTCTTGAAAAGAGACATCTGTAGTATTTTATAACAATCTAATGTTCTATAAGCATTAAAAATGTGTAGTGTGTAAGAGCTTGTTATTTGCGCATCTCTCTTGTATACCTCTAAGGGGAATTTGAGAATACTTGTTATACCATAAACATGTTCATAGAAAAGATTTTTGAATTTGCTCTGGCAGCTTGAAGTTCTGATAATTTTTTTTTCCTGGGTAGCAGAGATCTGAGGAAGATTGCTGCTCCTGAGCTGTTGTGATTCTGCTCAAATAGTTGTTTCCTTGTCTGTAGGTGTTGGTCATACTTTTAGCCAGCAAGATGTTAAGGTTTTGAGAAATGTCTTAAGCAGTTTCTTCATCAGCAGTTGTGAGATTTGGCTGAAGACTGTTGTTTCTTAGCTTATTTTTTCCTTCTGAAGTGACAGATAACAGGAACAGTGAAACCCACTGCAATATTTCCTTTCCCCTTTTTGCAGACTTTCTCCATTTTCTACACCTAAGTGCTTATGACAGACTTTTATTTTATGTTTTATATTAAAGACCAATTTATGATTAAATGTTAATGACATAGAATTTTCACTGTGCTTTCATTATATTCTACTAGTTTGAACATTTTTCAAAGCAGCACACCAAAACCCACTGTTTTCTATGAATAAATAATAAAAAGCTTGTCTGTACATTATCATTCATGCATTCTCTAGTTGCCCCATTGGTAATTTGTCTGCCAGCGTAAAGTGGGCACTTCACATTAAACAGACCTTAACTAAAGCTAAAATTAATGTTATGATTCCAAGTAGTAGTTCTTCCCAAATCTATAAATGAAGCCAGTTGTACAGAAATCCTCGCTGAATCTAGGCACACACACAAAAATCTCTGTGTCCTACAAGTAAAGAATTTTAAGTGCCTTCTGCATCATTGCACAAAATGGTCCGGAGGAACCCTACCAGCATTTGGGAGGTGTGCTTATAGATAAAGCTCTGAAAGAGCGCTGTGTTGCCATACAAGCTGTTGGTGAAATTGAAACTAAAATGCTTACCAATGTATATGTTTTTAAAGAATAAGCAATTGAAAGGGAAAGGTAGGTGGCAGTTGCTAGGAAGTAGAAGGAACTATTCACCTAAGCCTAATGGTTGTTTATAGTGGGTGGGCACGGGGAAACAATAATTAAACTGTTCTAAAAAGGGAACAGCGTCAAATCCTTTCGTTCTTGTAACTTAAATCCACATGGAAGTAGCCCTATTTTCTCTTCAAAGTCCAGGGAAGCTGCAGGGAGGAGGAGTGGTACCCTGGGAGATGAGCGCTTCGAGAAGCTTGTTGCGGAAAACTGAGATGGCAGATAAACAGCCTTCAGACCACGGTTCGCTCCCTTCTGACGCTTGGCTCAAACAGGGAACAGAACGTAGTCTCCATAGAAATACAAAATATGAAGAAAACATGTACCGCGGCTACGGGGTCCCCTTGCATTTTTGCCATGTTGCACCTGTTTGTAAGCTTTTAAAGCAACAGTTGTAAATTACCCCAAAATGTGAAAGTTAATTTTGAAAATGGCCTCGTGTGGGTTTTATAAGGCTTGCTCTGAATGCGTGCCTGTGTCAGGAGCTATCTCTCGGGAGCAAACTGACTGACATAATGGAGTAAGGTAACTTTTAGGGGACTTTGGCAAGCTGAGGAAAGAAAACAAGACTCTTGTAAAAAAAGATTTTTTTTTTTTTTTCCCAGATGGCTTTTTTTCCCCATCCCATCATCAGAAAAGAAATATTAAATTGCACACTCTGTAGGATAAGGATAGATTTGACATTTGTTGTCATCGTAGGGGGTGTGTAGAAAGGTAGGTGAACCAGTACAACGTTTGGGACTTTATAGCAGTGTATAGGAACAGGTAAGAATCTGTGCCTTCACACAGGTACGGTCCCTGTGAAATTATCAGGAAGGGGTCTGGCCGAAGGGGTATGAGCTCTCCTTTGGAAAAGGGTCTGTGCATTTGAACTGCGATGCAGACCTTAGGTATATGGAGGGTAGGTACACTACAGAGATCTGAGAAGGGTGTTCCATCTTACTTATGTCATTTCTACAACGCGCATAATCTCCCTTCCATTCCAGTATCTGATTCTTTCTACTGGTTTTCACAATTGCTGTCATCCTAGTTCACTTTTTTTCCCCAGTTTTTTCCGCTTTCAAGCTTCCAAGCTTCACTGAAGTAGTTCCCAATACTCCAGGCAGTCCTTTTTCTTGGTTTGCCATCACTGTATAAGAGATACCGAGAAGTTACTGAACTGATGCAAATATCTAGCTTGACTCAAAGCTTTTCAGAAGAAAATTTTGCATTGCAGAGTTCATTGCGAAGGTCTTGCTGTAAGTAGTAATAATACTAGTTAAGAATGAGTGAGGAATCTTACTTTAAAAGACAAAGTAAAATAAGGTAACTGCAGCGTTTAGGTATAGTGATAATTCAGCATAGTTTCAGCTTGTTTCCTTGTGTGTTTCAACCTAAGGAAAAAGTGACTTCTGTTTCGTTGTTGAAATGGAAAAGCCCTGGGTGTTTTGCCAGGTATTTAGAAGTACATACCAATACGTAATAAAGAGGAGCAGAAGTGCAGTGAAAACATTCTAGATTCTGCTAAAGATCAAATCAGTCCCAAAGAGTTCATAGAATCAGGAAAAGTCCACTTTGTGAAATTATGTAAATACCAAGAGATACTCTTGTGTGTATAATGGAAACGGAAAAAGTAACTTCATAATCATTTCTCCTGGTTTTTCACTTGATGGGTTAAAAAAAAGAAGTTGAAGATCTAGATAATTTTTAAAAGATGTACTGCATTACAAATGTCAGAAATTATTCCATTCCATAAACATGGCGGGGGGGGGGGGGGGGGACCTCCTTGCCCTATTTAATTCAATGAATAATGAACGTTAATGAATTACATTGTTTATTGCATTTTTTATCTGGTATGTTCAGCATTTCAGCTAGACTGTTTCCACCTGCCTGCTCTATTTTACTGACAAATTTCTCTGGGTATACAGTGCGACTGTTATGAAGGTACCATTAAGATAAGTGAATTGTATTTCTATGATGCCTTGTCTGCTATTTTCACGTATGATCTCGTTACAGATGAGCATTATTTACCTGCTTTCCTGGAACAGCAGGTTGGGTTTCTTTGTGCAGGGGATGTTAAGCGAATTAAGCACAGGAGCAGTTAGCCTGTTTGCTTAGGGAGACTGGTGTTGAGGCAAGGAGATAATGGCAGGATATGGAGCAGTCTGGAGAAAAAATACTCTGGGTGTTACCATGCTGGTAGAAAAACTGACTTGAAAATGGGAATAATACTGCTAATTCACTTGTAATTACCTTCCTTGGTTATTAAACATTAAATCCTGGACAAGAGGATAGTTTGAGCCTGGAACTGTGTTTTGAAGCAAATTTGAGCTGATGCCTTTCCAAAAACCTTTGGCCATTGCCAGGAGATAATCCCCAGGAGGAAGATGCCTGATAGATATATTCATGTTCTTTTATCGTCTAACTTTTCTGTGAGTTTATCAGCATCTTTCATCATGCAGGTTATTTATAAAATATCACCTACTACAAAGTTTTGCTTCTCTTCCTCTCTTCTCTCCACTACACCACATTTGAGGGGAGGATTCACCATGCACGTTCTTTCACGTGCCACCTCTGGGTCAGCCGTCGGGAATTCCCGGCTCTTTGGGGCTGGCATTTAACTCTCCACAAAAATCGCTGTGATTATTGATGATGGTAGCGATCTCTACCATCGGACCAGAGCCCCAAAGCCCTCCTCTTCGCAGCAGTAATTCCGCAGGGGTCTCAGCAGGGATACGACTTGCAAGGCCTTTATACCTTGACATTTATACCTTAAAAATTGTGCATGCGCTGTCTGCACCGTGACAGTGTCCTGCGGCATTTCCCCCTGTAAAGTACGTTTTAAATGCTTCTACATTTCACATAATGATTATTCTTCCGACGTCTCTGCCTACCCCTCCCCACCCCCCCCCAAGATGTTGGTTTTAACTGCAATTTTTTGTATCTCTGCCCAAGCTCCAAATTACCGATGAGAATCTTTACTTAATCATTTCAACCTGCCTCACTCAGGGTTTTTCAACCTCTATTACACTTCCTGTCAGAGCGTGCCGGCACCACCGAACAAGGTTTGCTGGTTGGCTCTCTACTTTATTATGTGTTGCCTTTATTGTATTTGTGGGATTTATTGTTATTTCACTACAAGTCTTCACAAGTTTTTTCCAAGTTCTGTGTTAACTCTGAAAAGTCATAGAATTGGTTAAGAATTAAAAGCCTTTCAAAGCATCCTTGTCCTGAAACAACTCTGCAGGGCATGAATAAGTTACAAACGGATTGTTTTTCAATCAAAATGAATCAGCTGACATAAGCTTCCCTGTGAAAAATCCAGTTGAGTTTTTACAGATACTCGTAGGGTTGTATTTCTCCCCTCTTAAGTTATACAGGAATTTAGATTACCTTGAATCAATGATCATAGGCTGAACTGACCTCTGAAATTACAGATCTTCTTGAACCTTGTGAGAGGATCAAAGTGTGGAGGATTCTGTGTCAGAGGATGTATTTTGTCTGTGTTTTTACAGTATATATTTAGCATGGCATTGGATTGATTAGATAATTTGCCGAAGCCACAATTTAGTTCTTCAGGGTCTGACTTACATAATTTTTTAAAAAATAAAAATGTGCAGTACTGCAGTACCAGCTGTACTGGTATGTATGGTTCTTGATTCACACTAATTCCAGATTAGATAGAGGTGGATATTTAAAGAAGATATCAGCTGATTGAAGATTTTGAGGAAATACTGCGTGCAGTTTCATTTCTAAAATGGTTTTTCTTTCTCTTATATGTCAGTCCATGATAAATATGTGTACAAAGTTATCATTGTCGTGTATGTTGTAATTATACCTTGTGCAGAACAAGGTTATAGTTTCCGTAATAAATACCTCCAGCATCAGTTGTCCTGGGGCATAACTAACCACCACTTTTCTTTTTCAACATCTCGTTACTTTCAGTATAAATCTTCTGGAAGGACCATAAATAAATAGGTGGTCTTCAGTATGTGAATTTATTGCATAACAGAATTTTTTTTAAACTTAGAAAACACTAACTTTAGAGGTGAATGACTTTGGTTTTTGCTTCTGATAATTACAGAGTCTCAAATCTCTCAGATTAGGCTGGATTCCCATCTGATGACTTTCACACTGCGCACTAGATGTCTTCACTCTGCTTTCTTGCCTCTCTTTTATCAATGCAGTGTCTTATTCCTACCTGCTGGCTTTTAAGGAGGTGGCTGAAGGAGCTCTGTGGAATGCTCTTTCAGAAGTTTGGCCCTATATTCTGTGTTGTGTTCTCTCTTTAACACGTGGCAAGTGTGAAATTTCAAAGTTGAGTGTTTTCACTGGGATTTTGAGTATTCCCTGACATGGTTTCCTGTAAATCTGTTGCTTCTCCTCAACAGGAAGCTTAGAAGTGCTGGTAGGTAAGTGCTGGTCTTTCGGCTGCTTAGCTTTGTGTGAACCCCATGTGCCAAATTTTTGGTGTGTGCCCTGCCATGTGGTGGCTGAAGTCTGTTTGCTGTGGTGGCTGGGATAGCTGCTTGCAGGACCTCCCTGTTGAGAGACTTGTAAACAAGCTGGGAAGGCAGTGAGGAAACCTGACAGCTGTGAGGTCAACCCCGCAGCTTTGGCAGTTAAGAGTGTGAAAAGGTCCTGTGGTAGCATTGGTGATGATGCTTTGATATTAATCTTGAATACCTCTAAAATCTTCTGTATTATTAAACCGATAGTGGTGATGTTTATTACTGGTACCGCTATGGGAAAGTAACGAGACACCTTTAGAGCCCTCTGGTAGAAGTGCTTCAGGATCTCATGCTATTATTTCTGAAAGAGCGTGGTAAGAGAGGACATCGGGAGGTCTCAGGAGAAATTAGGCAAGATAATGTGATTGCTGAAAAATTAACACACATTGCAGCTGCATGATAAAAGCTTTAAAAACTTTTTTCAAACCATATAAAGTAAAGAGAAAAACTAAAAGCAACTCCCCAGGCAGGGCTGAAACAGATGCATTGTATCTGCTGAGGTTTACTCCTGTAGTATTTGGCATAATTTGAAAGTTGAAGTTACTTTAAAATGTATTGTTTCTAAAAAAAAATTAAAGAACAACTTCAGATTCTGTTTCCTAAAAGTGCAAAAGTTCTGCTCTGTACAGTAGGTTTCCTTGTTTTCATGTGTTAATTCTGGTATTCTAAAAGCGTGCAAATGGCATTTGTCTTTGGATTTACAGAAACTCTAGATATTCAGAGTTTGAATTATTTAAACTCCCACAACACATGCACTTTTGCTTTTCAAGCTTGAGTTATAATTTAATTAAAAACTTCTGGTGCATCGCTAGCTATTTAAATATTAAAATGTTCCATGGATCACTTTCGATTATCTACCGTCATGAAATTCCTGAAGATGTCAGATTTTTAAGATTCCCAAAGTTGCACTTGGAATTGTCTGTTGATGCAAAGGGGACTGTGATAATTACATACATCCATTAGTATCAGCAGAGGAGATAAACTTTGGGGAGGCTTAATGGGCATGTCTCAGTGACAGCTAGCAAAGAACATTTGGCATGATTAAGGATGGATTTGAATGTACTTGAAAATATACTCTCATTATGGACGCCCAGTGGAAGTTGCACTACAAATGTTAAATTCCCCAGAAGAAGAGTTGTGTGGCAGGGAAGCTTTGAAATCCACTGTGGCCGTCATCCAAATTACTCTCCTCTCTTTGTGTCTTTCCGCTGTCAGATTCACTTTGTGATGCCCAACTTGGCTCCCTGCATCTTTGAAAAGAGGCAACCTGTTGGTTTCTGTGTTTCAGATTGTCCGAAGATACATCAAGGACTGGCTTGAAAGGAAGAAGCCTCCATTTGGCGCTATCAGCAGCTGTGTGCTCCTCATGATCATCTACACAACGTTCTGTGATACTTTTGCCAATCCAAATATTGACCTTGATAAATTTAGCTTGATTATAATAGTGTTCATAAGTAAGTTTGGCCTTAAAGCATCTCTTTTATCTGTGTTTCGGGGGTGTAATGAGCTATATGTACGGGAAGGGGTGGGGCTGCAGGGAGACTGGCATGGGGCTAGAGCTTGTATTTTTAAATCAGTTAGTACACCAGATTACTGGACGTCTTAGGGGCTGGATGCTTTTAGGGGACTGAGTATTTACAGAGGGATGAACCCTGTTATTTAGGTGTGCCTGAAATTGCTCAGTGGTTCTCCCTTTCTAAAGGGGCACGGTATTACTTTCCAAGTGTTTCCTTTACACTGTTAAAACTTTTAAATAGTTCTTCCTTACCATAATATAAACCTAGAAACTAGCTGGGAGTTGGAATGTGTTGATACATTTCTGTGGCCGAGTACATTTCCTGCAGAGTTTGGGAACAGAGTGCTGGTATCAGTTAAAAATATCCTTGCAGAGCACTACCTCCTAGGGAAGGGCAGTGGATACAGGCACTGTCTCCCCTCCCAGCAGGGAATTCCCAACTTGCTTCAGATGGTCCAGAGACAGGAGTTTTAATTTGCTTGCGGGGAGGTAATTACAATATACTACAGAATAAATCTCATCTCTTGTATGTGCATATATTTCTGTCTAATACAAATAATGCATCTTCTGTAAATCCAATCTCCACCAAATTCTGTAGGAAATTTGCCCCTGCCCTTTGCGGGTCAATTCTTGTTCTATCCTAATTTTGGCAGGTTTTTGCATTATGAAACACTGTATGTGTATAAAATTCCACATGGAATTATGGTACTGTATAAACACTCTATTCTGAAAGCGAAGAAGCAGGAAGCCATCCTGAGGAGCTTTTTTTTTTTTTTTTTTCAAATTTGAGTAAATACTTGTTAGCCTGGGCACCTGAGAAGGTGCATCCCAGATGCACTTCAATCAATGCAAAGTTGTGAGCAAAAAAGAGGGATATGGAAGTTTTCAACTCTGACTTAACATGCAGAGAAACTCAGAATGAAGTAATTTTATGTTACTGTGCTGATCACTACTTTGAAAAAAAGAAGTTCTTTTTTAGTTAAAAGGGCATGTTGATATAGAGTGGTTGCTTCCATTGCCTTTCTTGTCCTTTCTTTTATTTCTCTGCAAGATAGCTCTGCGTTTGTGCCATGTGTAATTATATATACCACTTGCAGTGCAATACACTGAAGATTATTATATATACATTTTCTTTTCCAGTGTGCATAACTGGAGTATCTTAGTAAGAACATTAACATGATCAGTGAAACTGCTTGGAGGATATTAGGCGTGGTTTTATCTAAAATATTTATAAAACCCAAAACCAAGGAAGTTGTGGAGATTGATAAGCACTTTGTATGCTAGAAAAAGTTTCTGCACCGCATTGGATGTGTTGGCTGGATGTGTGCGTTGTGTTATACCAGGAGGTGAAGTTAGCTCGAGGAGTTCGAGATGAAACTGCATTTATTATTCTGCTGATTAATGTTTTTATGTAATTTTTATGTTAATATTCTAGCCACAGCAAAATATGCACAAGGGAGAATTGGTAGCAACACATGCTTATTGCTTTACAGAATTATATGAATTGAGGGTTGTTTTTTTTTTCCGTGCATATTAAATTCACATACTTAGTTGCAGGAAAAAATTGTAATTCAGGAGCAGTGGATTGTTTCCTTAGTTCACAAAAGAAGGATTGAGTGTATGCTGAGGTGACATTTATACATCCTAGGAAATGTATGTATAGAGAATCGAAAATGTCACTGGTAATAGCTAATATCCCTGCCATGTTTCCCAGTTGTAAACTGGGGTCAAAATCAAATGTTGCTAGCGCTGCCCTATGGGACACATTAGCCTTATTGCGTTCACAAGCTTTACAAGGAAAAGGGAGACGACCCACCCCAGACTGTGCTGCAAGAAAAAGCCCTTCCCCCATATCCCACAAATGCTCAGAAAAGGTCTGCGTGGGTCACAGGGTTTCTCCTCCAGCTCTGTGGGGAATTCCTGCGCTCGGTCTCTGCACTTCCAGCAGCTCCTCACGGCACAGCGGGGAAGCCGCCTGCTTCCCCCCACATCTACACAGACCAAGGGTGGGCTCTGCACATGCCACAACTCCTGCAGGTGTCAGGAGAGCTGGCAGAGAGGACACCTCCCCTCAGGATGCTCACCAACCTTATAAAGCTGACTGAGCTTGAGCGGAGGCTGCTTTGTGTGGTGTTCACTGCCCAGTTCAGGAGTTAGCCTTTGTCTCCGAGGGAATTAAAATGTCTGTGATGGTCTTCTCGTAACAGTGATCATTTATCGGGAGAGTCATATATACCCGTGTGTGCCAATATTTGTTGTGATCATGCTTACCCAGTGTATTTTCTCTTATTAAATAGCAAGGGCCTCAATTTAAATACTTGGCAACCAGAGCGTGTCTGAAAGATTTTATGTTGTCAACCCAATAAGCAAAACTAGTGTAAACAGATGTGCAGCATGCGGTCCTGAACCTTCCTGCCATTCATCACGTCAGGAAATACTTGATTCAGTAGAGTTACCTCAGGAGGGACTTGTGTAGCCACAGTATTAGCTCTAGCTTTCTTGGACCGTTCTTCCAGGCAGCCTTTAAAGGTTGTCTGTCACTGGATTTCTCCAGATGGACTTGGTCCAGCCTAGCTCCTGACCTGTTGTACAGAGGCAAAAGGCATGTACGCAGCGATTGCAGAGATTTCAGTGATCTTGACTTCTGTGATCTAATTTTAACTGGTTTCTCTTTCAGTATTTTCCATTCAGATGAGCTTCATGTTTTTGACCTTCCTCTTCTCTACAAGGTAATGGAATGTGCCGAAGCAGAACCTTTGAGTATTTGTTTTATGTGTTATCTTTGGTTTGGGTGCTACAGTTTATCCAAATGTATAAGGGCAGGTTTCTGAAGGGGGCTGACCTCATTTGCATATGTCAGATTGTCCTTACTGCATTTTCTCTGTTAGAGTTTCATAGGCTGAGAGAGCAGGACCTGAATTCTGTCCTTTCTTGTGTGTTAATTACAGCGTTGTTAAATCTCAATCAATCACTGCTATACCTCATCCACTGTAAAAAATGGATTTGCACAGATGTCACTGAAGGTATAATTTGCCCTGCAGACATACTGATGACATATGAGAGAGAGAACTCAGTTTGACTTTTTACATCTCAAGATACATTTGCTGGTCTGGCAATTCGGTCTTCTCTGTATATGTCAAATTTGTTACATTTATATGGTGATTCTTAAAAGACAGTTTTCCTGAACTAATGTTTGCTAGAGCTATTTTTTTTTCCTTTTATAATATGTGCCAGGAAGAACAGTTGTACATTCACAGTCAAAAATACAGTACTGTGAGAATGGTGTTAGCTGATGGCTTAGTGCATCCCTTGAGCTGGTCAGAGCATCCACCATTGTCCTCCCACTTAGGCTTACTGGGGTGTTTTTCTTAGCAGCACTCTGCTGAAGGGGAATTGCCACAACACAGCAGGCTCCGGACGTAGGCTTTATATAAATTATACAACATCTGTAAGGGAGAGTCACAAAGAAGGGTGCAATGTCTTAGAGCTACTTATGCTTTTTTTCAGTGCCACAAGAAAATTTCTCTGTGGCAAGATCGTATCCTGACCTTAGATGACATTTTTGAATAACTTTTGAACTGCTAGACCTAACCTGGGGGGAAGATAGGTCCCAACTGTAAAATCTAAAATGCCATAAGTAGTAACCAACTCAGACAGTATTGTAAATATTTAGAATCTCGTAAAATGATTCCTCATTTGGGCCAAAGGGTGATCCTTTGGCCAGTCATATACCTCTCTTTGTATGTCATTTTTCCAGCTTCCTGGCCAGTGTGTAAACTTAAATGCGGTTTTTCTTGGAAGTGGAAGATAACTACATGTTCTAAGCAGCGCCCATAGTGTAGATGCAATATACTATCTAAATTAAGTGTTTTGTTAACGTTACATACTAGGAAAATAAATAGTAGGTCATTGTCTTTTTTTCCAGAGGCCACCTGGCCACTGCTGTGATATAGCATGTTTGCAAAACTAACCTTGGCTGGAAAAAAGTTGTCCTACGTACCAGGTGTTCAGAAATCCTCTTTCACCTGGGAGCATATTCATTTGAGAGTTTGCCACAACTGAGAAACAATACTGCTTTAAAAAAAAAAAAAATCAAGCAGTGCTGTTCATTTGTGGGTAGAATTATTTCTGTCACTAGACCTGATCAAAGTGATGAGAATGTGCATATGGATCCTCAAAGTAATGTATTTGATCGATGGTGTTTTAAGAAGGTTTTTGCTATCAGAGGTTATTAAAACTCTTTCCTTTTCTAGGAATAACTCTAGTTTCACACCAGCAGACACAGTGGCTATCATTTTCTGTTCCACACACAAATCCCTCACCCTGGGTAAGTCAGAAGATAAGCTTTTGAGCAAAACAACAGTAACATTCATACCTTGCTTTGTTGAAACAGAATATTGTTGGTTGCTGGCTTTTCTGCTTAAATGGTCTTGAGTTTAGTGTGACAAGGCATGCTTCCAGTATGATACTAATAGTAGGATAATATTCTTGCACAGATAAAATAAATGCTTATTACAGACAGGTAACATAGTCTTCTCAGCTTTTAGTGGTTATACAGTAAAGTTATACTTATTTTTGGAAAGATGGATATTTTTCCCTGTTCTTACTCTGTTCTGTTGCCTAATCCAATATTGATAAAATTTCAGGTTTCTTACTGAAGATTGTAAGGTATATCTGCCTAGCCTCACTGTAAAACCTTACACCTAAAAGCTGGGGTGTACAAGTGAAAATCAAAGCATGTAGTATATTCAGAAACCACAAACAGATGACAGTCTTTTGCTTAACATGAGCAAAATGTATGTGTTTATTTTAAGTCTGCAGATATTTTGGATAGTTTTAAATATTGGGATTCATTTTTCAAAACATCATGGAGATATTTGTAACTTTGGACTCCTTAGTGATAATAAGATGTTCTGATGAAAATTCACAAAATCAGTTATGCTATAGCTAAATCAGTTACACTTACAGCCACTTCTGTGCTTACAGCTACTGCTTCATCCATTATGTTCAGTCAGTGAAACGACTCGTACCTGAATATTTTCTTACTGTTTTTCAAACTATGAAAACATGTTTGATAAAGCCTATGTGACTGAATATATGCCTTTTCAAGGCTGTATCTATCAAAGAGAAACACGGCTAGTGTCAATAACAACGGTAAGAACTCAGCCTGGAACAGGGGAAGAACAAGTCAGGACTTAAGTGAGATGTTTGCAAGTCAGTTTGATATAGTGAAACTCATCTCAGGGTTCTTTGCTTCAGCCAGGCCTGTGCTGCAGAACTGTTAGCAAGTGCCCTTGAAAGTCTGTGGGAAGTGAAGGAGTTCCTGGAAGACAAGAAAAAGGCAAACATAATGCCTCTTTTTCACAATGGAAACGAGGAGGGGAAGAGGAATTATAGATCAGTGAGTTTAACTTCATTTTGTAGAAAACTACTGAAACAAATAATGAAATAAATTCTTTTAACAGTGTAGGAAGAAACAAGGAAATGAGCAACAGCCCCGTAGATTTGTCAAATGTGTATCATACTAAATTAACCTAATTTCCTTTCACACAAGGTCCTGTGGGTTGCAGAGTAGCAGCGAAAGTTGTATGGCTTGAGAGTGTTATGGCTTTTGACATTTGCATGATGTTTTGGGCTCCACAATTAAAAAATTATGCGGACCAACTGGAAAGAGATCAGAGGAGAGTGCCACGAATGATCATAGATCTTAAAAATGTGAGCCCAGAGGAAGGTTGAAACAATTGGGATTGTTGAGAAGACAGCAGAAATACAGTAGTGATCTTCAAATGCATAAAAGGTTGATGCAAAGGAGAACAGTAACTCTTTCACAGTGGACTTCGAAAAGGGAAGGACTTTGTTACAATGATGATGATTTAAGCTAAAAAGCAGGGAAACCTGTCAAATGTAAAACAGTTGAGCTTTGGAATGTGTTGCCTATTGATGTCTTGAATCTCCTATCATTGTAGACAAGTCTCAGACAGGAATTAGATAGCTAGAGTTGATCCTGCCTTGGAGCAGAACATAGATTAAATGACTTTAGAACTTTTTCAGCCGAATGTGCTATGAAACTAAAGCTTCAACTAATAAATGAGCTTGTATTCGGGAGGACAGTTACACTTGCATTTATAGAAGGCAACCCCACACATGTCATAACACACAACTGTACATGCTATTTGGAGGAGCGTATAAACATAGGACACAGCTGTGATACTGCAGAAGAGAAGCTGGTTGTATTTAACAGCACAAATGTGTAGGTCTCCCCTTCCCTCACCAGTGAAAGTAGTTTTATAGACGCTCTGTGAATACAGCCCCTAGAGGGGCTTGCCATCACCCAGAAAAAAATGAGGACTCTTCATTTCTTTTACTCACTCTACCAGGCATCCTCATGCAGCCTGTCTTGACCTGCACCCTGTGCACACAGCTGTCAGTTCACTTTTCTACTGCTAGTACCCTCTGCCTCTTATATTTTACTTTCTCCTTTAGAAGACCCTCGTTTGAGGTTCCTAGCTTGCTTGACCTTTTGGTTCACATTTCTCAGTTACTGCTCTCATGAGTCAGGCTTTGTGTTTTGCAGCTTTCTTTGCCCAGGCACTCCAACAAAAATACTTCAGTATTGCCGGACTGTTTCTCTCCTACAGACTGTTCTGTTTGTCGTCTTCAGGACAGACGGCTTTCCATTCATCCTGGAAGAACTGGTGTCTCATGGAAAGCAAATTTGTCTCCTAGGCTAGTCACAACATGTAAATCATTCTTAGGCTTTGCGCTTTTACTCTGCCTTTCCTCACTGCTCAGGGCCTGCACTGAGATCGCTGGGCGGTTGGGACCTTTGCTCCCCTCGCTGTATTCCATCTCTGGGGCTCAGCTTTGTCAAGGTTTCTTTGAGGCTCCCAGGTTTGTCCTGCATGGGGCCAGCCGCAGCGCGTCCTGAATTGACCACCACCCCTGATGGGGAAATGCCCTTTTTGGCCATCCCTGGGAGCCCATCTTTGGTAAGCCTGAGAGCCCCACTGCTCCTGTGTGCACCCCCTACACCATGTGTGCACCACATAGGTGTGCCTGCTGAGAATCCGTTTCAGGTTGGCTGGTTTTGAGACCGTCGGTATTTTACTCTGTTCGGTATTAGTACCAGGTCCAGATAAGATAGAAATGCATAAACACACATTTCTCTGTAAATGGGGAGGATTTATGAAGCTGTACGGCAGTGATGCATGACCCTGAGCTGATGATGTAAACAGGAGCGTTAACCAGAGCAGTAGCAGTAATTCCTTCACTGAAGGTGGAAGCAGAGTAGATCTAATTTGGTTTCAGGGATCGGCCATTTCCAAATTACAGTTAAATCTACCCTCAGCACAGTCTTGTCCACCCTGATCTTAGCAGAAACAAGAACAGGCAGAGGCATTTTGGCCCTTACTCTTTTGTTGTTCTGTCATTTCTACTTGTCCAGAGGTGTTTACGATAAACCGTGCACCGAGAAACCTTCTGTTCTCTTGTAGCGGAGAGAGTTTTTCCCTCTCCCTCTGTCAGTACAATGAAAGCACAAATAGAGCTCAGAGTCTGGTTTCCCATCCGTTGTGGAGCTCTCTTTGTTTGTCTTCAAGATTCCAGTGTAGTGTCTAAATGACCCCCCAACACTTGTTCTTTCGCTTTGAAACTGATTTCTCTCAGCTTGGCAGGTGAAACTCCAAATAGGTACGTCTGGCCCGTTCCCTGGGGAGCTTAGAATGGCACTGACTAAAGTGGGAGAAGAGCTGACAGCTTTAAAGCTTTAGAAGTGGTAATAGGAGAGGCATGAGAAGACTTTTATAAGTCACTTTCTCCCACACCATATTATGAAACCAAGTAATTCCCATGCAGTGCGTGCTCATGAGGCCAACTGCCACTTCCACTGTTGAATCTGTGAATAAGTGCTTGCTCTGCACGGAGAAGAGTGCTGTTCCCATATGCTGGGCTTTATTTTGTAGACAGAACAGTTGACACACTTTTTGTCTCAAAGATCAGAGTGCGGGGCACGTTTGTGTAAGGACAAATTACACAGGGTAGGTGTCTTTGTGTTTCTCAGGTAGGAACACAAGCCGACATTTCTGCATAGAGATGGGTGCTTCGGAATTTTTTCGAATACAGCGCATCACACATGCAGAAAAACTAATGTTTATTTGTGTTTCACTTAATGAGAGAAACAGGATATAAATTTAGAAGGAGCAAGGATAAATATAGTATTCACAATGCCCTCTGGCATGTTCACCCGCACTTTGTTCTCTCCTTCTCCCTACTCACATATATGCACAGTACATGTGAGCACACACACATATGCGGACGTTTGATGCATGGCTTTTATTAGTGCATTTGCCATTGATTGATTAGTACTTAGTATTAGTACTTCTTCTATTGATTGATTGCAGATGAAGTGACTATTTGACCTTTAATTATGAGCCTTGCTATTGAAAATGACATTGAGCTATGGCTTCACATAATCCATCTGGAAAGCCCGACATGATGCCATTCCCTGGAGTTCATTCAGTGAGAAGAGAAGAGGCCTCAAGGAAGTGCAAAGCTATCAGTGTGCCTCCTCTAAAAAATACTGCAGTTGTTGCTTGCACTTACAAAAAAAGTTGCAGCCAAGTACAGAACGTTATTTTATTTTTTGCAGAGAGTTAATTGCTAGCTGGAAGTTACAACTCCAAAAGTAAAATGCAGGATTGTCAAATATTTTCACTTCAATTCTTTGTATTTACTATGTAAAAATATTTTATCAGCAAAAAATGGAATACTGCTACCTATTTTGACTACAAGTGCAAATGTTAATACTATCATTATGATGAACAGCAGATTGGTATAAAAAACCAAAACAACAAAAGATAACCCCCCCTTCTAATAAAATCAGGGTATTGTTTGTGATGCAGAGTGCATTTTTCCTCATTGGGATTTATCAGTATAGCAGTTTTTTCACCATGGAATTCTTGAAATAATGAAATCAAAGTTTCTAGGCTACAAAATACTTTCAGGAAAGAATAGAGTTCATTTTGCAAACAAAAGCCAAAGAGCTAACTTTCTTTTGTATTGTTTTAATTTCCTTCAGATTTACTTTCTAAATACTCGGTTTCTTACGGCGCAATATGGAACTGGTATTTTGTACTTGAACAATTCTTAAAAGCTGGCTGTAATGCCCAGGAAGATTCACAGACAACTCAATTGTCTGTGAGCAGATCATCTGGGCGATGGATTAATCAGCCCATGCCTTCCCCCAAGTTCCCCAGCTGCGACACTGTGACAGGGTGCATCGTGCTCACACCTAGCTCCAATCTGCTCACACCTATCTATAGTTTGCTCATGGTTTCTACAGATACCTCCTTACAAGATTTTTAAGAGACAAATAATATATTTGCACAGCCTAAACCACTGCTGTTTAATATTAGCTGGGTTTTTGCTTCATCTATGTTTTCCTACACCCACACTCTGCGAAATGCAGTACTTATCGAGCACAGACTCTTCTCATTGTGTGGTGATAATCACCTTTCTCCTTTAGACAGAAAAATGCCAAGATGTTCTCACTTGTGTTAAGATAAAAGGCAGATCATTTTGATTTTTAAAAGGAAGCACCTCTTAGTAATTCTATAATAGCAAGTAAGATAGTGAAAGCGTGTGCATTGCCCTAAGTGAGTATTCAGGCTATACTCCGTGGTATTTTTGAAACATGGTGGTTTTTGATCTGCTCTTGGCAGAGAATTGTCCTCTAAGGTGGTTATTCATCAAGGGGCTAACTGTGACTAGCTATAAATGTAAGAATAATTCCTCTGACTTTTACGTAAAGTTCTAGAAAATAATCCCAGTTAATTGCTTTCTGGAAGTTTTCAAGAGCAGGACTTCTGATACTGTCTTTTACTTTCAGAATTTTCCTATGAGCGTTGAACAGGAGACATTACTGCTGGCATGATGCCGTACTTCTTGGTGATAACAGTGCTTGAATTTGCTTATTTTCTTACCTGTTACGGACTTTTAGTCTCATTTCTTCCCCAGGTGTCCACTGGAGTGATGTAAGTGAAAATGATCTAGCTGCTTCTCTGGCTAGAGTTGGTGGGTGCTGACCCTTGAGGCAGAAGTGAAGCTGATGGGAGGAATATGCTGGAAGGAATTAAGTGTGTACCCATCACTACTGCCCAAATTAGAAACTCAGTTCCATTCCCACTTCTGACATCCCAGGGGGCTAGAGCCCTAAATTAGTTTAATACTGTGATTCTTCGGGCCAAAATGAAGTTTTTCTCAGTCTTTGCCCAGCATTTGCTTAGAGCAGCAAGTGATTGGCTGGGCTTTTTTCCTCTGCTCTGTGATTCTCCTTGTCTTTGTCCTCTCTCTGTCTCTGGAAAATAAGAACTGAGGGATTCATGTTATATGAGATGATAGAGGGGAGAGCGGAAGCACCTGGATCTACTGCACTTCTCTCATGTTAGCGTCTTTTTTTGTAGCCCAACCTGATGGCAGGCAGATTGCCTTTCCTAGCTTGGCAGACTTCAGCGTTCTGTTCTTACCAAACAATAATATCAGTCGGGTTATTACTGTGTAATTGGCATGTTGTCTTTCCCAGAAGACCCCAAAGAATGCCTGGGAAACGCTGCTATTTCCCGTACAGCTGCCCTATCAGAATATTAGCAAATCCCAAGATAGCCTGAAGATTGCTGTAGTTGGGAATAGTATGAATGTTTCCTCCTTGCAGAGACAAATCCACCCGAGGTGAGATGCCATTTTGCATGTGTAAGCATTTCTGTAATACCAAGGCCACCGCTCACTTGAAGGGGCTATCTCCACTAGAAGTCAAACTGTAACAGTTTTGAGTAGACTGTTGTCACGAGGATAGTCTGTGCCAGACCAGCTCTTTTATTTTCCCTTGCCGCTCATATATATACATGGCTGGGCAAGCACCACCTATTTGTCTCCTTCGGACCACAGCATCCCTAGGGGCTGTACTTTCAAGAAGGAAATGTGCTGGCAGGGAATGGCATAGTCCAGTGAGTTACAGGGACTTTTGGACACAGACTGCCTGATTCTCCCTTGGTTTTTTAATCACAGGATTCACAATGTAGCATGTCTAATCTATTGCAGTTTACTCCATTTTGACCTCCTTGTGATTCCAGAAGGGAAAATACTAGAGTAAATTTAGGGAATCTCCTTTCCTTTCTAACCTGAAACGTATGTTTCTTTGATTATACTTAGAATGTGGCAAGAAATTCTGTACCAGCTCCCAGGGCTTTCTTTTCATCTGTATACTCTGCCAGTAGTAGGTTTTTTATTAATATTTAGAAAGTTTGCCTCCAGCAGTACTAAAATGTGCATCAGAGGACAACAGTTGTTTACTGTGTTTGAACTGAAGAATCTCACCCAGGAGATCTCATTCACTTGAAGTTTACATCTCTCAATCTCGACTTGCAGAAAGAGATCGATGAATAACAATTGTCGTTCCAGAGTTGCACCTCTCCAATTATTTATTTGGTTGCGTGTCTTCCCAGATGTACTCGTAATTGGATCAGACACTAAAAACCAGATCGCAGGTTTTTAATGACAGCAAGCTCGTACCTCTTTATAATAAATAAAAAAAAAAAATAAACACCCGTATCCATCTGTAAAATTATAATGACACGAGAGCCCTCCCTCCCCACCAAAACCAGTTAAAGTTAATTTATCTGCTTTAAGAAACTGCATTATATTCGGCAGACAGCTGACAGGTTACTCTTGGGAAGATCTGCGTTTGGACATGACTCAAGATTTTTTTTTTACCTCAAGCTGGCAGAGGCTACAAGTGTCACCCATACTAAAGCTGGAGAGTATTGAAGATGATGTCGAGTCTCCCAGAGAGAGTTGCATCTACATTTGTTGCTCTCAGTGCACCTTCTGGCAGCCAGCCTGAGCTGCTGACTCCAGACACTTCTAAAACAGTGGGTGCAAAGATGTGAAAAATGAACAGCAGCAGCAGCAAAACTTACAGATTTCCTATTACAGGATAGTCTTGGGAATCTGGAAGAGGGATCCTCCTCTAAAAGCTGCCATGACCACTGCAAGTACATAACCCTAGTCCAAGGAGTCCAAGAACAGGAATAGTATCCCTCAGTACTCTAGGTAGTGAGCTGTTGCCTCCAAATGCCTTCCCAAATCACTGGAGCATAAAGCTTTTCTGGCCTCACATCATCTTTTCTTGGCCACAGAAATCAGATGAAGAGAGAATTGTAGGAAAAATCATGCTAGTATTCCTAACAGTTTCTTTGTTTGAAAAAGGTGTTTTCTTGTTTTACCATTTATAATGAATTTGTGTATTATGTTTTCCTTTGCGTGAAGGTTTCAGGAGGAAAAAAAAGCTTTCAAAAAATCTAATTAAAAGATAGTATGAAACAGTTTGGAGCATAATCCTTTCCTGCTTGTACTTAACACATAAAATAACAACAACTGCAAAATATGTTTCTAATGGTATTTTTAATAATACATGTAAATAAAATCCACATAATCAAAACTTTAATGCTGAGAAATCTTAGCCTTAACTGTGCATGGAAAGGGCAGGAAATAATCAAATCTCAGTTCAGGGGGTTTAGGACATTTGTTCATAGCTTAGATATTGCTAGTGAATTACAGGCAGGAATTTACCCTGTGCCTTAAAGAGCGAGCGGATATCCAAGCAATAAAAAAAGCACTGGAGTGCGAGGATCAGCTTCCAGTGTTGCTGTGCCTGCATTGGGGTGCCAAATTAAGGGTAAGTCACATTTAAAATATGCCTTACACTGGTTCAATTCATTCCTGAATTCCCTGTTAACTAATTACTCCTACCATGTTGTCAGGCAGGTGGAGGTGTTCTGGAGTCGAAGGTACCAGTCTTCAGTTGTTGGTGTTAAATGTTTCATTGTTAGCAGCTGGGAAGATTGCCTGTGTTGTTCATTAAACATCACTTCCAATCTGAATGCACCCGTTGAAAACCCAGAAATAGACAAACTGTTCTTTCTCTCCCTCCCAGCTTTTACATATTTATTTACCTAAAACTTTGATAGTAGCAAGATGTGCTGTTTCTTAATAACTGTACTTACATTGCACTTAAATTACTGATTTCTGTGATGAGTATAGTAAGCCAGTTACCTGAAGAACAAGAATAAGTAAAAGCATTCAAAGCATATTAGCTTTTCTTTTTTTATTCTTGTTAGAGTTATGACAAGTTATTTCTCATTCACTTCTCTTCCTCCTTATCCTTCTTTAAATGTTAGACCATCCAATCTCTTACAACACAGTGTGGGTCTCAGCAGAATTCTTGCATCCTAGCATAACTCTATGGCCAATATGTGCCCCCATCGCTCTGATGCAGTACAGAGCCTTCCCATTAATTCTAGTCCTCCAAAAGAGGTAAGTCATTTAATGTAAAGTGAGGGGTTGTCGAATATTCTGGTAAACCATTGTTCTTTCCCAAGGAGAGAGATGAAGGTGAAAATGTTTTTGAAGATTGGGGTCCAACTGAACTAGGACAGCCCTCGATTTTGCGGTTTTCCCCTGCAGCTCCCCCAGACTCTCTTAGCATCTCACCAGTCCCTTGTAAAACCTCCCCCTCAGATGTTTGTTTGGTTTTACTGCTTTGTGAGCCTGGTTTTTTTTGCTTTCTGTTACACTTATCACTGACCTGAAATATGAAAACACAGTGAAAAAATTTTCTCTTTTCCCTGAAAATATTTTAAGCACAAGTCTTTATACAGTACGTATGTGGGCAAAAAGGCAAGGGGAATGGAGTCTTAACTGCTGCAAACACTCAGATCCTTCCCAGTCAGAGACCAAGTGTCCTGTCATCTGGAGGCAGCTGTGGCTCTGCTGCTGGATGATCTCTTCATAGCTACTGGCAACAGTCACATTTCCATGCTAACACTAGGCTTTATCACCAAGGTGTCATTGAACCCAAAAGTGCCACAAACCAGTGTGCCGTTGTAAGCCATTGCCTAGCCACTGCAGCTGGAATCTTACCTTGACATTGTTATTTCCTTCTGGACAAAAGAGTAGCAACGGTTGTTTATTTCTTCTCAGCCTTGATTCCTTTGTGGAGTACAAAATGACTCTACGGTCTAGGACCCCTAGTTAGGGCTAAGAGTTTTGTCTGCCTGTTTTAGGCTCATCTTCAAGTAATCTGTTCTCCCTCCAGTGCTTTCTTCAGCAACTACTTTCTTCAGTAGCAAGGGAATATTGGTATTGTTATGGGTTGTCAGATATTATGCAGCTATTCCCATCCCTGAAAGAAACTGGTCTAGGGGAAGGAGCATTTAACCTGAGTTCAGTGCATGCTTTGGAGAGGGCATGGATATAGGAAAGAGAATCCTTAACTAGTTAATCTGTCAAAAGCATCTTCTCCTGTTGTGAGCTCCGTATGTCATAACAGAGTCTGAACAAGGGCAAGAAACGTCTTCTATCCCTGGCTAGCTTTCACTGAGGACAGGCATAGCATATAAACTTCTGTCTCCTCAAAACTAACCATAGCAATGTGATTTGCCCAGAAAGAAACAGGGAATCCCTCAAGAAAATTTTCAAACAAGAGATTATCAGCATTTTGCCATTCTAGTAGCTATCTGCATGAACAGTCTTTTCCTAATCCTCTAAACAGGACTTTTCCCAGAGCGCACCACCATTTCCCACCATGCAGTCACTGGGCTGCGTGCAATACTATTCTGAAAGTTAGTGGTAAAATTTCAGGTACTCATTTGGCACTGTCTTTGCAGGGATAAGCTCTGCTCTGGCATCTTAGGGGAGTTTAATACAATATATGCCTGTCTTTACGGGCATTGTCTCAGTTAAAAAAAAAAAATAGCTATTTGATCCACCAATGTTCCCTTGGCATCAACCCCTGAGAGGATCCTTCAGAAACAGAGTAGCATGGGGAGTGTCAGAGAAGCTACTGTCACACACTCGATTCATTTTTTATATTGCACTTGAAGATTATGCGATTGAGAGTACTGAAATGTATAGATGAGTAGAAGGGAGAAGTGAAAATCCAGAGGCTAAGCGTTTTCTTCAAAGTATTTCTACTGCCTCTTTGTGAGGGTTGTTTGGCGTTCTGATTCCTGACTGTCCGGTCGTTCCATAGCCCTAGTGATGACCTCTTTCTTTTCCCCCAGACCTCTTTTCCTAAGAAATGCTGCACTGCTTTGTGTTTTGGAATCCTTTCAGTAATGTAAGCAGCAAAGTTTTAGGATAAATTGTTTGTTATGAAGACATTGGAGGGGAAAAGCCTATACAGTGAAGTATGTAAGTAGAGCATCTAGCAGTAATTCTGCTTTGGGTTTGAGAGATAATGGCCTATGTTTCGGTGGTAATAAAAATGTTCTGTAAAGTTCTCTGAACCCGTTGCAATGCGATAGAAAACAGCAAATGATGAAACAGTGCTTTAAGGGGAGCTTACACATTCAGTGAGCATAAAATAAACATATTAAAATAGAAAGAACCCTGTTTTCCAGTACTTATTGTTTTATCACTTCCATCATGGGTATAAGGATAAAAGAAAACTCTTACTTGCTTGTTAGAAGAAGAAAGCTCCTACTTGAAGTTCTTACTTGGCAGATGTCAGTTGAAAGCTCTGCTATGGAATATGCTGCAATGTCAAACTCTGTTGGGTAATTTTAGACAAATGTGTCATGTGTGACATGGAAATATGGCATGCTGTACATTAGTGATTTCCCAAGTGCTTGGATCAGGTAGTAATGTGCTGAGAAAGTGCTCTTTATCTCTCCACACTGTGTACTTGTATAGCAGTGGGGAAAGGCTTTTGGTAGAAATTACTTTAGTCAGAAAAAGAATCCATTTACAATATGTGCCTTCTAACATCTTTCAGACAATGCATTGTATTAAAGAGGCATTTTTTGATTAATGTTTTATAAACATTTTTCAGCATGACAGCTTAAAGTCCCTGTAAAATTGTAAATGCGTGCATAGTGCTCACTTCCATAAAGTCAAATGCCATCTCATAAAGTCTAGTTGGATCCTGTCAGTGACAGTGACACAGAATCAGTACCTTGGAGCATTAAAATTAATTTGCTTCATTTATATTACTGCAGTGATAGCTAGATGAAAAGAGTCCTATATTTAAATTCTCTTAAAGATACCTTCAAATCTTTTAGGATTTTTATTATTATTATTATTTTACCGTTAACTAAATGTACTGAAGTGCAGCATAATATTTTCATAGGCCTTTTAAGAAGGTGACTACGAAATGTGAAAGTAGCAAAGGGGAAAGGGGAGGATGTGGGAGGTTATACTGGGTGCAAAGGTGGAGGGAGGATAAGTGCAGTTGTGCAGGCTACTAGAGAAACTGTGGTCTTTGACTGGGGCTGATAAACCACAGTCTGGGAGCCCTGCTGGAATACCCTGGAGCAATGGAGAGCAATCAGGGCTTTCCTACACCAGTCCTCTCATCTTCCGTGCCGTGGTTGAAGGTCACGGATAAACAGCTTTTTTTCTTGCTAGCTCTTCCTCAGGTTTGCCAGTAATGGGCTGAGTGAGGACACGGACAGGGAGAAAAATGAAATGTAATCGGTATCACATGTCCAACTCACTTCTCTTAGCTGCAGTGGGATTGTGATTTTAGCACCCACTGCGCTTAGTGGGGCTTACCGATTTTAGTGGAAGTACCCAAAATTTACGCTGCTGCCAGTGAGCAGAATCAAAGGTCTTGCGAAGCGCAACCAAGCAGGCTAGAAGCATGGAAGTGGAGAAGAGGGGGGGAAAGGATGAAGGAAGAAACTACAAACAGAAGAAGAACCTCTGAATATCGGAGTCAAAGAGCAAGGAGGAAGATGGGAACACGGGAGAGCATTGGTAGAAGAAACATAGGAGAAACAAAGGAGGAGAGTGAAATTCAGGGTAAGAAGCTGGGAATACCGATGATCTTGTTTGTAAGGGATGTCTGGGGGATGATCTCAGTGCTTCCTCTCTTCTGCTACAGTTCTTTGTAGTCCTGGTCAGGTGATGTGTGGTTTTCTCACCCAGCGAGGCACCACGTTTCCTCTTTCTTTGGAGGAGGACAGGACACAACCCTTGCTTGTGCCTGTCACAGCGCTTGGTCAGCTCTGATCCAGGAATTGAACACACATTCATGCAATAAGGCTGTTTAAAAGAGGCTGTTAATAAAGCTGTTTTGGCAACTCAGCAGTTTGTTACACCCCTACTTTGAGCAAAGCTGCCCAAGTTGGCACCAACTCACAAAGGAGCACTTTGTCATTCGGTTCTCATGGTATGTAGTGAGTGAGGATCTGGGGCAGGGGAGCTGAACCAAGCTTCTGCAAGCCTGTAACTTCATACGCCGCAGCAACATGAATGGGTGTTTGTCATGAGCCTTCAGACCATGATGGCAGTCTTAAAACTTGTCTGTAAACTGGTAATGCCAGTGTTCCTCCTCTGGTGTCAGTCCAATTACCCTGCAGTGAAGAAAAGTGTGATTAATGGTTCTGTGAAAAGAAACCGAAAAATCCTTACAGGTATTATTCGTTCTATGTGTGAATCCAGCCTTAATGCTCCAGATGGCAAATAAATGAGGGATAGGGGCAGGGAGGAGCTGCTGTGTACTTTGGGGAAACTTAAGACTAAGGTAGTGGTCTGGGTTTTAAGATATGTGATTTGATCCTGTGCAAAATTTTATTTATCTTAGTGTAGCTGTCATACTCCATTCGCACTGGAAGCAATATGCTATGAAAGATGGGGAGAAGGAGTGGACAGCCCGAAATAAAGATAACCATATCCATTTTGCTTTGCACCTTCATTCCTTGCTATCTCTCTGAAAGATTTAAACTCCTCGCTCTCTTTATTAGTTTTGTTATAGCTGCACCTGTTCATGTCACTGCTGTTTCAGTCCATGTTTCTGTTACAGCTTTTCTTGGTGCTGGTTCATAATCTCATCTTGAAAATGCATTACAGGCTAAGATGCAGCATACAGCATCAGCCCCAGCATTATACTGTCATTTTTCTTCCTTTGGCTGGGATTTGGTTTTCATTTTGTTTGGGAGGGGTTTCCCAAGTGTTTTGTATATATATATTTTAAAAATGCAGTTTGGGTTTTTAGTTGCTCTTTTAAGAGGGAGAAAAGTAACCATTAAAATATGTTTTTCCTAATTAGGAATTTGCATGAGGTTTATGTATTTGGAAAACGTTAGCAGTCATACTGAAGCTTGCAGTTATTTTGTATTGCTACAAAAAAGTTTAAGACAACATTCTTAAGAAATAAATAAAGCCCATGCTGGTTCATTTATCTTTGTGGTAATATTATTGATGCAGGCATTTGTGACTGTAGCCTGTGGATCATCTGTCATGAAATATTTTCTTAGCTGCATACTGGCAAGGTTGGAGTTAGAAAAATCAGGAAGCACATAAAAAGGCAACAGGATTTTTTTTCTTCCCATTGAACTAATGCTTACCTGCAAAAATTATTATTATTTCTTCTTTACACCAGTTAGTTTTTCCTGGTAAATAACAGGAACTTTAATTGCACATTAGTAGCTTACAGGAACCTATTGTTGTGACATGTATTTAAACAAGCTGTGAATTAAGAACCTCTTTCCACCCAGTGATCTAATTATACTGTCACACTAATTACAGTACTTTGTATTTATGTTTGACAACTTTAATTTTCTTTTTGAAGTTTACTGAAATAGCTTTCCTCTAGAAAATTCACCTTTTAGGCTGGAATTCCTCATCTTTTCTTTCAGAAAATGTACAGTAATTTAAAGCATGTCTCAGTCGCTTGGGATCCATTCTGTTCACGGCTCTGCCGTTAGTTGTCCGTGTGATCTTAGGCTAGTCATTGTAGTGTTCTCTGATTCTCTGTCGGAGCCCTGTTCAGCTTACTAAAGTGTTTTTGGATCTATGGATGAAATTGCACTACCAAAACACCAGGTACTGTCTTACGAACATAAATAGAGCATGTTCATAGCTTGGGACGCTATAGTTTATTTTTCTGTGGTTAGAGAACAGAAAAGGACCCGCAAGGGTCAAGCTGAGACTTGGAAATAGGCAGTAAAACCTCTGTGTGTCCACAAAAACAGTATGATGGGCATTTGAAGTAAATTAGGCTCCTTAATAGACTGCAAATGCCCATTTAATTTCGATCTAAATGCTATCTATTCCCAAGCCCCAGAAATTAGTGTTAATAACAAGCAGCTCTATTTTTTTGATAGGTCCATGATGTTGTTTTGAAGGTAATGATAATATTGAAATTAAGGACACAAACCTTTATTTGATTTAATCTTTCCCTAGAAATACCCACATAAGTAAAGGCTACTAGTAGGGGGGTGAGATTGTTAGTGGTATAATGTGATGAAGCTAATCAACATAATTAGAAGAAATAGTACTGCCGAAGCATGATCTTTTCAGCACGCCTAGACGTGTCAGCAATAGTGGAGCACTGGTGGAGCAGTATGTTCAACAAATAAGCTGTTTCCTCACACAGGGAGGAGGCAACTTGTATTGAGGGAAACCTGAAAGGATGTTGAGACGGGAATTTATCCAAGACCTAGAGAAAAGTTTATGTAAACGTGGCAACTCTGGCTGATCTGAAACATCTCCTAATGGGGGAGCGGAGGGCGTGTGGCACAAAGCTGAGCTTTTTGTCACTGCTGAGAAAGGGGATGCACAGCTGAGCTCTGTGAAAGCTGAGTGTAGTCTGCTTTGCTGCAAGGTTGATGCTGGCAGAAGATTCCTAGAATGACATTTAAGATGAGGGAGAAAATAAGGTGTGTTCTCAGGGGGCTCCTGAGGATTCACAGCTGCGCTTGTTGGTGACTGTGCAAATGTCTGGTCAAGCGAGACAGAGATGGTTTCAAGTTTTGCCCAGACCTATGCTTTATGGAGCATGGCGGCAGAGTTCCAAGATTTTAAGAGAGAATTTTGAACAATTAACATGTTCAAAGTAAACATAATCAGTTTCATTACTGCAAAACTAAATGAAATTTAATTTTACATATCACATCCATCAAATGAGAAGATTATGCATGGAGATGTCTAATAGAATTAGCACTGTTGAGTGCAAATACAAGCTGTTAGGAAAAATTGGCCCATCTCTAGCTCCTAACACTCATTTCTTCCAGCAGCTAGCAACTTCTGTACTCCAGCTACTCCCTAACTCTTCATAGGCATGACCATTTCTTACTGTGCACTCAGTTCCTTAAAAAACCTTTTCTCTCTCATGCTGTGTCTCTTCTCAAACATGCAGGTAGAGCAGAGAGTTTTGCTCTCTTACACATGAGCACTCACCTGCTTGACTCTCTGCAAGTACTTGACTCTCTACCTTGACTGCATGAATCAGTCCAAGCAGGGAAGGCTGTTGTTTGGGTACTCACCAACTGGCAGGGATCATGCCAGGACAATGCAACCCTCCTCCAGTGGTGAGCGGACTGAAGAAAGGTCTCAAGCAGGAGTCAGGCAGGTCCTCCATCCAGAGGACAATCATGTAAGCATGAAAGAGCACAGCGAGAGGACGTAGTAAATAAGCAGTACAGAACTATGTTCAGCAACCGAACAGTCATGCTATAGCAGAATGTATTTCATATCAAGTCGTCAGCAGCAGTTTGGCAGCTATTAGCATAATTAGAAACGATCTTTTATGGCATTCCTCTACTCCTTCCTTTCTACCACAGAACTTTCTCTGCCATTGTTCATGTTCTTGCTGGTTTACTTGGTTCATATATATATATATATATGTAAAAAATCTTCTGAGTCTTCATTCTGTTTCTTTTGGGTTTGGGGTTTTGGTGGTTTTTTGTGAAATGTCAATGCAACATAAAATGCCTTGCTTTTATCTGGAGCTCAGAGTCTGAGGTGAGAGTCTGTCTCCTGTTTTTCTGCCTGCAGGGATTCCGATGCTGAAGATAGTATTTGCGGGTTACGAGCACCTGTCCTTAATTTCCATCCCCTTACTCATCTATCATCCTGCTCAGATTCTTCTTGGCAGTCTGTTGGTACCAACAATAAAATCTTGGATGGTTTCTAGGCAAAAGGTAAGAATTGTTGGTTTTGATTTATAATGAAAGTGTGCTATGAGGAAAAAAATACCTAAACACACATCTTAAACTCCTCGGGTTCCTTCTTGGAGATCCCATGATAGAGATATATCTGCTTCTTTATTTCCTTTATGACAGTGATAGTCATAGTAGTGGCTCTGAAAAGGTTCAAATCTTGAAGTTAGACCTCTACAGTTAGTTCAAATTATGAATTCATTCAAATTATGAATTCATTCAAATTATGAATTCAGATTATGCCAAATAAGAATGGCGTGTCATTTCTCCATCAGTCTGAAAGCCATGATTTTTTAAAATCAGAAATTATCAGGAGATATTGCTGGTTGTGTAAAGAAAATTCCATATTATTCCTGCAGAAAGATAGCCTGAAGTTGACACTACCAGTGACAGAATGATCTCTGCAGTGCTGGCTTCTCTTCAGCATCTCTGCTGCCAGGACCAGGAGTGGGGCTGGAGTTCATCCAGACCTCCCCAGTGCTCAGGGGCAGTAATGGCCTTTGGGGGTTGCTGTCAGTTGCTGCAAGTTAACAGCCGCCTTTAAACAGGGCATCAGAAAAGCCAGCCAGTACTGGAGAGATTCACAGTTCACCAGCACTAGTTTGTTTTTCATTAAGCATCAACTAAACCTCCTGTGCTAATCAGACTGTGTAATGCTACCGTGGAACCACTTTGGGGGATTGTTGTTCTGTTGCAGCAGTTTCTTCAGCTGGTCTTCTGTATTATTCACAAATGTTATTTTAATTACTCTTTGAAAAAAAAATCAATGAGGTTGGACCTGGTACAGTTATGATAAGTATAATAGAAGTGAGTGTTGTGACTGGATAATGGTCTCCTGCTTTGAAAATAAACATGTCATCATCACCCTTGATGTTTATTTTCTATAAACACCTTGGCTTCATTTTGGCATCTCTCTTGCAGGGGGAGACGGTTATCCAGTCACAGTACTCAACTGCAGTGACATTCTTACTTAATTATGATAGTACATGTGATCTGGTTGTATGAAATTGAATTTAAATATTTAGAGGTTCATCTGCACTAAGGTATTTCTAGTTTGTAAATACGGCAGCAGAATCTGCCAAACTACAAAGTTAAAAAATTGTTTCCCCAAACAAAACGTGGAATGATGTCTCTCCCTCCAAAGTCTCTTGCTGAATAATATCTGAAAGACTCAAACGGCTGGATTCAACAATAGTTAAATGCTGGTGTTTCTGAAAGCCGGTGTTTCTGAGGGGAATATAGCCTATTTATTTTTAAAGGTTTGGATTTTTTTAAGGGTTTACATTTGTGCTGGAGTGTTTTTCAAGCAGTGCTTACAAGCTTTAAATGTACAATATTAAAGGTTAATACCTACAATAAGAAGGCCCATCAGACATCTCTCAGACTGGAAATTGCTTGTTTAGCCAACCCTCTGGAAATAAGGCTCTCATTTGACAGGCAAATGCCAGTCTGTCAGGGCATTTCACCAAACGGCTAAGGAAAACAGAGGTTCCAAATTTCAGTAATTTGCAAATTTCACGTATTTCCCTCACTCAGGCCGATTCGTCCTGCACAAGAAAGCGCTGAGCTCTTTCATTGCAGAGCACACCAGCAACATCCTTTACAGCGACCACATCGGTACACAGGAACAGCTGAAAAGCTAACGCCTTTTTAGCCTGTCACATTGGAACTGGGGTTGTTTAGCCTGGAGGAAAGGAGGTTCAGGGGAGACCTTACCACTCTCTACAACTGCTTGAAAGGAGGTTGTAGCGAGGTGGGGTCAGTCTCTTCTCCCATGTAACAACTGACAAGAGGAAATGGCCTCAAGTTGAACCAGGGGAGATTTAGGTTGGACATTAGGAAAAACTTTACAGAAAGGGTTTTGAAGCACTGGAACAGGCTGCCCAGGGAGGTGGTGGAGTCCCCATCCCTGGAAGCGTTTAAAAGATGTGCAGATGTGTTGCTGAGGGACATGGTTTAGTGGTGATCCGACAGTGCAGGGTGAACGGTTGGACTTGATGATCTTAAAGGTCTCTTCTAACCAAAACGATTCTGTGATTTGCCTCCTGCCAAACTAGAAGCATGATACCTCTCATCTGAGCTGACCTTCTGTTAACACATTGAATAAATAGTTTAGCTACCATAGTTGGCCAGCTCTGCAGGGAATACAGAGCTGGACCCTGCCATGAAATAAAGACGTGGTTTCTCCCCTCCTCAGTAAGGGTAGACTAGACCTGCAAAGATGTCAGGTGTCCCCTGTAAGACCATCTCTGGACTGATGGACTTTGGCTTATTCTTACCTTTTCTTAGAACGGAAGGTAAAACCACCAGAGATATGTGACATCCACCACTGCAGCACTGACTATGTTCTGAGCAGGCTTTGAGCCATATGGAAGGAGGCCAGGGCACACAAAGATGTTGGCAGGAATTTTCTTTCCTAAGTGGGTCAGAAGCTGTTGTTATCTGTGCCACAGGTGGTTTGAGTGGGATCCAAACAGTTGCTTTCTAAAAGACATCCGAGACCCACCTCCGCTACCTTCACTGGTACTGTAGCCATATTCCTTGTGGTTCCTGTGTTCAAGCGGTCTGTATATGAGGAGGTTGTGACGGGCTATCAAAGATAAAAACATCATCCAAAACCCAGGAGTGGCCTGTCGGCTGCCTGCTGACTCCCCAGCCTCCCACAAGTACACGCAGCATTTGGTTTCCCCTTATAAATAAAAATCTTGTCTTGTGCTGTTTGTTGCCTTTTAAGAATATAAAGAAGTGACTGTTCTGTTTACTGTTCGCAGGGACAGAAGTTAACCAGGCAGCCCAAAGCACCCGTGAAGGTATAATGACGGAGATGGCCTGTGTCACAGTGAATGTATATATGTACTATACTGTACACACAGACAGTTGAGACAACTGGGTATTTGTGAATGTTGCTTTGGTGCATATTTTATTTATATATATATATATATATATATATATAAAAGATACCTGCTAAGTGCCTTATAGATGCATTTTTGGCAAAAACATTATTTCCAGAAGCCACTTTGTTGGTTACTGCCAGAGGTTGTACAGTATTTTGGAGTCCTTTAGTTTTTATTTTTCTAACCGAGTGAATGGTCACGACTAACGGCTGTTTCTTCCACTGCCCCTGCTTTGAAGCCAGGGTGCACCAGCTGTAAGTCTCTGTTTTAAACTAGCCAAAATGACCAGAAGCCTATCCCGCTGCTGGCTTACCCTGGGGAAGAGCTTTCTGAAGGGTTGTTTTCGAGATTGACTTGAATTTCTGTGTGACTCCGTTACACTCTCTAGTCATATGACTGTGACATGCCTTTTTCTTCTGAGTTTGTGTATACTCAGCATGGGGCCATCCATTGGATAGAAGCTGAGAAGCATGAATTATTTGCATTTGTTGACACAGTTGTCTAGACATTCCTTCAAAGTTAATGGTTTCTCAAGAAAATTCTTTCAATTCCATTGTATGATATTGTGCCATTGTATATCTTAAATGCCTCATAAGCTTCTTCAAAGACATGGTCTGGTGCTTGGGTTATGAGTGAAGTATTTGTGTTTTCAGCTAGGAGATCTTTTATAATTTACCCCTGCAGAACGCAAATTTTTGTTTTTTCTTTTCCTTCCCCCGGTGCAACGCACAGAGATCTGCAGTAACAGAATTTAGGATGCTAATATTGAACCAGAGCCTTTATTGTAGTACGCCAAGCTCTATGTTTTCTATATTGCTGCACTGGTAATGAATAATAGCTTGCGAGGACAGGAAAGTTGACAATTATTTTTTTGCCAATTAAAAGGATCCTTATAGTAACAGAAACACTATCTTAGCTAATTTGACAATCAGTCATGACTTTTTAAAAAATAAAATGTTACTCTTTTTAATAAACTTATATAAAAAAGAAAAGAATACACAATACTCTAAGAGGAGCGTTGAAGAGAAAGGAACACAGGCATATATTTAAACATATAGCCAGCACTGCATCCTGTCCAGGAGGTTAAGATTTCAGAAGCGTGCTCTAGTGCAGACTCTGAGGGGTACCCATCTGCAAAAACTGTGATGGCAATTGTACCTGAACAGGAATGAAAGAAGTAGGTCAAACTGGGATCGATATAAATGCAGAAGTTTCATGTGTGTCGTGGTTATCATTGCAGTTAATGGCGCAACTGAGCACGAACACCAAGGAGCAGATCTTTAGCAGATGTAAATTATCGTAGCTCTGATAAGGCTGCAGCCATTTACACAAGCTAAAGATCTTTTTTATGACAAGAGGCATGTGAAATTCATATCCTTTTGCCTTAGTGAACAAAAAAGAAGTGCTTGGTTTACCTAGGCTGTTATTCCTAGTCCGTTATTCCTGTGAACAACAGGAAGGTAATCTTGATACCAGTCATTGGTGCTTTACCTGACGGTCAGTCAGGGCAAGACTGCTCCGTTGCCGTCTGTATGAGAAACTACTCGGTGCTGACAGCATCGCCCTGTTCAGAACTGTCATCACCAATAAAACAACCATGTCACGAAGGTACATGAGGTGGCAACCTGCTTTCATGCTGTGGAGAGGGATGAAGCTCTGCACGCTGAGCAGGCGGGAGGGTTGAGGGACACTATCCACTGCCCATGTCCCCCATGGGAGGGCTGTGCTTTCTTCTGCACTAGCGATGCAAAGGGCAGCGGGCAGTGAGCTCACAGTTTTGATCAGCGCATCCCTAGGTAGCATAGTCAGATCCGCCAAGAGGCCAGCCTACGAGGGAATTGGAGAGGATAGCAGGTGTGTTCCTGGGCCAGACTCCAGGTTCCCCTTCTTGAGGCATGCCAACTGGTAACTGGCTCCATGTGGGGAAAAAATGCCTTTGTCCGGGCTTAAAAACCCTGCTGGCAGCAGCGAGTCCAGAGCAGGAGTTTCTTTGTGTTCTGTTTCCATAAACCTGAATTTCCAGAGTATCTCAAGACTGAATTGGAATCCCGCTGAAATCAATGAGACTGTTGGTTTTGAAAGGCAAAGCACAGGCCCGAAAGAGTGCTCCCTTTTTAGAAATATGTGGGAAGAGTTCAAGCCTACAGTAACTTACTGTGGTTGTGTAATGCTGAATAGTCAGAACACTGCAAGTACCCTTCTGAGCTACCTCTACGTACTGGATCTCTGACTTTCGGTACATCCAGCAACTTGCTTCGATTCCACTGAACACATCCCTCTTTCTTTGTTAGGTTTTTTTCTACATTTAAGAATATTTCAAACTGTTTTAAACAGAGTTTTGTTAGAGCCTTTGCAAAGTCCTCGTTGATTCTGTGAGTGTTGGAGGTGTTGATCTAAACGGAATATAAAGCAAAACTGAAATCTGAAATACAGATTTTAAATCTGTACTTAATGAAACTTAATCATGCATATCAATTCTGTTATGTTTAAAGACTGTGAAGATGTTTGTTCTATGACTTGTTATTATGCCTATGTCTTTAATAAACAGAATGGTTTTGAATTTAATTTTGTTAATAGGAAAATAAGCTAAAATTACTTATCCTCTAGGTCAACTTTTTACCCTAGTTACCAATGTTCTGTTCTTCTGTGGGTAAAGAAATAATCTGTGAACTGTACAGAAATATTTTATGAACTAAACTTGGGGAAATAAAGTCCTCAGAATACTGCGAATTATCATCAACTGAAAAATAATTCATTGAACTCCACCAGTTTTTCAGTAGAGGGTTAGAACAGTTCTGAATCTTTTCAACTTCTTGGTGTTAAATTTAACTGGGGGATACCTGGTATTGAACATAATCAGGCAAAACTGATGGCAAAGGAGAACTTTGCCCATATTAAAACATATTTTCTTGATCGTCAACAGTTAGTACCTTCTGCATATCTATAAACCCATCTGATGATAGCAGAGGGGAAAAACGCCTGAACAATAAAAGAGCACTTCAGAGATCCCAGGGAATCTAACACTTTGTGTTGAGTTACTCAAACATTTTATTTCCCTTTTTGCGCACTAAATTGAGAAGCTTTTGATGACCCCAGTAATAGGTCAGATAAATCATTTTTTATGTAGTTAAAATCAAAAATGCAGTTGTATGTTTTTCTTATGGATCCTTTAGTTAATGCGAATAGGTTATATGACAGAAAAGGCAACCTCAGCAGAAGCTGCGCAGTTGTGCTTGTTCACAGAGCAAAGGGAGAGTAATCCAGCAGCTTGGTTTTACAGAAGTAGTCCCCTACGTTATTCGCAGTCAGGGATAGAGGAGCTGTTAGTTTTATTTGTGTACTGTTTTCTGTGGAAATATCTTGACAGCGGGAGGTCAGGAGGCAAGATGAAATACTGTCTGTCTGCAAGCACATTTATTTATGTGCAAGTGCGTACGTGCGTAAGAGATGATCAGTTATATACGTAAAAATCACTAGAAAGGACCAAGTCCCTGGTATACATTTTTTTGCAAGACTGCATATGGAGAAAAGAGCTACTTTTTTGATGTTATTCTGACATTAAAGATGGAATTTCCGACACTGAATTGTGGTTTGTATTGAATCATAATGCAGCACTGTATTTGTAAACTGTAGGCTATTTTGCACTTAAATAGATGTTGATGCATTTGGGAATTACAACACAGTAAAGGGCTAAATCATAGTTTCTCCATTTTGATATAATCCAAATGCATTTATATTACTGTTATTATAAAGTGCCAAAACCACCTACAGTCCCTCACAAACACATTAAATAGACAAGAGACTAAATTCTGCCCTTGGTTACACTTGCACATCTCCAGTGAAAGGGCTGTTAAGCTGCAGAGCGGTCTCCCTGGGGAAGCTGTTGAAAAGCCCTGCCATTGTTCTAACAAAGCTCGGTGATGATGTACCATACCACAAGAGTAAATGAAGAGTGTTTTACTTTAGATTTGATGGCCTGCCCTTTCCAGCATCTAACAAACCGAATCTCTTCTGTCCCTGTTTCCACGGGTAGCCCAAATCTCCCAGAACAAAACTCGGAACAATATCAGCAGAGGGAGGTTGTCTCTCCTTGGCCATTTTCTGGCTTAAACCATGTTCATCTCGAGATCGCATCTCACTGTGACTTTGAGGAGGCATTTTGAATTAAATTCCTCAGAGTTTATGCATAAGGTTCCTGTGAAATTGTCAGTCAGCAGAGAAGACCCTGCAGGATGGTAAGTAACCTTCTGGAGTGGCATGGACAACGACTGTCCAGTGGCTTTGGACATGCAGGTCCAGAGAAAGCAATGCCAGGCAGTGCAGGTGGGAGGCATTGCTACAGGCAGATCTGCTTCACGCTGGCATCTAGAGCTGTAGCAGAGGTCATGAAAGCAGCCTCTGAATTGTTCTTTTGCCAGAAAGGTGGAGAGTGAGATCTTCAGTGAGAAGTGAAATTAAATTTTTTAGCGATTAACAGGACAAGAGAGATGTGTGGAAGCAATTGGTGCCAATGAGGCCTCTCAGCTGCTCCCCTAAGCAAACTGCAGTCTCGGTGGAGCATCAGCTTCTCAGTCCATCAAATTGCACTAATCAAGTCTGGAGCTGATGGGAGCGTGAGTCACCACAATTTTCTCATCAGCGGAGACCAAGTTTTCAAAATATTTTTAGATGCATTTCCACAGAGATCTCTGCCTGCCAGTGACAGAGAGAGTGACAGGAAAATGAGCAGTAGCTGCTGTTGAATAAGGCCCTGCTCCCCGCCACCTCCCCTGCTGACTGCGGCTTTGGGCAGAGAGGGGAGGCAGATCGAAGGCCTTAGGTATTGTTACGCTGAGTGGATCCCAACACCTGGATTTGTTAAGTAATAAAATAACCTGTTAATTCTTAGGCTGTCTGGTAGGTTCAAATCAACTCTGAGTCTGTTCCTAGCCCAGACCCGAAGCAGGCGTGAGATTAGAGAGTGATAGTGATCCCTGCTCAGAGAGACAGCCGATACCCAGCCGCCGCAGCACACAGAAGAGGCCGTGCATCTCCTCGGCATCCCGTGCTGGTGCGTATTGTCCGCTCTTTACCTGTGTTCAAAGTTGCCACCTGGCACAACCGGTTTTCATCCTGTTAAGAAGAAGAAAAAAGCCTCTTTGGATGGCATCCTCTGCGGGTGGGCTCCGTCTACTGTAATTGTAACAAAATCAAAGGCTTGCGGGCGTTAGCATGCTGATGTTAGTTCATCTCTGTAAGAGAAAACCTAGTATTCATGGTCAGTTTTCTCGTGTTCCAAATTCTAAAGGAAATCAGCTCTCTTAAAAGGGAAAAAAATGGGCTGCCTCAAAGGAAAGACAATTTCATTGATAGGATTAAATACATTATGGGGGTCATGTGAGAACTGGCCTTTTGCCAGAAGAATTGCAGGGAATAAAATTTGAGAGTCCCATGCCAATAATTGAGTATGAAATTCTGTTGACAAAGCTTTTGCGATGCTCTGCTCCCTCTGCTTCTTAGCGTTGTGACTGCAGTCCTTCCCCATCAGTATCCTTTGTCTGCTGCATGGCCCCGTACCAAGATGTTACAAAAGTCTATCTTATTTCCTGGTGCGTTTCCCCAGGTAGGTTTGGCCAGTTTTTATCAACAGTGTTTGATGAAATACATGATAAAAGTTCTTTTTCCCTATCTTCAACCTAAATTCCATCCCCCTCCCCCTTTTTTTTTTTTTTAACTTTTCCCAGTTAGCTGTCCCTAACTGACTCTGTTAGTGTCATCACCAAGATGACTCTCTTATCTGCTTGGAGAGCATCTCTGAGAAGATGAGACCCCATCCCTCAGCAGCATGGCAGGATAACTGTGACCGAGAAAGCAGGGCAGCTTTCCAAGATGCTGCTTGGGGAAGCAGAAGCCAGCTTTTTGTGCTGACACTGAAGAACTTTACCCATGCAAATTATGGTTCTCATGTTCTTCATTAGGACTCGCAGCTCCCCTGATGGAAACACCCACGTGCATGCAGGCCTGCAGCTCACTGCTGTATGCAGCATAGTCTCTCCTCGTCCTTTGGGCATCTTGGATTACTGCGTGATATGTTTTGCCAAGTTCTTCAGCAAATTTTTGCTTTTTCTGTTTCATAATGTTGCTTTAAATCAGAGGAATTTCAGGAGAACTGCAATATTTTTCTTTATAAAAGTGACAAAATCTTTTTTCAGTGAAATATTTTAGATCACTGATTGTCTGAAAAATTAACTGGCATTTCCAAACAGTGGCTCAGGACTCAAAAAGAGTCATGAGCAGTTTTCGGTTCACGTATTCACTCTGCCCCTTCCCCAAAACATACACATGGTTTTTCAGGTACCTCACAGTGAGTCACCTAAAGCCCCCTTCAGAAAACTGCTACAACATCTGTTTAGGTCCAATTCCCTGGTAAATAAAATATATCCCAGAGGCATAATAGCATACAAAAAATAAAAGTATGACACAATTTCAGCCAGCTAATATGATAACTCTGATGCAGCTCACAGAGTGTTAATGTGGGAAGCCTGGATCTCTTCAGCTCGGCTGTCTGCATGCAGATCTCTCCCCGAGCCACAGCCACATCCCGCAGCAGCGTGGGAGCAGGACTTCCCCAGGGCGCCGGCGGTTGTGCCACCCTGTGCCCACCAACTGCCCTCCCTCTGGCCCCTCCAAATGTAAAAACATGGCTGGGCTGTGATACGTGAGATTCTGTGCGAGTCGGGGGAATGGAATAAAAGCGCTGCTGTCCGTGGAGCCTGACTCTTACCATGTTTCTGATCAGGTAACACGTATTTGTGATGTGTAACACTAACGTGGAACCTCTCTGATTGTAAAGGATATAAAGAGCTGTGTGTAGCTATACACACATACATATCGATATTCCCAAATAACCTCATTTGAATTATCGGTCGGGACATTGTTTAAAAAAAGAAAACTCAAGTCTTGCTGGTATCAGTTTTTTGGAAGTAAGGTGAAACTACGTGTAGAAAAACCGCTCTTCATGTGTAAGTTTGTATAGTAACCCATTACCTTTTATGTTCTGTAATATTTTACATGTATTTAAGCATGTGTTTCGCTTGTCTAGCTCGTTACTTTCAACAGCAAACTCCGCTGATTCATCCCGGTTGAATTTTCAGCTCTGGTATATACATAAATGTGTTCCAGTGCATTGCAAGCAGCAGCGTTCTAGATTTAAAACATAAATTTAGTGAGAAATTTCAATATTTTTCAATATCAGTGAAAATAAAAAGAAATCTATTTTGTTAAGATGGCATAGTGTATTCTTTGAATAACTGCTGCTTGAATTTTTTTTTCAGAAGCCCTAATTTAGGAGTTTACTGTCTTGGCGACAAAATGTTTGCTCTGAACAATCCCAGAAGCACAATACATTAGCAGAAGGAAAAGAGTATTTAGAGCCAGTAATTCAGCTGTGATAAATTATGACTGTAAAGACGGAGAAAAGGGTTCCTTTTTAAAACCTGCTGCCAGATTCCAGTTCCAGTGATGCTGTGTAAGGTAAGTGATGTTCTTTTAACAGCCACGCCTTGAGTGGTTTTTTGTTTGAAGGAGTCTTTATTAAGCTTTTTGCTCAAATTCATCTTTGTTCTGTTTTGAACAGACTTCTGTCTGAGGAAAACTCTCAATGACTTTTTAGCCTACATTAAATCCAGAAAGAATAAAATCACGCGGGTCACTAAGTGTGCTATTCATCTCTTCTGCATATAGCTTAAAAATCACGATAGTTGTCCGTCAAGAATAGAAACTCCGATCAGGCCTTTGATTTGGAGTGAAAAAACGGGACTGAAACCGAGTTTTGAGACTCAGCCACGCTGCGGACTGGAGGTAACCGGTGTGCGTTAATACACGGCTCCGCCATCGCCCTGCCCACAACGATGGACGGCAGTAAGTCTCCTGAGAAGGCAGAAGCCGCCAGCGGAGTTGAGCTTCGCCGCCTGCGTGTCCGTGTGTCCGTCTGCGTGCCACTGCCCGCGGCCCGTCCCAGGCGCAGCGGCCCCCTCGGAGCAGCGGCTCTAGCCGGGCCGCGGGCGCGCAGCGTTCCCGCCCCGCTCCCCGCTGGCTCACTTGGGTAAGCCGCGGCTCCGCGCTTCTTCTCAGCGGCGTTTACGGGGCTCCGCGTCGGCCCTGGCCGCACTGAGGCCTGACGCGGGGCCGTGCCCGGCGGGAGCCGGCTCACACCCGCCCTATGGGCGGCTTCGTCTCCCCCCTGAGAACATGGCGGCTCCCGCGCCACCCGTCGCCGCGGGCATGGACGGGTCTGACGGCCCGCCCGACTGTTGCTGGCCTCGGCGCTGCCCGCCCCGCCGCGGGCCCGTCCCGGGGGAAGGGGGCGGGCGGCGGGGCCGGGCGCGGCCGCCATCTCCGGGGCAAGGCTGCCCCCTGGCGGCGGCGCGGGGCCGGCCGGCGGCGGGAAGCGCTTCTCTGGGACAGTTTTCACCTTCATTAGAATTAAATAGGAAACTCTGCGAGGGGGCGGTCGCCGCTTGCTCTCCCCGCGGTTCGGCGCGGAGGAGGCAGTGCCACGGGAGGGTCAGCCCGCCGCCCTGCCCGCTTAGCCGGTGCAGGCAGCCACAGGCCGCGGCGGCGTGTTCCCCGCGGAGCGGTTCCCGGTGCGCGGCTGTACCCTCAGCCCTGCCCGGCAACGGCTGCACCGCCAACCGCCCCCGGGCAGTGGCTGTACCCTCAGCCCTGCCCGGCAACGGCTGTACCGCCAACCGCCCCCGGGCAGTGGCTGTACCCTCAGCCCCGGTAGGTAACGGCTGTACCGCCGACCGCCCCCGGGCAGTGGCTGTACCCTCAGCCCTGCCGGCAAACCGCCGCACCGAGGGCCGCTCCTCTCGCACCGTCAGCTGCCACAGCAGGCGGTCACGGTTAGCTCGCCTGCCTGACACGCAGCGTTTGTGCTGCATTAGGCCCTGGGAATTACTGCTGACACTTTACTTGACTGGGTTAAATGTTTTTCCACTTCGGGCCATGTGTTTGCATAATAACGAGCAGCAAGTCACGTCTTCTGCCTCTCTCGGTGTCCCAACAGCCTCATGCCTTGGTACCTGGCCGTCACTTCCTAATGTACATCGGCGCAGGCTGATATACAGCGAGGCTGATCTTTGACTCGCCTTTGGAACAGCGACACATTTTCTCAACAACAAATTAGACTCTGACATGGAAGGTGGCAGTCTGTAATGGATACTGCAATCTGAAGATTCAGAGAGAGTATCTGTGATCTTTGTCCTCAGCCGAGCAAGCTGGAGTCGCTCTTCTCTCCGACCCATTATTTGATTGTGGTACATAACCTTGGGATGTACTAATAATCGTTAGTCAGAGCTGATACATCCTTTATGGGCCTGCCCTGCTCAGGAAAGGAGATGTTCTCTGCAACAGCAGTAAATCAGCAAAACATGCGCTTAAATATACAGTAAAATGTGGTTTGAGATACAGTCCTTCCTACATCATATAACAAAATGCTTTATTGAGAGAGTCACACATGCGCTAATGAGGAAAGAGGGCTGCTGCCACGAGCCAGGGGCAGAAGGGAGCTGGGAGAGAGCCCTGAGCAGATAATAGCCCAAGGGCAATTGTGGCTTCCCAGGTCCTCCTCTGCCCTCTCCTAGGTGATGTGGTGCCTTACACGAGATGGCAGAGGAGAGGGAAGGGGAAAGGAAGGAAGGGAGCCCTGCAGAGCTGTCCAGACACCATGACTTTCAGACTGAGCCTTGAGACTGTGGCAGGGGTGACAGCGAGGGTCTGACCTGCCAGGAGGAGTCAGGGGGCTGTTCTGCTGCTCACCAGCTGGGCAGGTCGGGTTGCTACTTCATCGTTGGTTTTTGCTGGTAAGCAGCTGGGTCTTTGCAGCTGAATGTTGCAAGGAATTGTTAGAGCATTTCCTCATCTTTTTACAGACAGTTCTCATTGTTATTTAAATTTAAGTGAATAAATAACACGTGCAGCTGCAGCTCTGCCAAGGAGCTGGCTGAAGCAGGGGCAAACCCTCAGGGGTGAGAGAGACGAATCCTGTGCTCAGTTTGCTGGTGGGGGTGTGTGCTGAATGTTCTACTCTCTGGGTTGCTGGCCTTGCTGCTTTGCCTCCCGTGGTTTGTGTGGTCTTAAGTAGTTGCAGAAACTGTGCCAAAAGGGCTGGCCAAGCCACCCAGCCAGATCTCCGTACTGCCTGGGGCCTCAACCTGCAGTGCTGCCTCTGCTGAGAGCCTGAGCTTGCACATCCCTGCTGACCATGATAGCTGACCCCACAGGGCCCCGTGGCTTCTCCTGTGAGTCTTGTCACCCATTTTGGAGCTGACCAAATCATGTTTGCATGTTTGGCTTTTTTTGCTTGCTAGTGACAGTTCAACCAGTGCAGGAAATGTCCACGATGACTTAATCAAGCTTTGGGCCAACTGCATTTCTTAACGCGACATCTCCACGTTGCATTTCGTGCCGCTAATACACCGGAGGGCTGCAATCCTCTGCTGGCCGCAGCTGGGGCGGGCAACTGTAATAGTGCTGATGCAGCATTGCATGTGACATCTTACCCGAAGCAGAGGGGGAACAGATTTATGGAAGGGCTTGATAATGGGCAAAACCAAACTGATTTACTTGAGATACCATGGAAAAGTGCTAAGAATCAGTGATGGTGTTACACACTCAACGCATAGGACTGATGGTTTAGGAGCAGTGGTTTGTATTTTTGTGGAGCAGAGGAAAAGCAGGAATCACAGTGACACGAGATGGGAAGATGGGTATGCAAGGGTGTGATGAACAGGCATGTATGTATGCAAGTTAGTTATTACTATTTCTTTTTTTATTTAGAGTTAGGATAGCTCAAGCATCATGATGGCTTCAGAGGGTTTAAGCCATAGGAGTTTTCACTGCCAAAACTGTGTTTGATGCCTGTTTAGCTGGTGGGGAGACAGACCCAGGATAGGTGTGCATCACTGCTGCATGTGACCTGCTTTCCACACCTTGGTCAGTAATTCTGACCCAAAGCCGTGTCACTTTGCAGCCTAATGTGGGTCACGAAGATCTGCAGGCTGACCCACACTGGAGGAACTGAGATCCCCTGCTTCCAGCAGAACATCTATGACCAACATAGTCATGGACCTAGAGAGGGAAACAAGGCAAGTCTTTCACTTGTCCCTCCCGTAAATATTAGAATGGTTTGTGCCTTTCTTTTCCTAAGACTCTTTTTTTTTTTTTCCCTAAATCTGTTCCTAACATAAGCACAGTTGAATTTCCATACAAGGTAAGTCACTTAAGAATAGGGATATTTGAATGGTTTGCCTTTTAATAAATTAATTAGGGCTTGTTTTTAACACCCTTAAGAAGAGATAAAACCTCCATCCCACTTGTCATGGCAACTACAGTACACAAAACATCATTCAGAAGTCAAGGAAAAAAAACCATAAGCACTTTAGGTCTCAGCCAAGTCCACGAAGTAGCAAAACTCATTACTAATTCAATGGAGCTGTGTCCCTCAGAGCTCATCATTACTGGTTTTACTGCTAATAATACTGGAGCTGCATAAATTTAACAGAAGGCAGAGGTTGGCAGAAGGCAGACTGGTGTTGAAGTGCCGCTATCCTCATCAAACCTCTCCATGAGGTCTTCGCTTGCTCTGGTCAGCCTGTCAAGAAGCAGTGCTGGGTCGTGGGGAAAGAGCTGGGAAGAGGAAGGTTCTGATTTTATAGCTATAGCACTCTGGTAACATTAAACCTAGAGAGCTAGTGGAAGAGGCCATAGGTATTTGTAATTTATTCATAAACAGCTATGCCATCATAAGAAACTTTATAAAACACTATATGATGGTTCTTTAAATATTTAAGAGTTTGTTGACCTATTTTCTCAGTTAATGAGGATTTTTTTGTCTGCAATGACTTGAATGCAGTCTGCCTTAGTCGCTACACAGTTCAGCTGCACTGGGTTACAGAAACATTATTTCTTTCTAAGGCAGGTGACACAGGAGAGGAATGCCGTTGTAACCGTCTAGACTTGTACTTCAAAACCTGTAAAATTCCTAGTAGATAGTGCTTAAGCTTGACTTACTGAACATAAAACCATTCATCTAGCATCTTTTGAGTCCTAGAACAAGTGTCTTTTCAATTACAGCACTACCCTTGGTTGCTCTGCAGTGGAAGGGCCATGGTGGAGCCTCCCTTCTCTCACAAGCGCAATGGTTAAGACCATAGAGCTCATTTCTGCATTTGTGAGTACACTTCTTTTCTTACTCAGTTATTTTACTTAAGGCTCACTAGGCCTAGAAGTTAACTTGACAGAAATTTGGCCATGTGTGTAGCACAAAGCATCATGTCACTAATCACAGTACAGTGGTATGGTGAGAAAACTGCTCTTTCTGAACACTAACGGAAGGCGATGTTACGCCCCTATGTTCGTTACGCTCTAGGGGTCTGAATAGGAGAACTCACCTCTATCCCACCTCTCTCCTCTGAAGGCAATGGCAAGGTGGGGGAGGATGCGAGAGCAGAGCTTTGACTGACTATCAAGCATGAAGATGGCAGTTGGGGATAGATAGAGAGCACTCCTGACAGAGGGGAGGTTGTCACCAGGAAGGAAGTGTGAGCCACCAGGGTCCTGTCATTACCTGCTTAGCTCAGGGGGATTTCTATAGGCTGCAAAATAAGCTGCGGCACCAAAGTTTAAGTCTGTCCCCCATCACACAGGTGGGAAACATCTGAGCTCCTCCACCCCAGAAAAGGACACCAGGAGGGGCGATTCCTGCTCTCTGAAAGGCTCTGAAATGTTCATCTCAAGAGGATCGTTATGAGGACTATTTCTGGCTCTTTCAAAGCTGCAGTAAAATAAACCTTTGCCCTTCCTGTCATCACCTCTCCTTCTTAGGAGGTGTCAAGGATCTTCATATTTTCCAAGGGCTGTTTTAGTGGCCTCCTGCAGAAAACCACATGGTCAGAGAGAACTTTGCACAAACTCAGAGTACAAGGATGAGGTTAACTTTCCATACAGCTTTTAGTGGGCGTCTCCGGAGTGACCTGGGAAGGGTACTTCTCAGTGCATGTTTCTGCCTAGAGCATTACTGAGCTGACTCAAAGTAAAACATGAAGTAAATGCTGGCTGTCAGGCTTCAACAAGCTTCCTCATCAGGTGCAAATGGACAGGAAAGGTTTTCTTCCATTTGCACCTGATGAGGAGGCATGTTTCTCCCCCAAAAGCTGGTGCCCGCCACCCTGTGTTTTGCTCCTGTAGATCAATTCAGCGTTCTTTGAATCAATGTTCTCCACTAATGAGTTATTGCTTTTTACTTTAAAATTGAAACTTAAAATCTACTGGCAAACTTTTTGTCATCTGAGAGATACCAAGAGTGCAGAATCAAACCTGTGAGCTCCTAAATGAGAATGCACGGATTCATGTAAAGGGTTTCTAGTTCCTAGAAAGAAATATAACACTAGAAACTTTTGCTGAGATTGAACAGGAGACAATACTATAGTGCAGAGGAAGAATTTCTATTTTTGGCTACACCCTTAAGGCAACAGAGGAAGAGTATTTCATGGCTGCGGTGACAGCTAATGAGCAGATATACACTATTAATTGTGGTAAGCGTAACACACTGAACAATCCATCATCATCTATTTTCTTAGCTGCTGTAGCTTCGATACTTTCGACTAACACCTCTATCTGAACTGGCTGCTTCGAGTTTCTCTACCTCTCTGGCAGCACGCAGAGGATCTACACCACCGCTTCCTATCACCTGCACTATGCAGTCCGGGCTGTTTGCACCTACGCGCTGCTTTTGGCATTGCCGATGTTCAAATGATTGTCTTCTTCCCGCTGCTTGAGGGGCTAACCCAGTTGTACTCGGCTTGCACCAGCACGAAGCTGTTCTCCCGGATCTTTCGGAAGTGCATCACCTCCCCGTTTTCTCTGACGGTGATGATGTTGGGGTCCGGCTCACTGAAGGAGACTTCCGTCCGCTTGTGGCAATGCTGGGTGCAGACACAGCGCACGGCAGCAGCCAGCGCCAGGCCCAGGGTGGTGGTGCAGACCAGGAGGATGCCAAGTTGGGCTGCTAGGAGTCGGGTCCCTCTGCCAGGGTCTTCCTCCTTCCCAGGAACAGCAGATTTGGGAGCTGCTCTGGTCACCCATGGTAGAGTATTCCCACGTGCCTCCTCCTCCTTGCCCCTGGCTCCTGCCTCCTCTGGCTGCAATGCCAGCTTTCTTTCTGCCATTTGCCTTGAAGCCGATGACAAATTGCTGGCAGCATCTGCATCACCAAACCAGGCCATTGTTGCAGCGGCATCGCCCAAGTGAATGTGTACATGTGGGGCAGAAGGAGAAGCTGTCACACGTGGGGAGGCTTTCAAGATGGCCCCACTCTCGGTATTGACCTTTGAAAGCAAAACAAGATGCACAGTGAGGGAAGGTAGAAGGGACTGATTAGGTTCTCACTACCTATAATACAGGTCAGCTCTGTATTTCTGACACCCAGGTGTTTCCCTGGCCTTGGAATAACCCTGCTCCATCCCCTGATTACTCAATAGCTTTTAGAAAATGAGACAGATTCAACCACGCTCCATCTGTATCAGAATTGCCATGGGAGGGACGAGGCACTGGGAGTTGACCCTGGTGGGGGAAGGCAGAGCAGATTGAGGGGGCAGAGGTGAAAGGCTCATGCAGAGAGGAAGGTCAGTGTTGTGCCTAAGTAAAGGTCTGCAACTCCTATTGTGGTGGTGGTGATGGTATTTTTCACAGGCATTGTTATTACAAAAACAAATCACTTAATAAACGATTCCCACCTTGAGTGATGCCAGAGTCACGCTGAAAGCACAGGCATGATCTTCCTGGCCGAGCTTTGTGTTTAGGGTCATACCAGGCCCACTGGGATACAGTATCACCCTTCTGAGGCTGTGGATCCAACCATGGAGTGGAGGAACCCCGGAAACTTGGGATGGCCTTTGACATCAGCGGTTTTGGGGCAGTCATATACAACCTGAGAGCTCCCTGCAAAGCCCACCTTGCTTTCTCAGTCTACACAGCCATTTTGAAACCTGCTGCCTCTCAGTGTTGCTTAACCACCCATTTTAGTGGGAATGACTGTCCTTGCCTGCTTCTGTTCCTCGGGGCTCTGCTTGGTGCCACGCACCTTATTTTATCCGTCACAAAATGACAGCCACTCCATGCCAGTTCTGCAGCCCAGGCTTTGCTGCAGATATCATCCAAGACTAACTGCGAAACAATCATACAGTTTGGGAGGTCCCCAATGAATTTTTCCATTCCCACTGTGCACCTGAACCCAGATCCAAAACCTGCAAAATGTACTGGAGTTTTTCCTTTGGCTCCACGGAGATTTGGATCTGGCCCTCAGTAGCTGGCACCTCTCCAGCCTGTCCAGCCCAGCAGGTTTTTTTCACACATCCATTAATTACACCAGAGAAACTCTCACCCTCTACCATCATTAGTGATTTCTAAAGCTTGCTGGGAAGAGAGTGTGACAGGAGCACAAAGCTGAGGTAGGAGCCCTGGCAAGCTGTGAAGCAAAGTAGGGGAGGGTCAGAGCATCCTTTGTGGAAAAGGCAGCTTCTGAAGGTGCGAGTAAAATACAGTAGTAAATAAAAGACTTTCAGTGGCTGAACTGCAAAGTAGCTGGCTGGCAAAGTTAGGATTGCATGTGTATGGATCACTTGCCTTCAAAGTGCAAACGCTGTACTGTAGTATTTGGTACTTTGGTATAGAAAATGGAATTTTCTGGCAAGCCCTTGCCCTATCTCACCTCATTTCTCCTTTCTTGTCATACTTCTTTCATGTCTAATTTCTCAATATTTTTATTTTGTTATGCTCTTCTGGTCTTGCCTTGCGCAATAACTCTTCCTTTCCTTGGGTTACCATCTTCTGCCATTTCTTCGCTTCTCTCCATGGCTACACCAGATGTTCATGTTACATGTCTCTCCTTTACTTGTTCTCTGTCTTCCACTCCTTCCTAAACATTTCTGCCTCATTCTGTGCCATACAGCCCCTTCCTTTTATTTTTTGTGAGATTACTTCTCTTCCTCCTGTGGCATCCTCCAACCCAGATCTAGTTCTATATTTTCCTTGGATTTTTCTTCTCTTCATCCCCTGTGTATTGGTCTTGCCCTACTAACTCCCTACCTCATGTCTCTAAGCCATCCTTCCTTCCCACCTTCTCCACTAGATCCCATCTGAGCATCCTCCTCTCTCCTCCTCAGTCCTGGTATTCTCCAGTTTCTCTTCCTCCTCTTTCTCTCCTTTTCTTTCTCTACCTAATTCCTCACGTGCCCTTTCCAGCTCCCACATCTCCTTCCATACGTACAGCCACCTCACTCCCCGAGTCCTTTCACACCTTTCTGGGCCTCCTGTTCTGAAGTCACCCCTTCCCAAAAGGTGCTCCCACCCACTCATCCTGTCTGCCAGCTCCCACTCTTCCAGCTGTCTCTGATGAGTGCTCCCCATGCCTGTGACTAACCCCACCACCATCACCACCTCTGCCTGGGCCACCCAGCCTCCCGGGCTGACCCTGCCCTCAGAAAGCACATGGCTTCCTTGGCCATACCCAGCAAAGATGACATTTTTTGACCTCTGATGAATGCCATGGGTGGTACCTATCCAGCACCTCTGGAAAGTAACGTCTCAGTCTTCCATGGGAATAAAACACACGTTTCCACCCCCGTTAACTCCAGCAGCCTTTAGTCATGTCTACATATAGAAAAGTTATTTTAGATTGGTTTTACAGCGGGACTCTTAAAAACCCAGGCAGCGGGCTCAAAAGGGAAACAAAAAAGAGATATAAGAAACATTTCACAATTAAAGTAAAATTAAAACCCTTAACAGTCTCAATGTAGTTTCAGTCACTTATGAGACCTACATGGGCTGCTTGGTGATGCAGCAGAGGGGTTTTGTCCTCATCTTCTCTTAGACCTTTCTGCCTTTGGAGAAGGCATCCTCCACATCCCTGCTGCTTACCTGCCTGTCTTCTTTACACATCAGGCACAAGCGTGGGGTGGCAGCACTGGCAACGCTTCCTGCTCTAAGACATGGGCAGAGGAAAGGCAGTGTTAGTAAGCAAGACCTGTCGCTGTGACTCACGCGGGAATACCTGGGCTCTGCACCGCTGGAGAAGCGTGCCGTGGCCTAAAGCAGCCTTGGGACACACACAGCCAACACAGAACATACAGGGCTGTATTTCTGATAATGCCTGACCATTTATTCCTATCCCCATCACTTTCACCCACAGTGTGAAATGTTGCATGAAAGCTCATGCAGCCCAAACCCTGTAAGACTTCTGAGCAGACATCCTCAAGCCCAAATTTCCTCATTGCTTTGGATCCTTTCTTCCTTTTCTCTGCAGATGGAGAAATTGGTCTGCTGAGTTCACCGGTTCATTGAATATTTCCATGTGCTTTTAGAAAAATGTTGTAGCAGTCAATAGTTTTTATCACATTTTTCAGTCCTCTGCTGGGCTGAGCAGCACAATGTCGAGTTTTTAAGACTTTTGAATTTTCTCCCTGTCACTGTCCGTCACTTGCAATTTCCAAAGGAGTATTTCTCAAAAAATTTCAGCAAGCAAACACCCTCGCCCCCAGCCCCAGACACCTTCCTGCACAGATCCTCACTCATCTGCAAGGAAACTAGTACTATTTTCCTTCTCCAGAAGGGCTGGAGAAATAGCTCTTCCCATCACCAGGTTTACCCGTTAGAGGTGCTGTAGCTGGAGGCATCATCCCGGGAGAGGAAACCTTGCAAGGCATCCGCTGTGCCAGAGTCTTGGGTGGGGAGGGATGGCTCCAGCCCTTGGCCGCTGGACCCGTTGCTCCCACCGGACGCAGACCGCGAAGGCCGGGCCAGTTGCTTTGGCTCAGCAACGGGATGGGCTTCTGACCCAACACCAAAATCTGGCTCTGGTGCCGGTGTTGCTGCGCTGCTGGTGGGGCTGGCAGGTGGTGCAGGGGTGCTCAGAGGGGAGCCGGTGGCAGCTGCAGGAGAGGTGGGACCTTGTCCAGCACAGAGACAAAACAAGAAATGGGGAAAGAGCTGCAGAACTTTATTGTCTTCAGTTTGTTTATTTCAAATCCTACCCGGTGCAAACGTTTGCCAGGAAGGATCGTAGTAGTGACTTCTTTTTATTTTCATGTTGTTTAATTTTAAGTGGGATCCCAGATGGAAAATAAAGCAGCAAAGCCTGCTGCCTAAATTATGGTTGAGTAAAATAATTAAAACTCAGTCTTGGTGCCATGCCAAAAATGCTGAGAAACACATCTGCTTTGGGTATAACTAACTTCTTGGAGCATTTTACTGACCAAAGGCTGCATAAATACAGCTAAATACACACCTGAAGGGCCACAGTCACATTGAGAGACATATGTATTCCTTTATTTAGACAGCATTGCTAATTGCACTTGCTTGTCTTTAGGATCTGAGATTTTAGGTAAAGTGTATTGTATTTTAGGGTTTGCATTGAAATTGTAAGCTCTGGCAACCCTGTTTATCTTTCTGATACCCTCCTTGGAACTGGCTCCATCACCTTGAATGCTGACCCGTGCCCTCACTTCAAGGAGTTCGCCATGGCCATTTTGCTGCTCTCCCCAACGGTCTCAGGAGGTAAACGGGTCCCTCCAGCTTGTTTAGGTCACTTGTGTTAAATGCTTGCCTGGAATAAGCTACTGGAAACTGCGGGAAGCAGTCAGTAAGAAACCCATACCTTTGCTTGCCGTACCTCTGGAGTGTGGGTCTGCTGCTCCCTGCGAGGGCGTGGGGCTTATGGGGTCGAGCTTCTTGCCGCTGCCAGCAAGCATTTTGTTTTGCTCTCGCTGAGCCACGACAGCAGATTCGATCTTTGCCCAGTAAACAAAGTATGACTGGACAATGGAGATGCTGTTAAAACATAATTAGGCAAGAATTTGTTGGCTCTATAGTGTTAATAAAACATCTGACTGTTTAGCTAAGCACAAGGACTGCTTTAATCCAACAACAGAAGTGACACAAAAGTGTTTTAAAGGATTAGCCCATCACACATTTTATATTACAAATAAAAGATACCAGGTGCCATAAGAAAGACAGAGGGTGAAGAATCACCACTCATAATTAAGATCTGCCAAAAAAATCTGTGGGAACTTAAAAAAAAAGCTATTATACTGACTGTGTTGATAGAAGTACATTTGGAAAACTTGGAGGAGCTCTGCTTATAATCTTCTGTAGGCAGGGAAACAACAGTGGTATTTACTAATTAAAACAAGTCAATGGAACTCGTACAAACAGCAGAATAGGTAGGGAGAAAAAAAATATCTCAGCCCTCTGACATTTGAGCCCACCTAACCTTTTGGTTTTTGTCAGGTGCCAAAACTGCATTGGCCAACCTTTAACTGTTCACCCGGAGAGCCTTACTTAAGCTGGAGATTTGGGGAGAATTTCAGCTCTGATTGCTCAGCTGCTTCGGAGAATTAGCTAAGAGGAAACCATCCCAGGTTTTCCTCTGCCAGATTGCTCATATAAGGCATTTTTAAGCCTAACATGGAGTTTTTCTAGGTGCTGTGATAGGGAGAAAAGCGAGAGACTATCAGAAATCAGCTTGGAGGGTCAAAGGCCAGAGGATGAAGGAAGCATCAGAGCAGGTGGCTAGGAATAGGCGGTGTTGGGTTTGGGTTGGGTTTATTCAGTTGCTTGAGTTTTATGTGGTTTTAATAGTATTTCCTGATCTAAAACAACGGGCAAAAATGAGAAATGTGAAGCAGCAATATTTCTGTATCAATGAATTTGTGTTGAATCATAATGAGATGCCGAAGCCACAGCACTCACCAGGACGCTGATGTTTTGGGGAGCAGCCAAGGATCTGGCCAAGCAGCTTCTAAGTGGTTTTGTAAAGACAAAACATAACAATTTAATCTCTTCCACAATGAAAAGTCGCTCTGCTTCCTCTAACAGCCAGTTAGAAGGTGTTTAATTTCATTCTGAAGCAGAACCAAAATACTTGGGCAGTTTGGGACTTTGGTGTAAAACATGGCAAGTTTTGATCCAGTGCTTGCTCACTCTTCCTACTGTGAATAATTCTGATTGCATTTAACTTTTTGAAAACCGCTTTTTTTTTTTTTTTCCACCTAAGAAGTGGTACACAAGATTATTCTGTAGGCAGGGAAGCCCTGTGGGCTGTTATTTAGAATGACAGACAATGTGATCACAGTTCTCTCTTTACGCCTTCATATTTCTGTTTCCTAAGTGCTTAGGCTGTCATGGTCCAGTGTATTTGTTCTGAGAAAATAGTGACCATGTAAATAAAAAGCAGCACTACCCAGAGGATATAAATGGTGATTTATGTACCAGCTGGGATACTGCTGCAGCATTTGATAAGTATTTAGCTACATGGTGTTCAAGATACATAAACTACTGTGCTGGACAAGTATGATGGAAAAATAAAGCCAAGCCTTTAACTGAGTAAACACAAATTCTGGTTAGGAACCAGCAGGTTCTTACAAAAACTTGATGTCTCCAATGGGTTGGTCTGGTGCTTTCCATACAAAGGACAAGTTTCTCTTCAGTGACTTGTCCGAGTGGGTGACAGTGTCACCATCTTCAAAACAAGTCAGCAGCTTGGAACCAGGAGGAATGAAGATGAATGTGCCAGCAATTTCATCGTTAGACACTTTGCGAGCTTGAAGCAAAAACCCCATAAAATCCCGGGTGCTCCTCACTGTCACTGCAAGACAAAACATGGGATGTGAAGGGATTTCTGTCGTAGTTATGGGGTGAATTGTTTACAATGGAGTTTCCAGTGGTAGCACTGAAACCAAAAGAAAACCCTGTGCAACAAAACCAAGAACATCTTACTGTCTTTGTCCTCATGATCTGTCTTGGACATGCTGGATGCAGCAGGCCAGACTTTAACTTTGCTGTATGTGATTGCACACAAAATTTGCTTGAGTCTTTTCCCCCTCCTTAATTATAAGCTGCTAACCACATTGCATTGGGCAGCCTGCAGCCATTTTTAAGGAAGGAGGTTTGGGTACCACCCTGTACATACACAAAAGCTTGTGTGCTGCCCGCGGAGGGGTTTTATTTGCATGGGGACTATGAGGCAAGCGGCCAGGCTGGGAAGCAGTGCCTCTCAGCTCTGCCTGCATCTGCCTCAGGAGCAGTGATGCTGGGGAGGGGGCATGCTGCCTAGCCATACCTAAGAGTCAGGCGAGTCACACAGACCCCTTCGTGCAGTGCAGAGGAACAAGGAAGGTGACTTTACCCTCTGGAGGTGCCCATGATGCACCTTCGCATGTGACATAGTCCGGTATGATTGAGACACGGTTGGGATAAATGAATCCCACCCAAAGCATTCAAATGTACAGGCTGCCACTGGCTAAGAGTTGGTCTGCAACACGGTGAAAACCTGGAGTCAGCCATCACCCGACAAACCTTAGGCCAGGTGCTGCAAACAGAATCTCTCTTTAGATTCATTTCCTCCTGACGAGGGAGGTGGCGTAGCTCAAAACAGTTATCCCTGTTCCCAGCCGTCACAAAGATTAATGCCAGCACTTGAGATTAGTTATCGCATGTTTTTCAGATACAGGAATGAGAAGCTGTTCCTTACCTGGAACTTTGTCGCCTGGGAAGTAGAAGGACATGTTGGTGTGGACAGCAATGTAGTTGTTGCTGGGGCTGTGCAGCTGCGCTCGCAGGTGCCTGGGCATCATGTCGGTGCAGGAAGAAAGGCTTGCGCCATGCGAGAAGGCGGCCACACAGGAAACCAAGGACAGGGTTGTGCATGCCCAGACAACAATGACAATGTGGGCTCTCCTGCCGTCCTCCATCCTATGGCGGAAAGCAATGAGCAGGTTCACTTCAAAGCAGTGGCTTCAGCAGCCTGTGAGCCCGCCTGGCGCCTTTGAATTAGCTGAGCTCCAGAGCTGCCCGCCCCACAGCCTTTAAACGAAGGAGAGTTAGTGATCTCTGTGGCACATGGAGCCGTTTTGGTAATCCACAGCATTTCACATTTTGAAGTAAATTGGTGAGGCTGGGAGGGGAGAGGCCCCCGCAAGAGGATACATTTCTTGCGAAGTCCCACTCCACCTAGCAGTTGGGGAAAGTTTGCTCTAAAGTCTTGTGGCATTTCAGAGCAGGAGAAGGCTCTGTATGACCACGCTCAGCACCCTCCACCGCTCCCAGCCCAAATGTACAACCCGATCAATGGGGGAAACATCTACCCTTGCAGAGCTGCTGCATGCCCCATCCCTCGTGGGGCTGGTGCCCAGCACAGACCTCCTCCCTGCCTGCTGGCACAGACCTGTGTTCCTGCCGGGACAGCACGTGGCTGCCACTCGCTCTGGCCTGCAGAAGCATGAAGCACCTTTTAGCAGCCCACGCATTGCGGCTCGAAGGCGTTGGGCTGCTTGCGACTGTCAGACCCTTCCCTGGCTGCCCAGCAGCATTTCAGCTTGTCCTTCTCACTCAAGGCTCAGTGCTGCTGATGAGACAGCAGCAATACTGTCTTTGAAGTCAGTGTTGGAAGACTGGGATAAACAGGCAGCAGTTTTGGCTAATACCTTATTTTTCTTAATTTCTCCTTATTCTCCAATTTTTAATCCAAGCAAGCATTTTTTCTCCATACAGTTGAAGTTTAGTATCTGATAGGCTGTGTCTTTAGTACCTCTCAGCTTTGGTGGCTGGCACAAAACACGTTTCCAGATTAGCTGGGGTATTGTGTTACTCTGATTTTTCAGAATGCACCTTTGAAAGTGAAGCTGAAGGACAAGTGCACAGTATTTATTGTACTGGATATCATAAGGCAGGTATTCCTGCTTTTAATGTAGTGCCTTCTGACATCTTTTCAACATGCAGCTTTTCCTGTCTTAGACTTCATTACACTCAGTCAATAAGTAGATGTAAATAAATCTGAAGAAACCAGAGGCTCAGGAGGTCTAGCTTACACCTCTGTCTCTAGCACTTTGGAAACTTGCCAGCTGACTCTGACAAACAACCCCTGCATACCAAATAGTTCGTGCCCAGCCTGAAGCAGGGAGCAGACGGATGCAGTCTTCCACAGCTGAGCTTTGTCCCACTCCAACCAGTTATGGGCCAGAAGATGTTTGGGGGAGTCACAGGAGCCTTCACTAAATATCCCAGCCCCTGCCTCCTCCTCGTAGCATCAGCCTCCCCCCTAGGCACACCTAAACCTCCCTTGCTGGATAGGAGCTCATGAAAGTACCAAGTACCCCTGAGGAGCAGCTCTTTCCCTCGGGCATTCCCCAGGCTGTGCCGCCATCCCATCCTTCCCCGGCTGCCTGCCTGGGTCCCTCACCGCTCAGGCGTGGGGAGCAGGGCCATACTCCCCATGGCTGCCCGGGCTGCGTCTGCCAGTGCCGCCATCGCTTACCTCGGGACACGTACGCCGCCGGGCTCGCTGCCGCCGCTGCCCTCCCGGTCTGCCAGAGACCCATCCTTTCAGGGACCTTCTTCCCTTTCTCCTCTAATGGGAAGCGCAGCAGCTGTTACTGCTAATACCCACCACCTACGGCAGTCTCTGCCAGTGCCCAAATCCTGCCTTAATCATATTAGTTTTCCTCTTCACATCCCACCCACTTTTTTTTTTAAATCTCCAAGCTTCTGCAATGAAAACAAAGACAACTAGCCAGGGGAGCAGCAGCAGTCCCTGGGCTTTGTGTGGGACACCCTGGGACTCCTTTGTGGAGGCGCAAGAGGATCAGACTCTTGCTTGCCCCACTGCCCTCCCTGCACTCCCCCCCTGCCATGCTGAAACTTTATAAAACAAAGCCACATCAGCTCCCTCTAGTTCATGACCCCCGAGCAGTGTGCTGGAGCTCTCATGCTTACATGGGAGTTATTTTGGCAGTAGAAGCAGAATTTTGGTAGAAAGGTGCATCCCACATGCCAGCTCTGCCAGGAGGAGCCATCAACCCCCCACAAACCCACCAGACCCAGCACAGAGGACTAAACATCTGATGTGTCTGACTGTTCCCTGGCACAGGAGCTGCATTGAAGTCCAGGCTGTCACTCCTGCTCCTTGCTCAAGGTATGCTGCAGCCGTGCTGGTGCCCGGCTGTATAGCCGATCCTGTGCCTGGGCTTCCCAGCTCCTCCTCAGTTCCACCTCATTGCTGCAGACTGCTCTGGTGATTGGACTCTTGGCAGACCCTGGGCAATGTCACCAGGCTCACCCCGCTCCCTGCCAGCGGCTCCTTGTTTGCAGCAGATAGAAATTAGGGTCCAATTTCTCGTCATCATTAGGGCCACCGTCAGGAGATGCTGAACATACTGCTGGCAGCTTGCAGCCCTGAGTAGGGCTAGAGGAACAGAGTAAAAACCTCATCAGCTGGCTGGCTTTTCTTCAGCAGCAGACCCTTAAGAGGCAGTGTCAGGTGTCCCAGGGCCAGCAGGAGTGCGGCTGGCCCAGTGGTGCTGGAAAACCAAAAGACGAAGAGGCAAAAGAGCCCTGGGTGCCCCTCAGTCCTCCTCCTCCTCAGATAAACGTGGATCTGAATGAGTTCATACTGGCGCTTAGGCCACTGCTCCCTGCAGGACACCACAAAGCTCTGTCCTGTCTCATGACTAAAGAAGATAGACCAACATGTAGGTGACACCACCGCATTTTGTTTCTGCAGCTTCAGTGGTGCCTATATTTGATTTTGCTTGGGGTCTGACCAGTGTGGGAGTCCGTCTGGAGCTGGCATCATGGTGAACTCTGCCTGGGGAGCCCCCAGAAACTGGAGGCAGCCTTGCAGATGCCCCACTTATTAGCACTGTTCCCATCAGCCTGCCCAGCTCTACAGCCTGTCCTTCAGAGTGAAACAAGATGCTGGGCTGGCACTGAGGTACTGCAGCTGACAGCCCAGCTCTCATCTGTTTAACCCATTTGAAAGTATGGGAACTGGTGGTACTGGCCTCTCAGCAGCCTGCTCTCCTCTGCATTTGAAAGGGTCCTTACAGTCACTGAATTTCGAGACATAATGCAAGTCTTACAGTTTTCTTTCCTTTTGTCAGTGAAAGCAGAGAGTAGTTCAGGGTAAGGGAGGAAGAGTTTGCTTCTGTTCCATTTTGTGATTGCCCATAGCTTATATCAAAAGCAAGTACCTTTATGCCATATTAATGACTACTCCTTTCCTGAAATCAGCTGGTCCCTTATGGCCTTTCCTTACTAACTTATTCCTAAGCTAAGTGATCCCTTGCTTGTAATTCCAGTGTAATAAAGCAGCAGCTCCAGACCTCTGACAGTCTGCAGGGGCAACACCGAACACGTCGCAGCCATTCTGGTACAGAGGCCAGGTCTGAAAACAGTATTCCAGTTAAGTGTGGGTCTTTGCATCATGGTGTGGTGTTACAGCATTGCATGGTCTTCTTCAGTTGCTGCTGTGCATTGAGCACACATTTTCATTATCCCAGCTCCAGTGAGGAACATTTCTCCACTGGCTTCCACCTGAAAAGGGGGGAAAAGCAGCAGAATGCAGCCCCTGAAACAGTGGTGTTGGCTGTTCCCTGGAGCTCTGTGCAAAGCCGTGGGGAGAAGGGAGAAGAGCTTCAAACAAGTGATGCCCAGATCCGACCCATCTGGAAAAGCAGCACTGAACTGACTCTGCTTGCTCCCAGCGCTGGTGGCAGTCTCTGGGCAGGGCAGGACGTGCTGCAGAGGGGGGCCGTGCACAGGTTTGGCAGCAGCAGTCAGCAGAGCTGCAGGTGCTGCCTGGACGCAGCGCTAATTGCTAGGCTGATCTGAAATACAGTCTTACGCAGAGTTCATCCTTGCTGCCTGCTCTCAAGCAGAGGAACTCAGTGGCTTTAAAACCACTTTCAAAGCAAATGTCACAATCATCCTCTCCTCAGAAATGGAAAAATCCTGACACAGTCATTACCATAACACAAGCACCCACCAGCAGCCTCCAATGGCACATTCAAATGCCAAGTGACAGGCAGATGTTTCCAGTAAGAAATACAGCCCTCTCCATAGCCTCTGGTTGCATCACCCCCCAGGACAACATTGCCTCCACCTTCTCTGGCCGGAGCTCTGACCTGCTGGAGTCACTTGAGCTCAGGCGGGCTCTGCGCATCACTCTGACCACGGGGCCCAGACAGGCACAAGAAGACCACGTGGCGCTGCTGTCAGTACAGAGAGGTTTGCCTTCTTCCAGTCATAAATTTCTTTGTTAGTAGGAAGCAGGCAAGGAGGAGAGGACATTAGACAACTTACACCCTGCCTATTGTTTTCTCAGCAGCATTTGTGTAGTGGATTTCTGGAAGGAGAAAACCCACAGTTTGTACTTTAAAATAGCACTAGGGAAAACTGCATGCTCTGTAACAGTGTGATAATTAAGATAGTCTATAAACCATATCATTTGAAATTTCATTGGTGGAGTGCGCAGAAGGACTATAAACCCAGTAACATTATGGGCTCTTGGAGGCAGAAACTTCCTCCTTGCAGACTGCTTCTGCATCTCCACATTGTGAGGCACGACAGGGACAGCAGACGTGGAGCAGGTGCGGTGGAGATCAGTATGTAATACATATAAGCAACCCAGAGCTGACACTTGAACAAGCTGTTTGCTTTGTTGGCATGTGGAGAAACACTTTGCTACTGCAAGATAATAATGGTTATAACAAGTTAGAAGTCTTTCCCAATCAGCTAGTGGCCACCCGAGTCCTGTGAACAAGGTTGGGGGGGGTGGGGCTGGTTCTAGAAGAGTGAGCAGATTGATCAAGTAGAGCTTGAGGGTAGCAAAAGTTAGTTGAGTCTGGATCACAAGGAACTGATCATTAAACCAACAAAGCTGGCAGCACCATCTTATTTATTTCAGGTAATCTTTAAAACAAAGAGCAGTGGTCAACTGTGAGAAGAGCCGTTAAAAACCCACAGGAGGAGAGCAGTAAAAGCCCATGGCAGTCCCACAGGATGGTGCAGGGCTCTTTCTGGATCTCAGTAGGAAGTATACAAACAGCTTAATGACTGCTTTAATAAGACAGGTTAAGACGAGGAGTACAGACAGTGAGTAAATTGTACACCCCTTCAGCTGCTGGGCCCCCCACATTCATGTAGCATCGGTCAGAGCCCAGGTAGGTTTTCCCACAGTGTGTGGCACAGAGCAGATGCAGCCCTGTTCATGGAAAGCAGCCCTCCCTTTTCAGCACTTGAGCTATTTTATAATTTCCTTACAAGAAAACAACCCTCTTTCTAAGGGACTTTCTCGTGAGAACTTGTTGCTGCTCTTAGATAAAGGCAAGGTCAGGCAGGTGGTGCAATCGCGGTTCCTTGTGGGAGCTGCCCACGAGCTCCGCTGTTATGATGAGCTGGGAGAGGTGTCCTGCAGCCCAATGCAGACCCGAAAGCCATGCTGGGCATGCAGCCTAGCCCAGCCCAAAGCTTTTGTGTGGGTCACTGACTCCTAAATGTTCAAGGGTCCCTTGGTCGTGATCAGTATAGCAGCTCAGGAAAAGCCTCCTCCCATCCAATTTCTCAGCCTTGGAGAAGAGTTTGGCACTGGGACCTGAGACTTTGAAATCACTGGCTGCACAGTCTGTTTTCAAAACTGACATGAAGCTGGAGCATGGGACATGGGTTGGCATATTACAGGCCAGGCATTCCTTTGATAACATTGGTCTAACTTTTGAAGGCTGTCACTTTGAAAACGCCTTCACCCTTTCTTGACTACTGTGAACAATGCAGCCAAGGTCTGCAGCTGTGGGGCACAGCTGGTTTTTGGAGCTGAGCAAGAACCTTAGGACTTAATGGTCAAGTCATGCCCAGAAGGGCTCTGGGTAGCTGTTTTGTCATTGTAACATCATGAAAAAAGACAGAAAGAACTCAAATAAATAACTCTCAGAGTAGTTTGCAGTAGATTCCCTCTGAACGAGGAACCAGGAGGCAACAAAATGTAAAACTGAATGGTCATCAGTGTTCACCTTTAAAGCAAAACTCTGTGAGTGTGCCTGCCCCGTTTTATAGGGGCAGTCCAGGCTTTAGCAGTGACCTGGCTTCTGGCCACCTCACCACACTGTGAGTACTTACCTCCTTCTTCCAGACTTGCTTTCTCTGGTTTCCACTGGAAATGCTGCGCTGCTGCTCCCAGCCAGCCTTTTGTTTAAGGAGATGTGGCTTAGTTTGGCTTTTCAAGCCCAAGAAACTTACACTGGATGTGGGGATCTAGCCTACCCAGTTACTGCTCTTCCCAGAGTCTGTCTGTGAACTGAACACATGGAAAGGGGTGGGGTAGTGGTTTCCTGAAGAGATTTCATCACATAAAAGTATTAACTGTGTACGGGAATGCAGCTTTAGTCTTTGATATACAATTAATTTTTGTGTTAGCTTTAAATTGCTTAATTTGGGGTGCATTCTTCTAAGACAAGTGATGGACAAACATTTCTAAGTTGCTCAAGGAATGTTTCATTGTCAGTCCCGATCTAGAAGAGCTTGATCCACAAGTAAAACCATTTTATACGGGACAAGCGCATTAGGATATGGTAAAAGAGGTAACAAGGACATGAGCTAATGCTATCTAGTGGAGTTATATTGCATTTGTAAGAGGGTATTTGTCCCTATGGAATAAAGATTTTATAAATTAGGTTGAGTCCCTTTTAAGCACCAAGAGTTTGTGAAATACACCATCTACTTTGACATTTACATACACATATAATGGGACACCTCACCTGAAGAGTTAAAACTTTGGACAGCATTCCATGTGCTATTCTGAAAGCTGTCCGGCCAGTGTCTGATTTATTTACAACTGGTACGTTGTCCTACAGAATACAGTTAAGTCAAAACAAAATCTAAAAGATAAGTAAAATAGATCCAAGACTAATGTTTTATCCAACTCAAACCAGACTATATCCCAACACTGGACTGCCTCATTGAAGTCAGGCTTAAACATTCCCTGGATTTAAACACACGGGCTGAAAATTGAGTTAAGGGAGGAAAATCTTGTAAAATGTACATAAAGGTCATTAATGTGGGAATTAAATGTTTCTTTTTTTAGTTACTTTTGAAATCTGAATATGAATTACAACAGTTCATCTTTAATGTGAATTTTTCTATCTATATCTACCTCACATAGGAAATAGTGATTTCATGATGTAAAATACATTGGAAAAACCCTCACTATATGTGAACTACGTAGTAATTTCTAATTTCAGAGTTTAGTATGTGATTAGACCATCTGAAATATCAGATCACAACTGAAAAATGTTCTACAACTAGTCTTGCAGAAACAGAACTGCAGTTAAAAAGTTAGCAATGCAAACTCTTGAGAGAAAATCAAAGTCTGTGCAATATGTGTTGCTATAGGTGGGTAAGTGGAGGAGGGCAGGAAGGTGGAGAAGGAAGAGGGAATAAACGTAACCCCATATTAAAATTAAAAAAACCCAACAAACCCCATACACTCTCCAGGAATGAAAGCACACAATAACCTGCCAGCTACATATAGATGACAAAACAAATGAGAAACTGCACGTGCTACTTGGAGGTACATCTTCCTTTTTTTAAAAGAAGTCACCTACAGAAGAGCAAGTTGGTGATTTGTATGTACATCTTGGACCCCTTTCAACCCTTGCTAGAAAATGATAAATTATTGAAGCATATTTTAAAGTAGCATCTCTATCTGTGTGTTCTGTGGTGGTTTCTGAAGCACTTAATGTGGAAACATTAACTACTGATTGCAAAATAATTTAGAATTATTCCTTGATCTTCAAAAAACCAATAATTTGGAACCCACATTCCCCCTCCCTAACACATACCCCATACTATAAGCTTAATGTATTTGGTCTCATTTCTGTAGAGCACATAAAGAAAGAGAATATATAGATGGTACCATGTTGGGGGAGAAGTGGATGGGAGAAAGAGTGAACTGTCTGAAAAGGATACATATGGCATGTTTACAAAAGCTTTTAGATTCCTACTCTGTTTTCAGAAGTAGCTTTAGATAATAGTTAAAATTGATTTTTATTGAACAAGTCTATTGTGTTCGGTAGAGATGCAGGAAAAAAGGTAACTGCAAGCTGAGGTGGAGTGGGGGGTTGAAGCAGGGGGTGAAGCAGCTACTAGTTGTGTTAGATACCAACGGAGAGCTTTTCACCCGTGACTGACTCCTCAGCTGGCACAGAGCCTTCTTCTCACCCGAAGGGCTTTTCTTAGATTTGATTCAATTCTTTCCCCACTCCTAACTGTTGAAGTGTCACTGTTACATCCACAATTTGAGATTTTTTGGACAGCTGAACTTTTTACCCAGTGACTCTTACTAAACCAGCATTTAAAGCTGACCCCATGTTTTCCAAAAGGGACAGGTCATCGTCACCAGAACGTTAGTGTTTTCCTTCCCAGCATCAGTTACACTATTGTTTTGCCATCAGTACAAGGCTGTGATTTGCAGTTACTCCATGCCTTCTTACCTTCCAATCAGCATTTCTGTAACTGTTAGCATACTTAAATGAGCTGTTGCTTTGAATTAGTCTTGCAGCACTATTACATGCTTCTGTTTTATTTTTTTTTCCTGTACAGTGGAACAAAGCAATGCTTTGAAACAAAAACATCCAGGAAGTTTACACTGGTTTACATTTATTTAAAAAAAAAAAATATTTAAACACTTGTGTATTTTATCTGTGAATTATTAACTACAAATCAAATAGGGCTCTTCACTTCGAAGAGGTTCACAAGTACAAAACAGCATCCTTCTGTCATCTTCACATCCTCCTCTTCTGTGTGCTTATGTACAGTACTGTGAAAAGGAGAAAGCGGCACACATAAGAGGGCCCTGGTAATAATGTGCAGAAGCCTGTTTATTTAAAACACCTTATTTCCATGGTTTGTAGAACAACATTGTAATGAATCCCATTCAGCAGGAACAAAGTCAGGAAACTTTTAAGCCCAGGTTTCAAGAAGTGCTATCATATTTACACGCTATGTATGACTTTGGTCTTTATTTATTTAGTATTTATTATATTCATAGTCAAACTACACTTCAGCAGATGCAGGCTGAACAGAGGGAGCATAAAGCCAAGCTACCCTGCAGCAGTACTGAGGGGAGCACAAGTGAGTTTCTAAGCAGCAGAATTATGGTGTCAGACACTAATGCTATGATCTTCCAACAAAAGCTGGAAATTGCAAGCACTTACGACAAAGCTCATGATTTCCTATGAAGCAGAAAACATCTTCCACCTGCTCGGCTGCCGATAGCCCCAGAACGGATCCAAGCACAACATGAAACTGCATCGTGCTCCTAAACCTGGGATGTCTTAAGCCCATTCTTCAGCCTCCTGCTTCTCACCCCTTTAACTTTTACAATAGATTCTTATTTCCATAACTGATTCTCCAGCTGAAATGTCACTGCACTCCTTAGCATAAAAATCCAAATTCGTAGCAAAAACCATTTGGCCTCATTCAAGGATTATTTCTCCTCCCAGAACACTCTTTCACACTGGTGCCACATTCTCTTTAATTCTTTTTGTAACGCAGGATACAGCTCTTGTCTCTTTTTATTCCCTCCCTCCTTCCTGTCTTCTGTTTTCTTAACTAACTTGGTCAAACTCTGTTTCATCTACCTTCTCTACAAGTTTCTTCACAACTGACTTGTGAACCTTTTCTATTTTTAGATATTGTCCTTGGCATGTCCTGCTCTTACAGTCTAACTGATACCACAGAGTCATTTCAGGAGCCTGGGATTGTCCTTGAAGTGCACTAAAATCCACCTACTGCACTGGGATATTCAAAGGCTCAATAGTAAAGTACAAGTGATTTCCTAGACCGGTGCTAAAAATCTTTACTTATAAAGATGAAAATAGCCTCTGGTACTAATGAACAGCATTCATTTGGGTCAGGACAATTGCATCACAAAAAATTTTACAGTGTCATCAATATCTGTAATGCAGTCGTTTGTTGATTAACACACAGAAACTTCTGTGGAGCAGAGGCCATCTAAGCAGGCAGTAAGTGCAGAAGAGTAACCTGTCAAATGACAGGAAGTAAGTGCAAAGGAAAGCTAGAAAAGAGCATGCTTCTCTAAAGGAACTTCAAAAGGCCACAGGAATGCAGAGAAGCACAGACACTGAAAAGTAAAACTGGAAGGAGTAAGTATGCTAAGGTTTCCAAGAAAGCCTAAAACTAATATTCTGCAGGCAGCTTGCTAACGCTTACAGCTATTCCTCTAATTCAGAAGTAAATATCAAAACACAATCTTCTAATGAGCAAGAACATAAGGGGGGGAGGAGCTGTTACCATTATTTCCTCGGATAAATGCGTCCCCGTACTTGTTCTTTAATTGTCCATTTACATACTCTTCGGTCTGTTCCAGAGCTATGTTCATATACCCATCCAGGCAAGCCAGGACACCTGAAGACAGTGACAGTTTAGAAGTGAGTTGGCCTAAACTTATTTTAAAATAAACAAAAATGCATTGTGTCTGCATGGTACCAAAAAATCTTTGTAACAAAATAAAAGCCCAAGTTTGGCCAGATGAGTACACAGATCTGAGTATTCTTCAAAGAATTAAGCTGGGAGGGAAGAACCCCAGGCACTCCAGTACCAACTTTTTATCAGCTGATGTAAAGGGGGAGCAGGGGCCAGGGAGAAAGAAGTCGTTAAGGCATGTCTTTCAAAACACTGACAATTACTACTTTAAAAGTTTAAGTTGTCCCTTCTCACTTGTGTTTTAAGCCACAGACCTGAAAAGAACCTGCAACATGAAGTGTAACTGGATAACCTAAGGACAAGACTATGTAAATTGAGGTTTCATCGAAACTTGTCAAGGATATAGCTGAAAAACAACCCTTTTAATACAGGACACCATACACAATTTTTCATATTTATCTTCATGCTTACAGATCTAGAAGAACATTGGCTGCAGGTCTGTTCTGATGTAAATAAAATTCTACATGATTTTCAACAGGCAAAGTGTTTTCAAATGACGTTGAAATCTTTCCACAAGAATAAAATATGTTGTTTAATTAATGCAAGTCAAGAAAAAAATCTCTGCCATTTGTAATATAAGATGTTCTTTTGGTCAGGAAAATACGCACTTCAGCAGCCCTGATTTTAGAGAAGTACTTCTCTTCTCACAGCCTCTGCTGAAGGCTGTACCTTGTTCACACAGTACCTCTGACGTGCTGGCAGCAGGATGGCATTCTTTCATTCAAGAGTCACTCCTCGGCATCTGCACCTACCCTTAAGATCAGAACCATAGCCGTCTACCTGTTTAACTTGCCTGATCCACAGACTATTCACCGTCTGAGTGAATGTGAGGAGTAACAGATGTAAAGAATTGTTCAGAGAACAATGATTTGTTAATTGTGCACAAAAAACAACTTGTAAAAAGTTGTATTAATTACCTCCATCTTGCATGTTTTCCTCACTTTATCTTTGCACACACAGACAACACTACTAAAATAATTTTTATCTCTGAAAAATACCTGATTTATTTACCTGGCATTAAAACTTGAAATACAGTGCACTGGCTGTACCTGGGGAAGGGGGAAAAAAAACTCCAATCTGAGCTCTAGGACACGTTCTTATTTTTCAGAAGTGTTACTGTAATATCTTCCACTAAATAATTAGGAATTCAGGTTCTCCTCCTAACTTGCAATGGTTTGAGGATTATTTTCCTTTATGTTCTTCTTTACTCTGTTTTCACGCACAAAGGAAAAACTGACCGCTCACAAAGTGTTACTAAATGCACCAAAAAACCCAAACCAAACCAAAGTCAGAACTGTTTTCCACGCCAGTTATCCCAAGTGCTCCACCTAACAATAGAAAACAAAAAAATGTCTGTCCAAAATTAAAATTGGACTGTGTGGATTTTCTTAAGCTACCGCTCAGTAGGACATACGTGCAGTTTTTAGAAACTCTTGTTCCTGGAGAGCATTCATGGTTGTTTCAATCATGTTCCTCCTTCTCTTTGTGTTTACTTTCAGGCCACTAATGGCACTAAATATTGTCACTGCCCATCCTGGCTAGTGCTTTATCTATCTAGCTACATGTAGAGATGTCTTAATGTACATACTCATCTCTACACACAGAAATCATAAATACTAATTTATCACTGTTTACTTTCCCAAAGCTTCTTCCCTTAGACATGCATAGCACTTGGCAGCGAATCAAGACATTTTACGATTACACTTCAATGCTTGTATTAGGCCATGTTTGTGTGTACAGTGGCTTGGAGGGTGGAGGTACAGACATAAAACTAGCAACACAGCCTAGAGGGAGAACCTAGACAGACCTCCAACAAAAGCCTTAGACGCTGGCTTTTTTAATGTTGGGGTGATACAAATGTTGGTCAAATTTCTGCAGAAAATAAACCGAGTGCATATCTTTCAACGAGAACAGTGTACAAATTTTTAACCACAGCATCACATCAAGTGGGAATGAAGGAGAGCAGGAGGAAATAAGGACAGGAGGGGAAAAAAATCCAGCAACAAATCCAGTTCAAAAGAATGATGGTTCAATTCCTGGAAGGTCTGACTGTAGGCATGTTAAACTAGCTTTGTTGAGGGGAAGGTTGAGTAGTTTATCCACAGCAGTTACAAATGGATCTTACTAAGCAGAAAGATACCAATGTTCTCAAAGAAAATATCTTCAGGTAAATGGTTACTTGCTTTAATTGACTTTAGTGAGCTGTCCATATATTCTCCTGCTGAAAGAATTTACAGAGGCCAAGGACAGATGAGAAGCAGTAAAGTTTTTAAGCCACCAACCCCACCTGAAGTGCTCAGGCAATGTGGTTCTCAAAGAAATGACAGATGGCAAATTTTGTCAGCTGAGTGACACTACAGAAGAACAGGAAGGGATAAGAAGGCACCACTTGCTCTGTCCGTGAACAATAACAATTTGAAACTGTCATAATACAAAGACTCCTTGCCATAGCACGAAGAAGTCTCCTCTCAAAAGTGCCAAGCAAAGCCAATTGAATTAAACCTACCTGAAAGCAGTGATTTGTAGCCAGAACATAATTTAAACCATTCCGGAATAGAATGTCTAAACGGTCTACAGTAGGAGATACATGACAGTTTTAATCAAATTTGGATACTACTAAAAAAATTGTACAGGATGATAGTTTTATCCAAATGGGTGTAGAACCAGCACATTTCACTGAACAGAGAAGTTTAATTTACTGGTTAAAAAAAAAATACAATCCTACATACAGTGCAAGAAGGTACACGGCTAGGGTGAAGAATTCTGGAATAAAACTGCTGGATTGTGTTAAAACGAACTGGGCATATAGCAGCAAAAGCCACACTAAGCGTTCTGCGTCTCCATGAGTCTTGATCCACCACATGTCTAGGCAGTTGTTTAACCAAGAATGTAAATAGCTCTTCCGTTCCTTGTGTCAGAGTAGGCTTATGACTGATGGCACAGTTTACTGTTTGAAGCTTTTCTGGACCAAGGTCTATACCAGGACCCGGGGAGGAGGAAGGGGAAGGGTAGTTCCAACAACGGTTGCTATCAGAGCGCTGAATATGGGACTGCCTGGCTATTTCAGGAATTGTAATTCCAGCCAATCTTTACAGCCATCAGTTTAGAAACTCAGAATCGTTCCGAGACTCCAGTCGATCCATCTGTGACTAAGGACACTAATGACTTAGGTAATTTTAGTCTCTAAATCCACTGTTAACCTCCTTTTCAACAGTTTCTCTAGAGTTGATTTTCTATTTTTAAAGTCACCATTCTATATTCACATATTCCAAGATTCTGAATCACACTGTTTTGATTTTCAAAACCAATGCATCTGTTCCAGCCTCCCCAAACAATGACTTTACTCACTGTGAGAGACAGATGGAGAACCTACCTCGATAATCAACTCCAGAATTTAATTTTACGACAACCGGCCTTCCAATGATTTGTTTTAGAAAGTCACTAGGGGTTTGCTTCCGTAGACTCATCTTTATATTCTCTGGTACGCTGGGAAGAGAAGCAAGAGAAAACAGTTGAATAAGCACCACACTCACATATGGTCTTTAAACACTCAGTACAGACAGGGAGCCCCCTGATGCTTAATACTTTCAGTAGGAAAAAATACTGAAGGAGGTAAAAGCAAAACCTTAAGGGGGTAGGTGGAGAGACAGAGCTCCAAGAGCCATAGCATTAAACTTTCTCTTTGGCATATTTGTCACTTCTGAAGTGATTAATAAGAATCCTTGTTTGCTGTGCTGTGCATCTTGTACACTTCCAACACAGCCAAAGGCGTCCTCAGCTCTGTAACACCTTTTCCCTTTTGCTAAAATGGTTTTACTAAAATTAGAGCGCTAAGTCATGGTAAGTGGTTCCTATCTTTAGGGGATGGAGGGAGAAGCCAGCACATGCTCTAGACACAAAAGTCTGTGCTAGAACAGCAAGAGAAGGATTTTTGATCTCAGCTCACAAATACAAGCAAAGAATAAACTTGGAAGGATGCCTTCAGATGGATCAGTTCAGTTAGACTACGTTTAGAATTAAAGCTTGCGATTAAGTTGTACGGAGACCTGAAAAGATGCAGCGAACAACTCAGGGTGCAGCGCCCATCCCCAGCGTGGCACAAACCCCTCCGTCAGTCAGCATTGCTCAACTGCTGCTTAACGTCACACAGTCTAAGTAACAGTTGTTCTGCATTTTAAACCAACGGTAGGGAACAACGCTAAAGCTGACACCCCGCACAGCGTCCACCGCCCGTTGCTCGTTTTCCGCGGCAAACGGCAACAAGCTGCTGCCGCCGTTCGGGGGTCGCCTCTATCAACCCACGGTGACACGTGCGCCGCTGGCACCCTTGGGCTCGGAGTGCAGCGCTGGGCAGCCGAAGCTCTCCTGCAAAACAGGCACGTTCTGAACGGCAGGTGCCGGCCCAGCCCCGCTCCCGCCCGCCCCGGGCAGCTCACCCGCCCTCCCGAAGGCAGACACGCTCCGGTTTTACGTGCCGCTGCAAGAGCTGCGTGCTCCAAGCCAGCTAAAATGGCGCGAAATGCGTTTTGACAAACGTCCCCGCCAGAACCGGTGCAAGGTGACGCGTTACCACCGCTTGCAGTAAAAGAGGAAAGAGAACGGCTGCAACCGCCGCCAGTAACGGCCACCCGCGCGGCGGACGCGCACACACACCGCGGAAGAGCCCCCCCACCCGCCGGTCCCCTCCCCACGGTCCCGGGGACAGCAGGTCAGGCGCCGCTGGGGGGTCCCGCCCGGGCCCGGGCCCGGCCCACACTCACCTGCCGCCGTCTCCCGCGCCCCTTCCCGGCGCTCGCTACCCACCGCCCTCGCGCCCAATCAGCACCGCCCCGCTACGGCGCGGCGGCAGGGACAAACCGCGCTGGGCGCGAGAACGCGCGGGGCGGGGCGGAGTCTGTGGGCGGGCAGCCACCCCGCTTCATCCTGCGGAGGCACCGTCCTCTTCCCGCCCTCCACCCTTTCTGTGTGGGCTGGCGGGGCGAGGCTTTGGCTGGCGGCCTGTGCCCGCCCGGCTGGGCCCGGCCTCGGCCCCGCAGCTGCCGGGGCCCGTTTCCCACCCCAATCTGTGACTTTTGGCGGGCTCCCGCGGCCCCGCTGCTGGCTCTGGGCGCTCGGGCTGTGGAAGGCCGCGGGCCCTGGCTGGCTTAGCGCTGTGGCCGTGTAAAAGCACTACTGATGTCACTGCCCAAAAGCTGCGGGGCCGTGCTGTGAGGGGTTCAGCCGCGGGACCCACGGACTCCTCAGCAGCTAAACTCCAGTGTCTTCAAGGAGAGGTATTTTTTACGGCTTGTTTACACTTCCACTAGCCCAGGTTGCTCAAAGCCCCGTCCAGCCTGGCCTTGAACACTTCCAGGGAGAGGATGTAGGATCCAGTCCGTAACCATGTTGTACCATAATGAGACCCTGTAAATTCCAAAGTGATCTTGCCTTACATGGGCCTTATCGAAGAAATGAGTGTCTCACAGCTGTCAGGGTAGGTGTGCATACCAGAGCTAGACAGGAAGGTGTTGCTCAGTGTGTTTTACAGATGAATTAGTGAATATAGAAGCTAAGAGATTTTTTTCAAATGTCACTTGGAAAGAACATGGCACAGCAAGAAGCTGAACTTTTGCCTTCTGCTTCTCCCCATTTTCTCACCCCTTTTTTCCCCTTCCCTCAGCTATACCCTAATGTCTGGAAATTTTTTTTAAGGGGTTTAGGACCGTGACAGGAGTTAATCAGCTGTGAAATCTGGACTCGGTTTTTTTGTTCTTCCATTATTGATTCAGTACTTTGGTGAAACTCTTAATTCTCATGATTGAAAGAAAATGTGCTACAGGTTTTCAGAACACAGATTTGTATTCTCTCTTCCTTCTGGAATTGGTTATCATCTCTTTTTGAACATATACCCAGTAACATTTTTTCCGCCCAAGCTTAGACTTTAAGGTGAGGACTGCAAAGACTTTACGAGGCGAGGTCTGCAAACCCGGCCTAGTTCACCTGACTGTCCCAGAGTTCAAGCATAGGCACGGCCAGCAAAGTTGGTCATGTCGTGCCCGTGTTTCCAGGCAACCATCATGTTAATCAAGAGCATCCAACTGTGCTTGATTACATCTAGTACTTGAAACAGAAAAGGAACGTAAAATACTTACTCCAGGGAGCAGGCTTGCAAAGTTTTATCTGGCTGCCTGGCTTCAGTGTGTACTATTTTGATAAGGGCGTATTCTGGTTTTCATTGTTACTGATCTCCATAGTAAAGACTGGGCAAGTAGATATTTTCATGCTCGGACTGGTGAATTTTTATGACGATTTTGCAAATCCAGCTAGAGATATTTTATGGTTGGGGAACCTTCCTCTCTGTTTTCTTTCTTATGAGTTTTTTCCTTATAGCTTCTGTTCCATGGTTTTTATTTTCACTAGCCATCAGAACCTGCTGAGCTGTTTTGCCGTCGGCTCAACAGGCTGCTCTCTAGCTAGCTTAGGCATGTACTTAGTTACAGTTCCTGTGTATGAGGATACTTTAGTTGTTTGATGTCAGTCAACAAAATTATTTTACTTTCCTGCTTCATATCCTATTAACCTTACAAACTCATCTCTTGAATCATGGGCATTGAGATTGGCAAGTTTTGTATCTTTAGCTCCTCTCTTTCATGGTTCGAGACCAAGTCATGAATGAAAACCTTAGGTAATTTTCCTGGGTTTGCCAGAGGTCGAAGCAATCTCATGTGCTGTTCCTAGTGGAAAATTAACCTTCACACAAGAAGGCATGTGTTGCTGAGCACTTTGGTGTAGCGTGATTCACACCTGGAAGACAATTACCATCTCATACGTTTAGGAAGATTATGTCATCACATCTGCTATTAGGCAACCCAAAGAATGTGTTATTTCCTGAGTGACAACCCCAATGACCTCAGGAAGGTAGTCTTCAAAGGATTTAAGTAGTCCACAGTCAGTGGACTCCTTACAGATTTCAAAGCTTCAAGAGTGAAAGTAAAATTAAGACGTCATTGGCTAATGATTCTCTTTTGTTTGTGATCTAGATGAAAAAGGATTTTGATCTAGAGCACCGCACACCTTGCTAGCAGTAGATTCTTTTAAACACTGCGTTGCTTCATCCTTTCATAGTGTACTATGACAGAGCTTTTCAGCCGTATAACTCATGGAAATCAGTGAGATACTGCCCTTGCTTTTTAATCAAGATGAACTTGAAAGGTGACCACTGTAAGCGGTAGAAATTATTTATAATTTGGTAATAAAAGTTTATGTCTAACACGCCAAATTTCATACATCTGCTATGTGCTGGCCTTGAGATACAGGACAATTGCAATTGCCTTTACATTTGGCCTTAGATGAAAGATCATAAATTACAATGATAGAGTTCGTAGTTATTCCCAGCTCACAAAATTTCCATATTAACATCTTCACCTCAAACATAAATGGTTACAAAGTTACAAAGAAAAGAGTTGTGTTGGCCTTTGTCGATGGAACGTAATGATGGAAGACGGTGGATCGTGTACCACTGCTAACTCTTAAACATAAAGCGACACGGAATCCTTGTTCAGAGGAACTAATTAAAACTTTACAGTTAACTTTAAAAATGAAATGGGATTTGACAGTCTCTCTTTCTCTCTCTTTAATGCAATAAAAAACCACTTCGAAGTTAGGAAGGTTATTCTCTCCCAGATGCTTGAAATAAAAGCATTTTCATAGAGCAAGGTGGCTATGTAACACAGAAAGGAGCGTTAAAAGGAGTGCCCAATCTTTCTGTTTCTTGTGAAGTGCACACCATTTATGGAATTTAAATGCAGAAGAACAACAATCCAGATGACAAAAGAACGTCTCTGGCAGAGCCTGAATTCAGCCTAAATAATGCCCAGCTACAACCAACAGATGAAATAAAGAAGACGTATTAAAGAATATTCACCTGAAAATTATGTCAGAAAGGACAAACCCATTCTGGCCACAATCACAGCATGCCTCATGATTTTAACAATCAACGTTGGTGCCTTCTTAGATTAGAAAGAAAAGAAAAGAAAAAATAGAAAAAAATTTGACAATTATGCAATAAAATAGGAGGCCAAGAATGAGTTCAAATCAGGGAAACTTTTCTTGTTCAGAGCCTCTGAGAGTGTGGGGGCAGAAGGAGATGCCAGCCTCCATGAAATTGCGTCAAGGCAGAGAAGCTCTGCAGTTCAAGACTAGCACCATTATTGCAAGTTTTCCTGAGGGCCCTGAAGTAAACACAGATTCACATTTCTGGAGTTTGAGAGGTGGAAGGTAAGATTCTGCGCCCACTGAAGCCAGGGGAAGTTTCGCTGATTGTTTCTCTGTACTAAGAATGCCTCTATAAATTACTGAAAATACACCTGAAATCTCAAAACAAATCCATCTTGATGAGCTGGTACCAAAAATAGAACTGTTAGACTGACCGTTGTCACAACTTGGGTTTAGGAACATCTCAGCAATGGATCCTGGCTGCTGAACAATCAGTTCAGTTAGTGGCCTGATCCCGAACTCCTCCAGTGGATTCAGGACGAGACTCTTAGGCTGCAGATCCTTTCCATGCACTTTGGATCAAGGAAGCACCATACGTGCTTTCTCCCCAGCTATCGCGGGGGCTTCCTAAGGGAGAACCTCATGGCAAGAAAGCTTTTGCAACCTGAGTGGCTCGTCTGCTCTTCAGTCCTGAAACAGCTCCTGTGCCAGAAGAGCGGGGATTAGCTTTGCCCTCATTGCCGGGGACCCCCAGGCTGTTGTCTGACAGCAAGCTAGTGGGCGTGATTTGCTGAGGGCTCTGTGTCTCGCTTTGCACTGTCAGAGGTCGTGCTGCGCACAGAGAACAGCTCGGTGCCAGAACTGCACTTCGGCACAGGACTGCTGAAGCTGACCTCACGACTCTCTTGGAGATGGCATAACCTCCATGCTCTCTGTCCCTTTCTTTTTCCTTCTGGAGCTGTGATCTTTTGCTATGAATTGTGCTTCTTAGAAGTTGTCTTCTGATGCCCTGAAGGTGAGGAACAGGACATTAAGGAATTGAAGGGTGCAGGAAGAAGCAACAGAAAGGAAGTATTAGGGCCTCCCTCTCTTTTCGCCTCAGCAAACTTCCTGGTAAACAGGGAGCTGTCAGCAGGTCTTCAGGGAGCTGGGGAGAATAATGTGAGAACTCAGCCTGAGGCTCTCTGTCTCCTAGACTTTTCAGGCCTGTAGAAATGAAAGGGAGGATCCCCAGAAGCTTTCAGAGTTCACTTAACTCCTGGCGAGTTCCTGGAAGTGCTCTCCGTGGTTTCCCCAAGGGACAAGCTTTTTTTTGAGCCTTAAGAGGTTTGACATCCCCCTTTGCATGCATTTGGATGGAGAGTTCAAGCCTTTCAGCATTTGAGTGATAGTTTATCTGTGCCTATACAGTAAAAGATCAAAGATTTTCCCCCCTAAATGAAGGCTTAGTTATCTAACATTATGTCCCATGCTATGCAAAGATCATCAGAATTGCTGATTTCCAGCCTTGTTCTCAATTAAAATGCATTTTAAAATTTGACCTTAATCAAAAATTATTTGGTTTGTGCTACAGATTTCAGATAGAAGAGCCTAATAAAATTCTGTCTTCTTCGAGTTCTCATGTTGTGCTCAGCACCTTGGGATGTTCATGTCCATACGAATACAAATACGGAATAGCTGACATGGTGACCTTTTGTCACATGGTTGTCTCTCCTGCTTTCCGTCCAGTTAAAGTAGAGTTTGACAGCTCATGTGAAAACTATGCTTTTTATTAAGTAAAGGCTGGAAGCTGCACTTGATTCTTTCCTGCAGCACTTAGCTAGATTCTATCAAAAATATGATGGAATTGGACACAGCCTTTTGTGTTTAGACTTTCTAAAATATTTACATCAAAGAAAGGCATGTTCTCTGTTTTTTCCAGTGTGAAATATCAATGCCAGATGATATTTGAATGTAAACTTTTACATAGCCAGTTCAGTGATGCTAATTCGCTACTTCAGGTTGAAAACTCTGGTGTCGAGTTCAAGCACAGACAGGGGCTGAAGTGGTTACTTTAAATTGACCTGCTGATGTAAAGCATCTGTAAGGTTGGTTCCCAGCTCCCCAGAAACACTTCTGATGCAGACCTGGGGATATGAAGTAAACATGAGGCAGTTCTAATTTGTAGTGCGGTAAAAATAATCCATACCATGTTCTGAAATTCAGTGAAGAAGGAAGATGAAAAAGTGTTCAGGCATCTTTCTGTCCCTCTCTGACTCTTTCCACTTAAGGATCCAGCTGATGCTCTGGGGAAGAAGTATCATTTAACTTGTAGAATGATTTAGTCTCTTTTTGGGAACTGACTGGATCTGCCATCACCTGACTTCTTCCGGCCTCTCCACCCAATTTTTCCATTTATCTGACCCTTCACAGGTATTTCATATATGGAAAAAATTTGTATTTCCCCTGGATTTCAGCAAGCACCAGATTAGGGATCAAGCCTAAAATACATCGAGCAGGTTTTTTTCCATCCACACATTTCAGTCTTTCAGAATTTGTAAGTTACAAGCCCGAACCCAGCAGTGCTAATTCTCCGTATGGAGCAGCTAGCACAGTTTAAGTAATAGTTGTAATAGTAGCAAATTGAGTTTTACTGACACACAACTCAAGAAGTGTAGATAACTCTGTGAAATTCAAAGCATTTGCTGACACATACCAAGAAAAAATACAGGGAAATGAAAACATTGAAAAAGAGATGGAGGTTTCAAACCTTTGGTTTTGTTGCTTTTGTATATTTGTACAGTATGCAGAACCTCCTCAGGCATTACTGAAATGCAAATAAAGAAACAGTAATCAAGTGTTAGAGAGAAAATAAGTATACAAAGATGATTCAGTTTGTCTATGTGAGGAGCCCCTTCCTAGATATTAGCCAGACTGGAAGGCACATGTGAAGGCTACCAAGTCAATGTTTACTCTGCTGGTACATGTTACTGTTGTGAGGATACTGCAACTAGGCAAAAATCTTGGTTGTAACTCAGAGTACCTGGGTTCTCATATGCCTCTGCCAGACAGAGGCTTCCAGGGTGACCTTGGGTGAATCACATCCTTAGTGGCTCAGTTCCCACATTCAATTAACAGAAATTTGATTAGATGGAAGAAGCTATTTTTATTAGTATAAATTATTTTTGAAGTGGAGGGAAAATAGGGAAGATAGATGTAGAAGAATCTCAAATATTCCTAGTTTCAGTAATTTTAAACATAAATATTTAATCTACTGTTAATCCAGGAAGTGAAACTATTAAGTATTTAAAATAATGGAGATTGTGGTATAATCACTCTGCTCTTTCGGTGCCTTTACTCACTGGAGAGCTCAATTTCTTTAGAAATAAAATGTGCTTTAATGTTAGGTCATTCCTAAAGCATTTGTGAGCTGGTATTTTCCAGTGGCCCCAGTTCTTGGCCATTGACTACAAAATCATTATTTCTGAGGTTAAGAGAACAAAATGCAATGTGTTTATTGTGTAACGTAAAAGCAAAAAGAGTCAAAAACAAAAGGGAGGAATAGAAACTGTATAAATGCAAGAGAAATGGTTTTGTTAGGAATAGAATGAAAGCATAAAGTTTCATAAGTCAAAAATGCATTTTTAACTGAGTACATTATAACGCTCTCTTGTCTTTTTTACTTTATTATAATTTCAATGGGTACACTAGCAAAAATAAGGATGCTACCTATAAATATAGATCTGTCAATATGGTGTGACTACCTGTGACCCAGTCCCCAGGGCCTGCAGTTTAAGAGACAGTCAGTACAACCTCAGATGTGATGTTCAGATTCCTTGGAGTTCACACATGCAAGAAAATACTCCTGCATACTTTAGTATTGACTGCTTTTACAAGAAAAAATGTATTACTGGAAAAATTATATAAAACAGTATTGGAGGTTATATATTAATTCTTCCAGATCTGTGATAACAAGTATGAATGAATATTTTCTTCTAGGAGGTGGGTGAATGATGCAGGGCAACTGACTCAGTGTTCCATGGTTCGTTTTTCACCTTTCAGGCAAAACCACCATCTGTGCTATCAGTGCAGCTCCACCAGTCCTAGGAATTGCAGGAGCTTTAGGGCAAAAACAACACCCATGTTTTCTCATTCACCTAAACCTATCTAGAAAATTTAGAGGGCAGTAGCATAAAGTGCCTGTAGCAATCCAGACCACCTGTCATTAAAAATGGCACCTTCTGAGGAGAAGAGAGGTGGTACAAAAGCTTGATCCTTGCAGGCTTTTGTGGCTAGGAGGGCATTGGCAACATTGCTGTAGAATGGGTTATAAACCCTTATGACTTGGATCGTTCAAGAACTACAGCTCTCCTTACTTCACTCTGCCCTACATCAACAGAGGAATTCATTCTACAAAGAGGCAGCCAATCCCTTCTGCATTCAGGAGAAACTGGAAGGTGAAGAAGCAAGCTGTGTTCATACCATGCATCACTTTTCTTTGGTTTGTTGTTCGTTTCACTTCCAGCTCCACTGATTTTCCTCCATGCTCTGGTTTCCTCTGTGACATATGTGGAATCCTCTGGTCTTCCCTCATCAGACCATGTCATCTTCTCAGCTACCACATTTTTCCTATGCATTCACCTTCCTCATCCAAACGATTTTGTTTTCCTTTTTTTTCCTTGTTTTTTATTTGTTTGGTTGTTTTTCTGGTTTTCACCAGGCGCTTGTCTACTTGGAACTGACTCTACCAATTGATTTCACATAATGCACACAGCACAGCCTAAATATATGTTTCTGTCTTTGGATGTAGGGTTCAGACATAAAAATCAATGCCTTGGAGGTGAAAGGCTTCATTGTCCATAAATAACTCTTGAGCCACTCATTTTAGCTCCTCAAACAGAGTATCAACAATGGAGTATGTCATTTGGAAGATGAAATTTGAAAATACACATGCTACGCTCACATGCTGAAGTCTCCTCAGTTGCAGGGAATTCTAATGGAAATGGGGAATAGCACTGGATTAGTATTTTTGCACAAAATGGATTAGGAGATTTTTAAAAACATGATAAAAGAAATACCTGAGATAATTTTAGCCCATTCATACATGATCAATAATAAATTAATGACCACATGCTGTATGAACACTTCAGGGGTACACCAGCAAGCTAAGCAAATTCCCAGTTTGAAAGAAGCAAGTGAAGTATTGGACAGGCTAGCTGAGAGTTGTAGGATCTGTTCTCACTTCTGTTGCTGAGCTGCTCTCAAATGTTAAGACAGGTCATCTCACCTCTCTGTGCCTCAGTTTCCCTTCTGTAAAACAAGAAGAATGATGTATCTAAAGTGCCTTCAGATCAATGGATGGAAAGCTTTATGTCATAGCAAGGTATTATTAATACCCTCATGATGCCAGGAGATAAAATGATCAATAAATATTTATACTTTTATTTGCTGTTTAGCAGGTATTTTTCTACTGTCTATATTTTCTAAAGTCATATGCATAACAGGCGAATGTTGTCACATTCTTGCAGAACCTACAAGTCTTTTTGTATCTATATGATATAAAGATGAAAAACAGGTTACATTCTGGTATGTCATTTCTCTCAAGGCTGGAGGGCCAAAGTCAAAGGGAAAATCTAATGATTTACTGCATGAGCAGGTGCAAAAGCTATGCATTCATAAATTCTACAGGACCGTATATTCATGCTTATATTGGTTTTTAAGCTTGAGTTTTTTTAGGAATTGAAATAAAAATGATTGCTTTCGAAAATTGCTCCACATTAAATAATCTGTGTTTAAGAAGTTGTGTATTTATTTTTACAGCAAACTCATTACTGCCAGACCACTTTTTCCCTTTGACAGTAAGGCAGAGTGCTTATCCTCCATATTTTCATAATGAAAGCTCCCAAGCACAGGCTACTGTGGCAGATTTACAGCCTGTGAGCAGGAGAACTGACAGGCATTTTAATATGAAAGGAGATATGATGTCTTTAATGTACAGTGATGTCACTTCTAACAAGGTAGAAGCCTGCTTTTTGCACTGCAATCACCATAAGAAGTGAAACCTGTCTGCTTTAGGAGTGACCTTTTAACCCAGGAAAAGGTCACAAGTAATAGAAAAAAGACAGGACTCTGCTTACTCGGGTGGAAGGGCACACTGACGTTGGAGGAGCAAGGCTATTGTGGATGTGCATTATGTCCAGGAAGTTGAAGCTAGAAATAGTCTACCTAGAGCTAACCTTGAGAAGAAAAGGAAAAGATAATGAAAATCCTCAAGGGAGTGTTAAACTCAAGCTAGATTGCCTGTTGACCACCTTTTTTCCTTTTGTCCCGCATTGATTGGACCTAATAACTTCAGTGATATTGACAGCAATATAGTCTACCATTAGCTGGACACATGATTATTTCACTGAGAGAAGGGACAGCAACCCAGTACAAAACCTAGGTCTTCCATTCCACATTTCACCAATGAATTTACTGCTTTGTCTAGGAAATATTTGCCAGTGATTTTAAAGGCTGATTTAAAATGTTCTTCCTTCTTAAATGTGATTCCAGCTCCTGACTGAAAGATTTTATTATGTAATTCTGAAGCTGCACCATTCTTACACCTTATATACAAGAGCATAAGATGAAAAGACCATAAAATAGCAAAAATCTCAAGGTCCAATAAGTATCTTTTGTTAGCATTAGGCTGCGACTTTGACTAAAGACAGGAAATTAAAGTATACAGGCATCTATCTATCTATCTATCTATCTATCTATCTATCTATCTATCTATCTATCTATCTTTCTATCTCACTCTAAATATATATCTCCTCAAGAGATTCGCTTCCTCTAAACAAAAATCCAAGAAAATCAACTTTGAATATCATGTCTTTTGGTATTTTGGCAGTTTGATCTTGAAGGAACATGCTAAGGGATGAAAACTACAACATAAGAAGTAATTCTGTGTTCTCTGTTATCTTTGCAGAAGTCGTAATTTTAAAAGAAAATGCTTCTGAGCAGGATCTCAACCGCCATGGTCTCCTAGCTGGGATGCTGAGACACTGAAACAGTAATATCCAGGTAAGGCAAAACAAGGAGGAAATCACAGCATTGGCCAAGCTGTTTAGTGTTATCCCCAAAAGGAAGTGTTGATGTCAGCACAGCTGCATATCTGTGTGACCTGCAAAATCAGAAATTATGGTTGACCTCATGGAGATGCCTGTAATATTTCACAGTAAACAAGTATGTTCTTAGAGGTGATGTGATTGGCTTCAATTTACTTTGAAACAGCTGTCTCTCTTCATCCCTCTTCAAAATGGAGGGAAGTAAAACTGCAAATTCAAGTTTACATATAGAAACAATCACCTCATATTTGTCAGAAATACTGGCAGTATCGGTGAATTCTCCTGCCCATTTTAAGCCTGTTCTTCTGACGGGAAAGGAACATTTCAAAGATAAGCCCTGCGCATGCTTAGAAATGTGGTAATATTCTAATTATATTTTCCAAAAAGTAAAAATACTGGAAAGTGAGGTATGATGTGATATTGCTGTAGATCCATAGATCCCTGGGGGAAATAAAAAAAAAATCAGATGCCATCAATGTGAGTTAATGGTTTAAAAGATCCTGTAATAGCTTTAAATGATCCTGTGTCTGGAGATGAAAGCAGCTTGATAAGACACAAGTTGTGAACCGTTTTACTTTCCATACTACCTTATATCTGTCAATATATTGGTTATGGAGCTCTGCTGAGGCCAGCGTCCAAAGGCAGACTGTCACATTTCTCAAAAGAGAACACTTCCCTAAGGGTCCAAAGAATTCAGGGATATAAGCAGCTAGTCAGGAGCAGCACTGCAACTCTAACATTTTATGGCTAAGTTCAAGGAGTGAGTCCGTAAATGGGTAACTGAATTGACAAAAGTCTTACAGTTGCCCATATTAAGCTTGTTCTTTCTCCATATGTAAGACTCAGGATAGCTTAAGCAAAAATTGAGGAACAAATTCAGGAGAGAGACATTCATAAGCACTTTGAACATTGGTCTCGGATGAAAAGCTTGCCGTTTGTTAAGTCACGTGTGCCATTTGTCCGCACGAAGAATCTCGTTGCCCAGGAAGTGTTATCTGCAACAGCCTCTTTTTTTCCAACTAAGGATTTGTAAATATTTTTAGAATGTGTCTCACTGCTTCATGACTCATTCCCCTTATGATCTTTGGTTTTTTTCCCATTTGTGATTGTGTACATCCCTGTGGCATATGGTCACCTGGGAAAGTACTATTAGGGAAGAAAGTAAGGGATTTTAGCTATTTTTAACCACTCCTGAAAGGCAGAAATGTGCAAAAAGAGCCACATCAAAGCAACATTTTTTCCATCAACCAATCTCATTGTTTGTTCATGCTTTCCATGCTGTATCCCTCTATTGTATCTTTGTTTATAGCTGAATTGTAAACGATCTGGGGAATGTGCTTTACTTCTGTGTGTGCTTATACAGTGCCAAGTGCAAGGGAGTGATGGCCCGTGACTTGGATCATTAGGTCCTATGATAATACAATTTTTAAATAAATGCATATTGGAGAAGGAACTCATAAATTCCTGATTTAAAAAGCCTCGGGTTTAAACATACACCTGATTAGTAACTTGCTTTGCTGTCATTAGCGTCTTTTTTAGAAAACTCAGAAGGCAGTTAAGTCCTTTGCAGATTCAGCAGATATATGATGCCTTTCAGAGAATGCAGATTGTACCCTCAGATGGGTAACAAATCTCTTGTGCGTTTCATAAAATTTAGATAGTGTAGGGAGAGAACACTTCCTGCAGGGGTGGATGTAAGTGCTGGTTCATTGATATGTGGTGCGTGAAGTTCAACTCCTCTGTTCACTCTGGCCACGATTCAGGCACATGTTCAGTGTCGGTGAGCACATATTGAAAGTTGTCAGTGAGGATGCATGTGCCTCGTTCAGGCAGTCTGAAGTGAATGAACCGGTTTAGACTTGATGGACTGAAATAAAGCCTGCATTTGAGCTGAATTTTTGATGTTTGAGTCTTGTACAAGTAACTTAATATGGCTTACAAGTTGTTTAAGCCCTTGCTTGCATGCTTATACTCTCTCTCTAAATATATATGTATATGTTGAGTATTCTGATAGATTTTTTTGGAGAGAAGTAGATTTCATTCATGGTTTATTTTTATTTATATGTATGTTTAGTGCAATTAAAACTTTACACTAGTCTCACAGTATAAGGTTCACAAAATAATATTCCATGTACTTAAATATTTATTTTTCTGCTTTAAATAAGGCTGGGTTATAACTGCAGTTTTTTTCTTCCACCATATTTCTTTTGGATTCCTTCCACACGTGTGGCATCATTCGCCATTCTGTTTAAATAACCAGACTGGTGAGAATGTTTGACTTTTTAAAGCACCTTCTCTTTATGGAGAAGTAAAGGTCATAGCTGGAAAACTGGCCATTCGAGCTCAGTCATTTCTATGTATTTTGTTAATTTTTCCTGGTTAATGGTCCTTTCAAATTCAGACTGCAGTTACTTCAGCTCGCATCGAATGCTCCTTAGAAATAGCAGTTCACGGTGGGAAAAGATAACCTATTTCCTTCAAGCACTGTAGCTCTATCTATCTGTGAACTATTGGCATCATATGAAGATTGATTAAAGTTTTGCAGACACCTAATGCAAAAAAAAAAAAAAAAATTTGCTCTCCTCACCTGTTTCAAAGGATAGATATCTCAAATTCTAGCCATTTGTCTGAGGACTGAAACTGGCTGAGTCTGTTTATCAATTAGGGTGTGAGTGTTTAGAACAACATTCAGAGGATAATGGTAATGAGGGACCACAGTCATGGCTCCAGGGGAACATATTAGTATTAACCTCAATGGTAGGTCACGCACTATCCCTTTTAATGAGGGATGTTAGGGCTTCCCAGACAGGTGCATTTTGAGCTGAAGAGTAACGTAACCTTTTCTACCTTATCATGTCAGGTGGCAAATTTAAACAGTGGACTGAAATAGGCTTGCTCAGCACTATAGATAATTTAATTCCTCAGCCATCTTTCCTCTTTATCTCCTGTGGACATGCTCCAGACTATAAAGCAATAATAGAAACCATGTTCAGATAAACATAAACCTTACGAAGGTTTTGTGCCCTTCCCCTTGTTCACCTCTGTGAACTGCAGAATGGGGTGCTGTTGGTGAAGAGGTAACAGATGTACCTGGATACTGAATGCACTGTGCTTTGGGGTCCTCCCTGCCTGTGTCTGACCGACTACCTTCAAAAGCCTCAGCAGCCTTGCCCTACCTAATGTGCAAGCCCAAAGGCTTTTTGCGGGGACTCTTTGTGGTGAACAGGGATATATGAGTTTGACCTAGCCCTTTTCTGCACAGTGTGCTTTTGCCAGTCTGTGCCCCCTTGGAGTTTCTATTTTTAAATATTATATGCATTTCTCCAGAAAAATACGCATTCAAGCTCATAATGAAAAGTTTCCTGGGAACCACCACCTTGTTATCTGTTCCACAATGGGCTTACTCATGAAATAAGCTTGAAATACACCCTATTTCTCTTCAGGTTTTGGAGGATAAAAGCAGTTGATTCCATTAGCCACCAGCCAGGGACAGAATAGCTCATAGAGCTGAAAGTGCTGAATCCAAGTATATTATTTATGGTGGGGAGGCAGCATGATTCAGTGAAATACACTGCTTTCCCCAAGAGTTACATAAGAATTACCACTTTGATACTGCTTTGTAATCTTGGATAAGCCACCTAAACATTTTGTGACTCAGCTCCCCCTTTTATAAAAAGGACATAACGGGACTTGCCCCAAGAAAATATATTGTCACTGTAAAGTGCTTGGAGGCAGCGACAGGGCCTCCCTGCAACACTAACAATAGCCGTGATCTTTGAGGCAGGACAGCAAAGAGATGCAGGTGTATCAGCATTGCCTGCTCTGCCAGGAGCATGGAGACGAGAAAGTCTTTTGAGCAGCAGCCACGGCTACAAAATCTTGGTGATGCCAGAGAGCCCTTCTAGCCACTGGTCTGCCCAGGCTACTGCCTTCTGCTGCTTCTGCTGCGCTGGAAGGGCAATCCTGACACTAAAGAAAGGAAAGCCTGCCCTAAGAGCTAAGATCATTAGTGGGTATTTAAAGGGGGTTACTTGCTGCAACCCTCATTTATTTAGTCTTTTAATTACCTTAAAATAGGTGTAGCCAGTTACATGTTTGCAGCAGAGTAAGCCAGTGAGGCCAAACTGAATGAGCTCCCTGCACCCTCTGAAATCATTTGAGTCCCTCCGTTGTATATATATTGAAATTACAGCCGCAGCCACAGCACCAGTGTGCCAGCACCTAGAGAACAGTCCAGTGCAGACCCATCAGTCAATATCCTGTTGATCATGCTAACAAAAGTGGAGTAGTAGTGTGTCAGTGCTAAAATGTTGCTCTGATTTTATACTGGCGCATTCTTCTAGAGCTAATGTAATTTCCATGTGGTTTACTCAAGTAAAGATGTTGTGGAAGCGTCAGTCATCTTTTTGCATCTGATGCAATGCAAAATTTCATTTGGGAAGGGCTGCAGTAGCTCTGCATGGAGCTCAAAAGCCAGCTGAGAGATCTTGAAAGAAATTTCAGTTAGTGAGGGAGGTCCACAGCAAGAAAAATATGCTGATACCCTAATTTTCCTCATTTTGACCCTCTCATTCACTTAGGCCAGTGAGAGACAGACCTACAGTGGAGTTACTATTGACACCGAGGAGGTTAAGCAATAGCTTTTCAGACATGATCTATTCCTGGTAGCTGATGATTGATTTTAGATGTTTGAATAAATGTGCCTGCCTTTTTTTATAGTGATAAAATTGTTTCTGGTGCATAAGTGTTGCATTACATTGCAACACTTCTAGAGTGCAGCGGCAGCAATAGCTATATTTCAGGTGCCCTTCTTAATCATTCAGATCCGAGAAAAGAACATGCCTTTGAACTGCTTGAGGGACAGCGTGATTTGCATCAAGTATAAGCACGCCTTCCGTTCAAGCTGTGGCACTGTGGTCAGTGAGAAACCAGTACTGATCAATGCACCCAAGCAACATCAATAATAAAAGAAATCCATGACAGAAAAGGCTCGCTGACTTGTTCCACCGAGTGCCTCTTGTTAGCAGCAATGCTGTCTGCGTTCCCGAGTGGACATCTCATGGGCTAAGGAATGTATCCATTTTTAGGATAATAGAATCCAATTATTTGTCAGAACTTGTGGGCTGTGTACTTGGTTATTTTGCAATACCAGTGTAAAGTGTTCTGCTTTTCATGATTATGTTGTTAACACCAGAAAAAGTACATAGCTGACAGCTAAATTTATGTTTTGCTAACTATACCCTTTACTGTGATCCAAGAAGTGTTAATCTTGCCCCGTATCAATACTTGATTTGCATATTTATCTATGAATTCACTATAAAACTACTCTCTTGCTATGCAGAATTACACATAGCCACTTTTTCCTTCTCCTCCATCTTTACAATATTTCACAGAGTGCGATGTCAGCAGGGCTGCATGAATAGTATTGGGGAATACCAAACACCTACTCTTACCTCTGCTGCTGCAATTCTTACAGGCATGATCCAAACACACTTGAAGTTTTTAGAAAGGCTTCTATTTATTTCGGTGATTTTTGCATGAAATCCCAAGTGACATTTGCCCATTTTTTAGAGCAGAATTGTCAAATTATGGGAGTCCCACTTTGGTCACTTAGAGACTGATCCTTAAAATAGTGGTCTCCAAAATTTTTGGGTCATGCACCCCTATCAGCAAAAGGGCATGTATAATCATTTATTCATAACTTATATACATGTACTACTGTACATTATGTACATTATAAAACATACACAAAATACTAAATAAAAAAGGATAAGCCAAAGATAAAACAGATTAAATTAATTAAAATATTTATTAATGACACACAAAAAATTAAATTTCTGCCTGCATCCCAATGGGTTGTCTTGTGTGCTTTCTCACTTTGGAGACCACTGCCTTAGAGGGTCCATTCGTTGGCAGTGGCAACTTTACATCATATACCACCCAGAAGTAGTTTATATACAATTACTTGTATGATGCATCACAGGTTGGGAACCTCTCATTTATGCCTGAATGACAAGTCTGAATGCTTCACAAGCTTGTCAATGGCATAATCCTTCTCATTTTCTCTATCTGTAAAATGGAGAAAAAAGGAAAATTAACAAGGTTACACACCTTGCAAGGGTTTTTTGAGAAGGCAACTATAAGACTACTATTACTATAAGTCTTACAGGATGCTGAGCATTGTAACGTGTATGTTTCCTAGATGGAAAACATTCTGGGCAAACTGTGGAGATTAATAAATGAGCCTCATATTACCCTTTTACATTAAAAGAATGATTTCCTAATTTTCATATTTTAAAATATGATGCCAGAATCATGCTTCTTCCTCAAACTAAATGATTCCGCAGAGAGCTCTAATAAGAAGAGGCTATCTGTCAGATTATGCTTTAGCTAGAGCTGAGCCAAATTTTGGACTCAGCTGTCAAATGCAGCTGTATTCAGCCCTGGATTAAATTCAGCTTGGCCTGGAGAAGCTTTTGCTCTCTTTTTTTTTTTTTTTTTAAATGACCATTAATTATGGATGTGAATTTTCTGCTCTGTCTGGATATGTATAAATATTTTGAAACTTCTGTCCACTGATTCCCATTATGTTTGAACCCTGCTTATTGAATGTGAAAACATGAACCAAGTTACATCAGCTTGTCTCTCCAATGCTTCTGGCTACTGGAGCTGGTTCCACTAGAATGCTGTTGTCTAGGAGAACTTACATGCTGCTTGACCCTGTTTGCACATACATTTCCCTTGCCTCCTTCATTTTGCTCCCCAGAGCATATTATGAAATGTATCAGGACTAAACATGTTAATTTTTTCAGTAAGCAAACCCCAAATAAAATTCATTTACATTATTATTAAGATTTCTGAATACCTGAAAAGAAGTCACCATTATTTTATAAAAGGAGCAATTTCCAAAGGTACAAAAATATTCAATAGTCACAAAACCCACTCACCTAAATGTCACTCTGAACTTTTGAAATCTCCATCATAATTGTCTTTCCCTTCTCTGCTTTATGACCTTAGGACAGAGAACATGTCTGTTTAATGTCTACATTAAAATGTAGCATGTCTACATTGAAATATTCAACTATTATTAGCTGCTGTAAAATCAAATTATCACTAACTTCCTCAGATCTTGACATCATATTAAGATTATTATCATCCCATTTCTCCAAAGAAACATTGTTTTAGCTGAACATCCTAATGCAATGTTTAAAAGTGGATTTCTTCTTTATTTTTAATATATTCCATTTGTTGCATCCAAACTAAGTAATACAGGGAAAAAGAGGCGCAGCTCTGTGGTGTCGTCACCTCGTTAACATTGCCATAACCAGCTTGCTGAAAAGGGAAAAAAGTATAAGGTAATACAGCACAGCCCAGAGTGTGAAGTCCCAACACCACACAGTAAGGAGTCTCGTGTGTCAGTCACTGATTTAATATGAAAGATTTCAAAATGAAGCCTTGATGTAAGAAGCCCATAGCAACAAGGGGTTGGAAACATTGGTTACAGAAGAAGAGCTGGAGTCTGTCCTACCATCAGCTCAACCATTAGTTCACAGCTCTCCAGTGAGGAGTGCATTAGAAATTAACTCAGTACTGCCTTATCTTCTGCTAGCACGGCGACTCAGTCACCGTACTGCACTTCATCCACCAAGATCAACACAGTGAGTAATGCATGCATTAGAAGCTCATGGAAAGGTATGACATTAAACTGCAGCTGGCTTATCCATGGATGGAACAAAGCTCACCTAGAAACTCAACTCAAAAAATCGCCCAGACAAAAGTGAAAGGAAAGTTCTGCTGGTGTGAAATTAAGGAAAGCAACGAACGCAGAGCTGTGTATTGTGGAATAAGGCAATGAGGGATCTGCAAATTCTAGAAGGCCAAGGAATCCTCATCTAGAATATGTTGTTTCATGTAAGTATGTGCATGTGTATTATATATGTAAAATATATATATTCATGTACATAGGTATATGAAAAGCACAGCATTTACATATTCAGCAGTAATACCCAGTTAGTGCTGGCTTTTAGGTAACAAGAAGAGAGCAGGTGACTTGCTGGTAGCTACATCCTATTTGTCCATTTGTCAGCTTGGACTATAGCAGCAGCAGTTTACTGTCACTGCCGTCAGGGTCAGCAGATCTTATGGGCAACCATATTGAAACCATTACTAGCGATATTAATTTTAATTTTAAAAGCTTCCTGTAACTTTAGTAATATATGTAACATTTACACGTCAATAACCTTTGCATCTGAATCGAGGTCAACTCATTGCCTCCGTCATGAAAATAACACCTAATACCCGATTATGTCAGTTTGAGGAAACTGATCTTAGCCACCTTGAATTGTTGTTTTTGAAGGCACAGGTTGTCAAGCCTTTTTGTGTGCATCAATCTGACACAAAGAAAGTACCTCTGGCAAGTTGATTATTTTTATCCATCTTGCAAGTAGCTGTCCAGCCTGTGGATTTCATCTCTTATTCTGAAGGAGTATTTTGCAGCCAATATATACCTGCAGGATGCATAGGCAAAGAGCTGAAGACTCACCAGGTTCCTGAACCTGAAACTACACGTGTTTAAGACCTACTGAAGAAATCGTGTCTATTTGCATGGTTTAAGTTAGGTGTTTTCAGACTTGGGACTGTGCTGGTAAACATAAAGTTTAATATAACAAAAGCAATTAATTAGTTTGATCCCAGATGTTTTAAATGTTGAGTCATATAGCGTGAAGTGGTTGGGACAAAAAAATGTTTGAATCAACTTGCAATGACACATGGAAGAGTTCATGCAACTGCAGTCAGAATGAGGAAAAATAACCTAAATCGACAATCATTTAGTAAAGAGAAAAACACCCAAATAGAAGATTATTCCAATTCATCGTAACCAGATATGATCTATAGTGTACCATAGTCTCCATTCTTAAAAAAAGAAATTGTGGGCTAGATAAAGCCGTATTGCTGTACTTGTTTTCAGTACCAAAAATATGTCCTTGATTAGATACCCTCAGTCACAAACAGTTACATATATTTTCTTGCTACTTCCTAGTAGAAACAGCGCTGCCTGTGCCAGGTCCAAATTGGAACAGGAATTAATTTATTTGTATTGACAAATTTTTTCCTTTTTTTCTTTTTAGCAATTAAGTATAGTGTTAAGAACATATAAAAATTCTTCATTAATTTACATCTAGTATTTTTTTCCTAAAATTTTGCCAGTGATTATTTTTTCTCTTCTCAGTCAAAGTGGTTCGAAGTGGTCCTGGTGTCTCCAGAAGCTTTCATAAATCATGCTAAACAAGACGCATATCTTTGTTGTTTAAAACTCAGTTAGGATGAGAATGTTAGTTCCAACTATGCAGTTTGAATTTTTGTCATCTATAGTTTCTGCTGATGCCACAACAGAAGGAAGGGGGGGAATCCCCAAGTTTCTGATAATTTACAGGCAGTTTCAAAATTCCATTGCTATTTAGAGGACAATCGGATTAAGACAAGAATTTTTGTCCTGGACTTTCAGAGGCATTTGAAGTGTACCCCAAAGTACAAAAGAAGAAATGGAAATAAGGAATTACTGCTTCTGAAATAGGAATGCTTTACATAAGTTTATTGAAATTGGGTGGATTATTTCTGTGGCTGTCTAAGATTGCCTGCACTTTGGAATTTTCTGCTATTACCAGTCCACACTTATCACTACCAGAGCCTCAACTGTAGATGAGTTATTTGTGTCCTTACCAACAGATAACAACTTTTTTCAGAGCAGATTTGGATGACACAGTAGTATGAATGACTGCATCTGCTGGTACATCAGAAGTACCGTAGCCTGAGCTGAGCTGGCAGGCAAGCCGTAAGAACTTCTCAGGCATTGGTTACTTTCTTCTGTGACAGTGGCCACTACGAGAAACCTTGTCCCATGGCAAGATAGGGTTAATGTACTCTGCAACTACAAGTGCCGCTCCAAAAGTAATGCATTCTATTTTATGACATTGTTCCACGATGTCAGAGGCGGGTGTTGGTGGTGTGGCAGTAGAGGTGGAATCTTCCCACCACTATTCCGTTAGATTTTGTTGCTGTGCGACAGACGGCAGCAGAGAGGCGGCGGTCTGACAACATGGTGTCTGACATGGCAGTGTGTAGGAAGCAAAGGTGTGGAATTGAATTCCTCCATGTGAAAAAAATTGCACCCATTGAGTTTATGGAGACCAAATGGTGGGTGTCAGCACAGTGAGGCAGTGGGTGCCGTGTTTCAGCAGTGGTGACGGTGATGGTGGGTCCCCCTTGCTGGGGCAGGTTTTTACAGGGATGGCACGCAGGCTGTTGTTCATTGCTGGCAAAAATGCGCAGCCAATGGTGGGGACTCTGTCGAAAAACTCTTTTGTAGCTGAGAATTTGCTCTATTAAGTAGTGTTATTATGCTCTTTGTATCTGTTATAGTTTCCATGGAAATAAACAGGAGGCATTACTTTTGGACCAACCTACCTACCACAAGGACAATGCTTGGACAGCAAAATCATGCGAGATGGATGCTATTGGCTATCTGGGTTTCCTCTCTGGTTGTGTTTTCTAATGAAGCAAATAACTTTATGTTTGTACATCTATCTGACCAAACAGGGTCTGCCACACCACCAAGTTGAATGCAAATAGAGTGATGTACCTGGGACAACAGAGAACCCATCCAGACTTTCCATACAAAATAACTGTTTCTGAGCAGCCTATTGTGACTTAGGAGCAGGATCTTAGGGTTATAGTGGACTTAGGGTTATAGAGGAGACTGAGTAAGAGTTGATTGTTCATTGTTTCGATACATGAGTTAGTATCAAAGAGCGACAAAGTGCGGCAGGTCAAAACAAAGAAGTGGTGGCAATTCTTCATGTAACACCTAGGCAAGCTTTATGGCACTGCTTGGCACAGATGTGGTGGGTGATGAAAGCTCAGAGAAGGGAGTATGCTGTTGTTAAACAGGCAAAAACCACCCTTTGCTCACAGGGAGGCTGAATCATAAATTGTCAGAGGCCAAAGTAGTCTGTTACAGGTGCCATAGCAAGGACCAGTTACCCATGTTGTTACTTTACTTTACTTTCTAGGCCAGGGCCCCAGCTGAGGCCAGGGAACTGGGCGAGGTGGCTCTTGGTCTGATCTAGAAGAGCTGTCTGCTGTTCTTATGGGATGTGCAGCTACTTCTGGAATGGAGCTTTGCAGATGTACGGACACTTAGAGCTCAGCCTGGTGGTCGTCCCTGAATGAACGGAAGCTTTGGCCATTGAGACCAGAGCGTAGAGCTAAGGAAATGTCTTCAATAGTACTGCTGGCTGACAAATTTAGTACGTTTTACAATATTTGATCTTTCCAAAGTCCCCAGTTCTTGGAGTTACAGGAGAATGCAGAAATATCCATTTCCTTGCAGAGGTTCAGGTTACACAAGCTCTTGGGTTTGTAAGCTGTCTGAGAGGTCAAATCCAGTCAAATGCTTGTGTGGCTTATCTTGTATTAAATATTGCAGTAGTCATCTTATCTATCTGAGAAAGGTGAAGGGTTCAGTGACCTCGAGACTTGAATCTGTGGTGCCAGGGAGTCAGGGAATTTTTCAAACTTGCTGTATTATGCTTATCCTCTTAGAGTGAGGCTTTTTTTAAAAGGTGGTGGTAAAGATTGCTATACAGTTAAAAAGGTACAGTTAAAAACCCCCAAACACTCTGGCTGTATTAATTTGTAAGCCTTGCTTATGCTCTGATCCTGCAAAGCACCAAGCACCTCAAGTAAAAGGGATTTTAACTTCTGTTGGCTTCAGTGGGAATTCTTGTACTATATGCTCAGTCAGAAATCAGAAGAAGAGAGGGAGCCTGTACAGAGTTCAGAAATATCTTTGGAGTTCACTTGTGGCAACACTTACAACCTTATCACAAGGTCATGATTTTGAAGGGCTTCTGCAACTCTCAGCTCCCATAGCTGTGGAAATATGAGGATATTTGCTATCATTATACAAACAAACAAATGTCTAACCTTTGTGACTGAAAAAAATGTAAAAACATTGAATCCACTTATCTCAAGACCAGCAGACAAGCCAGACAACCGAAATATCTCAGGGCTCTGAAGTACAGTAATTCTTAAAACACGCTCATGGTATTTTTAATGTATTTAGGGTTAGCAATCTTGGGATTTTCAGGCTTACTTCCTGTCCCCCAATGTGCTTCTTATATTAAGTTTTGGACAACAAAATTCTTGCATTCTGTTTGCACACGGGAGTAAGCTAATCCTCTAAAACATTCTGAGGTCAGGACTGGTGTCTGTCTTGTCCTGATACAGTTTTTAGTGGGTAGGCTCCCGGGTCATTACTGGCCCTCTTAGAGGTGATACTGATGCCTACTGTGAAAGAGCTCTCATCGACTGAACGATGTGTTACAATATGTTGATGCTTACCTCTTCTGATGCGTTCAGAATTGTTTCCAACAAACAGTGGGATCAGGATAATATAAGCAGCACCTTCCCTGTGAGCCCTGAGCTACTATCTCAGCCAGGCTCATTGTATGCTTAGATGATTAGCAGTATTTCTGTTCAAAGCTCTTGGCTATTCTTTTTTGATGGAAGCTAATTCCTTAAAACTCTTCCGAGCAGCTCTTCTAAATAACGCTGATACACAAAAAAACCCCGTTTTGATTGCCTGCCTGGATTATGTAATCTCATATCTGAACAAGGTAATTTATTATCGATATCTGAAGTGGATTGCTGCAGCTTCCCCTGTATATTAATGGCTGTATCCGTTATTTTCTAAAGAAGAATCTCCTGTGTCTTTCTCGTGATGTAAGCATTACTGCGAACTGGGTAGCTGGCTGGAAAGGATGATAGTGTCCCCTGCTATTATAAATTTAGTGAGCTCACCTTTAAATGCCTGTCTTTATTCTCCCCTTTGGGCATTGTTCCAGTCACTTTTTGGCCTTTTTATTTTAAAGAAAAACCCTGACCATATGGTCGAAGGAGGAAGCATACTTGCCCTCACATTCAATTAATGTGTGCCTGTTCTATATATTTTGGAACCAGACTGCCGTTGTGCAGAAGAAGAAAAAAGAGAGCCATCTTCGATGAAAAGCTAAATTAGTAGCCCACATGCATCAAGCAAGAATACAAGAATAAAACCCCCTGCTAGAGGATACGTCGATCTAAATATTCATGCCCTGATTCACATAGCTGTCCAAACTCTTTCAAACAGAAACATAACTTGACCTATGAAGTAATTAATGCCATGATTATGGGGAGGGAAGACATCACAGTTCAGGCTACAGACTGACTGCTTTCCATTAACAGAAAGCTCTATTATACCCTCCCCCAACACACACACTTATCTCAAAAAAAATTTATGTTGGCTACAAAATTTCTCTGTCTGCACTGAAGGCATAGCAGATTCTTTCTGCAAAATTTCAGAAGTTAGTGTGAGTTTTTAAAGGTATCTCATTCTAGTTCTTGCCCTCCATTTTTTGAAAAGGGTAGCTCACTTATTCTTCAGTCTTGCCATAGAAATCCCTTTTACTGGATTTTTGAGGAAGATAGATTGGCTTCAGTTAAAACAGAGTTATTGGTTTTAATCTAGGTGGTTCTGAGACCAATGCCCCACACGCCAGTATCAATGGATTTTTCTTCTGGTGGATTTAGCAGGAAGAGGAATATCAGCACACACTGATTAGCTGAAATCTAGAAAGATCATGAGGGGGTTTTTTTGGTTTGGGTTTTTTTTTTCACAAAACCTGTAATTAAATTGTGGTTCTCATTGCTACAGGATTTTGTGAACCTCACTTTTTAATACATATTAAAAATTTAATCAGACAACATCATGAGAAGCAAATCTATCAAGGACTTTCGGATACACAGATAGTAACTCTCCTTTAAAAAAATCCCTGAATTGTGGATCCCTGGAAACTATAGGACTATACTGAGGCTGTGTCACTGTATGTTTGCCCCTTCTTATTCACTTCCTTAGGCATTTGCTATTGACTTCTGCTGGAGGAAAGGTACCTGGGAGCATGGACCCTTATTTGATCAATACAGCCAGTGCTAGTTATGTCAACAAAAAATTCACTTTGACTCAAAGGATAAATCATTCTTTCAGAACTGTAGCCACAGCTTTTTAATCAATCACGCTAGAAATTGAGTCTTTCTTTTTAGTTAGATAACACAGAACAGTTGTGTTATGTTCTTCATATTCTGAGAACCCTTTTGACAATTATAAGGAAAAGAACAGGGGCAGCTTCTGGGTCAAAATATATTGACTACTAAAATGTGATCTGAAACATTTGCATTTTTTGAGGGAATACTTTGTCAGATTAAGAGCACGAATATTGCTGGTTTACTTTTCTTCTTAAGCACAATGAAAGCATTGTGTTCCTGAAAATTATACTACTACAGACTGAAATGTAACACATCCATGAAGTGCAAGGGTAGCAATTTTTAAATAAATTTTGGTTATTTTTATTGATCATTTGTGCAAAAACAGTGAAAAAAGGTAGGTTTTGTTATGGAGCTTTTGAGCTCTGTTGAGCCCCTTTTTTAAAAAAAAAACCCAACCCCAACTGTTTTGAAAATACCTTTGGAAATTGAAAGAGATTGATGGCCATTCTCTTCCAAAATGTTCCTGAGGTATAGGGCCAGGCCCAGGAGTCTTGTTTCGGTTCTTCCACTGAATTTCTCCATCCTCCACAGGCCTTATGAGGACTGTGTTCATACCATTTGCAAAAGGTCAGACCTTTTCCATTATCCCTGTTTTCCAGCGAGGTAACTGAACATCTTTCCAAGGGTCACTAGAGAAGGCTGCTGCAGTTCCAGGAACAGAAAATTAATATCATAGGTTATGCCTACATCCTTGATAGAACCTCATTTGTAAATGGTCCCTATCTCTCCACTTAGGACAGCTATAAAATCAAGGTAATAATGTTTATACTTAGTTTTGCAAGGAGTTTTGAGTTAGAAGTAAATGCTTGCTCTGCAAATGCAAAGATTTATTTTTCATATGGAGTAATTGCAGCTGAGTGAAAATGGGAAGATGATCAAAAACATTTAGAGGACTTAGGATCATGAATGACTGTCAGTGACGCTTGTTTTCATAATTTTTTTTTTTTTTTGTATATACTATAGGGAGGCTAAGCTATGTCCAAGAAAAAGCTTTGGCATTATGATACCTAACTTTTTGACGCCTGGCCCCTGAAGTGCAGTTCAAAACCTTACCTTAGGCACAGCATTTCTGGCTGTATGAATATTGCATACCTTTTGCCAACAGGAGAGCAATGGAGTTGCATCAGAACACTGAGCTTGAAGGCAAGGGCACTCTGCTAGGTGGAAATTAATTTTTCAAAGGAGCAAAGTCTCTACTCTTACACAGATTTCGCTGGGATTTAAAGATACTTCGTTTCAGGCAACTACTCCTTAATTTAGGGGAGAGTTATCCCAATTATTTCACATAAAAGAAAGATCCTTGCAAAACCCATTTTATAATAAACCCCATATAATAAATGTTGGCTCTGGCCTTAAATTTAAAAAGGAGAATTTATGCTAGTGTTTAAGACTACTTTCTTTGAAGATGTCCAAAGCGTAAATGGGGCATCTTCACGCCCTCACGGGGCAGAGATGAATGAGGGAAAGTTGGCTGTCAGTCAGCAAAGCTGACCACAGAAAGAGAGAAGTATGATGCATTACACCTTGGCCAGCCCGTGCCGTCCTGACTGCAGGCCATTCCACAAAAGATGTGTGGGACAAAGCCACGATTTGGAAGAAGCCAAGGCACTCAGCAGCAGAAACTTAAAAGCCAGCCTTTCAGAACTTCAAACTCAGCTAGACACAAAATCAGTCTGTAGTTAAAATCCATGACCTTTCCCAAGTTTTTTAAGCCCAATATAATAGTGGGGTCCAAAAGCTGGCTCTGTGAATGTAATGCTTTAACACAGGGGTCCAGTCTCAGTAGTCTGGAAGCAAAGCACTGGCTTATGGAATGGTTAATCCATCATCTCTGTCTCTGCTGCCTGTAGTTCCTGCTCATTTGAACTGTCGTATCCTTTCTCCATTATGTAATAGCCTAGAGGTCACACATGTTCCTCTGCTTTGAATAATACATCTCTATGAAGCCTTAGTATCTCTGTTTGAAAATTTATTTCTTTCATTTTAATATTTTATCAATTTTGTCCTAAATGGATGACCTTAACTGGTTGCAGTTCATTTCATTTCTTCTCTGCTTAAATATTTTAAAGGTTCCGAAGCACAAACATAATTCATGCAGTGTGTAACAAAAGTGCTCAGCTTGAGCTTTGGATTATTTAATTGTAATTGTCAAGCTATTATTAAAATTGATTGTTTTTTTCTTTTTGCAATTTCTTCCCCTCCCCGCCCCCCATTTCTAACTTTGTTTGTCACATCCTTTATGCTGGTGTTTAGCTACACTTCCCAGTGCTTACAGAAGAGCTATACAATACTTTAGTACTATTACTTGTACACAACAGGCAGCCAAGAGCCAAAATCACCATACAGTGGGGATAGGCATCGCATTCAGAGAACACCTCAGTAAAATAGTTGATCCAGTACTGAATACAGCATTTGGTGTAAGGTACAAGTAGAGCTTTTTGCCCTTTATTTGAAGAAAAAAAGAACTGAAGTTCTATTTTATGAGCTGGTACCATGTTGGTGGTGTGACCAATCTGGATTTCATAAAGCTGGAAAAGGGTCGTATTTGAATGGTAAATCATCACAACATGAACATGTGCAACAGGAAATAAAAGGAGCTAACAAATACCTGGCAGTGTTAGCTGTGAAGTGGGTTGTCCTGTTACAGGTGTCATTTGGGGCAGATAAGGTTCTTTGTAAGAGTAGCAGTCCTACCCCTTCTCAAGCCTTTTTTAGGTAATTAAATTCTGTCTTCATAAATTTCAGTATCAGTTGGCTATGGCATTCACGCTTCCTGGCCTGAGCAGCTTAGTGTCACTACATGCAGCTTCACAGTGACATTGCTGAGTTCCTGGTCTTACTGACCCTTCTGATGTATAAAATGCTTTGGGTTATTTAGAAATGAAAGGCAATAAAAGCTGGTAAGCACAATTTAATTCCATGATTGTTATTCTGCATTTATACTATGAGAAAGCAAAACTAAGATATGTGTACTTCATGCTGTGGCATTTTTATTAAAAATAGGAATAACAACACTCTGAAGGAATCTGACTCATCTCCTTGAGTGCTTTTAAAAGAACTGTAGCTGTTCTGTGTGTGCAAAATATACAAATCAGTATACAATCCATTTTTTATATTGAAAGGATTTGATCACTTGGGATGAGTCGGTATTTATGCTGATTTTTACCTTTCTCATTTTCTTCTGTCTATCTTTTGTTCAGCACTAGTCTTGCACAACTGTAACTATATCAGCAGTGTTAGCAAGACATGGATTCACGTTTCATTTCTGACTTCTCTGTGTCATGTTAGGGTGTCATAACCTGTGTTCTGGTTTGGCTATGCAGTATTCCACATCAGAAAGACACATTAAACCCTTTTCTTTCCCAGTAAGTCCCTAAGTACCATATTGAGGAAAGCATGAAAGAAATGGCACCACTCTCTTGCAGCAGCTGTAGGATTTTATTTTATATTGTGTCACATCACCACAACAGATGTCATTCAGGTCACTAATGCCTCCGCGCGAACAAGTGGGGACATCTTGCTTTCAGGTGTGAGTCTTGGGCTTTGCACAGAGATGAAAATGAGTTGAAATGAATGAGTGTATAAGCAGGATGCCTCTTGTTTGCTCCTGGGATGGAGACCTCCATCCTTGGACATCAGCCATTTAGTCCTGTACGGTGTTTTTATGGTAATCCTGTTTTCCCCAAAAGCATAGGTGTGCTAAAACCAGAGTAAATGCTCCGAATAGTTCTTTAAAAGACACTTGAAACAGTTCTTACATATTTTTTGCCCTGTAGAAATAGCTCTCCTGATTCCTGGAAAAGTAACTGAAGGTAACCAGGGTTGTTTCTGTAACTACGGGGGTTTTCTTATTTAGGTGGTGCAGCAGGTGAGGCTATCTTGTCTCAACAGGGAGTATGTTAATATAATCCTCCAGAAAGTTTTTGCAAACATATCCTCCACATCCCTAATTATATAATTAAAAAGTATAAGCATTGAAAATCCTTCTAAATACATATTTAAATCCTAAAGGATCTCCTTAGACTGGAGTATTACACTAGACAGGAAGCTTAGAAATGAATTGTTAGTAGGGCCTGATACATTACAATTATGAAGGTGTTCTGTTTATAAACTAAATGTCATTAATGGTACTGTGAATAGTGCACTTCACACTTGAATTTAATCAGCTTTAATTACTTGTAAACTGTATTTGTGGCTAGTAGACAATCCAGACAAAACACACAGAGAAAAAGAGAGTAGGGTGTACAAGGAGAGGACCAAGAACTGAGGCACAGAGACAAAAATACTGAGACAGTTCAGTCTGACTCCAGTATCTGCTGTTCAGTAGTAGCCAGGCATAGAGAGCTAAAAAACCAAAGGAACCAGGGCATTTGTCCAGAAGTAGATTTCCCTGAGAAATATGTCACTGGCCAAAGTGAAAATGCATTGCTACTCTTTACCTCAGCAGGGTAAACGAGCTCATGAATAGCAGTATTTTTATGTGGCTACAGCTGCTCTTTTAGGTCTCTGGATAAAGACCTGAATTTGGGGAGCTAAAGGGTACGAATTCAAATCCCGGTTAGCTCTTGCAGATGCATATATACGTTTGGCTGGAAACAATGCTGTCTGTATGTATACAGCTATGGTTCATTGCAGGAGCACAAGTCAATTAGCCTTTGTGACACTCTGTTGTCCTATGAAATAATTTTATGAATACTTCGGAGGATGTTGGCAGAAGGACAGCGCTGAGAGCTACAGGACACAAAGGGTAAGGCTAGCAAAATAACCACCTTTGCCACAGGTTTCCAAACACTTCTGTGTTTACAGCCACCTGAACTTCTCTCCGTTTCTTTGGTCTCTCTTGGGAAATACAAAGGATAACAATTAACCTTTACTTATTACAAACCACAGAAAGCAACAGGAGAGTCTCTAAGGTGTCATGCCTCATCTGAGCTTTCCTCTGGTGTCTGCAATGGCAGACACATCGTGGAAGTCAAGAGAGGTAGAGATGAGCCTGCTAATTACAATGGATTTTTATAAGCCCCATTCTGCTTTCAAAGGCAATGATACATGGTAGTCTTCAGCTTTGACCTGCGATGTAGGAATCAGAACAGTATATGATAAATCTCCAGTCGTTCTTCAGTAGTTCTGTTTCACTGGAAGCTATTCTGGGAAATAACAAAGGACTTGCAGGTGTTTGTTCTCTTTTACCAGCAAATCGTGGAATTTTACATTTTCTATTTCCATCCCTCCCAGAAAATCTAAATGAATCTCTCTTAAGAAATACTGAAATTTGGCAACTTTTTTTTTTTTTTTTAAATTTGCCAGCTGCAAATGAAACAGACGTCTTATATGCTTTTTGTTTGTTTGAGGGGTTTTTTGCCTTGCCCTTTTTGGACAGGAAAAGGTGTGCATGAGGAAAACTTATTTTCTTTTTACTATGACTTGAAAGTTGAAAAAAGAACTGATTATTAGTTTCTAGTTTTAAAATCTGTGTTTTGAGTTTCTCTCTAAAGAAAGCATGAGGGATTTTTTCTAACATCATTGCTCTGTGTTTTGTTTGTTTGGTTTTTTAGCTTTTTCCCCTACTGGAGAAGTATGAAAAGGCTGCTTTTCTGAGTTAAAAAATGTTTGAGTAAAAGAAAGTATCACTCTTTTTGTCAATTATCCCTCCTGCCCAATTTTGAAATATAAAAGAAAGTTTTCAGTTTACTGAAAGATTACAGTATGTTTCTTCTGATCCATCCACTGGATGGACTCTCTTCAGTGTTTTTCACTGAAGACCCTATACGTGACATTGCACACTGTTGGGAGGTGAAATTAAGGTAGAGATTAAGTGTTAGACAGATGAGAGTAGAAATAGAAGAAAATAAAATTATTGAGGGAAAGAGCTAAAGATACAATTGTTTTGTTAGTGTTTGACATGTCTTGGAAAGAAATTAAGACAAAAGAAGTAGGATAAAATTAAATTAAATTTTCTGCTAAATCAACAAAAAGGGGTACTTCTATAAAAAGACACTCTGTAGTGTAAAAGCGAGGCCTTTTCCTGCAGGAGGCTATGGGCTGGCCGTTGAGCACTGGCCAGCCCCACGCCGGCTGCACCCAGTTCCCTACCATCTATTGGAAGTCAAACATTAGGCTGTGTTGGAACTGGGGAGCCCAACATTTGAATTAATTCACTTCATGGCTGCTTATACAGGGATCCTACCAACTCTCCCCGGCATCTCTCCCATGGCCTTTCAGACCACTGCTGAGTGCCAAGCTCTGGGCTGCAGCTCTTGCTGCCTGCCACCGCAGCCGTGGTTCTGTCCTGCCAGGCCTGCTTGCTCCCCTCCCGGGGGCTTAGGCATCTCCAGCTTCACTGCTTTGGCCTGGCTACTGCTGACTGCCTTAACTGTGAATTCTGTGATCCGCTTAATTTTGTGACGTTGCTGAAGCAGACGGTGACGTCTAAGCCTGGCCCACATTTCCAACACCTTCAGATTCATTACTTCACACAGGGAAGTATTTCTGCTACCTCTTCAACCCTTACAATTTTACTTAAGCAAAGGCGAACTGTAGGTCTTGTATGCTCCACACATGCCATAATCTAACCATGAATTAAAAACAAGTCATTGTCATTAAAAGCCTAGTATTGTACAAATTTTGATAATGAATTACATTCTCAGACAAGCAAGGTAGTTATTCTATTTGACAGTCCTGTGCAAGCCTCATTTGCAAGGTTCAGTTTGGTTGTGGGCACCAGGTTTGAAAATTACCTCATTATGTTGGAAAGAGTTCAGTTGACAGCAAGAAAAATACCAAAAAGTTGAAAAATGAGGCCTATGAAGGGAGGCTAAGAAATTTGGCATGGTCCGTCTAGAAAAAGCAAAGCTGAAGGGAGACATCATACTTTGAAAATTAACTAAAAAGGGATGTTAGAAGGAAAAGAGGGCTCAGTCTTAGCAGAGAAGAACAACAGCACAAGTCCAGTTTAAACTGTAGATTTAGATGAAATGTAGCTGGTACGTTAAGGTGAGCTTTGTCTGAGGGTTGTGCTAGAGAAAATCAGGTAGCAGGTTGGATGTAGGGGTGAGGACTTTGTGGTGGCAGACAGTCACCTTGTCTTTCAACTCAAGTTGGTGAGGGAGGGCACCAGGAGTTCAGCTTGGGGAGCAGGAGGAGAACAACACTCATGTCATGGGGTTTCTGGGCTGGTACCCCAAAGGTGTCCCTAGCCAGCAAAATCTAATTACCTGGTTTTCCTTCTTCTGAATCCACAGGAGACTGAGGCAGTTTTCACCAAAGCTGGCAGGTACGGTTTGGCTCTGGCCCCACTTTATTTCTGTAGAACAAGAGGTTGTCAAGGGAGTGCGGAAATGACTGTCTTAGGTGTGGTTGAGGTGAGATTTGGTATCTTGCTAGTAAGAAGAGCTTAGGAGTAATGAAATCAACTGTGGTCCTTACAGAAGAATATCAGTAACCTGCTAACAATCCCGTGTCACAGTATTGATTCTGCTCTTATATTTTCAGTGCTTTGAAGCTGCTATGGTCTGTTGGTTCATTAAGTTACATTTACAGGTTGTCCCTAAACACTGGCTTTTACTTAGTCTGCATTTTAACACTCTTTAAGGGCATATCGATATGTTCTGTCCTCTGTGCAAACCACAGTCAAAGAAATCCCATTTCTGCAATGGCTAATGAGGTACCAGAGTGGTAAAATAAACAGAAGAAGGAATTACACAGTGTCAGAAAGCTCGACCAAAGAAATGTCACCTTCAGAGAAGCAGCAACTGAGAAATGACCTTTCACTTTATTACAGTGTGCCAAATTTGGCTGGATTTAGACAAGAACCTACAATTACTGAATATTTAAAAGTGTATACTCTTATTCATGAGGAAGCTGAATAGAGTTGGGGGGGCTTATGTCATGGAAGCATATCTTACGAAAGATGTGTTTGACACACTGATGAGTACCATGACTGAAATTACAGTTGAATTATGTAATTAGATTTTATTAACTATACATGCTATTAAGGATTTTTCATTACGGAGGAAAGGATGTCAGGGTCCTGGTGATTGTACTAACCTCTTGTGCCACTGGGAAAGATGTAGAGAGGCTTCCAAAACAGCACTAGAGTTCCTATTTAATCTTTAAATAAGAATAAAAGGTCAAGGAACCATTGCTGCTATTTTATTTCTCTCAACTCTTCACCAAGGAGATATCCCATTTTAATGTGCATTGCCTTAAATTTATACATATTAGCAAAATATAAATCACTGCAACATCACATACTTTAGAAAGAACTTTGCACTATATTTATAGCAGAATGTACAAAGGGTAGTATGTGCGTGTATATGAATCCTCAAAATTATGTAACTAACCTCTGGAGGTTTCTCACTTTAATTCACTTCATTTCTGATACAAAAATAAAAAAGAGAAAAGAAAATCCTCCAGCAGATTACTTAAGATCTCTGTGAAGATGTCATATCCAGACAGATATTCACTTATCATGCCCAAGGAAGGGAAAAAAAGGTGGCAATTTATATTTACAATGTAGTTTTATTTTTAAAATAAATTAATAATTAAGTAAATGAAGGTGAGCGTGCAGAAAACAGTTGTCTCAAGACAGGTAGCAGGGAAAAAAACCCAAATAAAATTGCAAACACTGGTGTAATTACAGGTTTCCCTCTCTCCTTCTGGAAGTCTGCTAGTTATGCTGCAACTTTGGCAAGAAGCCTAACTGTCCCGTAAAATTTTTGCTTCCTTTCCAAACTCGGAGTGACCCTTTCAGAGCACATGCAGCCCTGTTCTTCAAATGGCAGATTGCTCCACAGCAGCCACACCAGAGCTGATCCTTTATCACCACCTTGGTCTGGCTTGTTTCAGTAGGTAGAGCAGTACAACAAACAAAGCTGTGATGCACCCACATATTCAGTACTGTGTGCAGTTCTGGTTTCCACATCTCCACTTCTGCAACACGGAGAAAGCTGTATGAAAGGCATGTTCGATTAGAACCTGGAATTGAGCCTTCAGGATTTAGGAAGTGCCAGTACCAATGCTGCAGTACAACCTTATCTCAGTCCCTTGGGCATGTATGCTTTATGATAATCTGCAATTATATAATTGTTATTTTTTGCAGTGGGTTGCAGCAAAGGATCAACGATATTTCTGTGGAAACCAGTGGAAACTCATGGGCAGCTCTGGGCAGTGGTCAGCAGTACAACAAAGAGCACACAGGTACTTTTGCCTGTCTTTAACAAACTTCAGCTCCTGCTCATCTTACCCTCTGTAAGTTGTCCCCATCCCAGTCTTGTCATTTTTCCATTCATGGCCTCCTTTCCTTTTGTTTTTGCTTAACCTTAACTCCTGAGGCTTCTCATCCTAATCCCAGTCCCTTTATCAAGCCAGACTTAGTTTGTCTTCTGGATCTTTCAGAGTCTGCCCCTGACATCCAGTCACTTGGTTTTCACACCCAGGCATATTTCTCCCAATCCATTCCCCATCTTTCTTTGTATGTAGGTTTTTTTCTCTGTTTTAATTAGACATATTTCTCTCCTCTACTGCATGCGTTGATACAAGTCACTGATGTGACCAGGACCTTGTTTTCACTCGTGGCGTCCAGCAAGCTGAGAGTGGCCATTATGGTCCTTTTGAGCTACACAGGTGTTGGGGCTGCACTGTGATCATACACTGCATAGTATGAGTTGTCTGGTCAGCCTCTAAGTGCAAGCATGTAATGAGGTTGGAATTTTCTGAGGTTTTAGGTGTTTAGGTTCTAACAATTCTCCCTTGCAAATACTGATTTTCTGTTCCAGAGCCTGGAGGTATAGAATATTTCAAAACAAAAGTCTCAGACATCTTTTGTGATATATTTTTTGCAAGTCTCATTCTCAGAAAGAGCTGGATGAGGTAATCATCTGACATGGAAAATTTCAGCTCAATCGTTTAACATTTGGTCAAGTTAAGATGTTGAATATAAAATAATAGAGCAGAATGAAAAGATGCCATTCTGGATTTGGACTTGAATGTACGCAAGTCTTCACTCAAGAAATAATAGTGGTATAGCTGCAGCCACAATATAATCAAAATTATAGTGGGAGAGAGCAAGCTAAATAAATTCAGTACAGACATTTTCAGTTTAAGGACTGGGAACTACATAAAAATGAGTCACATTCTCAAAAGAACACCTTATAAGGAGCAGTCTGAAAAGCAAGAAATCTAAAAGCACCCTAAAGGCTCCTGAAAGTTACTGTGTTAGAAGCCTTGGTAAAAATTGTGCCACAATTCAAAACGAAAACAAAATAGTCAAAAAATGCCCTACATGGCTCAATGTGAAAATTATGTAGTCCATCAAAAGACAAAGGAAGGCTTTTAAGAAATGGAAGATTTGCTCAAATGAGAACAAGAAAGCCCATTAAAAAAGGCAGGATAATTTCAAAAAAGAAATGAAGAAAGCTAAAAAAATTTTGAAGAGAGCCTTGCAAAGAATGCTGAAGCTGATAGTACAGAATTCTGTAAATACACCAAAAGCTGGAAGCCAGCTGAGGATTAGTGGCACCACACAATGGCCAAGGTGTAGAAGAGGAATGAAGCTCAGAGAACTCTTTGAGTTGTTTTTTACAGCAAAAGCTGTCTGATTGCCAATTCCAATGCATTCTTTATAGCAGATAAGTCAGGAAAAAAAGATCAATTTGAAGTAGATACACAGGATGGATTTGTCCAAATCAGATGCAGTACCAGGACTAGGTAACATCCACCGAAGAGTTCTGAAGGAACTCAAATATGCTTGTGATGATGGAGTAACAGCCTTGTGAGGAGAGGCTGAAAAAGCTGATGTTCTTCAGTTTGGAGAGAATAGTGAGGGGAGATGTGATAAAGGTTCACAAAATCACAGATGTGATGGCTGAGCTAAATCTTACTAGTATCAGAAAGCTCACAAGGGAATTAAGACAACTTCATGGACATGATGTGCATAAAAGGATACTAGAATGGCTACGCTGGAAGGTAACCTCTAAAATCTCTACAACAACAGTAGATGCTGGAGCAGTACAAGGGGAAAGCCAGTAGCTGCCAAATTCACATGTTCTCCCTGAATAGCTGCTTCTTTTGTTGTTATACCCACTGGCTCCTCCACTGTGGGCCAGGCATTAGCCAAACCCACAAAAAACTTCCCAGGGAGAAGGAACTAAGGGAAAAACAAAGAAAGGAGTGAAAAACGAAAACTTTTTGAGGATGCAAAAACAACTCATGGTGCAACAGCTAAAAAAAAGGAAGAGACATGAGGGTCAGAGGGAAACACAGAGGAAAGCACCCAGGTCTGCCTACTACTCCCTGTACAGCTCCAGTGATGAAAAAATGGAAACAGTTGCCAGAACATCCCCTCCTCCCAATTCTTTTTCCTGCTGTCTGAGACACAATACCAGGCTGGATGGATCATTGGTCTTACCCCAGAGGGTGTTTCTTATGTTTGAATGGTCTTTTATTGGAGGCATTCTTGGCCATCCTGGAGTTCAAGAAGAGTTGTGACAGGTTCCACGAAGACTTACTGCATAATTTGTTTCTGTGTTAAAAAAACTTTAAAGCGGTCTCAGTTTCCAGCTGAAAGAAAAGCATAGGGTATTGGATAGAAGACAAACAATACATAGAAGAAACTGCTAAGAGAAATATTTAGGATGGATATACGAATGTAAAGCTGTATCTCACATAAATCAGCACTTTTCAATCCTTTTCCATTTCCAGTACAGATGTATGGCAAATTTAACCTTCCTAGAATAAGTTTGCTTCCTTTAATTTCCTTTTGCAGATCCCTTAGTTCTCTCCGAGTTCTGCAGACCACAGGCTCATAACCACTAGTTCACTAGGAAGTTGCCTATTTCTAGATTCTTTCTGCAAATAACAAACCTGCATGGAGACTGCCCAGGGTATAATACCAATGATGACACTGTAGTAATATTTCTTCTGCAGAGCTCAGTAATTGTACAATGCATGGCTAACTTCGGGGCTTAAGTTTTTAGGCAGATGCTCCTGTGTTTAGAAAAGCAGCGGGAAGGCTCCAAATATTACATATGATCTCCCCCCATGGTGCATCTGTTCAGACTTGCATGGCAGCGGGTTGTCATCATTTGGGAAAGTGGGTCACAAACCAAAACAAAATCCTAGACAGTGAGGATTGCATATCAGAAAGTAGGTTTTTGTTCCTCCAGGGCTCAATAAGGATAACTGTGCTTATTCTTCTTTGTGACTCCTAGCTGCTACTGTACTGAAATAATGAATGCATCTGTTTCCCCTTCTCTGATACCAATCAAATGCCACATTGTGAAACGGATCTTTAGCTACAGTAAATCAACATAGGTCCATTGTTCCTATAAAATTTCATTTACAGGGAGTGAGCATTTGGTGCCCTATTTTGTATGTAAGAAATATATGAACTTAATTAAAAAAAAAAAGAAAAAACAACCCTGTATTTTTTGCTATCTAACAATTATGCAAATATTTCTGATAACATAATAGAAGATTGCTGGAGAGCATTTGGTGAATAGAAGAATTAGATAATAATTTGACTCTAAAGATAAATTATATGAAGACAAACCACACATTAATTATTTTACATCATCCACTTTCCCCTGACTAGAACATGTAAGCTTAATTGTGACAGCACTAACATATAGTCCCATCACGTATGAGTCTCTCTTAATAAAGAAAGGAAGGGAGATCTTGTTAGGCTATTCTTTCATCCTAATACCACTGCCTTACCGCTTTATAATTTTAAAATTAAAACCTTTTAAGAGAAACAGGAGACCTTTTAAGAGAAATAATACCATACTGCTCGAATAAAGCTTTCCTAAACTTCATGATCCTGATTCCCATCTGCCACACCCCTTCCGTAGTCATTTTGGCCCTGCAAAACTTAATGATACTAACCTGGTAAAACATGATACTTTCTGTGTGTAAGTGTTCATGTCCCCACCAAAATAAGATGGTAAAATCAGGTCCAGTGGACCCATTTGCTTCTGTTACACATTGAAAAGCGTGCCCGTGTGTCTGTGTGCATGTGTACACCTATAACTGATATGGTAAAACGTCGGAATACTGAAGTCAACATTGTAAACTTGGGGCGGGGGGAATTCTGCCCCTTTTCCTTCTATCCTTGCTATTGCAACTCTTCTCTTAGCTTTTTTGCTTCCTTTCATTACACCATGTTTATTTTCATTCTTTATGCCTATTTTTCTCTTCTTTTTTCTTTCTCCAGAGCTATCCTGCTCTTACCCCTTAATATTCCAGTTGTTCAGAGTTATTTCAAAAATGGCCAATATACTCACTATTGCATCTCCAATCAATTTCATTTAGGATCCAACTGTGATCATCACTGAATCTGAACACTCCCTTGCCTTATGAGGGATAGGGAATACAGCAGAACTCTGCATGACTAAAGGTATTGTAATCTGGAGCTTTGTGTTTAAACAATTATTTGAAAGATTTTTCAGATTAATTAATTTATCATTTGAATTGTGATTTGTGTACCCATTTTATGGACTGAAAATGGGTAAAACACAAAGGCTGGCTGCTTCAGAGGACTAATTGTTCACAGCCCTCACCTTTGTTTCATATATCAGCATGCACCTTTTGTAAATAAATATGTGAAATTCCTTTGAAGTAATTGGCTAAGGAGTCTATCCCTGAACTGCCTGCCTGGTAAGTGAGATAGCCTGGGACTTCTGGAATCCAGCGAGTTGTTTCGTACATGCTACTGACTGGACTGCTAGTATTTATCTTCCTGAACCCTTCGCCAAAGTTCATATTTTTTCATTTGACTCACCCCAAAAACCACCTTGGATTTACATAAGCATGAATGCGATTTGTTGGCTGTAGGAGGTCTCGAGGCAGGCTGATAGACAGAGGTTGGAACAGAACTGGCCAGTCTGTGCCTCTTGAGCTGCACGTGGCTTTCCAACTATTTAAGTCCAACTCCTGTGCTGGCTGGCATGGGGGCTGTGGCAGAATTCCTGTTCTCAGAAGCAGCGAGTCAGCAAGAGCCCCCGAGGCCAATATTAGTGGCTTCTGCCTGTTTGTCTCACTGAGACCTGTTCCTCGGGTGAACTCTGCAAGGCCATGCCATCACCAACCTCTCTGAAAAATTCCTATAGCCTTGATGCTCCACAACACAATAGGCATCTTGAGGCTTTCAACACAGTGACATTTTTGATGAGGGCTGAGGAGATCAGACATTATGGGGAAAGGTTGTGAAATAGTCTGATAGGTTATGTTTTTAAATTATATCTTTTCCTCAACCACAGTAAATTTTTTCCAAGCCATATGATCCTCAAATTAGCAGTACAAATGGGAATACAATTAATAGTGGTGCCATATCTTTATAGGGAGCATCCCATTTTTGTGCCAGGAAGGCATACCTTTTATTCTATTAAACTGAGCAAAAGCCTTCTCCTGGGCCTCGTCTTCTCTGTATGGTGCCATCTTTTCAGGAATACATCATCATCAGAGTGCTTTGTCCCAGTGATGTATTACACTAATACATCTGTTGCTTTAATGATATATTAGTGTAATACCTTATCAGAGTGATGCATACCCATGATCTATTACTCAAAAGGTGGTGTCATTCAGGAATGAAAGAATTCACAGGCATATTCAGTATAATTATACAGATAAAAGCCAACATACATTACACTGGAAGCTGCTTTCATGGAACCAAGAACACCAGTATTATGCTAGCCTGTTCGGTGCCATTTTCTAGTGCCATTGCACTAGATTTGTAATGCTGAGGTGTTACATCTCTTTTAAATCTTTTAAATATACTAAGAGCAACTACCATTAACCTTGGGTCACTGTGAAGTAGACTGTATCCAGTTACATTATTTTTACTATATAGTAGTACGGTACTTACTTACCCGTAACCATATGAAACCAAGTAACATTAACCTCCAAATAGTCTGAAGAACATACCATATCTCATTATAATAATCTGGGCTTCATCCTTTGCTTGACTTTTATTATTGTCCATTCTCAAACATTTTCGATTACATGACAGTTGAACTTCAGCCTGTCATTAACTGAAAGCCTCTTTAATCTCAACCCTCATTTTCTTTACCATTACATTTTTTTTCATTTCTTTAGCCACTGAAAAACAGATGAAGTCAGTCTGATTTTCATTGCTTTGTGTAGTATGTTAATTAAACATTCCAAAACACCATCCGGAGATTGTGGAAAAACAAGTTCTACTTTCTATTTTTTTTAAATTTCACTGTAAAGACAGGTAAGAAATGTAAACTAATAATACAAAAACCTCAAAACTCAAAGATTTACCCCTCTTCCTCACTAATTGGTTCCAAGCTAAAGAGAATCAGAACCACATTTTGGCTTGTGGTAATTTAACTGAAGGTACACAGTATTGATTAGCTTATATATGATTAGCATATATGAAGAATGTTGCTTACTAGAAGACTAAGGCCTCCTCCAACTTGTTTCAGTTCATCAGAGCAGGGAAAGGTGTGTAGGTACCTTTAGAATTTTTGCCAAATAATCTAACACAAAACAATTAGTAACACAAATGAGGGAGAAAAGCACAGGGAAAGTATTTACAGTATGTAAACACTGGAATTTTTTTTTCTCTTTACTTTCTCTTCTGTTATCTTCAGCTGCATTGCTAGTGACAGGTACCATTTTAATTTACAGAGAGAGTTGTTAAAGAAACTTTCAGATGGTAAACTGAATTCACAGAAGCTGTAAATGAGGATACAGTATGATGGATGCAGAACGCCCTACTCCTTACATTCCTGCTCCTCCAAAGTCACTCAGCTGACCTGTGACCTTCCAATTTGGCAGCTGCTGACCCAGATCTTTCTCCTGCCCAATGGGGGGATGAAGGAGCAGAAGCTGCTTTTGTAAGAGTCTGATGCAAGAAGTAAACTGCTGTCATCAGTAGAGCAAGACTGAGTTGAATAGCTTGTATAAGTGCTATGGAATGGCTAACACAGGAGGTGGCGTAACAGGGTACAGCAGAGGGTGAGGTCTGTGGCTGTGCAAATGAGGTAGCGAGACATGGATCAGTGCAGAACTTCTGGTACAGCAAGTGGCAGCAGCACTGGTGGGGGCCTTTCTGCCAGAAGGCTCATCACAGCCAAACTAAGCCTTGGCTCGTAAAGAGTCAAGGTCTGAGAGGAGGTTGCTGTAGCTTAGTGTCCCAGTCATCATCCTGTGAAACACTTTGGGGTTGTTTTGGGGCTTTGTTTGGTTTGGTTTTTTTTTTTCTTTTTATACTATAATCTCACTTACAATCTGGAAATTCATGGGTGGGGCTATGCTACCTAATCTCTGTCAGAGGTGGAAGCAGCCTGCTAGTACAGCAATGCAGGAAGTATGGCTGAAGTGTTTCTTCAGCAAGAAACAGTGGCAGATTTATTCTGATCAAGAATCCTGCAAGTTACCCAATTGTGTCTTGGAGGGGTGAGGGGGGAAAGGCATCCTCTCTATCTGGCCTGAGAAATGCTGAACCTCGGTAGGACCGACCTCCAGGGCCAGGCTAGAAATCAGTATTTTACCTGGAAGTACAATTGCTCAAGTCACTGTACTAGGATATTTGCAACCTTTCCTGCTCTTCTTATCTGAGGAAACTGTTTGTTCCACTGAGTATTTACTAGGATTTATCAGTCCTGAAAATCTACCGGATCTGGCAGCTGAAGTTTCTGTAGTGTTGGCCTCCCAGTTGTGGTGGGTCTAGTATGTTCCTCATAGAAGTCTGATCTATGACAGAAGCTTCCAAAGCATTATTAGCAAACACGGTAACTGTTAATTCTGATAAACTACAGGTGAGCAAATAGACCTTTGTGTAACTTGCCATGTGTGTGTCCAGCAACTCGAAGGGACAGCTTTGGTGTGGGAGGAGAGACTAGCAGGTGGGTTCTGATGCTGTTGCTCTTCTTGTGTATATACTTACAGAGCTTATGCAATAACATGCACATTAACGTTACATATTTAGAGTCACATCGGTCTAGTAAGGTAGGGGGTGTGTTAGTCTTTTCATAAGAGATGGGGATCTGCATGGAGGAAGAGAATAGGAGTGAAATGCTTAATAGGGTACTACAGCCTAGAGGACTGCAGGCAAAGTGTGTGGTCTTACCCGGCATGGCTTTAATGGCCGTTGTTCCGTCATAGGCAGCCCTTGTTGTCTGCCTTAGAGGTTCAGTTTGTGGGGTCTTTGGGAACCCATCTGAATGAGAGTGACTTTGGTTTCTTGTTTCTCTGAGTTAATTTTAGCAACATCTGTTGCCCCATCTTGTTCACTGTGTGCTACACAAATGCTTTTGCTAGTGTGGTGCAGAAAAGGAGGAATAATAGACAAGGTGGGTGGCAATTTGCTCAAACTGTACTGCCACTGAATGTCAAACCATGCCATGTTACTCAGCTGTGTCAGATTATGTGTGGTGGCTTAGGACACAGCAGTCCTGTTAGTTAAATGGCATTCCTTTTAGTTAAATGAATGATGGAATGGTCATTGATTTTTAAGAGTTGGAGTTTGTCTTTAAGCTAGGTTTAGGCACCTAAAAATTTGATGTTTTGAGCTGAACCAGTCTTTCAGTTCCCTCTGTAGTCCCTGGAGAGAGGAAGGCTTCTCCAGATAAATTCATCCTACCTTCCACAGGGTGGGGAACAACTGCCAACTGGTCCCGCTTAACTCTCTCTTTTGACAACAGGTAACCTAGAAATCTAGATTTCATTAAGTGACTGTCTCTCTACCATAGCGAAGACTAGCAGAATTTGCATTTGCTGTCTGCTGCCTAAAACTCCCCAAGGCTGGTATCTTTCATTGATTTAAAAAAGCTTTGAAACAAAACCTGACACTACTGCATGTCTGAAACTTAAACAACAAAGTGGCTATATTACCTGGAACTGGTTTGAGAGAGGAGAAGCTGGTGACACGCAGCTCTGACAACTTATCTGTGTTCCTCTGGTACAGGCTGCTTTCTACACAGCACCGTCCCCAGCAAAACCTTAGTGTATCACCCTAAGTTCTGTGTTTCTTAAAATAGAAAGAAAAGAGCCCCTAAAACAGTAAGATTGCAAATCTGAACAGGAAAATGGTAAGGCAGAAACTGAAATCAACAGAACAGAAGCTGGAGTGGGTGCAAGTGCATCACAAATGGGTCAGCAACTACTTAATCTGGATCAGGAGCAGCTAGGTGAGTTTGCCTGCCTGTGTTCTAACACCTGGACTGCAAAATGCAGTGGCTGAGGTGAAGGTATATCATTAATTCTGCTGACTCTGTTATGGGTAAATTTTATTTCTGGCAGAGGGGTGGAAAGAGCAGTCCGGGGCAGTAAAGTGGCTCAAGCCTTGGAACAATTTGCTTTGGTGCATGAGAGCTAGAATCATTAGCTCTAGGAGCAAAACCCCAGCTATGCGCAGATCAGTGAGGATTTTGTCATCGATTGAATTGGGACCAGGATTTCACTGTAATTACTAATCATGGCAAACGCGCAACTGTCATGCTGCTGCTTAGAGCTGAACTGTTTACTTCTGGGGTTTTTTTTAATCAATGATAGAAGCTGGCTCCCTCCTTCTTGCAGCTTTTCAGCATGACAAGCAGGGCTCATAAACCCCTGTGCTACTTGCTTTTAAAATGTGTGACTTAAAAAGTAGGATTTGGCTGGTGAGGATGGATGCATGCAAGAACCATTCAAGCAAATGAATGGCGAATTCTTTCCTCTTCAGCCCCTCAGGCACTACTTGCTGACCTAAGTGCATTAAATAACTGCATAAAATATTTGTAGATATGTACTCAGGTACAGTAGAAAAACCTGATTAAAAAAAAAGGAGGAACTTGTAGCAGAAAAGGGTCTTTCTGTGAAATGTCGGTGCTATGTCAGTGGTGACACAGGCATTCTCATCTCATGTTGACACGATAACCATTTCTGTTTATAGATGCTTCTTGGGGAGATTTTTTTTTTTTTTGCAGAATATGTCTCTTCTGTTTCCAGTCTAGCTGGTCTACAGAGATCTGTGGTAGTCAGTAAAAGATATATAAGCCTAGAAAACAAATTCACAGAACTGGTGGCTTCATGAGGACAATTGGAAAGAAACTGTTAAAATTTGAGGTCATGCCTATTAAGAAGTCTGAAAAAAAGCTGGTTTTCATTTGAAAAAAAATACTGTTTGGGGAAAGTGTGCAGAGGACTGTTGATTTATCAGAAGTCAGTTTTCTCTAGCAGTGGTAACTTAGCTCACCAGCTGAATACCCCAAACCAAGTTACAAATGTCCTGGCTAGTGGGCCCATCATCTAAAGCAGAGCAGGAACATGCTTGGTAGGATTCCAATATCAGGCTTGAACCACCTTTCTCCCTAACAGCCACACCTGGAAAAAAAAAAAAAAAGACAGTGGTGTTCCACAAAAGGAGAGGAAAAACAAAACTTGGATCAGCTGCACCTGCAAGTCTTGGTCACTAGATAAGCAGCCTGGTTGCCACCTGAGGGTGTGCTGGAGTGACAGCTGATGTGCATTGTCTGCTGGCCTGCCTGGTTTCCTTCAGAAAGAAACTGGTGCATGGAGAGGCAGACAGACTGGTGACCAAGGAAACTTCTCTGCAGTGAAGATGCAGTCTGAGACAGATTGACAGGAAAGTAGCTGAGGACTAACAGCACAATCCCTAGCTCCTTAGTGTTTTTCCTTTATCTTTACAGCATGTTTCCATCAAACACCCAGGAAAGGTTATTACTATTTCTCTCCTACAGAAATACACTGAACTATTGAAAATGATGGTGGGGAAGATACAATGAGTTGCCCCACACATCTATCTGCTCAGACCATTTTCAGGGTCTAGTGTCCAAAAGTTGTTCCAAGAAAAAACCTCAGAAGAAAACCCCCAAACCTACCTAGTCTCCTTCCTCCACAACCTTAACCTTACCTAGAGCTAAGACTGCAATTAGGGAAAAAAGCCTCAGCTGCTGATTAGGGCTGGAGGCACCTGAACTTAGTTTGCGTAGTTAGAAGTTTTGCAGACTCAAAGTGAGACTGAACCATAGTATGCAGTTTCATCAGTGGTTGTAGTCTGGCCTGATCTGAATCATGAACGTGTCCACCAGCCTTTGTTGTTGGAGGCAGTGGCAAGCTATTGGGTTGCTCAGAAAAGGCATTGGTTGCTACTGTTTTCTTCCAGATGGAAGGAGAAGAGGAGAAGGGAAGAAGCTAAAAAAAGAGTTGATGACACACAGTCTTTCATACTCATCAATTTTTGTGGACCACTTGCTAGTGAACTCCAGGATACAGGTAAGTTAAATTTGGTTTCTTTCTTCTCAGTGGGTGGGTTGTCACAGATCTGGTTCTGAGGTACCTACAGTCGTGACCTATGTAGAGACCTCAGTAGCCTAATGCAATTCTGGATTCTGGCCTAGAAGTGAGGCTACAAGAAGACCCATTTTTAAAGCAATTTTTTCTATTTGTGCATTGAGTGATGCTTTTTCCCCACAATCAAACATGACTGCATCAGCAATGCTACTGCTATGATCAACTTAAGATAAAATTAACAAGTAAAAGGTGCAGACTTGAGGAAACCACTCCGTGTTTTCAGTGGTAAAAGTAGCAGTTTCCTAGACACTCAGTAAATGGTCATCAGAAAGATAATAAAAATGGTAGAACTAAAAAAGGTTAGTAGTGACAACTGAAAGCTTGGCTTTTGAATCCAGGATGAGTTGGCATGTTCAGAGTGATTCCTTTATTTCCAGTATGTGTCCTCCAATTCAGAACTTTAAAAACTCACGGTTTAAGATAGTACTGACTGCTGCAGGCTATTGAGTTGCAATAGCATAATGAGGTAGCTGACTGCGTGCTTTTCTCAGCTCTGGTATGTTTGAAGTAAAACAAAGGTATTTTAGTCTAACACAGTCTACTTGCCATTGTAACAGTCTGAGAGCGTGTGCAAGAGCAGTTATGGAAACTCAGCTGACGAGCAGCAACTTATTAAACCACAGTAACTCACCATGTGGGATTATCTATATCCTAATTTTTGTGCCTAATATTTTCTCTGACACTGCTGTGGTATGTGTGCATTTTAGCAGCAGTTGCTCTCTGTGCTTTCCTGTTGGGTAGTGACATTCATGAATACCTTGTGAAGAAAGGTTTGGGGTGGTACCAGAAAACTTTTTTGTCCATTGAATCCTTAACAGCATTTACCCATTTGACTGGTTTGAGATTAATGGCTGAAATTCATAACCCCTCTAGAGTTTCATTTGCATCCCTGTGTTAATTCACATCTTCTGCACTAACAGTTAAACCCCCATGAAAGCAACCCAAGCGAAAGCTACTTCTTAAGTCCAGTGGCAGACCTTGTTGTGATACTGGCCTGGGGAAGCTTGTGAGATGGGGAGGTATTAAGGGACAGGCAACAGCTTTGGTTCACCAAGAATATAGAGTATGTGGCGAGACTTTAGCAGTGCTGGTGGACGTGCTGTTCTAATACGTCGTTTCCTTTAAAACATTGCTCCTTGTGTTGTAGTTTTAATCAAGCAAAAGGGAAAAAAGTTGGCTGCTAAACAGAGCATCTTTGAGCACATGGTGAGGCACAAATTGAGCCACGCAAATAAAATAGCGACCGGCTTGGGTTAATTTTAAGATGACATTGATGAATTTTTCTGAGCTGGGTTTATTCCCCCCCCCCCCCCAATTCTTGGGTTCGTTTACCCAAACGCTGACATGACTTTCCACAACATGGTAGCTAAAGGCCTGGTGAAATTTTGCTTTAATCATCTAATTTTTAATGATTCATCATATTTAAGGAGCAGAAATAGTAACATAACAGACAAATGCATGTGTTTCCAGCGGACTTGGGCTTTTTTACGGTATTTTCCTTCACTCAAAGGGCACTAAACACTTCCTTTGAATGGACCGTGGTTCCATCAAAGCTGCGTTGAGAGTTACTCTGCAGGAATAGGTGGTAAAAACAGAAGCAAGGGAAGCTGAAGTTGGGGCCGGAGTTACCCCGGCAGCCCGCAGTACCGCCGCGCTCTGGGGCACATCCCTCCGTCCCCCTGACGGCGCGGCCCGCTGTGCGCGGGAAGATGATTCACTGCCCCTGCACGTGTCGCCTGGACGTCCCCGCCCAAACGCGGCTTTGGGTGGCCCTGCCCGCCCCGGGAGGGCACACGCCGCCGCGTCTGGGGCCCGCTCGCTGCTTTCTAGCCGGGGCCGGGCTGGGCTCAGCCCCGCTGCGGCTCGCAGCTCCCGCCAGCACCGCCCGCTCCCACCCCCGCAGACCGAAGCCAACAGCGGGGTCCTGAGGCGAGGGCAGGGGAGGCCGCCAGCGCCCCGGTGCGGCCTGGCGGCCGGGCCGGCCCCGCCGAGCATGCCCAGAGCGCGGCCCGGAGTGCCGGCAGGGCAGAGCAGGGGAGCCGAGCCGAGGGTAGAGGGGAGCCCGCCGCCGCCCCGCTCTTAAAGGCAAAGGCAGGAGCCCCTCCCCGGGTCGGCCGCCTCCCGGGCTGCCGTGCCAGAAGGGCTCCCCTCAAAGCTCAGGAAAGAGACCCGCAGAGCCAAAGGAGCGCTTCGGAAGAGTCGGCACTGCCGTAGGTGCGCTGTCCCTTCTTGCCTGATGCCAGGGTCCTTCGGTTCAAACCATCAAAAAGGTGTGGTGGGTTTCAGAAGGTAGCCGCGTCTTGGGCTGATTGGATGAGCCTGTCCTTGTTGAGTGAGATGTAACAATCAGTTAAATTCATGCAGGATTTTTGTCCCCTGCACCCATAAATAAGTTGCTATCTTCAGTATTCTCAACCTTATCACTAGGAAACAAGTATTGGGCTGTAACCTAATCTTTCTGCGTTTGTGACTTCATCATCCTTCGTGTATTGACACAGCCTTTTCCCTCAGCAGACTTTCTCCCTTTTGTGAACTGGATTTCAAATACAGGAGCTGAGATGTTGCCAGTCTTAAAGGACTCATGAGCAAGGCCTGAAGAGTTGCCTGGCTCTGGGCCAAGAAAGAAGCACCTTCACTCCCAAGTGTATACTAGCATAGCTGCCTGAGTCTGGGGTCTGAGGAGGTACAGTCCCTGAGGACAGAGCTCTAAAGGCCCTTGAGGTTTCTTTAATATTTTTTTTTCCCTTCCTAACTATGTGGCAAAACCACGTTACTACTTTATATATAAGATGGGTTTACTGTGCCAGTAAAGACCTGAGGCTCAGTTGTCCAAGGAGCAGCCAAAAAGAATAAGACATGGGAAATATGAGATGCCTCACTGAGGGCAGCGTCACTGAAATAATGGGAGTCTTTAACTGGGCCTGGAGATGAGCAAGTTGTCCGAGAAGGTCAGTTTGAAAAGTATAGGCAGCCCATTTTGAAAGACACTGGACACAGAAGTCTTCATACTACAGGAAGTTGTCAAAGGCACAGCAATTTGGAGATGCGAAAGAGTTTGGTAAGGGCGGTTAATTTTTAGCAACAAGTTAAGCTGGAAGCTTTGAATCAGAATAGTTTATCAGAGGAAGAATATAAAGTTTAGGTGTTCATTTAGGTTAGAAGAGTGTTCTGGGCAGGATGAAGGGAAGAGATGTGCCTCAGTTGTAAAGATAAAATGAGAGAAACAGGGAGGACTAAAGAACTGGATGAGGCAACAGTTCAGAGGTAACTTGGGGAATGGAGAGGTCCCCTAAGCTTAAAAGGTTTCTAACTTAGATATTCTCTCTAATTACATGATGATGTGACAATTTCAGTGAGCTGAAATGTTTGAGCTGTCAAGCCCAAAAGTGTTAAGATTTTCCTTGCAACCTAAAATGTCTTCATCTTTTTAGCATCTTCTGGGTGGTTTTGGGTGGTTTGTGAGTGATGTTTTAATTTTGGTTTTCTTTTTCTGTTTTGTATTTTGGAACCTAGAGTATCTGGCTTCAGGTAACTCGTTGGACTTTATTCTTATTTGGCACTGGAAGCATAAAGCAAGACCTTTGGTAAAAAACCATGTGTTATGAAGATTTCCAACAATGTCAGCAATGGAGGATGACAGTCTTAATACCTCTTATACTCACCACTGAAGAGTGCAATGAGCTATCAACATTTTTAATAAGTTGATTAAAAGGTGTGGACGGGAGGGAAGTAGGTGGGGGTCAGACTTGACCCAGCTTCCTTGATTAGCATTCACAGTTGGGCAGCAGAAGTAATTATGTCTGATGTGGTATCACAGCTGTGGGGACTGGAGGGTTGAATGAATCATATAAACCTGATAAGCCCTGAACAGGAATATTTTCTGCATTACTCTTCTCCACTTAGAAGACTTTTTTTATATATATACTAGAAGATCAGAAAGACATTCCACACTGTTTCTTCCTAATCTCAGCTCAACTGCAGTGCCTTCTCCGGTGCTGTTTTCTCTTGGAAAGTTGCACTTGAGTACCTTCTTGGCCCTCTTCCCAATCATCTTGCTTCTCAGCTGATGGTTTAAAAGCCACAGAATTTGCTTTTTTACGCCATGTAAATGAAAGCATCCCAGTACCTTCCTCCTGAGTCAACTTCATACAGTTCTTGTAGGGTTCACAAGGCAGCCAAAATGTTTTGTTTCTGATGGCTGCTGTCTTGTCACTTTGGGGTAGAGGCCACCCAACTTAATGGTTATTGAGACCAAGAAGGCTAAATTGTTTTCTCATTAGTCGTCATTCAATGCATTGAAATGAATAAAATCTCTCAAATATAATAGAGATTTCCAAGAAAACCCAACAAAAAAATCTTAAATCTGATAGGCCTTGCACAAGTCAACTGCTCTGCTAGATCTCTTCTCTAATAGTTGGTCACTTTGATTTTTCCCTTTTATCCTCTGCTTGATGACCTTCATAAGATTAAGTAGAAGATCCGTACCTTCTCTGGCCAGGCAGGGAATACTTACTGTTAAGGCTTCTGCAAGATTCCATTAAACTGGCTTGTGCAAAATCCTACCCATGTAGGAAATACGGAAAAAGTACTTCTCCCTTTATTTTAAGAACACTTTGGCTTCTTTCTCCTTCGCTTTCTTCTTTAGTACAAAAATGCAGAGAGTTTTGTGGGTCATATACAAAAGGATTAACAGATTCATTGAAATGTTTTCTAGCATATTCCTCCATTTTCAGACCCTCAATTCTTCATTCACGCAGTTGCTTTTTAGAGGAGGGAAGCCTACAGAGGGGCAAACCCCCTGCCCCACACCTCTGTTTTCTTCGTTTGTTGCTCCGGTTGGGAGACAAGAGGTGTGGGAGAGTGGGTTGTGTGGGACCACGACTCCCTCTGCAGGCAGGAGCAGCCCCACTCCTGACCGAGAGCCACCGTGACCTCTGTGCAGTGCTGAGCGCCTCGGGTCTTGGGTGATGCTGCTGGAATCAGCAGGTGTTTCTCAGTGTGCATGAGCATCTGTACCAGGCCCAAAATCTAAATGGGAATAAGAGTAACCAGTGTTCAGATTATATGGGTACCTCAGGAACTTTACTTCCACGAGACAGGAACCTTTAAGCAGCCAACATGTATAAGAGGATACACGAGTAAGCTGTATGCTTACTGGTAAAAGAAGCGAAATGCATAAAGGAAACATGGGTGCATGTTAGCAAGAAAAGCAATTAGCTTCTGTGGCCACATCACCTACGCATCAGGTATGTGTTGGTGATAATGGTTTGCTGGAACAGCAGCCTTAAAATTCTTCATCTGGCTTTGTTAATGAGCTACCATGTGCTGCTGTTGGAGGCAGAGTGCATGTCCCCAACTGTAAGGTGGAGGTAATGATGCTTTGCAAATGTCTAAGAAAAAAGATGCAAACATCCAGTGGATGCATTTTAGAGGGGTTAAAAACAGAGTCACTCTTCCACCTGCTCTGCAGTTTTCTTAGAATTTAATTTACTTTGTAAAATCTTCAGGGTAGGAGCCATAGTGAGGAAAGAAGAGTGAGGGAGTAAGTTTTGGAATGATTAGTGATTGTTTAGGAAGTAGCTCATAAACCAGAAGGAATTTTAAAAATAAGTATTTGGACATTAAAGAATTCTGGATATCATATGGATGTTTTCAGTGAAGAGTCCTAGTAGCTAAAAAAGCAGAGTGGAATATTTGTATTCTGTAAACTACTTCCGTAAAACCAGACATGAATGCCATGTTTAGGAAATGTTACATGTTACAATACTTTCACAGGACCATTTAGATTGGAAGGGTCCTCTTGAAATCACCTAGTCCATCGTTATTGCTCAGACAGGGTCAGCTAGAGCACGTTTTTCAGGCAATCTCTCTGGACAACCTGTGCCAGTGTCTGACCGTCCTAAGAGTAAAAAATTGTTTTCCTGTGTTTGGATGACATTTTCTGGGGATTTTTTTTGTTTTTAATTTGTGCCAATTTCCTCTTATCCTGTCCATGGGCACTGCTGAGAACAGTCTGGCTCCTTCAACTTCATTCCTGCCCATCAGACATTTGTACAAACAGAGCCTTCTCTTCTCCAGACTAGGCAGTCTCAGCTCTTTCTGCCTTTCCTCTTATGACAGATGCTCCAGTCCCTTAATCATCTTCATGGCTCTGTGCTGGACTCGTTCCAGTAAGTCCAGATCTTTCTTGTGCCAGGGAGCCCTCAATGAGATGCAGCACTCCAGATGCAGCCTCACCAGCGCTGATTAGAGGCACACGATAGACCTGTTAGCAAGAGCCTTCCTAATGTTGGCCATCTTGGCTGTTGAGGGTTCATTGCTGGCTTGTGGTCAGCTTGATGTCTACCAGGATCCCAAGGTCCTTTTTGGCAAAGCTGCTTTCCAGCTGGTAGGCACCCAGGATGTGCTGGTGCTTGGGGCTATTTCTCCCTAGATGCAGGGTTTTGCATTTCCCCTTTTGAACTTCATGAGATTTCCCTCCACCCACTTCTCCAGGCTGTCAAGGTAGTACTTCTGAAAGGTGACACAGCTGTCTGGTGTATCAGCCAGTCCTTCCAGTTCTATATAGTCTGCACACTTGTTGAGGGTACACTCACCTTTCTTGTTGAGCATGCCATCAGCTTTCTTCCTACTCAAAAAGTTCACTGAGAGATTTTTAACTATTATTAGTCTAATTCTTATGGACAAATAATTTGCATCTTACTATAAACTCAAACTTGAAAACACTGGGTGGCCTTAATGTTGCTGAAAAGTAGGGACTAGAAACAGTATTTATGTCAGTGTCAGCCGGGGTTGAGGCAACTATTTATTCCTTTACCTTTACTCAAAAGGTAAATAACCTTTTTCTCTGTGCTGTTCAGTATGATGGGGAAGTGCGAATGCAAGGAGATATTCCCTACAGGAGGGGACTGGCCACATGACTTCATGCTCAGCAGGCAGTGGTGACAGCAGGCTGACTTGCAGCCCAAACTCTTCTGCCTGCCAGTAGTTGAGGGCTGATTACTGAGGACATGCAGCATGGTGAAGCATAGCTGAATGCCATGTGAAATTCATCACACTAGGCAGGTGAAGTCTGCTAGAATCTTGATCTCCACATACTCTTCCTCCCTCTTACCTTAATGTGTTTCTTTTACCTGGGAATGTAAGGTCTCAGCACCACCATGTTTCCTTGTCTCTCAATTGCCCTTCTATTCTATCTTACCCTCCTTTCAGCTATTAAGGGATTGCAAAGAGGGCATAGTTGGCATCCATACCACTCGCATCCTCTCCTGTGCCTGACTTCCTTCTGCTATGTTTCTGGTAGGGTGCTACATCAGAGAGATGAAGTTTGGTAAATGCACAGTCCTAGATGGTAGATGAGCTCCTTGGGATTTTGCCAGTTCTCGGGGTCCAGAGCAGTCTCAGTATTACTCTAGTGTTTTAACAGAAAACTAGCTAGTGAATTGAGAAACCAGAATTGATTTCCCTGAGGAGTTTGCCACCTTGCTGGTGCAGCAGACTCTGCCTCTCAATGTGTATGTAACAAGGTGTTTAAGAACTTAGACACACTTTCATTTAGCAAACAGCTGTGGCTTAAAATGCTATTGCCTTGCTGCTTAGCTAAGCTGCAAGACTTCACACCGAAGCAGGCAAGAAGGCCAAATGCATTGTTTTGCCAGTTTGGAGGTGGAAGCAGTGAGCTTCTCCAGGAAGATGGTAACATCCTCAACCAACCATAGCAGGTGTTTGCTAATGAGCATGCACCTAAACCTTCAATTAAACACTAAGAAAATGCTAAGTGGAAGCAAAATGACAGAGGGAGCACTGTGGGCCTCACTCTGAAGTAACTTAAACTGTTCTTAGGATGGGGTAATGTATTGATTTCAATGCATTTGAGTGGGAAATGGTGCATAAAGATTGGGACTGGGGCAGATATTTATCCTTTCTTATTTCCACATTTGTAACTGTAATAGCCTTGAGCTAAGTGTTCCAGTCCCTAGTTGACTAAACAAATTATTCTCATCAGTTCAGAAGTTGCTTACTATTTTATGTTGTAAAATATTAATTTTTTTTTTCTATATTTAATCTCTACTGGGTAAGATCTTGCTGGCTCTGATTTGGGGGAGAAATTCTATGTTTCAAGTATCTGTACACTTAAGCCATAGGCTCATGTGAGGTTTTTTGCAAAATGTGCTTACAGAAACAAGATGTGAAGAGGTGGTATAGTGAATTAGGGAAATGAAAAGCCAACTGCACTTACGGAAAGATAAGAATCATGAAACCTTGTTAAATCTGAAGAAACATCCCATAGTATTTGAGTAGCAACAAAAAGATGTATTGATGTAATCCCCTTCCAGACCTACAGACAATGTATTCCTGGCCTGCAAAATCTAGGATTATACATCAACATGGTTTTAAGGCTAGTAGCTTTAAGTATTGGTTTTGGTTTTAATTGAAATTAGGAGCTGTATCACCTTTCCTAGGTAGTGCTGTACTAACAGCTGAAAAATATAAGCACCATGGTTCTTCTTCTGAAGCATTAGCATGTTAAATTTGCATTTCAACTAAAAGCATCGTGGAAATTATTATAAAATTATTATGGCTAGTTTGTCAGGATTTAGACAAGGTTCTGAGGAAAACCAGTTGTGGTTTAGCAAAGAGATGCAGGATATATTGCACTCCCTCTTCTTGATGCCTCTCCACTCTGAGGCTGCAAGATTGTAGTGGAATTAATGAGAATCTTGGTCTTGAAGAACATTCCCAATTCAATATGTTCACAGGCATGGCATAGGCTGGGAGATGGGAGAGCACTGCCAGTGATTTCAAGGGTTGCAAAAGGAGTCTAGGTTGCTGTGATAGTTCTCTGACTATAGCCCTTTCCTTTTAAGGAGAAAGAGGTTAAAAACTTTGGGGAAGGAGAACTTTTTGTTGCCTTTTACAAAAGCTAAAGCCTGTCTGTAGTTTAAGATCCACCGGTTATGCAATTCCACCTCCCAGTTTGTACTTGTCTGTTACCTGTCCCAAGGTAATAATAATGAGGTGGTAATTATTTCTGATCATTGTTTATTGGCCTTTTTGAAACTGGTGGGTGGCCTCACCAGTCACTAATGTAATTATTTACTATTATTACAAATCCTTGCTTAATGTTATTTGTTTGCAAACTTGGATGGTAGTATCCATGAGCTGTTATCCTGTGGGTTTGTTCACCCCCCTGTGTTTGCCTCTTAAATGCTTTAGAGCAAAGAGAAGTTTGTAATCAAATCTTGTTGGCAGGACTGATTCACAGTGACTGCTGAGCACAGAAGTATTGACATCAATTAAAATAGAGAAGAGGAGGAGTTTAGGCCACTGAGGGTACCCCTCCAAGAGGTGTGGGGGAGAGAGGGTAATTTTGATGAAAAACAGTGTGCCTCATATTAGATACTGAAGATAGAGAGGCTGCAGGCAAATATCTTCTATGTTCAATGGGCAATTAAACCAAAGACAGGAGTACCATTGAAGAGGGCCCGTGGAGCCTGAGTAGTTCTCCTCTGTGAGCCTAGGGACACGAGGTGACCTGACTGTCAGTTTGGTAGGCTGTACTTTAAGCAGAGGTGGCCTGATGTCACAGTTTGGTTTGGGATCCAAGAACTGGTTAAAACAGTCCTGTTTTTCCACGCAGGACACTTTTTAAAAAAAATCCGAGCCTGGGAACTGGACTCCTTAAAGTTTCAAAGAATAAAGCAAGGAGGTCAGCTAATTTTTAAATTTCTGTTTAGCAACCTTTTCAAGTATTTGCTGCATTACATAAAGATAGTTTGGATGCTAGACACCCTGCAAAGGTTTTAAGAATGTTACATCATTTATTACTGTGCAAAATCTTATTTACTCAATTTGTTTCATTTTTCTCATGTGTAAGTGAAGAAAATATTTACTTTGTTCAAAAGTGGTTTCTAGGGCTGAACTTAATTCATATGTGTAACTAGGTTTGGTGTTTGGAAGGTGCCATACAATCATTACTTATTAATAGCAGGTCCTGCAGAAGCAATGCATTATTTATATTATGTTATCTGTGGAAGACTTGCCACTATTTCCTTGTGTTTGGACTAAAACCGTCCAAAAGTATGGTCAGCTGACTTCATTCTTTTTCCAACTATGCCACCAAACATGTAATGGAAGATTATTTTTAAAATGGCATTATGCCCCTAGTCATCTTCCTTAAACCAATGTAGAAAACAATGTAAAGTTAAGACTGATGTGTCTTTGACTTCAGAGCGATGGCTGGATACGATCTCTTGACTAGGACGGTATGTGGAGTAACTCAGTTGGCCAGGATAGATATGAAGAACCAAGTTGTTCCCTTATGGGAGTATTTCCAGGCATGGGATTAGGAACTCTTCAAAGCTAGAGTATATAAAGTTTCTCCCTGATAATTCATTCAACCATTTGGATTTCTTTCACTGCAGAACAGGCTTAAGGCTTGGCCCACTGAACTCTTAGGTGAACTACTGGGATGTCTCTTGAACCAGGGTCACCCTCACAGAGATTTAATGCTGCTCTATTGCTTGCCAGTCCCCATGGCCCTTTTGAAGAGCTGTATTCCCATAGTGTCTTTGCTGCAGCTACCTCAACTTCCCTAAAGGGGGTTTCAAATGATGGAGGGGGGGAAAAAAAACCATACAGCATATTGTAAACTAATGCTGAAAATGCCAAAATAAATTTATGCCAGAAATGCATGAGGAATAGAAGGTGGAAAGTGATAATGCAGAATGTGGTATTTCCTACATCCCCTTCTCCTAGAGCACCTGAAGAAGGGCTGCCGCGACAGCGGTGGATCGTAGAGCCAGTCCTCTTCCCCTTTTTGAAACAGCCGCTTTGCGGCCTCCTGCACAAACAGGATCATTCGGATGGACAGAAAGCTGCTGCTCACAAAGCTGGCTTAGTTCAATACAACTGCTGTTAGACCGTGTTTAAAAAAATAATTAAGGGTTTAGCACTGCAGCTCTTCTTAATGAACAAAATTCTGTTACTAGTCCCAGGCATGTCAGAATTGAGGATTGTGAGCAGTAGCAAAGAGTGCCTCTGGTATTTCTGGGTATCATTACTAATGCTTTACAAATCTCCAAAACCAGCATAGTCTGGAGGACTGAAGGAAAAGACAGGACCTAAATATTCTGAGAGAATTCTGACTCTGGTACTCTTGATCATGAGTAAGTGTAAGGTAGCTGTTTGGATTCATCTCCATGCCCGAAAATCTCCAGCCCTGTTTCTGTCAGTTACACACTTTGGGTTTTACTTATGGATTAAAAAATCAGTAAATCTCTCCATGAAGGTGAAGTATTTTAACTGAACTCTGAGTTGATAAACCAGCCAAAGTCAGAAGAAGTCTGTTTGGTCTCAGTGGAAGTGTACTCTATACATGTGGGTTTAAAACTCAGGACTGCATATGCATGCTAGTGAGCCTGAGATTCTCATATATATAATCTTTTAAATTTTATTTAGGTTTTATTTTTTCCTGTAGAAAAGATAATAGTGGCTGTAAAATGAAACGATTCTAACTTGAGGTCATTAAGAGTATAAATTGACTATTTAAAATATTTAGGTTGCAAATCTGCTGGTTTTTGTTTTCCTAGACAGTTGTTTATTAAAAAAGAAAAAGTATTTTGAAGTTAGGATAAAAACCGATGTGATAAAATGATGAGTCAGGTTGTCAAAAGGAAAAAAATCTAACAGGTATACATGCCAGAATAATGCATTTTTTAAAATTATTTTTGCAACTTCTGACTCATGATTTCAATTATGTATTCTGCCAAGTTCAAAGTTTCCTTACACAAAGAGAGAGCTGTATGAAACAAGCCGGCTTCAAACCATTTTACTTCAATTGTAGTAACAGGTTTTAGAGTTTAAATCATTAACAACCTCTGTGCGTGAACTTTTATCCAAATGACTGCAAGTCACAAAGCCAGCACTTCTCTTTCACCAAGTACCTTTTGTGCTTCAGTGAGACCCAATCCCTCTCCTATTTTTTTTTCCCCCCACCTTCATGTCTGTCTTTGAAGAAAGATGTGTGATTTGTGAAGTAATGAAAGTATATATCAGTTAATGAAAACTGCCATCCTGGCTTCATAATGCATGCTGGAATTGCTTCAGGATAAAGCTTCATATACCTGCATTACAGCAGGGAAAAAGAAGTGAATTTCAGAAGTCCAGCTTGCTGTGTGCACTGTAGAAGTATCATGTAGCAGTTAAATCAACCATTAGGGGTGACCTAATCTTGATTTCCTCCCCCCTTCCCCACACATTCACACACACACTTCTCAAGGAGTTGTGATTTTCATGCTGTTTGCATTCTTTATGCTTTTAAAAACCTGCACTAGTAATTGTCAGAACCTGATACTGGTACAGTATATCCACATACTCACTTGCCCACCTCCCTTTTCTTGCTTATTTTTGCGCACTTAATTTGGCACGGAGGGGCTCGTCTCTAACCACCCTCTCCCCGCCATACTGAAGTTCAGTTCCAATGAGCCCCTCCGGCCCCTGTGCTTTGTGAAGGAACAGCTGAACACATCCAAGACGTTCTGTGGGGTCAGCTTTGCACTAGTGCAGTTTTTCATTCCTAACGCAGGAAGACAAAACGTCTTAATTTTTAAAAAGGAGTTGTTATTATTTTGTTTCCCACCAGAAATGAGGGTTATTGCAGTGTGAATGATCGAGACGCACAAATTTCAGCCCCCCCCCCCTTTTTTTTTTTCCTAAAGAGCGAATTAGGAGCGGGTACAGGACCGGGGCATCGCATCCTTCGCCTGAACCCCGCGGGCGCGCAGCGGCGGGGGAGCGGGGGCAGCTTCCCCTTTGCTCTGCCCGGGCGTGCGTGTGTGTTCGTGTGTGTGCGCGCGGTGTACCCGCCCGCCGGGGTGTGTGTGTGTGTCCGTGTGTCCCTGCCTGCCTCTCGCTGCCTGGCTGCCGCCCGCGGGCGAGCCGTGAGCGCCGCCGCCGCCGCTGCCCTTTGATCCCCGCGTTAGTGTTAGTTAGGGGCCGGGAGGCGCGCGGGGCGCAGCCCTCGGCACCGCCGCGCCAGCCCTCGCCCCGGCACGGCGCCCGGCGCCCGCCCGCCCGCCGGGAGCACATCCCCGGCCGCTGAGGGATACTGCGACCGGGGACAAGCCAGGTGCACGACCGGGTTGGGGGGGGGGGCGGGGGGGGGGTGGGGGGGAGAGGAAAAGAAAGAGAGAGGGGGAGAGGGAGCCCTTCGCTGTGGCTCCGGGAAAACCGGCTTCAAGCCCCTTTTCCCCCGGCGAAGAGGGAAAACCCGCCCCGGTTAGCAGCTCCCCCGGGGGCCCCGGCTTTGTGCCTGTCTGTGCCCCCCCCCTCCCGGTCTTATTTGATCTCCCGTTAAACCAAGGAGGAGAATGTGAAAAAAGGGGGAAAATGCCCAGGAGGAAGCAGGAGCAGCCCAAGCGCCTCTCTTCACGTAAGTGCCCCCTCTTTTTGCCATTTTCTCCTTCCTCCTCTCCCCGTCTCCTTCCCCTCTGCAGCCGCCTCCGTCGTTTCGTGCATTAGTTTAGGGTTACAGAGGTGAAACTGACAAAGACACAGCCTGGGTTATTCCTCTTTTAGGTCTGAGCTAAGGCAGCCATGTTGGTGATGAACAGCCTTGTGCCCTTTTAATTTTTCCTCTCTCTCTCCTTTCCCCCCTTCTTTCTTCGCGTCTCTCGCCCTTTCCTCCCTCTCCCTCCCCTCGCCCGTGATTGTGCATTTGTGCTGGGGGGGGGGGGGGTGTGTGGGTTTCTCTTTGGGGCCGGAGGGAGGGGGGGGGGTCTGTTTTATTGGGGTGGGGAGGGGGGCTCGCACCGGAGGGGAGGGCGGCGAGAGGGGAAGCGGCTGCTGGCGTCTTGTGCGGAACCAGCCGAGAGGTCCGTTCCCGGCTAAAGGTTGCGGCGGGGCTGGGCGGCCCGGGAGCGGGGGGAGGCGGGCAGCGGCCGCGGAGGGGGCCGGCAGCAGCAGCAGCGGGGGCACCGTACACCGACCCCACGGCCACCCCGTAGGGGGCCGGGGCCGCCGGCGGCGGCGGGGGAGGGGGCGGCGGGGAGGCAGACCGTGGCAGGCGAGGTCTCTGCAGAGCAGGGAGAGGCGGCGGCGGGCTCTGGGCTCCTCCTGGCCGCAGTGAAATGAAGGGTCAGGCGAGACTCGGGCTTCGGCGGCGCTGCCCCAGACGAGAGCAGCAGAGCACAGGGCTAAAGTGCATCCCGATCCTCCGCCTGCGGGCACCCTGTACGCGCACACACAGACACACACACACGCATCCCCTGACACAGCTCACCCTGCCCTGCTCCTTCTCGCTCGCTGACTCCCCCCTCCCTGCCTATTTCTCCCCTCTTTGCAAAACAGTTAACTTTTCTCCCGCTCGCTCTCCCCCCTCCCCTTGTATTAAGCGCTCGTCAGCTATTGAGAGGGAGGCAGAAGGGAGGGGAAGGGACCTAAAAATACCCTGCCCCTGCTTGGCCCCAGGGTTGGTTTAAGGAGAGCGGGGAGTGGATGGAGGGGTCATTTGTCTGTCTCCGGCACATCTGCTGGGAGCGTGCCTGCACCCCTCCGCGCCGGGCTCGGGGCAGGGCGAGAGCCGAGCCGCCGCTGCCGGCGCCGGGCTCGGTCACCGGGAGTTCACCGGGGCGGCCTCTGCCTGGGCTCGGGGGGCGCCGCTGCGGGCGGAGCGCGGCCCACCCCTCCCGCCCCTCCTCCGCTGTGGGGGCCAAGGGGCTGGGACAGCGCTTCCCGCCGCCCTTCCAGCACCGACACACGGCCCGAGGCTGGGGGTGTCGGCTCGGGGGGCGGGGGGCAGCACTTGCAGTCCCGCAGATATTTCTCGCTGCTTTTCCTTTCCGCAGGAGTCGAGTCAAGGGCTTGGGTTGTGGTGGGGTTTGCTCGGGGGGGGTGTGTGTGTGTGTTTCGTGTTTGGTGTTTTTTTTTCTCCCCCCCCCCCCCCCCCCCCCTCCTCTCACCATTTCCCCCCGCGCAACCCTTTCGCGGTCCGCCCGCTAGAGGATCCGAGCCGGCAGCCCCAGCGCTCGTTGCCCGCGCAAAGCGCCGGCCGGGGCGGCTGGCACGGGGGAGGGAGGCGGCGGAGCGCGGCGCCCGCTTCTGCAGCGCCCCGGCCCCGGCGTGGCGGGCGGGGGCCGGGGCCAAGCCCGGGAGCGCAGGGCCTTGCGGGGCCGTGGAGGGGCGGGTTGGGGGGGCGAGCGCCACCGCCCCGGTTTGGCAGCAGCCCTGCGGGAGCGGGGAGGCGGCGGGGCGGGCGCTGCGGCCGGCCCGGCGGCTGACCTTGCCCTCGCCCCCGCCCCGGTGCGGCTGCCCTCCGCCTGCCTCTCGGGCTGACATCAAACCTGGGCTCCATTTTAGCTCGCTCGGGCGTGCCGCTCCCGGGTGCGGCGGCGGGGCTCGGCTCCGGGCTGTGGTCTGCCCCGGCCTCCGGGTTGCAGCTCAGGCTCCCCTCGGGCCCGACCTCCTGACCGCCCGCACCGGGGGAAGTCACGGCTTTTTCTGGGCCAAGGAACAACCGCCTTCATTGTGCAAATCGAGCTGTGCGCGTGTTGTGTTTGGGGTTTTTTTTCTTTTTTTTAATGCACGGCCTAATTTGCAGTTCTTTTGGATTAATTTTTTAGTTCGATTTATGGGAGGTTTTTTTTCTCGATGTGTGAAACACGCACGTGCTCTGTGTCCCACACGAATGCTACTTTTAAATGAGATTTATTTATTTTAATTTCTTTTACAACTAGATTGCGGTGGATCAAAAGCTCTTATTTGACAATAATAATAGTAATAATATAGTAGATAATTCAGGAAGAATTGCAGGAATACTGTTCTAGCCTGGAGAATATTCAGAAAATATCTTGGAATCCATTGCATCCAGTGTGCAAACGCTATAAATAGTGATTTATTTTTTTCTTTAGCAACGTGTTGCTTTAACGGGTACTCTGTAAAATAACTTTTTATTCTACAATTCCTGCTGGTTTTAGCAATAAATTTCTTAGAGGAACAGTGTGTCTGTTTCATTTTGAAGTATTAATGGTGGCAGAAGAATGTAAAGTGTACCATGTGCATCCAGAAAGAAGGTGGCTAATACCTTTTCCAGCCTTAACTCTGCCCCTTTGTGGGTGTTACGCTGTGATTCACTTCCAAGTTTTGTTACAGGTTGCTGCTGCTGCATGAATGCTCTCCAGCACACCCAAACGATGCAGCGTCCTGCTGAACTTCTCTGCCATGTTTTGGATTCTCTTGCGATTGTTTGGGAAATAAATAGTAAGATGTCGGTAGGCAGAATGATTTCCCAGTGTTACAATATAACTGAGCAAATGTCACTTAGTGTGGCAAGTCCTGTGGACTCCAGTATAGCTTAGGAAGGCAGCTGTGTTCTCAGGATCTATAGGCCGTAATTAATTTCTTACAAATAGTTACCTGCCCTGAAATGCACCTCAAGACCGCTGTCGTGCTGCTTGAAGTGATGGTATGCAGCTGCTGCTGACCGAGACCTTGATTTTTATACTTCTGTCCGTTTTCTTCACTGGCCAGCCCTCCTGTAAATGTAGAGGTAGTTTCACAAGACTGCACTACCAAAACCCGTGCTGTGGTGAAGTTCTCTGTACAAGAGTTTGCTAGAGATGTATTAGGCTGTTGCAACAATTTAAGTTAGTTTCAAGGGAGTTGCTAGATAGTGATGCTTCAGTGGTTGAAGGAAAAAAGGTTTGCTAATATTAGATAAAATAATACGGTGCTTTGGTGGCATCTGCTTAAAAGTGCAGCATTTAGGTTGAGCTTTTAGTCGTTGGAGTTGTTTAAAACATAATTTAGTTGGAAGTGTCCTTTGGGGGTCGTCTGGCCTAGCCTCCTGCTCAAAGCAGGATGAACCTCAGGGTTCACTCAGGTGGATCAGCCCTTTGAGACTCTGATACTAACATGTAAGTGGAGTTTCTGTGTGTAAAGAAGTCAGTTTTGGGGAACTGTTTAGTCACAGATATCAGCAGAATGTCTTCACTGACACTGTGTGAAGTACAGGAGAAAATGCATCCTTTTTAATTTAAGAAACAAGTGAATGAGGAGAAGACTTCAGGAGTTCCTGGATAGACAATGGCTCATTCATATCCAAACTAAATACTACGGCAGTGCCAGCTCAGTTTATAATGGCACAGTTAGGTCTGTAAGTTAAAAATTTGTCCAGTGCCTGTGTGTCTTATGATTACTTTTGGATGCAACTAACTCGGACAAGTCAATTCATTTTCTCTGGAATGTTTACTGGAATTTTGCTCAGTCCTCAGTGTGTGTGTGTGTGTTTTAAGAGTTCTTTATCCCCTTCAGCTACTTCAGCACTTATATACTTTTTTTCTCATCTATATAGTTAGCATCACAATCTTTAAAAAATGTATGTATAAATACACTTTTACTCTGTTTTTCTTTTCCTTGTTGCTTTACTTTCCATTCTACCTCATGCTATTATTTTCTTTTCTGAGAATTCTTGAAAGTCTGTTTCCTTTGAACTGCACAAACGTGACTTGGAAGAGCTCAGCCTGAAAAGTAAAAGTTTTGGGAAGTTTTGAGGCACTTAAGTAAATGTTTAAGATCTAGACCACTATATTGCCTTAAGTGTAGCAATAAATACTTCTTGGGGTTTGATTCTGCCTCAGAGGCTTGTAAGCAATGCAGTTTGTGAATGGAATACACAAAGCTTGTATTTGTTATAGAGTATCAGGCAGAATTAGATGCTACATGGAGAATTTTGAAGTACTACTGCTTTCTGAAGAATGTGTTTAATGTAGGACAAATCACAATGATATTTTCTGTTGGATTTATTTCGTAAAGAAGGAGATGCAGTGCTAGTTTCAATATCAAAGGCTAGATATGTGATAATGAGGGGCCATAACTCTGCTTGCTTTTGTGGTCAAGTGTAGTGTTTGATATTCCAGATGCTGTGGTGAAGTGTTCAGCTGTTTCTGTATACTAAGAAAACCCCTTAAACTCTGTGAAGCTTTTTATTATATTGTTTTTTTATTGCAGGATTATATCATCAGAGTGTAAAGAAAATACTGTCAACAAGTAAATTAAAGGTGATTTCGAGCTTCCTTCTTTTTTATTTCTGGACCTTACTTCATTTGATACTTTCTGATAGCAAGAGAGGATGTGTTGGATGGGTTTTTCAAAAGACTTCCTAGTGTCAGAACAGCCTTTACTATCATTTGGCATTTGAGAGTTAGCTCCAAGACAAAAGGATTTTCCCAGGAAGAGGACTCTTTTTCTTTTAATACAGTTTATTACCTTACTAGCAGATGTTGCATGTACAAGGGAAAGCTTTTAACATATTTTCTATTTACTATTTTTAACCTCTTACCGCTGCAGGGTTCATGATACAGCTCATTGTCGACAAGAGGATCCATGTAGGGAAAATTATTATACTTAGTATGATTAGGTTAATAATTTCATTGCTATCATCACGGTTGTCCTGGTGGTACTGTAATGCACCTCTCAAATGAACAGCAGACTTTTGGTGGATGGATTAGCATCCACATTGCTCCACCTGAAAACACCATTCCTATTGTCCCTCTCGTGATAGTAGTCATCATAGTCTTTTCAGAAATACCTTCTCCCTTTATGAGGATTCTTTCTGACATGTAAAGTCTCTGTCTCTTTAAATTTGTATGCTTTTTTTGCTTTATACAAACCAAGTCATTTGTATGAAATCATTCAATGATCAATGTCTAAAGCCATTCAATGGTAGACTATGTCTGAGTGTTGTCTGGTAGTACAAGATATGAATAAATCACACTGGAGTATAAATTGGACTACCAAAGAGTCAGCGTTGTGCTCATTAGGCTATTTAAGTCTTTAGGATCTTATGAATTAGATTTTAGAAGGGTGTGCATGTGTGCAAAAGTTTATAGAATGAACCCACAAATTTTTTAGTTGGCCAAACAGGAAAACCTGCAGGTAGAGTAGTGGAATGGGAAATCTAAGAACATGCAGACAGAATGCATTTTCTCTTCTAAATTTTAAAATGGATGAAGAAAGAGTATGACTTAATCTTTGTAATAGAGTGATTGTTGTCTTTTTCATATGTAAGAAGGCAGGAGTAGGAGGAATTAAGTTTAGAAAAAAGAAGAAGAGGAGCCAGGAGGAGCTGGCTGTTCAAAGTGAAGTATTAGTAATTTCCTATAATTTAATCAGACCAGATCCCAGAGCAAGATAATGAGAGCATGACCTACAAAAGAGGACTTTTTGGAAGTTAAAAGGGTTTCTAACATGAAGCTTCACAAGACATGTGATTTGTCATGAAGCGCCGTATAGAGGACTTTCACATTGCAAAGAAATCATAATACAGACGTTAGTTCATGTGGTTAGGGAGAGCCAATATGGCTTATACCTGGAATCCTTTTATTGTTACAGCTGTTAAACTACTTCAGAGTGATGCTTGAGGAGTGTATTTTCTAAATAATATTTTTCTCCTGGTTTCTATTATACCATTTTTTTGTTGCCTAGTTTGGCATTTATGGTACATGATTAGTACCATTTAGGTTTACGCACACAAAGCACTTCAGGATGTAAGGAGGCTAAAGGATCGTGTGTTTTTAAAAAAAAAAAAAAAGGCAAAAAATCTGGGCTGCAAAGTAGGTAGTGGTATGTAACAGAATGTAATAGTTTGTCTTTTAGTTTTCTAGACTAACTTAGGGTCACATTTATGGAAGCATTACGCTCCCAAAGACAACTTCCCTTTTCTTCACGTACCTTCAGTAGCATTTACAGGCTGGTATCCTCTTTGATCTAAACTCCAATTATTTTGAATGCTCAGTCTGAACCTGTCAGCTTAGTACTTAGCTCTGTTCCTTAAAGTTTCTTCTGCCTTTCAAGGGATTTCCTGCTTGTGGTGTAATTACACTGACTAGTAGAATCCCAAGTTAAGCCTAAGAGTAAGACAAGCCTGTTCCATTTTGCAGGTTAAGAATTCACACAGAGTTCATGTTTGATTAATTTGGAATCATGGAAGAGTTATCAGGGATATTTTTGAGAAGCGTAAGGAGAGAAAAACTGGGCTGCATAAATAGTCCTTTTCCTTGTTTTTTTTTTGGTACTTTGGCAGTAGGGGTGGAAGCTGGGGGAAAGAATGACTAGTACTTATTGTACAGTAGACTGAGAGAGAAGTTTTTATTCCAGACTGATGATTTAGCTGCTGTTTAGAATAAATTGTGTTAAAAATTAAAGGGTTACCAAGTGGTAAAGGTCATGTAATGAATGGTTTAATTGGCAGTTTCAGAAAGCAAAATTAGGTTCCAAACATCTGCACTGTTTTGTTTCTTTAATTTGGGACGCTCTCCCACTGGGGTAGAAATAAAATTTTTGAAGCAGCTCAAAACAAGCTACTGTCATCATCCCTTTGAATTTTGCGTGGTCCTCCCTCTAGGGATTCCCTTCCTCAAGAAGGTTTTATAGCTCTGCTGACCCTCATCTGGGGTTTGCTGCTCGGATGTAGTTTTCCTCTATTGCAGAGCTTTCTGTGCAGGTACAAAGAATTCTTCCCTGCATGGTCTTAAATTAGGAGGGTAGAAGTTTTATCTGAAAGTTTCTGTAAGGGAGAAGATTTGGCACAAGCTTACTTTAACATTACAATTTCCTATTTTAAGTGAATGTTTTGGACGTGTCTTGGCTCTTTGTGCCTGTTAGAGTTTATATTATGCTGCAACAGGGCAAAAATGAGAATTCTGGTCAGTTCTTAAAAATAAATGGCAAGTAACTGTTAGAAAAAGGCATTAAAAGAATTGATGGCTTTAGCAAGTGTGTGTTTAGCCTAATGAGTGATCCCCATGTGTGACTTTATTAATGAACATGAATTCTGTGCAAACTCCTTTTAGACATCATTTTGACTTGTGTAGTAGTTCAAATAATTACTCATCTAAAAAAAGTAATAAAAAATTAAAATAGGGGCAGATCTTCCACAGCTAGATGATCACGTAGTGAAAAGTAGGTGAGGAACAGAGAATCGCAGGCAAGTGGATTTAGATAGCAGCTGGTGGTGTAGCTCTTTGTGTTTGTTTGCTTTCATGAAGCACAGCCAGAGTCTCTCCCCTTACAGACCACTGTGCCAAAGCTAGACCTGGCAACTAGTGACTGAGGAATTTCTTTATCTCTGTTCCGAGCGGAACTTTCCCTTATCTACCTCTATATTTCTAGCACTTTGAGCCCGTGAAGAGCCCTTCTCAGGCACCAGTGTAAGCATAACAGCCTAGAGCTGCTCTAATTGCTGCTGCCCCCAGGCTCTCACCCTGCTCCTTGTTCTGGAAAGGAAGGGCTGACATAATCCTTTTGTCAATTCCGTGTTGCCAAAGGGAGTTTTTTGCACTGTGAATAACTCTGAAGGGGACTCTTCTGTCCACCTTGAGGTACTTTTACATTGCCCATAAGATCTAAATAGACTTCACCGTAATTGTTTATATTGTTTTCCTGCACAGTGCTATGCCACATTGAGATAACAAAGCAAGCTCTAAATAAGCTACCTTGTGTACGGGAGGCAGTTATCACAGCAGTCTACCCAGGTTAATTCAGCTACAACACTTGTGGGGATACTCCGGGCTGGCTCCGATATCACTACGTAGCACTGTGTTCTTTAGTATAGGCATACTCTCATGAGAATCAGAGTTGTTGTCTTTGAAGGCATGTACTGGCCTGCGTAAAAAGTGTTGGTAAAGCCCACTGAGTTTTCAGCCAAGAAATGCACTTTGAAAAACTAAAATCAAATCCCACTGCCATTGGCACACTTGTTTGTTTGTTCTGCAGAACAAGCTGCCCAGAGAGGTGGTGGAGTCCCCATCCCTGGAGGTGTTTAAAAGATGTGTGGATGTGGTGCTGAGGGGTGTGATTTAGGGACCCTGGCAGTGCAGGGTGAACGGTTGGACTCAATGATCTTGAGGGTCTCTTCCAAGCAGATGATTCTATAATTCTGTGAAAAGCCAGCAATAGAATGGACGTGAACGTGCAACTTCCCCTTTGTTTCTAGGTAGTCCTCTGAATTTTAAGTGGATTTTTAGGCAAAACATAGAAATGGGTTCCTGCCATTTATGCTGCGTCTGCGCCCTAAGTAGTCATAGCATTAGTTTCTTGTACCAGGAGCTTGACACGGAATCCTAAATCTCTTTCAGACAAGGTTTGAGGAATGTCCACTTTTTATTCAGTGCTTGCACATTAATTACATGACCTCTGGCTTAAGGGTGAAAGCTGAGGCAGTGCCTTGAACAGCATGTCTAGGAGTGAGGAGTGCCTATTCCGCATGGAAAGGTCTGCTTCTGTGTGTTAGCCTACCACTACGAGTAGCTTCCTAATCCTTTCTTATTTGGCTTTGGTTGTTAACCCCAAGCAATCCTCTCAGGGACAGAGAAAGCAGCTGTCTGTGGTAGTAAACACAGCACGACAAAACAAACACTTCTTGAAGCTTCTCTTAGATATGTTATCATAATATCATCCTTGTGGGAGGAGTTAGAAACACAGAGAATATTATTTGCCATGTTTTAATCTGACTTTTGGGAGAGAGGAAAAAATTAAATTATAGGGAACTATTCCTGTGACATTTACAGGAAAGAATAATTTCAGTATCTAAAACCTAAACCTTTTGTTTCTGAGCCAGTCAGAAAGCTAATGTGCACAAAGCACCACAGGTGAGTAATGGGGCGGAGTAAAATGGTAAATCAGGAGCACTTTATTTACCAAAAATAGAGCAGGAGAAGCTGTGTATAGCAAAAATAAACAGGAACTAGTCAAAAACAAAGGAGGTCTCTGTTAGAGCAGGTATGCTGGCCTGATGTCACCTGCTATGCTTGAATATTGCCATGCATACAGTTTGTGAGCTCCTCCCTTCGCTTTGTGACCCTTTGATAGAGGTTCTAAACACAATAGGGATAATTAAAGGCACTGAGCAGCTTCATCTGAGGCTTCCCATGTTTTGTTTATTGCAGCCTGCATATTAACGTGACATAGGGGTTTCCAGTTGATTTTGCTGTTTCTTTTACTTTGTTGATCCCTGGAACAACCTTCACAAATGTATTCTAAAGCAACAATTCCATATATTTTAAAAGTATTTTTGTAAGAGTCAGTGTTTTGAGTGCATAGTGAGGGGGTTTCTCTGTATTTTAATAAAAGGAAAAAAGAGTTCACAGTATTTGCTGTCCCTACCTGTTCAATTTCAAAATTTAGAATAAGATGACTTCACTGAGTTCCACTTAACATTTAAAGTGGGACTTAATTTTTAGTATCAGCAACGGGCCAGCTTTGCAGCCTTCCTTCGATTTCCCTTGTGCTGCTAGGGTGATGCAAACGTAATGGAAGTTGCCTTGACATTCCTAGGTGGGGATCCTTACTGCATGGCAATGTTCCTATAGGGGGAGTAATACTGTTGTTCCATACATCTTCATATCACTGCAATTTAGAATAGTCTGTGAATCAGAGATGGAAAGGGTCAGAGATGAAGCCAGAGCCTGAACACCCTCAGATTTCCTTATTGCTAGTTAACAGCCATTTCCAGCTGCTGTGGATGAGCCAGTCTTCAGGCTGAGTCTAGGTTAGAAAACGCAAAGGAGAATCAAAGAGCTGTGAAGGCTCGTGCTATGTTCCTCCTTTGACGAACATATGTCACGCAGGAGAGAACCTGGACCTATGCATAAACTGAGCAGGAGTGGCTGAATTATTGAATATGTAGTGGCAGAGATTCTTCCAAATTGAGTGGAAGGAATTGCTTTTGCCAGAATGCCACTGGGGCTGTTGGAAAGTTAAGATGTCTTATTCGTGCTGGGAGGAGGAAATAATGAGGTGACCAAAAAAGTCAAAGTAAGCATAGGTCAAAAAGTACAGCAGTACTTCATATCATCAAGGCAGGCAAATGCAACCACTTCTTTGATAGTTCTCAAACTCTGGTATGTCTTTCATATGAAGAGCAGCCAGCCAGCCAGCCAGCCACCTGCAGCAATAAAGAGACAGAGAGGCTGTGTTCATCTTCCTTCCTTAGAAGCTAGCTGGGTTTGCTCAGGAGTTGAAAACCTCCCTTTGGCAGGCAAGCATTTTTCTCTTGCTACTTTGTTGGTGCCGTAAGTGTAACTGTGTTCCTTGGAATGAATTTTGGGTCCAAGAGTTCTAGACTGCTATGACAGAGCAATTGGGGTTGTGTGGTGTTTGTGGGGATGTTTGGACGTTTGGCAGGACACTTTACAGACATGAAATCTCCCGCTTTTTTGAGTCCTTGTTTTTTTCTTTTTTTCCTGTGGCTCAGCAGTAAGTTCTCTTCAGAGATTCTTCACACCTACTGGGAGAGCTTCACAGGCAGCTTTTTTTTCAGCTTTAATCCCTGTGTAGCACTACTACACTGATGAGGTCTAGTTTTCCTCCTTTTTCTCTTCCTCCAAAACTACTAGTCACTGCTTTTATAAATGATACTTCTCTTTTTTCACTCTTTGCCAGTCAGTACTTACAGTAAGTTTTCCAGACCAGCCGGAAAAGATTGGAAAGGTAGGAAGGTAGAGAAATATCCGTTTTTCATTTTGATAATGTCACTGCTTTATCAATGTCACTGCCTGAAGACTACTGACAGTTTCAGAAGTTGATAGAATGAGCAGTTGTTTGGAACTGGTTCAAGAGAAGACACAGCATGCCTTTAATCCATTGGAGAGATGAGGAAAAGTGAATGTTGCCATTTGTGTTATCCCCGACATTGTTGGTCTGTCTTGGGAAATTAGAGTCAGTGGTCATGGAGAAAGCAGATCAGAAATACCATATTCTTCTGCAGGACTTCTGATTACTCTTTCACCTGAGTGTCTCCCAGACTTCTGCTTTTTACTGTAGTGATTAGACATCAGAAAGTGCTCTCAATGATTACCTCGTGCATGAGAAAGACAAGGAAATACTGTTTCTTTCTCCCTTGTTGTATTTGTATAGCATATAGGAGTACAAGCCAGGGAGTCAGCCTGCTGTCCTAGGCACGTGTGACCCAACAAAAGGTAGATTCAGCCTGAAAGAGCCTGTATTCTAATTAGGTGTCCTGTAGGAAAGATGCCCTTGGCAGTTTCTTGGGGAACCCAAAGTGACAGTGGTTGAGGTTGTGCATCTGTAGAGCAGTTGTCCCTTGGAGGAAGAGGTAAACAGGAAGAAGATGGAAAACATGCGCCTTGAAATGACTGAATACGTTCTGGATGTTGCTGTGTGTTTTTACAGTGCTGCTGAAACCTTCTAAAGCGTTTTCCTCAAATATTGAAGCTATGCTGGGCTTAGAGTAGTCTGTCCCTGTACAAACCCTGGTTGGGACTTCTTTGCTTCTCAATTCCAAAATTTGACTATGCCTTTGAAAACCAGATCAGTTGCGCAATCCTTTGAATTTAATTACTTCTGTGTCTAGAGGAAGAAGGATGATAAATCATTACCTTTTGGTTTCAGCTTCTATATCATTAGTCTGATAGTTTCTGTACTCCTTCTCTGGAAATATCTTACTGTTACCAGTGAGAGAGGAAGTATGGAAAGGGAAATTTTACCTGAGTTCACATGCATCTACCTTGGCATAGATTTGATATTCCATTTTGAGCCTAAACCAGCTTACAGGCAAGGACGATGGCCTTCTGTGGTTTTCCCATGCTATCCTGGCATCTATGAGGACTGGACTGTTTTGAATTCCACCAGGGCACTGAAGTGTCTCTACCTTGAAGATACAGTCAGTAACTGCTGCCATGCTTGAGGACTATTTGCCCATCTTTACCTTCCTCTGTATGTTAATGATTTCCTGTTTCATAGGGCCTTGGGGAGAGTGTGGCTTGGGGAGGAAGGTAGTTTGGACTTAATAGGAGGAGCTGAGGGGAGACTGAAAACTTCATGCCCTGTCTATATGCACAGCTATGTGGAGGGTATCAATGAAGAGACAGCAGGTGCTTGTGCTGTGGTGTTCAGGTGGGCTGAGGGAGCACTGAGGGTTGTGCACAGAGGAAATGTGGAGAAGGTGGCCTTAAATAATGGGAGCAAGGGAGCTTTATTTTCCTGGAGCTATTGCTTTGGTGTTTAGAAACATTTTTAAAATAAGCCTGTTGTAATCTTGTTTATAGTAATTAAGGATTTGCTAGTAATTCACATAGTTGGTTTTGGCAATGTACAGATTGTCTTCTCACAGGTACTGGTAATGTAAGGATGAAAACATTTACACAAGAATGAAAGTCAAGGGAGCAGGTAGTTGACCGATTTATCAACCTTAGCAGACAATTTTTTCTGATACATTGTGGTAGCTATGGTAAATTTACTCTGGATTTCTTAAGGGCATGATCCTATATGGTGTGTACAGCACATGAGGGCAACTCCTGGAAATGAATGGGTGAAGAAGCAGCTAATCAGCCGGTGTGGTTTTGGTGCCTCCATTACCCTTTTGGTCAGTGGTTTGTCCCCTAGGAAAGTTTGGAATTGCCCTGCACAGCACAGCTCAGAACACAGGTGATTTATGGCTTTTTCCTGGAGCTTTTAGATCAATTTTAGTGTTTCAGGTAATGTGAGAACTTTTTGTAAAATTATCACCGTTCCCAAACCATTATGCTAAATTGCAGTTGTGATCAGGGAGTTATTTGTTTTCCTTGAAAATTGTTTCTATGCAACAAAGTGGCATATTTGAGCACTTCTCTCACTTTAGTCAGCCCCTTTTTGCCAGCTGAGTTGTCGCTTGCAACTTCTCATCCGCTTCCTTTCCAGCTGTAAAGGGTGACTAAAACCACGTTGCTGTTGTGACCCTGTCAGTTTTAAATGACTCGCCAGGCTCAAATGAGTTACGTGTGTTGTGGGTAAAACAGTGTTACAGTAATCTATAGCATAAACAGATCACTTTATTCTTGGCTGCTGTAAATTGTGAGGAGCACGTAAGGATTCTTGTGCCTACTTTTGACTGTTGGGGTTGAGACTGTGCTGAGGCTTACAGTGCATTTCAGGCAATGAAGAGGCATTTTGTCGCAGTAAAGAGTTGAGACAGCTATTGCTGCAGCCAGTCTGGGGAGGTGGCAGGTCAGGTGCAGGCCGTAATTAAGAAGAATTGCTGGCTGATGAAGGCACTGAGTAAGTGCAGGCAGTTTATAGATATAGCTCAAAAGCAGAGAACATAGGTATGCAAAATAGAGCGGACCACCAATTTTATTTGTTACCAAGTTAAATGAAGATCAGAAAGCAAAGCTTTCCCCCCTTGTTTTGGCACCTAGATCGTATAAAATGTGATTTAAGAAACTGCTATTCATGCTTAATGCTTTACTGCATTTTTGCTGTGGAGGTTTCTTGGGAAGCGCTCACTACATAAAAGTGATACCATTGAGGGGACTCCTCCCAATTTTCTTCTGGTGTTTGCCAAAGCCTTGTGGATACCACTGGCAGCCAAGAAAAATATAATCACTTTAAGATGCCTGGAGCCATCCAGTCAGCAGATAAATCCTCTAAACCATATCTCCTTATTCTTAGTCTTTGTCTTGGAGACTGATCATCACAGCACCCAAAAGCATTGTAGGGTATGCAGAAGGAAATTCTGCTGGTCCGATTTGACCTGCGCAAGGCAGAGGCTTACCTGTGAAAATGGGTATCTTTCCTTTAGTTCTGAGCCTTTTATTCCAGGACATAGGTCAAATTTTTGTCTAGTTCCATGATCATTAACATACCCACCTCCTTTCTTGAAATGCATTGTCTTTTAAAGGATGAAAGGTATAAAGAACTGAGGTTGTTATTCTGCTGTTTTCTTCTAGATACCTTAATAACATAGTATGACCTGTCCGTTTTCTCAAGCAGAATTGTCCAAGTAAATGGATCTTGTCTTCCATAGCATCTAAGTAGAACTGTATGATGATAGATTGAGAGTGCCAAGTTACTTCATAGCTTGAGCTCATAGTGATTGTCTAGTCTGACCGTGGTTTTCCTTCCTTCTATGTCTTTTTATTTTGTAAGTCAGCCTGAGATCTCATCAGAAAAAATAAAATTTCACTATTTTGATGTCCTCTACCTCTAGTTCTATACAATAGAAGACTATGACCTAGAATTGAACTACTACAAAGCAGGTGGCCATTTGGAAATGAGTAACTGAGCCTCTGGTTTGCATATAGGCTATGCTTAAGATAAGGCAGTTTTGTGTTTCTGCTTAGAATTTCCTAATAGAGACACTAGTTCTGTTTTCCTTAAGCAGCTTTTCAAAGAAGGTTTCATTAATGACCTGCTAAAGGAATAAAAATCTTTTCTCAGTCATGGAGTTAATTGTCATTCAAGGATGGCTTTAAAATATTATGGATTCCTATATTGTCCATTTGGCATTCATGTGATTATCTCTCAGTAATTTGATCTAGGGTGGAAAGTAAGTTCCCTCACTTAGAGATCTTCTGGTTGTAGACAGCTTTTTCAAATTGTTTGCTAGAATTGTTTGGGGATTTGTTTCTAATGAAGGCCCATGGTGGGAAATCTTAACCTTTATGAAGTAGGCTGAGATGACAGGTCTTGGCTCTATATGCCAAAGATAATATAAGTCTTGGGAATTATGTTTAACTATTCTTATTTTGGAGGTGCCGGAATCCCTATTACCTTTTGGTGTTTGATAGTTTCTGAGTGCAACAGCCCATTGCCATAGACATCTATCTAGAGAAAAACGAATGAACAGGCAAAGTGAATTTTGCCTACCTAGGAATAATTTTAAGGAGTTTTTAAACTTCCTTATAACTAAGGTTAGAATTTCTAATCAGTGTACTGAACTTATCATGTAAGTGAGCCCACAAGGGTAAATGTGCGCTGATGTAAATTAGATGCTACCATAGAGCTGTGGAAATAAGAGTTGATCTCCTACATATTTAGTTTGTCCCCAAATTTATAATACTTCATCAGAGTCTTAATCTGATCTCGTAATTGGTTTTAAAAGACCCAGGAAAGCCTGAAACTCCTGATAAGGGACTTGAATCTGGTTCAGAAGTTGCTGCCTAAAAAAGTGTTTGGTTTTATAGCAAATGGCTTATCACGTTCTCTATTTTCATCAGGCAAAAGAGGAGTATTCCTTTGATACGTTAATGTACAGACTTCAGGTTTTCAGTTGGCTGTATTCGTTTAGTGTATAAATCAGTCTGATCACTGTCTTGTGCTTTGTGAAAGGTGTGCCTAAACTCAACTATAGGTCATTGCAGGGTGTTCATGAGGGCCTGTGGAAGAAAGTTTCAGTAAGGCTGGCTGTGGTATTTCTCTCAGTCTCCATAAAAGCGTTGCAAGAAGAACATTGGTACCATAAAATATGTTTTGTAAGGAGCATGATTTTCTATTGTTATACTGATCTTTTATGTGCTTTATGAATCTGTCTTGTCAAGTCACTTGATGAAAGCTTTTTGTGTAGGATGCTATTTTGTGGTGTATCGCTTGAGAAATGGTCTTCAAAAATATTCCCCTGCTCTAAGGCCGTATGTGTTCTGTTTCACGCACATTCCTCAAGTGCTTTAGTTTGCTGAGCCTCAAATAGTGGCAAAATTCAGCTGGAACAAAGTAATTCTAAATTGTAGTGAGACAAATGTTATACATATATACACTATATATGTGTACAATAATATATATACATAACGTTGTTATACATACATATTAACTATAAGACGTACTGCTCTGCCCACCTACTTTTCAGAGTTGCTGATTACTGGGCCTCACTGTTAAGGTATTACTTCTGGGTCTTTAGGACTTTTCTTCTCCCAGGAAGATGCTGACAACTAATTCTAGAGGACAGGTTTTTAAATTAGTATCACAAGAGGCTATGGTGGCCAACCCAGCTGCAGATGTCCAGGATAAGGCTTCTAAAGCATCCTGCATGATACTGATGCTATGGCTGCAAGGGCCAGATATTCCCTCAGAGGCATAGTGCATTGCTGAGGTTTGAGCTGGGAGGGAGAATCCTCTGGTGTTTTTTATGGACAAGATGTGATATACTTTGTACTCCAAAAGACCTCAGGAGATAGGTGGCTTAGATTGTTGACTCCTCCTGCTTTCCCATTCCTGCCTCCTTTGCATCAGTTTTGTTCTGATTTCTTGGCAGAGTGAGTTGTTTTCTGCCAGATTAGTGGGTTGAAATTGGCTCATCAGGCAGTCAAACAAGAGAGCAAACGTAAGGGAGGGCACAGAACCACCACTTCTGTTGGTCTTGAGCTTTTGTCACCTTAACAGTGTCTTCTAACTGTGCTCTAAGGCAATGCCTGTTCATTTGGTGCTCTGAGTCCCAATGTAAGCAGCACTCTTCACAGCTACTAACTATAACCTCTTGCCTAGAAGAGAAGAATAGTTGATTTTTCTTGGAGGCAAGATGTCAAACATCCATCATACTAGGAGTTATCTTTTGAAGAATTTGTTTTGGGAGACATCAGACTTGTTGTCACTATAAGGTCCTATTTTGTGGTCTGTCAATAGCCCTGAGAACCTTCATCAAGTACTGACATCTCATCTCAGGAGTAACTGTGTATTTCTGTCCTCTTCCATGGATACTTAGCTAGTAGAAGGATTTTTTGGCAGGTAATGAAACTGACTTGATGCATTTATTCTGGGCTTCTGGCTGACGATAAAAGGCCACTGTCGCTGTTTCCCATCTACCACAAAATTCTTCTCCTCTGAGGGAAAATAAATAAAGGCAGTTTTATGTTGTCTGTGACAAGATTTTTCAGTAATCCATCCTGCTTCCTTCTTCTGCGGAAGAGTCCTCACACCTGTATTCTGCCTTTGAGAGGAAGCTGAGGTGCTGTACATGCATTTTGACCTTTTGTGGTTGCCTAGCAGTTGGCAAACCTGAGTGCGTGGTACTTCTGCAGATTCACAGTTGTTTGTGCATATGGGCAAAGCATCTTGAAGAGTTCCAGTTAGTGCAAGGTAATTAACTTTCTCTAATCTTGTTTGCCTTGGAGCCCTTTTTTAAAAAAACAGTACTGGAGAAATTGGTAGGTGAGTATTCTGGGGTTTTCCTGTAAGTGGATATTTTCAAAGTTACTTTAAGTTAGGGATAAAACTAGAGGATATATGCCTTGTCTTTAAAAGCTGTGCTTTTCCTTTTCCCTCTTCTTCCCTCCAGTTAGGAAAATCATTATTTTAGAAGACGTAGAGATGAAATACAGAGTCCTACCTAGGGCTTCTTTTCCTGTCTGATTGTGTCAGTATTTTCACACATCTTAAACACAGGGGAGAAGGACAGAACAGAAGAGCTGTGGCTTTTTGGCAGTTCCTTCTTGCAGCTGTGCTGCTCTCTCTAGGTCAGCCTGCAGTAGAGATATTTGGTTCGAGCACCAGCAACACTGCTAAACCATTTTGTGATGAGGTCAAGAGTTGAATAATCATCCCGTTGATAAGGGAGCAAGCCAGAAATTTCATTCAAAGAGGACAGTGACTTCCTGTGCTGCTTACCTATTACAGGTCACAGAAATCATGAAGGGAAAATGGGGGACTGAGGACACTCCGGCACATGACTGTTTATGTAACTGTGACTTTTAAGTTTTATTTGCTGCTTTTGATATAAAAAGGAGTTAAGGTAGGCCTTTGTGTTTTTATTAAAATAATGTTTTTCTTGCAAGCGTCCCTATGGGAAAATCAACACAGCTGCTGCTCTGGATGTATAATCTAATCAGATGGGGCTCTAAGTGCTTTTTAGGGCTGGAGCCTGTGGGATGTCAGTCCACAGTGTGCCCAGCTTCTCTGAGTTAGTCCTACAGCACATACATCCACGTGGTCTGATGGGTGTGGGAATCCACAAAGGTTGTTCAGCCCAGCAAAATGACATTCACTCTTTATTTGAAATACTGAAAAAAAAAAATAGCCTGCATACAAAAGGGGTAGTTTGTAGGCAGCTAGACTGAGCAATTATATAGGATATCATAGAAGAGACTTCCCAGATACAACTGCCATTTTTAGGCCTGTGCGTGCTGCTTTGTATGGTGCCTGGTTGTGAAATCAGCAAGGGTTTGTGTGAAGCTGGCACCTGGGGGCAATGTGAATTAGAAAGCAATGTGATACTAGCAGGTGATCTCTCGTAATTATTTTTTACCATTGCTAAAATGATGTACTTATGCAGTGTACATAGTTTACCTACTGATTCAGTCCTTAGTTACTTCATTCTTTTCTCCTCTGTATTATCTCGTCTGCTCTAAATTCTGGTGTGACACTTTTGTGGCTGATAGTTCTTACTGAATGTGCTGTTTTCAGTTGGGGTTTAAGTTCCTCTCTTTTAACTTCATCCTGGAGCTTCTTCAGTATGGCTTCTGCTATTCTTGTTCCAGAACTAAAACTCTTCTGCCTAGAGTGGCTGGCAACTAGTCTCGGGCAAATTTCAAGGCTTCTGTGCCAGTGGTACTGACTGGGTTTGGCTGAAGGACGTGAGCATCTTGTATTCCAGTTCTAAAGGGTGTGAGCTGGCTGACTGTTGGAGAGACATTGTGGACCTGTGTTCTTTTCTTGAACATGCAGCCATCGTGAAACTCCTCTTATTTGGTTATGATGCTAATGGTAACAGGCACCTGTTACCTGGGTTACAGCACCTGTAAAAAGAGGGGATTCTGAAATGGACTGCCCAAAGAACGAATTTTGGCCTGTGGCCTGATCCCTAATTCTTGTTTGAGGGTTCTAAGAAAGCAAGCAGGAGGAAATAGGACATGGGAAGCCATCCTGTCTGTGTCGGCTCTTCCTTGTCCATGGCTAGTTAAATGCCTTTACAGTTGTCCATGCCTTCTTGGTTGTCAGCTGTTGCTTCTCTTCATTCACTCCCCTTTTCTTGCTATTCTTGATAAAAGTCACACAAGGCTCAGTTCTAGGTTGCCCAGGTGTTGTCTCTGCTTTATTTTTGATGCATCTTCCTATTTACTTGGCCTTAAACGGATTGCTCATCTGAGTCAGTCTGTGTTTCCTCAGAACTCCTTATGGATGGCTTACTGCTTCATTTAAGTTTAATGCATACTTTAAAATTCTTCAGGTATCTTTGCAGGGCTCTTCAGGTCCCTAGTGTAAACCTATCACTTAATCCTAGCTCTTTCAGTAGGCCTAGTTACAGTGTTTAGTATAAGGTAATACAGAGAATGGTTTAAGATAGGCCTTAGAGATGAAATAAACTGTTGGGGCAACAAATTAGGAAGATGACCTGGGTGCCAAATAGCCAACAAATGCAATTACACCTTTATTTAGATTGACACAAACTTGAATGATAGTGTCTGAAATCCTGTATAGATCAGGATATTTTATATCAAGATAATAAAAATGAGTTTTTTTCTCCTATCCCTTTAAATCCTGATCCTGTAGATTCCCAGATTTTTCTTGAATTATAATTGCTGAAGTTAGGGCAATCTTACCTAATTTAGTTCATCAGCAATTTTCCTGTGCGCATTTCTTTTGAAATTATTTGACTTCTACCTACTTTTATATTTGTTTTGATTTTAATTCTGTAATCCCGTAATTACAATTTCCATATGTTTCACATCACTGTAGCATATGGATTTGCAATGTTAATTCTATATTGAAGTTCTTTAATTTACTCATTGCACGTCACGATTAAAGTGAAATTTTGTCCCTCTTAGCATGGAAATTTAGACTTCTTGGAGTGGCTTCCTTAGCTGTAACCTCTTCCCAGATAATCTGCGGTGGTCCAGATGGTGTTCTTTCAGTCATGTTTTCACTGCCCATGTCTGTTGCTCAGTGCCATAACTGGAGACCCTTCCCTTTTTTCATGTGCTGCACAGACTGTTTCTAGATCTAGCCTACTACATTCATATTTCTCCACTCCCAAGTCCTGTGAAGTGGAACTGTGGATCATCTCATACTTGCCACTTTCAGGAATGGTATGGGTACGTTATGTTGGGTACAGTTAAAGTTTCCAACATTTGATTTGGGTGGCCCACTATATATATCAACCAACGTGTTTGTCTTTTTCAGTTTTCAGATGAAAGTAGTTTGTGCAAGTTAGTATTTATATTTCTGTTGATATCAGGGTCAAATTCTAATCACCACTTGAACAACTCACAAAGTGAAATATCATGCTTTGGGATCAATAAGATTTGTCTGTCAAACTGATCTCTTGAAGAGGAAACAGAACTTCCCTGTATTTGAAAACAAGCAGATGAGCGGTCGAGCAAGGAAAACTGGCACTTCTTGAAACAGTGCTTCTGCACACAGTTGTGGCTTTGCCAGAGATTGTTTGATATTGGTGCCTTTTGTCATTGCCGACAGGAGTTGGAAGTACTTGTGTGAGGCTCCTGGGTGCTGTGTGATAAGGTAGTCCTGAAGCATGCGGGACACCTGTAACTTCCTCTAGCCTCTGCCTGTGGTAATGGTTTGGGAAGTGACTCTTCTTCTAGAACTACCATGGAAATTAGGAGAGAGAGGCACTGGCAAGTCTTGACTCTTGAATGATGTTGAGAAGAGGCAATCTGATGAGCGGTTACTTGGTAAAAGCTGGTGAGATTCCCAGCCAGGTCTTGTTCCAAATGAAGTCAGTGAGAATTTGCCCCTAACTCTAAAGTTACCTTTTCCTACTTTGCAAATTCCAAACTGTTTCTTACCCGTGTTTAGCATTTCAGGCTGCAGTGGAAATGAAATGCCAGTAGCTTAATGTTCATAAGTAATTCAGTAATAACAAACTATGGTGTGGTTATGGTGGAGAGAAGAAATTTATTTGTGGTATTACATTTCTATTCCTAGCTTTCAAGGACTTCTCACTGCAGCACCTTAGCGGTGTCGTGAGAGAAGGAAAAAACATGTCCTGCAGATCTTCTGCCACAGCTGAAGTTTCTTGACAGACACATGGTTAGTGGCTCCTGTTTCAGACAAACCTGGTCTGGGTGTCCCATGAACCTTCAGAGTGCTGAGGGAAGAGTTTATGTGATTTGAAATCATAGGAAAGTTGTTGGATTGGGCTGATTTCTCCTGCAGTTCTCAAGCTTGTTCAAACCCACAGGTTCACAACTCAATGTAAATTACAGTCCTGCCCTGAAGGCCTGGAATGGCAACTTTGCTTAGAAATGAAATGCCAGGCTTCACCATTGTGCTTCTGAACCAGTTCACTACTGCTTAAAAGGAGGCTTGGCTGAGCTCATGATGAGACACTGATGCTGGCTTTTTCAGCATTAACCTTACAGCCTTAAAATACAGTAGACTTCGTGCTGCAGCAACCGAGGGAGTTACTGGGAAGAGGAAAATTAGAGCCGTGTCAGCAGTCAGAGGTCTGGCTTCCGGGTACAGAGGGAAACTGCACTGGTGGGGGGAAAAAAAAAAACCCAACCAGAAATCCGGCTGGCTTTTGGGATAGAGATATGCTGCAAAGGAAATTTGCCCTTTGTTGCAGGGACCACTTGGCGATTTGGGAGCGCCCAAGTGGTTGCAGGTAGAGTAGCGACGGGAGGGGGAGCTCTCACTGCAGGACCCAAAAAGGTGGGAAGTCCCGGACCTGGTGGCAAGCCTGTAGATGAGGAGTCCTGCACCCCTGCTGCTCCCTGACTGTAAAATGCTGGTGGCTACCCTTCGTATGGGCAAGACCAATGGAGAACGTGCACGTCTGGGAGAAGAAAGGCAATCCATGTCCCGTTCCTGTCTCTCCTGATGTTGTGAATTTATTTCTCTGGTTCCAAGCAAGTGTGTTACTGACAAAGAAAGCTGTATTCCAGCTCTGCCATAGCAAATGTAGTGCCTTTCCTCCCCTACTTACCATCAACTTCAAACACCAGCGTCCTGTTCCTTGGCTACTGCGAGTATTCCCTGAGATGTCAGCTTTAGAGAGGAGGGATAGACAGTGAAAATATACGCGGGACATTACTTCTATGGTTATAGCAAAAACCAGTGCAGGTGAGGCTCAATAATTCATTTCCAGTGCTAGTAGCATGAACAAGATTGAGAGATTTGTGAAACAGTGTTATTTAACTGTTATTTTAAAGGCTGGTTGCAACTAGGAAACATCACAGTGTTAAGAAATTGAGGTACATGGCAAGGAACAGAGAAGTTTGGGGGTTCTGTAAGTTGGAGATTTCTCTAAAACAGAAACCCACATCCTCTTGTAACTATTTCCACTTAAATACCTCTTGGTATTCACTCTTCTAAGTGAAGGAACATGCAATTCTGTACCCTATTTATGGATGGGGAGCGGAGGCAGTAGGGTTCACGGGGGAGAAGAGGGGTTGTTTTAACAGTCAGATGGATTTAAGCGGTAGGATGCGATCTAGCTCTGTCTCAAGCTGTGTAGCAGTGTCAACTCTAGGCTGTCCCAGAGGATATGCCCTGCTGAGTTTAGGTAAAGTGCCAGTAAGATGCTTTTTTTGGCTTCCAGCCAGAACTTGCTAGCACCTGGATTGAGTGGATGGATCTCTCATCTGAGTGCACCCAGCCGTACAGGCATTCCTCAAGCTACTTTTTAATGTTCACAGGGTGAAAAGGAACCCCATTCAGTTGTCCTTGAACCCGCATAAGTGCTAGCTTAACTGATTAGCATCTATCTTCTTCATTTGAATGTGCATGGTATTGGCCTTTATGTGCATGTTATTGTTAATCTTGCTGTGTCTGTGGTGTTAATTTGGATATCAAAATAATTTTAGGTAAGTGTTTTGGGTTTTGCTTGGCTTTTGTTTGTTTTGAATAGGAAAGATGCTAGCCCTTTTCTGCTTGAATTCCTAACCTAAGGTAACCGAGTGGTTTTGTTGTGGGCTCTTAAAACATTGGTGAATTTTTTTTCAAAGGGTTTTGAGTAAAAGGAACTTACTGTGAGGTACTATTCCTCATATTCTGTATAACATTAAAAAAAATCTTTGCTTTCAGATTGTGTGTTGGTATCTGTACACTCATGCTACATTTGGCTGGGTTTTTCCTCCCTAAATTCATTGGATCAAAGCAATAATATAAATCTAAGTTTTTATTCATCAACTTCTCCGAGTTTTGTAATTTGCTGGAATTAAATAGGGAATCTGGGAGTAAGACGTGATCATAGATACCGTACATATCATGCAGGCTTATTTCCAGAACGACAGTGGAGGGTTATATTAAATCCTTTTGTTTTGCTGTAGTATGATTACAAAGATTCTTTTGTAGCTTGGGACATTAAGTCTGAAAGCAAGAAATGAGAGAGGTATCTGGCAAGAGAAGATAACATGAATTTAATTCTAGGATTGCCATTGTTCCTAACTACATTCTGATTGGCCAGCAAGATCTGCAAAAAAAGTCTTGATCATGTCTTTGAAATGACTTGATCATGACTTTGAAAACACATCAGGAAGAAGAGCAATCCAGGGTCATGGTGCTTTAAACACTGTCAGTTAGGTCTCAGGAAAGACTGGATGTGTTGCGGTTACTGAAGAGGAGAAAATGTAACTAACTAACTGCATTGAGATGAACACTTTTTTTCCCATTTTCTTTTTTTTTTTTTTTTTCCTTTTCAGCTAAACTAAGTTCAGTTTAGGATGGTCTTTAAAACTGTAACGTTAATGAAGAGTGACAAGCAGGTAGTGTCTACATAAGAGGGAAAAACCCCAAAGATTAGTTTTGTGTGTATGATATTCCTTTCCCAAATAGCTGGAGAGATGAGTGCTTTTAGCGTGCATTTGTGTATTAGTGATTTCAGCTATTCAGGAATTAATTGTCTATTACAGGTACAAATTTTATTTTATTTTAGATAGGGGTCACTGCAGGATTGGGCTGAGATTTAAAGTTGCTGGAAGAAACTACTTTGAGTAGCTACACACCTCATCTGCTTCTGAAGGCTTGCCTGTGCTAGCTGTATGAAGACAGCAGCATCTAGTAGTTTCTGGGCCTGTTAAATGCCTGCTTTATACCACAGAGTTCATAGTATTTTGCAGGATGTACCGACTATACTGATAATGAAATACTTACAGTGTATGAATGTGTATTATGTATGTTTGTATTGGTGCAGTGTTGGCTGTTTTAGTTATGCTGAGTGCAAGGCGATAGGCTTGTCATGATTTTGTCTTCAAAGAAAGACTTAGTCATTTTCAGAATACTTTTTCCTGGTCACTCAATCCAGGCCAATGCTGAGTCCATGCACTTTAGGGGTGTGTTAGGTGGCTATTCAGGAGGGTCATGCAGAGGCCAGGTGTACTTCAAGCTGGAAGTTATTTTATGCAGATTTGGGAATAATACTGTTGTTCTTGGATCCACACAGATGGTACCAGACAGGAAGAAGTGGAAGGTGAACTCAGTGAAGAAGAACGCTGGTTTGGAAACTCTTCAGAAACTCCTTCAGAAGCATCATATGGAGAAGTCCAGGAGAACTTCAAGTTGTCTCTTGAGGACAGAATCCAAGAGCAGTCCACCTCCCCAGATACTTCTTTGGGAAGTGCAACTCCAAGCAGCAACGCAGCGGAGCTGGGGTCCATTGAAAATGAGGCACTAAGAGACACATTACAGAGCAAAGAGCACCTTTCTCCTGATGTGTCAACTCTGTGTGAAGAAGAACCTCCTGGTCCAAATAAGCCCCTGAGTAGTAACCTGAGGCGGCTGCTGGAGGCTGGCTCCCTCAAGCTGGATGCTGCTGTTACAGTCAATGGCAGAGTCGAGTCTCCCGTAAATCTTGGCTCAAATCTCTCCTTTTCTCCACCTACTCATCATGCCCAGCAGCTAAGTGTTCTTGCCAGAAAGCTTGCTGAGAAACAGGAGCAAAGTGACCAATACAATGCAAGTAGTCACTTTATATGGAATCAAGGTAAGTGGTTGCCAAACTCAACCACCACCTGTGGTTTGTCCCCTGATTCAGCTATCCTGAAACTGAAAGCTGCAGCCAATGCCGTTCTGCAGGACAAATCTCTTTCAAGGACTGAAGACACTGTAAGATTCGAATCATTTTCATCACCTTTTAGTTCTCAGTCAGCCAGCTCCACTTTAGCAGCTTTATCTAAGAAAGTGAGTGAAAGAAGCATGACACCTGGGCAGGAGCACCTGCCTCCAGCTAGTTCTTTCCTTTCTCTGGCTTCCATGACCTCTTCAGCTGCCCTTCTCAAGGAGGTTGCTGCAAGGGCTGCAGGCACCCTGTTGGCTGAGAAGAAGAAATCACTGGTTGCTGAGGATCCCCTGCAGCTTTCAGAGATGAAGCAAGAGAAAGCAACTCCACCACAGTCTTTGGAGTTGCTGTTACTGCCAGTTCCTAAGGGAAGAGCATCCAAACCCACTAGTACAGGTATGGATACGGTTTGAGCCACTATGTAGAATGTATTTGTTTTGCTATAGGCTTATATAACATCTCTTCAGTGGGTCTGGATTTGGTTTGATTCCATGTATTATGAGAATAAGAAATAGGTACTTTAGGTAAACAATAGAAAACCTTTTAAAAATACCCCTTGAGACCGAACTGTCACAAATGTTACCATATTTGAAAGATATGAGTGTACAGTTCAGTACTTATTATTATTCCATACAATGGTATTTCTCCCTCTTACCAAGTTCAGAATAAGTCCACAAAAAATACTTAATGGAGAAGATCAAAGAATCCCTGTTAGGGAGCTCACGGTATCAGTGAGCATGTACAGAATTAGTGCTTTTGAAATATTGGACAAGGGAGAATTCTCCCTCCTGCTGTCTCTGTCACAAATGGACTTTTGTATAATCGCTTACTACCCTGTCCTAATTTACCAGACTATGTTGTTATGTTGCCGCTTTTCATTAAATTTTTTTGCAGCAGTTTGGTATTTTACAATCCTTTGTCGTAATAAAAAAAAAAAAAAAGGCGAACTGCATTTCTCTAATTTGCTCAACAAAAACCATTTTATGCTTCTGACTTCCCTTCACCAGTTCTAGCTGTCAGCAGTCAAGGAATCAGACTTGTAGGAAATAAGGAGAAAGTGTCTTGGTAACAAAAGCTTTCAAGAACTGGCAAGCCGTGCAGGCAAATTTAAATGCTCCATCTCAAAAATCAGGGAAAATAAGGTTTCTTTCATCTCTTTTTATAGAAAGTTCCCATCATGGATTCATATTTCTGGTAGAACATACAGCTCCAGGTGTCATCAGTGCTGTTCCTGGAGTGATGTTCTGCTGCAGAGGGGAAGGAAGCATGTCAGCTATCTTCACAAGACACACTAGGTGGTTCAGTATATCAGAGCTCTATTAGACCAAGTTTTATCAGGAATACTGGCTTGGCTGTACAGGTGTAGAAAGCCAGCGTACAGACATGAAGCCTGACATGGATGTTGTGTAATTGTGCTGCCATTTTTCTGACCTAACCTTTTTGTTTAGGGGTATTATGATGTCTGCTCTGACCCTGTGCAGCTCTTGGTTAAAACTCATAGGGTAGAAGCTATTGGATGGTCAGCAATTCTCATTCCCTCCTTGGAAGTGGAGGAGGAGGGATGCGATGAGGTGCCAGGTTTCTTTGCTCTGAGTTGCGTGCATTCTACAAATGCTTTGCTGCCTGTATTTTGCCAAGGCAATTAAACTGGCAGACTATTCTTGGCATGGGTCTGGCCTAAGGTTTTCATTAGTTTAGAGGAAGTTCTTTTTGGAGTAATGTAAGCGAAACCAAGAAAAAGTTTTCGTGTGGGAAGAGGAGTGCACACACTGGCTACACCAGTGTGACAGTGCGCATTAATGTAATGTAACTTTTCCCGTGAAGACTGGCCTTCATATAAGAAAGGCAGTAATGTATAGAAAAGGAGTAAGATTAAAATTATTTGAAGTTATTAGTTTATGTCCTCCCGGAGAAAATACTGTTCACATCACAAGTTTTTACTGGTTATAGTAAAATCATGGTTCTGTGTTTGACCAAGAAACTGTGGGATTTGTCTGTGCAGCTTATACTAGGGGAGTGCTCTGCACCAGCACGCGCGTGTGCTGGTAGTATTGGCACTTTATGAAGTACCTCTGATGCAGCGAATTCCTAGCAACTATTCTATACAGCGTACTGTGCTGCTAAAAGATAACAATGGGACCTGACTGCCTCGGGTCCTTGGTAACCAAGGAACAACTATTCATTTTTTATATTACATGGGACTAGTACCCCAGGAGGAAGGGTGTTTCCTTTCAGTTAATACACACAGGGCCAATTCCGGTTGGCATCCAAGCAAACTTTAGAGTGTAATGTTCATAACAAAAGTTCTTTAAGTCCGTTTTCTATATGCTGTTAAGTTTTTCTAACTTTTCTAACTAATTAACCGACTGAAAATAAAAAGGAAGCTGTTGGTTAGCAAATCTGGATGCTGATTATGGAAAGCCTTGATTCCTTCAGTCATGGAGAAATGCAGCTTGCAAAAAGAGGTTGTTGTTTAGTGACCTTTGATTGAAGACTGCTTCTTGTAAAAGTTGAGTAGGGCAGCTGAGTGTGTATATTTGCCATAAAAATAAATGTCACACGTTCCTGATTCCTTTTGCACCTTATGACCTTATGGCACTAAAAGCAAACTATAGTATTTAATTTTATAATGTTTTATCTTTTTGTGTCTGTCTGATTGCTCCTTGAGATTTTGTCATGTTCCCAGAGAGAGACATCTTTTCCCAGTAGACATAGCTTGAGAGGTTTGGGGTTTTTTCCCCTCTCATACCTTGAACTTTGAAGGCACTGATGAGTTTGCTTTGTTGTTACGTATCTGGTTCACTTAACCACCAGCAACATCTAGCTTTGGTTATGAGATACTCAGTGAGATTAATTAGTTGTTGACAAGTAAGGAACAGCAAAGATGGAGGCTGTTTAAAGAGGAAGAAGTTAATAAAAAGAGTATGCCTGCTCTTCTTTTGTCCACTGTGTTGAGCTGTTTGCTCAGAATTCTTTCAAGCAGGAAGCTGGAGCCATGGCTTATCAGAGCATAGTCACCTCTGAAACAGCATGTCAGGTTTGGTGGACCTAATCATTACTTGCATAGGTTGTGGTGCATTGCTACAGAAAAGACTAACTTTTCTATCAGTCTGTTAATATTGCCAGTTTTATAAAATGCTCACGCACTTGGCAGGAAACTTAAAAGGAAGCCTGGAATTTGTGTTAAAGTTCTGATGTTTTAGAACGAGTGTGGGTGACAGACCCTTCTTTTACTGAATGTTTGTTTGGTGTAACTTTTTGCCTGCAATGCTTGTGATTTTGTTCCTAAAGCTTCTTTGGGAAGCACTGGCTGATTCTCTCCTCCCTGGAGTCACTTTTTCCAACCAATTGACAATGACATAAAATAGACATTAATATAAAGGTAGGACAGCTGAAGCCTGTGATTTTCTTTCTTATGCTGAGGTTTATGTAGTACAGTGAAGAGCTAACATGGTTCAGCTTTGGAGAGCAATGACATAATTCCAGTGTACCATTAGTTGTCATTGTTATTGGTGAAGTCACATGCATTCAGTCCAGTTCTTTGCATGTTTTGTAATGTGCTAAATTACTACTGATCCATCTTGTTTGCAGATTTATTTTTAATGGGGTGGAAAACAGGTAATAGCTTGCTGCACAATTCTTTTCTGGATCCTTTGTGATGGTAACCAGAGGCTGGAGAAAAGATATGATAGAAGGAAAAGAAATTATTGGTAATATTTTTTTTCTGTGCTTTGTCTTTCTCCTGCCTTTTGTGAAGAAGTAAGTAAAGATATTTAAAAACTGAAACACAAGCAATTATAGCATTGGCTTTGGCTTACCTCTCTTTGGAGGTGCAGAGAGGAGAACAGTTTGATAACATGTTGAATGTGATAGAATATTTCATGAGGAGATTTTCTGTACTTGCAGAAGTGGATGCTTTGGCAACGCGTCCTTTTTTGTACTTACATAATGACTACCTAATCAGTTGAATTACAGTGTTTTTGTTTCCTACCTAATAGCAAGAATGATATTTTAGGATATGACAAACGTTTCTGGAGGTTTTTATCACTTAGTTCCTCATAAAGGGAATTTGATGTTTGCTATATCCTTATCAGTAGGAAATAACAGATAATAATGAGTTTAAAAATTCTGAGAGGCTTTCTAAGTAGCAGGATGCACATTACTGAGCTCTGGAGATTTGAAAATAGTCTGTCTTTTACAGTCAGGAAAAAGGCTTTCAGTTCCATAGTAACAGGTAGTACTAGGTCTTTCTTTATAATAAGCAGAAGAAATTGTGGTGAGGATGAATGGATGGTTAGTTGTGTGAAGTGATCAGCAAGGAATTTCTCTTTCCTTCAACCTTGCGATGGTTCCACACTCAGTACACTAATCATATTTGCCTGATAAATGCCACCAAATCCTTTTCTTATCTTAGGTGAATTGGGCAGTAAAGCAGAGTGCAAACATTTAGGAAGGCGGTAGATTTAAAGCCCTGGCATCTAGAGAAGAAGAAGGAAACCCACAAGCCAGAGACCTCTGATGGCAGAATCATCTGCTTGAGCCATAACTGAACAATTTCAACAGCAGGGGTTCTGAATTCACTCATTTCTGTAGTTAAGTGTATCTGATACACAATACCAGCATGCTTTTCAGTTAAGTTGTGGGTTGTTCTATACTTTATATCCCGCTCCCCTGCTGGCTAACCATCAGATATGGAAATGGATCTGTTTTTTAACAATTAAGCATATTTCCCATACCCTACTATGACCGGCCTTTGCTAGGAAATGAAGCTGTGAAGTGATGATTATGAGAGACATCCATCTCAGTTCACTTAAATTATAAGGAACATTAGGACCAGGTGAGATAGAGTAGCATCCCCTACTGATTAGCCAAAGGGTGTTTGGTACATTAACCTTTATAAATTATGATGACCTTTCTTAGTGGGAGATTAACTAGATTAAGGGGAAAAGGGATATGTGGGCCGGGGGGGGAACTGAAATTTCTGGTACATGTTGTTGTTTAACTGATGTATCTCTTTGCAGATCAAATTCTAGCATTGAAAAATGGTATCTTGAGTATGTTTACAAGGGGAAAGTACTCGACAAGTGGCTGTAAAGGATCCTTTCTTTTTCTTCCCCCTTCTGCTAAGCCTCAGAAGAAGAAGGAGGAAAACCTTTCCAGTGTCCGATCTGTGGTTTGGTTATCAAGAGGAAGAGTTACTGGAAACGGCACATGGTGATTCATACAGGTTTGAAAAGTCATCAGTGTCCGCTCTGTCCATTTCGCTGTGCACGCAAGGACAATCTCAAATCACACATGAAGGTAAGGGGAGTGTGTAATTACTGACAATCAAAACACTTGAATCATCAATCAAAAAAATGACAGTATAACAAACCTATTTCATCTGCATTTGCAAGAACAAAATTTCTGTAGTTGTACTACTAATGGTGCCTTTATTTAAACAACGAGACCATAAAAAGAGAAAGAAATAACTTTTTTCATTTGCCTGCCTTTCTGTTTTATGCAATATAGAAACTGCCTTGTGTTTTGTCAACTTGGTGTAGCACAAGCTGTCTGTGACTGATTTAGTTCTGGACCTGGAACCACCAGAAGCAGGGATGTTAGCTGAGATGTGACACCATGCAAACACAGCAGTGCTGCTTTTCAGGGTACCAGCTGGTATCCCTGCATGCCATCACATCACACTAAGTGGGCACACCCACCTGGCCAGCACTAGCAGGGGACCTCTCCGTAGCTATCTACAGTCACGCCTGCAGTTTTAACTTTTGTCTTGCTTTAGTTTTTAACTGCAGACACTTCAGCGGTGAAGCATCCAAACCAAAGCGAATGACAGAATATACTGTAACGTTTTGTTTTCAAGTGTTTCCGTGACATCTAATGCATGGTTTTAACTCAGCCTAATTTTCAGGCTCAAACTGAAGGTGACCTTTTGAAGAAAGCCACATCTGTGGTGATACAGAAAAATATAAAAACGTAAAGAAACTCTGTCTGCTTAGCTGAAGTACTGCATGATTGCAACATACAAAGGGCCTGGTCTTGCAAGCTGTAGGATGTGCTTGGTAAAGTAAAAATGATACCTGTCCCTTTAGCCCATGGGTGAAGAAGCTGCAGTGCAAAGTGTTTCCCTTGTTAATACAGTTGAGTTTTATAATAACAGTAAAATGTTTTTAGACAACTGTGTTTAACAGAGTACCAGACTGGTGTGGAAGGGGTCAGAAAGGCCTGTTCAGCTTTTCTGTTATGCTACTGCAGAATCTGAGATTACTAGCCAGGAATCTAACCTTGCTTACACCCAAATAAATATTCACTGCAGGGGAAATGATTCAGATGATTCCACTGATCACAGCAGCAGATCTTGCTGTATTTCAGGTCATTGCTAGGTCTAAAATTATCCCCCTAAGGTCAGAAGGCTCATCCCTTAATACTCCTCCTATGGATCAGTGCGCTCTTCCCAGGCATCCTTGGTGTATCATGCTAATCCTTATGAGGTACAAGTAGATTTGGTGTTTATGGCTATTTCTTTTAGGTCTTGATGCTCTGTCTTGACTAGAGAGAGGACAGGTGGCCATCCAGAGTAGAATATGAGTGAAAAGAATGGGAACACAGTATGATAAGAAAGATTTTTTGTTTGTTTGTTTGTTTTTGGTTGTTGACAGCCTGCACAGAAGCATGCATCACCTGAAAGCTTGCTATTCCCCGGCAAAGACCTATTCTGTCCCCTGGTTTGTAAAGGACACCCCTATTATTCCATACAGAACTTCTTGTTCTCTGCTTTTTTTGTAATTCTAATTTGCAGGTTGAGGGCCTATCCCTTCACCTATGGTGATTTCCATTGGAGGTCACAGGTAGAATGTTGGAGAAAATTAGGTACTCTTTGGATGTCTCTGTGTGCTATCCAATTCATGGCTGTCTGAAGCCCTTGTATTCCTTTCTGCTCCCCACCTAACATAAACCCCTTCATTACTTGAGCCCATGTCATCTTAAAACAGCCCCCTTGTACAAACATGTAGTGTGTAGCGTTAATTATTTGGTAATATAGTAATTATTACCAAGTAACGATCAGTTAGACATCATCAAGGTCAGAATCAGGCCCAGAGCTGTTTGACAGAAAGTAAGAGATTACAGCTCCCTTTAGCCTTACTATGGAGATGAGATCTGAAGTCTTCTCAGTCAATGCAGTCCAGTCGTGTAGGTCATGATGGACTCTGTGGTCTTTGCCAGTAAAACTGCTCTCTATTTAAGATGAAGATGTCTTACAAAACCAGATGGCCTGTATTTGGCCTCTTGTCCTTGTTATAGTCTTACGGATAGATGTAAAGAATCACAGGCACAAGAATCTGAAAGGTGATGTTTTACCTTAATTTCAATGGGTTTCATATACTTCTCTCAACTGAGTAAGCCATTTGTAAAAAATATTTTCTATCGCATCAGAATGAAGCTGTTAAATGAGGTCGTGTTAGTCATGTGTACAACAGTGTCAGACATAATTTGAATTCCCTTTGGTGAAAGTATAAATTGATAACAAGATTAAAAATAAAAAAATACCAGATTTCTCTTCTCATTATAAAAAAGTGCTGCTTTTAAATCTGTATGTAAATAAATATGAGATTGTAATAAATGACACATATATAAGCCAAGAGCGTTCAAAATGGAATGAGTACATACAGCTGGAAGCTACTTAGGATGCAGCATTCTGGTTATGCCAGTTGGACGTTTCAGTTCTCTCCATTGTCCTAGGATCCTTTGGGAGCTACCTGGCCTTATCTCCTTCCTGGCAGGCAACCCACAAAGGTAGAGTTGTGTCTAGCTCTCCACCTCCCTCTCTCTCTCCCTTCATGAGTCAACTGCAGCTACAGGTGAAGACAAGCTTTTCTAAACCAAAAAGGTTACTCAAAATGAGGATACTAGGCTGCTGTCTGTCGTTTATTGTAAGTCAATTTTTATTCTGTCACAAGCCAAGCTTTTTACTTCATGTTGCTCTTTGGTTTTGGGGTTTTATGTTCTATTGATAAGACAAAACGTAAGACACTGGTTGAGGTGTCTTGACAGCTGCAGTCCTCCAAAATCTAATACTGTTGTCTTCGTTTCCTCCTAGGCAGCATAGCCATGAGCTGAAGCGCCTCCTCTTTCTTTAATAGGTTCTTGTAGGCATTTGCCATTGAAACTGGTTATTTAGAGATTTAATTTCCATGAGAGGTTTGTGTATGTCCATTGTGTGGACATCTTATTGTGTGTATCTTCAGGTTAACGAATAATAACTATATAATATAAATACTGTGTAATTTTGTGGTAAATATAACATGTCAAACTGATTGACAACACTGCCAACATTTTTGATGTCTTGTGCTCTGCCAGAGAAAATCTTCAATAAAGAGCTGGATTGTTTCCAGCCCTGACCCGTATTCAGATCTACATGTGCTACCCACCATGTTGATGAAGTGTTCTTCCAGTAAGGGCACTTTGCCAGGACCAACTCACAACTGGAGGCGAGGAAGTGAAAGGCAAGAAGGGAAGCAGAAGGAAAGTTTCCACACAGACACACAATGAACAGGGGAGGCCGAGCAGACTGCCTTTTAAGGCACACAGTGTTATCTATAATTGTCATGTTGCCTTTAGATCCCACAGCGATAGGCACCTTTAGAAAAAATCCTAAAATAGTCACAGCACAGAATTTTATTAGTCTGTTTTGGAGACAAGTTACAGTACATGCATAACCAGAAGTTTTAGCCCTTATTCCCAGGAATCTGTCAGTAGCATCTCAGGACTTGATTCTGATACCATAGCGTAGTTCCCAGGGGTGCTGAGAGTACTGAAAATGAAGCTGGACAAAATGAATGGGCAAATGAGAGAGGTGTCTTGTCCAAGCAGGCAGCAAGGGTTGTGCTTAAGCGTCTCTGTTAATGTAAACATATATTCAGTTAGAATATATTGTTTTCTTCTTGAGAGAGAGAGTATTTTATGTACTACTTCTGCAGAAAGCAACAGAAAGGGGTGGCATAATTCAGCAAGATGTATTCAGGGTTCTCTGTTGTTCCTGGTAGGGAAGTAGGGATTAAATTTACCTCAGAGCCATACCACAAGCATCAGTCAGACTTTGGCCACTTGGTGCCTTTAGCTCATGCACATACCTTCCTCTGCAATTGGTGGACGGATAGGCTGTGAGATCATACAGATATGTTCCAAGAAAGCAACAGGATATTAGCCTGAACACTTGGAAGGGGCAATGAGGAAGAGGAGCATATGGCCAAAAATAATATCTATAGATGTTCCTTATGCTATATAGACACAAGGCAGAAAAGGGTGAGCCAGCTCTTGTAACAGTGAAAAAAGTCTGGCATTGTGAACACATGCTAAAGCCTGATGGTTTGACAGAAAATGAAGAAAGGGAAGATTAAGTTTAACAGAAAATTTAGATGCAATGGCAAGCAGGTCATGTGATGCTCAACCACAGGATCCTCCTGCTTTTCTGTTGCTTGTGAAGAGGGACCATGTAGTGAGATGTCAGATCAATATTCCTGTGTAATATGAAGAGGGTTATAATCGACCTCCTGACTAGGGAGAGGCTATTAATTATGTGGTAGTGGGAGTAAGGAAAGGCCCCGAAGAATGCAGCCAGGTGCTCACTACCCTGTGGTGATTTGCTTTTCCCTCTTTCTTCCTTAGCTCGGCTCAGACAACTGAATAAGCATTCCTGATCCATTTTGGTGAAGTATAGGACAGGTTATGTTAAAGCGTCTTCATCACATTGGGAGGAGGAGGTTGAGTTTCATGGGAAAGTTTTTTGTTTAGTTTGGTGTAAGCTAACCTTAAAAAGTCCTGGGAGGCACCTGTGATTCCATGACCTCCCCTCAGTGAGGGAGGTAATGTAAACTTGAACAGCTTTTCAATAAGTGAAATCCTTGCCCTGAGTCTGACAGGTACCACAAGTGACCTCAAATATCTGCCTTTTAATTTTGTTACTTTTCACATATGGGACAAGGGATAAGACGGGGTATGCATTGATACCCTAAATCTTAAAGAAAAAAACCTTTTTTTTTTTTTTTTTTTTGAACAGCTGGTCCAGTCCAGCCTGTCCTGCAGAGAGGTTTGGTTTTTTTTCTCCCTTTGCTTTCAAGCAAAGCAAGGAAGTAGTTTCAAAAAGAAAATACTGTATAAATAATGTATGTGTCCTGAGGGGAAGGATCATATCAAAACTAGCATTGTAGCACCAAACTTTTGGAAGTGCAATATATTAAAAATGAGGCAACTTGTCAGAAAAGATCATGAAATAAAAAAGCAGAGGGCATGTGACAGATGCAAAATGGAGACCTCTCAAGTGTACTCAAATGCAGTCACAGAAGGCATTTTACTAAAAGAAATTTTAAATAAACAAAATCAAAAAGAAAACAGAAAAAATCAGCAGGTAGACAAGTATGGCCAAATGGCCAGGTTTTAGTAGTTGTTGGTTGTAGTAGTTGCCTAAACAGCCACCCCTCCTGGAAATGTTAATCCACTTGAAAGTCAGTGAGAAACTAAAACCTGTAGTAGGCAAAGAAAAAAAGAAGCAAATATAGCAGTGAATGGATTCAGCCCTCAACCCCTTATGTTCTGACTTTGCTTAGGGATGAAGGTTGTCATAAAAAAACCCATTTCCTCTTATTCTGAGTGTTTTAAAAAATGATAACCAAAAATCCCTGTTAAGTCCTACAAAAGAAAGGTGAATGCCAATCGTTCCCTTCCTGTGCCTCATAACTAGAAGGCAGTCTGTGCAAAGTGTTATCTCAACTTGAGGGACGGGGAAAAGATTTACCTCACCAGTACTGGCCTGTGTCACTGTTTCCCTCAACTCTACTCTGCACTGTACCCTGTTAGGTGGGGTCACATGTGTTTGTAACCGTAGTATATCTGTACAGGCCAACCTGTGCTTCCCATGACTTAAATTGGCTGATGAATCAATAGGGATGTTGCTTTTAAGTATGAGAAGATGATTTAAGAAAGTGCTTATGATGCCAGAAATGCTAGTATGTAAAGAAAAAACATAACAGAAAAAACCCCGCAGTGATACCAATGATGTGATATGATAGGGACATGTGGTTTCTGTAAAAGAAAATCATGTATTCTTCTACTAAGATGTTTCGAGCATGTCAGGAAAATCATGGACTTGAGAATTGGCTGAAATTTATTTGGTCTTTAAAAAAAGCCTTTGGCAAAGCTTCTCACTGAGAAGCTGCCAAATAAATTAAACGATGTGATGTACTATGGCAAATTAAGAAATTCACCGAGAGACAGTAAAACAAAGAGTAGGAAGGAATTAGCACTTTTAAGCATGACAAAAGGCTAACGGAGGGGTGTTCCATTACTAAGAGTGGGATTGTGCATACTTTAGCAAATGTGATCTGCACAAAGTGATGACTGGGTAAGAGAACTGTAGACGATACAACCTTATGTGCATGAATCCAGATTAGAGAAGGCAAAGCTTGAAAGGGAATGAAAAGAGGCTGGCTGACAGATAAAGAAGGGGACAAATGAAGTTACTGTTGACAAATACAAGGTACTGCACCTTGGAAACAAGAGTCTAATAATGCACCTGGCTGTCTGATATAATGGACTGTAACTACTCATGGAAAATATCTGGGTATCATTGTAGACAGTTCAATGAAAACCTTTCCTTGGCATGTGCAGCAGTGGTTAAGAAGTACATTAGATAGGTGAGTGTCTGTAGACTAAAACAGAAATAACACTGAAAATGCCATTATTAACGTATGGTATGCTGTCTCTTATGATATCAACGTCTGGTCACTGCATCAAAAAGACCTATCAGAAGTAGAAAGAATTTTAAAAGCTGGCAATGAAAATGATCAGTGGGATGGCAAGAACTCCCTTTGAAGAAAGAAGCTGAAAAGAATGGGACTGCCAGGTGTAGAGGTGTGATCAAAATAACGCATGTTATAGAGAAGATGAACCGAACTGCCTTTTTTTTTTTCTTTCATGTAATGTGAGAATGAGGAGGCAGCAAGAGGAACTGAAAGAAACAAAACAAAAAAAAAATTAACCAATAGATAATTTGTACCCGAGTCCTCAAACTAGGCCTAACATTGTATAGTTCTGTTCTGGAGTGTATATTTCTACTGAAAATTATTGTCTATATTGTATCAAGCACACTCTGAAAAACCTGTAGAAACACGAATTATCGTTTGAGACTGGGAAGACTGTAGGGTTAAACTAAAGCTGATACAGGTACTTTGCACAGTCAAGGGGAATATCCACAGTTAAATGCAATAAACTCAGCAGGCAGAAGTCCTTAAATGTTTCTGACATAAGTCAAACAGTAGTTTTATGGGATTTTGAAAGAACCATTCTCTGCGAGCAGGTTGTGCACTGTGGTTTGTTGCCGCATAATTCAGAGATCCAAATCTGGCAGCAGCTGGGCTCAGACTGGGACTTTGGAGAAAACCTGTCAGCTGCCCTCTTGTCTCCTCCTGCCTCTGGTTCTTGCTGGAACAGTCTAGTTGAGTCTAAAGAGGATGTCTGATGGTCTGGGTAGCATTAGCACAGTGTAGGAGCCATTCTCTGTCTCATGGAGGGAGACAGCCGCTTTTTGGGCTGTAACATTGCATGACCTGGATCTCCCCTGTGGCTTTCTGTGTAGCTCTACAGGGTTTCTTGTTTCTTATTCTGCAGTAAGTAGTTGCTGCCGTGACTTCTCCCTCCAAATAGCGTAGAATGGCAGTTTTTGGCTCTTTTAGCTGCTGTCAAATGAGAAAATAAGGGATAGTTTTTCCTTTAAAAGGACTGTAATTCTTACCTTCTATTTCTAATAGTGTTCAGTTTTTAAAATAAATATTATTTATTTTTGAGAATTAAAACCAAAACTAAATATTTACCTTGATGTAGTTTCATATGGGTGGTGGTTTTTTTTTTTTTGTAGATCTAATTCTTCCTTTCAAAACTAAATATTTGGATTTGAGTTCTGTCATTCCTTGCCTATAAGTTCTAAAACATACTTTATTTTATGAGAAATCTATTGGTGATGGTGCTGTTGTCTTTGGGCAGGAGAAAAATCCAAATCAGGTGAACCAACCCCCCCTGTTCTCATCCATTCTCAAAAGATATTGCACGGCTGGCGTGCCATACTCCTGCAGAGAGGTGGTGGGCTCCCACACAGCCTTTGCCACCCGACTGCAGCAGTGGCAGCCTTCAGAAGGCATCGTATTGATGGTTGTGGTAAGGGGCCTCTAGAAGAAGTGGTTGAATATGTAGGCAGGGAAATGTTGATTGAAGGGGATCCTAGAGAGAAACCCTGCACACAGAATCTCAGTGGGTGTAAGAGATAAAGTTGCCATGGTGAGAGTGCTTGCTACCATTAGTACATCTCGGTGCTCTTCGTGAAGAAGAGTGCTTACATACTGCTGTGCTCACAGACCATCCTGCTTCCAGTAGTGCGGACAGGCAATCTGGTTGGCATTTCCATTGTAACCTGTAAATATTTAGAATTCATTGTGCTGCTATTCTTTTGCAAGGTTGTTGCTTTAAAACTGTCTTAGGTTAGCCTTAGCTTCTAATTCTTTTGTATTAGCAGGTGCAATTATAAAATTCCAGAATTACTTTGTTTGTAAATGTCATGCTTATGTGATCCTGAGAATGTCATTCTGTAAAGCTGCTGGCCAAGAGAAATTCTTTCTTGCTGTTTGTTTAGTACCTGATTTGTGGAGCCCTTGAAGAACTGCTAAGTGAAAAGTTATACAGCACTAATGAAATGTGTCTTCACTGAATGCAAAAAGAACTAAAAGAGGAATGTCTTCACATTTCACCTGAATGCATGTCCTCTGTATGTGGAGCTGGGAATTGCTGGATATGAGCTTGTGACTGAATTCCTTGTATATATAGAAAGTGAATCCGGCCAATTCTCAACCATAGAAAACTCCAACCTGAATTTTGACCCAGCTGTTTGGGAAATGCTACTGTTACCCCAGAGCTCTGCAGTGTCTGCACCAGGACTGTGGGGATCTAGATCTCAGCTCTGCAGGAGGCTGGAAAGTGCTGAAGCCCTTAGCTAAAGCCAGGTTTTCCAGGCTCCCTGGTGTAGAGCTGAGCTTTGATTAGAGCTGGAGCTCTCAGGGCCTTTGGACTCACAGGCTTATAGCAGTAAGCCTTGGATCCCTGGCACAGCTGGCTGCCTCTTCTGAGCCAAGCCCAGGGAGCGGGGGGTAGACTGTTACTCGATAGGGTAGGAGAATCACGCCTTGTTTGCCAAAAGTTCATCAAACCTCTCTGTGTTTCAGGTGAAATATTTTACATTCAACAAATTGCCATTTCCCATCAAAAATCTGTTTCACTGAAATGTTTCCAACTAACTTGAGTCACAAGTGAAAACGAATGTGTGGCACTCATTGCAAGTTTGTCCTGATCATGTGTTCATCAATTAGTAAGGAACAAATGTATGTATTTGCCAGTCTTTATGCAGGAAGTAGCCTGGAGTGCTGCTGTCAGGATTTAAAATTCATTTGTGAAGCTACAGGGAAAAAACTTTTCAATATACCTGCCGCTGTTACGCTGGCCTCGGTTATTCCTGCCCTTTCATGGGTACTGGGCTAAACAAGAAATTGTATAATTATATGTGTATAATTTATATTGATGAGTGTATTTGTTCCAATAACATGTAAATGATTACACATGGATGGATGGGTAGAGTTCTCTTTAAAAGCTAATCAGGATCAGGCCTGAGGTTACTAGGCATTATAATTGTACAGAAGTGTGCAGTATCTATGAGAAAGAGCCTGCAGTCAAAATATGAGGACAGTAATATTAACTGTGATCACTAATTGACTGATAGAATAAATGCCAAACACCATCTCTCATGTTTGCATTTTATCATAACAGAGCTGTTTATTTTCTGGTAGAATTAATTTGCAACAAAGTGCTTCAGTAGTGCCTTGGTATTGCCAGGTGCTGGCTTTTTACTGTAATGGCACATGAATCTATGATGGACATTGCTGTGCACGTTGGTGTTTTGCTGGGTCACTCTGAACAGTTGTTACTTATGAGGTTGCACAGAATGATCATGCTTAGCAGATCATGTAATAGATACGGTTTGGTTGGTTGATTTGTTCATTTTTTAAATCAAGTTAATCAACTAGTTGTAGCTTGGAAGTATTTTTATGCACTAACAGTTCATCACTGACATCATCATCAGGATCTGGTTGTAAAGACTGCTTGATCCAAAGCTGACTTCATCATTTCCATGCTGCAGAAACAGATGTTCCTGATTTTTTTTTTTAGTTGAATCTGATGTTCTTTGATTTTTGTGTGAAAGAATCCTACTGTTGTTAGTGCCTGACCTCTAAGTGCTCAGAATGAAGAGTTCAGTCATTAGTTAAATTTTCTTTATTTTTTAAATGATGTGAGAAGTGTTGAGTGAGATTTCTATAACGCTGGTAAACTGTTTTGCTTATTACATGCTTTTATCTTTCACCTCTTGAACTAGGTTCATCAGCACCAAGACCGGGGTGAGACCTTTCAGTGCCAGCTATGCCCTTTTACCTCCTCCCGCCACTTCAGCCTGAAACTCCATATGCGTTGCCATCAACATTTCCTCAGGACAGAATCCAAAGTGAAGGAGGAAATACCAGAAACTGAGGTGAAGGGATCACCACAGCTAAATAGTGACTCCTGCCCAGGACCGCAGAGGGAAGGAGGTGGACCTGACCTCACAGGATCAGCATCTGTATCTAAAACACCCGAGGTGGCTGGGCAGCCTAGTGGAGGTATTCCACCTTTACTAGTGAAAGAAGAGCCCAAAGATGACGGTGGCATCTCAGCTGCACCTTTTGCTCTTAGCACTGTTGACAGAGCCCCCAACAACACAAAGCTGAAAGACTCCTCTGACTTTGTGGCCAATACAGCATCAGCACTATTCAGCCAAGACATATCTGTTAAGATGGCATCGGATTTTCTTATGAAGCTCTCAGGTAATTGAGCAGCAAGTGGCAGCATCAGCTGCTCCTTTATGGGCTAAGAAACACTTTGCACTGGGTTTACTAAGTCATGGGATTTCAGGGAGAAAAACATTGCAACTGCTTAACTTATGATTTCTTGTTCCATTTGATAAGGAGAGGTGTGTGGTGGAGGGAAGAGGAGAAACAGTGAGAGAAGAGAGGGATTTTGCTGTTTAATTACTGAGATTGGAAGTGAGAACCTTTTCTCCAGACTTTCATATTCGTTGACAATTTCCTTGGCAAATCTCATTTGGTGTGTTTTTCAGGCATGCTGAATACCTGTAGTTCTGGTTTGAAATCACCGGAAGTCACAAATAGTCAGCATGTTAGAAAATTCAGCTCTTTGAGTTCTCTACCTTTACCCATCTATTGAATAGGACCAATAAAGTATTGGTCACCTCCCTTTCAAAGTAGTGTTTGAGGTCTAAGTAGTAAGTACGCATCAAGTATGAATGTCACTGCATTTCTTGATTATTAACATTTAAAAAAAGGTAGTGCTAGAGATTCATTCAGTCTTTTCAATTTCTTTTTTACTGTTTTAATTGAAATCCATGTCTAATGCAGAGCATGTGTTTATTGTGTTTTCTTTCACTGTCAGATTACTGCTGTAAGAATTACATTCATATGTGAGACAGTGAAGTGGAAGATGGATTTGGGGTGAATCTGTTATATTTTATCTGCTCTTTTCTTTGATATGACTGAACACTTCAGAACTGTGGACATGCTGAGGGGATGTTCTATCCTAAATATTTTCAAAATTGGCCTTTAATTTTTTGAAGAGAGAGAAGTCAGGAAAAGTGTCACTGAATAAACTTCTGTTTCACAAGGGGATGGCAGTCCCTATGGCAAGTTTTAGACTTTGGAGATAGAAGATACCCTTTTCAATATAAAGTAATGGGTCACCTTTGTCCTTTAAATGGAATGTAAGTTGCATTTTAGCAAGTTTTATTGTCAGGTAAACTAAGGAATTAGCTCTGTCCTGATGCCATTGCCTTGGTGAAACCACAGACATTTGTTTTGGAAAAGCTTACTGTTGTCATCTGCCCAGACCTTTATACCTCTGGGATGACAGTTCTGTTGGGGAATCGAGTAGGATGGGTAAACATAACAAGTGAAGTGTGAAGCTTTGTGGAGCCAACCAGGAAAACAGAAAAGAGATGAGGACAAGCAGGAGGTGAAATGGGCTGGCACAAATCGTTTTCTGTGTGGGTTGGAAGAAGCCATAGAAACCTCCCTTTTTAAAAAAAAAAAAAAATCTGTTGATATAACTTATTGTGACCATCAAAAAATGAGTGAGGATGAGTCTGTTTTGATTTGGATGTACATTTTTCTTTAATTGAGTTTCAAATTTGGACTCTACGAAATCCATTTTTTGTGTTCCCTGACACCTGTCCTGTACATGTTGTCATTCTGATGTCTATCTTAAATTTGGGTTGCTGTGCACCGAAAGGCTCAACACATCAGTGGTACTGACCTGTAGGTGGTAGTGCTCCTGATGGCTGCATGTAGCAAGAATGAGAGCAGAAAGCAGGGGAGGGGGGAAAGCCTGAAAGCGGCAAAAACATACAACAGTTTGATGTGTCGTTATTCCTGTAGCAGCTGATGGGGAGCTGTTTACAGTTTGGCCAACAGTCATGTTTTCAACGTCTGATCTATTGGCATCAGAAAAAGGATACAAATGTACATTATCCATGCAAAAGGCCTATGCAGTTATTTTCTGATGACTTACTAAAGGTCTTGAAACCTGACTTGTATGCACTGTTACCTAGCAACATGTTATAAAGTCACTGGGGGAGTGAGATGTATCTGTAGTTTTGTATGTGTGCATATTTGGATGAAAACGTACTGCCAGTCACCAAGTTTACTACGCAAGAGGGGCAATGTTAACAGGAAAGGAATTTCTTTTCTCCTGAGATTTATATTGTGTTATATACATCTAGCTCACGCTTTCCTCCACACAGTGTGCATAAATTTAGTGTAGAAGTAGTTCTCTTTTAGCAAGGTGGCTAAGTACTAGCTGCTTTTTTTTGACTGCTTGCTGTGAGGAACCGAGTTCCTTTGAGTGATTCCTTTATTACAACACTCTCTTGTTAGGCCCATCAGAACTTCAGTTATTGGCCCTACCTTTTCAATGATACAAATCTTCTGACATCTCAAATTGTATGTGCCCGTTGTAACAGCCAACACAGATCTGTCGAGACCAAATTATGTCAAAACAATCTAATTTTCTTCTCTGACAGGCCTTGTGGCTAGGAAAGAAGCAGCAGATAGATAGTATAGACTTCTAGAATTTGGCATTTATTCTTATTGAATACTGATGGTTAAACGTTTATTTTTGCTTGCCAATGTTTATTGCTCCTCTTCTTCTTGGTTGGTGTCAGTTTGTATGCCTTCAGTTTCGTGGGAGACCTCGAGGCCGGTTGCTTTTCATTTCCGTACAGTTCCAGCCTCTTCTTTTTCCAAGCGTATTACTCAGAGGAGTGCTTGTCTCCTTTCAGACCTAAGAGTTAGAGTTTCCAGGAGCGTAACTGGTGTGCCTAGGGTGAAAGACGGGACAAAATTGGTGTTTATTAACTACTATGAATTTTAAAATTGAATCTTAATAAGCACGTATATAATCTTGACTCAGTAGTATTTCTGATCATGCAATGCAGTACCTTTCCAGTCTAGATGGAGTGGATATCAGACGGATGGAAAACAGGACGTTGAAAGTAGTTCACAGTCAAAAGAGATGTGTAAAAAATGTGCAACTCTTCCACAAACAGCTGCACACATACAAATCCAGGAACAATTAGCCAGGTAACAGTTTTCTGGGCAAGGAACAGGACTTAATGTCACACTGGTGTGAAAAAGCAGTCATTGTACTGAGATGTATGCAGAGAGAAGAGAGAGATAGTCCTGCTCTTCTCAGTCTTGCTGAGGTCTAAGGTTTTGGCGCTATGGTTTATGAAGGGTGCAGACAGTTGGAAAGACTTCAAAGGAGTGCAGCAGAACTGACTGGAGGTTTACTAAACATGTCCAGTGAGGATGGATAAAAGAGAGTGAAGACTATAGAGAAGACTAAGGAGAGTCGTTAATAAGCCTTTAATGCATTAAAAAGTTTGTCACAAGGAGAAGGAAATAATCTGTTGGTGATCCATCGTAATTAGGGCAAAAATACCCCAGGTTTATATTGCTGTAGGGTTTCAGTTGGCATTAGGAAAACCTTTCCAAAAGTTGAGGTAGTTAAACCTTTACGATAGTTTGGCTGGAGAGATTGTGGCTTTTCTGCCACTGCAGAATTTTAAAACTAGGTTAGATAACTGCCTCTCAGATATGGTTGATCACATATTAGGCAGTAGGATGTGCTAGATCGGTGTTATCTCAGTCAGTGAACCATAGTATGTCAGAAGCAGTTGCAAGAATTTCAGCTGAACTAAAACAAGCAGCAAGCTGTAAAGAAGCAAAGTGAGGAAAAAATTTAGATGTTCAAAGTTAGACCTGATTTTGAGAGGGCCAGAAATTAATTGTGATAAGACTGCCAAAATGGCTTCTGAATTTTTTTTTTTTTTTTCAGAAAGGCTTAGGGGAGCCTAAGATTTAAAGAGGTTGAGAAATATTGGTGTGGGTGACCTTTTGAGATCCCTTCAGCCCTAATTCTGTGACATCGCTTGCCAGAAAGATTTTTAGTTACAAGTTTCATGAAATACGCATAACACAAGTCACCAAACGTAAATCTGAAAGTAAGAACAAATCTTAAAATTTTTTCCAGATTCTCTAGGTCTTAGTTTAAAGTAGGAGGTGTTTTTAAATTCACGAGATATTTAAAAGGATCCTCTGAAAATTATTTAAGTTTAGAAAGGGTTATTGTTTGTAAAGACAGTTAGCAGATGACTCTTAACATATAAACAGAAGAATATTTAAGCATGGGTGTGCTTTTACCGTCAAATCTTCCCCGTCTTATTTCAGTGGGACTGCTTATATGCATTAAGTTGCCAGAGTACTTTACTGGATCAGTGTTTTGGCAGAATGTTTTCTTCCCCTAGTCCATTACTTCCACATTGAAACTTTATTCATGTCCTAATTTGCAAAGTAGTTGCTTTTTCTCTTTGAAGGGTTTCGGTGGCAGATGATGTACAGCACACCTCTTTTAATGCTGATGTCCTTCCACCCACTTCTGAGGCTTGTTTTCTTCTGTAATAAAAACCAGCTTTCCCAGTGATCCAAATTACAATGGCCGGTGTTCTCTACTGAAGTTATTACTGTGCCTGTGTTATGTGCTCCAGTTAGTTTTCATAACATTCGAAAATAAATGAATCCCATCAAAATGAATGGGATTCTTGCACTATTGGCCTCAAAGGAATTCTGTGTGGAAACAGTAATTGTAAAGCATACTTCATTGCTGGCCTCTGTCCCACACCTCTCTGTGTTCACCAAGTGCATTACTCTAGAAAACATGTCTCTTCATCTCGTGATGGTGTATGCTATCAAGCGTGCCCTCCTTCTGCCGTTCTTTTAATGTTTCCCAAGTTACTCACACGGAAAAACTTTAAAATAGAGAGGAGGAAGGAGAGATAACATGCTGAGCGTTTGGAACTGGCCATGTTAAACAAACAAGAAACTCCCAGTTTTCTCCCAGTCTAGGTCATATTTGCTGTCACTGTCATGTGAGGAGTCAATTCTTTATTTTGGAAAATAATGCCACCATGGGATTTTGGTGACTGTCCAAAGCGCTTGGGCTTTGCATTCATGTTTTATTAGATGATTCCACTAATGGAATAATGAAATAGTAAATCATCAGGCAGCTACATGCAAAATATTAGTAGATAAGCTAAGTAATCACTTAGATTATTCGTTCTGTTTGGCTCTTGAAAATGACCACATTCCTTAAAGGTAACAAAAGTAATTTGAAATGTTTTAGCATTTGCCGTTGACAGTACTGAACTGACTGGCTTGTACTCTTCAAACAGCTGTTTTTAATAAAATAAAAGCATGTCCAATTAAATTGTCATAATTGATGCATTTGTGTAGCAAGTTCCAAAGAAAAGACCATGCTGCCTATATTTAGGATTCAGAGTTGATGCCAGAATGTAAAATTTCAATTAGAATATGTAAGTCCGCGGGACTGGCAATTATTGAGCCATATCCTTAATTTAAAAATACCGTGAATTCCATAATGCTGCCATCAGTGTAAATACCCTTGATGTCATCAAGATCTCTCTTTGAAGTGTCTCTCCAGATTCATATTTCCATAATTTCCATATAGATCTTTAATTTAAAATGAAACTGGAAAAGGGCAATAGCATGGCTAATTAAAACTTGGGCAAATAAAAGCTTGTACTAATCTTTGCCACTGATATATTATCACTTATACTCTCTTTTCAGCAATTGCTAGTCTTACATCCACAGTTTCCTGACACCCTTAAAATCATACCCATCATGTTTTATACCTTGAAGGAATATGTAGAATTTAGCAAGATAAAGCAGTGTAGACTCTGTTCCAATTCAGTCATTTAAAATGCAGGATTACAAACTGCTTTTTTGTGTACTCAGCCCAATACAACTTAAAAGGAGACATGAATATGATTCTGGAACAGCTCTGTGCTTACAGTTTACTTTTAATATCTACAGAATACACTTGCAGTATAAGACTAGATTAGACTGATGCCTCTTCTGCTTCCCTGATCACACCGTTACTCTGGACAGAAGTCCTAGCTCACGAGCCTTTCTGTCACTTCTATCCAAAATGGGAGTTGAAGACATTGTTCGTTCAGTTTTGGGTTTTGTTTTCTTAAACAAATAAAAGGTCAGTCTGGTGGTGTTTTCTCTACTTCTCTGTTTCTGGTCCTTTGTAGAGAGAAGAAATTTCCGTGCTGAAAACAATTCTTTCCTATCAGCAATAAATTTCCCTTTGCTCCTTTCACTCTCCTCCCCCTCTTTTCTCCAGCTTCTCCAGAACTTTACCTATTCTGCTGTTATTTTGATTTTTACCTGGAAAGGAGAAGATGGCCTTGGCAGATATTACAGCCTTGTTTAGCAGGTGTGACTTTGTCTATTCTGACATTCTACTGCTTTGATAAAAAGAGATGTTTTAATGCTGAGTGCCCTTGAGCAGCTTTTTCATTGATAGTTCCCATCCTGTTCCTTGGAACCCTATAGGTTAGTTTATTTGGCTGAAGGCAGTGTAGAGGGCTTTTGAGTCAGCACTTCCAGGAGGGTTAGGTAGCATGAGGTGCTCTGGGACAGATTAATACTCCAGGGCAGAAGGCACTAAAAAGAAATAAGAGACCAGCTAGACTGTCCTGGCAGAGGAACAGTATTTCTCCTTTTTGGGCCACTTACAGTGTAGACAGCCTCTATGTTTAATAAATTGAACGAAATTTATCAGCCCAATGGATTTTAGTCTGGAGATTCTCCAACAGGTTCCAATTGCATAGATTTTTCTTGCAAAGCTATTAACTCACCAGTGGCTTCTTCTGCAGTGTTTGTACCCCTTGCTCAGTTCTTGTATGTCATCAAATATAAGCCATAGTCTCCGTGCAGAATGACACCACCTACCTGCACATTTCAATTACTAGCGTGAAAATAGTAGAAGACTCAAGTCTTACCCTTTATTGACCACAGCTGCCTTCAGGATGATGCTCAGTGTTGGGGGAATGTGTCTTCCAAATACTGCTGATGAACCGTCAAAGGTCCTTGGTTTCTTTTAACCAGCGCAGCTCACAACTTACCTCCTGGAATGGAACGCTGCCTGTGTCACTCAGATGCTCTAGGTCCAGTAGGACCTGGATAAAACACCGTCCTTTCTTCTTCAGGTAGAAGTCATGCCGTGGTTCTCTTGCCATGGTGGCTCTGAGGAGAATCACAAAGGGAAGTTTTCCTGCAAGATCTCAAGAGGACCAGTTCAATTTTCAGTGCCTTTTGGAATGTGTCCTCACTTTCCCCGTTTCCCTCAGCCATGACTGGCCTGCTTTCTCTCATCTTCGTAGCTGTAGTCAGGCATCACTTGTAAAATAATATGGTGGTGAAGCGGTGTACTGTAGCATTTTCATCACAGTTCCTTTCAAGGCAGACTCTGTAGATGCTTTTCCTCATGGCCTCTTTTGTGTCAGCATTTTTGTCATGGATTTTTTTTTTTTCTTTGCTCAGACAGATGGAACAGTGACCAACTCCTTGCTGACTGTGACTTGTAACATTGAGCTCAGCTTGAAGTAATCAGCCCATTTTTCCTCTTTCAATTGTAAACATTTTGAGCATTTAGAAACCCTTGTAAGTGGACTGATGCAGTTAGCAGCTTCTATCAGAGTGTTTCAGATTAGCAGCAGATGCCCGGAGCTTTTCTTGTGGCATTTGGCATTTCGAGGAAAGTGTTATAACTTCCATCATCTACTCTTGCCAAATGGATCAAATTATTCCAGTTGCCAGGAATATAAAAATCATAAGTCTGGAGTTCTCTTTGATCTGTTTTTTTTCTGGATATGGAATGCAATGGAAGAAATGAAGAATTATCAAACCTGCTTGAGAGGCGGCTGCCTGTTGGTTGTGTTTGCTGAGTGGGTTGTTTTTTTTCCTTGCTATGTATTTAAAAATTAAATTCCTGGGTTTTTTGGATTCAGTCTGCAGACAACACATCCTTCAGTCTGTGCTCATTGCAGTTCAGAATGGATTCAGAATTAAATACAAATTAAGTATATGTATGTGTATCTATTTTTCTATATAGATAGACGATGTTATTCCTTCTGGGAAGTAGTAATTTTGTAGTGCAAATATACTTTAATAGAATTCAACATTGTCTTTTTAATCCTTGTCTAGTTCTAATTTTAAAGCATTCCTCAATCATAGGGTTTTTTTAAAAAAAAACCTGGTCTCAGTCAACTTTTATTTCCCTTATTTGCAATGTTGTTTTTCTTACATCTGCTTATTGTTCTCCCCAATATGACTAGTGGATGCATCGTAGTTGCTGTTTCCCATATGTTAGCAATTCTGCCCATAATTGTGGATCCAAGATGGGACAGAGGCAGGAGCGGTGGGGATTTATGTTAGTTTTAAGGTCATTTGTTTTTTGGTTCTGGGTGGGGGTTTTTTCCCCTTTAGTTTTAATGTACTGGTCTGGTAGACTGGACAACTTCTGCCTTTTTTAATTTGTCCTTCTATTTAGGCTTCATTTACATTGGAATCTGCTTTAGTGTATTTCAAGAAAAAGTCAAAGCTTCATTAACTGAAGCAATTGGATTGAAACCAACCCAGTAGTTGTCTAATTCTATTTGGTTTTGTTTTCTGGGGGAAGAAAAATGAGGTAAATAACTCTTTTATTTTTGTGATATGTGCACAATTAAAACATTTGATTTTTGTAAAGTGCAGTCAGTTCAAGGAATGTGCTGTCTGTTAATTAAAGAAATAAAACCCTACTTCTTTCCTAATTTATTAATCTTGTGTCCAAAGCAAAGCAGGTAGACTAGGCAGAACCAGCAACATAGGTAAGAACGATACTTTGGATTTCTTTTCCCATTCACGCAATACTGCCAAATGCACAGCTTCAGGACTTCTTCTGGATAGTGGGACCCTATTTCTCATAGGTAATGTCCTGTAGACACGCAGGGTCAATCTGGGATCTCATGAAGAGCTCGTTTAGACTGTGGCTGATGTTGTGCTGGTAGATTTGTTGTCAGTGTAGTTTTAGCATTGTTATCCGGGGTGGTGGCTTAGAAGTGTGAGCAAGCAGTGGCTTACAGCAGCATGTGCTGTCACAGTAGGAGAGCTAATGTGTGGGGAAGGGAGGGAAGGGGAAAGTGAGACACAGGAAAGCAGGGAAACTTGATGGATGCCCTGTTCAAGTTACTCTGGGTGTATCACTACCATGAAAACTATTTAAACTCTGATGGGACCTACTTTGAATTTTTGTTTCTCTGAGCTATTAGAACTTGCCTTCATCTCAGTAGAGCTTGAGAATACCCTGGGATGAAAAGCATAGAGGTACCACTTGACACCTGCCCTTAGACTGGGTCACATTGGCTACTAAGTTTTTGGCTCAGTCAAAAGAACATTACATAAATGCTAATTTCTTCCAAAAGTGCCCCCTTTGATCCTCTTCCTTGTGGTAGATGCGTCCATAAGGCATCTGCCATTGCGTACTATACTGCCTGACTCTGAAAAAAGGTCCTAGTTTAAGGCTGTGAGATTAGATGAATTCTGTTACAGTGATTCTATTTGTGTATGGATGCTTTTATATTGTTCTCAACTTGGCTTATAATGGACCAGAGTGTATGGTTGCAAACTTACACTGACCTATGTATGTGAGTTTGATATTGCCCTGTATTTTAAATTTTAAATTATGTGTATGGTGACTTGCTCTATAGTGCTTCCTCTTCTTGGTTCTTTTTCTGCCCTGGTTCATGGGCAGAAACATAGCTGGCTTCACAGGTTAATGATTGTTCTCAGTGGGTCATCTTTACCTCTTCACTCAGACTCATGTTTCCTTTTTTTTCTGGGATGATTTGGATTAATACTGTCTTGAAATGTATACATTCAACAGATTCCCCCCCACCCAGGTTCTCTGGAAAGTTCAGGTAGAATGCTCTCTGTCAGTTGCACTTAGCTCCTGGTGGAGGTATTTTTCATTTCAGTAGCAGCTAGAGTGGCATGGTTTAAAAGAGAAGGAATGCAGAAGGAAATGTGATAAAGAAGGTTTAGGTCCTTTTTTTTTTTTGGTGACCGTTCATCACCACAGGTCAAATCCCAGAACAGACTGAGCTAGGAAGATGTAGGCCTGGATAAAGAAGATAGATGGATTTTTTTTTTTTTAAGTACTTTGGTAAAGTTAAATTGTTTTGAGAGCCTTAACCTGTATTTTGATTAATTAAAGGATGCTTTAACATTTCATATTTCTACTTTTCTCTTTTTTTTTTTTTTTTTTTTGTAGAAGGAAAAAGCAATTCTAATACTGGTAAAAGTGCTTACAGTTCGTGGTAAAAAATACACATATAAGGAATTTAACTTATGAAGTAGTGACTAGCACCTATGTCTGTGCACATGCTGCTTCTGTGTACACCGTTCCTACCACTTGCTTCAATCTTGCTCTTTAGTAATGGCTTACTAACCCTCATGAAGAGAGAAAAATCAAACTACCTTGGAAGATAAAGTGAAAAGACGTAAATGTAATGTTACAGGGTAACGTAGTAGCTTTAAAAAAATAAAATAAAAAACCCCAAGCACAAAGAATAAACAATGGTTTGTGGAAAAATGAACAAAGCTCGAAGTAGCAAATGAAAGTGTCTATTTGCGATAGATGGCAATTGTACCCCATATTTTAAGGCTGAGGTCTCTGGGAGATGGTGAGCACTGTACAGTGGGATGCAGGAATTCAGGTTCTCTAGGAGTCAGATTTTGGGGGAACTGCTGAGGAAAGTATCTGAGGAAATAAGCCCGGGAAGTGAGGAGCCGGAGCATAGGTAAGAATGAGTCAAGTGGAGGAGAAAGTAGAGAAAGGGCTTAAGCAAGCGAGTGTTGCCAGATTTTGTTAGGTTGATTTGACCTGTTAGTACCCTGCCCCTTCAGTTGGATATCAGCATGCCTGTGATATGTCAGTTCCTTGGCTCCTCCTGTTCGTGTGACGGGTTTGTAAAACAAACAGCTCTTTGCAGCAGGAAGTGCACAGTGGCTTCTAATTCCCTGCTGCAGCCTGCAAAAGGGGTGGTAGGGTACACCCTTTTTATATGGTCCACTTGAGATTTGACAGAGCTCATCTGCAAGAGTCATGGGGGTAGGCAGGGGATTGTCATGTGGGAGGAGGAGAGTAAGTAGGAGAGGCAGTGAGGTAAATGGTGAGAGAGTTTAGAAAGGTAACAAAATGGGCACGGTGCTCTGTCTTTCGTATTTGTGAAGACAGAGGTGAAGATATCTGCTGTGTGTTACTGGGAATTCACAGGGAAATTTTGAACAAGAAAAAGTCACGAAGAGACAGGGAAGGAAGTGTCTTAATTGTCAAACAAAGAATTATAAGGAGAGCTGCTGAAAAGTAGTGCAGCTTCTTTTACCTCGTGTTTGTCATGCAGTCTGCCTGTGAATTTATATTGCTTGGGATTGGAAGTATTGATGAAGAGCTGTTTCCCTTTAGCCAAATGCAGAGCAAAGGCTCTACCACAGTCAAGAGGTATTGGAAAGACCGTTCAATAACAACACTCTGTAGATTTTAAGCAGCCCCAAGGTCTTGATACCCTTCTCTGAGGCTGTGCAGCTGCTTACATGAGTATTTGAAAGGATTATTTTAAACTTGGTCTCTTCTTTTTTTTATGGATGTAGAACCTGGGACAGAACTCTAGTAGCATCTTCCAGTGCAGAGCTGTCTTCTGAAAATTCCTCTGTCCTCTTTCTTAACAAATATCAATTTTTAGGACCTAAGAATTTGCTGTCTTCCCTTTTACTCTTCTCTTAGGTTTCTCATCTTCTGCTCTTCATCTCTTGCCTCTTTTCTATGCCCTAAGAACTCAATATGTAGTACCCACGGGCTTTGCCAAATTCACCCTTATGTGACGTGATGTTTTAAACATCCATAAAGCCTATAGAAGACCTACAAACCAATGACTGGGGAATGCCTTCAGGAGGAGTAGGGGCAAAAAAGTAATGGCAGAATGGTTTCTTGAGCTCTGGTACATAGAGTTTTTCTGTTTCAAAGCTGTCCCTTTGTACCAAAGATGCAGAAGTTTGTTTTCCTCTTGAAGCGTGTTTGATTGCTGTTTGAAATGCTTGCTTCCAGTACCTGCTCTAGCATTTTTCAGGTTACGGTTTGTTCCTGTTGCTAACTGCTCTATGATTACATACCTCTATATCTTACATACCTCATTAAGTTTCACTTCTTTCCTTCTCTTGACAGCTGCAAATCAAAAAGAGCCCTTGACTCCTAAATTTAAAGTGAAAGAGGAGCCTAAGGATGAAGAAGCTGCAAGTTCAGCCTTGCCTCAGTCCAGCTATGTGTTCAGCCAGGAATCCGAAGCCTCAGCTCCTAACGTCCCTGAGGAGAAACTCAAGCCACAGGAAGCGCAGGCAAATGTGATGAGGCAGGACGTGTCAGTCAAGGCAGCATCTGAGCTCCTCATGAAACTCTCAGGTAGATATTTAATTTAATAATATTAAACTTTTTTTTTCCATGTATGCCAAGAGGGTTACCTTGCAGAAGGAACGTTTAGTTTTTGTAGCAAGTGAAGGAACAACTGAAAAGGTCTGTCTACACAGATTCATACGTGTAAGACATCTCAGTTTGGTCTGTCACCATAGTATGTAATTATCTGTGCTTTGGTTTTCAAGTTAATGACTATGAGATTAGTCAAAAGAAATGATGCCTTGAAGCTTTTAGATGTTGTCGTTTTTTGAATGTACCAAAACATGTTAGTACCAATTTATTCACGTGTCACTTCATTAACATCATAAGAATGTGTGTCTGTACTGAACTATACCTGATACAGCTTTATAAATGATGACTTTTAAAGCCTTTTATTTTTTGTGATGCTATCTTGTACTCAAAATTATAAGATATACTGTTAAAAAAAATAATGAATACTGAGCCAGCTTTCTGCTGTTAGGGAGGCCACTTGAGCTTGCGTACATTGCCTTAGCGATACGTCCTTCTGCCAGACAAGTCTGTGTGTGTATGCACATACATACTGTATATTCTGCTAATTATGCTTTGTCGAACTGTCAGAATCAGGGTTTAACTTTAAGGGAAAGGGCTGAATTTTTCCTGCTGGGAGCAGGTTAAGTGAATGACGGAAAGTCTTTGAACTTCTAATAAACTTCAGTTTTTAGGACTGAGACGTGAAAGTCAGTCTGGGAGGCTGGGTTTCATACTTCCGCACCTAAACTGGATGAGTTAGTTTTTAAGTCACCTCCAAAACTAGACAAGACGTCTTTTTAAATACGCCAAAGTCACACAAAAGGTGCCAGTGGAAATGCTCACAAGTTTAGTTCTGAGATCCTTGCCAAACCTACCTGAAATTATTTGGGTGGATACTGTCAACATTGTATTTGAGCTCAAATATATACCCGAAAGACTTTAACTGCCTAGGATCTTCCCCATAAATTCTAATGTGTAATTAATTCACTTCTGTTCATACCTGCACACTTTAACTTGCACAAGAATCTGGATCATTGATTTGCAAGCCTCCTGTGGCAATGGTGCAAAAAGTTCTTCCCAGGTACAAAAGTTGATCAGAGCAGAAGTTTCCCAATTTTTCACAGGCTCCCAAATAGTAAATATTTGGTTATTAATATAGTGCACTGTTGCTGCTGGTAACTGGTTCGAGTATGATGTTCTGCTAACAGAACTTTATGGACTAATGAATGTTAACCTGTGACTTTATTTTTCTTGGTGTGTATAGATCCATTAAATGATTGTCATAAAGAAAGAGCTCCTAACTTAATGATTTCTCATGTTCTTCAGAGACACTAGGGTTCTTGACTGTGAATCTTGAGTTCAGCACTAGCAGGCTGTGTTTAAATAGTTTTATAACATACTAGTAGAGTAGAATATTTGTGCCTTGAATATCTTTTTATATGAGTGAAATCTGGCACGTATGAAATCTTGGTCAAGTCTTCGGTCACTTCTGTTGGGAACTCCTGGTCTTTAAAGGCTGTAGTAAGAAATACACTAGTTTAACATTTCTCTTATGATCTCTTAGTGATTTGAGCAGTTTTTGCTGATGGTGGTCTTTTGGATTAATCCGTAGGTAAAGAATTGCTCTAGGATTTACCTAGTCGTTACTGCTGCAGTTGGTGTTCCTGAATCCACCAGTGGGTGGGGTTATACCAAATTTATCACATACGCTGTTTTCAGCTTGTGCTTTTCTGAATTACCACCTAATGCAGAAACTGTAAAGGAGGAAAGCGCTGAGATACAGTCGAATGTAGGGCAAATATAGGAGGAATATCTAATATCTTTAGTGGGGTGTTTTTTTTTTTTAATGTTTAGTTTATCTGGTAGAATACTCTGAGGTCACTATTGTCTTTCCAGCTTATCTGAAGCAATTTTGCACTCTGGTTTTGGTGACTTAGAACTTAAACAATTAAGCCACTTCTTCAGAATAAAGTGAAAACAAGAACAAACCCCACCTCCTTTTTCCTGGTACTGGAAGGAGGAGGGGGGAAGGGAAAAGAATAACTATGTCTGGATGTTCTACTGTCTGTGGGAAATCTTCAGTCAAGTGCCCTTATTAGATTTGATTATATATAATATGTAATTGGGTTTAAGTCAGGTCCTTCCGGGCTCTATATATTCTTGGTAAAGACTGAATGGATTACATCCTTGCTTTGTTATTTTCACTTCCTTCTGTGTAATACTAATTAGCAAAACATGCATTGCATACAAATTCAGCAAGAGATGTCCAACATAATAGTATTTTGGTTTCGGCATTTCTGACATACATGCTTCTGTTATCTCCTGAGCAATAATATTGCTGGTTGTTGGCAGCCTCATGGGAGCCTCTTGAGATTTAGGCATAGACCTTGGTATGTCCTTTCACGTGAAGGATACACTGGTTTATATTTTTTACTTGGAAATCTCTTTTCCTAAATAGAGATGCTATGTTGATAGCTCTTAGGTGAGCCTGTACAGCGTAGTGGAAGGCCTTTCCAACTCTGGAGCCCATTTTCATAGAATCATAGAATGCTTTGGGTTGGAAGGGACCTTCAAAGGTCATCTAGGCTGAGTCATCTAGTCCCTGCAGTGAGCAGGGACATCTTCAACTAGATCAGAGCCCTGTCCAGCCTGGCCTTGAACGTTTCCAGGGGTGGGGCATCTACCACCTCTCTGGGCAACCTGTGCCAGTGATTCACCATAGAATCATATATATATATTCTAAATCTACACACTTTTAGTTTAAAACTATTGCCCCTTGTCCTATCACATCAGGCCTTGCTAAAAAGACTGTCCCCATCTTTTGGTAGGCTCTTTAAGTACTGCAAGGCTGCAATAAGGCCTCTCCAGAGCCTTCTTTTCTCCAGGCTGAACAACCCCAACTCTCTCAGCCTGTCCTCGTAAGAGAGGCGTTCCAACCCTCTGATCATTTTTGTGGCCCTCCTCTGGACCCGCTCCAACAGGTTCATGTCCTTGTGGGTTGGTGCATACCGTAAGACTTACTGCACATCACCAGCCCTTATAATGGAGGGAGTTGTCAGTCGCTCAGAAAGTACTCTAAAACTAGGAATTTACAAGAATAAGCATATTTTATGGTAGTAAAACATTAACAGAACATCTGCTAGTTGTCATTGTAGAGCTAGATGTACAGATGCAAAAGAAAATCATATGCAGTTCTCTATTTTAGTTCTACTACACAAGGCTCTCTCTTTTCTCATTAAGCTAAAAAGCTGTCAGGGCACTAGCGTGCTTCTAGCAGCACACAACCACTGTTAGAGATCAGGCCTTTACCCTGCACATTACTTTTTTGGAGTTGGACCTTATGCAAAGATGCTATGCCTTTTTATACCAGTTTTTCCTCCACTGTGTTCCACTTGGATTCTGATCTTCTACCTCACAGTTCACAAACTTGATACCTACTCACTTGATACCTGTGGCACTTCTTCCAAAGGATTATTCAAGCTAAGAAGCTAACGCCCCTTGGACTGGTCTTCAATTTGGAAGAAATGGTCTTTGGGGGTTAACAGGCAAAGTTCGAGCCTCAGTGCAGACTTTCAACCTTCATTTTACAGAAGAAAATAAGTGACTGCCATGAGTTATACGAACGTACAAAGATGAGCTGTGAATTCTGTCCATTACTAAGTCTTGACTGAGACTAGATCCAATAGTAAGCAAACAGTTTTGAGGAGATAGTGGAGTAGGGCTCTCAGTTCTGTTTGGAAGGCTGCCATCTCTGGAAGATGTAGAATTCCTATTAAGTGTTTCACAAAACCCCTGATAAGAAAGGGAAGTAATGTATTTCAAATACACCTGAACCAGTTTTCTACATTCTTACCAGTTCTCTTTCATGGGAAAGCTAATTTTATTTCACAAAATGTTTTAATTAAATGGTGCACCAAGTGATCCCTGGTCAGTTTTATACACTTGGTCTTGTAACTGGAAAGGTATGTCTCAGAGGAGACTGGAATTTAAAATAAATGTTTGCATTTACATGCTAATGTTTAGGTCTAAAGCCTCATTTTCTGTTGAAGTAGATGAGCTGCTAAAATGTTTTGGGCATGTATTATCTTTCCGAAGCTTATGGTGTTTTGCCTTCTGTTCCAAAAATGAACTCATAGCTGGAGGTGTTTAAAATCTATTCCAGGTACTAGCATTTTAAAAGTGATATTTTACCCTGGTGCCTTGAACTATGACATTAGTATGTCCCTGTCTTTCCTAGAACTGTTATCTGAATCACATTTGCCTTTATTTCCGTTATATCTTATTTGTGATCCGTAGTCATTTTGCATTTCAGCAGTAATTCAGGTTGTTTTCCTCCTCTCTGTTTTCAGTGGATCAATTCCCCATGTATTGCACATATCCTTGTTATCACTAGCAAATGCATGACCTTTGTACTATTCAGTTCCTTTGGAGTTTTTGTACTTCAATCCTCGGGTCACACAGTGCTTCTTGTAATACACCAGTTCTCCAGTACCACCAACGTGTCATAATTCGGCATTATCAGCAGGTGCAATTAGTGCAACTTACTTTTTTTGTGCCGAGGTCATGAAGTAAAATGTTGTGTACAATTGATTCCCAAAGCATTCTTGATCAACTCCATTTATTATTCACCTAATTATATGACAATTCCTCTTTCAGCACAACAGGTTATTGTGGGGGTTTGGTGGGCTTTCTTTTCTTTTTTGATTAAGTGTTTATCCACTTGAAAATGTTTATGCTAATTTCCTATTTCATGCCTTGTAGTTTTTTTTAACAATATATCTTACATTTAGCTGAAACTACATGGACTAGAACTTCTGTTTAAAAGAAGGAAGAAAACAAGAATGATAGTACAATTCTAGCATAAGATGAAGGCCAGAACACCTCAGTGCTACTCCCATTCCTAAAATGGCACATCGTGCATTAGGGCACAGCGAGGCGAAGGACTATCTGAGAACGCTTCAAATTAGCTCATTGCAGTTTAGTCACAACAACCCAGACTTCCAGAGAAACTAAATAACAGTATCAGTTTAAAAAGTTTGCTAACTGGGAGGAGTGCAGTCTGTGCGTGTGAAGCTGGACAGCCAGATTTGCCTCATTTTAAAGCTTGGGTGGCTTTGTGCTTGGCTGTCATCAGCCATATCTATCGACAACAAAAATGAGCCCGTGGCTATTAAGCTGTGTTGTTCTTAGCCATCACAAAGTCTTTCCAGATTTAGCGGGTTGCATCGGCAGTCTTCTGGTTTATCGTTACTATGATGATGAAAAAGCACATTACTGTGTTCTTTGGGTGAGGTGGGGGACAGTGAGACTAACCTTCCTATACATCTCTTTCACAACGTCGTGGGCTGTTCTGGGAAGCACTCGGATGGAGCTGGGCTGCTGACTTTGGAGAGAGATGGCTCTTGTCAGCACCTCCTAAGAGTCTCCATATCTAGATTGTAGGGGACCTGTCAAGAATGCTTTCATCCCTCCTTAGAGCGCCTTGATAATGGGCAGAGAAGTGAAAATACAGGGAAGTCTTTTGTTCCTTGGTGTCTAAATAGCTCATTAGAAAGCTCTGGGCAGCAGCACGTGCTTCTGTAGAAGTCCAGAAAAGTTAGTGGGGAAGTGTATGACCCAAAATAAGACTTTGTGGTAATGGGAACTAGAGAGATGGCAAGCCATGACCAGTCATATCACCATGAGTGTTTTTTCTTGTGGGTTGTTTTTTTTTAACCAGCAGAAATGTGAGATTGATTGTGAATGGTTAGAGTGAAGCTGTGGTTTAATTACAGTGTAGAAAAAGATAGAAGTTTCTAGATAGCTAGACTTATTATTGCCATGTGTCAGGTTCCGGATTTTTTTGAGAATCTCCTGCCAATGCCATATTCCGTGAAGTTTGATTCAGGCCATGGTACGTTCATTCAGTTAAATAAGCTTTTCCATGACATCTGCATAGTAACAGAATCTGAAAAGAACTCATCTAGTAATGGATTCTTACCTATTGATGCGGTTTGCCATGTTTCATGACAACATCAATGTCTAAACCCAAAAGTAGTGAAAATATGAAAAAATACTGCCCATTCTCAGGAGGTGTGTAGGGTGGTAAGGATGGAAGTCTGCAAAGTCTAAGGTTTTTTCCCCTTATAGAACTTAAAACAAAACCCCCGAACTTAAAAACCAAGTACCTTATTACAGAGCCTAGCCTTTAGTTCAGTAGATGCTATACTACGCCTTAAAGTTATTGCAATTCATCTTCTTCCTTTTTCCCATGTCAGGGTAATCTTTACAGTTAATGAAAACCATGTTAATTGAAAAGATTAGATAATTTGGAATAATAGGAAATTGTAATGTCTGTGGTTCAAATGTGCTTCTTTCAGTGTTTTGATTTATTCTATTTTATTTTATCTTATTTTTTAGGATTTTCACTAAGGAGTTTAAAGAACTCCCCCAATTCTTTGCTTTACTGCTATCCCTTGATGATGTTCATCCAGGTGGGAGTGGCCACAGAGCTCTGGAAAGCGGGCATGTCAATTTTTTTCAAAGTGTGAGGGCACTGTGGATGCACAGTATTTGCAGAAGGGCCTCTTGCAGTCCCCCTTGCCTTTTGAGAGTCAGCTTGTTAAGGCAGGAGAACTGGAGCCAGGCTCTCTGCAAAGGTACAGCTTGCTACAGAAATGCTAGACTAGAATTTTCTTGAACTGGGAGACTTGCATAGGTTGGAGTATGTTGTAAAATAACAATTCACATACATATAGACTTCTTATCAAGTTATTCTTGATCAATGTTTTGAGGGGTTAGCTCTGCTCTGCAAGTAGGGTCCTTCAGGTAAGCATCATAATCCTAAATTTAAATGGAAGGAGCAGCAGATGCGTAGCACAACTCACATTAGTCTATTGCTTCAATTTGCTCCTTTTTTTTTTTTTTGTTGGCTTGCATTTTTGTGAAACTAATACTGCAGTTGCAAAGTTCTATAACGTGTGAGCTCAGAGGTTCCACATTGAGCCATACTATGTTGCGGGGTTTTTTTATGGCAAGATCCTGTCACATTGATTCAAGGGCCATTGGCATCTTATATAAAACAGAAGTTTGAAAAAAATACTAGCAAAATAAAGCATCAAGCACAGCGCCCTAGGGAACATCAGATGTTACTTGTTGTGTCTCTCTATCAGAACCTTCAGGGCTCACCAACTGTTCCCTACCTACAAGGTTTTATTTAAGCTGTTTTAGGGCATGTTTGTTTCTAGCAAATCAGAACAATTAGTATAACAAAATGCCTGATTCTCCATACTGAAAGCTTCTGAAGTCGGTACAACTTGACCCACTAGTTACCCCTGTCTGCTTGATTGTGGAAACTAGTACATGAGTCCAATTTATGAGACATATGGGGAAGGCTTTCTTTTCTAAGTTGATTCACAAAATTGATTTGTAAAGCTGATGGGCATTTCAGCAAATATGAGCATCTTAGAATTCTAGTTGCAGGATGAAGTTTTAAATAAAATGTTGGGAAGAAGCACAAACGATTTAACAAGGATTCATTTGATTTCAGCAATGGAAAGTCATTGGACAGCTATTGTATCAGCAAAAGCAATATTTACTACATGACTTATGTTTATTAAATCTGTGCACTTGGTTTTGACTTTCGTCTCAAAGCGTAAAGCAGACTGTGCTGCATTAGAAAAGCATGTTCAGTGTGTCCCCTCTGAGTGCTGCATAGAATCATAGAATAGTTTGGCTTGGAGGGGACCTTTAAAGTTCATCGAGTTTAACCCTCCTGCAGTGAGCAGGGACATCTTCAACTAGATCAGGTTCCTTAGAGCCCCTGACTCACCTTGTTAAGACTTCAAGTGTCCTGCAGTGACCCCAGCAAGTCTGAGAGCAACAGGCTGAGTGGCCTAACTAGTCCCTGTCCCTATAACCATGGTGTGTTATCCCACAGCTTGTCACAGGCAAGCCTGATATTATCCCTCTCACTCTTCAAGTCTAGTTTAAAGCCCTGTCAATGAGACCTGCAAGCTCCTGGGCAAAGACTCTCTTCCCACTTTGAGAAAGGTGCATCCGATGTGTTGCCAGCAAGCCTGGTGTTGTGTAGGCCATCCCATTGTCGAAAAACCCAAAATCGTGGTGGTGACACCAGCGATGGAGCCATGTTTTAATAGACTGGGTCAGTCTGTTTCTTTCAATGGCACTGCCCACAACAGGAAAGAGAGAGGAAAGAATAACCTGTGCCCCAGATTCCGCCACCAACCATCCCAAGGCCTTAAAGTGTCTCTTTGGATGACTCCACCCACATAGAAGAGCAGTAATGGGTAATAGTCTGAGGACCATACCAGGCTAGGAAGTTTCCTAATAATGTCCTTAGCCCGCCCCCAGGGAGGCAGCAGACTTACCTAAGAGGAGGGTCTGTCTGGCCTATTGGCCCTCTGTTCCCCTCAGAAGGGAGTCGCCTACAACTGTAACATGTCTTTTCTTCCTCATGGCGGTGGTTGTGATATGGGGAATAGGCCTTTCTGACCTTAGAAACACCTCTGGTGTAGATGGACCATCATCCATTGACTGGTCTTCTATATCCAGAGCCTCATACCTGTTGTACAGAGGCACCTGGGAAGGTGAGGTGAGCAAGGAGGGATTTGCCTGTCCATTAAATGTGAACTTGTTTCCATTCTCTTTTTTGCCTTTAAGCTACTGCCCCTGATAGTGGGAGGATGCAGGGTCCCCTTGATCATCTTGGGTTTTTTCTGGTGTCTGTTCCTATTTCTGTCTCATGGAGGGCAGACCTTGGTTCCTCCAGTCTATCTCTTTCTCAGATTCCGTGATGCTTCTTAACATTTCCTCTTCCAGCATGTGGAATACTGTACCAGTTTTGGGCTCCCTGGTTCAAAAGAGCTGTGGAGAATTAGTAGACAATCTAGAGGAAGGCAGCAGAACTGAGAAAAGGTCCTCTACAAGGAGGCATTGAGAGAACTGGACCTGTTCAGTTTAGCACAGGGGACTAAAGGTAGATCTAACTGCAGCCTGCAACTACTTGAAGGAAACTTAGAAAAGCAGTAGAATCAAACTCCTCTCTGTAGTGGCAGGTGGTAAAAGAAGGGGCAACAGCTGCCAGCTGGAGCTTGGAAGGTTCAGAATGGACATTAAGAAAAATTTCTAGTGCAGCACTGGAACAAGTGTTACCCAAGGATGCTGTAGTTTTCCTTTGCTTGGAGGTTTTGAAAATTCTGCTAGATAAACCTGCAGCTGATCTAATCTAGTGCCGATGATTCATGGAATAATTTAGTTTGGAGGGGACCTCCAGGGTTCATCTAATCCAAACTCTTGCTCAAAGCAGGTCCAGCAAGCCTAGGCTGCTGAGGGTCTTATTGAGTTTTGAATGTGTCCAAGTATGGAGAACCCAATCTCTCAGGAACGTGTGCTAGTATTTCACCATCCTGACTGGTGAAAAAATCATGACTGATTTTTTCCTGTAGTTATAGACAGAATTTTTCATGTTCCAACTTGCCTGTCAACTCTTATACTATCACTGTGCATTTCTGAGAGAATTCTGACTCTAGCTTCTCTAAACCTTCCCTTTATGCCTTAGAGAGTTGTTGACAGCAGTAAGATGTTCCCTTAGTGTTGTTTTCTTAAGGCTGAACAAACCCAGTTGTCTTAGTTGTTCCCCTCTTGTCTTGCAGCAGCCCCCTACCTATTTTGGTAGCCTTCCACTGAACATGCTCCAGGATGGTAGTGTCCATTCTGTACTGAGGAGCCCCAAATGGGGCACGGTACTTTAAATACAGTCTCATAAGCACAGGATAGAGGATGAGAATCTCCTCCCTCTGCCTGATGGCTACAGGTTTGATAATACAGCTCAGAATATGGTTGGCCTTGGTTGCCACAAGGGTACGTTGCTGACTTGTGCACAACTTGTGTTGGATTGTGGTGGTTCTGACTTTCTGAGAGAAGAACCTTGAATAAGCTCGTCCTAAAACTTGGCAATCTCTGACCTAGGCTATAGAAAGGTGTTGTCTAAGACCAAAGTTCAGAGGCACTCTTACTGCTATGCCTTCTTGAGGTGACACTGTCAGGCCTTCAGGGATGAACGCTGTACCCTGAGCTTTTAGGTAGTACAAGTATTGTTCTATTTTTCTGTTGTATTTGAGGGTTATTTTAGCAAGCGTCACTACTTTGCGATTCCTTGCTCATTTGAATTCTAGAGAAGCTGAAAGCTGTAGAAGAAATTGCTTCCTCCTGGAACAAGCCTGTCCGATACTGCATTTTTCGTATCTGATGTGGAAAATTGTCTCACTTGATGTGAACAGGATGAAGTTCATTGAGGCTGTTACAGATCAGCTGATTAAAAGTGATACTGCTCTGTAAAGAAACAGCATCCCTGTGGCTCGATGGTAGTACATCCATATATGCAATCATTTTCTCTTTATTTTGTTAAGCTGTTTCTGTATCACAGAGTTAACAGCAGAAAAAGTCATATTAGGTGATTTAGTTCATCTTCTGCCAGATGAGCAATTGTTCACTGCTGTGCTGTTGTTCTGAGCTTTTGAATGAATAGCAGACCATGTTTAAGAGATCATGGTCTGGATACTTTAAGGCTACTTGAGTCTTTATCCCTTGCTGATTTTTGCTAGAAATTAGATGTCTGTACTTTTATAAAAATATGGCATGAAGAAAATGACTCTCCTATACTAACTTTGTATTCCGATACCTTGCAGTTTATTTAACCTAGGCCATCTACTTGAGGAGAAATGCAAAAGCGGAAAAAAGCCAGAGCTATCATGGTTTTAATTATTGAACTAGGAGACCTTTGGTGTACCAGTCCTTGACTTGAAAAACTGTAGCGATGCTGTGATGGTGTGAGATACTGTTGTAAGGAAATAAGGGCTATCACCTTACTCTACAAATGAACCGTCTGTAGCACAGGAGGGAAAATAATCTTGCAGAAATTAGTTTGCCTGCCTGTATGGTGAGATGGGTGTGGGCATTACCTCAATTACAAGGTCTTTCACCAGCCCAAGATCTAGTACAGCAGGGTTATATGCCTGTGGCTGCTGCTCATGGGCCAGACTGACTGCGCTTCCCTTTCATTAGCTCTGGTACAATTCTCATAGAGGCCCTCCTGCAATTTTCTCTGTTTGCTCTTGGGAATCAGAGTATGACAGGATTCACATTCGACAGGGACATTCTGTCAGATCTAAAGGGTGCAGCTGGGAAGATAAAGGTCAGAGGAAATGATCAAATATGTAAATTTAGTTAGGGCAATTTGAGTGCCGGCTGATTGTGAGGGAGAGGGGAGAGAAGGTCATCGCTATTGCTTGACACTTGCCTTAGTTGGGGTCGTATCAGTTTGATTCAAAAGCAGTTGCAGGACAAGGAATTAAACTGTGTGGAGCAGGAACAGAAATAGAAAGAATATTTTAAAAGTGGAGAGAGCAGCAAAGGTCAGCTTGAGTCTGCACCTAAATTTGGCAGCTGGGTGCAGAGCTCAATCCGTCAGACATCTGAAGAACTCATTTGTTCGTGGAGTTACCTGAGCTTTTGATTGACAGTGTTACCTGATGCAATGCTTTGCTGTTCTATGTTACTTCCAATGCACGGCATGCTATTTTTACACTTTTCAACACAGATTCAGCTTTCTGTGGTTTTATAATAAGAAGCTAATGGAAGCTTTAAACAAGAAAATCTGCTTAACAGGACAAAAAAGGCATTATACAGTATTTCTAACTTGTCTCTAGTTGAGAATTCACTGGAAGTTTTCTAAGTCTGAAGTGTATCTGGTGGATCATAGATGGTAAAGATTTTTATCAATGTTTATATGTTTCTTTTAAAGGTCAAGAAATGTCATAAGAGAAGACTAAAAGCACTTCATGTAAATCGTTCCTGGAACATATCCAAGTGGCTTTTATCTCCTTTTTTTTTTAAAGAGCCGTAGGCAGCCAAGCCACTTTTTCTCCACTTAAGAACAACAGGAATGGGGAGAGGGAGAAACTAGGGGAGTGAAAAAGGACTTGGTAACAAACATCAGTTTAATTTTAGGTGAAATGCATATGCCTTCATGCTAAAGGGATTCTGTTTGTCTTTGGCTAGAACTATACAAGATGACACCAAACAGTTGACTAGCATAAGGATGGTATCATGGATGACCAAAATATGTATTGGTACCGCTGAGATTTACTGTAATATTGGGCAATTGAAAAACAAAAGGCCTGGTGGCGTTTTAACCATTCACATTTGGACTAAAATCTGTGAGGCTGACACAATCATTGAGAGTTAGAGGAGAGGAAAAACAAGAGAGAGCAGCAACAAGAATAATGGATCAAGTGAAGTTAGTGGATTCCTCTTCTCTTTCCTCTTGCCCCCACCCCTTTCATTCTCTCTGACCCAAAGTCAATAGAAAATACTGTTTGTGTTTGGGCTTTTCTTACAAACTGCTATTCATTTATTTATTTTTGATATCAGAGTCTTCCAAGTAGTAAAATTTGACAGATGCGATCAGGATGGCCAGCTCCTGTCTGTACCAGTTAACTGTTGTCCCACGGTCACAGATCTGATCCCGTCCCCCCAGTCTGGACAAGGGCTAGACTGCTCTCTCAGGTCCTAATCCACTCAGCATCTAAGTTCTCTGCTTCTCTGGCTCTGTGCTGCAGTGTCCCTGTCCCTACCCTCTACCATGGCCTCGTTTGCTGGGTGCTAGGGTTGCCTTTTTCCTCCTTTGGCTCGTGAAGTCTGAGCAATTCAAACTCACGCTTTCCCTTGGCTCCAGCTGTGGAGGCTACAGAGGCGACAATTCAGGGCATGTGCTAATCAGGAATAAAAAGAAGCAGATTTTCTTTGAGGTTTTCAGTATCTTGGCTAGTACCGGAAGTACGTGTACAGGTTTAGGCAAAATTAATAAATCAAATTTACCTTTTTGTTGGAATGATTCCTTTCCTGGATGGCTCTCTGGCATTTAACTGTGTTCAGGCATTTAATTATTTTCTTGCTTCTCCCAGGCATATTGCCTGTCTTGGGCTGTCTCTTTCCGGAGTGCCTGGTCAGCATCCAGGCAGCAGAGGCAACACATAGTTGGGCAGTTACGCCATAAGCAGTTCTGCTCCTCTGCCAGGAGCCCCCTGCATGCAAATAATTTTAAAAAACTCATCATCTTTCTCTGAAACCGAATTCAGAATAAATTCTACAGGTCTTCAACTTCTCTTTTCACAGCAGAAAGTCTGAATCAAAAGGGCTGTATAGGTATTTGGGGTCTGGAGGGAAATTACCTTGGAGCCTTGATTTTGAGATTTCAGAGCTTTTATTCTAAAGAAAAAAGTGATCACTTACCTTGCAGCCAAACCAGAGCATTCAGCAACACCCGGGGAATCTCAAGCGGAGCAAGTGAGCACGAATCATTAAGGTTATTGGATCTGGTAATATATGAGGGAATATCTATGCTTGTTACAAAATCAGGCTTTAGAAAAGCATGGGCCCCAGAATACTCCTCTCATCTTGAAAGCATATGCAGATATAACACACTGGTTCTTCACATAGTTGTCTGAAATTTTCCATAAAAGAGAGCAGAAGCGGAGCAGCTGAGGTTTCCTCCTCCACTTCTATCCCCATATCAGTACTTCTGGCTGTCTGTGCTGGTACCTCCGCTGATAAAGAGTAATTTAAGAGTTTGTAAGAGGTCTTCAGCGCACGCATTTTGAGAGCTGATGTGTACTTGCAACTTCATGTGATAAATAAAAACAAAGCTTCACTATCCAGTGTGCGATGACCCAGTATTCATAGAAAGTGGTATAACTCTCATATTTACAAATATGCAACTGTTTTCTGCTCTCTAATTGGAAAAATTAATTTCAAGCGATGGCTTCTATTTATAACCCCAGAAGAATACTGTAGCAGTCAGCTGCTTGCTTCCCTTGCCTTCATAGTGATACAGTATACAAATTATAACTTTGTGATTCCTGCTTTGAGTACTCTGAAAAATTGTAGCTTAATTAAATAATTGTGGCAGTTGTTCATTTTTTTTAAACACGTATTTGCAGCTGAGAGTTACAAGGAAACCCAGATGGTAAAGATAAAGGAGGAACCAATGGAAGTTGACATTCGTGATTCGCAGGCTTCAGTGTCACCGAGCCAACCCAGCCAAAATGTTGGCTACAGCACTTTATTAGGGCGAGACATTAGCGAACACATACAGAAGGCACCAGAAGGTCGTGTGGTCCCAGAAAGAAATCTCTTCAGCCAAGATATATCAGTGAAGATGGCATCCGAGCTGCTCTTCCAACTATCAGGTAAAAGCGGTGGAAATAGTTAATAGTTAAAAGTTAAATTTAAAGAACAAAAAGATATTGTGTATAAAATTGTGTATAATAAAGAATAAAAAGAGATGGCTAAGGCTGAAAAAAAATAGGAGTTAGAGCCCTTCTCCCCTCACATTTGGAACACAAAAGCCTTGCCAAATGTCCCCCATAGTTAGCATATGCTTTAGAGCGCTGTGACAGTCAGGTCAGGTTCACAGTATTTGAACTGAATTGGAAAAGCCAGAGTTCAACTCCTGTATTTTTGAAAGCTAATTAAATAATTGGTGTCAACTGGTTGATGCAGTCCTTGGAGTATAGGGGAACCTATAGATGGCAGTCACTGGCGTGAGTGGCCAGTGGCTGCAGCATCCAATTCTTTTGACAAAGAAGGCAAACCTCAGCAGTTACATAAAGGCATCAACGCCAGCGCTGTATTTAATGAATGCTTGTGTCACACACTTTGCATGGAACACTAACACTGAAATGTGAAGCTGAAAAAAATCTGTTGGGTGTTAGTTTAAGTAAAGGCATGCCCATTCTCTAATTATCCTATAACCATCTACCCTAAATTACTTTGGATTATGCTGTTACCAGAAAGCATTAAAATAGCTCTGCTGAATAAATCCCAAGAGGGGAAATATGATGTATGCTAATCACAAAAAACCCCATGTATATTCCTCTGCAGAAAAGGTGAGCAAAGAGCACAACCACAATAAAGACAACGCCATCAGAACTACAGCCAGGTAGGTACAGTCCATTGCCATCTGCAAAGCTGTAGTATAAAGAGCATTGCTTCGTTTGGCCTTGTGAAATCAAAAGTGTCCGTCTCTGACAAATGTGACCTGATATTGCAAGTGTAAGGTATATTCATGAGGAGTGTAACCTATATATGAAAAATAACACCTGTAGATCTGATTGCTTACAATTCATAAGACAAGGCCGTTGGGCTGAAATGACTGTTCTCCTCTGATTAAGTATTCACACATTATTTTAAGAATTATTTTTTCTATTTTTTGCTACAAAAACTGAAACTGAAAAGAAACTGCATAGTACAGGCAGTGCTTGAGGGAAGAACAGGCTGACAACTTGATTTTAAGACATTGACCAACATAAGAAGAGGCGATTTCGATTCCATCGTCTGTGAAACTTGGATTTCTTTAAAAAATTCATCTCTATAAGGCATTGGGATGATAGAAATGCTAAACTGAAATTTTATTAAAGTCAGACTGTAAGACAATGCCAGTGAAACATTTGTTAAAGAGTACAGTCACTTTGATACAATAAATTAAATTATCCAGGAATTAACAACATGATCCCATTATAGCACATGCTGTTAAAGAAATATGCACTTTACAGTATGGTGGCTGGGAACAAGCCCACGAGTTATTTACATATACATGAGCAGCAAAGTGAGGGGTCCCTATAGGAAAATTCAAAGCTATTGTGTAATAAGTGGTGGCCAGAATGCGTTAAAACTTAGGAGCCTGTGTGGTGAGGAGTAGGCAGCGATTGGCAAGGGTACGTTTATTTCCTACCTGAGAGTTCCCTAATTCAGTGTGGATGGGTTGGAAACTGAGCACAGTGAAGTGACAAAGAATTCCTTCAAAGATGAGTAAGACCTTCTGTGCCTCTGCAGCCCCTTCTACAGAAGTTCCCCGCATGTTCAGAGCCTGCTAACTAAGACAACTTTGTCCAGACAGAAACTGAAAAGCTTTTCAGTTGCAGAAGAAAAGATCTCCAAAATAAGTTGCTCTTAAATTCCTAGACCTATCCCGTTCATTCATGGTAACTATAATAAATAAATAAGTTGTTCTTAATAACCTGACCAGCTCAGTGAATGCACATTCGGGGCTTTTTGATGTTGCAAGTTGAAAGATAATTAAATTGAGGTTTTAACTTCTGGCTACTGTGAATGCTTCCCATACTTGCAAGTTTGGGCATTTGTGGGGTATGCAGCCTTCATAGCCTTTCCGTGACTACTACTGAGAGATACATATGGAGATAAATGCATATATTGTCCAACTGCTCATTAACCATCCAGTGTGCATTGCAGGGAGTGGGTGACAAATAGTCAGTTGAAAATAGATTTCAAAGTCTCATGGTGTTACCAGCAGGACTGGTGTGAGAATCCAGAGCTGCTTTTGGATCTATCAAAGATAATTCAAACTGGAAAGGTTGAGGACAGTTCAAAGATAACTACCCCTTCTTCTGTCTGCCAGCTTCTAAGAGGGTACAGTTGGTTGTTGTCAAACTTGCACTGAGTTTTACTGAGAAGTCCTGATAATGGCTGCTACCCATCAGGGCATGAAATGCTGACTGCCTGGTTGAATTCTTCCAGGTGCTTTTCTTATCTTACCTATCTATATCAACAGAAGACATGAATGGGAAGAGCCTCTTAAGGGGAAATGAGTCAGTCTACTAAATCCTGCTGAGTTCAAACAGATTTACTGAAAAGACCTTGCCAAAAAAACCCACCCAAAGCCAAACAAACAGCTGGAAGTGTTTACTGGTAGGGGTATGATGCCTTCTCAAAAATAGAATGTGATGGAGCAGCCAGAGGAGGATAGAGGCACTCAGACTGCATTAAGAAAACGTGTGGTGTTGCAGTTTGGCTCAACGACCTACATCTGGAGTAATGACAGAAAGGCGTTTCAATCACAATCGTTATGTGAAGTTTGCTGACAGCTGCAGAGAGCCAAGCTGAGGTTGGTATTGTCCACCTGTGAGTAGCTCGGGAGCAAAAAGATTAAGCTGTGTCATTGGTGAGAGTCTTAAATCAGCAAAGCCCAGCAAGATGGGGTACGCAAGCACTTTTTGCTGTCTTACTCCATTTCTAACATGGACACCTGTCTGTTGCTATTCCTCCTGTGAGTATTCCTGGATTTTGTGAGCATTCACTTCCGTATTTGCTTAAGCAGCTGAAACTGGCAAGGATTCCTCACATTTTAGTGGCTGAGTGAGATGGTAGAGCCTGCCATCTGTGATGTGAAGGCAGAAAGTGGAGAAGCAAGTGATCTGGAAGTGAGTATGCCAGTGTAAGATGCCAAGATAAGTTTCTTTCATCTAGAGAACTGTGTAGCCATAAAACTGGTAAAAGTGTAGCCAGAAAAAAAATTCCTAAAGCTTAATCTTTATCAGAAGGGACTTTGCACAGTGGTTGAGAACAATTTCTGTAGTTTCTTACTATGAAGCAGGAGCTCCTTCCTCCATACTTTGCAGTAGGAGTTGGAGGACGTATCTGCTGAAATAAAAATAGAGCTGACACTGAAGAGACCCACCTGCCATTCTAGAGGAAGGCAGAAAAGAGGTATCCAAAGATGGTTCTGTAATTAACTGGAGGCCTGTGATGGAGAGGGAAATCCTCGGGACACAAGACGATGCAGTCTTCAGCAACAACCTGCTCATGATACGTGGTCTAGCCTGAAATAGATAAGCTCTGCAACATCCATTCTGCTTACTACCAGCAACGAGCAGTGTCCCAGTGACTGAATCTAAGGCACAAGCCAACACGGAAACCTGAGTGGATTACAAGATTTGGAAGAGTTACAACAGTCATAAAACTTTTTTTTATTGGTGTTTTTCTTTCAAGTCGTTATTAAACCAGTGAGAGGAATGTTGCAGTAAATGATGCCATATATTTATACAGCGTCAGTCTGTTTTATATTATGTCACCCCAGAGTGGGAGGCTTGGAAAAAGATAAGTTTTGCACATGTGTGCTGGAGCTGTTTTGCTTTATCCTGATCACTTGTTTTCTTGAGTATTATGCATTGTTCAGCTATATGCGTGCAGTGAACTGTTCAGGTTTGGGGCAGCTTCATGCCTCACCCTTCAGCACAACCTAACGCTGATTGTTTATGGTTACGTTCAAACTTTTGTGGAAATACCAAACTATCCCATCAACTGTCACATATGGAATGGCACAAAACAAATGATGGCCAAAAAACTTCATGAGAATGTAGATAAAGTGGTTGCCAAAAGTGTTACGTGATTACATTAACTATTCATCAACAAGTTTCCCACAGGCAGAAGAGATTTGACTAAGAATATAAGTGACTCAGTGGAGAACACCTTGTTCACCCTCTGCAGAAAAACTGTGCAAGGGAAAACTTAAGCAAGTGCCATTGTTTAGATTGACAACTTGGGAATCTGGACTGGTAGGGTCAACTTGATTCGTGCTCCTGGCACATTCTTTCTGGGTCCGGACTGCCTGCTGTGCAATGCTTTGTAAGACCTCCTAGTACGTTCTTAATCCTGAAAAGGTTCTTGGGTTTTATTACTGAATAAGAACAGGCTGCAGAAATAAGCTGGCCTCCTGTCCTGTGCCTCTAAGACACCTACTACACACCAGCCTGTTAGGGAGTCTCAATATGAGAGAGATCACATTTAATGTAATTCTCATCTTGCTTAGGAGAAATGGATAGTTTGCCTGCAGATGGAATAAGCTGCCTTTGGAGGCAGTTTTCCAAGAAAGACTGTCCTTTTCCATTTTGAATTTTATGTACCTCTGACTGATGTCCATCTATACTGTAGACAAGGAATTCTTGTTCTGTTATGATCTTTACTTGAGCACAAAACAAAATACTTTGACAGAAACGGCAATTCACTATTGAAATATACTTTTTCCTGCCTGTTAATTAACAGCAAAGCATGCTATGCTTTTTGGAGTCAAGTAGCTGATAATTTTTGCACTTAATACTCTTTGGAAGTAACGATTCAGTTAGCTTATATGAATTGTTTCCTGATTTAAAAAATCAAACTCAGAGTTATTTCATTCATGGAACGCCATCTCAAAGAGAACTATTTAGCATCTTAACCTAAAATTTGAAAAATTTTGTTTAAAAATAATTACTACATACCTCAGACCTTCAGATATGATGGTAGAATGCAAACTTTTGGGGAGTAGAATACAAATTTTTGAAGCATTAGTTTTAATGATCCATATTGTATTGTGATATAGCAAATCTGAGATGTTGAATGGAGTTAAAAGCCTTTTGGCAGGACTTCAGTCTTTACTCTGAGATGCAGTTTTTCCAAAGCATGGCTCTTCTCCACACCTTGCCTCAAGGTCTGTCTATCTTTCAGCATGAATTCTGTAAATGAAAACAGGGCTTTTAACAAAGATAGTATTTGTTATAATAATAAGCTGTTAGGGTCAAAAATCATACTTACTACTTCCATTAACTGCTACTTTGTTTACAGAAAGGTATCTTATTTTTCCTATAGCCCTTTCTTTCTGAAGACACATTTAGACAATCACCGTTCACTTCCATCTCCAAAGATCTCCTGCCTAATGAAACTATTATTCATGGAAGGACATCTGCACCAGGGTCAGATACCCTTTTCCTTTCATTACTTCCAGTTAATAGGTATTTTTAAGATTTCCTTACTGTAACTCCACCACCTGACTAACGCTCTTAAAATACAGTTTGCTTTATCAAAAGCGAGCGAACTCTCCATCACAGTGAGTGCTAATTATTAGGAAGAAAAAGAAAAAAAAGTTAAATATTGCTGAATTTGTATGACTAGTCTTTAAACTACTATTTCCATGAATTGTGCAAGAGGCTGTAACAGGTTGAACTCAGCACTATTAACAGAGGTGGGGTTTTTTGTGTGTGTGTCTCCCAGACGTAAAGGAGCTTTACTGATGTTGAGTTACTGTCTGCTGTTCTCCTGTTACTGCCCATTTCCCTCTCCATCTCTCAGAATACAGCTGCAATATTTGCAGTACGTGTATTGGAGTGGCTGAGCTTGGCAATACAATTTTCCTGCCTTTAACAGGAATTTAGAAACCTTTTTGGAGGGATGTGGAGTTCTTAAAACGTACTGAAAGGCCTCAGTATCTGTAGGTACATTCCCACTGATCTTCTGAACTAGTTGACGGGTGTCCAGATGTAGCTTGGGTTGAATTCTGCATTAAAATGGAAAATACAGGCATGTAACAATACTATTCAAGGTGGCACTGAACACAAGCAAAAACTTGATATGTGCCTTTACTGTCTTGTTGCAAAATAACTCATTTGCTAGTTCACTGCTCTCTCTTCTTCAATTAATAGCTCTTGGGTTCTAAAGGTCAGTAATTACACAGCCAGCCATGGGAGGGGTTATTCACCTTTTCTTAGCAATCAATAAAGTTTTGGGCACGTTACTGCTAATTTTCGGCTATAGACTGTCATTTAATTTACAACTTAACAGACCCTTCATTTTTCAAATGCTTGAATAGTCATTTGACAGCTTGTGAAGTGGCAGATGAGGTTAAGAGCTGGATGTTGTCTAAGGGTAGATATATATGGCAGGAGGAAGAAGAAAACGTGTAGCATAGGGACAAGGTTCTTAAGGCTAGTCTCAACCACGCTTTTGCAAGGAACTAGTGGATTTGCAGCTCAGGGCGAGGAGAACCAGATCAGGTGTGGTGCTTTTAAGTTTTAAGCACTTCGGTGCTGGCTTTTGACCTTGGCGTAACATGGCATATTCATACAGCCAGGTGAGAGATGAGAACTCAGACTCCGCAGGCAGTGCTTGATACCTCAGAGGACATGGCCTCTAGCAGCAATACTCTTCAATCATACCTGGATGAACGTGTAAGAATTTTAATTCTCTGTAAGACTTCATTTTAAGTGAGGCCAATAAAACTCTGGATGGGTTTTGGTGACATATTTGATCTTCTGCTTAAAAGGTGTGAAGTATCTAGTTGGTTAGGACATCCTAGAGTGTTAGAATGGCTTCTGAGGAACTGGGTTTTGTATGTTTACGCTGTCCTGTGTTCTGCTGTATGGAATATAAGTATTACCTTGATATGTCTGTGTATTATAATACATATTGCTCTGTGATTGTAAGACTCTGATATCTAATAGCAGCATGCATACTGAAAATAAAAAAAAATGCCAGTTTCTGCCTAATTTTTGGAAACCTTATCGTTTCAAATATGTTGATTTTTCTCAGCTTCATAATAAATTCTTGGACCTGAAGAGCAGCTTCACAGTAGCACCAGGAATGTGATTTAGATTTTTAATCAATTACAAATGTGATATTCATGTAAAAGAACAGCAGAATACCCATAGGCAGATTTCCTGCTAGTTTCAGCCTTGCTAGAAGAAATAGTCTATCTAGTGCTATGGACAGCTCAGAAGAAACTTTATCCCTGCAGAGAGCAGCATAAAGGAACAGTAACAAACCATTGCAAAGACCAACAGGATGTTACAGAAAATGTTGTGGAAATGTGTCATTTGGTGTCCCATGGATAAATGGTATGTATGCCTTCACTCGAGATTTGTTTTGGGTTACTTCATCCCTGAAATGGGATAGTAAGAATTTTAAAAAGAAGAGTGTAAGAAAATGTCAGGAAATTTCCAGCCCAGTGAAATCTTCAAGTCGTCAACTGAAATCCAAGCAGATTAACTGCTAATGTGATAAAGCGTGTTCATTAAGCAGTGTCCATATCCAAAAATGCGACTCCCTGCCACTGTCACCACAGCTAGCAGAGTCTGATGAACAAGAGTGAGGTCTGAGCTGATGTTCTGAGCTGGCTCTCTGCGACCAGACTTGACTCAGGCAAACAGAGGGGCATGAGGAAGCCTTTGCTGTCATTTGGTCTGCGTGTCCCCGTGTACATAGTGCTTCTTTTCAAGAGAGCACCAATATGGGCGGTTGTATCCCCAGACTCCTGCCAACTTTCTGTCTGCAGACTTCTTGGCACCCTGGCTGCAGAGGAATTGGGAAAAGTGACAGGAACATAGGACAGTAAGATATCTCATGTGTCAAATTCAATTCTTTTCTATAGTAGGTTACAACATTATGTAACCTCATTCATTACCAAGATCCATCTTAAACCTGTCATCATTAGTTATGAGGACACTGTTTTCAGATGCTCACCCCTTCGAAGGGCTGCGACCACTCTCTTTTCAGCCTGTATTTATTCACAGCAAGTTCTACTTCTGTTGTTTCACCAAGGCTGTCCTTCAACTTTGATAATTCTTCTCCCTTGCAACATTCACCATCTGATGTGCCATCTTGCATCCCCCTAATCCTGTCTTCATTTTGGAAAAGTAAGCAAGACAATGGCTTTTAGTCTCTTTTAGTACAGTTGGGTTTCCAGTTCCTGACCAATATCATAGCCTTTTTCTGCCTCTGTTTAGGGAAATTAATTTCTGCAAATATGAGTAGTCCGAACTGTATGTGCTATTTTACAGGAGGTCTTACCAATGACTTTTTCAGCAGCACGCAGTCTTCTATATGGATATTGGAAATGCCTCTCCTGAATAATCAGTGTTTGTAACATGCTGATGACTCTCAATTCATTTGCTAATCAAATAGTAACATGTTCTTCTTTTCCTTTAAAATTTCAGCTGATGATTTCAGCATGCAACAGAAATTCTTGTTCCTCCTCTCTAGGCATATGACCTCATAATTTGTATTGTTACCCTTGTTACTCTAACTCTCAAGGATTATTTCTGTAATACTCTGAAATTTCTGCATATTGATGATACTGCAATGCTAGGGTTTCAAGGGGGTTTTTTGTGCACTGAAGCTCTTGAAAAGGATTTTTAAAGTACAGTTGGCCCAAAGTTCAGTCCTTGAGACTTTGGTTTAGTTGCCTCCTCAGCCCAAACCACTTCACTTGTCTTCTTAGCCAGTTCAGAAGAAAAGTGTAAGATCAGGTATTTAAGAGCACGCTTTCTAGGGCATTGAGTATGTAAGATCCCCAAGGAGTGTGAAATAATTAGAGAAGACTTATTAAAGAATGTGTGAGAGCAGTGTACTGATCAGGGCATTTACCTGAGAAAATAAAACGTAAATAAATAAATCACAACATCGTGATGGATTTCACTGAAATAAAGGCGAAGTAATCCTGATCAGCAGCAGTATCACAGGCAGAAGTGATTCTCACGCAGCAGCTTTTAAGTCTGGTAACCAAGAAAATGAAAATGAAATCCCCAACAGCTGTCAGAAGGGGACTCAACAGCCTCGCAGAAGTCATGGTAACTCCCTGATAATCTGTGGTGAATTCTTAATATTCTGAGAAGGGTAGAAAGCACTTTCCTATAGTACGTAGTTAAAAAGTATTGGATAAATTTGAGGAACTACTTCCCTTCCTTTTTAAGGCATTTTGTATGTTAATGACCATACAAAGTTAGTTGTACTTAGATTACAATTGTCTGTACTATTACAATTTTTACTCAAAAATTGAAATAAATAACGTAGTATTGATGTCCCCATCAAGCAAACATGCTTCGCCCAAAAATTACCATAGTATCAAAGTCATATCTAATGCAAAGTCAAATCCAAAACAATTCAGTAATTTCTGCTTTCCCCTGTAAGACTAGCAAAATGACCTTTTTTGGTCTAGGAAAAGGTAGGGAGAAAAAATGAAAATTTTCATTTCAGACAGTTGCTTTAAAAGGGCATTTTTATCTTCTGTTTCATAAGACTCTTCTTTTGACAGAATAGAGTTTAGTGTTATGTCAGACTACATAGTTCACTCGAGATCGCTAGATGAGTGTTTAAAAACTTGATCCTTTGCTGGTGTTCCTGACCCTTAGCCAATCTTTAATGTGTTTTAATAGTTTTACACTGTCTCACTGACTCATCCTGTAAATCAAACCTGCCTTCATGAAATCCAGATAAGTGATATTCACTATTCCTTTTCTGGTCAGTTCATTAATATTGGTGAAGACTCCAGCCATGGGTTTCTAGGAGTACTTTTCTTCTTCATGTGTATCTGTGTGTAGGATAATATTTCATTTTCTCTCCTGTTCACCAAGGACCTGGAGTTCTCCTTCATTTACAATGACAGTGCCAAATATCGAAACAATCTCATCTGTAGAGGATTAAATTTAAAACAAAAATAATCCACCCTTCTGTGAAAATGTACTACTTCTTGCAAAACTGTAATTTTGACTGTGGTAAGTGGATTTCACATGGTCAAAAGACACTTTTGGAACTGGAGGATGAAGGTTTCAGGGAGTTAGTCCATGAATAGCCCTGGCTTTTTAAATTTTGTCCATTGGTGCCAGAGCTAAATTTACCTATGTTATTTATTTCAGTGAAATAAAGCCAATAAAGTTTCTGTCCTCAAATACCTTTCCAAAAATGCATCCCAACCTCTTCTGTCACTGAGTTTCCACACTCTTTACTGACCTGTCAGATGAGAGATAGGCCATGCCTCCTCCTCAGAAAGGCCCAGAAGCCAATACTGAATCAGTAGCGTAATACCTAAGTATTCAGTTGAAAATTCAGTAGAAAATTGGAAGCATAGTGCAAAAATTTTGGATTTTGGTGCTGTCAGTTGTATTGTTATCGGTGATGTAATTAGTGGCACTATCCCGTATTTATGTTTATTGAACTAACATAATATGCGTAACAAAGATTCCTGTATGTTTGGAACTACAGGACTATTTGAGAGGCGTATACATTTCTCTCGTTACTGTTCATACTGGAATTTAGTGCTGAGGGACATGGTTTAGTGGTGGATGTGGCAGTGCTGGGTTATTGGTTGGGCTCAATGATCTTTTCCAACAGAAACAATTCTGTGTTTCTACGTTTCTATACTCACACCACCCTTTTACTTCTTTTCTCTAAAGCAGTAATGCCACGGTAACTTTAATATACTTAAAGGGGAAAATCTGCCTGCTCTCTGGGGCTCATCTTCGCACGATCTCCAGTGCAGCAGTAGTAACATTTGTGGAGCCACACTGCAAGCCAGATCAAGGGAAGTAGTGAACTAATCTCCTTTTTTATCCTAATAGGTTGTGGGAATGTTGGGACGTGAGCAGGGCGAAGGCAAGGCCGTATCTTTCAGCATGTGAAATTTCAGCATTTGCATGAGACTGACATGGCTATGACCACACTTAATCGTGTCTACTTTCTTCTATGACTGTAGTTGAAAAATATCCCTGAGGACTTGAGAGTTTTAAATTGAACGTGATAAATAATCAAGCTGTTCATGTTGCACAGATACAGTGTTCTTTAGTATGAAGTATTTTGCATGTATCTTCCTTCCTAATCCCTTTTTAAAGACACTTTAAAGTCAATATACCTCTTGATGTTCTAACTTTGTGTGGCTTAAGGCACCTACAAAGTAGATAGCAGGAGCTCTTCTGGTCCAACCTGCAGATGTGCTTATTCATATATACTGTTTTCTGGCAGTATTTGTGCTTGATTCTGGTCTCCTGTGCTCTGCAGCCAACTAAGCTTCTGCGGGCATCTACAGCAACCAGCTTTGAATTTTGGGTCCTCATTAGGTCAGTTAAGAGAGACAGGACTTTAATAAATTGAATATGAGGTTAGAGTGAATCCAACCGTAGTTTCCATTTCTTCACAAGTTGTCAGTGACAGTTTTCCTTCTTCGTCTCCTTTAGCTTGCTGCCAGACTTTCTACTTCTACCTTATCTTACACTGTCCCTGAGACCCCTGTAACTGCTCTGCAGAAATGAAGAGACACCTTGAGGATTTGACTTCTGTGTAGGGGACTGTTGGCACTTCTGTCACCCTGGAAAACGGCCTTAGGGGACAGTGACCTGCACAAGCCCTGAGGATTTCTGCTCAAGGGATCAGCAATGAAATGTTGGCATTTAAATTGCCCTTGTATAGCTTCCCAGCTCTGTACCCATGGAGTTAATTAGAATAATTCACACCTTCTTAGAGTGGTTGTTGTTTGCCTGTATCTGCCAAAAAGCCTCTAACTTCAGTTGTGGGTGATCCTCTGTTTACTTTAGGAAGGCTTTCTTCACAGTCCTGTATCTAGAATTCATACAGGATAGCTAGGGGTTAAAAGCCCAATTGCCAGCAATTGATTTCTAATTCATTCAGGACAGCGGAACCTGAGAGAATTGTGGAATGGTTGAGGTAGAAAGTTGTTTCACCCCCTTCCTCAGAGCAGAGTCAGCTCATTGCATTAAGACTCTGTCTGGTCAGGTTTGTAATATCTCCAGGGATGGAGACTCTGGACAATATCTGGGCACCCTGTGCTGGTGTTTTGACCACCCTCACAGTAAAAAAACCCAGTGTTTTCTTACATTTAAATGGAATTTTTGTGTTTTAATTTGAGCCCTTGCCTCCTTTCCACTAGGCATCACTGCCAAGAGCCTGGCTTCATCTTCTTGTTCCCCCATCAAGTATTTATACAGTTTGGAAAGATCCCACCAAGCCTTCTCCTCTCCAGGCTGAACAGTCCTAGCTCTTTCAGGCTCTCCTTGTATGACAGATGCTCCAATCCCTTAATCATATTTCATGGACTTCAGACTTCTTTAAAAGTCTAAAAGAATATTGCAGGATCCTGGCAGCAGTTTCTGTCCCTGTGATGGAACAGCAATTTTTATTGCCAATATAGTTGCAGAGGAAGTGCACATGCACGTGAATTGACTTACACAGTGCATTTTTTCCCCCTGATTTATCCCATTATTAGTGTTTATGGTCATTTTATTTGCTTTCAGTTTTGGTCTGAGTTATGAGCTCTGCCCACCCAGGACATTAGATATCCCCTTCAGTTTCTTGATGATGAGGGTACCTGACCCCTATTGGCTTCCTGGCAGAGTGGAAAAGTGTAGAGTGGCACATAATTCACGGCGCAAGGGATTTGGTCCTCTTTTTCATTTCTGTCTCAGGATTTCTGTGAAATGTGCTTGTCAAAACCAATGCTGGAAGTGGGTACCACACTGCTGTCATCACTGCCGGCAGAGCGCCATGGTAGGTACTCACTAAGCCTTGCAAAGTCTGGTTCTCTCGGTCCTCAAAAGCACCCATTTAAGTTTATTCCTTTTCTGGTACCTGCGTGGGGTAAGATTGCACCAGCTACTCTTCTTGTGTATGCGTGTGCCTGTGTATGTTTGTGTCAAAATCCATGCAGATGCATGATAAGGAATACTGGAGAGACCCCTCTGACAGTTCCAAGCTGGGTGACAGCTTCATAGATGGTGGGAGAATTTTGGTGACAGGGTGGCAGATTGATTTGAGTAACTGATTTTAGTTCCTTATCTCCAACATGCATCTTGCTTTCATTTTTCACAGAAAAAGTATGTCTTTTGGGTACACACTGAGTGGTGTACACACTCTGTCTTCGCACTCTCTAGAAGACTGGGGACTGTCAGCCGTCGTGGCTGCTCTCTCGAGTCTTGATAGCAAGAGACAGAGAGCTGGCAAGTTGGGGAAAGTGGTTCTAGGAAGGTGAGATAGTTGGACTGCTGTAGAATTGGGCTGTGCTTGGCATAGTTCTCCAAAGCAAGACAGATTTTGCAGAATTTGTTCAACAGAATTCAGTGCTAAACTGTGTGGACAGTGGTTCTGGCTCTAGCATGCTTTTATCTATTGCATCCTGTCTTCAGATTCCCATGATCACCTGGTGGGTGCAGCCCCCTCTCACTACGCACCCAGCTGCCGTGACAACCACTTCACACTGGAGTCATGGGGCAGAGGGCTCCAAATTTCTGGTTCGTTTAATGGGATCAGAACCAATGGGACAGCAACTGATTACAGCATTATGTTTCCCTTGCAGCTTTTTCTGGGTCCGCTGCCAGGCAGATCTGCATCTAGTGCACGTGTGTTGCAGATCTGTGATATGGTAACAGTGACTGTGTCCTCAGCAGCCACACGGTCTTCATAACTAACAAAGTCCCTTTCAGAATTGAAAATACTGTTACGCGGAACAGACCATTTAAAATTAGCAAACCACCTCATGCTCAAACATGCGTGGTGCGTTCTTTGGCTAAAACAGGACAAGCGAAATCTGCAGCCTGTGCAGAGTTGTACAGGTTTTAATTTTTCTCAGCAATCAGAATGTATTGGCCATTCCCACAGCAGCTAAGGGGAATGTGATCAGATCTTCCTGAGGAACACGTGGAACTCCTGGTGAATCGGCCAGTCCCTCTCGATACAGCATGTTGTAAGTAGCAGGACTGTGCGTGAATTGTTGTGGGCATAGAGAGTTCACTCCTTTTCCTCGCAAATTCACTGCGCTAATTATTTTGCCGATTATTTACAGGACCTTCAAGATGAAAGGTGTTAATTAAAACAGACAAAGAAAAGATACATGTTCAGGTCCGTGTCTAATGGCTGTCTTGAAAGGCACTTGACATCTACATGAAAATTTGTGATCCTTGTATTATTATGGGCTGCCTTTATAGAGGGTAACTTTTTTTCTCTAATACTATGCAAACTCCTCATACAGGCAAAAATACTTATTTTTATTTCATTTCCCTTTTATGTTCATTCCTCCTAAAGTAGGATCAACCTCATGGTAAAGGAGAGAAGGACAGAGTTCACTCAGAACAAATACCTCTGGTTTCATTCAGAATAAACCCAAACTAGACCCCATTCATTAAACCCAGCAAACCCAAGGCTCTTAAGAAATACCACCACCATCAAATCCAAAGCAAAATGGCCAAAGGTAACTGTTTCATTCTTCGTGGGATGAATGACACTTAGCAATTGGGTTTTTTAACCCTTTCAAGCAGGGCAGGTTTTGGCATCTCTTATAATTTTTTTAATATGATTTCTGAGTCTCAAAAGCAAGTGATGTTCTAAAAAGTAAAATAATTGTTGCTATCAATATTTTTAAACAAATATGCAACACAAGTGGAGGTCAAAATTTGAGAGGGGCTTGCTGAGCAGCCACACTCATCCAAAGGACAGAATGAGAAATGTGGGATTTTGTCTACCTTGACTTCTGCTGGCAAGTGAATTCAGGATAACACGAGGGTGCCTGGCAAGTTCATCGACCTGTGTTTTGATGCAAGTGACAGAAGGCAACTTGGTGAAGAGCAACCATGAAGTGATAGGGTGTGGATTTTGGGAAAGGAAGAAGGGAAAATTGGAAAATAACAGCAGTTGGCTTCAGGAAGGACAACTGTCACCAACTTGGAGATTTGTAAGGACAGAAGCCTAACAGTAGTTGTTGCCAGTCCTTAAAGAAACTTAACCTCTTGAGTTGAGTGAGGCTTTTGGCATTGCCTCCCTCAACATGCTCATAATAAGCAGGGAAATCGAGCGTAGGTACAACTATAATTAAGTGGTTAAGTGTAGCTGTCAAACACCTGGGACGACATGAGGTTTTGCAAGGGTCTGTGCTTGCTCTGGTATTAATCAGTCCTTTTATTAATGTCGTGGATGACGGAAGAGATAAGCGTGTTTATTAAATGTCCTGGTGAGACCAAGCACGGAGGTGCTACAAGCACTTCAGAGGACAGAATGAAAGTTCAGTCTTATCTTGAGGAATTGAAGAAATAGTCCAGAAAATAGTAGCAAATTCAGTGAGGACAAAATTCTGTGCCTGGGGGGATGCTGTGTGACACAAAGAAAGGGGAGGGATATGCCCAGGTAGTGCAACTTAAGGGGTGGATCTGGATTAGTCTTGGTCAGCCACTGTATGTAGAGCTGACACTGTACATGTTTCAGAAAGGACAAACATCTGGCTGAGATGTCGGGAATGTTGTCTGTAAGGCACACGTGGTAATTCTGCTCTATGGCTCTATGGCTGAATTCAGTTTTGGGCTCTGTAATCCAAGTACACTGCGGAGGACAGTGGTGGTCAGAGGTTTAGAAAACATGAGCTGTGCATAAAGGCTGAAGAATTTGTGCTATTTGGACTGGAGAAGAAAAGAGGGGAGACGTGATAATAGTATTTAAATATGTAAAGAGACAGCTTCGAGAGAAAAAAACCTTGCCTATGTTCATGTGAGCAGAATGAGGAATAACAGGCTTAAATGACAGCAGAGGAGATTTAAGTAGAACTTTCTATCAGTGGGCTGGTTTGCACTGGCACAGCTGTCCCAGGAGGCTGTGGAACCTTTGTCACAGGAGAGGTTTTAAAAAAATAAACTAAACAAGGACCTGTCGGGACTGACAGATGTGTTTGGTGTGTGACTGGTGTGCCTCTGGGTGAGGGAGAGACAAGATGGCCTCCTGAGGTCCCTTCCAGCTCTAATTCTGTGATATAAATTCAGTAGCAAAGCTATAATGGTGATTAAATAACCTTTTGAAAGTGACTTGATAGACGAGGCTTTTGGTTTATAAATACTGAGCATGCTTTGGTTTAGACTCTACATCTTATTCAAACTCATCTATAGTTCCATATCCTCTTTTGTCTGTCTCAATATTGGAATCTTCTGTAAAACTGAACATCAGCACTGAGTCAGACTGCTTCCTGAATATGAAACCTTTCCAAATACAAGCTCAACATGAAATGGAAAGACAGGTTTTAAAATTACTTTTCTCGCTCTGCAAAAGGAATTGGAATATATCATTTGTGACATTTCTTTTTAGAGTTACCTTGGGACTCTCCAGTTCTCACCTCACTTATCTCGTACAAGGTTGTCTTCTGTAGTGTTTGTCTGCCTGAGAGTAAATTAAATGCAGAATTCATCAGGCTATTTGGGTAGCTATGTATATATGTGTGTGTGTGTATGTATATAGAAAAGACAATTGTTTCAAAATCATTGAAGCAGTACTGAGGAGAAGGGTTTTTTCTTTGACAGCGTGATTTCAGTCAAGGGACAAATTCCTTTGCCCTACTGGTTGCTGGATGTTTTAGTGGGGTTTGGGGCAGTCATGGTGCTGACTTGTGCCCTGCAAATGCAACCTGAGCAGAAGCAGACGGAGGAGTGGTGAGGATGGTGTGCAGGTAGGTGCGTGTCCTCTCGTGATAAGGAAGAGAGCAAGGAGAGAGGTAAATCTCTTAAAAGAGTGAGTTAAGGGCTTCAAGGAGGTGGCAGATTCCCTGCTTATCGCTTGGGGAATCTGCAATAAAAGCAGTAAGAAGGTTTTCTTGACAGCAACAGCCACCTCCTGTGAAGGATGGTGCCTTTCCCAGCAACTTGCTGAAACATGGAGAGGTGGATCTGGCTGAATGCTCGCGGTTACTTTCATCTAGTTTTGACTCCCTTGTGTTAATTCAGTCAGCTCGGGAAGAGGGAGTCAGTCTGTGTTTGGGGCTTTATTTCATGTTCCCTCACTGACGTTTCCGGTCACCAGCTTACACTGTCTCTAGGACAACAGCTTTTGCTTCACTAAAAGGGGTGCAGAAGGCTGACAAGAAATGTGTAGTCTAAAGGCCACTTTGTCTTTATATGTATCTGAATTCTGGATGGGGATTACCAGTGTTAGCCTCTGCAAAGTGCCTGAGGTGTGTTATTACCTTCTCTCTGTGAAAGAAAAGCCGCTCTTTCAGGTGGACTTGCAAGTAGAAACTGGCACAGTGACAAAAACAGAAGCAAAAAAGGAAAATGTGTTCATACTCCATAATGGTCCTAAATGTGCACAAATGTCTCTGGAGTGATTTTTATAAGGGTTTCTTAGGAAGTGAGTCTTAAGCAGAACTGTAGGAAAGAAATTAAAAGGGTAGAAACCTTTTGGCATTATGGAAATTAATTAACTGTGGTTTAAAAATAACAATGGGAGCAAATTATACTTTCATAAGTTCATATGAAGTCGATGTTGTAGCACCCAAAATAAATGTTACAAGCAGTGTAAATGGCTGAACTAAATGTGAGGGCCACCTGCTTGGCAGTGAATTAGAGAGAGCTTACGTAAATTCATATGGCATGTCTTGCAGTGATGGGGAAGGTGTTTTCAGGAGGATATTCTAGCATTACACTGAAATAAAATATATTGTGCAAAGAAAACTGAGAGTGCATTATCAGTTTTTTCTCTGACAATAGATGCAGAATTTAACTTTTATTTACAATAGCTATTATTTCTAAAGAAGCACAGAAATTGAAATTATGATGATGGAGCTCTTTGCTACTGAAAGGACTGATTGTTCTCTTGGCCAACAAAGATCAGGTAAGCTTTTAAAAACACTGCTAGGGAAGCAGATTTGTTGGTGCTTTCTGTTCATTTCTTGCAATGTCTCAACTCCCTCAGTGAAAAAATTAAACCAGTTTCCATCTGGGACCTGTTGCTTTACTTCATCTGTAGTCAAGAAACCAAACTGACCATCTTCACTGGGGTAACTGGGAATGACTGAGGAACTCTTGGAGCCTGTGCAGTGAGCTACAGGGGCTGTTCCATGACTATTCCTTTTCGGCCAGGAAATTCACAGCTCGGCCTTCCTCTGCATATGTTGGGTTTTACGTTGTTCTAGTCTTGATTATTGCGTAAGGAATGAAGTTACCACCAAGACAATCCTGTTTTCTGCTTTATGCTAAAGCAATACAGTGGATAATACATGTTGGGGGGAGTAGAGCGTGTTGTCCAGTGTTATCCTCCACTTGATGTATAATGTACATGTTGTAGAAATAATTGTCAAGAAATTACTGCAACATTATTGTCTTTAGGATTCCTTAAAAATCTGCAACTCCAGCCGCCTAGCACAGAATTTACATAGACTGATTTAAGTTTTGAACTGGGGATTTTCTCTCTTCTTGGTTGTTTCTTACATTTTGAGCTTAATGCAGACAACAGAAGCAAATCTCAAAGCTTTATAATGCAGGTGAAGGTTATCATAAGCCTCACTGTTTACTCAGAACTCTTGTGTGGTATAAGTGAAGTTAAACTAGGTGTTAGTTTCAATGCAGAGATAGAAGGTGGGGAGTGGCCTTGTGTTTTGAAGTCAATGTGTCCCTGCTGTGTCTTTGCCCTCACTCAGGTTTTCTTTTCCTTACCCTGCTGCTGACTGTCTGTTTTTGAGCAACAGGTGCTGCACTGATTCCCATGTTCCTCTGTGGAGACATCTTTAAAGTTCATATTTTATTGTTTTTATTCTTTTCACAAACCCCGATGTCTTTATCACTTCTCAGTGACCTTTTCAAGTGTTGTTGCCTCTGCACATTTGGAATACTTCTGTGCACAACATTAATGTTTTGTTTTGTGGGTCATGCAAGCTCTGTATTGAAATATTTACAACTTTCATGGTTGATGTTTTTAGAAAGAGCAACTTAAGCACCACGCCACAGATACGTAAAATCGCTTGGGTTCTATTTTCTTCCATATGAAGGATTTTAAGTTATCATAACATTGCTGCTTTTTACCATACTCCATATTAATGTTAGGTATTTGCAAAAGCATTTGAGGAAAACATAAAAGCAGTAGCTGGTCATTTTTTTTAGTTAGCAGGGAGACTTTCTCTGCTTCCTCTGTGCAGCTGTTCTGTCATTCAGACTGTCTGATTATCTGCAGTTTTCCAGGACTTAGGGAACAAAAAGTACATGTCCCCCTCATGGAACTAGGGTTCTTTTACTAGAGCAATAATTTTGTGTTAATTTTATTTTTTTATTATTTGAGTATTGTTAAATCCCTCCGAATAACTTCTCACGCCTGACACGTGTTGTGACCGAGAGGATGGCTACATAGACCCTTCCTTTGTTCGCACTTCGAACACTCTGGCTTGGGCACAGGGCTCTGCTGCCAGTGCTGGATGGCTCCCAGGCTGGTGCAAGCTCACCTGTGGCCAGCCCACAACACACACAAGGGGCCTTGGGTTGATCTGAACAGATGCCCCTGAACTTATACTAGAGGGGACAGCACTGACTGCTGTAACAGCTGCAAAAAGGCATTAAAAAACAAAACTCCACAAAGGGGTCAGGCAAACCAGCTTGCAATTTCAGATGAAGCTTGAGTTTAAAAAGAAAAAGTTTTCTTACTTCCTTGGGGAATATAGAAAATTTTTATGCCAAAAAAAGCAGTTGCTAATCTCTGGCTAATAGTGGACGTGTCTGCTCACAGTAAAAGATACACCCTAATATAAGACCAGGCAGGTCGCTGTGATGCTGGCAGTGACAGGTGAGGACTGCAGGACTGCTCAGGATCACAGATACCTTAGAATAAGACGCAAGACATCCTACTTGGGAACTACAGTATCTGGAAGGATTCCATCGTTAATTTTAACTGACTTAGTAGAAATAAGAGTTCTGGCGCTACAAATAAAACCTTTGTGAAAGTAAGTTGGGAAAGGAGTAAGATACATAATAGTATTTGGAGCCCTGCAATTTCATATAGTCAATTTATTTTTGAGCTTGCAAGCCTTTCGCAGGCTTTTGGCAAACAACCTTGCAGCAGAGCCTTAACCACGTATTTTGCAAAGGAGTTTTCAATTTTTAAATGCAGTGTGCTTGCCAGAGGTGATAGATGAACATGTAAGTGGAAGACTCCAAAGCAATAAAATGCATCTTTGATGATGGGGACAGTGCCAAAAGTAGGAAGATATTATAATAACATAGATGAATGCAGACAGAAGGAGGAAAGACCATTTCTTTGACCAAACACATGCTTTTAAAGCAGTGTTTGCATGATTGCCTGACCTTGTTCCTGCATACCTTGTTCTTGAATAAATAACTTCTTGAACGTTATGTCTTTTAGACATAACAAAATAGAAATAACCTTACAAATGCAACACGCTTTTGTGACATTGATACAGAGCTGCATACAGGGTATTTCCCTCGAGTAAATGTGGGGTACCTGAAAGTTCACAAAGGACAGGCTAGCAGCAATTCAGGCTGGTAGTAACCAAAAGTTACCTGATGACTCTTTCACGTCCTAAGTCCTTCAGAGTAAGGACTTGCTGTGGGACGTCTGTGCTACTGGTAGTGTTCATCCTCTTGCTGTGAGCTCATAGAAACGTGGGTACCATGTCCAGCACTGTTTCTTGGTCAGTTTATTCAGTTTCTGGTTTTATGGAATTTTTTAGATGCATTCTCCCATGGGAGCTTCCTTCTGCATCCTGTGTTCTTGGCATCAAGTGTTATCCCCTGGAGTATGAGAAGGGAGAGGTACTGCACACTTCCTTTCCTGTTTTTCTGTATCAGCTATCATCTACCCATTCCCAATTCACCTCCTGTTCTGAGTTTGGCCATCTCTCCCTCTCAGCCCCACCCTGGGTACCTATTCTGTCACCAGACCCTCTACACATCTGACTTTTCTCCACCACATTTGGCTTTCAAGCAGGATTGATTGAAAATAGCATAACCACCACTTTCTATTTTCTCCCTTCAGAGGATTTCTGTTAATTTCATTTTCAAAATTACTAACCTGATTTCTTCTTGACCATCTGTGTGGTGTCAAAGTGTCTGAATAACCCAAAGTACAAATAGGACATACGCTTCCAGAAGAATGGAGAGAGAATAAATTTTGACCTTCCTTGTTAAGGCTCATCAGCACCTCTCACTTCCATCTCTTTAAAGACTACTTACCGCAAAGGACAATCTCTTTAATTCATATCTGTAGGATTCTGTGTGACCATAAGGATCTGCCCTTGTGGATTTTGTTGCTTCTGAGGTCTGTGGAGGTGTGAAGATGAAACAGAGAAGCAGCTGTTTAATTGAGTTAAAAGAAGTGAGAGCAGACAGTAAACCAGTGGAGGTTATACCTGTGAATCTATCTTTGAATGACACTTCAGCATAATTTTTATTTGTTTTCTTAGCTTTGTCTTTTTCAGTTAAATAGCAGTTTCATTCTGTCAGTTATTAGTATAAAGATGCAAAGGCAGGCGGCGTGGAATAATGCAGTATAAAACACCGTGAAGCAGTAATGGAAAAATACGTAAGCTAAGTAAAAGAAAATAAGTAATCAAAGAACCACATACCAGAGTCCAAAGCCAGACCCTGGGGAACTTTTTGTGCGTGACAGCTACCAGCAGTCACAAGGCTGATTTGGTGACTCTAGACAGTTGCTCGTGTATTCAGGTCACACTTTGTTCTCTTCTTCAGTTACAGCTTCAACCAGATACGGTATCCTCTCTCTGCACTCCTTGACAAAAGTCAGGCTAAAGGCTTCTCAGAAAGGGTGGTTAATGCACTCACCGTATTGATATTATCAGTTTGAGGATAAGAGAAAAAATATTATTCACTGTGAAAACTGAAAATACATACACGTTCAGAGTTATGCCTAACAGCTTAGGAAAGGGGTAAACAGTAACTGTCTCAAGCGGCTGGGCTTTATTTGTGAGGAGTTAATCTATCTGGAGGGGCAAGAGGAGGGACAGAACAATATTTCTCTAGTTGATGTCCATCTTATCGTCACCTCAGGGAAAACACAGATGGTGACAGTCCCGGCAGTTTCTAACCTCATCTTGGATGAGCAGCTTTACACAGCTACTCGTTATGAAGTTGGCTTGGGGTTAGGGAAATGATACTAGGTGTCCTTAAAGATGCATTTCACTAAATTTCACTGAGAATAAAGTTTTGTCTGTATGTAAAATTTTTAGCTCTTAAGACTTCTATGCAAAATTATTTCAGTGATATACTGGAGAATTTGAAGGCATTTTACTAAGCGTATTTTGTTTTAAACTCTAAAACTCATACAGAAATGCCGTCTGTTACTTAATAATTGCAATATTATTCTGTCATGTATGCTTTTCTAATATAGAAGTTTTGGAATTTGCTGTGGAGTATTTGTTTAAAGCAGAAATCTTCTATCAAGTCCTCTTTTTTTTCTTTTTTTTCCCTTAATTTCTTCTTTCTTCGTTTTCTTCATTCTTTTTTTTTGTCTTTATTTTAGTATAGGCATGTAATGGTAAAAGATGGATTTCTGTAGGACATCTAATATTATTTACTATTAGTTGGTCTCAGTCCACCTTCTTCCTGGCCACTGTGTAAGGTATTTTTAAAGGATAACGATGCTGACTGTCTTGGTAGAATACTTTGGGACACACAGAGAACGTTGCGCCCAAACCAGTATTATGGTCTCAGAGTCACTGGACTTGCACTCACTTCACAGAAAACACCATTCCTGGGCATTAATTAGAGACAACGCCCAAGGACTGAATGTGGATGTTGACTCAACTGATTCTTTAGGCCACTGGTGAGGTCAGTTGCTGGGTATGTTCTGGGAAGATTTCTGGACCACTGCATGGACACAGAGCTCCAGTTTCCAGGCTGCAGACAGAACTGCAGAGGGTAAGGTGGGCAGGAGTAGGTGGTTTCACTTGGAGATGAGAAATCTTCCACAAAGTGCTGAGGCTCGTGTTGAACCATAGACCAACTCTGGTTTGCCATGAACAAGTTAAGAAGCTTGCTGAATAGCAAAAGCACTTGGCCTCAGCGAGAAGATTCAGCTGGAAGAGACAAAAGAAGCCCTGTAGTTAGGACTCCAGGAATAAATCTTTAAAGTAAACAGAAGTACTTTCAAAACATCTACAGTATCCTCTTTTTTATCAATGAAAAATATGCAGCTGCTTTGCAAGGGACTAGCTTTCACCAGCTCGAGGTTATCAGAAAGCTGGGATTTTTCCAGCTTCTCCTGAGCTTCCCAGAACTGATAGCTATAAATCCACCATAGGGAAGAGGATACTGTATTTCTTCTTCTGAAGAGGTAAGGGAGGGCTGATGCCTAATGCTGAAGTGGATTGTGAGAAGACTTATTTACTTAAGACTGCTTGTTTGCCCATTAATTTGCCAATTAATTCACTTTTGTTGTGACCATATTGAAGCAACCTACACCCTTGTGACCTTCTCTTATAGTTATTACCATATTCCTCTTTTGATCATGTACTCAAAAAGCTCTGCTAAAATATCTGTAGCATTAGTACAGAGTCATATTTTTCCATTGTTTTGAACTCAAGGATAGTAACAAGAATAATAATTCCTTATTGAGATTCTTGGAGGTTATGGGTCACTTGCAGCCCTTAGAGGATGGAGGGGTGGGGGTATGTCTTCCTTTTTAATTTCACAAAATGACTATTTTGAATAGGCAGAACTTGCTCTCTAACTATACATTCTTTTAAGAAAAAGGCATTGTTGGGTGGTTGCACTCAGAGGTGCCTCCTAGTTCCTTTGGTGTGCTGAATGTTGTATGTGTTACAGGGACACAGGAGAAAGCAACAGCAGCTGAAAAGGGGCTGACAAGTATGACCATCCCTAAATTTGCTGAGATTGCTGCATGGAATCTCTGCCCCAAATGAGGGGTGGGTTTTATTATTGCTTAAATTAAAAACAGTGTTCGGCAGCTCTTTTCCTAAACCATGGTGCAGCCCTCTTGACACCTCTCTCTGAAGGAAAGACTTTCAGACATGGCAGTCAAATTTGCAGAGGCAGGTGACTCTGTCAGTGAGGGGCTGCCTCTACAAGGTGGGTGTTTATTCCTCAGTGCTTCATCAGATGAAGAGTTTGCTGGTTTGCACCAGCCTCTGTGGTAGTAATTTATACTCAGTAGATGTTTTTGTGCTGATGTCCTCAGCTCCTCCCTTCCTGTTTACCTGAAGATGCCAGCCAGATGGTTTTTCTCCATCATGGCATGCACACATGCACTGGTGGAGCTAGTTCTGGGCAGCAATCCCACAAGCGGTGTCCGTTGAGAGAAAGATGCTCGGTATGTTGCATCTTTCATTCCAGTGGAAATAAAAGGTCTTTTACCAGAAGTCAGTCTTAACCCAGGCTCCCTTGCCACTGGCTGTTGTATTTGGAAAGCTGCTGAGTACTCTTGCAGGTTTGTGCCCCTCTTACAACAGCAGTCCCTTCTCCTCCGGCAACTGGACCCTTGCAGAGACTGTTTCTTTACACAAGACTTGCCAATACTGTTTCTCTGATTGAGCTAAGCAGCATCACTGCTATCTCCAGTCTGCCTCTGCTCTCTTCAGTTAGCCCAGATCAAAACTGACCATGCTTTTAACTTCTTGAAGCTCCATGTACCTTTTCTCCTCTTCCTCATTCCCAGTCCTTTCCTCTCTACTTCCTTACTGAGTGCCTTCATGTCTGTGTTTTATGCTGCATGGAGGTTTTTTTGTGTGGCAGACTCCCTCTGTTCCTGAAAAAAACAATTTAAACATAACGGCTCACTCTGGGTCTCAGTTTTAACAACTTAGATGGTGCTCTAAGCTGCTGAGGATTTTGATGCCTGAGGACAGCAGGTGCTGGGTAGAGCCTACCCCAAATGCCACCCACTCACTGGGCTGATGTATCCTGTTGGTTTAACGTTTGTCTGAGCAATCTTCTGTTCTCCTTAATGTAAGACTGCTTATGTAGCAAAAATTCCTGCGTCAGTAGAAAAGGTTTCAGCCATGAGTAATGATCCAGTCTAAAACAGACCACCATCTCAGAGCGGGCCTCCTTCATGCACCAGGCGAAGGTGGGTGATTGAAAAAGCCAAAGCAGTGGTCTCTCCACAAAAGCAGAATTAGAGGTTAATGCTTTGCCCTGCTCACTCCTGACTTTCTCTCTTTGACTATGTCTGTGTCTAGACCTCTTTGACTAAGTGTTCTGCTTTAGAGTATGTATGAAAGGTGCTGTATGAAAGACAAATTTCCTTTCCATCACTGGGAGTTTCCTTTTTAGGTGAACTCATGTGCCAGATCACACAGCATGTAGCTGAGGTGTTGCATTTTATGACACCTACAGGACTCTACTGAATGAAATCTGCAAGTCTTCAGGATTCTTAAAATATGACTTTCTGTTTATGCTTTTTGGCATAGAATCAGAAAATCTGGGGCTGGAGGTGGGAAATGGATTGCCATCTTGGAAATTTAATGACCAGCTCTTTCCCTGTGATGTATGTGGAAAAGTGTTTGGTCGACAGCAGACTCTGTCCCGGCATCTCTCACTGCACACAGGTAAGCTGATGCTTCACCACAATTGGTTGTTACAGCACTGAGGAAATCTGTGTGTTCATCACGGTTTGTTTAAGTGGAGAGGGAGGAAGGTAAGGAGAAGAGTGTGTGAGCCATTCTCAGTTCCTTGCACTTAGAGCAGAACCAAGCACAGAAACAGGACAGACTGTCAGCATGGTGGTCAGGGAGTTAACTAACATTTTATTTTTTTACAGTCTACTTGTATCTTTATGATATGCATAAATTCAAGTTTGTCCAGGTTCCAGCAGACCTGCCTGTAGTACCAACTGGTTAACCAAGCCTGTTAATGGAGTTCTGAGGAGGAGGCGGCACAGCCTTTCTTACATTCACCTGATAAGCTTTTAAAATGTCACTGAACAACAAAAGAGTTGGCCTCGGTGTTTCAGGTCTGGTGAAACTGAAGTGATTTAGTATCTGTCTTTCATGTTTGCTCTTGTCATCCAGTTCTTCTGAGAGGAACAGGAGCTGTCCTACCCCATACCAACTTTCTTAAAGTGAATCAGTTTCAAATAAACTGAGACTAAGAGAGTTTTTATGCAGAAGATGCACCTTGTCAGCCTGCTGACTGCACAAAATAAGACTTGAAAAAGCAAGAATTTCTGATGCTGTGCTGAAAAATAGTGTTGGTGTGATGCCAGTGTGTGGTGTGCCGTCTAGCAGAGCCATGCTCAAAAGGTTCAAATGCTCTGTTCCGTGGCGTCATGGGGTTTTCTCAGCCCTAAGCTGCGCTATTGAATGCCTTTCCCCTAACACTTGTAGCATTATATTTCAAGTTCAGAGCAGCAGCTCCTCAAAGGGAAAGGTTGTAAAAGCTGATGTAATGTTTGGTTATTCTAATAAACTCTTTGCAAAATAAAGCCTGGCATCCACAAAAAAATGTGCTGCCAGGATTTAGAAATGTTTAATTTAAAATCATTTTAATTTTAAATTAAGTTGCAAAACATAGAAACTCACTCATGATGAATTCGTTTAATTTCTTCAACTTCTGAGTCTTTTTTTTTTTTTCATTAGTTGGGAGTTCAGAACTGGCCTAATGATACAGCATTCCCTTCCCTCCCCACCCTCAGATTTTAAGACAAAATCAACATCCATCAACTCTCTGCAAGTGATCACACGGGCAACCTCAAGAATAACTGGACCCCAAAATCAAAGAAATGATGCTACATAAAGGAAGTAGTTACAGATTATTGACCTGCTTCTCTCCTGGCTTTGCTGCAGCTCTCAGAGTAGTAGTTGCCTCAGTTATAAAGTTTTATATTATCTGACTACAAATGGTAGAGCAAGTTAAAAAAACTAGCCCTAAACTACCTTCATATTAGTTTTTTTCTTCCGAATTGCTGTGAACTCCTGTAAGTTTCCAACACATTGAGCTTCCAAAGCTCATTCTGAAAGGTGCTCGGAGAAACCCAAAGGAATGCGGACTTGATCATTGGCCGCTATAAAAAGAGCTTGCTTCAGAATGAAGTATACATTTAAGGTTTTCTGTTTCTTTTTCAGAAGAGAGAAAATACAAATGCCACTTGTGCCCCTATGCTGCTAAGTGCCGAGCTAATCTGAACCAGCACCTGACCGTCCATTCTGTGAAGCTGGTGAGTACAGACACTGAGGACATTGTCAGCGCTGTCACTTCTGAAGGCAGCGATGGAAAGAAGCACCCTTATTACTACAGGTGAGGACTCAGACAGGGGCTGTGCACCAGATGCTGCGATCTGAATGTCTTACCTGCCTGCTAAGGACGTGTCACGGAGACACCTTCTGGGGTTGCAGGGTGGAACTGCGATGAAAGGATCTGTCTTGCCCATGTCTGACTTAGGCGAAGCAGCAAAACGCAGCTGGCTGCCTCACGCTGTTTGACTTGGCTAGCCATTGGGAAATGCTGGGGTTTGGTGTGGGGCTGGTTTTGTTAAACAGCTTTGTGAGGTAGATGGCCTCTAGAAGCCTCTTTAACTTTTTATGCAGTGTTCATCTAAGTTTTGTGTTTGGAAACTTCCCATCGTGTACACAGATTCACGGCAAATCTAAACCTCTGTGCGTCCAGTTGCCTCTGACAGCTCCATTGTTTTCAGCCAAACCTGTGAAATCAAACAGCAAAGTGTAATAAGAATGGTTATATTGATATACACATTCCCTCCATTTGCCGGAGGTGTATGCATTCCGTAACCAACATGATGGAAGAAAGAAAACCTTTAGGAGAATTAAAAGGAATTGCCCAGATAAATTGGGTATTCGGGTGTTCTCCTTGTTGTACGTGCTGTTGTGTGCTCTGCAAACTCATATGCACTCCAGTGGCCAAGCAGATTACCAAATCACTCTTACTTTTAGTCAAAGTGCCAAGAGCAGATTTAATTACAAAATCATAGAAGTAAGAAATAAATGAGACCTGCTGGATTAGATTATCTAGTCCATCCCCCTGGGAAGGCAAAATAGTACCCTAGAAGATAGGCCTTTTTAAATGTTTTGGGCTTGTTTTAAATGTTAATGGCCTAATCAAAGACAGAGGAGAACTCTGCAAAGAAACTTAAATTAAAGGGTCCTTTCCATTGCCTCTCAATATCACTCTGTTTATGCACTGGCTGTGAAATCTGTATCCCTGCTAATTATTTGCATAGCTGATGACTGCTGTTTTCCAGTCAAGCATAAGAAATGTTTGAACCCATTTTTACTTGCTTACACTGAAACTGCCAGGCAGTTTTGCACAAGATCCCAGTTTGGCATGGGAACCATTCCAGGGCTTGAAAATAACTCCTGGAGTGTGCAGCAAGCTCTCCGTTTGTCAGTGTATCAGCCACACTAAACATCTTGGCAAAGCTGCAATGCCTCTTATTGCCCAAAGGAATCAGCTAGGTGATGCGCAGCATCTGGAATCTGTAGTTTTTAATTAACTTTATGATTATTTAGCATCATTATAGCATGTACAGGATTGTTGCACTGTGCCTGCCCTTAATCACATTGGCATGGCCATTGGTTCGAAGGCAGTGCAGCAGACAAAAGAATTTTGCAGTGAACATTCAACAGTGAGGAAAGGAAGGAATCTGTGCAGTGGGGTTTTTCTTGCTAATTCAGGGAAAGGCAGTATGTTCTGTCTGTGGTTTGTATTTTAATGTTTCTTACTCTTGAATTCCTTTTGGCCTGCAGCTGTCACGTGTGTGGGTTTGAGACGGAGATGAATGTCCAGTTTGTCAGTCATATGTCCCTCCACGTGGATAAAGAGCAGTGGATGTTCTCCATTTGCTGCACAGCGTGCGACTTTGTCACTATGGAAGAGGCAGATATGAAGGCTCATGTCAACAGCAAGCACACAGGTGATGATCCCTCTCTCCCAGCTGCAGTGATCTCTCTCTCCCTTGCTTTTTAGGTGCAACCTTCACACTTCCCATTAGCACTCTACTTTCACTGAAACATTTGCTAATTAAGGCCTGATCTCTCGAAGTGAATTGGACTCCAGCCAGGCAAATAATCTGGTACTACAGATCAGTTTTCAAGCTTAGTGAAATAAATGAAGGACTACTTAGCCCTCCTTCTTCCCGTTCCCCTTATCCCCCAAACCCCCTCCCCTGTTGAAGTCAGCATACGTCGTTTGTTTTTCTGGCTGGTTTACTATTTCATCAAAATCCTGCTTTGACTGCAGTGATGATAAGGTGACTTTGAGACCTGGCTGTGCACCCCTGGCTGTACATTTGAAATGCACAATACGTGAGGCTGACTCTTCAGCACGTTTGCCTCCGCAATCAGTCCGTTTGGAATTTCATGCTGATGTTTAGTTGACACTGTGATTCAGCAACACCATCAATGTAACTTTATATTAAATAACAGAACAAGTCACGTGTTCTCTCCCTGGTCCTGTTCACTTAATAGTCAAAGATAAGAGCAACAGCAGTTTTCAAACAAGCTCCGTATGCTTAGTCCAACTAATGAAGTCCGGCATAATTTAAGGAGAAGAAAAATAAAATCCTTTTAATTTATTTCTCTTATAACACCAGGCAGAAGCATTTTGCTGTCACAAACTACTAACAGTTCTGTGACAACACTGAACCTGAATTGTGTACAGCACGATTTTTCCATTGCTAAATTGCTTTTCCTGTCCTACCAGGAATAAAATTTTGAAAACAGGGAGGGTTGGAGAAGGGAGAGAAGAATGCAGTTTTATGTGTTCACAGGTACATAAGTTAAATGTATCTACAGAAATACAAACTAGTGGAAAGTTCTTAAGGGGTTTTATGCCAGCATAGCTCTCCCTGCTCTCTGTGGCGTTTGCATCTAACTCCGCTTCATATATAGGAAGTCAAGACAAATGAGAATTGCCACCCATAGCCACATGAAAAGTTTGCACTGGAGCTCAAAACTGAGCTGTGCTCTACTGTATCTCCCTATTGTGGCTAAAAGATTGGAGCTGCTGCTTGTCTTTTAGAGGAAGACAGAAAGTCCCTTGTTCTTCCGTCGCCCTGTCAAACCAAGCCATTCAGCTGACGATTCAGCCAAATGCTTAGACATATGGCAAATCCAGAGAGTAAAAAATAGAATGGATTTTCTGGGTCACTTGACTCCAGTCCCTTACCCTGTGGTGTTACAAAGTCATAAAAGGCCTGTTTGTAAGGATGCTGGCATACCTCATCAAACAAGTCTCATTGTTTAAAACCAACAACTTCTACAGATAGGCAGCTGCAGATTTTCCTGCATTAAAGGTTAGGGACCTTTTTAAAATTTCCAGCGCATGTCATACTGGTAATCAGAATACAGATCCGTTGTTCTTGTGCCAGAACTGTCCTTTATCTGAACCAGCAGTCCACCTCTTGCTTCCTCCACCTTTCCTCCCTCCTTCCACAGTATTTATTCCCTTAGTATACTTAAGGAGAACAACCTTCTCTCCCCTCTAAACGTACGTTGAGCCTTTTCTTATATGAAACACAGTCTTCTCACTGTACCAATCCCTCACTGCATATGTTCTTGTTAGAACCCCTGCTCTTGACGTATGCAATCACAGCTGTACAGGGTGAAATGAAGTAAGTACTGCTGGCAGTGTAAAACAGCAGCAGCTACTGGGAATAGCTCACACAATAACATTCTGTGATCATATTTACCTTCCTTGAAGTCTCCCCTACATTGATTGCTCATATTCATCCCATGTTCTGCTCAAATTCTTCTTTTGTTTTTCTTGACTGTTTCCAACTTAAGCACTCCTCGTTCGTAGCAAAATTTCTTGTTACTGGCCCTTCAGGTCATAACCTTGTACTCAGCACTATTAAATTTCATTCCATTTCTATTACTCTGGTCCCAAGGTCAGCAAATCTTTCTCTATGATATCTCGGTCATCCTCCCTATTGACAGCTCAGGTCATCAGATTTCATTAGCGCATTCCTACATTTTTATCTTAGACTTCAAGGTGCCACTCATCAGCTTAAAGCTACGTACGTAGGTACTGGTGTTCACAGAGGTCTCGATCAGGGGACTTTGTCCTGTAGAGAATATAAGTTTTAGTAAAGTCTCTTATTAACACAGCTCTGATTAAACGAAGACACAGGTAGGAGGTAATAATTTGCCTGTCCTTGCCTTGTTGGCTCACGGCAGTTCTTATACGAGAACTCTCTCACTCTTGTTCATTTCCAGTATGTGATTTCGGTTTGGGATTTGAACTTCATACATTTATTGCACACATAAGGAAACTGATGGGCTTCAGCTTTAGATCCAGTTAAATAATGGATTTTTTAAAATTAATTATCTTCAATAAGAGGTCTTAATAGAAACAGATAAATCTTGAGGCCACACTATTATCTCTTATGATCATTACTGAGGATGCTTCTCAGTACAAGGAGTGAGATTATTCTCCTTTGCCCTTCCTCCCAAATATACCCCTTGGACCGACATAAATGGAAAGGTGGGGGAAGTTTAGCTTGGACAAGAAGGCGCCCCAAACCTACAGAAGCTCTGTTTCCTTTCTAAGTGACAAATTCTTCATTGTTTTTGATCTCTGAGTTAATCAAAGTGTTTTCTTGGAATTTTTTTCAGCCTGGTAATATGAGGTAGAGATGCATGCTTCCTTCCCACAGTCGTTAGAGGCAGACTCCATTCTTTCTAGGATAAACGTAGAGACGTACTGATGTAAATGCAAAAAAAATAAAAGGAAGGAGGTGCAACCATTATTTCTTAACAGATCAATTAATTTCAGGCTTGTTTATAAGCATGTTTGAATTAACTTTAAATATTTATATTTTTCCTGAAATTTGAAACAGGATCATTAAGACCCTATCTAATCTGCTGTACTAGTTATTGCTCTTTATTCCTGTTTTCAGCTGAAGAGAGGAAGACACCCAGTGAATCTAACAGTCCATCTTCATCTTCGCTGTCAGCACTGAGCGACTCTGCCAACAGCAAAGAAGATGCAGATATAACCCCAAAACACAAGGGTTCAAACAACCTGCTCGTCATTTCTGTAGTGCCTGGAAGTCAGACCTCAGTGAATACTGAAGAGAAGTCAGAGAAAGGTAGAACACTGTTAAACAAATACAAATGGTCACCTTCTATGCAGTCGGTCTGGCCACACGGTAAGGAATACATCTTCCTGGTTTTATTTTTCAGGCTTCGAATGTGTTTTCTGTAACTTCGTCTGCAAAACAAAAAATATGTTTGAGCGCCACCTGCAAATCCACCTGATCACACGGATGTTCGAGTGTGATGTGTGCCACAAGTTCATGAAAACACCTGAACAATTACTGGAGCACAAGAAATGCCACACTGTCCCCACCGGTGGGCTCAAGTAAGGAAAGCAAGTACACAAACTTTTACTGTGTTAAGCACCTCTAATACTGTGAGGGTAGGACAAAAGGGAGTCAATTAGAAAGGGTTAGTTAAGAGTCTGATAATCTAGATTCGGGGCTTCCTCTTATTTAGATGACCCAAGCCCAGTCCTTTAGTGCAGGCTGGCATCATTAGAGCAGATGGGTAACCTAGCAGCAGCAGTAGTACCCACTGGTCTTAGAGCTGTAACAAACTGTGGTCCTGTCCCTTTCAAGTCAAATAGGAGACAGTATGTGATGGGTCCTACAGAGAATGAGGCAGCAGGACACAGAGGTGTTGGTAAACTAAAAAGGGGTTGTTTTTCAAGGCATCAGAGCAAAGGACAGCACAGAGCACAGGCTCTGTTCTGCACCTGGCTCAAAGAAACTAAACCCTGTAGAGTCTCTGCAGCTAGGTACAAAGTTATATCCTTAAGGGTTATAACCTTTGTAGACTAATGCAAAGTCAATCCTTGCCAAGAATTAATAACATGGATGATTTCTGCTTTGGTTTGCATGCCCCAGGATGATCACTACTGTATAAAATAACACGTAACAAGTAACACACTCTTTTAAGAAAGTCAGTCCTTTGGCTTTGGCTGAGGTGGTGTCCTTTAAGGTCTGTTGGTGCAGAGCAGTGTTTTCTAGAGAATGAACGTGCCCTTATGTCAAAGTTGGACCCCTGAGGGAAGGAGTGACTGCTGGGGCCATATGCTTGATCTGTGGGCAGGCAATGTGACGTTATGCAAGATGCACGTCCCTGGTCTCTGTTTGTTCCAGCTGCTGCAGAAAAAGAGGCTGGAACCGCTTCGAGCCCAGCTAGGTTTCGGCACAGGACTCCCCACTTCTCTTGCTCTTGCTAAGCAAACCAGTGTTTTCAGTGCACTGTCACTGTTGCATGATGAGCACACCATGGTTAACGTTACCACGAGTAGCTCTATCAGTTTGTACTGCAGTTTTTGAAAACTGGTTCTGTTTGCCAGGCAGCATCTGGTATCCAGCTCAGTAGTTCCATGAACTGGGATCTGTGGTCACTTGAGCTATGATGATTGAATCTGGGAAGAAGACCAGACTGAGAAACAAGTAGTGCACCAGAACGACAGGATGTCTGTCTTGGACATACAGACCAGTTGTCTAATGCACTTTGAGTTTAAGCTGCACGGAATCGTTCTATTTACCGAGGAAAAACCATGACCTATGACTCAGGCCTTCCTGACAGAATGGGCTTCTCAGTCTACATAAATTACTCCTGCCCAACTCAATTAATAGTTAGGTACCTTGAAAGCTGCACCTAAGAAAAAGCTCTGATTTATTTCTTTTTTTAAGGCATCCAGAAGAGCCTGAAGAGATCTAAGTAAATTGTATTTTTCTGTCTCCTGTTTGCTGTGGGGGAAGAGAAAAAAACATGATTCCTCCAGCTCCAGGTCAAAATCTGAGATTCTGATCCAGAGAGCACCCAGCCCAGGAGAGGTATGTGTGCGTAGACAGCTGAGTCCTCTGTTGCAGTAGAGCTAATCACATTACCAGCCTCAACGCCAGGCTCCCTCTCTGGATCAGAGTACTTGATGTGCATCAGGAAAAGTGTCCGGATGTTTTAGTATCTGTTTGTCCTCCTGTATTACTCACTGTGTTCAAAAGTCTCTCGATTAGCAGGTAGATTAATATTAAACCTGTATGGGCAACTAGTCGTAGCAAGGGAAAACGCACATGGGAGAGGGTCTTTGCTTAGAAGTGATCTGAAATGCTAGAACACAACTGGCAGACGTGCTACATAGCGATCGCAGATCAGGGGCAGGTGGACTCATCTGTAAGACAGTAGCCAGGTGCCTTAGTTGGATCTTTTTAGTCAGATCTGCTCTGTTAGCTCCCCAGTTAGATCTGGAAGGGAGAGAGCTTTGTTTAACACAGCAAAGATCCCAGGCAGGTAGCTGCCCTCACCAGCTTCCTCTCAGCTACATAAAGCAAAAGCGGGTGTGTTTTGGGTTTGTTCGTGTCCAGGCTTGTTCAGATCAGTCTTCCTTCCAAGCTTTCAAGATTCCCTCCTCCAGCCTTCTCGGCCCTTCCTGGTCCAGGAACCAGGGGTGAGGCCTTTTGCCACAGCCACCCCAGTCCGGATGCTTGCTGCTGTGAGTAAGCAGAGCCCACATCCTGTTCCCACACAGGAACAATTCCTGCCGTGGCAGAGGCAGCTGTAGGCAAACACTGCCAAACACACACCCCCTTTGAGCATGGCTAGCTCATCTCCCAGAAACGGGAATCCCTACAAATCATCCTAACAGACTGGCTTTCAGCCACTCCTAGCAGGACACCCAGCAAGCTTATTGTTCAAGGTCGCATAAAAGGAATTTCCTAAGCTTTTGCTCTACATGTGGTATTACAAGTTTATTCCATCTTTACTTAAACAGCTGCTTTCATATTCATCTGTAAACACTCACTTTAAACCACTTCTTAATGGAAAAAATGGCCAAAGTGACTTCGTGCAAACACTAGGAATGTCGTTACACAAAGTACCTGTGCATCAGTCACCCACTCTGCACTACCCGGCCTGCTTTGCAGAACCTTCCCCATCAAGGTAAGCCAGAAGATTAAAGGGATGCTCCTTCAGAGGGAATCTGTTTTCCTAGGAATGAGTGAGCTCTACTGCCAGTAAATGGGCAAACCTCTTCTAAGTAGAGGTGTGTCAAGGTGAACCCAGTATGTGAAAGAGGCTTCACAGGGAGAACTAAGTGCCTTTGTCTCCTCTTTAGTAGGTCTGAGAGGGGTTGAGTGACAGGGCTAAACCAGGAATGCAGGTCTTCAAGCTGAGTGACTTCTCATTTTCTCTGCCCCTGCCTTTCCTTGCTGTGTTGGCAGGTGCCCATTCTGCATCTACTCCACTAACCGCCCCGCAGCGATGGAGTGCCACCTGAAGACTCACTACAAGATGGAGTACAAGTGTCGGATCTGCCAGATAGTGAAAGCAAATCAGCTGGAGCTGGAGATGCACATCCGAGAGCACCGCCTTGGCAACCATTACAAGTGCGACCAGTGTGGCTACCTGTCCAAGACCGCCAACAAGCTGATTGAACACGTGCGTGTCCACACCGGTGAGCGCCCTTTTCACTGTGACCAGTGCAGCTACAGCTGCAAACGCAAAGACAATCTCAACTTGCACAAGAAACTGAAGCATGCTCCACGCCAGACTTTCAGCTGTGACGAGTGCCTGTTCAAGACTACCCACCCTTTTGTCTTCAGCCGCCACGTGAAGAAGCACCAGAACGGGGACTGCTCTGAAGAGGAGAAGAAGGGCCAGTATTCAACCTCCAAGGAAGCCAGTCCACTCCTACCAGTGAACAGCTCCAGAAACCTCCTGTCACCCCTCTCAGTTATGTCTGCCTCCCAGGCTCTGCAAACAGTGGCAATGTCAGCTGCACACGGCAGCGGGGCAGAGCCAAGCTTGGCAGTGAAAGCCTTGGCCATCAACGGCACTTCCCTGTGCTTTGATAAATACTGGAACTCAGAGTTTGCCCACCTTATTCCTTTAACAATGTTTTTCCCCAAAAACCACTATGATCTCACATTCCATCCACCCAGACCTCAGACTGCACCAGGAGGTGCCTCTTCACCTAAACACTCCTTCCTTGCCTACCTTGGACTAACAGAAAGGGCAGAAACTGTCTGAGGGCAGTTACATTCTGTACCAAAAATACCCCAGCAAACCCAGCAGGTATATACATTGCTGCAAAACATAGACCCAAGAGGTAACGAACACTTGTACTATATCATTAGTAAGGTTTAGACAATGGCTCTGTGTGTATACTTATTGCATTGACATGAAAGCTGCTTTATTAAATCTTCAAGAGGTGACCTACTGCATACTTCTACCTTCAGAGGCATGTTCCCAGTAATCTAAGAAACTATTTTGTCTTGTTAAGCTGAAAAAGAGTGTCCTTAATGGCAATCAGCACTTGTAAGATTTCATATTGATGCATTTTATTTTTGGGCTTCGTGTGCGTGTGGGTGTGTGAAAGAGAGTCAGCCAGTAGCGTGCCATGACATTGCTTTTGCACATCCCTTGTATTGGCTTATTAATTATTATTCTTTTCCCCTTTTCAGCCACTTGCTCCCTTCTTTCCTGCCGTCTCCCCCTGAACTGCTGAGCTGTGGAAGGATTCACGCTTGGTTCAGGGTGGATTGGTGTTATTATTTCAGTGCTGTTTGCAGCTTCCTTTAGTTGTTTGATGCCTTGTGCTCAGTTGTCAAGGTTTGAGGACTTGGGGTAGAACTGATGAGGAAAAAGTTGCTTTCAGCACTGCAGGATGAGAGCCTGACAACGAAAGCGTGTGTATGTACACACATGCACACGCAATGTGTGCAGTCTACACACCCACACAGGAGGCCCAATGCTTAACTGTTACACAGGTCTGACAAACACCCATGTCTGGGCCGTAGCATACATCTTTTGTTTTAAAAGGGCATATAAATATTATATATATATATATACTGTATTATGCAGTGGTTACCTTTTAGTTTGCAGGAACAACTCGTATAACTAGAATTCTATGGTGGAAAAAAAAAAAATCCAACAAGGGGATTTAAAAAAAGGGTATGGATAAATTCTGGGTATAAATACTCAGACTAAAAAAAAAAAGGCAGTTTTGCACAGTGCTTTGGTCTTGCACTAATTTGTTTCTCACTTGCAAAAAAAAAGAAAAAAAATCTGTGGGATGAAGGTAAGACGACTGTTTATTTGAAAAGGTACCAGTAACTTCTTTGAAATATAAAGCTATAAAAAAATGCTGTTTGAACCATGCAGTTCTCATTTGTACCCTCAGCATTTCAATTGTATTTGCAAATTCTACAGTCCTATCAATACCCTCCATGTTATTAGTAATACTTGATCCCTTTCTGTTAATGGCGGATAGACTGTACACTGCTAGGAAGCTAACTTTATACTTAATGTTCCTACTCGTGGTCATTAAAATGACATGTTATATGTAGCACTTTATCGCAGGAAGAAGCAAAAGCGGATTGGTGTATGACCTTTGTTAATCTCAAAATGCCAAGAGCTATCTTTATTTAAGAGGAGCTAACCGACTGTTAATTGATTTCTGTTTCTTAGACAACTTGATATCCAGGAAGAAAAGAGCAGGATTAAAAACATTCTGCATTAGAATTGGAAGTGTAAAATATTGAAACATTTCGAAGTTATCACGTGACTTACCGGAATTACTGGATTGTTGTTTTCCATGGTGTCTCTTGGATTCGGATCTCGCTGTCTTTCACCAGGTATTAGAAATGTCTGACCTAGCTTTTGTCAGAGTCCCCTCTCCATCCCTTGGCCTCGCCACTGCAGGAGGTGCCCTGAGTCACATCTAACCCTCATGCTGTCCTGAAGGAACTTCTTCTGCAGGTTGTTGTGGGATGGGGGCAGATCCGACAGGCCAGTTGGAGCCAACCCCCTGTTCGGGACAGCACTAAAGCAACACCCCAGTTCAGGAAGGCATTTCTGGTCCACAAGGGCTCTTAGCCATATGCACAACTAGAAACATAACTCAAATCTTCATTAGTTCCTAAATGAAGCTTGTGTAGACATAGTTTTATGATGCAAAACTTGCATCATTTAACCTATTTGCAAGATTCCTAACTTTGTTTTGCACTGCAATAGCCAAACATTCTCCACTGTCATGACCAAACTCTTCCTGTTTGGGGAGGACATCCTAATCACTCCTGTTAACGTACCGGAAGCTATTTACGAGGGGGAAATACCCAAAATAGTAGCAGGTTATAATTTGGAGTTACTAATTAAAGGCCAGAGAAGTCCCCATTTCATTTACATTCCAGCAGACAGTTTTGGTTCTAAGGAGCATGTGGCAGTTCTGCCTGTCTACATAGTAAAGAAAAGCCATCTGTTCCAAAGTGTGTATTAACCTTTGTAAACAACCTAGGTAACTCAGGGCCCTGTTTGCCGTGCTTTACCCATCAGAACTCCTGGTAACCCAACCTACCTGCCCACCCTCAGAGTACAGACAAAGCAGTAAATGATGTATTGGTAAATAATCAAAGCATAAAAAAATTAGTATCTGTCTCGACAGCATGAAATATGCAACCTGCATTCGGAAACGATACCAGTTCTTTAAAATACACACAATGCGAATATCTCTGACTCCACCATAGAAGAGCAAACACTCCCAAAACAAAAAAGCTTATTTTTCAAACTGGTGAAGTACAGTTGTCTTAGGAGGAAGAAGCAGGAATATTAGTAGGACACTTTATGTAAACCAAACAGCAGTTTAAATAGGGCTGGAACTTCCAAGAATGAGTCAGCATGCGAATGCCACGTGTTCAACAACGTTCCACTGTGCCACTATCTGACATAGTAATGTTTAATGTACCTGGGAAATTTGTTTAGCACTTTGGAAAGGATAAATTAATTCTTTCTGGCAAGTTTTAGAAGTATTCTCTGTAAGGAAAAGTGTGTTAGGAGGTTTTTATTTTTTTAAGAAAAAAATACAGTATTTATCAGAGCTCTGCATATTAAAATAACTGGTTTGCAGTTCAAGGCTAAAGAAAGGAATGTTCTCCAGAGGTTCCCCCGACCGACTAATGAACAACAGTTCTGATAAATTCCCCCCCACCATAAAGGTAATTTCATACTGGTTTCCACTATGCATTCTTTAATGAAAGGTAGCGTGGTTTTCCATTCGGTAATTCAGTGAAAGTTCTCAGCACTTTTTTCTTTCCTCTTTTTTTTTTTTTTTTTTTTTTTTTACTTATTGTATTATGTTGAAATGTCATTCTGTCAAGGTTTGTGTACATTAATAAAAATTTGTATTGTATAAAGCTTTTTGCATTATAAGGCTGTACAGGGTCATTTTGACAGTAACTGGTATATTCCTTTGCATCTTATGTTGCATTGCCAATTTCTAGTGTATCCAGTTTGGAAGAACAATATACTCTAATTAAAAAGGTTGGCTATATTCTTGTTTCAGTTTGGTTTTCCTTCCTCTCTTTTTTCCCCTTAAATAGATTTAGGCTTGATTTGGCAGGAGGGGGAAAGGATTCCCCTACAAGACAGGAAGATATGAAGAAAAAAGGTAAGATGTTATCAGTCGTTGAAATGGTTGAAAAGGAAAGTTCTGGATAATACTACTGATGAAGAAATATAGCAAATACTCCTAGGCTGGCTACAGGACTTCTCTCTGTGGGCTCTGTACTTGTACCAACCTGCCAGGTCAGTTCTGCAAGGGCGATAACGCCTCTTCTGAGGAGTCTGCTCAGTCCCGAGGTTGATGTAACACCCTGGTCCTACCCTTCCCAGCCCTGCAGGTCGAAAATTAGATCCTTAAGCGATAGTTTGGTGAACCTAGCCTTGTTTGGGAGTAGTCCCAATGAAATCAGGAGAATTCGTTCCTTAAAGAGGGGCTATGCAGTGAATAAAGGAATATTGTGCCTTCAAAGTCCTCAACATAAGGAAAAACTTCTTTACTCTGAGGGTGGTAGAGCGCTGGAACAGGCTGCCCAGAGAGGCTGTGAAGTCTCCTTCGCTGGAGATATTCAAAACCCACCTGGACACATTCCTGTGTAACCTGCTGTAGGTGAACCTGCTCTAGCAGGGGAGTTGGACTAGATGATCTCCAGAGGTCCCTTTCAACCCCTACCATTCTGTGATTCTGTGAAAAGATTGTCCTGGAAATCTATTTTTTTTATTGTAAAAATACCACATAGGCATTTTGTCAGCATTTTAGAAAAGCTATTTCTTTTCACCGAAGATTAATGAAATAATTAAAATGCACAGAGGAGGCTAAAGAAGGAAACCCTAAGAGCAGACAATTTCCCAGAAGCAAAGCTCTAAGCTCTTACTGGCTTCACTGAATGATAAAGATACTTAACATCCTGAAAGGAAGTTAAGGTATTCAAACACTAACCAAGGAAAAAAATATTCTGGGTATTCATTAGATAAAAAATTATCCTCAGATAAATTAATGTTAACATCAAATACATGTGGATTGCCCTTTGCCCTCAGAGCAGTGTTAAGGTCTAATCAGCTGAAAAAATTCATATGGTTATTTCTATTGGGATGTGGATACTAATTTTCAGGGCCTCTATCAGTACCTTGTCAGAGTACGCAGCGCTGTTAGCAGCTCATGTGCAGAATCCACTGCTCCTCCTTTTGCTGGTGACTCATTAGGTGAAGGGAAGTCATCTCTAGCTTTTGACCTGGTAAGTCATGCTCAAGCAGAGGTGGGCTCTCTCTCCTCTTGTACTGTGTCTGTAATAGAAAATATACAGCGATACTCTATGTGGGGTTTTTTTTGCACTGGACATAAATGGTTATCCTAGCAATTAAAAGATAATCATGCAAGTTCTCTAATTTTGAAAAGTATTTCAGAGATGGATCTACAAAGCCCTCGTTATATCTCGATCGTTTTAAAACAGACCTCTGCTTGTGTAAATTGCTACAGTTCTGTTGTAAATTATTGTAACTGTTCAGTTATTTGAGACAATGGTTTACGATGTAGGTTCAAATGTTCAGCTAAAACAAGCAGCGAAGGTGCAGGGAGTGAGTCAAAGAGCACCCTGGCTGGCAGAGGAAAGGGGACATGGCTGTCTCTGGCAGTGGTATACTCTGCACTATTTGACAGTGGCTCTAGGAGAGTCTGAATTATCCTGCCTGTGTAAGCAGTCAGCTAGCAGTTAAATGCAAGTCTTCTAGTAGGTGAACTTCTGTTTAAGAGCTCAGGCCCAATCTCAACCAAAGTGTCAGCTGTCCTCTTGCAATCAATCAGCCTCTCTAGCTTTACCAAAAACCATACATCTGACTGAAGAACCCTCTGTGCTCCCCAAAAGGGGTATTAGTGTCACAGGCTGATGTGCGCTGTAGAGCCACTGTCCTTTGCAGCAGGTGGCTATAACATGCTTCTAGACCTGCACAATTTTAATCTATTAACTTTCTGTAATCTGTCATTATGATACCTGTGTATTGATAGAAAATATCTATCTCGGTTTGTATGTTGACTGTCTCAGGAAGCAAGAACTGCCCTGTTTTCATTCTGCATCTATGTATATTTTTAATATGCCATATATGTTTTTAAAAAAATTAAAACTATACATATTTTCAAGCAGAATTATTTCTTATAATCCTACACCTGCCATAGTCATGAGCCCAGCAGAACAAGGCTTTGGAGAGAGGCTTGGGTGGGGGGGGAACCAAAACCACCCTGAAGTTTTCTGTAACACTTGACTATAGAAAAGGATACTTTTGCAGGGGATGGCATCATTTACACAGAGCCATGTTTTAAAATACATGGTGTGTTTAAAAAAATGTATCGGTTGTGCTCCTAACAAACAGATACCTCCATTATGTCATCTGCCATCACATCTGCTGCTAATTGGCCTCCTTGTTGACAAGTCTTAGCAGAAAGGTTAAGTACTGGCTGTAAAACCAATCTAGCCTCTTGCCCAAGGGGTCAGAGCTCAGGCAGCCCATGCAGGAGCCGGCACAGCCTCTTCCCTGCTATATATTTTCTGAGAGCTAATAAAACACTAGAACAGTCACGCCTACGCAGAGGTCTGCCAACTGCTCCGGTGTCTGCAGAGCTGCAGTAAGTAGTATGTCATCATCTCATCCCAGAGGCACTCAAGTGGTCTGCAAGAGGAGGCATTGTCATCAGCATCAAAAGTTTTAGAAACTACTAGTGAAGCATCTAAAAATTCCAGCGGTTACAGCTAACATTAGACATGGGGCAGTCAAGGCCTGTGTACCCAGCAGGAGCCCCTGAAAAAGGGATTGGGGGGGGGCGGGGCGGTGGGGGGGGGTGTGTTTAGTGCCCTATGTTCAGAGTCCCCTGAAAGGTGAGTGTCTTCAAGGCAACTCATCTTGACCAAACAAATCCACGAGCTGCTTTTAAAAGCCTTGGCCAAGAACACCTGGTGGGAGGCTGCAGGGAGCAGCCTGCTGCCTGTTCACCCAGGCTGCAGCAGGGCACTGCTGGCATGGAGCCAGCCAGCATGGCACAGATGTCACATGTGCCTGGGCAAATCCAGGCTGAGTTAACAGGTACCACCTGAACAAAACAGGCCAGCAGTTTACTTGGCTTGTGGACTTGTTGCATAGCTTTTGGGAGCACACTGCTATGTACACTAGGAAGCCATCCAGTTGCTAGATACCAGGCAATACATCAGACGTGCAGCTGTTGTGCTTCCACATGTGCACAACAGCTGTCTTTGACCAACTCAGCAGTGGCAATATTTACATGAAGGATTCTCTTAAGCACTCACCATTTTAAAAAAGGAAAAGAAAAAAATAAATAATTTTGAGCTGGCACTGAGCAGTACTGGGGGTAGAGGGGGTTGGGGGACACATAACTGGAAATGTTTCATTAATTTTAAAAAAAGTGTCCCTCCCCCTCAAAAATAAAAACAAAAAAAAAACCACAAAAAAACCCAATCCCTAACTGTACAGTGGAAGAGCACAAAAAAAAAAAAAAAAAAAAAATTAGTGATACTCTGGCACTTCTTTGCAGCCTCATGAAGCCTCTGTGGCCTATTTCCCTACTTTAAGATGGGGGGGGTGGAGGGAGGGTGTTCTATGCTAGGAGGTGGGTTTGCGGTTTTGTTTTTTTTAATTGCTCTGTTTCCTTCGCCCTCAACCAACCATGATTAAAACACAATGTATGGCACAGCTCTGGGAAAAAACACCTCTGCAAAAAACCAAGAGTTTTTCCAATTTAGGCTATAGTTAAAAAAGACTTTTGAGTTCCTGTAGAATCCTCTGTTGTTTGCATGTAATTCTTTCTTACTTTTACTTTTCAAACCTCTACCTTCTATCCCCTACCTTTTTCTTGCCAGCACTTCTCAGACAGCAGTTCATTGGAGCTGCAAACTTTGGATTGTTACTCCTTTGAGAAGGTGCCTGTTTAAATTAAGCATAGAAAAATGCTCTCTGTCACTGAGCCCCTAGACCCTCATGCCAGTGTTGTTTGCAGCACAGCCTAGTGTAACTGAAAAATAGGCCTCACTTTCTGGCTGGTCAAAAAAAAAAAAATCAAATACTTTGAGTCTTTCTTTCCCTGTTATTTAAGACTATAATGTTCATTCACACACTAGACTGAAGAATTTGCTTTTTATCAATCAATCATATTTAACAGGAAGCCAGTTGGGAGGGTCAAAGCTGTAACTAACATGTTCATGCATAGTTGAGTAGGACTTTAGAACCTATCTATGCATAGCTGCATGAATGAATATGAACATGTTTTCCACTGCTTGCTCTCACTGCATCCATTTTGCCACAAATAACCACACGAGCCTGGTTCTAGCCCCTGCTCAGAAAAGGCTCGCTGCTCCTCTCTGCCTGACCTTCCACCACAGCAGCACTACCCACACAATGGCCAGCACTGACTCATTTGCTATAAAGCCAGCCCTTAGTGCTGGAGCAGAGCACTGGCAGCTGGGGCCAGCCTGGGCACCTCCACACTCATGCCATACAGCCCAATGTGCAGAGTTTGTCTGGGCACTGAAAGCAAGTGTTGCTTGAGGACAAAGCAAAGCAAAACGGCATGTGGCTACTTTGGAGGACTAAGTACTTTAAAACTGTGTGGGTAGTTCAATGCAACATTTCTTGCTAGAACCAGCAAAATAGATTATGATAAACTATACATGTCTTGTATTTCTTGTACAGCAGGGATTAACACTTTCCTGCTATCTCGACTTCCCAGGAGGCAGCGTACAACTGCATTCCATTACAGTTAGAAGCAGTAGTTGTTTCAGCAATAAAACCACAGTATCTTTTTTTTTTTTCACAAAATTGAGTGGCATGGGAATAATAAAATGTAAAGATAAATAGTTGCAGAAGTGCTCCCTCCATCAATGTGATTCTGAAATAATATGCATACATTGGTGGTTGTCACTCAGGTCAGTGACACTTAAAACATACCAGAATAGCTCTATTTGCAGGTGTTACCAGAGTGATGCCTGTTTGTACTCTGAATATTTAGTAAGCAAGCATTATACTTGGCTACCTATTTTTAATGGGTCTGCATACCTGGAACTTAATGATAAGATCTAAATATAGTGTTAATGTGGTTTAAAAATATGCACTGCACCTTTTAAGCTGACATTTCAATTAAAAATAAGTAAGTTCCAGTTATATGGTGATACTATGATAGGATTGCATTTTTACCAGTCAAATTTCATTCAAAGTGACAGATGTCTCTAAGATAGACAGAGCCAGGAATAACAGTCCTCCAGCCATTCAAACCAGGAAAATGTAATTAAGTGTGCGCTTAATCACTTCCCAAAATTGGGATATCACATTTTATGGATAAATGCATTTTGCAATAAACACAGTGTTACTTTCTTGTGGCTAGTCTCAAGCTAATAACTGCACAATAAAATTTCATTCACATCCAATTTAAAAAGAAAAGGAATGCCACGTGCACAGCAAAAGGTTATTGTGCACACCTACTGTCTAAAGCTCTCACAAGCACTTCCTTTAACTCGGTTGCAGCAGCTCTGCTTTGCGGCAGTGAGCCCCTCCATCCGTACAGGTTTGGCAGCGCTCAGCTCCCGGTGGATGGTCTCAGCACGCTCAACAGCCCCACACATCACCTAATGGCCCAATGCTCACCTGGTGCTGAGCTCCACTGCTTCATGGCCATGTCGCGTGTGTACCTGGAAAGACCCTCCCTCCATGGCATTCCCAGTATCCTGGCCCAGCTCAGCTCCTGTAACAGGAATAAAAGAATTCACTCATGTTTTCTTCTAAGCTCTGTTTCATTAACTAAGGTCCCTGTGGTGTTGCCATAGTAAATCATATCTGACATGTTCCTAATGCAACTGCCCGAGACATCAGTACTTATGATAGAGTCAGGATTGACCTGTTGTCTCTGAACCTGATCTTTTATTCAAACCTACTCGTATCATCTCCAGCACCACGTTGGTCCACAGTTACATGTAAATCCACTACATAAAAAAAGTACTTTGCTGCGGTGATACAGTAAATTTCCCCCTCACTACTTGCATGGCCAAAATAGTTCCTGATCAGCCTTCCCCAAGTTATTTTATAGCTGCCTGCTGCAGGCCCTTGAGCTGGACAGTCCCACTCCATTTGCTCTTGCCACAAGCAGAGGCCACTTTGTACTGGTGATAATTGCCGTTACCCTCCTCTGGCCCTCTCCACTTACATGAAAAGCTCATTCTGCTCACAGTTCACTTCCATATGTGGTAGAAGGGTTGACCCTGCTAGACTGGCCCATTTGTTCCTCAGTTCCAGCCCATATCCTACGCTCAGGGTAAATGCTGCTGACCAACACTTCAAAAAAAAGAATTTTAAAAAATCCTGAAATGGGGCCTGCTCAGAAGTTTCTTCCAGTGAAATGTTTTGCTGTCAGACAGGTTTTAAAAGACAGGAGTTTCCTGCGGAGCAGAATTTGTGGTTCCCGACAATGAGTGCTACTCGCCATGTTCTGACTGACTGCCTTTGGAGCTGGTTCCCAAAATCCTTTACACACAGAGGTTTTCCTGAGTGTTCTTTAGAAACTGGATATTTCCCACCAGGATTTTTGATTCTGTCACTGTAACAGCCAGTTCCTCAACTTTTAAATTTGCTTTTGGTAGTGCAAGTCACATGAGTGCTGTCATTCGGGGTTTTTTTGTCACCTAATCAATAGCTTGTCAAGATCCAGGCTCTTATTTGGTGCTAGAGACTTCAAGAATCCTCCACATTTAGGGAGCCAAAACAATATGGGGGTAGGGGTTGCATGTGCATTCATATAGTTCAGAAAATTTGTTTCCCATGGGACTTTTTTAGTTTCCTGGCCTAGACTAACAGAGGAACTGAGACACCTAACTTGCACTTGTAATGACCAAATAAAAATAAAGTAGATCACCGAATACTGTCACTGGCAGCGAAGGAGGGGCCAGGAGTCTGAAGTCTCCAGCGTGAACGTTCCCTAGCTGCCAAAAGCTTGCATGGTTCAAAGCTTGCTCTTGGTACTGCCAAACAACCAGGGACTACCTCTTCCCAAGTCATCCGCAAATTCATGACAGGTCAAAACCTCAAAGAAATCCCTTTAGCTCTGCAGCTCTTTATAGAAACCTCAAAAAGAAAGGCTATTTACCTCTAATTCCTCTGAGATCTGCTGTCTGTCTGTATGTTGACACTGAATTTACTGTGCAAACACTGAAAGCCAGAGAACTTCCACCCCAACAGTACTCTCAGAACTGCACATACCTTGTCTCCTCTTGCTCTATTCTTGCAGAGGGTGTCCCACTTGTTGTAACAAGTTGCAGTGTCATAATGAACTCAAAACAATTATCCTGCTTCTACAGTAAGACTGCCAAGTCCCTCAAATCTCCTCATCAGAGGTCCAGTAGTGCAAGAGGACTTTCTGAAGCTTTCCTGTGAACATAAAAGCAAAAAGCACCTGCAACACCCAATAATGCAATCAATATCGTCAGTCAAGTGAAATCTTACACCATCCCAAGGGAGCGTTCAGCTTGAATTATGGTGACCTTGTTTCCCCTTTCCTTCCTGGCAATAAATATGACAGATAATGAAGAAAGTCACCTTCAAGGAAAGATCCTTTCCCAGCTCTTCAACAGTCTTTGAAAGATCTCCTGGGAAGCTGGGAGAACAGAGAGAAACCTCCCATCCATGGGTACAGGCCAGAGACAGCTGCTAAGTGCTCTGAAACTGCAGGGAAGAAAGTCTCACCCTTTTCAACTCCAGCAGGCAATCTGGAACACTGGGCAGAGACAGCCCAAGAGAGGACAACAGCCTGTCCACACACCATCCGTTTGCCTGCACTGATATATCTCATGGTCTTGATAATAAGCACAGTTTCTCTTACTAATGGACAATCAACCATGTGCCAGACTCCATCCAGTCTTCAGGTCACTAAAGGAAGGGAGGACCTGAGACTCAGGTGGGAACACCTGAGATTGACAATAAAACTCTCCAGGAATTGGGAGGCAGGAGTGTGAGGCTCTAATCAAAGAGCTGTAAGAGGACCCAAAACTAACACTTTCTCACCAGCAAGCTCAATACGGCTGTGCCCTGACAGAGCCTGCGGGTTATTTTGGACATGAGGGGTGTCAGAAAATAGATTAATGCAGCCTAACTAGGAAATGGGGAAAGCACACACCATGGCTCACAGACTGGCCCTAAAGCAAAACAACTAGTTTTTCTTAATTTATAAAGCATGGAAGTTAACTTAAGGTGCTTCCAGTTCAAAATGTGGTCCTTTTTTTCTGTTTATGATGCAACAGTACAGCATAATTCAAATCCATGTGCTGGAAAGGTGAACAGCAGCCAGCCATGAGAGCTGCTCAGGGCACCTGCTTCCAGTGATCGACCCTCCTCCTTGCACAAATAATGTCAGAAGAGGAACATCTTATTTTAGGAATTATCCATGCTCATCCCCTGACCGCACATCTTGCTTTGTCTGTGCTGCCACCATGCCATATGTTCCCTCAACTACACAGGATTTCTTTTACTAAAAATATTAAATAATGCAAACACACTAAATATCTCAGTGAAGTGAGGTTTCTTTTTTTTAAAACACTTTAACAACAGTGGTTTCTTCTTTTTTTTTTTCCAGAAACAAATGGCAGACAACCCATGTCAGCAGCCAAATTAAAACAAACAAGTCTTTCTGAACCAAAGGTGCTCTCTCTAGAGACTCAGACTCCCTCATTAACTCCAGAGTTAATGGACTGCAGATTCTTCAATCTTTTGGGAAATGCAATTTGACAATTTGTAGAGGAAGATTGACTTTTGTTTATATACATCTATAAATGAAGACTTCATGCAGTGACACCAGCCACTCAGATGCATAAAAGAAGTTCATCTTTTGAAGAGAAATGGTCAGGATTTTGGGCAAGGTACTAGTGCGGATCCTTTTCTAACTGCAGCTGAAAAATGCACTTTCTCTTATCACATCTAACACTGGTGAAGAGGGCGGCATCTGTCAGGTGCCTCTTACCGCCAGGATTGCAGCCTGCCCTCTCAGGATAGAGAGAGATCTGTCAGCCTTTGTCAAATGAGCCAGAGGACAGCTATACAAAGATGTACCATGTGGAAGGAAATTGAAGAGAGGAGCTTTGCAAAAGCAGGCTTAGTAATTAAAATAGTAATTTTAAATCTTAGTAATTAAAAGTAGCATGAATTTCACACTGGTTCTAGCAACTCTCCATCTACAAGCAGAAGTAAGGCGAATGGGAACAATACACAGTGCAATACACGAGCAGGAGGAAAACGGGGGATGGATAGTTTTAGCAAGGCCACAGCATATAAACAAAAGATACCAAAGGAAAATAAGGCGGGGGGAGGACCCAAATGGATTTGAATCAATTGGGGCTACAGAACTCAGGTTTCCTGACTAATAGCAACAACTTTAACTTCCTAACCACAAGCAGGGTTCTTGAAAAAAGTTATGCCCTTAAAGTTACTTACACAACAGCTGGGATTCTTCATCTTGCCAGCCCTGCATCTTCTCTCCTCTGACTAAGAAAGCCTTTTATAACCGCAGTAGTTCTTGCCCATTGCAAAGCAGTGGAAAAGCCCTGGTCAAAAAACCATCAGGAATGCAGAACCCATAGGAAAATGAGACCCAAGGCAACTGATTTAGGGCTCTATTCACCATTTTCTTTAGCACATTTGCCCTGGTTCTGAGTAGTCCAGCATAATTCTGAAGGAACGGAGAGCAGTTTGACACATTGAGGAGGCAAAAAGAGATGGTAACAAGTGGTTGTTCCTTTTACCTTGGCTGTAAATCTGAGTACAACATACAGTGCACTGCATCAATCCCAAACAAGCGCAGGCAGATATACAACATGCTGCTTGCCCTGACCAAGCTATAGAGCAGCAGAGAAAAAAATAAGACTCTCTAAGCAAGACATAAAAATACTGGTATCTGTTGTAAATAGAGGTCGAGTTTTAAGGAGGTCTAAACTCTCCTAATTCCAGAAAAACATCACTCCTACCTAGACAGAGTAAGCCCACCCACAAACAGCCCTATAGCAGGTGCAGATTTCAGTTGGTAATGGGAGCGTTTTTAAGGAGCAGCATGGTGCAAGAAGGCTATTCACCAGGATTAAAAACAGGATAAAAAACATTCAAATCAGCTCAAATTGAATCTTTGATAGGGGCAAATGGTAGCTATATCTTGGGGTTTTTTTTAAGGAAGAGATAAAATAAATTGTGAGGAAGTACAGCTATCCCCATCTGAACCATGCAGGAACCTTATGGGAGGCAATCTAATCACCAATGCCATGACTGCTTTGCTATATGCCAGCAGATCTGGTGATGGATCAAAAAAATCTACAAGTTGTTTCATTGTCATGCTTGGTGTTAAAATACTGTATATTTTGATAGGTTTGTAGGATGAAAGTTGAGGACTGACAGCAACTGCCCTAGCTCTTGGAAAGGATTCATACCAAGAGGAACCACTAGGCCATCTGATGCCAGAAAGCACAAACCACACAGACCTTGAAAAGTCCCGTTCTGCCACAAGGACTCAAGCTTTGCACTGCCCAGAAAGTGAGACCAGGAGCATGAACTGAGAGTCTCTAAAGAGATCATTTGCCTCCTCTTTGTAAAATGTTTTACTCAGGTGTCTCTGGAATTCCCTAGAAGGGAAGGCACATGTGCTCAACGCTGAAATTATGCAACCATCAGAACTTACCATGAATCATTTGGCATCAATCACAAGAATTTTTTTCTTTCTCTCACTGAAGTACAGTTTCTCCTGTGTGGGACTGTTTGACTATGTCTGGGTGACTTGATCACCTGGAAGAATGAAAGCAGTGTGACTGATCAAGTACCAAAATATCACTCAAAACCACTAACATTTACAGTTCAGTCTATGATTGGTTATTTAACTAACTTCAGTTGTGAAAACTCAATTGCAGTTTAAAAAAAAAACAGAATCCAAACTCATAGAACAGTTAAAGAGATGGATTAATAAAAAAAAAATCCACACCAAAAACCCACACCACAACTAGTACAAACAACAAACTAAATAGAGGCAGGGAACATCTACATTGTTTTTCAAAGCAATAACTGTTACTCCTGGTACCTCTAAGAATTAAACAGAGCAAGCTCTCCAGTGTTTTGACCTCCAGAAGGTCATGTTCACAAGTCAGTGACCGTAAGAGCCAAGCTGGCATTCCCAGTGCCCACAACAATAGATCCAATTACATCAACCAACGAGCATTAAAAAGCAAATGCAGCACATAAAGCTCCTATTGCTTTGTTAATTCAAATACATCTATTTGCAGATATAAAGATGACAGAACAGCACCATTGCCATTTCTGTATGCTATACATGCTCTGTTTTCTTAACTCTCCTTATACATTTTTTTTTCCACTCCCCCCCACCCCCCGCCCCAAGGTGTTTGCCTGTTTGGAAAAACTTCACCCAAACTCAAACCGAAACAGGGCTGAGTAAATTGGTTTGATAACTATTTGTTCTGTGAATGTCATTCTTCTCACCATTATTCACAGCAATTTATCAGGCTTGGCTAAGAGAAAAATACCATTTTGGTCTTCTTTCAATTGCACATGTGTAAATCTAAGTGTTGAGTAAAAAAATAAACTCAGGCTTCATACTTACTTCTCAGTGACTATTTTGAATTAGCTAAGTAACCTAGCAGTTCAAATAATGAATTTAGAGGAAACACAAGAAACAGAAAGCTTCAGTGAGCACTCTGCTGATGCCAGTAAGTTCAAATGTCAAAGCATTTTATAAAAGGTAGATTAAAAAAAAAAAACCAACTGTAAGATCCAGCAATACCTACCAGATACCCAGCCCCAGGGACATTTGAGGAATTGTCGGCACCAAATCTCAATGAAAACCGCTTCACAAGCACTCAGCATCCTCTGCCCTCTCACACTGGGTGGGGATGGGGTTTGCCTTCCTCCCCGGAGGACCTAAAGACCGTCACCAAAACTGGCACCTCTGTGGGCTCCCATGCTCACACCTCAGCTCCTACTCTGCCCAAGTATGCTAGCACTGGCCCCATCTCACACAACACAGCAAAAACGCCACCAAAATCCTCGTTCCCCTCTATATTGCCCCTCGGCAGACAGAGCTCTGCTCAAGAGCTTCAGAGCAGCAGAGGAAAGGTCCTGGCTGCCGCCCCGGGCCCGCAAACACATAATGATCGCAGTAGGAGCTGCACTGATCTGAAAGGTGAGTTGTGTGTGCAGTTTACTGTGACTGTTAATGGGGAGGCTGTTTATGCCTGCTTTGTCAATGTCCCTATTTACTTTAAACAAAGTTGTGTTAGAAGAGGCAAAACAAAAATACCTATCAAGAGCAGGCAAAACTAACTGTTGGAGTGATACTGCGCCAGAAAAATGCAATGCAGCCAATTATGCAAGGTTGCTAATTACATATTATTAAGGACATTATACAGTGACCTATTAATACATCTAGAGCCCTTTGTTGCCCTGTTATCAATAACAAATGGGAACCTTCTGTACTATTTTGGGAAATGACCTTTCTCCACAGCCTAGTATAGCAGGAGCCAGGAACCTCTCGGTCTGCAATTCCAGCTCCTCCACTGCCTTGCTATGTGATGAGGGAAAGTCGCTCTGACCTCTCAGGGGCTGCTGCTTTTTCTGTAAAGTTGTAGTGACACTCGCCCACCTCTCAGCTTGATTGAATGCTTTTACTCAGTTCAAATATTTGAGCAGAGCTTTGAGGATGCAAAATGCCAGATCAGTGACACATGCTGCAGCTGCTTAAGGATTTTAACATGGCAGAAATTCAGCTGCAGCTCGAAGAACATAGTGCACAGAGCTACAAGATGCCCTTTTCACAGGTGAGAACTTATAGCCGCTAGCTTTAGGCTACAAGTCACCACTGAGCAACACTTAACTTGTCAGTCAGTTCAGCTACAGAGTGTCTCAATGCACAAGGAAAGCTCGGTGCTTGTTCCCACTGACACGCCAGCAGAAGTCTGGACAATGTTAGCAACTCACATAATGGCAAAGGATACACCTAAAGTAACAGCATGCAGAGACCATAGGATGAAAATTACTGGGACGAGCAGAATGCACAGTGGATATTCAGTTTATGCAATCTGGGACTTTTCAAAGGTAAAAAAAGAAAATAATCAGGTTATAGGAAGTTACAGAGATTAAAAAAATAGAGCAGAGACTGTAACAATACCAGCTCTTTCTAACTAAATAAAAGTTACGACTAAATGAAGTCATTCTGAAAACATGAATTATTTAATTTGCTTTGGAAGAATATTCCCAGGCTTAGCCCCCTCAAATGGTGGTAAAAGGCAGGAAACAATCTGATCCATTTACAAGTCACTGGAACATGCATAAGCACGCAGTGAAACTATAGGAAGGCTATACTTCCCACTTGGAAAAAACCAATCAACTTTTGTCTAACGGGCAGAGATCTATTTCTTTTCAACACCTCACTCTTCTCCTGTCTCACTACAAAAGAAAAGGTGAGATACTGATACAATATTTGAAAGTTGTCTCATAACTCCCTTTCATAATTTCACCAAGAGCTTCCAAACAAAACTTACTTCGTGGCTTGAGACCCATCCCACTGGAGGAAATTCCATTTCAATTCCTTTATAATTGACAGCGCAACTCAAATACCCAAATCTGCATCCCAAATTCTTCAGAAATAAAGCGAGTTTCACAGCATGGAAAATTTAACCTGAAAGCCACAACACCACACCCACATGTGAGGAAGTTCCCAGGATGAACGTCCCAGGTTGTTCTTCCATCACCACGATCCTCAAATGCCTTCAAAAACTCTTTCGCTATTATTTAAAGGCACTTTGTTTTACAGCCAGCCAGCCATATATTTGACACAGATGTTTAAGCATGACATGATTCAAGTTTTATAAGAATTAAATTATAGTAGTTATTGAAATCCGTGTTTGAATTTAATATTTAATAAGGCTCTACTGACAGATTGCATTTACTGGTATTAATTACCGGTGCCCAGAGACAGCTTATCCGTGTTCTCCAGACTGAACTACGGCAAAATTTTAGACCTGGGCTGTGGATCCACGGATAGAGAGAAAACAAAGGAGAGGAGTATGCATCACCTACCAAGTGGTTGGGTATTACCCTTAGGAAACAAAGCGGGGGCGATTCCTCTCCCGGGTTGTGTGGAACGCCCCGATGTGCACACACAGGCCCTGAGGGGAGCGCGAGGGGCTGCCGGCCGGCGGGCCGAGGGGAGCGCGAGGGGCTGCCGGCCGGCGGGCCGAGGGGAGCGCGAGGGGCTGCCGGCCGGCGGGCCGAGGGGAGCGCGAGGGGCTGCCGGCCGGCGGGCCGAGGGGAGCGCGAGGGGCTGCCGGCCGGCGGGCCGAGGGGAGCGCGAGGGGCTGCCGGCCGGCGGGCCGAGGGGAGCGCGAGGGGCTGCCGGCCGGCGGGCCGAGGGGAGCGCGAGGGGCTGCCGCTGCCGCACAGCGCCACCTAAGGTCGCCCTGCCGGAACTGCAGCGGAGAGGCGGCCACTGCGGCTGCCCCGCAGCACCCCGGTCACGCTCAACCGCCCTCCCGGCAGCGCCGTCCTAAGACAACGGGCTAAGCAGTTGTTTGCTCTGAGGATCAGCGGCACTGTTTCGTCAAAAATCATAAAGAAAATGAAGGTACCGAGAAGTTGGCTGAGGAATGATTTTCGAATAAAAAGACTTACCTTCGTCACTTGCAGCAATTTCTCTCTGTTGTGATTTCTTGGTAGGCAAACAACGTGGTTTGCTATGAACGCTCTCTGGAGTGTAAGCACAGGAGGAGAGAAAATGTTACGGCTTTCAGATTTGGACATTAAAAACCCAAGAGTAACCTTAATTCTCCCCAGCCTGTTCAATATTTAAATCTCTACTTCAGCTTTTCAATGCAGAACACTTTTCTTCCTAAGATATACAAGTCTCATCTGTAAAAAATCGGTTCTCTGGGGGCGATTTTGTGATGCAGTTTACATGAGGAAATGCCTCACACTAACCTGAGGATCCACTTAGTCCAGCTTAACCTCAAGAAGCAGCAGCCAATAAAGGAAACAAAAAAAGAAACCAAAACCACCCGAACTGTCAGAAATGTCCCTGCACTTTAGAAGCTCACTAAGGGAGACATGTTCAAAATGTTAAATGAGAGCTATCCAGGCTACGTTCATTTATAGGACCTGTGCATGTCTCCAGAGCAAGGCTTTCCTAGATGGAAGACTTGGCAGTGGACCAAACAAGGTATTTTTAATTATTCCAGTTTCCCTCTGAAATTTCCCATCTCATTGCATATGAAATTTAGTACCCCAGAAATGGAAACCTGACTCACCTGATGGGACACAGCTCAGGCTACCTGCATCCTAGGACCCCTGTTCAGTCACCCTTAGGCCCGTGCTCACATGGCATCCTTTCCTGATGTCAGGGCACGGAGGAACAGTACCATTTCTAACAAGAGCGAGTACGCAGCATGGAACCGTGTGGGGCAGGAGCGGGTGCCAGGAGTAGTGTCTGCAGCTAAACTGAAAGCCACGTGCATCCTGCAAGACCTATTCAACATAATTCAGAATAGCTGGTTAATCTTGGTACAGAAATAAAACATTTGGTGGTTTTTAGTTGTGTGCTGCACAGTGGGCACGGTCTGCCCTGCTGTCGCAGATGGGGAAACAACAGCATTGAAGAGTCTCACAGCAAAGACACTTTCCCACTTAGAAGAGAATGCCACATTCTGACAGATAGCTAAAAGGAAAGGTGAAGGAAAACAATATTTTAATTACCTAAGGTCTGAAACATTCATTTTCGAATCTGCTCAGGTTCTATAGCCAACACACACAGAAAAAACCCGTCAGGTATTCTGCATCACACCGCTTGGAAACAAGGAAGTTTTTTGCTTTTACGGAAACTATTTTTAAAAGCTTATTGATTCTGACCCAGGTTCCCTCCTTCTCCTGTAAATCAGAAGTTAAGAACAGGACTTCAGCCACTTGTTTTGAATCCTGCGGATATCAAATATTAGTAGCTGTTGTTCACAGACAAGTTGTATTCACAGCTCAACAAAAAGAAATCCTGTTTTGCTGAATAAAATTTACTCTGTTCAGCAAACAGGAGCATGGAAAGTGATCCCTCTTAGTCTCAGAGAGCAGTCAGGATTTCCAGGTAGATCAGTTCATAAGATTGGTGCAATTAAAAAAAATTAATAGCAATACTTGCAATGTAATTCACATTCCAGTCTGCTGTTTATTTTACTTGATTGAGCTCTGCCAGATGCCAGACACTTGCCATGCTTTTGACATGACACACAGGACAGAAAGCAGTTTCTTGTGTTGCTGCCTTTTCTGGAATGAGCGTTTGACCTCAGTTGTGTGAATGCAGTAATATTAGTCCTGTACATGAATTTTATGAGACTGGGATAGCTGGACACCAGAGTTCCTCTTTGCTTCAGAAGAGAAGGGACAAAACAGGCATAACAGGCTTGTGAAACACATGCTGACCTTTTACTATGTTGACCTGTACTGCTGTTAACAGCTGTCAACGAATCCTGAAGTGTGGGTAGAGGGAAGTCGTCAGCAGGGAGGGGGGAGGAAAAAACCCAGCAGACTGACAAGGCCTTATTTTCCACATAATGTCCACACGCTTACAGACATCTCAGGATCATAACATTTTTGGCAGAAAAAATATACAAATACTCAGCTCTTTCTTACTTAGAAGCATCTGAGTAATAGTAAAAGCTTCTGATATCATGGGGCTCAGTAATTGTTGCAGCTTGTGATGTCACTAAAGATCCTTTGTTTACAGTTTAGAACGTGAAACAAGCAACTTACTCTTTGCACTTATTTTACAAGCTTTGCCAGATTTGATCACATAAAAAAAAAAAGGAAAATTGTATTACATTCAGTGCAGATCCTTCAGCTTTTCATCCTTTCTAGTTCAGTTTGTGAAATCCCTCCTAAAAGATGTAAACCAGGAAATTCTTAGCACCCTCATCTCCCTTTCCTCCATGGATTATTTTGCCTACTCCAAAATACTGGGAAAGCTTCTCTAAATAATAATTTGTACTGTGATGGCTGAAGTCTGTTTCTCCTGCTATGAGAGGAGGGTCTGACATCACAGCCTGGGAACCAGCTCAGCTCTGTTTCCCCATAAGTGGCAGGATACATCTTAACATGGTTGGCTTGTTTCTAAACTTCCCATCCTCCACACCTTCCTGGGATGGTGCCTATTTTCTTCTAAAATGTGATGAGAAAGAAGACTAAAGGGCAATGGTAACAAAGAGGTCAAGAAGAGAGGGTTTCCCTCAGATGCTGCTAAAGACACTGAACAACAGTTTTGCACGACTTCAGAAATCCTTGACTTCTGCTGGTGAGCTCTGTCCAAGCCTGGGTTCACCAAGGTTACAGGAAAAGAAAAGGTTGTACTTTTGTTGATCAGCGCTGCTAAGCAACAAGTCAAAAAAGCTAACATTACTCTTGTCTTCCACTGGTTGCAACTGGAAAACTACAAATGGGATCTTTGTGTCATAGCTTCAGGGTTGAGAGAAACCTTTAGCAGCGTGACTTTGTAATGCTACGAACCACACACTCAATGAGAGTATCTTCTCGTTATATGTACTTTACGCAACCCCAGCCACTACCAGCTGCTCCGGTGCAGGTCAGCTCAGTCATCTGAAGTTGTAACAGTCTTTAGGTTATAATAGCTTACAATCTTTAGGTTATAATAGTAACTTTCAATGGAAGAAACAAAGCAAAAATACTGTTAATTCCTGATGAACTTCATGAATGTTTGAGTAATTTTAAAAGCTGTGTAACTAAACTAAAGCTTTTTTACGCTACTCTACCAGTGAAAGTGATCTAAACATAAGAGAAAATGAAGACATCTACCATAACATAACATGTATGTAACTAACATACAGCAGGAACTCACTTTGCCATAGCATTTTAAGGAAAAATACAGGAATCTCATCACACATTCTGAAAAGTGAAGCTTTTGACTTCTTTGTCAGGTATGAACAATCATTTACTCAAAGTACAAAAAGCTTCCAGCTTCTCCCCACTTAGAGCAAAACTAAAAACAAAACCACCTAGTTACAAAGGACAGACTCTGCATTAGACTAGTGCCCAGCAACATACAAATCCTGAAGACAGAAAAGGGAATTGAATTTATCATTTCTGTTAACCTCAAACAGCAAACATGGTGGATCACATCAAGCTTCTGTGGCTTGCCAGTTAATTGTCTAAGAGAATTCTTATGCTCCCACGTGAGAAAAAAAAAAAAAAAAAAGATAAAACTAGACATTCTTCTTGCTGCTCCATAAAGTAACTTCTCCACAGGCTACCGTGAACATCAGCTCCTTTTTTCCTTGTTTGTTCGCCAGCTGAACCAGACCTCGGTATGGCAGCAGGGAACAGAATATGCCTATCATACCGTTCTAAACAAGTACTGACATTGCTTATATAAGTTTTTCATTTTGAAACTTCTATTCTCAATCCACAAATTGTTTCAGTTTTCTAGTATGGGGTGGGTGTGTTATTTTAAAATAAACTGTAAGGAATATGACCATGGAGTATCTGAGCTAAGTTTTAGAAGAGGAACACTGTTGCTAGTCAACCTGTGCACTGTTGATTGTCCAAATCATAAGTTCCAGGGGAACACACTGATTTTTCTTTAAATACATGTTTTATCAACTTCTGTTCCATCGTTCCAAGTGAAAGTTGCTTTAGAAAAGTCCAGCAGGAATAGTCATGGAAGGACTAAGCTCTGTAAAAATTTTTCTCATTTTAACTCACAGATAATGTTACTTCTTGAGTGTGCATCCAAGGGGGGAGCAGTAGAGCACTCTGAACAAGGGAAGATAAGGGGGAAATAAGTATGTCTCCACCAGTACAGAGCAAGTCAACTACTGAGCCTTGCCACATTAAAAAGAAAACTTTAGGAATAGAACTGCATAAGCTTTAAAAAAAAAAGTTCATTAGTACTCTTTAGCTCAACCCCCACATCCAAAAATCTCAAGACCCACAAATACACAGCCAGCACCCTGCAGATTTCATGAATAGAGAAACAATATTTATGAGAAAAATGGAAGACTGATCAAGCATGTAAAACAGGAAGCAATGCATTTACGAAAAGCAAGCGCAGGTTAGGTATCAAGGAAAAGTTTTCTGCTACTTAAAGCAGGACATTACAGGAGAACAGTAGTCAAGAAGGGGTCACTGCGTCCTGTCACTGAAAACAGAGATTAGATATGAAAGGAGTAAGTCACACTGAGAGCATGAACTGGCTAAGAGCATTTTTTGAACCTTAAGTAACATGGCCATAAATATATATGGGGCTCAGAGTAAAGATTACTGAACTGTAACCCTTATACTCCACTGACCTGTTTCAGTGTCCCGGGTAAATCACTTGATCTCACCACACTCGTTTTTCCAGCTGTGAAACACCAGCAACATCTACTACACAGGGACCTGGGGAAAAGTTTCACACTTACATACAGCTGCAAGACTTGGTAGGACACATGAGTTCGTGTATCTGAAAAGTTTGTTCCTTACCTCCCCTATCAACTTGTCTAACAGTTTATTGTACCTCTAGCTACAAACTTACTATTTTCTCATAAACATGTATTTTCTCATACTTTTCTGCAGTAGCTGCGGTTTTAAATGTTAACACGACAGCAACTTAAAAACTCTGGCAACTAAGAATATGTCAACATCCTACTCAACAGATTTGTTTACTATCTTTTTTCAGAAGCCTGTTTACTTGAATGACAATGTTTTAAATGCATTTTACCTCACTCAGTCCCACAAAGCTAGAAATGAGCTGGAAATGCTCTTCCCTATCTTGGGAAATTCCAAATTGTTTACTGAATTGTAGCCTACCAGCTAAAGCTCTGCAGCCCTTCTAAACACAACGCATTTCCCCACCCCACGAGGACATAAACAAAACTGCACAATTAATTGAACAGCAGTTGACTCCAAAACATGTCATAGCAAAATTTTCCAAGCTGTAAAACAAAGAATTTGTTTCTCACTTGCGAGCCTCGGGTTATAGTCTGCACAGTACAGCTTTTCAATTTGGTAGGGGAAACACTGAAAAACAAAGCACGGACCCTTATCTATTGTGCCAGTTCCAAAGACCCTTTTCAGTATCGGGGTATTTCCCTGTCTACTGAAGCATGAGGCACAAATGAACACATAAAAAAGGCAAACCTAATTTTCATTCAATGCTCTACTTTAAGAAAATGCAGTTGACTGAAAAGTAGAACTTGCTTAAGCCATTGTACTGTCTTCTGCTAAGAGTTCATTAGTAAATTAACAATACTTTGAAAGAAGCAACAAAATGAGAAAATAAGGATGGTCCATGGCTTGAGCGGATGGACAGATCTGCATCCAGAAAATGTCCTGAAGTGGTAAAAGGTATTCTGCTTGAGCAGCCATCGTTTAAACAAAGCCGCAGGTTCTGTTTTACTTGCTTGACAGCTCACGTACAGCAGACAGGGAAAACAGCAGCCCCTGTCAAAAGTAATGACAATAAGGGTTTGATCTAACAGGTAAGCACAAATGAGGTCCCCTTAAAAACTGACACCTGAAACAAATGGACTATCAAAAAGCTGAGAACTCACCAGTTAAAATGCTCCTGCTCTCATTAATTTGTTTTCCACCTGACAGACATTTCTTCTACTAGGCACCATCAAAACACAGTTAATTTTTAAAGCCGAAAAGATAGACATTGCTCCTGGTTTGGAGCAAGTTCTGTCATGTTCAAGAGAGACTTTTTTCAGATAGAAAAGAAACTGTAAGTGCTACATTTTTTTCACAATTTGGCATGGTCCTAACAAAGTTGCCACCCCCTAACACTCCTTGCAGCAATCCCAAAGTACGCATTTGGGATGCAAAGTTTAAGCAATAGGAATAAGGGGGTCAGAGCACTGAAGTTCTGAAAATTTGTGGTGGAAAGCAGCTACAATGGTGCAAAATTTCTTAACGAAGAAATGCCTTGGCTGTATGTCCCATAAAACACAACACTGTTAATATTTCACTATAAATGTACATCAGGATCACTGCTTTTAATTACAACATATTTTTACTTTGCCTTGCAGTTTGCCTTTTACTTTCTGGTCATGCTTCATATTTTTAGAGTAAAACTACACAGACAGTTATACAGACACCATCATACAATGGGAAAGAGAACTGAAATGCTAGCACTGAGGATGGAGGTTTCTTCTGCATTGTTTAATTTGTGCCACTTTGACAAACCAAAGGATACAAAATCCTCAGCACTTTCAACAGTCATCAGAGTGTTCCCAAATTATACCTATGGAAGAACCAAAAGGCTGAAGCACAGAGGTTTGGCAGGAAAAAGTAAACTTAGTTGGGATCACACTAACAATTGTGATGAAGGGAAGAGGGGGGAAAAAAAAAAAAATCAGTCTGGGAAAAAAACATGGGAAAAAAGAGGATATAAGTAAAACAACTCATTCATACCCTGGAATTGTCTCAAAAATCCAGTCAGGTTGCCAGAACTCGAACGCTGTATGAAGTGCATACTTCTTAGGTTGTGAAATGGGTGAAACTGAGCTAAAATAAAAATTAAACACACCATACCTTCTATGTGTGTTTCTAGAAAATCAAGACTATAAAAATTACCCAATATTCCAATTGTTTTTGGTACAAGTCAATTCACGTAAGCAACAATAAACTCAGAAAAATCTCCTATTTTACTGTTTTTCTGCCACGTTTCCAAAAAATCAGCATTTTCAACTTTACCCTTCGTAGTTAGTAGGTACCAGATGAGCTCTGCTTTCTAGATCAAGCTTAGGAAAATGCTTTCTCCAGATTTCTCTCAAGAGAAATTTAAAAAAAAAAGTACTTTTGGTTGTAAGCAGCCATACCTTCTACAAGAGAGGGGAAAAAAAACCCCAAACACAACTGGGCATTTTGTTTGAACCCAAAGAACTTAAGTCAGGTCAGAAAACCTCAAACCATTATTACTAGAGATCGATTGTTGTACTTTAAAGACATTTGCTATTAAAACATCATAGATGGCATTTGTTCCATTTGATGTCCACATGTAAAAAAGGTCTAACTAAATGTTGCTTTTGTATTAAACCATCTATTTAGAAGCTGGGATGGTTCAAATTCCATTCTCCTGGTGTACAGTAACTAACTATAGCTTCCAAATGGGGACTGAACTCCAGTATACTCTATTTATATGCGTACAATTTATTTCAACTAAGACTGCGGTCAGGTGTTGCCGAGGGTCCAATGCTCTTGCTGTCACTCAGGGTGAGGAAAGAAAAAGCCATTCACACTGGCAACAGCTGATGCTATATTAGAATGGAAAGCTGCAGTGTCAACTGCTCTAAGGTGGTCCCATATTCAGAATAAAACTGCACCACCTCCCAAAACCAGTCACACTTTGACAGGGGCATTCACTTTTGATCAACAGATCTATGGTCTGTACAAATAGAAGACGTAGAAATGTATTTTTTTTCCAATATAGTCTGTAGTAATCAATGAGTGAGCGAGTGGATTTGGCATGATCTTTGCATATACAGAAGCTTACAGTATTTTTTTGCAGAGAACTGTATAGGCATTCTATTAGTGCCTGCTGTAGTAAAACATTTGAATACGCACATAGGAAAACTGTGTTTAATGTTCATGTTTACACAAAGCACTTAACAAGAACAGAGTAGAATATAATGCTTAGAGACCCTCTTTGAATGCTTTCAGGAGCAGGTCGGCTGCCAGCCCTGGGGACAAGACACCACTAAGAACTTTTTCTTCTAAAAGTGGAATCTTATCCTTGACCGCCAGGTGACTCCGGAAATGTTCCAACATATTTTCTTGGATGAGATTCCACATCCACACTTTCTGCTGTTTCCGTCGTTTGGCAATCAACTCACCACTTGTGAGCATAAGATCACGAAATTCTGTCATTGTATCCCACATATCTGAGATACCTTCTCCAGTTTTGGCAGAGATACGCATTACCTGTTGGATTCAGAATAATTTTTAAAGTCAAGTAACTATTGGGCTTGAAGATTCAACTACTATTCAGTCAGGCAGACAGCATAAAAATGAAAAAATGCACAAAGCAAGCTTATTTCAATACATTCACTTCATGAAGCTCTGAGCAGTTTTGTGCTGGTTATTTTTTTTTTTGGAAAACAGGTATCAAAATTGGGATTCTACCAACTCTAAGTGTACCCCAAGATCCACAGTTTTTGAGACAAATAAGCTTTATCCAACTACTTGTATAATGAGTGGGAATTTTTAACAGGTCCTTCAGCTAAAAGGTACAGTGTTGTCTTTTTAATTAAATGTAGAGTTAAGTATATATTCTGGTAGATATACTCTGGTAGCTACTCTTTTGCACTTAAATATTCCAGAAAGGAGGTATTTCAACTATTTTTTGCATTCCAGACTAGGAATTCATTTTGCAAAAATATTTCAGACATCCAACATGACCTTTTAAATGGAGCTGTTTGGTTTTTTTAAAAAAATTCTCTCTCTTTCCCCAATCTAATGGATTGGATGCAGCCTCTACACACCGTATTTTCTTTCTTCCAGTTGTCAGACAGTGGCATTACTGAAAGAGAGAGAGAGATTGCTGCTAACCTGTTAATTCACTGGTCTCAAACAGTTCTTTTGGGTCACATTTATCAGATGTGACCTCTCGTCAGATCCAGAAACAAAAATTACAAAATGATGGCTAAGCCTTAAGCAGCCCAGCTGATTTAAACTTAATTCAATGGGTCAATTTTAATAGCAAGGTAGAGTAAAACTTTTATATATATACAGATAAAGGTAGTAGAGTGCACACGTGCGCTTATTTTAGATACACATATTAAAAATTAGTACTGAATTGACAAGTCTGTACCACTGCTGCTGTCAGTAATAGGTCTGCTAGTGCTGAGATTGTAGCTCGCGGGGAACAGGACTGACTGGCTTTGTACAGTGTTTCCTGTGGCACACCTTGAGAACAGAGGTGGAACAGAAACAGCAGTAGTCAACTCTCTCACACAGTATAGATCTAAACAACAGAACTGAAATGTTTACACAAGGGCCCAGAGAAACTCGTATAGCTAGGTAAGATGATAATCCTACCTCATTCAGCACTTTTTCGAGGGGAAAAAAATAAAAAAAACCCCAAACCCCACCACAAACCATAGTGAAGTACACAAACCTTTGGTCTCCAAACCTTCGAACGTTTGCGCAGCAGCTTCATAGCACTAACGTATTCAGCTTGTATTCTCCGTGCAGGCACAACTAAATCACCATCAGCTTTGTTTATAGCAACTAGATCTGCCATCTCAATTATACCCCGCTTGATACCCTAAATGGAACATGGAGAGGAATCATGAATACCCAGAAGGACTGAGACACGCTGATTTATCACAAAAAGCAGGTCTAAATGCTTTGCTAGTTTCTCACACCTCTTACTGACTTTTTTGAGCGTGCACGGGTGTATGTGCTAGTCATGCAAGAGTAGTACCAACAGCCTCTATCATTACTAGTTACTTCTCTGACACAAGAACACTAAACATGGATAGCAGTTTATACAATAACCGATTTCATGTGTAGAGACTGAAGTTTAACCAAAACACAACCAAGTTCGCAAACGTATTTGTATTGATCTCTGTTTTCCTATCATACAGAGCCACTCCCCACCATCATACACGACTAGTAAATAGGCCAAAGTCAGAGAGTATCGATTTTTTACATCCTAATACTTCCAAAATCAGAGGGAGGGGGGATGTCAGATCCTGACTGTGCAATAAATTGATAAGACACTGAAAAGGCTTCAATAGTAGCAGTATAATTTACAAAACACTATTGATATGGACCTTCTGTACAGATACAACAACTTGGATTTAAGATTCTCTTTCTAGTTCTAAGTAATGCTCGATAAGAGAAACTGAAAAAATACCTGTAATTCATCTCCACCCGCAGGTGGTAGCAGTAATATAAACATATCAACCATATCAGCCACAGCAAACTCTGACTGTCCCACACCTAAAAAATTAAACCCAGAGTTCACCATTTATTGCAAACTTTCAGTCACATTATTGACAGTAATTATGACCGATCCCAGTAACAAACAGAAAACACAAGAGTTTTCAGAAAACACACAGGACTAGAAAATTGACAGAACTGGCATTAATTTTCAACCAGTGACCAGGTATGAAAGCATTAGCAAAACTAAGGATGAAAGTATCCAATTAGTAAGGCACCTTATTTCGTAGGTATCATAACAGTATAATTAAAATAAAACCCTAAGCACATACCTACTGTTTCCACAAGAACAACATCATAGCCGCCTCCTTCACACAGCAGTACGGCTTCATTTGTGGTCCTTGTTACACCTCCCAGCGTCCCTCTGGTTGGAGATGGTCTGATGTAAGCATTCATGTCTCTTGACAATTCAGTCATCCGTGTTTTATCACCCAATAGAGAACCTTAAACATTTAACGTTCAGTTATTTCAAAAGTGCAAAACAGCCAAGCTTCCCCCACTCCTCTCCCCAACACCCCCAATAAATGCGTGAGGAAAGACAAAGCTCTTGGAGGAAGTCAGTCAAAGTTGCTTAAGACTTGCTGAGGACTAGGAAGTTACTGCCTGGTTCTTCTGTCGATTGGAAGCTGGAAAGGCCTGATAAGCAGACCTTACTGCTACCAAATGGGAAGAATTTGTTCTAGGTCAGAATGAATTCTACAGTTCTTGGTGGCTTTTTGAGGCCTTTAAACAGGAGGCCACACAATTAAATCTTTGATGTTTCTGTCCAAAGGGACAAACTCGTGCCTTATCGTTCTGATAAGCCTTGATAGTGGATTGGTTTGTTTTTAAGAAAGCTGACGTGCATCCTTGCCTTCCTTCTATTCATACAAACTTTAAATTGGATTCAGTGAGATCTATGTGCACGATGCACCTTTCAAAAGATGAGAGATGCTCAATTCTTTCAGCTGGTGCACTCTTGCTATCAGATTTTGCTATTCTATTGATCTGCCTTGAACGCATGCATTCAAGAATATAATCTGTCTCAGCTCCAGGTCATGGCAATACTGAAGTTTTTTTTCTTTTTAAATAGTTAGACACTGCAGCATTTTCTCTAACAGCATATTAATGATGTTCCCTGGCAGCTGCCCATTAGGAAAAGACCAAAATCAAGGTTCTATTATTTGTGTCAGAGATATTATTAATCAAGCATGGTCAGCCTATGATTTCCCTACAATATGAGATTTTTGAGATTGCAGCCATACAATTTTGAAGAGTTTCAAACTTAGAAAAAACAAACAAGCAAATAAATCACGCTACAAGTCAGACAAATGGTCACTGATACTGCATCAGGAGACCCTGAAACCAGTACAGTCAACAGAAATCCTGAAATTCCTATTGAGAAGAACTAATGAATGTTCTAAAATCCAAACCGATCTACAGGCTTGGATTGCAACATCCTCTAAGTGGTTTTAAATCAGCATATGTTTCCTGTCCAGCGATCAGCATTACCACTGTTGAAATTTAGGCAGAAATGAATTCCCTTCCCCTCCATTCATAAAGAAATGAATAAATAAATGCAACAAGAGAGGGAAAACTGTGGCTCTGGCTCTGTAAAGGTTCAGGCAAAAAAGATGTGAACAGTATTTCAACACTGAAAAAGAGTAAACCTGACAAAACTGGGACACTGATACATGTTTCCCAATTCCCTATGACATGGACAAGAAATGAGAACTTGATACAACATTTATTTTCAATATTTTACTTTTATAGGCCCCAAATTTTCCTCCACTTGGCCCAAAGAGATACTTATGTAATTTACAAGGTATTAGAAAGCTAACTCAAACTTTAATTAACACTCACCACCACTTGTACTAGAGGAAGGGTCTACAGCCAACACAGACACTTTGTATTTCCTTTCTGTAAGCATTTTCCCAAAACATTCTATGAAAGTCGATTTGCCGGCACCAGGAGGACCAGACAACCCTAAATAATCATATTAGGAAGAAAAAATATTTTATTAATCAAATAAATAACACATCATATCAATGCTGTCAACATCTGAGTAGGTGACAATCTGTACTTTAACATAGAATCACAACAAAGGCAAAGGAAAGCTATGGCACAACTGACAGACCCCACTAAGCAGTTGTCATTGACCTGAAATACACTACCTTGGTTCACCCAACCCAGCAGCCTCACTTCACCTCCCCTCATCCTAGCCACACTAACATAACATTGGGTTTACCCGCCCCTACTTCCTCTCCTCCAAATAAACTTACTTATTCTGACTTTTCCTTCAGAACTTTAAAAATGTTGTATTGTAAACCTGGATTTTTCAAGTTGTCTATTTATAAAAGAAACATACTCTGGTAAGGGTGAAAGCCCTTACCTTGAAGAGCTGTTATGTCAAAAAATGAGATTTACTTGCATGTCAAAGCATTCAGACTATGATTAGCACCGAACATTTCTCACTCCCATGACCAAATTCTTGTTCCTACTAGCTTTGCACCACACGAAAGATGACGACTGGCTATAACGTGCTTTAGTAATCCATCTCTTTGCATGGGAAAAATATAACAGTTATTAAAAAAAAACAACCCACAAACACCACCTCCCTAAGTAGTAATAATAATTTCTAGAGCTTTTTCAAAAGCATTTTCCAGCTTGAGCCCTAATTCTATTGGACAACAGAAGTGATCTCGATTGGTTACAAACCACAAGAAACCAATGACCCGAGACTGCAGACCATGATGCTTAAAGAACAACAGTGATGATGAAAGCTGAGGACTGTAATTCCATCAAAGCAACTACTGGACAGACATAAAAGGACTAACCCACTCTAAAGGCAAGTGGTTTTCCTTGATTTAACTTTTCTTGTTCCCTGTGGTAGGATAATACCTTCTGAAGGAGCACTTGGGCTATTTTCTTCTTCCTACTCTGAGTTGATTCTACAAGTGTAATGGCTTCTGCTAAGCAGGCTCTATGACCCTGGATTAGTCCACTGTAAAGTCTGTCTACCAGTCTTTGTTCTCTATCAGAAAGTCCCTCTGTGTGCTGATCAGGAGCTGCTTGTTGAGACAGCCGTCTCCTCAAAACGTTCGATGAACACATCCATCTTGTATGATAGAGGTGAACTGGGGTAAGAGATTCAATGCACGGGGAGTCTGCTCTGGAAGCAAAGTGAAAGTTCGTGAAGTAAGTTCTTCTAGAGAAATAGCAATGAGGGAACCTCAGCAGAGAAGAGGGGATCTTCATCTTGTTTGGAATGAAAAGTACCAAAAGCACCAGTTCAATTCTGTTTGCAGACACCCTATAGAGAAAGAAAAACATTTTTACTTCCTTCAAAGCACTTGTAAGGACTCAAATGAAACCTACATATACAGGCAATCATCAGCTTTTATTTTATCCATACCTACCATTTTAAAGAAAAAAAGATGGTTCTCTTCCCATCCGAAAAATGGAACAAAAAGCAGCTACAGAACCATCAATAGCATAGCATCTCTTTATTGCAATGCTTAATAAATGAAAATACAATTTTTATAAGTAAACATATAAATAAAAAGCACTTTTAAATAAGACAGCCTCTCAGAGCACACACAATACCCTAAAAATCCAGGAACGAACCAACCAAACCAACACTTATGCTTATGGAAATTCCTGTATGTTCTACTTTCACGTCTGCAGTGTTTTTTAAAACTATTACTCAGGATGGGCTTTCTACACCTTACTGACAAGAGAAAAAAAAAATAGGGGGAAAAAAGCAGCTGTCAAGACACAAGAACGTTTAGAAATAAACTCAAGGAGCTGAAACCTCCCAGACGACCGACACAAAGAACCACCACGTTCTGTGGGCCAGCTCTGGCCACCCCAGCACCGCCGAAAGCCTCAGAGGCCGCCCAACAGAGAGGTCCTCCGCGGGCCCGGCGGGCCGCTCCTCCACAAAAGCCGCCCTCGGAACTGCGTTCCGAAGCCCCTCGGGCGAGGCTCACCCTGGCCGCTAGGACGCGCTGCCGGGGGACGGGGCGGCCACCACCGTCGCGGGTCTGAGAGGTCCCTCGGCACCCGGACCCGCACAGCCCCGGCCCAATCAAACCACCTCAGGCCGGGGACGACTGTTGGGGGGGTGGGAAATCACCGTGGCGCGCCGGTCTCGCGTGGATCACCCACCAGGCCGGGCGACGCTCCCCGCCTGCCTCGGCACCTACCGGCTGCTGCCCCGCCCCTCGGCCCCGCCGCGGGGAAGTGACGCCCTCACGCTGAGCCGGAACCCGCCCAGCCGCGGGCCGAGGGGCCTAGCCCGCCGCGGGCGCCCCGGCTCGCCCAGGCGGAGGCCTGTGCCTGGGCAGCGGCCGCGCATGAGCGGCCCAGCTCCACCCACCCCGTCGCGGGGTCCGCTCCCTCTGGTCCGCTCCCCCGCGCCCGCTCCCAAGGGCGGGTGCGGCCGTGGTCGCCGGCGGCCCGGGGAAACGGGCGAGAAGGACGGCGGTGGCTCTGAGCGAGTGCGGCCGGTTCCCCACAGCCTCCTGCTAGAGGAACTGTCTAGACAAGCGGTCCATGCGGTGGGTGGCGTCCTGGCTGACAGGCTGCACCCAGGGAGGCTGGTAAATAGCTCCTTTTCAAACTGGCAACCTGTGACAAGTGGGGTCCACCAGGGATCAATGTTGGGCCCAACATTGTTTAATACCTTCACAAATGATCTGGATGATGAGGTCAAGTGTACCCTGATGAAGTTTGCTGATGATACCAAACCGAGTGGGGAAGTGGACACTTCAGAACGAGACTCAAGAGTCTGTGCTGTCAGGAGTGCCTGCTTCACCCTCCCTGCCTCCAGTGAGTTGCCTTCGGGTAGAACTGGGGTCACCTGTGAGACCAAACAGCCACCTCTTTTGATTGCCTGCTGCACGGCCAGGTCTCATGGCAGCATAGGTCTGGGGTTGTACCAAGGCAGAATTTCAGCAGCTGGCTGACATAAACTGCACCCCAAGAGAGGGACACTCGCCTTACTCTGCACAGGCAGACAAGGTCCAACATCCACTACTCTGCAAACACGTCATAAGCAGGTCCTTCCACATCAAACTTGGTTGATACCTCATCCCGGTCTCACAAAGTGACCCTAACCCTGAATCCAACATCCTGGTGATCTCCGCAACCAACTAATGAACCCAGTCAGTACAAAAATAAACCTCCTCTGAAGGAACGCTGAAGATTACAGGTACGTGACACAACAGTGGCAGCCACATCTCTTTCCACATCCTCACCTTGGAGATATGCTCAAGACTGATTTCTGGTCATTTCATGAGTACACAAACTTCCATGTTGATGTAATAACAGATTCTTTGCCCTGTCCCTGTAAGAAAGGACACTGCAAATCATCATTTATCTCCTGGTCTGAAATCTTAAAAACGTCCACTTTGAATTTGTGAACAATAATTTACTACTCCTTGATTTCATTTCAGATATCGGGAAGGGGGAAGAAATGCTTAATCAAATCATATTTCTTTGTAGTCTTCATTTTGCCAAGTTAAACCTGATTTCTAAAATTTCTACTCCTGTTTTTTTTTCATGTTATCATTTCTCTAAGACATCTTACTATTCTTTTCTGCACCTCTTCTTGTTAAAGTACATGCATTTAGTGCCTTACAATGATACCAGCACTTTTGTAGAATGCGTGAGACTTGTTCACGGTCATATCAGATTGTCAGTGCAACTGAGGGACTGTATAAAATACCAAAAGTTTTGTTCTTAACTGCTGAATGCACGATTTAATCTCTTCTCTATTATTCCAGTCCACAGGATTATCATACACAGAGAACTAAACAATCCACTCTTCAGAGTTGACAAACCCTGCAATTTTGTGTCCCTTCCAGCATGTGATGAAACCACAGCAGAGAGAGACAAGAATTTCAAAATAGCGTGGTGTAGCCTTTCTCTTTACCTGGACCTTTATTCATCAGAGCTAGCATGTATCATTAGCATATCTTCCTTAGACGAGCTTTCTAAAGCTCCCTCTTCTCTCATGTAATAACTGACAGGACTAGAGGAAACGGCCTCCAGTTGCACCAGGGGAGATTTAGGTTGGATATTAGGAAGAATTTCTTTACAGAGAGGGTTGTGAAGCATTGGAACAGGCTGCCCAGGGAAGCAGTGGAGTCCCGATTCCTGGAAGCATTTAAAAGACTTGTAGATGTGGTGCTAAGGGACAGGGTTTAGGGACCCTGGCAGTGCTGGGTGAACGACTGGACTCAGTGATCTTAAAGGTCTCTTCCAATGAGATGATTCTTGGTTCTAAGTGCTGTGTTTAAGCCTGGGTAGCACATCCCCGCTATCATTCTAATAACGGCAGCAACAATAAAAAAGCCATTCTGCTATGGTTTCGTCACAGATCATTGATTCTGCATTTTATTCCACTTTGTGTGCTTTCATCTTGAATACTTTTGTCATTGACCTTGTTGCCAGAACTAGATGAATGGGTACACAAAATTGCATGTTTTGTCAATGCTGAAGAGGAGAGTGGATTGTTTAGTTCTCTGTGTATGATAATCTTGTGGACTGGAATAATAGGAATGAGATTAAATTGTGCATTCAGCAGTTAAGAACAAAACTTCTATTTTATACAGTTCATCACTTGCACTGCCAATCTGATAAAACCATGAAGAAGCATCTATGTGTTTTAGAGTAGTCTTCCTACAAGAACCATTTTCAAGACCTTGCACATGAGTGAGGTATGGAAATCCAGATTGTTCAGGTCACCTCTTCCCGCCACCTCTCCCCACCCCGGCCCCTTCCCCTCAACTCCATTATTCAACAAGTTTGGTTTTCTCCAATCAGAGGCCATAGTCCCCAAATGTCAGCTATGACAGGACGTCTTCCTATTGCACTGTTAATTATATACATCCCCTCTTTCACTATGCTGGAACAGAGATTACACAGGTCTCTTAGAACTGTGAGCTCTTCTACTATCTCTGATTTTATGTTACTCTAACCTCATCCAAGATAGGCAAAATATTTCCTTAGAAGCCAGACTGTATCTAGAGTCTTAATCTACATCCTGTCATACAGTGCTCTTATGTTTCCCATATGGTCTTTCAACATATGTGACCAAACATTGTTCTTTGGGTTTTTATTATACACAGCTCAATGAATTTTGGTCAGACTTACCGGTTTTGTGCCTTCTGATCTCCAGCATATGGAGTTCTCTTGGCTCATGTGTTCCTTTAGCTGGTCATTATTAATTCACTTAATATCCTAGCTGAGGTATTCAGGAGGGTACTTCAGTAGCTTTCCACATCAACCTCTTTGTTTGCTCTTTCTCCCCCCCTCCTTTTTTTTTTATTAACTTTTGTGGGGGTCGTTGGTTGGGGGAGGTATTTCAAAATTAAGTCATATTCCTTTTTGTGTTCTCTCTGCTTCTTTTTTGCCAAGGGTGTCAGAAGAAATAAAAACGTGCATCCCATAGTTATTCCATCACAGTCTGCAAACTTGTCCAAGATTTAAGGAAAATTATGTGTTTTAACCTCCTTGCTGCAAATTTACCCCAGATGTTAAAGAAAACGGTACTGCTGGTTACTCATGAAATGGCGGTCTTCCTTCTGAGCCAATACTAAACCAAACATCCTGTGAAGTATTATACAGCACTGTGCCATGGACTAAGGGTGCAGGGAGGCACAAATCCTCAGACAAAATGTGCCACTGAATCCCAATCATTATAAAATAATAGAAAAAGAACCTTCTGTAGCCTCTCACAGCAGAAGCAGTATGTAGCATTAGCATCTTTGCCAAATTCCACCATGCAAATTTACTTTCTGTCTAACTGGCTTCCCCTGGCAGTTTTAGTTGGATTCGTTAGTTCTTCCTTTCTCTGGCAGCACTCTGATTTCCCTGCTCTGCTCACCTCCTCTTTAAGAAGTCCCAAAGTAATCTTTGTGCATGTTATTATCACAATGATATTTAATATGTTCATAGACATACCTATAAGCAATGTGCTGTAGCAGCAAATAAAAAACTAACAATCTTTATGATCTAAATGAAATTACTACAGGGCAAATAATTGATGCCATTAAGTAAACAGCAACAGCTTGAAACTCACCAGCTTTTCCCTGAACACATGAAGATGTACTTCTGTAAGGAACTCTGTTGGTCTGTCCCTCTGCAGGTTAAATAGTGGCCTACAGTCCCTATTGGCTATGGTTAACAGTTATGAGATTTTCATCAGTTATGGAAGAGATTATGGTTTCTTAGAGATGAGATTTTATTTTTGTCAGTTCTTTTCTCCCTGTGAGAATGGGAAGGGTATTTAAGAAGGCTCTACTATGCTCCAAAGTCCCTTTCTCCACTATGCCTTATTGCCAAATGAACTTCTCATTCAAGGATACAGATTCAGTGGCAATTCCTATGCTGACTACTCACATTGCACTTGCAGTGTAGCCCCTGGTCATCTTCACACTCCCTCCAACATTTTTCCATTCTGCATTTAGTAGTCCACCCTGCTCACTTGCAAATCCATGTTCTTGGCTAGTATGATTGCAGCTAGACTACTGGGTTTATTGCTATTACAAGCAGTCCAAGAAAAAAACCCCAAGATATTCCTTAAACTACATTAGAAATTTTGGCTGGCATAACACAGATTGAAGTTCAGCATCCAAACAGGGCCCACCCTGCGAACACTACCTGCCTGGGCCCCATCAACCAGCCTTGCAGCGCTTCCCCTTCTGTGGCTATGAACCAGACCCACTGCCTCCCAACACACAGGAGAAACGAGGGGCCTTCTCCACTGCAACAGCTGCCCGGAGCAACAAACAAGTGTGAACTTGTGGTGAGGGTTAGATCCTACCTCTATATCAGTCCCTGCCACAGGACAAACTAAAACTGTAGTGGCAACTGAATGACCATTTGTCCTTTATTTCAGAGGACACTCCCAATTCATTTCAGTTTTCCCACGAGCAGAGAAGACTGTACCAGTCTCCTCTTTGCAGCGCAACAAGGTAACTGCTGATTACAGATTTATTTTCAGTAAAGAGCACTGGCCTTTCAAGAAGAACAGTCTCACTACTTTAGACAAAATATTGCCTCTGCCTCATCTTAAAAGATAATTGGACACCTGAAACAAAAACAATAGGAAGCATATTCACAGCTGAAAGCTTTCCCATTTAAGTGCAACATGAGCCCAGGCCTCAGGTTTTGCATTCCTGGCTCAGGCAAGGAAACAGCACAAAAGCAGCAAATCTCCCCAAAGGCTTATCAGCAGCTGTAGAAACAGGTGTTTGCTGCATACAGGCATTCAAAGGTTTTACTACAAAGGCCAGGACTGAGCAGTGAGTCAGCTCCCTGGCTAGCTCTGGAGACAAAAGCCTTACCACAGCTTTCCAGGTTCAGCAGCCTACAACGAGGGAACAAGGACTCCAACAGTTAGGCAGGTTCACTGTACCCATGCTGGTGAGGAGCTGTACAGTTGTCAGAGCTGTTTGACCTGCCTGAGAACCTGAAAAAAAAACCCAGAGATTTGCTCTTTGAACTTTGGCTGAGACCTACAAGAGAGTATCTGAAGAAAGAGGAGGAAAAGTTCATCTTAAACAACTGTAATTTATATTTGTGTAACATGTTTATAAACAAGGGAGCTGAAGTATCTTCACAAAACCTTACAGCAGTGATGTCAACATTTTCTTGTTGGTATGAACTGAGCTATAATTGCTTATCAGTGAGAAATAACATCAACCATTACAGGAAAGTTTGCTACCGGCTTATGCACAAATTTTTTAATCGTTCATGATGAACTGCTTGATATAGAATGACATATAAAGGTGACAAATAAAAGAGTCTCTTATAAAAGCAATTATCTTTTCTGTAAATGTTCACATTTCTTAGAAAATAAAAATAAACTATTATATGGGCAAAACCCCCCAAACATTATTCATATAGACTAGTGCTTGTAAAAGCAAGTTAAATAATGTTCTCTCAGACTGATTTGTTGTTAAAATTATAAACCTGGAAGGGCAAGTCACTTGCCAGTAAAATACTTTTTTTTTTTTTTTTTTTTAATTCGGAAAGTACTTAAGAGCTTGGCTTAAGGAGTATGTTTTTCTCCATGGCCACCAATGACTCATGATACCAAAATATTTCTCATCACTATTGCACAGCTGAAAAGGAAATCATTAATTGCCACCTCCTGATTATTTTCAATACAGCAATGAAACCATAGCAAGTATAATATAATCTGACACTTGGACTTTGGCAAGGCACCCTCATGCCCAGCTACTTTTTGCTTAAGGAAAGGCTTGATGAGCTGCAATTTCTAAGCTCTGTAGGAGCTGACAAAAATCGGGTGCAGAGGACTGACACTTTCAAGTCACTAAATACGATCCTCCTTCCCCCCACCCCAGTGTGCTACAGATTTATTAGGCTGGTATGAAATTAGCACAGTCTTATACACCAAAAAGTGAATACCTTAGTTCACAAGGTGAAGCGCAGACTGGGGCAAGGAATGAATGATGAATGCATAACTCGGTGTACCATTGCAGACAACTTGAACATTAAGAGTAAAGAAGTAATCTTCCATGCATTCGAGTGTTTTCCCCTGCATCTCCAATGGCATCGGTGCTCAGAGGTCTTAGTCTCAACATCCCCATGCTGAATGCTTCACAAGCAGGTGAAAACTACAATTGGTGGAAGTGAGATAGCAGACAGAATTTTCCAGAGGAACATAACATTGCAGTAAAACATAGGAAGGCACTGCTTTGGTTCCAGGATGACACTTATGGCCAAGATGAAGAACCAAGCCCATGACAAATCTGAAAATTGGGATTCAAAACTGAGATAAAGGAAAACCTAAGTGTTTCCATTTCGGATCGTATAGGGTATGCACAGAGAAGCCTGTTTCCTGCAGTCCACCTAAGCATCATAAACATCAGGCCATCATTTATCACACGGGACATTGCTGCTGCTCAGGTGTGTAGGTATGTGCATGCATGCTGTGTCTGCATCCTTATGCTCCAACATGCCCACAAAAGCAAGACTTTGGTCTTCTTACAAAATTGTTTAGTGATTTAAATGGCTCATTTTTCCAGGCAGCTGTAGCAGGGAGTGAAAACAACACAGAGGAAAGATTCTGCTACAATTCAATGTTACATGATCACAACCCATCCAGAAGTGTAGTCACATACCACAGTAGAAGGCTGACAAACTAACTTAGAAAGGGCTTATTAAAAAGCATGTTGGATCATATTGTGTATTGTTGCTTTGTACCACAAAATAAACACCTTTATGCTAGTACACTCTACATTTACAAAGCTTATGCTAATGCTACAAAATATTATGCCATAAAATTAAAATGAAAGAAGAATCTTTAAATAAGACAAAAAAGCAAGGGAAAAAACCCCCCAAGCTGCCAATGCAGCTGCACAGGGAAAATTAGCACACAGAATATGAAAAGCAGTAAAATATTTGTTTCTAGCACCAGCTAATATAGGTCTAGAAAGGAGACCAGGAATCTTTCTGTCCAGAAGTTGGTACTTCTGTCTAATTGCTTTCCAAATTAGTCCCATCTTTAGAAAAGAACTCTATGTTCCAACAGCAACCTCATCTTGATACATCATTGTATTAAGTTACAAGAAGCAAAGACGTTTCACCAGCACTTCCCTCCACCCCCCCACCCCCCCAGTGGCAGTTAAGCATTAATTTGTTCTTTGAAAACTAGCATTTATTTTTAGCGTATAGAAAAAAAATTGAGAAATAATAAGGTGTGTGACACTCGCCTTCAGGATCACTTACTTGTTTTGGCCAGAAGGGGAAGCTAGCGCAATGTGTTTTAGTCATGTCGCTTGGATGTATTCTGAACACAGAGGAATTCGGTGTTACTTCATGATCACCATCGTAAGTCTACCCTGTTAGGCCATGGCAGACGCTTAACAACCTGAGGAACTTAAAAACATTGAACATTTATTCAGAGGGCATTCAGTAGGTTTCAGAACCTAAGATATAAAAGTCACACTTCTGCCAGCATAAATTCCATCTTGGGTTTGTTTTGCAGTTACTCGCAGAAGACCAGCAGCAAGTGGCTGGAACCCTATTTACGAGTCCTTTATGGGGATGGCCACTGCAGTAAGTCAGGGAACTCCACGCAACACAGGGCTTACGTAGGAATGTCATCTTATTTCCCACCTAAACCAGAAACAGAATAGAAGGCATAAATTTTAACCAGTAGTTCTGTTTCTGTGTTTAGACATCTGTTCAGAGTATCAGCGCAGGGAACAAACTGCAAACTTCGCATGAAAGGTATGAAGAGTTGCCTTGTTGCATAAATCAGTGTTGTTAAAAGACTTCGTTTTATTGTTGAGAATGAAGAGAAATCTGCAGCACTCGCCTTATGACTCATGGTCATCAGCATACTTCATCCTTTGCAGACCAGATTCAACCATATTTGTCGATGTTTTGCCATTTTAGAGATAGACTGAATGACTGAGGTTTTTCTTTCTGATTAGCTATTTTGTTTCAGCTTCTCAGCATTAAACAAACAGCTGTTTACTTGATTAAAGCTTATCTATCAGCCATGTAAGATGGCCTTTCTCACAGTGCTGTGGGAACACATACCAGCAAACGTCAAAAGCTGTGTCTAGTTGTTTAAAAAAGTTTTCTAGTTTTCTATCTTACTGTGTGTGCCTAATCTGGCCTAGACTCAGACTTTCTGCCCATTTCTGCTAGCAGCTATACCAGCTTCCAGGAGTGCTCCAGCTCTCAACTCTCTGCTCAGTTGCAGGCAGACTATTCAAATTGTTAATGGATAAAACACTTTTTTTAAATGTGCAGAGGAACACCCAAATACCAGGTTGTGTTACATATACATACACACACCCCATTCCTTGTCCTTGTTTGCCACTTTTTCCAGGAAAAGATATTCCTAGTGCTATTTCTTTCTCGTGTAACAAGACTGATATTAGAACACAGTAAACAGATGCTGAGTACTCCAATGAGGATGTCAGTCACCAATAGTGGAGTTCCTACAGAAGGCCTTACATCCCCATTAGATCTTAAAGATGCCCTAAAATGATAAGCAAAAATTTGTGTTGCATTAAAAGTATTCAAGAAGGCCTCCTTCGCTGAAGTGTCTCTCCCCCACCACCATCCCTTTCTGCTGCTGACTTTTTGTACCTTATTCTAAAAAAGATGGAATGAGCAGAGACTCAAAGGATTAGAACAGCAGTTACTTGGGGAATTAGAAGTTTCTTGAAGGGAAGGGATCTTGATTTTTTGTCTTTAAAAGAAGCCTCTCATGTTTTATGTCATACACTGGGCTATAAAGATCTGTAAAGATCCAACTGGAACCAGGACAAGATCTTGGAGAGCAATATCTGTAACAACAACAACAAACCCCCAAACCAAAACAAACCCTCAAACGAACCAACCAAACAAGAAAACCAGAGCTCAAGTCAGAGCTCTCAGTCACATTTCAGAATCGCATGTCAATGACATTTCACCCCTTCTGTTCAACTGTTAGACTGAAGAAAAAGTAAACAGTCATTCAAATCCTCACTTACTTTAGCTGCTGTTCTGGAAAAACAGCATTTCATGAGTTAAAGCCGCATGATCTGTTTGTGGAAAGCAGAAAAAATCTGATGTCACCTCCTTAGAGTGACTCCATTCTCATAACTAAGCCTATGACAAGAATAAAAATGGCATCAACAATCTGTTTTAATGACACTGTATCATTTCCAATTACAAAAGTAGCATTTCTCCAAAGTCATTAGTGCCCTGCCATTAGAGCTGTCACTGCTTCGCTGGTCACTTGCTGCTCTGAGACCGAAGACTCTGGGTAGGTTCCTGTTATGAATATTGATAAGCTTCAGGAAAATGTCTTTTCCAGATAGTCTCGTATGAGGCATTCATACTCCAGCCCTTCCCAGGGAAGGTTTAAATGCTATTAGCAGAACACGCCCTCCAGCAGAAAGTGAGGTTGTGACTGGGATGGCTGTGCAAATCACTAAGTTTTTAGCTGTAAGTCATCTTCATTTTAACTACACAGGAATATAGAACGAGGAAAAGAGAGGGAAAACATCTTGCCTGTTTTAGATTAAACCAGTATGTCTCATTAGGCATTAAAATATGCTCAAGTGACAAAGGGATCCTCAACATCAGCATCTCTGACAGAATTCAGTTCTTTAGTGTTCACACCAAGCCCTAAACACTCAGCCACAGCACAGAGCAGGAAAGCATCCCAGGACGGACACCTGCGCTATTCCCAATATGCATTTTTCTAACCTGTCATTGACAATCTCCAATGGCCAATTCTCCAAAGCCTAACCACATAACTTGTTTTTTACCACCTGTACTGGTAGGAATTTCTCACCCTTGCCCCCAGTATTAAACTAGATTTTATTCTCTGCAATTTAAGCCTGCTATGTTTTGTCCTATTCCTCAAGAAGCAGAAAGAAGGGACTGAATCTTCCTCCTCAGAGGAGCTTTCTACATATGTTTCAAGACCTCCAGGTTTGTTGTAAAAATGTGAGTACAAGCCAAATAGGTCAACTGGAAGCACTAAGGATGCTCTTTCCTATCTAGTCCCTATATTCACACAGTTTTTTATTCTTGTTGCAGTATTGGATATCACATGTGTCCCTATTAAATAGCACGTTGTTTTTCAGCTACGAAGTTACCCATCTCTGTACCTCAAGGGCTTTAGGAGCCAATGCAAGCAGAAGGAAAGCTGGCCTTCTTTGTTTCTTGTTCTTCTGATCTTCGAATTAGAACAAATGAATTTAAAAACCCAATGAATAAAAAAACCCAACAAAAATCCCAACAAAAACCCAAACCGAAAAAACCCCAGCAAAACAAAACAAAAACCACAGAGCTTTTCTCCCTTATCCTCCTCTGTAAATTTCTACTTAATTTTAACATCAGAAAGTGTCCTTAATTTTTTTTCCTAGAAATCTGTGTGCCATATGTTTTATCATCTTCAGATCAGAGAAGCTACAGAAACCTGCAAAAGTTCACTAGTCAAAGCCCTTATTTTACAGGACAGGGACATACCAGTAGCTTAGGTAAAATTAACAGGGCAGACCATAAAGATAATTATGCATTACACAGCTAAATCTGATTTGGTTTTGTTAACATAGTATTAAATGCCAAGGCAGGTGGTAGAAAAAGCTCCTTAACCATAAAATACAAAATCTCTAAACTCTTCAGTTAAGAGCAGAGACAGAGGCCACTGACCAGAATCTTCACAGACTTCCAACTAAACAAATACAACCCTGATCCGATATTCTTTAGCGAGCAAAGCAGAACTGTATGTGGAGCAGAAAAAAACCCCACATTTTAAAAAAAAACATTTAAAAAAAAAATTTATGTCACAAATCCATTCCTCTGACCTTTTCAGTTAACATTAAATCATATTTATTGACCATTATGTTTTAGAACAAAACTTTTCATAAATAACAAGAGTAATACAGTGAGCATAGTGAGCTCTGATAGGCAGTTTCCTCACTTGATTCTCCCACCATGCCCACAAACACTTCGAGATTACTTAATGATGACTGCAGTGTCTCAGAAGCTCAGACAATGGGGCAGCATGTATTTCAGTGAAGGTTATTTCTGAAAAGTTTATGGTTGGCCTTTCTGGAAGAAGCCTTCAAGTACAGACCTAGTGTTAGTTATCTAATCACATACTTTAGTTCATATGTTCTAAATAATAAAAAAAAAAACATACTTTGAAGTCTGACCTGTAAAAGAAAGCTTTTTGTTCTCTGTGTTCTATGAAAAAGGTGATAGCATGTTCATTTTTACCATTGAAATAAGAGGAAAAGGAAAAAAAAAAAAATCTTTTGTTTCCCTTCTTCACTTTAATGCAACTGTTGAAGGGTGCCCCCCCCCCCACCTTTTTTTAAAAAAAACAAAAACAAAAGTGACACTTAGATGCTTGTTGGATAAATATTTCAACACTTAAAGAACAGTAAATACTTATAAAAACCTACCCTTTTCTTTCAAGAGTTTTAGTTTTAAAAGGTATCAGAGAAATAGAGTAAAAAAGACAAGAACAAAAAAAGTTTCATCCAAAAGAACAATCTTTGCCAATGAGCTTAATTAATCTTTTCTGAAGACTAATCTGGACATTCCCCACAACCAATTTTCAGAGGATTCAAAATTTCAGATTTTTGGTTCAATTATGTGTGTGAGAGTCCTGGAATTAGACCAACTTTTTCCTCCCCTCATTGCTCATTCTCCCAAGACCCTTATGAAAGCATCACAAGATGATGAATGCATCAGGATTCCCAGGAAAATACGACGGAACCCCACTGTATTTCTAGTGGGGTGACAATCACTAAAGACAAGCAGAACAAATACATACATAACCATAAAACAAACCCATTTGGCCAGGCACTCATCCTACTAAAAAGGCTTGGAAACCACAGATTGGAAATGCTGTTGCAAAAGGCAGTTCTGAGATGTATTAAGAGAAGTGTTACAAGAAAGAAATGAAGTCATCATCTCACTTTACTCAGCTCTCCACTCAATAGCTCTGAAGTATTGGAGAGGCCTCAAGCAGTCTACAGCGCTCAGTTTCAGACACCTTACTGGAAGAGATGTAAGCAAACTGGAATCCAGAGGAAAAGTTCACCAAGTACTGGAACACAAGGGGAAGGAGTGGGAACGTACCTTTCCTCAAGGCAAAAGGCGTTATGAAGATGACAGCGAATGATTTGCTGCATCACCACCAAAAGCAGACTAAGTAGTAATCACTTGCACTTGTAGAAAGGCAAATTTAAATCATAGAAGAAACTTTCTAACTACAAAGGTGATTAAGAACAGGAACAGGGTACACAGGGAGACTGAAAAATACCTTCTATTTTAATTTTACTTAATCCCTACAGAAAGTCCTTCTGTCCATACCATATGCCACCCAAAAGCATGCATGACGCAGCCAGCCCATCACCTGACTGGGATTTACCACACTTCTGCATATGCCTAACATGTACAAGGCTCAAATACGCTTCAGATGCAGCATTCCTAAAAGAATTTGTCTCAAATCTTTATGCACCTGAAGTGTTATTTTGATTTTTAAAAGTATTTTCCCTCCCCTCTCACTGTGAGATCTCCCCCGTTGCTGGGTCAGCTTTAGCCAGAAGGAAACCACACTGACCAAGTCCCTCCAGAATTTTCCCTTTCCTCCCATAAGACCTACAGAGGCAGAGTTCATTTGGGGGAGGCAAGATCATCACTTAAGCACATTAGATGAGACAAAATAAATGAAGTGATGCACCCTGAGCTTGGTCCTGTCATTAATATTGTGTATTTCCAAGTTGTACCACATGAATATTACTTCAAACTTAGCCTGGGTTTGATTCTACTCACTATGCATGTCTCATTTTGTCAGACACCGCAGTCTCTCAACTTTAGTTTCTTAACCTTTAGTCCTTTATTGCTTTGAGAGCTATCTAAGGAATATAAGCCCCTATGGAACATAAGAACTCCAGGACCACACGAAGACCTGGGCCCTGTGCAACTGCTGTGCCAGTTAGTAGCTACTGGGTACTATAAAAATGGGACTACTGCACCTGAAAAATGGAGCTCAGTTTCAGGTACTCTACTGTTTTGATAGAGAGAAAATGGATATACAGCTCACAACAGATGCTGCTAGAGAACAGCAACAAGCAGTCAGCTCCTACAAACATGACAGCCCCATTTGTTTGGCTGTTATCCTCAGACCTGCTCCCCTTTGACGAGCGACTAAAGGGTACAACTGCCATGCACGACAAACCCATATCGAGCGAAGTAAATAGCTGTTTTCTATTCTCACCCTAAAAATAGGGTCTTCTAGAATTTGCATTCTCTAAAGAAAGGGAATTTAAAATTTATTTCCAATTCCAGAATTTGTGTCTTAGTAGGGAACCAGCAACACCAGGTTAACCATGTCAGACTTGCAGTCTGGAAGCTACATGCCCAATGATCCACAAACAATAAACAGGATACTTAACCCCAAATGAACACAACTGTTTGTTTTTCCAGGTATGCACTAAATACCAACTTGTACTCTCTTTTTTGTTAACCAGCCCTGTTACTCCACTGTCAAAAACCTCTGGAAGAGCTCAAAGGAAACGAGGCTTTGGAAAGACGGAGCAGGCTACAAGGAATGAGAAACAGGAACTTCACAAAAAGTGTTCTGATTCAGCATTTGAAAAACCAAAACCAGACACAGAATACAATCCATAGATGATACGTCTGAAAATATGAAAACTGAGAGTGCCTAATCATTACATATGGCTAAAGAGGATATCGTCATGGTATTCTTTTTGAGGAAACGAAGCCGGCTTTTACTGACATACTAGCCAGCACTTAAAAGTACATTGTATTCCATCTGACAACTATGTCTTTAATAATATATGCTACCTCTCTGGTTTTTACTACTTACTGTCATCAGAAACTTCAGATGGTGAGAGAAACCCAACCTTGCTTCGAGTGCTGCAGGTCCAGCCCAGTTCCTGCGTAAATAATAATCTTCACACATGCAGGCTTTCACCCACAACTGCTGTACACAAAATATTTGTGTCTCAGATTGATTCTAGAAAAAGACTTGAACATTTAAGGCAACATCTGGTACCTACACGTTCATCCAGCATGTGGAAGCCAGTTACAAGCACTTTTTCCAGACTTGTGTGGCACTGAAAGGCTACCACCTGGAGATGACTAACAGTGTTATTTGGATTAGGCCTTCGGCTACGCTCAAGTCCCCAACAAGGGCCATTTCCTGTTTATGCGACAAGCACGTCACATTTTCCAGGCATGCCATATACAGTTGTAGAAATAATGAATTTGACTGGGCTTCTTGTATACGCCACCTGTGTAAGGCCACGGTGATTTCCAATGCAAGGAAACACAGTACCGGGGTGACCAGAGCATGGAGAAAAATAAAAGGGAAGGCCACATGCTCTGCGTATGCTTTCATCCACCTTACTGTTGAAGAGAAAACAGTGCAGGAGCACCCAGACAACTCCGAAACAACACTGAAAATAAACACTGCACACAATGAGATCACTCACACCATGATCAGGCAATCCTTTCCCCCTCACTTTAGTCCAACACAATGCTCGCATCCAAGACAGCCTCCACTTATGTGGAGCTGTGAAGTTCCAGGTCTGACCACCACATTTGGGATTGTCCCATGTAATGGCACAGCCATACCCCAGTCAGTCACCCACCCAGAGAAAGGAATGTTCTCTGTACTTTTTCAAGTGATGGTGAGAAAATCTGGCTGTGAACACACTACCTTGGTACTTCCTCAGCCACAGCTGCTCTTCCTGTAACTGCTCTTCACCGGCTCAGCTCCTCAGCTACATCAATGTCACCACTGCTGCTCTGCTCTCTCCTCCCTGCCAAGGCAGTTGCCAACACAGTGCTGGCTTGAGTTTGTTATTTAGAGTGACTGGGGCAGAGAAGGGAGAGAAATTAGACAAAGAACAGCTTTCAGTTTTCCTCAACTTTCTAACCAGTTTTGTTTATCATAAAAGCAACACCATACTCATGTCCAATGGGTAAGGGGGGAGGTATTTGGGGGGAAGTATCAGAGGCCATTACACTAAATCTATCTCTGAAAGAAGATCAGGACATCAACTGCAGTTATGTAGCACTAACCCTAACAGCCCAGTCTTAATATTAAAACTTCACCAAGTTCAGTGATACCTCTCTTGCCTCGTATGTGCACCTTTTTAGCTTTCCTTCTGTTGATTACTCACAGTACAGATTAATCTGGGGCTTGATGGTGCGAATAGATCTCATGAACAAAACAGGTGGCCCCTTACTGAAAGTACTCTCTGCTGAAGCAGGCTCCTCAAAAATGAGGCTTCTACCTCAAAAGTAAGTGCTTAAATTGCCACATCCCAGTGCTTTTCTAGGAACTGTTCTGAAGATGATCAACTTCTAGAAAGTTTAACATTTTAATATTTTGATTGTAAGAATACAAATAGCTGCTTTCTATCAATGTATGTTCATCAAATTCAAACTAACCCCACTTGCTCTAGCTGTTCAATATTGCTCCTGTGACTTGGGGAAATCACAGGAACACTTAGGGCAATGACGTGGTTCCTGAAAGACCAAGAGCAATCAGTGGGTCAGAAAACAGGCTGTCCACAATGCCCAGAATGTATTCTGAATTAGCACCAAAGCCATCGTTACCAGTAGGGGTACAAAGAAACCCCACACCCAAATTAAGAGCTACCCTGTGAAGAGAGTATTTACAAAGCTTCTCTCCTGGCACAAGATAAAAAAATCCAACTCCTGGAACCATAAGGTTTCAGAGCACATAGATCAAGGTAGCTTCTTTATGTACTGCTTTAGAAAACAGCATAGACTAAATCCAACAGACATAGGGATCAAGCTGTGTTTGTGAGGTTTGTAAAGTTTGTTTGCAGTCAAACCATTGCCCGAGACAGTTCAAAACAAAGCCATGCTTGGATCCAATTTTTAAATAGTGCTGTTGCCAGCACTATGGCCTATGGTGATTTTGACTTGAGGAGACTGGTCCACAAGCTTGAAGAAATATCTGATGGGACAGCAGCCATCTTCCAGTCTCCACATATATATCTGAAAATTCTCAGGATCACCAATCCCAAAACTACCAACAAAAGGCAGAAGTGAAGGGCTCAGAGATGAGACTGACCCTGCTCTCCTGCCAAGAACCAAGTGCTCTGGGAAAATAGTAAGTCTTACTGTGGGACTATACACATTGTGTCTCATTCTCCTGCTTGTACTAAGTTCAACTCAGTGACCTAAAGGAACAGAAAACCAAGAATTTCCAAGTCATCATATAAGGAAGGGGAAGTTAGGCACTCCATGTAAAAGAATGTTTACATGTAATAGAGATACTGGGGGAAGAAAGAAGCTGCATTAGGAAAACGAGTATATTCTTCACAAAGGCAAACTGTGCTGTTTACACCACGTCTTAAGCAAGTGACCTGTCCAGTTAAATGAAAATCTTTGAGCAAGAAATGTCTGTTTGGCAGACTTGTGTGCAGACTCCTCCCTGTAATACAATTATAGCTCATTTTACATTTACTGCAATGCAGAGTTGTAAGTGGCAGGTTTTTATCACTGCTATAAGAGATGGCAAGTCCTGTCTACAATCTGAAGCACGTGAAGGTGCTCGCTGCTTCAAGATGTACCTTCAGCAGGCTCCTCTGAGCTGTACTGATTTAAAGTCTCAGATGAGCTAGCAGGACCATGAAGAGATGATACAGATTTTTCAACTCGCACCTTAGCAGCAGGATGAAAAGAGGAAATCGCAAACCAATTCCTAAGAGAAAATTAGGAATGTATCCCTTAGAATAAAAAGTTTTACATTCCTGAGAGGTGACTGAATCAAATTACAGACTTTCAGGCTGCTTGTAAAATTTAGGGATTTGTTTGACATTAGTTGTGATGACTTTAGGTACACACCACAAATTAACATACACTGAGGATCCACATGCCATTTTTAACTGTAAAGCATTTATTAGACCCAAGTAAAAACTAGACCCATCTTGTTCATTCACTGCAATAGACCTGTTCATCTTCACACCCATGTCAAGCCCAGAGGATGCGTACATTATAAACCTTACTAGAGTTAGTGTTTGCAACAAGCTTGATCAGGAGACTGTTTCTCCATTGCAACTGCTTCATCAAAACCAGTTCACCATACACCCTGTCAGACGTAGCTGTTGCAGCTGAAGAGATCATCTCCCACAGCTGGGATGAATGAAATAGGAGCCACCTTGTCAGCCACCTCAACTAAAGGGATCAAAAGTGGGAAATCAGAGCCCTCCACCTCAGCAGTTCACAGCACATGAAGGTACACAGACAAACCAGTGGCAGTTTGCCGCACCACACAGATGTGTGACCTGGGTTGGCATAGGAACAGGCACAGCACCTCACAAGGATGGCAGCCCCTGGGAACAAGGACTTCAGACGGCCCTGTGAGGGAGAGACAGGTCCCAGCTACGCAGCTTCACCTGTGCCGCAGAGGTTTCCCTCTTAGCAAGTCACCAAGATGACTGGAGAGCGAGTACAAGACCTTCATTCCAGAAACCACAAAATTATTTACTCTGGAGCCTGTTGGGAGACAGAGATGACAAGAACAATGCAGAGCTTGCTTGTGAAGCTGAAGGCAGAAGTCAGGGAACACAACCACTAAGTACAAAGCCTGAGCGCCCTGGCTGACAATTTCTGTCATTTCAGTCAGATGCAAACCAAATGACAAACTACCGTAGAGAGGAGGGAAGGAAATCTTAGTAACTGTAAAAAACTTTAAAACAATAATCCCAAGCAAAAGTGAAATCCAATAGCGTGAACCTGTCTGACTTGATATCGTCTTCCAAAAAGCATTTCAGAGAGCAGAGGTTGAAAAAGTGGTGCCTGTGGAGCATGTACAACTTTATGAGTGGCTTCCAGTGCCTACAGCAACCCATAATTCTTTACCTGCCTTTGGCAAGCATACTGTAGATGGTCTTTTGTCTGACTGAAACATACAGTGTCCAGCAGGTACGAGAAAAAAATGAGACAAAAAGCTATTTGCAAACAGCTAAAAAAAAGGAAAGTCATCAAGAATATAGGAGACAGGGAGTGGGGTGTGTACGTGTGCTTCGGGAACAGAAAAGAGAACATCCCCTAAAAGGATAACATGACAAGGGTGTCTCTCTTCACTGAGCTGTTTAAGTCAAGGACAGAAAGGAACAGAGTAAAATGAGAGCCACTTTCACTTCTCTCCGGCACAGAATTACAAATATATTTGAAGAAAATGAACTGTGAGATGATGTGTGTAAAAAATATATTGCTCTACCATGACTGGTGATGGTAGAGTTATGTTGTATATTTAGGCATGAATCCAGAAAAGGGTGACTGCCAGTGCACAGCTATGAATCATAAATCTGAAGAGCAGAATAAGAGGCTACAGTGTGCTGAACAGAATGAACTAGCAGCAATTAATAGAGAGATCATCAATACAGAGCTAACTTCCAGGATGTTGATCAAAGCCTTAGTGTGGCAAGGCAAAGGAAAAAAAATCCAGGAGATAGGGACACCAGGAAAGAGCCATATAAATTTCAGACATCTCTGCATTCATTTATTGTCTTCAACAATAGTCACACAACTGCATTCTTTGAGGCTAGAAAAGACAACTGCAGTTGTGAAAACAGCTACAGTAGCAAGAAAAGTGATTTAGTAAGGGAACAGCTTTATCAAACTAATAGCAATACCAGCTTAACGAGCATTAGAAGATCAGGTCCACAATTCTAATACAGGATATGTTAAATTATGAATTATTTCTCTCCATACCTTCCTAAACCCACACAAGTAACTATGACTACCTCTTGGCTTTCAAAAAAACTTTTAAAACACTCACCAGAAACTTTTAAGAGTTTAAAAAGTCACCTCCACCTGGGGAGAATTATTTTCTTTCCAGCACTTAAAAGGCAAAGCACAGATTTCAAAACACATTCCGGTCCATGGAAGTACTTGTTTCCACATGTACTGTTCATGGCTCTTCCTCAATTCTTTTTTTAAAGCAGTTACCCGTATCTTTTCAGTTTCTCCAAACAGGGATAGTCTTGGCTTTTCACCTTGAAGTAGTGTCTTCTCTGCTTAACACTGCTGTTCAGAAGACTAGACCCAGGAAACTATGGGAAAATGAAACCAAATGGGCAGCAGGCACTCACCTGGTTACAGAGCTGACACTGTAGGCTCTCTCCCAAGTTTCTAGCTCTCATCATTCTCCATTTTGTGAGAAGTCAGCAAGAAACACTTTTTCCTTTGGTCTTGTCCTGTGTCTTTTCCAGCTTTCTGACTCCAGCTATCTGAAGTGGGGCAAATCAGTAAGAACACTGGTCCAAAACACTCCAAAAATCTTCACATGAGCCTCATGCTAGCAGTTGCCTCCTCCAAGGTAACTTCTGTCCTACCTCCTATTTTTCTGGCTATTAGTCTCAGGTGCTGCTCCAATCCACTCAGCTTATTTAATAAAGTGCAGCTGGGATACTCTGCACCATCACATGAAGGTACACTTTTTCCTTACACCTAATGTCTCCTCACCACAAACAAAAAGCTGGATAACAGATAAAGTATTATGTACCCTAAACTTCAACAGCATTGACAGCATAGAAAAATTCACAACAGAAGGAACTTACAAAAACTGGGACCCTGCAGAAGTATTACCACTGAAAGAGGTTTCTGAAACACTGCAGGGTATCTTCTGAGTTAATCCCTGTTTAGGAAAAACAGAGAGGCCCAAAACATGCAAGATAGTAACATTCAAAAGCAGTCACAACATAAAACTGTCTTTTCTTACTCCAAAGCTATTTCAAAGTTTACCAAACTTGCACAGGATCATCCAAATATGAAAACATCCAAATAGAAACACTCTTAAGGTTTGCATGATGGATGGTTACAGCACTGATAAAAAAAAATAGAAGTCACTACCTCAGTGCTGCATTCCAACAAAAGGAAGGAAACTACTTGGGAACAGCTGGGATTTAATGTAGCAGGGGCTGAAGATGGAAAAAACAGAGACAGTGACTGAACAGCAAACAGCATTCTTTCGTTTTTTTGGTTATCTCTAAACTGTACTTATTTTTAAGACTTACATTTGTGCTGTGACTGCTTCTTTATGAAAAAATGTATGTTAAACTGAATTTAAAAAAATAAAATCTGTTCTTGGAACTTACAAATACAAAAGAGTCACTAACCAAGTTCTCTAAATAGGGAACTTGAACATTATGGATATCTTTTTTTCCCCCCCTTAGCAGGGGAAGGTTTAGTTTTAAAAATGTATACTGAACCAAGCAATGGAATTAATTTTTTTTTAAAAAAAAAAGATAGGATTGACTTATTCTCCCAAATGGACTATTACCCATAAGTGACACACACGCATACATCTGGCTGAATACACATTCACCTCTGTTGCTCAGCTTTCCCTCATGCTCCTGTTAGTGCTGCACGCTCCATTATAGGCAGGCACAGGATCTCCAGTCAACCCCCAGTCTCTCAAACTCCATCATCCCAGCACCTGACAGACACTTCACAGCTGCAAAGGCACAGTCCTTCCCTTACCTCTCCCCAGAGCAAAGGCAGGAGTGCTGAGAAAGGAGTATGAGGGCTCCTCACTACAACCATGGCAAGGAGGGGTGAGAGCCTGCTGATGGTGCAACCTCAGCAAGATCTCCTCTCTTACAGACATGGTATGGTGAAATCTCTCAGAAATTTAACTAAGTGGCTACAATACTTCGGTGTTTCTGCATCCATTCTAATCTTGCCTGGTTATGAAATCTTTCTCTCTAGAGCACTCATTTATCTCATATACTGAGTTTAGTAGGGTTACTAACCTGCACTAACCGTAAACATCTAAGCTCAGCGTATCTTCATTCCTAGGTGTTCCTCCTCCAAGACCATATCTTTATCTGCTTTGTTAAGGGTCTACTAAGAAGTGGACAAGACAAGGTTTTAATCAAATATAAGCAATAACAACAGGTTTTATTCAAAACTTCCAGTAAAGAGGACCCACTGGTTTTGGAATAAAGGTAATTAAAAGTACTACAGCTTACGTGAATATAAAAGAGAAGAAAATAAACCAAGCAGTAAAAAAAAATTAAAAATATATATATATTTTTAAAAGTTCGAAATAGACCCACGCAGGGATTTTGAAGTTCAGACAATTAACAGTTACTGGGTTTGGCAAAACAAGATTCTCTCACAAAATTAAAAGCCTACTTCTGTTACATAAACTGTATAAAACTGCTCTATAGCTAAAGAGCACTCTGTACAATTTTGTCTTGAAATATATAGAGCTGCAGCTTTCAAACTGCAGGAATTAATCATTTTGTCCTCTTCACGGGTAAAAGAATTAACCAGCTGCACAATTATTTTGGGGGAAAACGAAGAGGCAAAAATAGTCAGAATTAACAAAGTGAAGCCACTATAAAAATGAAATGCACGTCAAAACTCAGATCTCAGTTTAAACTATCAAGCTAAGTTTACAATATATTCTACATTTCAGTTGTCATTTTCCCTTCCCACTCCCACCTCCCCCCATTCAAATATTCCTAATCCCTTTATGGTCTAAATCTAATTAATTTCTAAACTTTCAAATACACCGTACATACATTTAGCAAAAAACATACCTAACATTCTTACAGCAGTATGGTCAGGACACAGTTTCAAAGGTTATTACATAATTACTGAGATTAAACCTTATGACTTTTTTTTTCTTCTAAAGAGAATGACCATAACTTAGACAAATGGTTATAAAAAGTACTGCAGAGAGCCTGCAAAAAGCAGACTTCACCAACATCGGCTCTTAGCCAGAGGACGCTGGGGAAACAGTGAGCGCTGAATGGAAGAAGGAAGGAGAATCTCAGAGTGCCAGCTACAGGAAGATCCTTCGGGAACTCGGTCCGACAGATTGTGGGCTTGGCTCAGTCGTCCCCGTTGCACTAAGCCCTGCAAATCAACTTTGCAATAGTACGTTACAATGTAAACTAAAATTCTTGGTACCAACAGTGTTCAAAGGGGTGTTGGGTTTTTTTTTTCTGAATCCAACAGTTGGTCACAGAAGTCAAGTGTTGTCATGGCTCTTATTCAGCTGTTGCCAGTTCAGGGGAAAAAAAGTAAAAATGTGTGTGTCTGACTCATACGTCCTTCAAGTACGTGCAGGGCTCAATTGTTTCCAAAACGGAGAAGCTTGGGACCTTTTAAGACACTGAAGAAATAGGATTATGAGGAGAGCCCATCTGAGTAAGTACTTTATCCAGCCACTGAAGTGGACCATGAAGATGTATCTCTATCCAGCACGGAGTGCTCGTTACATCTTGGCGATGATATTCAGCTCCCCAACCCTGGAAACAGAATTGTACGTGGAGAAAGAAAAAAAAAAATCACCTTATTTTATAATATCTAATGCATGAGAAGCATACTTCAATCATCTTTCTTGCCAAAATACTCTAGCTTTCAACATCATTATCAGCACCCTTGATGCACCACTGTTACATTTCAATAAACAAATCTGAAGTTAAAAACCCCAAACAATTAAATTTGGAGGAAGTGTCATTTTGAGAGCTCTTGGAAGTCTTTATATTCTTAAAGACATAACCTGTGGCAGTCCAGAAATTCCCCATACCTCACTGCCAGCTGCATGATGTCCCAATAAAGCCTCTGAAGAGGGGGATAATCAAGTCTTCTCTGCCAAGACCAAAAATAGAACAAACTGGGGGGGAAATGCTGCCAACAGATCAAAAAAAGTGAGGTCATAGACTGACATTATGGAAGTTGGGGTGAGGCATCTGTCTGACAAGAACCAAAGCATCATTTGCAGGATGGACATGATAAACTGAGCAATAAGTCAGAAACATTCCTCTTTGGAGAAAGAGGGCATGGTCATTGCCCAGCAGGTTTTGTTTCAGTTCATATCTGATTCAGTTATGGTAACTACCAAAGACATAAGCAGGTATTTGAACAGCATTCAAAATAATTTTGTAAGTGAACTCTTTTGGGGGCAGGTCTGGAGGCAAGCCTAAGACAGCTGTAGATAGTTTGCTCTGCTCTATATTAACCCCTAATGAAGGGATAACCCACACAGGTGGCAGCAGCTTTAAACACTCTGCAGTGCAACATCCAATATGCCGGAGGTCCTGTGCAACTGTTCAGGCAACACTGCAGAAAACCTCTATGGGATGCAGAGCTATAAACAGCCTGTTCCATTTTAGGAATCCCTGTCCCAACACATCTGACAGTTTCTATTCTCCTATCAAGAAGAGCATTTCAGCATATTACCATCTTCATTTTGACTGTTTTGAGGTATGTGACCAGCCCTTTTATATCAGTGCCTATGTTGACACTCACAACCACATCAAAAATCTTGACCTTGCATGCCCTCCTAGAATAGAAAGGTATGTATATTATTCTAAATAATTACTGCTGCTCCTAATTTGGGTGCTGCTGGTCAAGACAGATTTAGAGGATTATGCTATCTACACTCCCACAACTGCTATAAAGCCTTGCACTGCAGTCCTTAGCTCCGCTCTCCAAAAATACCACCTGGGGAACAGAAGCATGAAGCTGGGCCTCTTACAGAGCAGATGGCATGGACCATAACAATGGCGGGGGGTGGGGGGTGGCGGCGGGGAAAGAAGGGCAAAAGCTCAGGCTACATAATGAATCAGTGGCTTTTAGGCCAAGTAATTAATAACTCGATTCTTTTAAAAACTTACTTGTACTGTATCATGCCATATCACACTAAAAAGACAAGCCCTGTAATTCCAGACTAATTATGCAAATAATTCCATAGACACACACTATCTATACATAAATTAAATTCAAGAATTCAACTGAAACACTAACAATTTGTGAGAGGCAATTCATTGAAATTAGCATAGTTAACAGGCATGATAGAAATGCTTCACAAGTGACTATAGACTTCAGTGAAGAAACACCTTCTGCAAGTCATCTCCAGCTTTCAAAGAATGGGCGTCAGATGGGGTTTTGTCCACAAAGACAACTTTGTTTCATTAAGATCTGTCTTACACTTAATGAACATTATTCCATACTTAAAATTCAACAGCTATTAACAGGTTGATGGAGCACTGGACCATTCAAAATCACCACATTAAGAAAAAACAATTTATTTTGCTTACAAAATAATCTCAAGCAAATTCTCACATACCTTTACAAAACTCATACGCAGAGTGCACATCTTAGTAAGCTCATACACCGTTTCAAAGCCATGGTTCACTGACTGAGCCAAAAGCTGAGCAAACTCTTGGTTATTGAAAATCTTCAAACTGCAGCCACTGGGGATTTTGCAGACCGTGGTGGGATGGAACCCGTGATGGTAGTTGCAGTTCCGACTTTGCACAAAAATACTGCTGTCGCTAAGACATTCAGCATACACTTCCCCACCAACGTAATAGAGATGAACACCTGGGAGGAGAAGGTTGAGGTAAGGAGGTTAGACAAATTTACACTGTATATCTATTTTCCATGCTCTGTCTCCACAGTGAGATGTTTCTCCTTAAAGAGATAAACATTAATCGCATAAGACCATCATCTGTCTGTCTTCAAACTTGGTTTTTACTTTCCTGTTTCATCAACAAGTGATTTGAAAGGAGGGCATGTATCTATGTATATATAAGGGAAATCGGTAATTCCTGCATTTGAACAGGTAGTGTATTCAACAATAAACTAGCAAGCACTGCAGTAGTTTTCATGCAGTGCACTGGACAGCTCGATCACTTTAACTTTTTCTCACTGTATTTACATAAAACAATAACTGGGAAGGCAAGAGGAGAGAGCAGAAACTGTACATACATAATCTGTAGATTATGCATAATCTGTAGATACTAAAGCAGCCCCAAGCTGGATTCTCTGGAAAAGTCCTGAATGCTATTTTGGGTAGCATGAGTTTTTTTCAGTTCACTTTAATTCCAGGAAGCTGGAAAAAGAAAATGGCCCTTATATTCCTCAGATGAATCTGTCAAAGGAGGGTACATACCAATTTTATAGTCTTTTCCCCTCTACTGCCTGCTCCCTCACCTGCCACTGATGGCAGCAAGCCCCAGAAGAGCAACATACAGGGAACCTTTGTGGAGATTTGCTGTCAATAGGACTCAATTCCAAAGGCTTTGAGAAAGCAAGAGAAACTGCCTTCTGTGTTTAAAAATGGATTATTTGCTATTTAAACCTTTCATCTCCCACACCATCATAAGTCAGAGAAGTGAACACACAGGATTTAAAAATTAAACAGAAGTCCAGACAGAAAGCCTTGACTGTGCTCTGTCATGTAAGATTTTGCCACTGACTATGAGTGTACCTGTGTGGGTGCATATATACTCTCACCTGATCTGCAAAAACATTTATGATTGTGTCTTCAAGTTTGAGATTTACTCCTCCTTTCTCAAAGACTAACACTTCATCATTAGTTGTACACATTCACTTATTCAACAGCGTCCTTGTCTCCTCCACACTCTGCTTTGGTACATATGCAGTTAAGTGCTTCAGCAGAACTCTGCTGGCAGCTGGGTTACTTTTAACAGGAAAATGAATGAGGTGTTACATAAATATCCTGATACTTGGTAAGATGGATGGGGAGGAAAAGAAGGAAGAGTATTAGGACTTGAGTGGCACAGCACAGGTGTGGTGTACTGCTGAGAGCTGCACAAGTCCTCATGTAGGGGAAAGCTCTCCAGATCAAGAGCTCAGACTTGAAGATCTGACAGTTCTCTACGTTTTCAATTCTTTCCTTCTCTGAGAAGGAGGAAGATAATTCATTAATTGGCACTTACAACATTCACCCCACTGCTTGGGCATGCTGAACCCTCAACTGCCTCAGAGAATTTAGAGTTTACTAATAATGTAACCTAAAAAATCTGTCTGGCAAGAACACCCCATTGCAGGGGGCAACATCAGTTTTGCCTGTCATTTGCGTTTGCATTATAGGTGAGTTCTTGGAAAAGAGGGCTGCATTAAGTCAGACATAAACCAGAAGCTTTTCTCTTTTGCAGGACACTGTCACAACCATAGAAGAGAAGGACAAAATTCTCACTGAAAGAATCATCATCCTGTGAAAAATGCATTTGGAAAACCTGTTTTAGCAGGTTGTCTCTCTAAAGGCACACTAGGATAGCTAATTTATGTTGGAGTTAAGGCTAGCTAAAAATTTGGTGCCAGGAACTGTAATTTGGATTTCCATATACACCAATAATCAAGACAAATCAAGACATTTCATTAGACAAACTGTCTTAAGCTCTCACTCTAATTAAGATTATGATAGCTTTTGGGCAATTAAGAATTGATAAAGGGTAAAAGCTTCCTATAATTACATACCAGGTAAGAACAATACTTTGTTTATAAGACCTGGCCAGAAAATTACATATTTACCAACCCAAGCACTTATCCTATGTACTTGGGAAGACCAGTCTGTCTTGAGGCAAGTGGCCCAGGTTGTCATGTCTAGGGAAAACACTCCCCCCACCAACCCAAGAAATGGATGCAAAGACACAAAACTCACCTTTGCCAATATGCCGCCTAGTGTTCTCAATGGTGGAGTTGCGGTTAACATTTGAGAGCAGCCCCAGGCAAAACCTGTTCTTGTTGTTTGAAGGGTCAGTGAAGCCATCCACCAGGATGCTGGTGGAAGATGCATGAAACGCCTCCCCAACGCGATTATTCAGCTCATAGTAGACAATGGAGCACCAATGCTTTGGCTCTTCATAAGCAACAGCCTGAACATCTGTAAAGCAGCAATGGAAACATTACAGTCTAATGGTGCTGGGATACAGGCTTGAGATGTAGAGATTCACAAACCTGCAGATTTTGGCTGAAGATGACTGAAAGATGCTCTGGATAAGCAACTGCACCTAAATGAAGGCTCTTCTATCTTCACTTATGTTTCAAGTTTTCATAGCCACAGACATATACAATAGAATAAATTCACCTCAACTTTGCTTGCATAAGACTCACAAGAGGCAAAGGTTGGCACTAGGTATCAACAGAAGAGTGCAGGAAGCTCCTGGGCACATACCAAGCAATGCCCCCGTATCGCTGCCACATTTTCTACAACATGCTATGGCATAGGCCCAGACAGCAGAGAAACGCTGCAATTACACAGCTCAGCTTTCTTTCCAATTTAGTAAATGAACTTCTACTTCAGTGCATTTTACTCAGCTACCAAATTACAAGTCACCTCCGTGCTTGCTGTGAAGATGTATAGTGATAGGGAAAAACAGCGTCACACAATTGCACAAGAGACCATTTGTAATTTTGGGTACCAAGAAGTATAGCAAGGCAGCTTAAATGTACAGTCAGCAGGTCAATCTTTCAGTGTTCAGGGCATGCACAAATATTTCTCCTGGGCTTCTTGGGAGAAGGGTAGGAGACTTCAAAAACTAAGAGATTGACATTTGTCTGCAGAACATGCATGAAGTCCATCTTCAATGTGAACAGATACTGCTCGGGATCGAAGGCTGAATAAAGGCATTATGTGCAGGATCCTAACAATTACATTGGACTGAAGAGCAGATGAAATGGAGGAAGGTATTATTTAATCAGAACCTTTTATTCATCAAGTGCTACCAAATGCAAAATCTGCAACCATTCATCACCAGAAGCATTACTTGTCGAGTAAGAGCAAGGATTTCTCAGAATCCAGTTTTCCAGACTTTTTTTTTTCTGGTTTTCCAGACTCTGGCAACAAGAAGCTCGTCCTCAGCAGCTCTTAACTGAAGCCAGTAACTGTGCAGAACACTGGCAGAAAATTCCTAGTTCATGACTTCTACCCATCAAGCTCTAGAAACGCATGCAAGTCTTGAGGTAACTCTTGTGACTGTGCACAGGCAACAATTTCTCCAGATACTGAAGGTCTTTACCAAAAAGAGTTTGCCAGTGGATGTCCAACAACAGCATTGGCTTCCTCAGATATCTCCACCCAGCACACATTCTTTCAAGTGCCAAATACAGCTACAAATTATTAAACTGCCTCCAAATAAAAGGAGGCTGGAGAAGGGATGTGGTTGCTTTATGTGGTTTCTTTTAAATGAAGGAGACTATTTCACTGCTAAGCCTAGCAGCAAGTCCAACTGTACTAAGATACTAACTTTGCAGATTAAAGCTCCAACTACAGGTCAAAGTGCTAAAATGAAAGTCAGACTGGTACTACAGGAAAACTTATTTCTCTGGCCAGAGGTTTCCTTCTCCCAGCCCCAAGTCTTTACTGAAATCAGCCAACTAAGACCAGTGTTTGTATTTTCCTCCGTTCACAGGTCATACTGCTATGAGTTTTCTGACACTTGCAAAATGAAAAAGTCCCCCCCAATCCAGCAGTACTTAGCAGATACAAAAGGTTGTGAATAATCAAAAGCAGGATAACACATCCTATGTCATTGTGCAAAACAGTGTCTACTGCTGACCAATAACTTGCTTAAAATACTGGTAAAAAGGCGCTGATCTTTCCTAATACCCTGGCATTTTCGACCCTTTCATGTCACTGTAAAACACCAACAAAAAATAATAAAAATCAGTCATTAATTATCAGTAAGAGATTACTACATTTAATTCCCTTGAAGATGCCAGCAATTATCAAAGCTGCAGCTTTGCCCCAGTTCTCAAAGTCAGGAAGAAATCTTGCCAGCTGGCCATTCTTGCAGAATGAATCATATCTCTCTCACACAGATTTCATACTGACTTCCTCACATTTGCTTTAAGTCATGCAGAGCAGGTGCGTTTAGTCTCTCTATTCCCAGCATGGGCCAACAATGGAAATTATCCAACTTCATTGACAGGATGCAGCTTGTTAAATCAAATCTCTTAAGACTAACATCACGAAGAACATGCTTCTAGAGTTTGCAACAAAAATGCTGCAGTAAGTTCACAGTAAAAACTCTTCTTTAAAAAAAAAAATCTGCTGCAGGTTGTAAAAGTGCAATCACAGCAGATTTATACAAATAATAAACACATGAAGACACACAGAAGTATTGTTTTTTTAAATGAAGGGATAGAGATGAAAGCCCATTGTACTAAACCAGGAGGGAAAAATACTAATAGATACAATGTTATTTTGAAATGGTTGAATGTTAAAAAGCAAAAAAAACCATAAACCCTTCTCTCTATGAACTGTCACATAATAGAGGAATTCTTCAGTACTTGTGGATTTTTGTGAGAGGGACAAATATGCAAAAGTCTGCAGTTAGGCATGGACACTGATAAACATCCCTTGGACCAGCAAGGACTACACATGCACCCAGAGTGTACTGCATCAGTAGAAAGTAGAAATGCTGCAGATGGGGTTTATCACATGCCAAACGCATTCCACACAGAGAGTAAATAGGTTAGCACACAAGCTATCCAAATGGTAATAAGAGGGCAAATATACTTCCTGAAACCAGACATTACGCTTAGCAACAAAACAAATAAAAAACCCAAACAAACAGTTACATTGTTCATATGCTTGTGATCTTGATAATCATTCTGGCACAGCACAGCATCCAGCTTGCTGCTCTTTCTTGGCATGGGCCACAACTGTGTAAACCTATGTGCTCTCCAAAGGGGCTATTTCTCACAGCGTGATGAATGCACTAAATCCTTTACTCAGCAGTCATGGCTGGCTGTGAAGGCTTTAAAAAGCAATGTGTAAAAAGATGTCTGGGTCATAGTATATAAAGCAATAGGGTGGGGTTTTTTTAATTCAGATTTTAAAGTCTGTAGCAATGCCACACCTCAGGCGGACAGCTCTGAATTCTGGACCAAGTGCTAGCACTGCATGACTCAAAGATGGAACAAAAATGGGGAGAGAGGGTGGAACAACACAAAATAGAACAAACAACTCAAACGTCCTTATGACCACAAGAAGGGTAAATTACTAAAAGCAGAGCATACTCTAAGGACTGAAGTTTAGAATTCAGGACAAAAGCATAGTAAGAAAAGATAATTTTATGATATGTACTGTCTCAGAGGAAAAATACAGATATTCCAGTTGCCCACGTAAAACGTCTCTGAGCGTTTACATAACCGACAGTATTCGCATCCATCCTCCAATCAAGTCTTTGCTTGGAGAGCTATAATTGACCAAATCTACTGTCATCCATAGTTCAGTAGGCTTTATATAGCATTAACTGCATTGTTCCAATAAACCAATGTAATCCGAAGAGAGAAGAGAGATTCCTTTCCTTGCACACGTGTAATTCCAGCATTGCATGCAGAAATGTGCAGCATCACAGGAATTCTTTCCATTCTGTGATTAGTGGAAGTTCCAGATACTACACACAAAATTACTTTGGTCGTTTAGTTGGTTGGGAGTACAAGAGTAATAAATCCCATGCATTTTACATTTTTAAAGAGTTACGTGATAGCTTCATGCCCTAAATAAATATTTACATTTATAGTTTTTTGATCTCCAGGTTTACTATTTCATCCCTTACAACAAGAGAAAAAAAATCACATGGATGGACTTCTTTTCTTTTCTACAGCTAAAATTTTCTGTAAACATAGATACAAAATTAAAACTCAGCTATTAAAAGTAAGTTCTGAAAGTTCTTTACTCTTTTGAAGCAAAGCAGAAGATGAGAAGGAAGTTTATTTACCTCCTCTGTGTATGTCAGAGGGAATTGTGGGTGCCATCATGTTGGTATCCATCGGCTGGGAGGTATCGTGTGTCATCTGATCTTCCGGAGGCAGGTAAGCCGGAGGGGGAGTATCAGCTAAATATAGAAAAGGCAGAGATACACAAGTCCTTTCCTCTCTTTAAAGTATATATACATACCCACAAATAATTTTAGCTGGAAATGCTTCCAGCTTGACTCAGCTATAAACTTCCACCCACCAGAAATCTGAGAAAGCAATCATGGACCTTGAATCAGGACAGCAAAGAATTACTGTGCATATTAAGCACAACTGCAATTAAAACAAGTCAATTCTCCCACATCAAGCCTCAAAAGAAAGCTCAGTTATGTTTCCAGCCTGCATTTTTTGCAGGTTGAAAGTGCCACATAAACATTAAGGCACAAAGAGGTCTCAGGACCAGGCCAGAAGCATCAAATATGCTAAAAGTGAACAGAAGCTGGAGCAGAAAACTTCCAGTTTGAACTTTTCTGTTTCTGGAATCATTCTATCAAAGTAAGCAAACATCCTGGATACATCCAGGACCTTATTACTGCCATTGCAAAGTACCAGCTCTATTGCCCTAGACTGGGAACAGTAGAAAGCATTAGGGAACCCAAATTCTATGGGGGTAGCCATCTGGGTCTGGGATGAACCTGTCAGTGTCTCTTCCTGTCTGTACTGCCCAGTTCAGAATGGAATCACTAGTGTAAAACTAGCCTGTGCACAATGAGCATGCTCCCTAGCACACTGCTTTTAGCCCTGTCTGAAGCGTCCCAGCCAGGTAATTGCGTTGCCCTTCAGTTGCCTATTTCAGTTCTGGGAAAGCATCCCAAACCACTTCTTAGAAGCTGCAGGAAGTTGCCAATGTCACCATTTCCCAATACACCAGAGGACACTCTCCTCCTCATCAATTGCACAGAGGTACATGCAAAAGCGAGAAACCTTGCCTGATCGCTGTAAGCTTTCACTGAAAAAGCTGAGATAAGATCTCCACGGTACTATCTCTGGTGATCGTGGCTGCTGCTTATCCCACATTTACTTTCATTTCTGAGAGCACGGATTGAAAACTACCACAGCAAATAAACACAGGGTCCTCCAAAATCCTGAAAACCAAATCAGCATCAACGAAAGGCAGGAGAATCATGCCATTGCTTTGTAGGTTCGGGGTTTTTTGTGGGGTGGGGTTTTTTTTTTGTTTGATTGCTTTTGTATTTTTTTTAAATAAAACACAGTAATGAAATCTATTAACTGCTTATTGTTTAGAAGATATTTTTTGAGAGCTTTACATCTAATGCTGGCAGGTATCTTGCTAATTCCCTTACTTGGATACCCTCAGCTTGACGAGACAGAGATCACAACAGGGCTGCATTAAAAGCTTAACAGTCTGCACTGGAGTTTAAGACTTGTGTTTTACTAAGCCTTAAATGTTCACGTGTGTGCAAACATGATGATAGCGACGCACAGATAGGGAAACAAGACTGTAAGGCCACAGGCAACAAATTACCCAGTATCTAGGAAGTTTTCAAGATCTCTGGATAATTGCTTTGCTCCTGGTTTTGTATTTTCCAAAAGTCAGCCTCTTTCCCCATTAGGGCAAGACGGACAACTGCCCAGAGCTGAGCATCAAGGACATCAGTATCTTGACCTCTCCTCTAATTCAATTTCTTCACTGCAGCTGCTGACTTGTCTTTACAGGCATGTGGGCAGAACAGACCCTCTAACAACAAGTGAACTTCCACAAGCCAGTGTTCAGGGAGACCTTGTTAGAGAAGCCTTTATCTCTGCTGGAAGAGACCCAAACACACCAATCATATTTAAAAAAAAAAAAGGAAGGAAAGACAGCTGGTTTTGCAGCAACTTTTTGCATTTTTTTGGAAAAGCCAATACAAACTCTCTTCCCTTCCCTCCTGTCTCTGCAAAGTCAGTAGTCTTCACTCACAAGAGAAAAATTTTAAAGAGAAATAACTATCAGCAGCAGAAATCTATGGATGTTAATTTCATGTAATAAAAAACAGATTTTCGCAAGTCTGTCCCTTTATTTACACATGCCCTCCCCCTGAAGAAAACATGCAAACAGAACATCAGTAAGCATCTGTATGGAGTCATTCTCCTAGCGTTTAGAACAAGAAATCTGTTACAGACTGCTTCTGCAGTATTTTTATCCATCTGCATGTAATGACCAGAAAAAGCTTCACAGAATTTTCTACAGACATCAGTCAAAGAAATGTTATTACTTCTCTGACTTTAGGAAGTAGAACAGCCTGAGGATTTCTTTTCCTTAAGGAACTGTTTTTCAGTTAAAGTATACTTGTTTCTTGAAACTACATCATTATGTGAAGAAATTTTATCAAGTAGCAATAGCATGCTATTCCCTTGAGAAACATTCTTCTGCAGAACTAAAGCCTTGTGCTGAATTTATGATGATCTCTTTCCTAAGCGAGGATGACCTGTAGCATTACACTTCTTGTGCATTAAACCCTATGGTTTGTGGGCTACACTGTTAAACTGGTCCCCATAACATTTTGAATCCCTCCCCCAGCACCAGAAGAGTTTTACTGTAAAGTTTTAACTGTGTTTGAAAGAGGCACAATATTAAAACCCTCAATATTATCACTAGACAAAGTGATTACATAGTCTTTATTACCTCACATCTCTCAGCTCGCTATTGAACGCAAGGGTTGGCTGGTAATTTGGTATTATTAAGCAAAAAAAAAGAAAATGATAATAGCAATGTCTGACCGCCTTCTCCCTTCTGAAGGGAAACCGAAGTTGACTGTACCTGGCATCTGGAAAGGACTTCCCGGGTCTGAGCTGGCTGGAGAATGCGGGTAGGTGCTACTGCTGCTTCCAGGTGAGTTTGGATAGCTGCTGTTGGGCGAGTGGGGAAACGGGTGACTACTGGGTTGCTGAAAAGAGTCCGGGAAAGTAGCGTTGTGCGGCATGTGGGGCTCATTTTGTCCCAGGTTGCGGAATTGGGCCAAGAGGCTGTGCTGAGGGTTGTACTCGCTGTGCCTTGGAACCAGCACCGGAGGAAGGACTGGAAGTGGAGAGAGAGGGAAAAGCCACAGCGTTAGAGACTCTGTTCTGAAGGTCCGGGCTATAACAGGGGAAAAAAACCCCACATTCTTCCTCCCCTAGGGCATATTCACATCTGTGTTAAAAACAAAGCAGTCAAACCTAGGAGCACATGTCTAAGCAAGAATTCTTTTCCTTATATCCAGTTACTGCATAGCTTGAATTCATAGCGATCATGCTAGCTACCTGGTTTGCAAGATGGGAGCCTGTTTTCACAGAGGACCAGAGAAGAAAAGCCAAGGACAAACAGTAATTCTACGTTCTAGTTTTATCTGCACAAAGAAGAGCTGGGAACTAAGTGCGTTACAATGCTGACATGCAGTTCGTTTTGCTGTGCTTGTGATCCTGCTAATCACGTAATGGTCTGTAACCCAAAACCTTGCTAATAAGGACAGATATTTTTTCTGAAGACAATACTAACAGGCCTTGAACTCAGTCTGGTCCCGACAGCTGTTATTTTTAACCTGGACTATGTTCTTACAAGTTAGTATTAAAACAGTTATTAACTCTTCAAGACAGTTTATAAAATGTGCAATTTAAACAAAATTATGTAGTTCAAAAAAACCAACTGACTAGCAATTGAGCTCCAACTATATGCTACTATGGGATGAGAGAAACACACATCAGAAACTATTAGTCTTACCACACTCCCAAGGCCTCCTCACCAGCAGGGAAACAAAGGTCTCTTTAACTGCGAATATGAACATGATACCAGATACACTGAGATAAAAGAATCAGCTCTTTTTCCAGTGCCTCAGCTTCTATCCTCAAATGCCTCACGGCAAAGTCCAGGCTACTCAAAGGATTAAAAGCTAGTCTTGTTATAGATGGAGAATTTTGGATGATGGGGGTGCAGGGTGGGGTGTGAAAAAGAGAGGCAAGGGCAGGGAGAAGGAGATCTGTGCACAAAGTAGCGAAAGTGAAATAAAAAAGTTAATTCCTCTCCACATCTGAAGAAAGCCCCCCAGGATAGCCTGCCTTCAAGGAAGAGTGCCAAAAAAACGCAGCGAAAGCAAGCCAGGCTACTCTCCCCTCTCCGTGAGACTCCTGCCCTGTCCCCAGCACCTGGTGGACAGACAGAAGAGGAACAGAAGCATATATGCACGACAAGCCTATACAGATCTAACTATCACTCAGATTAAGAAAGGTGTTTTGGAGACAGCTCCTTCACCAAAACAACTGAACAACTAATTGCAAGAAACCCTCCATATTCTTGCCAACACAAGCAGGTCCTTTCAAGACACTGGGGCATCTTTATTCTCCCAGCTCTTTGCTTATACAGAAGCATTCAGGTATTTATGTGAACATCCTGGAGTCCAAGAGTACCAGGACACTGCTCGACACATAGACCAGGCCTGAGGTCTAGGTCCATGTTTAAAATGGATTCAAAAGGATGTCACACACAAAACCCACTCTCTAGTCCTACAGCAAGCCACAGATTAACTTGAAAAAAAAAGAAAAAAAAAGAAACAAAGCAGGTTTCCCTTGCTCTCTTTTTTGGCATATGCCTGAGAGAAATTAAGCCACCAGTTTTCTGCCTGTTCGTGGCATTAATGCATGAAAAGTTTAATCCCAGAAATCTTCACTGAACATGCACTGAAAAAAACCCCTTCACTACTGAAATTAAGGCTGCCCGTTAGAGTAAAAAGCAGGTTTTAAAGATTTAATCTGATATTTCACTTTCTTAGAGCAACTTCACCGAGACTCCAACAGACCTCAAATATCCGAGGCAGATGTCACCTGTAAGTAGATTTGTTTAGATGTGAAAATGTTAACCAATCCCACTTTACAAGGAATATATGAAGTTCCTAATCACGGCATTTTCTGAAACAAAACATGTCCATCTGCCATTCTACGGAAGTTCTCAATTGCAAAACACTCCAGGAGAAGCTGTATCTCCCTCAGCTGTGCAGACTGTCCCTTGCCTCTAATGCAACCATTCTCACACATCACAGAAAAAAGTCACTTAAAAAAAATGTTACTCAACATTCAGGTGGACACGCATAACACAGCAAACATCACTCAATCTCTCTGAATATTAGGATCTTGCAGAATAAAGTTTGTTCTGTTAAACCTATCAGTCCTTCTGCAGTCAGGTCAAGCACTATTGTCATAGTCAACATTTGCTGGGCTCATAAATTACCAGCGCAAAAAGTAACAATGAGATCATGTGTTAAAAAGTGTTTTCCCTTTCCTGTCTTTATGACTCTTCCTTACTTTTCCGAGCATTAAAAACACAGCTTTCCTATCTCTTCCTTTCCTGGATGAAGGTCAAGCCATTAACTTTTCTGAAGTTAATTTGTGCAGAAAGTACATCACCCACCTTTCCCATCCCCTACCTCACATTAAACAATGACACCCAAGACATTATAGGAAGCCACATAATTTACAGCATTTTAAAATAGCAGAACAGGATATTTTCTGTAATTAAAACAAAGCAGTGCCAGATTTTTCCCAAGGTATATACACATTTTCTCCTCTTGGCCAGAACCACTGGTGAAGATCAGAAGGACTTGAAATAAGAGCAAGTCTCCTCTTCCCAGCTTTCCCTCAAGCACATCTACACTTTTTGTCCGACTACTTCAATCTCAAATGACTAAATGCCAAGTTTTTCAAAATACACATGGAAAAGGGGGAAGGGGGCAAAAGAGTGCAAGTGGTACTGATACAGCACAAATAGGATCAAAAATATCATTGCAGAGTTTCAGTGCTGCCCCTAATACACATCCTTCCTGCATACACACAACCTTAAATGAGGAGGAAAAGCCCTGAACGGCCAGGTCAGGTGGGACAGAGATGACAGCGCTCCAATTAGTCCAACTCCAAGACAGTCACTCATTGCCATGACCCAATCTCTGCAGCTCATGGGCTTTTTTGCAGGCTAGCTGCTCCTACCACAGTCACCGAGGAGTTAATCTGAATGCTGTTCACTCAGGAGTGAAGACACAACCAGGCACCAGACCCTTCACACCATATGGAAGGCTGCCAGGAGTTCAAAACGCAAAGGGGGATGCATATCCTTGCCTCCCCTCACCCCTGTGTAAGGCGCTGAGCTTCTGGTCAGGTTGCAGACCTCAACCATATGGAGTAACAAATTACTGAGGCTCTGTACAGCAGGGGAGGAGGCTGATCTCTGTTGCAGCTGCCAGCTCCAGGAAGAGGTATAATTGAAGGGGAGAAAGCATAAGAGAGTTGTTTTGTGCTAAGCCAGCACACCTGTTGCTATAACATAATGAAGCAGTGCACATCTTTGCTGTGCAGATCTCCACAGGACGCTGCTCTAACAGTTTGCAGACAGAATTTCCCCCTTCCTCCTCTTCTTAAGTGGAAGGAACAAAGATACAAAAACAAAAAGATTTTTTTTTAAATTATCATTGTTTCTATATGCACATATTTAAAGGAAACACACTGCAGCCTTAAAAAGCTACTGCAACAGATTTGTAAATTCAACCTCATTAAAAAGGTTAAAACCAGTTAATGGCATAGAACAAGTCATCCAACAGCTTGATTTCGGTACTTCCTCTACTTGATTTTGGCTTTATGGACTATACTACCACGGCTAAATTTTGCTTTGAGATTTTCTGAGAGTTAATACATGACTACTAGCAGTAATGCTACTAGTAATGGTTGAAGAGTATGATAAACCCCCCGGAAGCCAGGCTGGGTATGTTTGTGGGACTGTAACTAAGAAGAGATCCTGTGTCTGTCAAGTCAGCCTGGGAACTGGGTAGCTTGTTTTTGCCATGCAAATACTACCCAGAGGATGGCCGCACCAAACAAGCGGAGCTGTGTTAAAGAAATTACAGCCACAGGGCAATTTCACCCACAGGGCTATTTCATCTAAGAGCCAAGAATGTCAAAAATATAGAAGATAAACCAAAGACAACCTGGCTGTTCAGATAAATGTTCTGACTAACCACACCAAGAAAGAAATACTTTTATGAAAATGTAATGGTGGTCTTTGAAGAAAGCCACTGATCTCTACTCCTTATATCTCCAACATGTCATTCTGTTCTTCAGAAAACTAACAGGTGTGCTGTCTTCAACATCTTTTTTGTTTTTCCAGAGATAATAATTTCAGCAAACATAGAAAGTCTGCAACTTACGAATATAACTTTTTTTTTTACAAGTTTTTCTATTAAAAACAAAAACAAGCTAATCCAAGCCAAAGGACCTGCTGTGCTTTCAAAGTTTTTGAAATTTTCTATCCAGATGTGTTTCGGTTATCTTACACAAGCTCAGATGACAGCTAGTTGCCCTCAAGGGCTCATTTTTTCCCCCCTTTCTTTGAAGATTTGGGCAGGTATCTCTCCATGTATGGAAGCTGAAAGACCAAGTAACGAAATACCACAGGGGGCCACATACAAGAAAGCCAACTTTGATCATCTTTCCTTGCCAAAGTAGATTCTACTTCTGTGAGCTTTATAAAATAAAAAATAATAAAGAAAAAAAAGATGAGCAATTGTGCCACACTTTCTGCTCTTAAAAATCATGGTGTCTTGGTCAACGTATGTTCTATAGAAGAGTTTGTACAGGCCTGTACCACAACAGGGCTCTCAGTCCTAATGAAGACCTGAGGGCACTATCATTACACAGTTCACTTTAATTTCCAAGCATCATATAGCTGTATTTTCATATGAAATTATGCAAAGCCACTTATGTTTTACCAGAAAAACAGAACTGCAGGTTGAGAAGGAGGGAAATCCTCACACGTCAGTTCGTGCTATCTGGAAATGGGTATGAAAACATGGGGTGGGGGGGAAGAACTTGCAGCTTGCACTCCATGCTCTAGATAGAAAATCCTGCAAAGACAAAGTTGTCAGAAAAATGGTCAGGAGATAAAAAAAACCACCACACCACAAAACCTAAAAAAACCCCAAAACACAGCAGCAGTGTGGAACTAACAAATTTCAACCCTCCTAAAGACTCCTAACTTAATTTCCTGCCTTTGAGGCCGCAGCAGCTGAAGTTGGCTGTGGCATCCTGGTGAGCAGTCCAGTCCCACGGTGGCAGAGCAGGTACCAGCGTATGCTCAGCTGAACATGCTTAGTTTAGCTTGCTGCCTCTGGCATTAGAGTCACTAAAGCACACTGACTGAAAGGTCTTGCCAAGATCTTGCTTGTAAACAATAAAACACCAAGTAGAAAGAAAAGTTTTAATGTCATTAGGTTTTCTCGCATTGCTTAAAACAAGAGCTGGCAAAATTGAATATTCTTTGACCAGAGGACAAGTTCTCACATAAAGACACTTACATGCCTGTACTTAGGATAGAGTTTACTCTTGGTTAAAAAAAATAATAATAATAATTAATAGCGTTGTGGCAAAAGCAATCTGAGGATCTAGCCACTTCATGTTGTTCCAATACCACCTGGCTTAAGCAAGGCTGTGCTACTGGCTGTAGTAGCGCGGCTTTGCTTTGCTGTTTTCTCAAAAGCAGAAACACCAGCCTGTTAGACTTCTGCTCCTAACTTCTGTTCTAGTAATTGCAAGTGAAAAGGCTCAATAACAGCTATTCAGCAGCCTGTTTGGGGTGTCAGGCGGACAAACATGCCAGATTTTCTATTCTGGGAGAAAGCCAAGAGCTGTCTTCTTTTCTCAACTCTTAATTTTATTTTGCAGTTTTAGTAGACCCCACAGCTTGAATTGTCATTTTAAATAGCTGCGACTGAAGAGCTGCTTTACTGCCTTTTCTTTTACATCAGACATCTTGTCTAAATGCATTGGGCAAGTAATACATGTACATTTCCTGCATTACAATATTCAGCTAACATTAGATTGTATTTGTGGATGCTCTGATAAGCTCACGTTTTGATTAAACGGACATTTGTCAAGGCCAATTTCAGAATTTAGTACTAATTGTATGCACATTAGTGAAGGAGTTCTTGTAAGCGGATTTAGGGGGGAGCAGCAGTCCTGATACAGGAGGAAGCTACAGTGTGATAGTGCGTATTAACTCAGACATTTACACAGACCAGAGTTCAAATTACCTGTATAAAAGCCACAGTCTGGTGGCTGAGTAGGTTAGAACTTGGAAGTCTGGTCTTTTAAGCCTGAAGAAACATCTGAATCTGGTTAATTTTAAAGAAAGAAGAAAAAAGGACAAGAAAGGACACCAACATATCCTTCTTGACAACACATATCCCTTCATTGCAGCTCATTTTTCTGATGCGTGGTCAGGTTAGACAAGGAAAACCCTGCTGTCAGGCCATTCCTTCCCTTCTGCCTCCCTATTTCAATTCCTCACCCCCAGGCTAGTTCTGGTGGGGAAATTTAGAACCAAATTCTACAAAACTGAAATGAAGGCAGTTTTATACTACTTGCCAAGCAAAGTGACAGTTGCTTGCTATTTTGGGGAACCATCCTATAGCCGTGCCCACCTGCTGTGGCGCTATTTTTAAGTTACAGCCAACAGCAGCGATACAGTGAAACTTCTCAGCGGCAACACTCTCTGCTCCCTCACCCCCAGCCTGCAGAGGTGCAGAAATCCTGCCACGGAAATCACGTGGGAACAAGGACTTTTCTAACTTGGTTTTACATTCTAATTCTGAAGGGACACACAGGTTTTCCGCTCCCTTATGTCCCTTGGAGCAGGTCCCCTTTTTTACCTTCACTCCTCCAGCCCCTTTCCCCCGCCCTCCAACGCCTGGTGTTGCTGCTGTTATCCTCCTCCCTGCCTGGTGCTGTGGCAGTTGCACTGGTCTGCTGGGTTCCCTCCACCCTGGGCCATCAAATCTCTTCCATCCAGTCAGAAACCTCGTTCTCCCAGGTGCTGGAGAGCGAGAGCCACCATGCAAGTCCCAGGACCCAAAAAGCAAGCCAGGCAAGCTCATGGGGTCCCAAAGGGACTTGTCACTTACTCCCAACTTTTCTCTCCTGGCTCCAAATTTGAACTGGACCGACTCACGGCACCTGCCAATTTGATGGTTGCAGGAGCTGTGTTAGAACCCTGCCGCTTGCCAAAAGCGGCATCAATAATCTGATGGGCAACCAATTGCGATAGGCTGTTTCGGGTTTGAAGCACAGGGGGAGGACACTGCGAGAGGTTTTTAAGGATCCTCTTCTCAATTTACTCTTTCTAGAAACAGTTTGGGAATATTAAATTTATATGTAGTGATTCTAGGCTGGTTGATTGCAGGGGGACGAGATAGGGATGACTAACTGACCCATTGCATTCCTCCATAAAGTACCTAGAGAGAGAGATCACAGCATGACCAGACCAATACACACAACCAAACACCCATGTGAGTTCAAACGGCATTAAAAAGCTCCTTTAAATATGCCTTATTTTTCTTTCACTGAGGACCAGAGCTAGTGCTGTACAGGGGAGCATTCAAAGAGCATTTACTTCCAGGACCGTGTGAGTCTAAACCTACCTTATCCAGGATTTCCACCGCTTCAGTTTCTTTCTGCACCCCTGGTGCCTGCAGTGGGTGTGCAGCCTTATGGAGACTCACTTAGAGCAAACAGCAGAGGAGATCAAAGACAAATATGAAAACAATCAGGTTAAAGTCATAGGCAAGGAGTCCATGCCAGGAGGAAAAACAGCACGACACACCTACTGCTCTCCTCAGAGCCTGGGGACTTGGCCTCTTCTTGTGGCAAAAAGCAGCTATACATTTAGGTAAAGTGTTTCTTGCCAAAAATGAGCTTGCTGAAGCAGACATCCACTTTGAATTCACAGTTATAATGGAAAGGAACATCACAATCTTTAGGCAGAATTGAAAATTCAAGCGTTCTGACAGAGCATTTGTACACGTCATGAAAAAGCAACTGTTGTCATGCCCCGATTTGGGTGGAACGTGGGTACCATCAACTTCATAAAGCCCTTTAAAGTAGAGCAGACTGCAGCCAGCTCTCTAAACAAGAGAAGCTTAACAAAGGAAAATCATCCAACCTTTTTTATCTACACTTTATTGAGAATTACAAAAAAAACTGAACCAGTGTAATTATTTTCTGCCTCGAAATGGCTCTGCTAATGGGCTGATCCATGGAACTAGATTATTTCAGAAGACAGATTGGCTGCTTCTGGACTGACTGGTTTAGTACCCCCGGCATTGCATGCTTCAAGCACAGAAGAGCATCAGTAAGCACCTCCAGAAATGAATATTGAAAAGTTAACAACTGCATTTCCCAAGGCAGGTTTAAACTCGCTCAGATCAATGAAAAGTAGGTTTCTACCAAGCCTGACCCCTGAGGAGGTATCAGCAGATTCTGGGCACTCTCAGGAGACAGCATTCATTTGCAGGGGAAGGGGTAGCCATTTACAATTAAACTCTGCACCTTCAACCACTTCCACACACAAAGCATAAAAGAGAATCTTTCGCCTCCTTTGTAACTTTATAAAAACTCAAATCCTCTTTAACCTAGCAGGCTGATGAGCAAGGACACTTCGTAGAGGCAAACTAACACAATTCTTCATCAGATGGAACTGAGAGCTAGTGTTAGCTAGTACTTAAAGAAAATTAAATACTCAGTTTCTTCATCTTGCTTCTTTCTTTCCCTTTAGCTAAAGCAAACAAACTGAGCCTCCTCCCCTAAAGCCACATCAGAGGTGTGTTTTATTATTATTTTTTTAATAGCAATGTCAATTTAAGCACCTTTCCATCCTCCCTGCTCGCTATCTCATTCATTACATTTGCTGTTAAAGCAAACAGGGTCTGGGTTTAAAAAAACAAAAAGAATATTTCCCCCCTAAATTCTGGATGACATTTTTCACCGAGGACAGAGCCAAGTGACAGATGCTGTATCTCCATGGAAAGCAAAGGAATAAAAGAAAGGAAATAAGTATCTCAGGAGGGACTTGCAAATGTCATTTCACACATTCTCCAGCAAAACCTGAGAGATCAATTTTTGGCATTTTCAGAGAGATGAGGAACATTGTGTTCACTTTTTCCTCACAGCCTCCACATATGCTCTACACCTAATTATTTCTCAAGTCTTGATCATACTCAAGGATAGTCCCAAAACAGGCACGAGCCTGATTTCCAGATATCTCTAAACCAAAAAAATAAAACTGAGGAGAAAATGCAGATTCAGCCCAGTGAGCACGCCAGTTCAGCTAAGTGTGCCAGTTTTAAAAAGGCATCAAATTCAGATCCTGCCCTCCTTAATTAAAAGCTTTACTTTGCCTTGCCAAGGGAGACATTTGACAGCTATTAACTACCCTGCACCAGAAATAATTCTGGGTGCAACAGACGTACAAAGCAGCAGCAGTGAGCTTCTGTAACACACCTCGAGGAGATATTTCTTCTGGTAGTTGAGTACAAGGTTATATTCCCATTGCCAGCAACAAAACAGCCTGTACTCTTGTCTCTCATTTCCTACCACCTCCACTCCTTCCCACATGTTGTCTGCAGGGCTGTGTTGGTACAGATGTTCCTGCAGCCACACAGCGAGGCCCTGTGCTGCGCTGATCAGCCTGGAAGATATCGCAGCAGGGGAGGGAAAAACTGACTCTGATCCGGTTCAGCAGGAGGCCATGCAAACAGCTGTGCTGGCACGACTGGGCGAGCAGGAGATGTTTACGCACCCCTCCACGGATCAGGTCTCCATCGCCTGGGGGGCGGCTTGCTGACAGCAGGCTGACCGAGTGTCACACTGTCACAGGAAGGCCATCCTTCCTTGCAGCATTCTCCCCGCCACCCTGTGTCCCCGCACTGCCTTGACCCCATCTGACTCTGCAGTGAGCAAGCTGAGGGCACTGAGCTTGCCAAGCTAACCATGCCAAGAAGTAGTTTTCTGTCAGTAGGGTTTTCTTGCTCAACTCGCCGCCAGATCGGATAGATGCCCGTGCCTGCACAGAGTCTCTAGGTCAGGTTAGGCACGAATATGGTACCACCACATCACATCCACATGCCTGCCAGATGCCACGTTCTCCTCCTTGCACAGGGGCAGCAGCAGCACAGCTGCACTCTGGGACTCCTGGGAGATTCCCTCTTTGGGACCACTGATGGTTTACTGCCTCCTCTCAGCTGTTTATGACCGGTTCCTACCTAGCCTGGCTAACAGAAAAATCTCGTTTGGATTCAGGCATAGCTTTGTAGCTGGCAGACACACCACAGTGTGCTAATTTTCATGTTTTCCAAGCTTATCTTCTCCAGACAAACAGCAAGGATGGAATAAGGTATCAAGGTGGAAAATCCACACAACCCTCTGGAACCATGAAAACTGAGATGCATGGGCAGCACTAATTTCCCAACAAAGAGCGTTACCTGATGTTATGTATTGGAGGATTTACTGCTAATCCATTCCTGAAAACTTACAGAACACTGAAACAAATCACACAACAGCCAGCAGAAGAGTGAATGTACAGATGCCATCCCATGCACGCACCATACGCTTCAGCTCTGCACAAAGCAGTGAAATACAGACCACGCTGTCAAGCGGAGCCAGAATTTCATGATGTCCTTTGCACGCAAAACGTGTATCATACACAATCTGAGCATCCAATTTTGTTTTGTCAAGAGAAAGTACATTTCTAACCATCCTGGCTATGACGACAGCCTTGAAACACAAACTCTGATATCTGCTCAAGTCCGCAGACTGTTGGCAACAGTGACTCATTCATGAATCCCCACTACCCATTAGTCTCAAAGCACAAGCACTTATGCAGCAATAACGGTGTTTTAATGCCCTGGCAAAAATGGGGAAAAACGGTTAGCAGAATTTGGGAGTGACTGGCAGGAAATGAAGATAAAGACAATGCTTGGAAGAGAGCAAGAACAAGACAGGGACAGGAAAAAAGAAGCCAGAAGTTACAAAGCACAGCTCTCCAAGCCAAACAGGAGTTCAGCTACCACCTGTTTCCAAAAGCCATGTTTTCCCACTCATCTCCACGCAGCATCCCTCAAAGCAATGGCAGATCTGTGGCTGACTAAATATAAAACCTTCCTCCTCTACTTACTCAGACAGAGACCTCAGTAAAACTGCAGTGGGCTTCACCTCCACTCTCGCACTTTGGTGAGGAGTTAAACATCAAGACTTAACTTCAGCATGTGTGTAACATTGTGCCTCCAGACCCTGATTTAACAGGGCACCTCAGCAGAAGTGAATGCTAGCTCCTGCTCAGCAGCTACCTCCAGGATATTTTAAAGTTGTCAAAGCAGCACATTGAGCTAGTGAAAGACTCAATACTTCTGTCAGCTCTTCAAACTGACTACAGCCCTAATGCTGACATGAAAACTGCCCACCTGCCTACCAAGCAATTGTCCAAAAATATCTAGTTTTTCCTGAAGAAGGGTACTCTCTGGATAAAAAGGGAAGCATTTTGTTTCTACCATCTCCTACTTGATTAAGGTACTGTTTTGGATTTTTTGCCAGCAAAAATTCTGTAGCTATGTGAAAACAGAGATTTTTGTCTCATTTAGAAACAATTCAAGAACAATCCAGAATTCGGGCTTACAGTTAATAACTTTTTGCTCCGTTTCCCAAATACAAAACTCATAAGATGACGTAACACCCAAAACCCAGCTTCCCAACCACTTAAACTACTTAAGAGCACTAAGCTCAAATGTACCTTTTAATTAGACACCTTTTGAAAGTTTTGTTCTATTTTTGTCTTGCATATCTCATTGAAGTGACAGGACATTTACAAATACCTATTTTTAAATGTGGTATAAATGGTCCAAATGAGAACATTCTCAAACTCAGTAATCATTTCCAAGATTAAAGCAAAATGAGTTAGAACATGTCATCTGACATTACAGTAACACTAAGAGCCCAACTGCTGCTCAATCTGAAGAAACAGATGTTCTTCAGGAATCTTAATTTTCAGTATTTTGGAATACTAATGCAAGGAGCTAGCACAGAGATATGCAGACAGCTAGCAGTACAAGGACACCACTATTTTACTAACCCACTTCTGCTTAACATGGAATTTTAAATTTAAAAAAAAGTTAACATTAAGTTTTTCCAGTGCAGAGTTCCTTTGTTCAAGCTTCTGCTGCACAAATACACACTTTATGGGTATTACCTCTGCCATTCATAGAGTTAATATTCCAAGTTAATACTAACACACCAAAGGGAAATATTTAACATCTAGATATGCACTATGTGTTGCAGATCCAAGACAAATGCAATTTCTATCCACAGAAAAACAATCTTATTCTTAAGGCGTCCATGCTGCTGTGCAGAGACAGCTTCACAGTTTGTGAAACACAGATGGACTTTCCCAAATTTAAAGCAGGGAAGTCCACCCATGCCTGCAGTACAGTTCTGCAGATGCCCCTGTACGACCTCACAAGTAGCTGGAGCCTAGTGTAGATAGATCCAAGCAGAATTTCATCTTAGTCCCTGGAAGTATTCCCTGATAATAAACTTGCATAGGTAAAATCCAGCACAGATTTAACAAAAAAAGGTCTGGCCTTTGAAGAGGAGACAGACAGAATTGGGTTTTACCTCAAAAAAAGAAGTGGGAAAGTGGGTAACAGGTAAGCAAACTGCCCTTACAGATCAGCTGACAGTAAAACATCACGTACAACCAAACACTGCAATCAAAGCTTTCAGCTCAGGGGATTATATTCTGCTGTCTAAAAATCGCAGTCTTTTCAAAAGGCCAAAATTGTGACCTAATAGCCTCAGGACAATATTATCTTCTGGGCAATGAAGAAGCAAAAATGATAGAAGTGAAATAATAATTTGGAAATGAGAATACCACCACTGCAGCATACTGGAATGGTTTTCATGCACAGACAAAATTCACTGAGGGGCAGCAGTCACCAGCAAAACCAGGTCATACCAGGTCCAGCAACTGGAGGCATATACCAAGACTGTGCCTCTGTATAGAGAGAAAACCTTTACACAAGTGAAGCATTCGCCATGTGAAAGGGAGAACAACTGCTAATTAATGCTTACATCCAGATAAACTGGGGAGGAAGAATCTGACATGTGCAAACAGTCACTTTTGCTTAGTTAAGCTGATGAGTCACATGATTAACTGCCATACTTTGCATTGTTCAGATAAGGTGTAAAGGTACAAAGAAGGAAGAACATACCAGGACTCTCTACTCGCTTGTAGTGGTAGGGATTGATGCAAACCTCCTTCTGTTTTGAACCAAAGGGAAACTCGCAGCATTCCAGTGGTTTCAGTTCGTGATGGCTCTGCAGGTCTGGCCAGCGCCACACTCTACAGTAAATTACATGCGGTAGCCCTTTCCGGTGCGAAACCTGAAGCCTGCCGTCCAAGGAACGAGGAATTGTGACACAGTTGCTGGGCTGACCGGGACAGCTTAATGCTTTTTCCAGCTCTTCCATAGCACCTTTTTTCTTCTTCAGTTTTTTTACTAATGCATCAACAGCTTTCTCTGCCCATTTTTCTTCTTCATCCCCCTGCTTCCACCCCAACAGCCTCTTCACTGCTGGGCTCGTGAAGGAGAATAAACTTGTCACATTCATGGTGACCCCACTGTGGTGATACCTCAGAACCAAGCCGGAGAGACTGCCCTGTTCTTCCACCACCACCAGGGTACAGTGGATTGTGTCAGTAGTCAAAAGCAGCCTGTATTAATTCTGGTCCTTTCTCTTTTTCAGTCCTCCAGCCCCAGGAAGGCAGCACTGACATGCCCACTCGACGGACACAATCTTATTACTCTAAACTCTTCCAGTCGAGAACCTGCAGGAGAATATCAGAGGGAGAGAAAAAAAAACCCAAAAAACAGGGTTACCTTTTAAATTAACATAGGTTAAAAACATCCCCCTCAACCCACAAGACTGGTGTGACCAAAACCAGCCCAGCACCAGGAAAAAAAAAAAACCAACAAAGTGTTTTCAGCCCCCAGAACTGGACCCAAGGCACATCTGAGCAGAGCAGCAGAGCCTGCTGCTGAACCCTGTATATCCCTGAATAAATGAGGTGATAACCATGGAAAATAATGACACAGCATGAACAAAACCAAAAGAGGTTGGGGAGAGGTAGTTAGCAGGAAGAAAGGACAAGGGGTAGAGGTAGGTGGTGGGACAATTCCCCATCGGCTCAGTTCCCTCATCCAATTTGCTGTGTGGCCTCAGTGATTTTTATGCCATGCAGCAAGAGGGACAGCAACTGCATTTTGCCAGCTTCAAACAATACTTCTGCTCAGTGCCCAAGCATGGCCCCAGTTAGTACTGTGAGAAGGTCAAGAGAAAAAGCCAAAACACATGAAGACGTGCCTTTATTCCCACACATACTCCACAAAAGGATGAGGTTCCTATATCAGAAATGTAATTCACATCAAATCTAGCCTAAAACAGTCCTCAGATTTCATATTTCACCACTAAATGAGAGGGGTGCTCCCCTCTGCTTATCAGCTGTTGCAGCCTTAACCAGCAAAACATCCCAAGGTACCAGTGCAAGACCAGTAGCACTTTTTAAAAACTTAGAGAGCAGCTGGAGGCAATATGCTCTAACAACATTGTGCTATCCAGCCCTCTCCAAACTGCCAGTGATGCAGCTCAAAAATCACTGCACTAGATTTGTGCATACCATGATCTGAAACAAAAGCAGTTTCAGCTTCACCTCTGACTCACTTTGAGGAACAAACCAAAAAAGAAGAAAAGAAACTAGAAAGGTCCTTGCCCTCACTCTTCTCACATGAGAAAGAAAAGTACCCACCCCACCAAAATGCTTCACACCTTAGCAGCAGACTGCAGGGGGGCAAAAAATAGCATGACCTTACTTCACTGCTTACATCCTGACCCCTCCTGTTGCAACACCTGTCTGATATACTCAAGAACACATGAAGGAGTGGGAAGGAGGAGGAAGTCCTGATAAGATGATTTCAGATGGCACAGTGGTCCTGAAGTTGGGAAACATGAAAAGGGGATGAAGCAATGGGTGAAGAAGGGGAGGAACTCCACATATGAAGAAGCCCCTGCTGTGAGCAGCAAGTTTCCTACTTTCCTGGGCTGGGAGCAGGCAAAAGGCTCTGTCAGGGGAAGCAACTGAGACCCTGCACTGCCAGAGAGGGGAAAATGAGACAAAGAACACTAAACCACTGATCTTCAAATAGAGCATGAAGACAGGAAACGTATCCTGGAATGGATACCAACAGGTTGCAGAGTAAGGGGAAAAGGATATGAATGTTTTTGTTGCAATCAGAAAGACAGAAAAAACCCCAACCAACCACCTACACTACACAGCATAGGTGTCAGCACACCCATGTCAGACAGAATTTCTTGAAAAGATTGCAGATCTTAAAATTGTAAATGCTATGCCACACTGACCCTCTTGACTACCATGCATTTCATAGTGTACCAATATACTTGAAGTACCTTAGCTGAAAACCAACCTCTTGATTCAAATTAATTTGTCACTAAAACAATTATCTAACTGCAAAGGTTCCATTTTATTAGGCTGAATGCATAAACTACATTTATGAGAATAATGATTATGGACTAAGACACAGACCATGTCTACCTGCACTTTGTACTGGTATGTCCCCTTCCTTTTATGCTAAGAATTGTATTTGAAATAATAATGTCAATGCAAAGGAAGACTTGCATGAGCCTGGGGCAAATTTCAGAATGTATTTTGTTACCTGGGCATGAGCTATATACTGTTAAATGAACTGAAACTCCATTACTGTCACTGACTGTACCCCCAGGTATTCTTTATCCTTAAATGCACTGTAAAGTGCTCTATTAAAATGCTGTGCTAATTTAAAAACTGCATTACCAGAACCCCAGTACATGTGCTTCAAATGTGTTTGTAACGGAGTTATTCTCAACTCATACATGGCCTGTATCTCAACCAATATTCTAAGTATCATTTCCTGTATCTCTCAAACAATAGATGCAAGTTCTACACACAAAAGTTGCAAGTTCCAGTGGTATATCACCAAGTAATTGAGTCAAGCTTTCTACTTCACATTCATTTAAATTAAAAAAATATTTAAAAGACTTGAGTTGAAGTTATAATGGAAAGGAAAGTACAAAATCTAGATTTTGATCCAAACTTCTTTCAACATTGATAATGAATGCAGACATGGCTCTCCCTAGGTCTGACCCATTTCTACCAAGCTACTTTAAAAATAAGTGGCCAAGCTACTTGCTGAGAAAAAGAAAAAAAAAAAAAATCATAGAATCATCTGGTGTGCAGGGACATCTTCAACTAGATCAGGTTGCCTAGAGCCCTGATCAACCTGACCTTGAATGTTTCCAGGGATGGGGCATCTACCACCTCTCTGGGCAACCTGTGCCAGTGTTTCACCACCCTCATGGTAAAAAATGTCTTCTAAATATTTAGTCTAAGTTTCCACTCTTTCAGTTTAAAACCATCACCCCTTGTCCTATCACAACAGTCCCTGCTAAAAAGACTGTCCCCATCTATTCCCTATAGCTGCATTCCATCTTTATAGCCACATCTAATAAGACTGTATGTTTACACCAGTCCTGAAAATACAACCCTAACATGAGCTAGTATAGAAGGTCTGCAAAGACTAAGACAATATTCAGATGCAGACCCAAGTAGGCAGACAACAACAACAGATTTTCCAACATTTTTGGATCAAATCCTGCAACACACACACGTCCCACTCCCACAACCAAACATATTTCACCATCCCAATCAAAGGTATTATCTTCACAGCTGGCATCTCTATAACAGCAACTGTGGCAAGAAATATGCTGGGAGTGAGAACAGCATTAGGTACAGTACTTGCAGATATGCTTGGAAGTAATGCAGCTCAGCAGCACCCAGCCAGCCTCCAGCCCAGGGAATCCTGCTGAAGTCCTGCCTGTCTGAACAAAGTCCAAGCACACTCCAAGCCCTGAATGAGCCACAAGATAAAGGGGCAGAAAACCCAGAGTCTGCTGTACACTACTCAGGCTAAGCTCCTCTATCAGTATTAAACTAAAAAAAAAAAAAAAAAAGCAGTGTAGGTGGAGATTTTCATTTCCAAGAAGCAGAGCAAGCGGCCACAGCGCTGTGCCCTTGCCAGTACATTCCGTTTCCCTTTCTGCCACTCTTGGCTTTTGCAGTGCATCATTTCCTGTATTACTTTTGCACAAAGCGGTCTTATCAGCTGGAAGCGCAAAATAAAGATTAAACCACGACTCAGTAGATGACAAAGTTCATGTCTTCCCTAAATACACGTGCCCTTCTGGGAAAGTGGGAGTTAGTATTTCCGATAGCTGAGTGACCCCCAGCTCTTGAAGGTACGTTTATTCACTAGGTATGGGTGAAACAGAAACCTAGGCCAAACAACAGAGCACTTTCCAAAAGGCACCCTGGAATCAGTGTAAAGGAAATTGAGTTGTTACCCACTTATCAGCCACCCTTTACACATCAAAACCCATGCACTTTTTATTACAGGTTCTGTCTGCTGATGGATGATGTGGAATCAACAAACTTCTTTTAAATCCCAATGCTGCTTTATTTGTCTTCCTTCACTGCTGCTGTCTTTCATGTAATCTTTGGACTAACATACAAACCTGCACACAGCTTGTGAGAAGCCTATTAAAAAAGCAAGCACTATACATACAGCTCTTCAGCCAGCCTTGCATTTAAACAAATGTATTTTGGCAAAATGCTGAAAAGTAAAGTTCTGTTTTTCTAGCCCTCAAAGAAGAGATATTTACTCAGTCAGCCACACTAAGCAGACAGTAAAATATTCAACAAGGCTGTTTTCAAATTCCCACAGGAGATCCCATAGGAAACCATTCCACTTTGCATAAATGACTCTTTTTGGAGGGTGGAGAAAGGATTAGGACAATTAGATGATCCTCTCCCGGGGTGGGGGGGGGGAAGTGAAACAACTCCTAGCCCAAGTCTCAGGCAAACAAGAAGCAGCTCTAACTCTTCTACTAATTTCATTATTTGTATTACAGGCTCAGTGATTCAGGCAAAAAGGATCCTATTAAATATTTTTAATATATGCTCGGCACAGTTAGACATAAAAAGGGGCAGGAACCAGAGTGAAGAGAATCTACATAATTGTTAACAGAGAGAACTGTTAAGTCTTTGACTACATTTTAAAAATTAAATTTATCTTATTTTATTCAATCTATCCTCCTCCCAGCATACATTTATTATTCACAATAAAAAGAAATAACAAGTAGAGATATTTTAATTTGCTTCCTTAAAAATATTTAGTAATTTACCTTCTCTGAAAGACCTATCCTTTCAGCAACTCAGGTACTCAGTACAATATTTAGACCTTTTTTTAAAAAAAGAAAGAAGATCGGATTTTGGCACAGAAGCCAGGGAGCTGTCACTTTACTCCTGCAAGAACTACTTCTATGTCTTACTAAAAAGCATGTGGTCTAAGCAGCTGTAATGCTAGAATGTGTTACCACAGATTGTGCACTAACTTCCTCTGGCTCCCTATTCTTGGAGCAAGCAGCAAAAAGTTTTCATTTCTTTCTTCCAGCAATGTGACTTGTGAAGCAGAAAGTGCAGAGTCTTCTGTTGAATTACAGTGGTTTTAATCAAACAGTTCCTTCTTTGCACCTTCTTATGGTAGAAGACCAGATCTTCCTCATCTTGGAAAAATTCATGGAAACCTGGTGGAAGCCTCAGTGGCATTACAATACACATGCAAAAAGCAAGCCAGTTCCATTTTGAAGTGCTGTAGAACGTATTAGAGAGTTTTTACAGAACCTGGCTCGGCTTCCCTTGTATTTCTGAGAGGGACAAGAAGAAAGAAGGAAAAAAATTAACTCTTCTGTATGTTTCTTGGCATGGTAGAAACAATTCAAGACCACACTTAAATAGGTAATCCTGTGTTAATTGCTGATACGTCTCATATTGTTCAAGGACAAAGGAGCGCACTGCTGTTGAAAATACTTCAACGTACTTAACAGGAGTAGGTAGCTTTTTTCCTGACACTGCATTAGGCTCGCTTACTTAGGCCCAGAAAGGAGGGTACTTCCATCCTGTTCTGCATAATAGCCTCTGTCTTGGATTCTGAGAGACAGACCTAAACACCTGGCTTGTGAAACCTCCTCTAGGACCATTGCTCACGTGAGGGATTGCCCTTCCAAGAAAACCTCCCATGTATTCTGTTCAGCCTACAGAAAAAATCCTTTTAGATACCTACATGCATCCTTTAGTTCAGCAGACAGTAGGAAAGCAAGAGTGTCACATAAAGAGCAGATGCTGACTGCACTCCAGCTAAGTGTAACAGCAGCCCACACAGCTTCTCGTAAGAAATATCTAACTGTTCTCAACAGGGAACAAATATTTGCCCATAGAAGGACTTGCACAACTTCTAAGTTACTTGAAAAGCCAAATCAAACCCGTGAGTTCTGAGTGTGACCTGAGCACCAAAGACCAGATTCACCACTCACTCATAATGAGGCAGTAGTGCCAATGTATGCCTTACCAATGGAGGGGGGAGAGGAGGGCAACAGTGACCCAAACAACAAACCCCCCCAGTGCTCAGTTACTCCAGAGCATGAAGAAATAACCTTATACTATCAATATCTGCCAACTGCTTCCCAATGCTCACCACAGTTCAAACCAAATACACAGTGTCCAGCCAGTTTCTACAGTGAACAGCAGCTTCTCCTCCACTCGCCTACCCACCCAGCTTCTGGCAGACAAGGCCCTGATCCTCGCCCTTGAAGTCTCAATCATCACGATTACAAGAGTAAAACAATAGCAAATTCTTACAGGTTTTCTGGATTTGTACTTTGCCTTCTCAAATTGAAACTACTAGATTTGAAAGACTTATGGTAACTTCACTGTTGCTTCTCCAGAGAAAATACCCCATTTCCATACACATTAGAAACTGAATCCTGTGTTGCAATCCAACTAAAATGGCATAGAAGTCTTTGTAAGCAAATACATAATCGTGAGAAAAGATGACAGCAAAAGTGTTTCCCCAGTTTTAATGGAGATACATCAACAATTAAATTTGCCCTTTTTCTGATGAAGAACACTCCTTCCCAATGCCTTTGCAACTCTTTTGACATATTAAAAACTGTACTCCTGAAAACGAAATCTTGCAAGTCTTACCTACACCTTTATTAAAGCACAGCTCCTCCCTTTTTACAAGAAACGCCTACACATGCCGTCTCTGAAATGATCACCAGATCCTCAAATCAGTTTCACCAGAGTTGAGAAACAATGGTAAGTTTCTAGCTTGCAGTACTGAATTTTACTCATTCCTGCATTCAGATGTATATGAGACTCCATGAAGTAACACACTGCCAGCTCTTCCTTTAATGCCTGCTGATGTCCTCACCGTGCTGACTTGACTTGCCAAGACTACAGAAAAAAAATAACACCAAGTTTGCCAAGTTACCTGGTCAGGAAGCTGGATAGGCCTGGTGTGTGCCAGGGATAGTACAAGTAGGACACATCAAAATGTACACCCAGGTCCGGACAAACCCTTCTCGTGTCAGAAGGCAGTTGGACCGAATCAGAAGCATTATCCAAGATTATCTCTAAAACGGCAACTTAGTATTTTAACTGAAGTCAGGAAGGAACTGTAATTTGATGATTCAGTCAAAACTCTGACACGGACAGGATTACAAAACTATGAACTTCACTAAAATAACCTATGAGATGAATACAATGCTGTGAACCACAAAACTTGCCAGAATGGTGCTCATGAGGTATTTTTTTTTCTAAATGCTATGAAGGAGAAGACCATTTTTCACCCTGTGTGCAAGCTGAAGGCCTCTTAAAGGAATCCTCAGATGAAGACAGAAACATTCAAAAGAAAAAAATAATCCAAACAGTTGTCAGGAGACAGAACGAATTACCAGCCACCACGGTGGGTATTTTCATTGAGCATCTTCGGGGCAGGTTTACCCACCTGTGCTGTGGGGTATTTGAACTCCACACATTGTCCCTCCAGGCACTAGGAGCACTCAGGAGTACAGGAGCAGGCAAGGAGCTAAGCCACCATCATTAGATGGCACAAGCCACGTCCTGAAAAATGCAGAACCACCTCTAGACCAGCTTGGAGCACTGGCTATGGCTTTGTGAACATGGGATATCCACACAGATGTCATGACTAGTCTAGCTATTAAAGTTAGTTGAAGTCCTTTTCTAGAAGGTCAAAAAGCTGGGGAAATCAGTTTGGGTTTTTTCTCCCTTTCATCATAAAACTCCCGTGTAACTCCCTTTTTCCACAAAGACCATTCCCCTTCCTGACTTTTTGAACTGTCTTTAGAAAACAGGTGTTGTGTACAGCAGTAACAAACACACATCTGTGTGGGTGCGCTCATACACACAAAGACAGGATAACTGAAACCTCTTCCTATATTTAGATCTGTCTGGTCAGCTCTAATTGCATAATTTAATCTAAACCCTCTCCAACGGAAACGCATCCATATTCATCACAGGCATCAAAGGAAACATCTTTACAAACTATATCCTTTTACAAACCAACACATGGTCCCACGCCACTTGTCCAATTGTTGAATTCCTCCTTTGGGAAGGACACGGAATTTTATTTCTTTTTATCAGCTGAAAAAAGCATTTCCCTCCAACTCATCAGCACAGGGTGGAAGGAACTTCCTTCACAGGTGAGATGGGGAAAATTTACTGACATGTCACTTTCAGGGATTTTATTATTACTTTTTAAAGTAGTTAAAACATACATTTGCAGCACAGAGGAAAACCTTTAAAAACAAAAACAAAAATGCCCATCACCACTCAGGCATCAATATTTTTGAGTAAAGCCCAAAAAAAGCAAGACATATTTTGTCTTCACAGAATGGCACAGCCTAGCACAGACTGTATGGATTTAGAAAGGGGTTTGTCAGATCCAGCCAGAGTAGTGCTACAATGGGGTCTAAGGAGGGAACCTCACCAAATGCACTCCAGTTATGCTCAGCTTATGCAAGCGACTGCTCCTACAAATGAGCCACCTTACCAAGAGCATGCACAAATACAGCTACATCAGCTGCATTAAACCACTTCTAAAGACTGTGACCCAAACCTCACTTATCAGAGATTAAGATGTTAAATTATAGCTCAGGATCCCTAGCTTTAAAGCAGGATGATTCACCAAAGCAAGAGACAACAAAAACTGAGAGAAAAATTACTGCTTCACTAATAAAAGTGTTATTAGGTCAAGGCTCAGCAAAGCAGAATAAACTGATGAAAATTAAACCAAAAATGGAATGTCATTAAAATAAATAAATCTTTTCACAGATTAGTCCCCACTGACCATTTACACACTTGAAATAAGAACAGCCTCTTCAGTTTGCCAATACTGAAGACATTTCAATGCACTTAATGAGATGCATATTTTGCATTTTAAAAGGATTCCTCTAGCTTTCTTCTTTTTTGCCTTATTTGCAAAAACTAAGGAGGTATTTTTTGCCTTTAAATGACCTTTAAAATACCTTATCTTCATCATGTCTTTATAATGTCAAGAAGCAGAGCAAAAGATATACGTTAAATTTTGTGAAGTGTCCTGTAATTCACAACTACCATTCTGGAGAGGGAAAGTGTTTAAAGATGATACAGCTTTCCAAGCCAAATTTATACAGCCCATCAACAAACATCAACATTTACCACCATCCAATGAAACACTGTTTAATTACAGCATGTCATTAGTGGCCTTCCGAAAACCAGGACTGGACTGCAGCGAAACCCAGTCTGCTCCTGGTTCCCAGGACAGTGAGCAGCAGCTGCACTACCACATCGCGGCAGACAATCCCTGGCTGCATCTTGGTATTTGTCAATCTACCTGAAGTGGGCAGACCCTTTAAAAATGGAAGGGGTCAAGATCCCAGTGTTTAGAGATGATCGTTCAGCTTACACATAAGAAAATGAGACCTTTAAAGATTACGATTTACAGGTAAATATGAATTTATAGGGATCCTCCTGAGATCAGGTCAAGGAAGCTTTCGTTTTGTGTTTAAAATACACCAGCAAACACAGATCTAGGTTAATCAAGGCCTTTGTTGGCACGTCAGGCACAAGTCTGAGCTTGCCTACACTAAAAACTTGAACTGCCTTCAACTACAGCCCAATGTAATCCTAAAACAGGGTACCATTTCACCAATATTAAAAGCTATTGGCACACTACTATGAAGGCACTTACATGTTCTCTTACTTGTACAAATGTTTTCACCCAGACAATTATTCTACAGAACCAAAGGAACAGTTCTCAGTTCAGCTGAAGACCAGGCACTAGGAGCACTAGCCTTCCCCTGAACTGGCAGGCACACTTGGAACAAAACAGGTGTCACACCTCATGGTGGTTGGAGGCCAACAACCTTCCAGATGACAATGACGTCTAAAAATTTCTTTCTCAGGAGCACTTTAATCCAAAGAAGTCTACTGACTGTGACTGAATTTGCTATCAGTGCAATTTTTTCCTGCCATACCTAAGCCTGTAAAATTGTGTCAGCAGAAGGAGTATTGCCACAGAGTGCTGGGTTGTTGCTCAGGAGACAGAGCTCCCATATCCTTTGGGCAAGCTGCTTCCTCATGTCAAGCCTTAGCTTCTCCTACTAACAACTGGAGAACAAAACTCTTGAAAGCTACTGATTGAGAGACACATATTAGACAGAGAAAGCTGGACAGGTGACCACCGGCACAAAATGTTTGGTGGCAGGATGGCATCAAGACAGCTCTGTGAGAGCACATGCCATTACCCCAAGCAACACCTCCACATCCCGGAGGAAGAGGGCAGTAAGTCACTGGGCCAGAGGCAGCTTGCCCTGAGCAAGAATCAATGACCACTGCTGCAAGGGGCCAGAGGGCAAAGGCACCGAGCTGAAACCGGGGCACATGTTGGCGCTATCGCACTCATCCCAGCCTACGAGAGTACCTCCTAACTACTGCTGACTGGGAACAGCCGAGCACAGACCCAGAGATCAGACACACCTTTACCCTTCTAAAAGCACAAAACGAGGGCACACCCGTACAGGAAGAGTTGGAGAGATCCAAAAAAACCTGCAGGATGCAAAAGCAGCTGTCGCAGCCGTGTGCCAGGACATCTGCAGAATCTCATGTCAAACTGTTTTCTCATATTCCTGAGATCAAGGCTTTGGAAGGTTTTGTACAAAGGCTTCAACCCACAGATAGGAACTGATAGTTCATACAGCACTTGGGACCCGCATAGCTTGAAAGGAAGTGGGAGATATCCTCCTACACTGCTTACTGGGAATACAGAAATTTTACAACACAAGAAAATGGCTGTAATCTATCTGATTCCCTGGTTATCTGGAAGCTTTTTATGACTTTGGAAGAGGAATCAAGCCACATAAAGAACTACTCAGTGCAGTTTCCTTATCTGTAAGCTTTTTTTAATTAACAGAGCCTATATGATTCTGCATACGGAATTAAGGCAACTTATTATTCATCCCACCATAATTTTCCAAGACCAGTTTAGAGTTTCAAAGTTCAGGTTTTGCAAAGTTGCAGTACTGCAACATTACAGCGAAGACACCAAAACACACTGTTTCCTCAACACCACATGCTCTGCAGGGTCTGCAGCAGGCTAGTTAAAACAGCCATAATTCTTCCTAAATTTTCCACTGCTCCCTGCTACTGAACAAACAGTCATAGCTGTCCTAGTACAGAGGATAAGAAGGACTCCAAGCCCAAATCTACCACAAAGTGAGACTGCAAGGATGAACTTCCAGGACTTGCAGCTTTCCAAGACTACTTACTTCTAGGCTGAAAGCTAGCGCACAAAAAGAGCACACAAAGATTTCAGACTCCTTGTCTTTAAGCTGACAGTCTAGATGCCTTTATTCTGGGGCTGAAACCAGTATTCCCTGGTTCCCAAGACAACAAGCCTTTAGGCTCAAACAACCCTGACTGCTGACTGTCCTGGAAGACTGAGTGCCCTTCTGTATCAAGCAAGGGGAGGCAAGAAGCCAGGCAAAGGTGTGATGGAAACCTGCCTATATTCAGAAATATAAGACTTCATCCAAAGCAGCCTGTCACCAGCTCCCAGTTCTCAACTGCTCCCAGTTCACAATCCACAGGAGATGCATCAGGTCTGACCATGAGCCAGAGTAACAGCTGATAAACTGGTAGGGACAAGGGCAAAAGGAGCAGTTATCCAAGCAAACTGTTGTAAATAGCCCTGAAGTGTTTATATCAGTTATATTATGTGATGTTTTCTGCACAGAACAAAATGCCAAAGAAGCCTGTAGCCAAGCCAGGGTAAAAAAAAAAAATTACAGTCACGTTCCCAAGGGTCTGGATAGCTTCTTGGCATAGCAGAAGGCTACAAGGGTATTCAGCGAGAACCTCATTCCAGCACTGGCACTAGGGAAAATACCTAAAGTTTGTATTTTAAATTTGCTGACAGTCTAATTCCTTGAAGTTAAGAAATATATTACAAAGACACAATGTTTGAAGATGTTAAATAGCTAGCAATAACAGGAAAAAGTGTTTTTAAACACATTTACCATATATCGTTAAACTAAGTGCTTTCTAAATTTCTTTTAAGATAAATGAATTGAAAGCCAAAAATATCAAAGTGACTTACGCAGTGGTGCAGAACCCAGGAAAGCTGCAAGCAGTGCACTGGCTTACAGCACATATCAACTTTGGGCACCCCAACTGCCTTCACTGGCAGTGATTTCTGGTTAACACCAGCCTGCTCTTACAGAAGAGTTTTTAATGGATTTAATAGTAGCTTTTCTCTAATTTCTTGATAATGCTGCTAACAACACCTGGTCTGACAGTTTTTCAAGTTATTTCATACTCTAAAGAGGAAAATAAAGTTTCTACTACTAAGAAGTTAAACTTGGAGGATATTATTTTCCCCATGAGGAAAAATATCTGTCCTATCTCATACAGAACATGCACTAGACGTACTCTGCTCAAACTATTGCATTCAGCTAGAAAAACGTTTCTAATATAGCTTACAGTTTATACTAGCAAAACAGCACTTGACCAGAAAAGCTTGTTTAAGTGTTCCTCCCCGTCCATCCTCCCTCACCCCCCATAAAATATACTGTATCATTAATCACTGTCGTCTTGCTGCCAATATAACTACACTGGGGCTTTGTGACTGACGTAACTGTTGGCGATCTAACCTCACCATGCTAATCATCAACATAAGTATCTGGGAAAAAACCCTGTAAATTAGACCTTTCCTTGGCAAGCATATGAAGGAAGTCTTCATCTGGGAGTATTATAGTGCTCGTTTGTAACTGGCTACCTCCACAGCTGCCTTGGACCAGCAAGGTCACAGGTCCACAAGCAGATGAGCAGCTGTAACAGCTTGCTCCTACCCAAAGAGAAAAGGTTTTGCCCTTGTGCCGGCTCTAGTACTCCAACATAATTTCCTCTCTACTTATGGAGTCTGTCAGCCAACTCACCTTCCTAACCTGGAAAAAACAACAAGTTCTGCAAAACAGCTGGCTCAGCTCAGAGTAGGATGACCACCAAAGTCATCTAGCCAGCGTATACAAAGAAACCTGTGGCTCAGGGGAGCCAAACTGTTAAAGATTCTCTCCACCTTGTGGAGCTGCCACCCCCCTAGTTTTAAATGATAACCAGGACAAAGATTAGCTCACACTCAGTACTTCAGTCAATTTGCAAAACCCCGTTTCATCTGCAGAGCAATGAGCTTTGCCCTAGCTGGTTAAGAAAAACCAAACGGTCTCACAAGTCCTACAACCCGCCTCTGCTATCCCTGTCTTCTGCTCTAGGTAGCTGGACAGCAAACTTCAGAAAACAGAAAAGTGATGTCATATCCAGCTGTCCCAAAATACCACACACTACAGAGTTTCAAGCTGAGAGTATTTATAAAATATTTTCCAGATGAAATCTAATACAACACATTACAGAAACTATAATTATGTTATCTTAAGTTTTTAAGTTAATAAAGACAAAGCCTTTTCCTTTGGCTACAACATCCAAGTGGAAGCACTTAACACTGACACTAGCTAGCATGGATAATAAAGGGCCATGGATAATTAAGTATGCCAGACTGTAAAGCCAGCAGCGGGAAAAAATGCAAAAGAGGAAACACTAATAGCCGAGATGGCAACCTATATGTAAGCCAGGTTTTGGGGACATTCAGCAAGGTCAAAATTCATATTTTTCAAAATGGTATAGTTCATCGCTACATTCACCAGGTAATTAGCAGAACAAGGATGAAGACATAACCAGTGTCTGTTTTACCTCTCTACCTCTTCAGTGATCAAAAGGCAGAAGTGTTTGATGACAAGCGGAAAGACTGAGAAACTGCGTGAAAGGAGATGAAACTGCTCCTGAATGTTGGTGATTCATAGTGAGACCTCAGTAAAGCCACAAAAGTTGAGTGTCTGTCTCCCTCATCTCCCTCTTCCCTCCCTGTGCAGGGAAGCACACACTTTAGATGTGTGTGAGATTCCTTAAAGACTATATATTTGAAATTAAACCAGTATAATCACGTAATACTTCCATCAATCCCTGAAGCTATCACACACATGCTGTCAGGTATGCGAGAAGGGCTAGGTAAATTTCAAATCCACTTTAATCACGGTTGTAACAAAACAATAATGCTGTTGTCACACAACTAGCAAAAAGGAGCCATCAGGACATGGTCCTGGGCAACCTAGGTGGCCACGCTTGAGCAGGGTGTTGGACCAAATGATCCCCAGAGGTCCCTTCCAATCTCAACAATCCTGTGCTTCAGTGAAGTTCTCAAAACAACCACCTGCTAATCATCTGAAAACATGAATTTGGCCCACATCAGAAAAAAACTGGTTCAGGAAAACTCAAAAGAACTCTGCTTGCCTCAACACAAATACAAAATCACATCAAGTGCTACTAGGTAGAGGCAGGGACCAAGCTCTACGTGCCATGCATAGGCAGAGTCACGAGAGAACCACTTTTTAAAGTAGTATGACATTTTCACCAGGAAGTCAAGCTCAATGGATTCAGTCCTATTAATCAAAAATCATACATTTCAACAGACGATAGAAGATTTGTCCAGAATTCCTCAAAGAATAGACTCACGAATGATGATGAAATCTCAATCAGATCATTTTGTTTCCTTGATTTTGACAACTTCAGCAAGTCCTATTTAACATGGCCTGTACTTCTTTTAAGAATTTCAAATACAAATCAGGGAGAACAAAAGGCAAAGCAGAGAAAAATTAATGAGAAATAATCTCTCTCCAAGTTTCACAAAACTTCTAGAATATTTTCAAAGCATCCAGTAGTCTTCTGACTTGCCACACTCATCCTTCCTTCACTGCTTGTACCCTTTAAGTTCGGCTTTATGTATAGCTGTGTTCCATTAAAGGCACATCCTCATCACCACTACCTTACATCACATACAGCCCTGGTAAGAAGTCACTAATCCATCCCATTTTTCATTGCTTATGAGCTACTGAACGATTCTGATCTAGAGAGCTTCCCATACCATGCTCATCACTATAGCACCAGATACCTTAAGCAACCATGAACTACCTCTTGTCATGTTCACGTACTGTTTCTCTCCCAGCCTATTTGCAAAGTCAAGAAGGATTATTTTAATACACATGGAGTAAGGTCAACAGAAAAAAAAAAAAATCAAGACAACTTGTAGTTGTACTAACCTGGAGAAAGTCCTCGTTGGGTTAAAATAAAACAAAATCAAAACTGTATTCCTGATGGATTTCTGTCAGGAAACCACAACAGTAGTAAAAATATGTCAAATTTTACAACAGAGCTTTTAGATACCAAGAGAAAGACCCTTTATCAAATAGAACTGTGTTTTATTGGTGAGCCAGTTTTAGTAACTTTTCAGGACCTGGAAGCAGAATCTACACTCCTAAGCAGGTGCTAGTAGCCTAACTTACAAGTAACTTCTTTGTTTCACACCACACAGCTCAGAAACTTTTGGAAAAAAGACAATTGGTCAATAGGGCTACCAAAACACTAGCAGAGTTTGTTTGTTTGTTTTGCAACATCTTGAGAGGGCTAGAAAGAAAAGAACGACAATGAGTTAAAAACTAACAAACAACAACAAAACCCCAACCCATCCACTTCTGATATTCTTCAGCTTTATAATTCACAGGGACACCACAGAGGATTAAACCATCAAGTGAAGCAGCAGATGTCAGTTCCACATCACCTCCTTCCTTCTCTTCCAAATTTGTCTTGGAGAAAATTTTTAAAAGCCCTCTCCCCATTGCCTCAGGAAATACAGCCACTTACAAGCCACATACTCTTTCCCTCAACACGTCTGCTGAATGGAAGTCCTTACCAGTAAGATATATGTAAGACAGCAAGGACATTTGATTAATTCTTCCCATTTCAATATCCAAATGAAACCTAACAGATAAAGGTGAAATATATTGGTAGGAAAAATAAGTATGCAATGTGTTAACAGCATCTGGCCAAACAGCAGATGTTTCCTCCTCCTATCACCAGCAGAAACACATTTAAGTTGAAGCCACAATTTGTTGCAACATGATTCTCCAGTTATTTACTTCATCTTTAACCAAAACTGATTTTATGCTTTTAAGCATTTAAGCAGCATTTAAGTATTTATATATAAATAGTTATTACATACACACACCTTGCTAAATTTACAGGCTGTTCTCAACTATATATAGGTTTAGTCTACCTTTATCTGATCCAAATAATTTTACTTTCAACAGCAGTGAATGTTATTTTAGGCATTCAGAAGTGCATGTACACATACAGCATACCTATCAAGTGTGAGTAACCCCACATACACACCAGCGGAAGAATAAGGTACCTACAAGAGTCTCATGCCCTGGTCTCATCGCACTATGCCAGACAGACTGCTGCCATTATTGTCAATGCCTTAAAATGCTTGGAATCAAAAGTCTGAAATTATAAGAAAAATATTGTCAGTAAATCAGTCTTTCATGTAAATACAGAAGAATGGGACACTAATTCCCAATTTTGAACAAAGCGAGGATGAAAAGCAATCAGAAGTATGATCAGCTATGGCCACTGCATGCCCCAAGCACCCTGAACGTAAAGGGTTCTCTGAGCTCATAGAAAAGGTTTTGACTTGCTCCATAAGTGTCAAGTGTTAGCTCTGTGCCCACACCTGCTTTTTTGCTTTCATCTACCTAGACGAGTTTCAATCCCTGTAGAAGAAACTCTGTAACACTGCAAATCCCGAAATCCAACTTCTACTCAGGTACAAAACTTGTTATTAAGAGGATACATTTTCAGTTTCCCCTCAAACGATAGTTCTGAGCACTGAAAAAAGGTCCATCAGTCAAAGTTGGCAAGCAGACGTGATTCCCCAGGCTGGGGACAGAAACAAGGAGACAGTGAAAGCTTTCACGATTCTGTCTACAACCACTTTAGCACTGTAAAAAAATTTTAATGGGTATCTTATTTCCAAGTTAACCAACATTGGTTTGATAGTCCCTAGATGACTTTGATGTGGATTGGCATTTTAATGATTTCAATGACAAAAACTTGCAAGTTAAATATTTCTGAATACTATTACGTGCTATAGTTCAGACCATCTATACCAACTTATTCAGACAGTCTCATCTGCTGCCATGTTGGGAACGGTGTCCCCTTTATAAGCACAGAAAAATGAAATAATGCTTCAGAAATCACTGGTGAACCACATTAATGATTTCCTTACATGCCAAGTTAACATAATAGTTGCCTTTAGATGATACCGCTTTGAAGAGTGCCTAAAAATAATGACTTATATAGAGGAGTATTTAAAAATAATTTGTTTTCCTCCCCATACTCTAGACTTTGCCTGTGCATGCTAGGGAAAGAGTGGGGGAAGAACAAAATGAGAAAGTCTGGTGACATCTATTCTAAGTACACCCTCCCAAGTGGATACCCCATACTGAAATAAAAGTTACATACAGTTCAGAACAATTACAGAGCTACATTAGAATGAATGAATTGTGCAAGTGTTCAGAATAGCTGCACTGCTCAGGTTCCCTAGACTGGCAGTCCAGAGAGGGGAAAAAAAAAAAAAGCTTCAACTCTTGATCTAAACTCAGCTTTTATGCAGTCTCCCAAGACACAGCACTCTCGAGAAGAGTACAACTGAGTACAGGAATCCATACTTGCAGAAAACTCTTCGTAATTGAATGACAGCTCAACCCAGCCGCTGTGTCACACACAGTACCGCTATCGGGGGGCAGGACTGTGGTCACCCAGCTGTGCAGCGCTTTCACCACCGCCATCCCTGTACCACAGCACCTGATAGGCACCCTCCCTCCTTTCCCAAAATAAAAGAAAAATAAAAATGGACCCATCTACACAACTCAGCAGCGTTCGGCCTTACGTGCACTGCATACTTGACCTCACACAGCCTGACTAGAAGTAGTGTGCTCCATCTTTGCTCCTATTCACCTCTGAGGCACTTCCAGAGCCAACACGTGCAGACATACAACTGAAGCAGGGAGAGATCCTGTTCGATCTAGGTTCATTCTAGAAAATGCTTTACACTCCTTGAAAGTAGCCTGTTTGACTTCTCTATCCTCTTAAAAAAAAAAAAAAAGACGCCCCCCCACTCAAATACACACCAAACCAAAAAGCTTCTGTAATGCAAATTAACATTTGTCTGAGGAGGAGGATAGGGATCTTTGTGGCAGTCATTAGCAGCCAGGAGCGTCCTTCTCACCCCGAATCCACCCTCTGCAAAGCCCTTCACAAAAGGCCCGATCTCTGGTTATTTTGAATCTTGAAGAATAGGGACTTTCTGATGGAAATATTTATACAACAGCCTGCAGGGATACAATTCTATCAATTACAAAGTATCAATTTAAAATAACTTCTTTCCCATCCTAAGCGAAAACTACTGTTCTAACATAAAAATCCTCTATGCTGTTCTAAAGTTACAGCATCATAGCTTGAGCAAAATAGCTGAAGAAGCACAAGATGCCTGCATGCATGAGTCTTTAAGTCACCAGCATTTAAAGCCACGCTTGCCAATTTCATGTTTATGTTTTAAACTCGAACTTTCTGTTCAGTAAACTTCAAAGGGAAACTTCTAGGAACTTCTTAAAACTTGTATGCATTCAATTTTCTGAGACACTGCTATATATAGAAGAAAGGCCAGTGGAAGGATACTAGTCTGCAGCTGCTAGAAGGAAACAGACAGACCTTTCCTCATGCTGAAAGCACGACCAGGTGAGTTTGTCATCAAAAACTAAACCAGAAATTAAAAAGAAAAAAAAAAAAACCCACCACTAAAAAAAGCCCCATTAGTAGAATCACTTCATTAACCATAAAGCAATTGGTGAAATCTGATTTTCACTTCCACAGATTTTATGGCTCTCTCTTCAACAAGGTAGTGTAATTTAATTATCTGCATTGACACAGCAGAAGAGAGCTCCATATCCACATTTGTAAGTCACTGCACCCAAAAAGCCAGTTTTAATTCCTTTATCTGCCACTCAGAAAGCACCTTAGCTAAAGCACAAGCTGTTGAGGTGCAAGTGAACCTGGAGACTAACAGATCTCTCACCGCTAGTGACTGTTTATTTTCTCTGCTTCTCTTGTATCCCTCCAAATTATATTTTAGTTACATTTGTGACTAAAAAGGAGAGCTGTTTCTCTCTCTGCTGGGAGAAGCAGTGCAGAGTTCACACCAGTTCAGGTATGAGGAGATGCTTTAACCACTAATACACACAAAACTTTCAAACCACCAAGCAGCACACTGTCCAGGAGAAAGAAGAAAAAGGAGGTTTAGCAGGATTTTCACAGAACACTTCATAGTGATTTTATCAGTAGAAACACTGAGACCCAAGATGTTCAGTATATAATAATTGTTTTACTGTCTATGTGGCATGCTACTTGCTAAGCTACTTTGGGCAGAAACGTGAACCTGAAGCCACAGTTGCCTTTGTCAAGAAAAAGCAGAGTGACCCATGTCAATCCGTACTCAAAACGACAGTCTCGATTCTAAAATGTGTGGTCATCCAGTTCAAGATATGACTAAGATGCTCAGTCTTATACAAGAACTCAGATCTGCAGTAACAGTAACAGTTACAAAATTTACTAGGATAAAAATACTAGGTAAAAAAAGCCCAAACAATTGGCTTCTTTGACATCTGATAGCACAGTCTGCAGGTAACACCTAGCTGATTGAAGCTTGAGACAGGATATATAAAATTCAGAGATATTCACTCACAACTGCTTCCCCCCACACACACCTCCAAGCTGCACATGCCTTCATCTGTTTCAGTTGCTAATGACTGCAAGAAAGATAAGTCAACGTAAATTGGTTCAGCATTCCCTCTTGAGAGTGCCAAAAGCTTTCATTTCAACTACTCTTTGTATAACTTAAATAATAAACACTGTGCTCTCTTTATCTGATTCTTAAACCATCCACATCTGAAGCACAATGGGACATGGCACAGACACTTGCTTTGCTGCCCTCATAATATGGTTTAATTATGATGACTGAACTAACGGGCTCACATCATAGACTTTTACAGGTTGACCCTGTGTCATCCTGACGTATCATTTTGCACCAGTTCAGTGCTGTAAATCAATTTAAGATCTCCAGCAGGTTGAAAAGGCTGGTAATGATGCTTTCTCTGCAGTGTCTAGGGACTCCACATTATACACAACTTACATTATTTATAAAGCTGAGATGATGCCTCCATTAGGCTTGTAAGACTACTCAAATGAGCTTTTATTTTACGCACACAACTTGGGCTTCAATAGAGCAGAACACTGGCTATATGTGATATGCAGTATATTCATCCTTCAACGTAAAAAAAAAGTCACCACCCCTTCATTTTTTATACCAAAGAAACTCATAATTTAATCTGGATAACTTCCCAGTATCCAGAAACACAAGCAGCACTTTTATTAACCTTTGCATTGCTTTTCTTTATGTTCAACTCTTTACTTTCTGTTCCAGCTACAGAGGAAAAGCAAATACTAAACTCATCAGCTTTCAAACATTTGATTTGATAGTTAATGTTTATACAGAAACAAAGATCTCCAGCTGTTTATTCAGCCACCTTTCTTAAATGTATTGGATCATCACATCTTCAAGGGTACACAAAAAGGCAAGTTGAACAGGATAGAGTAGGGCAAAAAAAATTGTATTTGATTACATATCCAATGGTTGATGGGGTCAAAACCAAAGCAAGGACAAATCCCTACCCATAGGGTAATCTGATCATGCCTTGAACTGATCTTCTCTGGTAGCTGTGGAAGGCTTCTGGATCACCCAAATCAAGGGAAATTTCTCTCAAGTACCTACTTAGAGTCTGAAGTAAACTGCAAGATTTCATCCCTGAGACCAGAGCAAGAACTTCAAAGGGCTGCGTATCTTTTGTTTTCATACTGATGCTCTTCCAGTCACAGTAAAGAAGGAAGAACTCAAAACCTGCACTAAAATCCAACGAGAACCTCTACAACACTTCACAGCACTGCTCTCCAGTTCAGTGGGGAAATAAAATGAGCATTAATCAGTTGCAACTAACAAACTCATCTCCCATAATTCAGCAGACTAATTACTGACAAGTAACAGAAAAAATTAAGTCAATGTTAACACCTCAGGTTCTCTCATATGATTTGCTCCTATTGTTTGACAGGACAAAGTGCAGACAGCTACCACATGAAGACTAGTGGAATTACAGACACATGCCTGCAAAGAAAAGTGGACTCTGTGGGCTGGGTTAGCTTCGGTTTTCAGTCTCATTCTTGAGTGCTGCTTAAAAACATATATAGCTATTGAGGGGAAAAAAATTAAACAAACTTTTCTCTTTTTGACTTCTCCTCTGTGCACAAGAGGTTTGAACGATCAGCTATGACAGGTTTGAAATACAGCTTTTTCCTAAGCATGTTAGTTTCAAGATGCTGTACCTTAAACGCTGACATCCATTAAATACTTACATGATTCACACAAGGACTTTTCCACTTGCTTGTATCTGAAATACACATCCACATTTACTCCTTCCCCACCTGGATCTAACACTACTTCTCCTTCCCCAAATAAAACTGTTACATTTTTTACATGCAGTGAGCATAATTTTTTCTTAAAATACACCAAAATAATTTTTCTTAATAAGCTCTAATTATTCAGTTACCATAAAAGCAAACTCTTAAGGTCAGACCACATATCTTCTTCAGATTGATCTACTAACAAAAGAGCATGCACAGCAACCGTTCCTCAGTCAGAGCTCCCAATGATTTAAGTTTATTAAAAAAAAGAAGACAGGATTTGGCCTAGATCCTTTCAAATACATGACTGAGTATTTCCACACCAGTAAATTTTAATAAGCTTTAAAGATCTATACTGAGGATAAGATTATTTGGCTGTAGAGCCCGACTATATGAAGAAACTACATCGAGGAGAGGAAATTTCATCTCTTGCATCCAAACCTTCTAACAGGGAAGAGAAAAAAAATTAAGTGAACTTTCCTTGACCTCTAAGCACAGATTTGTCATTAAAGGGAAGGGGAAAAAAAATAAAGGAGGGGACGGGGGGCTGCAGTAAGAAAGGAAGGGGATGGGGGGAAAAAACCCCACAACATTAAACGGGCAGGGGTACGGGCGGGCCGGGGTACGAGGCGAAAGGCTCGTAATCCCCACAAAAACAAAGGAGGGCACTTGCCCCGGCCGGCCGGGGCTCCGCCGCGTCCCCCCGCGGGGCGCACAATGGGGCCGGGCGGCTGCCGCGGCGCAGCCCCGCGGCTCCGGCACTCCGTTCCCCGAGAAGGAGGGCGGCTTCCCGGCGGAGAAGGGCTCTCCCTCCCGCCGGGCCCGACGCGGCACCTACCCACAAACTTCGAGCCGGGAGCGGCCGGTGGGGCAGCGGCCCCGGGTCTCCCCCAGGCTGCCGGAGGGACGCCATCATGCCGGGGAGGAGAGAAGGAAAGGAGAGCCGCGCTCCCTTCGCGGCGCGGAGGAGCCGCTCCCCCCGGCCCGGTCTCCCGCACCCTGCCCCGTAGCCGGGGACCACCCGGAGGAGCGGGGCGGGGGGGTAAGGAGGGAGGAGGAGGAGAGCGGCGGGGCGGCGCAGGCACGGCGGGGAGAGGCGAAGGGACGCAAAGTTGTTACCGGCTGCCGGGCGGTGAGGGGGGCCGGGGCAGCCGAGGGCTCCGCTTGCCGCCGGCGGACAGCCCCGCGCCCGCGCTGCCTCCGCGCCTGGATCGATCTGGTCTCGCTGGCGTCAGGCAGTCGGAGCCGCCCACAGCCGCCGCTCGCCCCGCTGCCAGCGCGCTGCTCCTGCGGCCGCTGCCGCCGCTGCTCACCGACACACACACACGCACCGGCCCGGCAAGGGATCCTCGCCAAATTACCGCCCCCGCCGCGCGCGGCGGGGGCCGCCGGGCCCCGCTAGGAGCGCTGCGCCCGCGGCCGGCAAGCGGCCGCCCAGCGGGCGCGTCCCCGGCAGCGGGAGCGCGGCGAGGCGCTGGGGTGGCTTTATCCCCCTCCCCGTCCCGTCCCGTCCCGTCGCGGTGTCTTGGCCCCAAGGGCCCAGCCTCGGCCGCGTTTGCTCGGCGTCCCTCGGGGCTGGGGGGAGTGTTAAAAAGCGCTTAGGTACCCGCTGGACCGCGGGTGAGATGCTGCGGGAGCTGGGGCTGTAGGGAAAGCTGCAAACACTGTGAGCCTTGCAATTAAAGTTAATTCATGGAACACTCCGATTGAACTGGATTTCATCCTGCTTACAGCTGATTCAGCCCCTGACTTAGTCTAGAAGCTATTGCTGTAACACCTCCCAACAACAGACCACTCTTTATCCCCAGGTACTTCACGTGTGAACCTCATCCTGGCCAGGGGTACTGCTGCAGTTACTCCTGATTAATAAACCTATTAAAGTGCAGGAGGCTTCTTGTGCAATCACATATAATGAAGTCTCACCCCTACGGCCCTGTGAAATGACCTTGAATTCCATTTGAATCTGCAGGAAAAGTGGATCTAGCCGAAAGCTTGCAGCCCACCTGAGGAACACCAAGTCTGTCCTGGCTACTAGATTCATAGGAATCTTTACCGTACTCAGATGAGCATAGTGCAAGTAGGATTGAACTGCAACTGATTCTTTAACAAATATTTCGGCTTTTACCCAGTCATCATTCCAGGAAGGAGATGTGAAGTAACAAGTGCAAGATGTTTCTACATGGCAAAATATTAGGATGCATCTATAGTGGTGTAATTACCCACCTGCACTTCAGCCAGGAAATTTTCACGTGTATATGAAGTTATAGGTAGGACATAACCTCATTTTAAAACCCAGCAAAACTGAGACCCAAGGAAGTTGAAAGTTTCCCCCAATGAACAATAATCCTGGACTTACCCACCTGCCCACCCAGGGGCACTATGTGTCTGAAGACACAGAACTGGAACAGCTTGCCCAAGCTCACAGAAGGAGCACGAAAGCAGCGGTAAAAAATGCCCGGTTTTGTGGCTGTGAGGTTATCGGCACTTCTTTCTGCCCTCATCATCTAAAACTAATCCATTTCTTCGTCATGTAAATACTACATAAATTGCAAACTGGTAAATTGTACGACGTTGTTCGGTAGCGTGCTACAACAGAAGCGTAGTGACAAACTCCTACACGGAATGATGCCATAATTTTGATGTGGGAAGCCCGGAATAAAATTACCATTTTGCTGCCTAAGTTTTGAACCTTCAGTGATTCAGGATGAGCGAACTTTGGTAATCAGCCTTAACCAGTGTTTTGTGGCTGTACTGTACACAGTTCAGGTTAGCAAGACAACTTTTCTTTTCACGTGCAGTCACACCCAGATACAGTGCAGCACCGGGCTGCAGATACAACCCGTAAAGGTTTATCTCGAGACAAATTATCATGTCTTTAAATTTTGTCAATGTTATGAAGATATTTGCAAGAAAGGTACAGAAGAAACATGAGACTGCTACTGGTTTTCGTACTGTGGTAGAGCTTAAATTAGGGCCAAGTGTTCTGGGTCAGGAGCAGTGGATGCGGCAATAGTATCTGCCCCAGGAGCAGTCTCGGTGATCCATGGAAAAGGCCTTACCTGTGCCCAGGGTCTGCCCTGCCCTACCCCACAGGCTGACCTGGCAGGATGGGGGTGGGTGGCAAGCTCCATCCACTGGACCCTCGTTGCTCGAGTATCTATTCAGCGCAGGATTCACACTAAACAGATATGACAAGAAGATAATTAGGCAAGTACTGCAGTTTGTCAGGTGTCTTGTTAGAACCACTTTTTCACTGCTTTTGTTGTTGTTAGGGTTGACTGGCTGGTTCACTTCGGCATAAGAGAATTAAATTATTTTCTACTTACATTGAGGCTTGGGGAGGATCACATTAATATGCTCCTTTACCTAAAAAGGGCTACAAAACAGCCTAGTATGGCCTTTTGCTGATGTTTAATAACCAGAACACTTGTTCTGGAGAGAGCTGGTTAGAACTGGCTTCAGACAGATTGTTGTGTGAGAAGACCAGAGGGCAGGGAGAAACAGTGTGCTGTGGTCAAACTGTCCATGAGGCTTCCCCGGCCGGGCTGGTTTGGTACATAGCCGAGTCAAAACTTCAAGTCTGACGTCTGTTTTAGAATGTTCAACTCCTAGCTAACTGTCCAAACCCATTACTCTGTGCATGAGTGGTATCAGCAGTGCCTTACTTGTATGTTCACCACTTCTATCGGCTAGTTTCAATATACCCTAATTAAACATAATTAGCATCTGTCTAGCTTTTCTGACTAACGTGACATCCTGCTTAGCTGCTGGCTGGGGTTAAACCACGACACATGAGGAAACTGAAAAAAGGAGAGCTGACGGGCACATACTCCTGGGTATCTAGCTTGATGCTACTCTGACAGCGGTGTTCCTCTTCTGCATGGGGCTGAATAACTGTCCTATCCCAAAAGGCGACAGAGAACTTTCGGGTTTTTTCTCTTTTTATTCTGCAACTTCATGATCATTCAGACTGGTGCAAGGAAAACAGACCATGAGGCTGGGGCAATGGAGGAAGAAAAGAACCTTTCCTTCTGCAAACAGCCTGACTTCTCATCAGATTGGGTGTACAATCAAATGACACCATCAGTCGTAAGGCCTGTGAACCTGAATTTTAATGGAGTTGGACACTTAAGTGGATAAACCTCTAATAGGATTCTCCAAGGAAACTTTAATCTCATAGACACTTTTCAACATCTCACCAAGCAGCTGCCTAATCACCTTTAAAACCTGGGTCTCAGAAACACCTTATCAGAAACATAGTGCTAAAAGATAGTCATTATGCTGCATATTTTATACATATTATGTAACAAATATTTAAGAAATACTACTACTACTCCTACTGCTACTACTACTATTAGCATTCAATCTTCCTCTAAAATCAGATTATGATTTAGTATTTCTTGTTAACCTCAGCCGGGCTTCATCTGGCTTATTCAAGAGGTTCCAAGGACAGAGAGTACCTTCTGGAGACAGTTCAGCCCCAAACTCAGTAACTTTGCTTCACCTTTATGTACACCAGGTTTCTGCCAGAAAGTAGAGTTTCAGGGATAATTAAATTGTATCAAACACATAACTTATTTTATTCAAATAACTGGAGTAATTTTCTTTTTAGCCATTACTACGTTGCCCTAGCCTGGGAAAATACCAACAGTATTTTCGGAGATGGATGCCCATCACCATCACTTTAATGAGGATGCAGTTATTGGGGTGGTGGTACCTTGAGTTGTTTAAGGAGGATGGTCCTTGGGGGAACTGTTGTGGTGCCATCCTCACAGAAGTGATTTCTGCATCCCCCAGTGGAAGCCAAAATAAGCTGTTTAATGCCAGAAGTTGATCTGTCCTCATCCTTGTGTGCCAAGATCCAACTTTCTCTCACTGAAGAGAAGCTTTGAGCTGGCACTGTGTAGGTTACACACAAACAAAGGGAAACTAAGTTGTGAAAGGCCTTGAAGACAGAAATTGTAACATGAGGGCTCTCTGTACTCCTGCTTTGGTGTGTCCAGCCATTTTCTAGAATTAACCCTTCATCATGAGTTTGTCTACAGCTGTAGAGTCTAATGTCTGCTTGGGACCTGCATTAGTCTACTGACTCATTCTCATACGCAAAAGAACGAAGAAATTATTTCACTCTTAGAAGTTCTTCCTAAGCTGGCCCACCATGATTAAGTGGGAGTTACATAGAAAAAATACGGAACTGATAATTTCTCCGGGATATTACATGTATTTCCCTCTGTAGTATTAAATAAGTCTTCTGCTGTAAATCTATCTGCAGATACCAGAAAGTTCTTTGATCAGATTGAGTAGTCGTTCATCTTTTCTACCCTTGAGATGATGGGATTCATGTCAGAATTCATTACTTCCCTAAGATTAATGTACACAGCTAAAGCTGCCACGATTCTTATTAAAAATTATGAATCCAAAAGGTTTAGGCTGAAACAAAGTACTAAGCAGGGTGCTCCCTTATCTCCTTTATTGGTTGTTTTCTCTATAGACTCTGATGTAAGGACTTTGCTCCAGCAATATTACACTGCTGGTAAAGAAGGGAGGTTGCTCTCTGTTCTGACAGCTAATCACATGCTGACACACAGCACAGTATTCCTGCCCACCCTACTGCACCAGTGTCGTACTTTCTAGAGAACGAAATTCTCCCTTTGGATCTTGCCTGCATCCATGTAGAAGGTTTTGAAGGTAGTTTCACTTCCTCCTGGCTATCATCTCAGCAAGAGAAAATGGACTCCATGTAACCAAACATTATTGGTTCTTTTAAAATTTAATTTCTCTTCAGTCACTCAACTTAAAAAGATTTACACAACTAGAATAACCTAGCTCTATTACTGGTTTCTTGTAAGATACCACTAAGATTAATCTTATCTCCCATTTTAATTACTGTTTTCAAGTTCTTACAGTCTTTGTCCGAGTTACATCTTGTTGCAGAAAACACCAGAGAATGATGTATTAAAATTTATTCAGACAGGTGGCAGATACAAAATTAAAGCTAATAACTCTACAAGAAAAGCAATCAAAGGTGGTTGGGCAATCCTGAGCCCTGACTACTTGGTCCCTTGGTTGCGCTGGCTGTACAACCAGTGCACTAATGACCGGTGCCATGCGAGTGGCTCTGTGTCACAGCTTGCTGCGCAGGGCTAGGGAGTGCCACAGCTGGCCAGTTGGGCCAAAGAGGCCTTGGGGTAGGACTGGATTGCGGCAATGGATGAAGGCTGGGCAAACCACAGCGGCTGTCTGGATACTGGGATCTATCTCCTTCTTTACGCCCAAGGAGAAGACAACTATATTACACCATTGGAAGACTAACGAAATCACATCTACTGCATCTAAATGCATTCCTTTACTTCCTCTATTTTGTTGATGTTTTGTGACAAAATACCCAGCCCATTTTATATAAGGATTAAAAACATAAAAGAAAAAGGTACCATGACTTATTTTTATTCCCCATTAAAATGTTATTTTTCTTCAGTAATTTAGAAACCTCTTTTCAATTTTTCTAAACTGATGCAAGTCTAGGTCACATTGCCTGAGTTCAGTGTAACTCCTGGCTGCATTTGCCAGTAGTAAAACATTCCCACCCTTCCTCCTTGTGGAGGATGCTGCTCATCCCTAACCCCATGTGACCACCCCCTTTGTGCTGGCACAGTTGTTGGTGCAGCTGTGAACTGAACAGGCCGAGGGAACAGATCTGGCTGGGGAAAAGAAATGTATCGGGGCCAAGCTCATTTTTAATTTGGATCAGTTCCCTGATCTGGTTCATCCTGAGGTTGTCCAAATCCTTGCGCTGATTTTGTGCAGGGGCAGGACTGAGGTGGGAAGAAAGGATGAAACTTATCTTTTTGATAGTGTTGTTGGCTTCAGCCAGTTTAAAATTATTATGAAACTGTGGTAGACTTACGGAGCTTTTTCTTAACCAAGGAAAAATACTTCCATTGTGAGCAGAAGAGTGAACATGGTTTTAGAGGAACTCACTAGGCATAGGAGCAGTGCTCACTGCTGAATAACAAAAGACTAGGAGAAAGTGTGATAGGACTGAGGAATTCAGTGAGCTGGTGTCATCACTGCATAGTAGAAAAGGCAGCTCTTGAACACTGCAGTATATGGTGAAAAAGCAAAAAACCTGATGCCCTTCTGCTGTTCCTGAACCAACAGAGGCCAAAGAATTGCAAGGATCTCACCAAAAATTATTAACTCACTCTTCAAAAGGCAGAATTGTGCTCAGCTGGCTTAAAGAAGCCAATACCTAGGCACCAGCTATTCCCATGTTTCTTTCTTTCCTGTATCCTCCAATTCCCTAGTTTTCCTTTGCTCTTTGCTTAAGGTGTGGACCAAATTGAACTCTGGAGAGTAAGGAAATGAGATTAGTCATCCCAATGCAATGGGTTCTTAGTGAGTTCTCAATATCAGACAGCCCTGACAATAAATGTGCATTAATCGTATTCGTTTCCATTTGCACTTTCAGGAGGACATTACCTTGTAGGTTTCAAACATCCTGGCAGTCACAGGAAGTGTTGAAAAAGGTTGCCCGCAAGACAAGAGCCTTTAGACCAATTTTAAACTCCACTATTTTCTTGCTTGACCAAAAATAGCCAAATTTTAGATAAACAAGTTTGAGCAGCTTTAAAAGCAACCCCCTCTACACTTCATACATCATTGCACAAATCACAGGTGTAAATCCTCACTATAAGTAAAAATAATAAAAAAAAAAGTTAAACACTTAAAATTAGTGTTGGTGGTATATTCTTAGTTAAGTATCCAGTTTGGGTGCATCCTGGTATCTGTCTTTAACCGAATGCTCATATATGTTCCTTCCTAAAGACCCCTGTCTCATTCAGTGAACAGAACAAATAGTGGTAAAATAATGGAGAGTGATTTTGTTTTCTCCCCAGGTTCACACAGCCAGCCATTATGAAAACTGTTTTTGCAATATTTAGTTGCAAAACTGAGACTGACTTACAGCTCATAGCTCACCTCCTGACACAAAATTCATCTTTCCTTTCTCTGCCAAATTTCATCTCTCTTCCTGAGTGAACAGGAGCACTAGAGCTTCTCCAAAAAAAAAAGTTCCATAATATTTTCAGCCCTGGCAAGTCAATTCATGATTCTTTATCCTGTTTTCAGAAATACTTGAACTGTTTTGCTGACATTTTCTACACATATTCTGCCTGAAACACACACCAAGGACAGTTAATGTCTGATTGACATAAAGTCAATATAGTCGCAGTGTAGGAAGTACTGGGCAACCTGAATTACAAGTGATGATGTCAGCCCACTGATAAAGGACCAAAGCATGCTACTCATATCCAGGGATTCTGCCATTGTTGGAGCTGTCAGAGAGAAGGGAAAGGACTACATGGCTTACCAACACATAGCAAAACAGTGTTCTAAATACCACAATCAATGGCTCTTTAAAATGGGGGAGTTAAAAAAAAAAGGCAAAATTAAGGCACCCATTTGCTCTTCAGACAATCAAGTATAAAGTAGTTTTCAGTGTAAAGCGTTTTATCTAGGTGTCTAAAAATATCATCTTTACAGACAAAGATCAAATGTTCCCCACAGAAGGCCCCTAGAAAACTGCTAATAGTAAGAGAGAGCAATGTTGCCTTACTCTAGCTGAAAACCTGCAGTCTGAAAGTGGACTGACAGTCAAGGCACAGCTCAGCCAGCTTTGGCAAAGTCCAGTCACACAGTATGTGACCCCTACAGCTTGAGGAACCCTACAGCTACCCCATCCTGCTCATGTGCCTAAGGTCTTCAGCACATAGAAGACAGCACTGACAGACTGTATCCCCCTGGTTAAGCAATGCACACGCTTGTCAGAGAGCAACCAGATGGAGGATTACAGCAATTTATGGTCTGCAGTTAGACAGGCTTGCTCTGTGATCTCATAAACTATTGAACAAAATAGGCCAAGCTTGGTCCGTGTTCAGATGAGATACACTCCAGGGAAAACACGGATGCTGTAAGAAACGGTTTAGGATTTGGATTTAGGATTCAGCTGACAAAACTGCTAAGGTACTGTCCCAGTTTTAGGCTACATTCCCAGATATCTGAGGTACCCAAAAGAAGTCCCTGGTCTGTCATGTAGAAGGGGTACTGCTGGAACCGTATTTCTCATTTTTCAGATGAGAAATAAAATTACAGTCATGCCTTGTGATTAATTAAATAAATCATTCTTGTCTTTGCTTGTGGACAAGGCATTTGCAGAGGCCACATAAATGGAAAAAGGGAGCTTGTTTGGTTTCTATGATCCTGGTACAACCTGCTAGCCCTCTCTCTGCAAAATCCCATTTAAAAGCTTTTCAATACTAGACTAACTAAAGCAAGAAATTTAAATTCCTTTAAGACTACAAACATCATGAGAACTTTCTAGCAAGACATATGCAAAATAAAGCAAATTATATAATCTATTGTTTTACAGATACATTCCTTTTCCTTTACATTGACTTTTCCCATCCATTCACACTCCTGCTCACCAACCTTCACCTCAACTCATTTCCCCAGGTGCTATTCTAATTATGTTGACTTCAAATTCCTTGGTTCAAATCTTGTATCTTTTTCTTTGCCTTCAAAAAACAGTATGCACGTAGAATTTTATGTGTAACTATCAAGCAAATTTTTATTTTCAAATAATTAAACACAATCACAACTATGCTTCTTGGGAAATTAAGCAGTCAGAGTGTAACCAGTCAAACTGAAATTTGTCCAGGACACCGAGATGACACCACTGGCTCAAGAGGAACGTGCCTGTGAGGGTTCCAGTAATTGCAAGAGGCCAGGACTCTGCTCTCCTATCTCCCTGACAGTGTCACACCCCCTGCATGCTGTGTGGTGCAGGATGTTGCAGAGTGAATGCTAAGGCCAAAATGAATTTATAAACCTCATATTCGCTCTATGATTGCATTGCTCAGATGTATCAGACTATCAGTCTGCAAAATAATTAATTTCTTTTTTTTTTTTTTAGGCTGAAAAGCATCCACATATTATGTGCTTTGTTTTGTTTTTTGTTTTGCTTTGCCTTATGGTCATTCATATTTGACAAAAGAATCAGAGGAGCAATGCCTGCCTTATCGTTGATTTGTGGTGTATAATCATGTTAAAGACAGATCACTGGTCTCCTCCTTACTACAGTGCCATTTATAACAGACAATTACCCCTGCATGGTGCAGTTGTCATGATCTAGTGATTGTTAATGCTCGTTATCAGTGTGGAGCCAGCTAAAGGCTGTGTGTTTCTCTCTAAAGCTGATTTGATTTTCCAGAGCTGTCTGTCATCCTTGAAGTTTTCTCTAGTGCAGCTCAGTTCTCAGTCTACACACAAGCGAGGTCCTTTTGATGTGAAGCGCATGGGGCAGAATCTGCATGCTGCTCCCACCTACTCTAGGCAAGGACTATAGTCCAGAAAGAAAGGACAGCAGTGTGTCTACACGGGAAATCTCCAGCCATTGGGCTGTGTTGAAAGGAAGCCCTACAAATGGCAGTGACAACGTACGAATGACAAAACAAAGGGCAAGGGTATTTGAAAACAGGGGTATTGTCCACAAAAAAGAAATGTACCAAACACTCTATTTCGTTTTAAAACTAGCTGGAAAAAATGCAAAGAGGTCTAAGTCTTAATGACCTCAGTTCTACAATATGCCACTAATTAGCTCTACAATGAATAACTGGAAAAAAAATAAGGAGTGACACAGTCAGCCAGTGGTTTGCCAAGCCCTTGTCTCATCTTTCCTACTGGGGCCCGTATGTGATGATTTTGATTGTGTCTCCACTGTCCCTGCCCACGGCAGGGTGGGTGGAACTAGATGAACTTCAAGGTCCCTCCCAACCCAAACCATTCTATGATTCTTTTAATAGTAAACAGGATTGGAACTGCATCGTGTTATACACTATACAAACACGCACTGAAATTCTACACTTGCTTTTTGATCCAGAAAAGCATAGTTAGAGCAGCTCCTCCCCAGCTGATATTTGTGCAGCTCCTTCTGGTGGACATGCTCATGCCTTCATTTTTTCTCTGCCAACCATCTCCCTGCCTCCTGCTGTCCTAACCCAGTAAGCCCCACATTTGTTTCTCCTCTGCAGCTCCCACTTTGCCTGTGCTCTATAATTATTTTTCTCCTCTGTGTATTTACCTCCCTGGTCTCACCCCTAACATTTTATTCTCTCTCTCCCTCCTTCCCGTGTAATGAAGATCTCATTAATTGTTTCAAAGGAGATTCTTATTTACTCCATTTACATTTTAAATATCTAGAAAAATGAAAATGTAACGGCTTCGAGTTCCCTGTTCCTCCACTGAACAAGGAAAATGAGATCTAATTTAACAATACGCTGCCCGTGTGTTGAGTATGCTGGAAGACCCAAAATACCTGTTAGGAGTTGCCCTCTCTACTCTGGTGGATCTCACCAGAAGCAGATAACTATCAGCATGGAGCAGTGATGCTCCCCTCACACCCCTTCAACAATATTGGTGAGAAACAGAAATGGCTGAAAGTAGCCTTAAGCCTGTTAGTAAATCCACTGCTCCTGAAAGCAGCAGTCTGGCTCCTTGCAGAACTTCAACAGCATGCATGTCAAGATGAAAAGAACATTATCCTCTGCATTTTTTTCACGCAAGTTAACCATTTCTTCTTAGAGTGATACACATAGATACAGCTCGTTGAAGAAAGATTTCTGTAAGCCTTGAATATGGTATCACGCCTAAATGCCTCATTACTCCTTAAAATCAATCAGGCTTCCTTAGAACCCAGAGGATCTGCACTTTGAGGATTCCTGGACATGTTATAAATTTACATATCCAGAGCAACTGCACAGACCCCCAACTCAGCTTAAAACATGTCATAAGCAGTCAGTCAACACCGAGAAACCACTCTGAAACCTGTCAGTTTGCTGAGAGGACTATTGCCTGCAGCTCCCACTGTGCCAAGCTATCCGTAATCGTTTTGTATTCCTCTTGCTAGAATTTGCCAGTTGACTGTGTCTTGGAGGGGCGTGTGTCTTTTTTTTTCCTTTTAGACTCATCAGCCCAGTGGCTACCAAGAACACAAATGCCACAAAAAGGATCTTAGAAGCACTGTAAGTTATTACAGCACCGGGTATCTGCCAAATGTTAGATCAATGTCCTTACATTAATGAAATGGATGGCTAAACATCACGGATCTAGAGCACTCCACCAACACATATTACCAAGGTATACAAGCTATCAAGAAGAAAGTACCCTAAAGGTAAGCAGGTGCTGCTTATGCAGGGGTGGGGCACAGCTCAGCAACAACGTTCAGAAAAGGAGGCCAAGGCTTTTAAAGGGACCACGCTCCTCTTACCAGTAAAACAACAAAACCCATTACTTACCCATTAAGTCGATTTCTTTTCCATTAAAGGGCTTCCCACAAGTAGGAATGCTGTAGTTCTTTTCACATCATTAGTCTTTATTTCATTCACAGTGTGTACTTTAATCGCTGGGTACATGTTTACCAAGCAGTGGGTAGCTAGGACTTCAGCCCTTTCACCAGGTGGGGCCAGTGAAGTGTGCATCAAATAGCTTTCCTCCCATCCCCGTTTACATTTGTCCATACCCCTCACATTTTACTAACGGTTAGTACCAATGCCAGCTTAATTCTCACCTATTGGTCATGCATAGAGGCATACATGCAGCAAACACCTTGATGACAGAACTTTTCTTCCTCTTTATTGTAAGGAAAGTGATGTTGGCCTTCTAGCATTAACATGTATGAAAGTAGGTTCAGTTATGCACTGTTACCAGAAGATCTTGTGAACCCAGAGCCTTGCTTTCAGCAAGACAGACACGATAAAATCTTTCCTCTTTCTTCAATAACATGCCTAATAGATGTAGAAATTCCCTTCTCCTCTCTCTCTCTTTGCCAATATCTCTCTTATCTCCAGTTCTTCCTTAGACATAATTTCAAACATGACAGACATGTCTATACTATGAACAGGCAACCTTAATTCTGGCAGGAGATCCATGGCACATTGCAGTTTCGTGCTAGAGAGCTGACGCTTAAGATCTGGCATCTACAAAACATGGTAACTGGAATTTCTGCTGCTTGCCTAGTGAGATACTGTGCGTGGGGTGAGCATGCGCTATCTTGTGAAGGCAACATCAGGCTCCCCTTCAGATTCCTTTCCAAAGCAGGTGCACAGCTGAAAAAACATGGCAAGCATTTATGAAATGGGTTCGCCATTAAACACTATATTCTACAAGTAAGGGAGACCATCCTGAAGCCTTCCTGGAATTTTGGCAGTGTTTCCGAGAGATCATCTGCAAATTACTAGAGCTGGATATTACATGTATGCTGTAAGCAATAAATAAGAGTGATTTTCAGGGGCAGTGTACATTGACAAAGTAACACCTCTAAAAATAGAATACAACCACTTGCATAAGCAGCAGAGACAACTAATAAAACTGAGGAGGATCTAGGAAATGTATTAGAAGTGTATCTAATAGCAAAAATACCAGTTTAACCAACAAAGTCCAAAGAATGCCATACTAAACCCACTCGGTTAACTTGCTAGTTTATTGTATCCAAAGATCACAGTAACTATACCTTAACTGAAGTACCCAGAATATTCCCAAACTCTTGAATGTGCATCCCAGCTATGTTACAGCCTCATATCAGAGTGAAACATATGCATTCATCAAGCTCCCACTTTGTCTTTCACTACAGGGAGAGAAACACAGACATGTTAGCTGAGAGGGAACCATGGGATGCTTTGGCCAGGTCCCTGTTCTAGAAGGCTGGGAGACCAAGCGCATGATTGTCATTTGAGCCATTTTTACTTTAGCAACTTTTATTTACTATGTGCTCAACACCACATCACAGCTTTCTATCAAGGGGCTATTTAAAAGTTAAGCAAACTAAAGTCGGTAGTTCTTAAGACTTGACTAATTCAGTGGGGATCAATGGGAGTTGTTCCAGTGACTTTAGAGAGATCAGATCCTTTAGAATTGCTGGATATCTCAATTTTAGAGCTATGCTATCTTTTCTCAAGATAACTTAGAGCTTTCTCAGGGGTGACATTTTTCATTTCAAAAGAAGTGAATACTTTTGCGTATTGATGACCCAAACCAAAATAACCGTACTCTCTGAATTATAAAAGTCTACTCATATTTTGCCCCCAGATCTGAATTTTGCAAAAGCAAGCTTTTTAAAAAAATTTTTTTCTGGGACCATATATTTTCCTATGACTTTTTCTTTTAATTTCCAGTGCAAGTGGCTACAAGGGAAAAAAAATCCTCTTGTGCTGCCTTATATGCAAACACTGAACCTTTGTGCGTATGGAGGAAAACCTGCAGGCAAAATTGGTAAGTAGCAGAAATAAAATAGCTATTTTCAAAAGCAGGCATGAACACCACAATACTGTGTACTATGACACAAGTTATAGAATCGTAGAATCATAGAATCACAGAATGGCTTGGTTGGAAGGGACTTTTAAAAGTCATCTAGTCCACTCCCCCTGGAGTAAGCAGGGACATCTTCAACTAGATCAGGTTGCTCAGAGCCCTGTTCAACCTGGTCTTGAATGTTTCCAGGGATGGGGCACCTACACCTCTGGGCAACCTGTGCCAGTGTTTCAGCACCCTCATCATAAAGAATTTCTTCCTTATATCAAGCCTAAATCTACCTTCTTTTAGTTTAAATCCGTTATCCCTTGTCCTATTACTACACGCCCTACTTAAAAGTCTGTCCCCAGTCATGATCATAGTCCAATGCTGAGATTCTCCAGCAAGGAACTTGGTATTTCTGTACCACGTGAGGGAAGAGTTAGGACATATGTTACACATATAGGTGTTTTTCTCTAGGCAGAATTCCTTTCTATGAAATAATACCAAGGAGAACTGTAGTGTTGGTCCCATTGTTAGCCTGCTTCAATAGTTATGACATTTCTTTTGCAATTCTTTTCTGAACCTGAATCAATGCCTTCCCACATGAATTCCCCTTGCTCTACTCCCAGAATCAATAAGATCATTTGCTGGGATACTGGCCTAATGTAATAGGTTCATTTAGCATTGGACAGTATGTGTGTGGAGCGATCATTTGTAGGTAAAGAACATGGTTTTTTGCTCCTACTCATGCACCAAGCTGACTCGAAACCCTTCAGCTTCATTAGCATGGTGCCAAGCTGAAACTAATATGATCCGCTAGAAGTGCGAAGTTAGAGCAGCTCTGTAACTTTGTTGGCTGGTTGATTGCAAAAAAGCATATGTCTGCAGTGTGCCACACCATGTTTGAAGCTTTCCAGCAAAGGCCAGCTGCTTGTTCTTTTTCCATATTCACTGATGTTTGAAAAAAGTGGAGACTCCTACTAATCTCAGAGGGATGCCAGAAGTGGCTTTAAAACTTCTGACTGACCTTTGCTAACCTAGAATCTTTTAAAATATACTTTAAAAAATTAAAACTTATGTTCCTCTTTATGGAAAAGGCAGATGTCCAAGCTAAATGAGGCCAGTTTATAGTTTAAAAATAGCTTTTAAAACTGCATGGTTACCCAGCCCACCTCAAATTTTAAAGCATTAGGCAACCATGTTACCCTGCCATGAACGGCCACTAGCTAATGCCAATTGACAATAAAGCAGCACTTTATTTTGTACTATCTGTTTATATTACACGGAGTTCAGCTTGTGGTTCTGCCAAACCTGGGGTCATAGCAGAGTGGGAATTTGGTAAGAGTTTTAGACAGATCAAAGGGAGGGGGGAAAAAAGACATGAACATTCAGAATTTGGCCAGTGACAAAAGCAAACTAGAACTTTTTTCTGTTGATTGCATTGCCCTTCTGAGCGGAAATAACAAGATAAAGGTGGAAAAGAAACTCTCATACAAACTCTCTCTTTGCAAACTCTCATAGATGTAAGATATCATAAAGCCTTGAAATTCTGCTGTCTTGAGACTTTTTAAATCTATGTTGCTTTTGTCTGTGAATTAAGGCTACTCCCCTTACCCAGGAAAAGCAAATACTGGGATCTGAATGCTTTACAACTTTATGCTAGAAGAGGCCACAGATGGGGAAGCAGTTTGATCAATGTGGGAGGGATCAGCCCAAAATAACAGTAAGATATATTATACCATCAAAAAATGGCATGTCTGGAAGGAAAGTTTTGAGCATAAATGAATACTGACCTTAGCCAGAATAACTTGCTTGCTTCAACATCTGCAGCTGTGTAGTTACTAGGGAGTTATCTGGCTTCACATGCTTTTTCACATCTGTCTACTAACTCAGAGACAGAAATACAAAAATCTAGCACAAAGAGACACTCTATGGATTTGTGACGCTCCCTGAGGGACTTGGGGTCTTCAAACTAACAAAGGTGTTATAATGGGACACAGGTATAATATTCTCTTTGTGACAGGTATAATACTGGTCTAACATTGTGCCTGATCCATTGTGCAGTGGAAAAACTGTATTTTCCTCTGATGAGCTCTGTGAAACTTCCCAACATGGGTAAACAGAACTACAGTATATGAGACAATACGTTTGGCATACATACATGAGACTGGGCTGAGCAAGAATTCACTCAGTTCTTATTAATTGCTTTACACACCATGAGGGAGCGAAAGCAACAGTGGGAACAGATTGAGAGAGGACAGAGGGACTCTTACGTTTCACTTATACAGTATTTTCATCACTCTTCATCATTTTCAACACCACTAGTGACTTTGAAAGTCTAAACTGTGAAGCCTTAATAGAAATGGGCATGACAGGGTTATTCAAGAGGAGTAACGACATGTAGCATGTGAGCATATGAGTTAGTGAAACGAGTGGATTGTTGTATTTCCTCTGCCTGCATCATCTCAGGTTATGTTATGGTCTAGTCTAAATGCCAAGATGATGGTATTGCATAGGCATAACATGCCTTTATTTCAGCAGCATGCATGACACAAAATACTAAAATGCCTAAAGAATAACAATCTTGAATAATACATTTCTAAATCTTCAGGTGTCAGTAGGATATTCGTATGTTATTGCCCCATGCTTGCAAAATATAGGAGTTGTTCTTAAATTATGCTCTGGGCTTGTATAGAAAACCTCAACCAAATCAAAGTGCAAAAGCTTTTGCCCTCATTTTGAACAGCTGAAGTTTTAATTTATAAAAATTTTGCCTTCTTTTATATCTTTATAGGATCAAACTACATTTTAGGTTAAAAAAAAAGGTGAAATTTCAAACGGGCAGTGCAAATTGATGCAATTTTAATGTACGAAGAAATGTAAGGACACAAAGCCATAAATACCATAAATACATATATGCAAACACAGGCATAAACAAAAAAAGTCAACTTCAATTTATAGCCATTAGGTAAGGTGAAGAAATTCTGTGTGATTCCCTCTGAAGATCCACCAATATAACTTGTACCTTACAGCAAGCAAATAATATTTTCATACAGGAAGAATAGAGAAGGGGACTGTAGGCACAAGCTAAACAAAAGTAGTGGTGACAGATGTGAAAAGTAATAGAGATGCTCCTTACATGGCAGAAAAACTATCTTCTATTGAGTTTATTTTCTGCTGGATTAGCACAACAGAACAGCTCAGACAAACATCAGCACTAGTGCAAAAGGACTGCAGCACCAAGATTGGTTTAGACGACTTAAAAAGGAGCCACTGCTCTAGGTACTGTCTGATAAGCTAGAAAGCCACCATTCAGAACTAACACTGATCTCAGGCATGTAACATTCAGGCTCCGAGTCATCGGCAAAGGCTCCGGCTCAGGAGGAAGTTGCTTGGCCCACACTATAACGACTGAGTGGACAGTCTAAGGGCACTGGAAAGTGCAGGCAGGCAAGCACAGTGCTGCTGAGAACACATAGAACTTCAGTCAGGATCAGACCACTCCACAGGGCAATGAAACAATCAAGAGCTGGTACAAACAGGACCTTTTACGCCACAGCATCCTGGCACCTTACTTGGCAAGCAGTGCTCAGCATTGCTCCATGGACGTAGCCTTCCAAAAATAAGCCTGTCAATGTACAAAAAGGCTACTGTGTAGAGCTGCTGCCCTCAGTTCCACAGGGGACAGGGAATAGAAGTGCTTGGCAGCAGATGGTATGGCACAGCTAAATTCTCTAGAGCGGTCAGTCTGAAAGGAATCTAACAACTTTGTTGAAGGAAACCAGCAAGCTGTTTTGACTGAGGATATGATTCCTAAACATGCTTTCTAATACCTTGCAGTATGATTTTCATCATTATCGTTAGTATTGTGGTAATATGAGCCTATCTCTTGATATTTTTCTTTAGTGAAAAAGTTCTTCTCTTCTTGCTTCTTATAAGATAGTGGAACTTGCCTGAAGACGATCTGTTCCTAAAAGCATTTTACAGCACACTAAAAATCTGGGTACATGGCCAACCTGACTTAAGCTGATGTTAAGGATGAAGTCTTCTCATGGAATGAATGCTTTGAATTTGGGCTTACTTGGCCCAAGTTTTGATTGACTTATAATTTCTTGCATCTCATTTGGTGATATCTGTAGCTCTGACCTTCAAAAAATACATCTTTAAATAATCCTGAACTCATCTAGTCTGTAATTCCAAGGGTTAATGTGAAAACACACACATTCAACCAATGGAGCAGATTACTTGGAGCAAGGGAACACAAAAGCGTGATTGCTGCAGAAAAAAATTACAAATCTGAAGTGAATTTAAATTTTAAATTCTAAAATTAATTTTCTTCATCCTTTTTCTTGACTCTTCTTTTTTCCCCCATTGAAGCTGCTCTTGTATACATGCATACAGATAGCAAATTTCAGTGTCCTGCAGGAATGGCAGCAGAAGCTCAATTTATTTTCACATCCAAGGATAGGTATGACAGAAAAAAAACCCTGCATGTTAACATAGTATTCCTGGCCAATAACAGTCGACTAAACGTTGGCATAAAACAAATTACAAAGAGCTTTATAAATGTGCATAAAATGTTGTAAAAAAAATTTCAGTAGCAGAGGAAATAACCCACCAACACACATAACCAGAAGAAGGCTACTGTATTTGGTCTCATTTTTATGGTGAACTTTTCACTGAATTGCAGTAAAGAGTCTGTAATGTGGCAAAGTGAGGGGTTTTTGCAACTGTAAATAGAAAAGTAGTTATCCTAAATACTTGCAAACAAGGCCACCACTGCTGTGAGGTTTCCCTGAACACAGTGTTTGGTGGCAGGTTTAGTGTGTCACTGCTTCTGCTCGCAGCCTCTGTGTCACCGCTTACTCTCTCTTTCTGACCGCAGCCCACCAAGACATCCTCGCAGGTTACAGCCATACAGACATTTCTTTCCCATTCCTCCTCCAACCCCACCACCTCATTCCTACTGTCTGTGGCCTCCTCAGTCATGTCATGACAACTCTTTGTGGGGTAGCTTATCAGGGTTATTTTTAAGATTGTGTACTCAGCTCTGCAGCCAATGCGTGGGCTACATTCACATCATCAGTCCAGCTTTTCCATTTTCCCCTCTATGTTGCTTAGTCTCGTGTAATCTAAAATTCAAGTTTTTAAACTTCAGCCATTATGGCCAACACTAAACCACACTCAACAACCTCTTAATATCTACAAAGTTCTTTCAAGTAAATCCAGCATTTCTTGAGAAGTTAAATCTGGTTGTTTTGTGATGATTTGGAACTGAAAATAGACAGCCTGGGTAACTGGAACTTAAAAATGCAAAATCAACAGCAAATCCAGTTTAGTTCTTGGCATCATACCGTGTTTGTCTCAGCAGTAATAACAGTTATTATGTTTTAAAATAAATATCTAGCAAACAAACAGCTCAGATGTATTTCAAAAAGCAAAAGTCGGTGCATTTTTTTCCACTTGTTTGACAAAGAGATGCATTTACACACTCTTTACTAAATCAGAGAGTGATTTTAACAGGAGGATTGCCTGAGATGGATAACTGGGTCAAGTTACTCATTGGAAGAAGTCACCGAACAAAATGTGTCACCAACAAAATGAGCAATCCACTGCCTTTCCCCTTTGAGCTTCATGCAAATATGCTCTGGAAACTCAGTATGTCTCATTTTCTAGGGCTCAACACAGTACCAGGCCTCCAGGGATGTACTTTCACTAACACCTTAAGCAGTCACTGCTGCTGAAAAAACCCCCCACAGTCTTTCCTTCCACTCCCATACCTCACTCCTTCCTGCCCCCTTGCCACTCATCTGTAAAGCTGACCTTGGTAAAAGCTAAACAGTGGTTTTGTTGGTTTGGCTTTGATGCCTGGTGCAGTTCATCATCTGGCTGTGCAAATGCCGATGCTGGCACGAGGAGGAGGTGGTGGGGAAGGAAAAAACAAGAGACAGGTGAGACTGCAGCAGGGTTAGCTCTGGGTGCAGCTAGAAGATGCAGCCAAGCCAATTTAATAGCTTGCTGCTGCCAAAAAACATCAGTCCTACGCCCTCCTTCCCCACTCCTCTACACCTGTCTGCAGCTGTGGAGCCAGGTCCTTCTTTCTAGTGCAGCCCTAAAGCCCAAGTGACCTTCCAGTGAGTCAGCTCAGCTCATGGGACAACTGTTGTGTTTTAACTGCATGGGAGCTGGAACTGCCCACAGGAGGATTAGAGGAATAGCAGAGCCACAGCAAGAGAAGTGTAAGTAGAGAGGCAGGTTGAGGGGGTGGACAGAAGAACCACCCCTTTTCAGCAGCAATGACCTGTTAGTTTGGCTCAACTGGATCTTGTAACTTCACCCTTGCACTGTTTTGGGCACAAGTGCTGGCTTATGTCAGCTAAAAGTGTTGTGAAACAACATCCTATGTCTCGTTTCAGCCATGCAGGTAAGCAAGACTTCGATGAGCAATTCACACACCTACAGTAAAGAATATGCTGATATACATTTTGTATTAAAGCCTTATCTCAGGAGCCACATATAATTTCATGGGAAGCTCAACAAATGGCCTTCAGAGAGGTTCACTGATCTGCATTTCAAAAATGTGGACCATTATGCCAGCAGTAGTTCTCTCCTCAATGATCGCTTTAAGCACTTGTTATTGATTTAAATTTTGAACTAGTTTGTTTTGATTCAAAACATCATTACACCTACAACTTAATTTGTGTTGCCTTACTGTCCAAGCCTTCACATATATTACTTCACCAGCTTGCCAGAGGTCCAAAGCTGTGGTTCCCTGTGCAGACGCTGCTGCCTGCAGGAACTCCCAGCATTCCCGTTCTGTTTGTCCTGACCGCGTGCTGCTGCATCCTGTCCTTTCAGCTTTGCCACTTTGTGGGGCTACACTGCAAAGTGGATAACCAAATTCAGGCACAATAAAAATATTCCAGCTGCCCCCTTTTATTTTTGGGGGAGGCAGTGCCTCAGGCTGTAGCTTCAGCAGTAATACTGGCTTGTTGTATAGGCAAACATGGTCATTTCCCCCCTGCGCGCACACAGGTAATACCTGCTCACATTTCACATATCGCATCCTTTCCCTTGCAGCAGTGTGCGTGACTGTGCTGGGAACGGGAATAAAGGACCTATCAAGCTGTAGCAGAGTCTGGGAAAGAAAAAAGAACCAAAGGCACTTAGTTCCCTTCTCTGGTTCACAGCAGATAACGCAGATAGTGTGATATGCTGATATGACTGAGGCCGTGGTTAAACAGATACATGTGTAGGCATTTTGCTTACAGAGATCCCCACTGTTCCAGGGGCATATACCCATCCTTGAGCTTCTTCCTGCATTGTGCCAGAAAAAAGGCAATTTTATTTCTATATAACAGTCTGTAATAGCAGATAGCCCTAAGAAACAGAAATTCTCTATCCACCTTGTTATTTGTGCAGATATTTTGTATTTTTAAACAAGCTGAACAGACAGAACAAGCTGACAACAGTCCCAGAACTCACACAAATAGTCACAAAAAAATCAATGGCATCTGAATCTGTAGTGACCTTCTTAAGAATATCATCCAGCATGGAAAAGAAAAGCTACTGAGCAAGAGTGAAGCACCCTCTGCACTATGAACAGGCACAACAGGCTGTCCTGGCTGCCCCAGGCATTATTGGCTTTGGCAGAGCAGACCATGCTGTATCTGAACCAGTTAAACTGGCTCCAGAAGAACCGCTGGAGCCCAAAGGCAGGTAGTTGTTCATCTAACTGCGACAGATATAGAAGCTGCAAATAGTCTCAGAGTTTTTTTCCCATTACTGTTTTCATTTTTGATTGCCAGGGTCACTGGGCTGACAAGTATGACCGGAAAGTATGTAAGCTGTGGAGACAGTGATTCTGCTATGTCCAAATATTCATGGCTTGGCTTCGCGGACGAAGATTTGGGAAGGGCTTTAAACGTGAGTACACCCTTCAAGCCTGCACGGTGGATTTTTTAGGTGAGGCTCAGCGTGTGTCCAAATATTACACCCCTGTGAAATCTGCACCCTGGCAGGTTCTGCATAGCATTGATCTGTCCACAGTATGACAGTCGGCATGTTCTGATGATGAGTTGGCCAGCAGTGTTTTGACAGTGCATGTTAGGTGAAGGGATTGCAGTTATCTTATAAAGGCTGCTGGCTACGTTGTGTCTGTGATAGTTTTCCTGATGATGAAACAGGGTTCCTAGTCTGGCAGGGAAGAGGTGGGGCATATAATTAACCAACCAAGTAGCTGGGAGCAAGTTCTGGGGTATTTGTTTAATGGCTTCTTGGGTGGACTGTACTTGTTTGGGAGAGACAACTTCTGCTCTTTATTAAACAAACAGTAAGGGTAATTTACATGTCAACGCTGTTAACTATTTCAGCAGTAGGGAGGAGATAAAGTCACAGATCTGCTTAATTAACTGTGAGCAATGTCTCATTTTGGTGCCACAGTTAAATGGTATTTGGGAGATACCACAATTTCTGTACCTCCCAAGAAAGAAGTTAGTGGAACTCAGAAGTTATTCAAGCCAAATCAAGATGCCCAGGCAAGCAAAGTAGCAACACAACCTACTGCCTTTTCAGGACCCATGTGAATAGGGCTCATTTCGTGAGTGATACTTAACTGAGAGTGGTCAACTTCCCTCTGGACTCCCTCACTGTCCAAACAGCTTTACTTTGATAAACATTCCAAAACGTTCAGTACCTTTGTGTAAATGAAGTTACACAAGATGGGGTCAGAGGATCCAGCAGCTCACAGCTCACCACTGCTGCTCACCTAGACTCCCTGCTCTTCTCCCAGCAGTGTGATTACTCTGTTTACCTGCTGCTGTCCTCACAGGTTGTCAGATCCTTTTCCTGAGCCCGTTCAAATCACTAACCTAGGAGAAAAGGGATACAGAAAAAACTACAACAACAAAAAAAGGAGGTGTCTAGTCTTTTACTAGGCAAGTGATCTGAACAATGAGCATAAGAGCATACGACATATATCAGAAATTATTTGAAGGTAGGGGCAGAACACACGGCGGACAGCAATGGAAGTGGGGAGTTAGTTTTCAATAATTATCTTTCTATTATGCAGAGGCCATTAAGCTTCAAGATTTCTCCCCTTTCCTTTATATCACATGCCCCAAACTAGTCCAGTTTTGCCTACAGTGCAATAATACAGGGTTTATTTTATTACTTGTTGCCAAGTGAACTCTTAACACGGTCTGAATTTCTGATAATGGCAAAGCTAACTTCATTAGCATGTTCATGGGGTTAGATAATTAGGTTGAAGCTAGCTAACATGTTCTGAAAAATTCATCTTTTATCCAAGTCTAGACAAGAGGTTCCACAGACTCATATACTGATTTTACCAATAAACAGGTGATAATCCACTGAATCATGTGTTTTGCATTTTCGGTTACAGCCAACGAGAAAGATGGTAATAGGAAGAGATCGGTGATGGTTGGAAAAGCAATTTGAAAATTCAAAAGAAATTTATGTCATCAATATGAAAAGATTTTGAGGAACTTGCAAATATTTAATGTAGCCACTGTGGAAGAGTAGTTTAGGATCCTAAATGATACAGATTCACAGAACTATGTGGATCTTACAGAAACGTAGGCATTAAGTATTTCTCTGCTTCTGCCACTGACTGTTGCTCCCACACCACCGTAGCCCACTGAGGCAGGTGGGACATTTGATCAAGTAACACAAATGCAGGTCTTGAAAGGTACTCCATTTGTTCACTGAAATGCCTCCCAAGAATGGGGGTGTATTTTCTAACCACTTTGTATAACAAAAAGACAACCTTGCAATCAAGACAAAGTCATCTCTATTGTTGGTCAGCAGGTCACAGTGGTGCATTGCTTACATAAATGGGTTTATGTCAAAGTACTTTAAGATGATCAAACGTCATTTCTTCCATCGCTAGCTAGCCAGAAAACTGCTCCACTTTTTCAGTTAAGCTACCTACTGACCAGTGGTTTCTTTGCCTCCAGTCTTGTCTCCCAAAACAGTCTTCACGTGTTGCCAAAAGGAGGCAAAATAAAAGAGTTCAAGGCTGATACAACCTTTAGATAACACTCAGTTCAGCTTTGGGAATTTTTCCAACTCCTGTTTGTTCTTTAAAAATATTGTTCACATTTTCAGTGCTTCTGTCATCTTTCTTTGTTTAACTCCTGTTTACTCGTACCTCCACTTTCTTGCCTGTCCCAACTGGGGTGTCCCAGTTCTCTGAGTGAAACAGCACATACTTTATGTTCTCCTTGTTCCAAGTCTTTGCACATAGAAGTATATAGCAAAACATGCGCAGGCTCCCGGGCAGGCTCCACACAGGCAAAGCTCTTCAAATCCTACTGCCGGTGTTACGGCAGGGGCCCCTTGCACCTCTAGCTGGTTCTCTGCACTCAGCAGAGCCTCATCAAAGCAGTGCCTCCAGGGCCTTCCCCTCATTTCCCTAATACCTGCATCTTCTGCTTGCAAAGGCACCTCCTGAAAGAACTGCTTCTTGCCCTACAGCCTTGCCTTTCAATAGCTCTGTTCCACAGCTGCCTTGCCCAAACCGGTGAGCCTAGGCTCTGGCACCATCAGGCCTCCAGCACACACGGAGGCAGCAGCATGGCTTACCCTGAGCCAGGAGAAGGAAGAACACAGAGGTGGAGGAGACAGTTTCTTCCCAGTCCATTAGCACTGCTGCAAGCACAGAAGGCTGCTCAGCCCCAACTGCAACCCTTCTTCCCATTCATCTCCTTTCCAGCCATCCTGAGGTGGCTGGTAGAAAGGTCAAACTCTTTGCAAAACTGCCAGAAAGCAGGAGATTTTTGGGTAGGCAGTAGGGAGTTTGAGAATGAGAGAAAGAAAATGAGAAGGGAGAAGAGAAAGGCTGGACAGAATATTCAAGGCCTTCCTGCATCCTTGGTGGGGGATCCACTCCTTCTCATCCTGTCCTATGTAAGCCCGTGCTAGCATCACAGGTGGAGTAAGACAGAGCTTTGCATTTACCATTTTAACATCACATTTGATGTTTGTCACCATTTTCTCTGAGTCCAGCCACTTGAAAGCAAAGGCTTTTTCCATGAGCCATGTTATACCCCCATTCCAACTTAACTATGCTGTCTACTGCCATACTCTCTCCAGTCAGCTGGCTTTCTCTCTTCCCTTTTCCCACTTCAATTTTCTCCACTCCCAGGATATGCATATTATTTTCTCTCCCTCTTTAGAGCGTCTTCAAATATTGGGCAGACCTCCCTGGGGAGGTGATATCTTCACCCAACAGAAGTGCAAGACTGAAATACACATAAGATCAGTGTCCTGCTGGGGATATGCAGTGCTATCCTTTGTGAGATAGTGGCAGGGCACTTAAAAGCTGTCTATGAGATTCTATAACTTTGTCATAATCCTTTTCCTCTTTTTGGCTGAAGAATACCCTCTAAGAAAGGCCACAGTCAGTATCACAAAACCAAAATGGGAATATTACTTTCAGTTACTACAGAGTTTTCACTGAGCTAGCAAAATAGTAATTCTGTGCTAGGAAAGTCAAATGGAAATCATCCACCTGGAAAAGAAAATTGGTTCTGAAAACTCAAGAAAAATACTCCTTCATTTTAATGTAAAATCCTATCCACTGAACACATCTTTGGTACAAACTCATTAAATTTAAGGGAGTCAGACCCCTATGTTTCTTCACAGGTTGAAGGAGAGATGCTACTACAAGATTTGAGACTATAAAGGTGAATGTCAGGAAATGTATTAGCAATTAATCTTCCTCCTCTCACATTACAATCTACCCCAGTTCTTCTGTGTCAGCTATCTTTGTGATGCTCACAACAAACTTCTCCCTTGGTTATATTTGTAAGTTTCTGCAGAAAGTTAACAAAATGTCAGGCTTTTCCTGAGAACACTCTTAACAGTTAATTACTCATGATAAGTACTATAAGGTTGAAGTGTTTGCTTTATTAGGCTCTACAAAGATACATTTTAAATGTCACAGGATAAGCTAGTTTCAATGAGAAGTTAGTTGTTTGGTTTGGGGTTTTTTTTAAACAATTCTACAGTTTGGATGCTGTGGTGTGCAATCAGGCAGAGAGGTTTAGGCTGGCGAACATGAAAAACCTGAGCAGACTATTCCCATTTCCCCTATAAATCTATTTTTAACGCAAAGAACTATGGATGTAATTCTTGTTAGAAATAACGGATATTAACTTAAAAAATGAACAGCATATGCCCCTATTTTTTCAGCCCTATGTGCAGTATTTTTCATCCTGTGACTGCCATTAGCATTGCTAGAAATTACAAAATTTCTTGCGTCCAGCAGGAAGTTATCCTTGCAGGGCAACACCTTGTTACTCTTATTCTGAGAGTCACCAGTCCCATCCTACATGACATCAGTCACATGGATTTCAAATGTGTGAGTAAGACAAGCTTAGCTCTCTATTAAAGACAAAAAAACCCACAGCAAAATTGTCAACCCTGTTATAGTTCAGAAGGTATTCCCAAGTCTAAGCCCATTGATATTCTAAGCAGCTCATAGTCTACAATGATTTTGCCTGTAATAGCTATCAGACAAACTTTAACCATTTTTTAGCATAAGGAGAATTGTGCCTGCTTTCCTAAATTAATCAAGACTCATGCACAACCTCATCAGATGTTATTCCTGTTTACAACTGCAGCAACTGAACTTGAAAGACCAAATGATTTGCCCACAATTATTCATTAAATCAGTGGCAGAGCTGTGTAACACCTTCCTGGGTCCCAAAAACATATCCTAATTACAAATCATGATGACCTACCTATGTCCATTATATATTAATGATATAACCATGCAGAAGTGACTTCAATCTGACTGAGAAAGAAACAGAAGCCAGCCTTTCTCCAGGGAGTTTTCAAATCACAGAAGCTTCCTGGTCAAACTCTTAATCCCTCATATTTCGAAATGCTGTATGTTGCTGCACTAAATCAAGATAAAATTAACACCAACAGCATTTCTAATGCAACATAAATACGGTGAACACAAACCTTAATCTGTCACCAGGCTATAAACCGGTGCAATGAAAACAGATCAGAGCAAAGAACTCGCCATGCATCAGTACCGCTGATAGGGGTTTACCCTGAAGTATCTATGTAGACTTGCATTTGCAATGCCCCTGCTAGATGTATCTCCAGGGCAATTAGAAGCAAAAGGCTTTTAATTTTTGGCCACTTCAGTGCTTTCTAAAAGGACAAGCCAATTGCTTCTTCCGCCACTCATTGCCTACTATAAAACCATAGACTACATGAAAAAATAACAGAGCACAAGGCAAGAAGTATGTATCTGAAAAATGGGTAGGACTACTAGCACCCAAGGAGTGCTGGATGCTGTTTCTTCGCACTGTGACCTGCAGTCTCCTATGCCATTCCCTAGAGAGGCAGCTCCTTGTTAGAACTGAATAGTCATATTAAATCCCCCTGAAAACCTCCTCTCAGCAGATGGGGTTGGTGATGGCATCTCCATGCTGCTTCTTCACCAGCTTCAGAAGCAATCACTGTCGAATACTGTAAGTTGACCCTTCTCATAGCCCCTCTACAAATGTTAGGGAGTAGTTAAAAGAAAAAGCAGCACTCAGTTGGAAGACTGTATTGAGAGATAAAATTAAATTTGATGTCTTTGTAGAACTTTGCAAATCCTTTGCAAAATGATGAATACTAAAACTCATCTGTTCGTGCAACAGAGACCAGAAGCTAATAGGCAGTAAGGACAGGGGACATTTTAAGACATTTTTTTCCCCAGTGAAAAGCATGCATTTGTATTTTTGCTCTTCAGTTGAGTTGCAAAACCTTTGTTCTGATATTCTGAGAGTGCCAGAGGTAATCAGGTGTGTTAAATTTATTTTCTTTCTGCTTTTTTTGATTTGTTATACCTCTGTCAGGTATTTGGCTTCCTCTCTAAAAATTTTCTGATCTTTGTTGTCTATCATTCAGAAATCTCTGCGTAATAGTTCTCCTCTTGAATTCCTTCTATTTCTGCTACACTTTACAGTATAATAAAGCAAGGTTTGCAGGAAGAGGTAATGTCTTTTATTAGAACAAGTGTTAAAGATGGGAATAAACACCCAAGCTTTCAAATATAAAAGATGGGACTCCTTTTTGATATAGGCAGTATTTAAACTGAGCAAAGGCTCCCAGGTAAGTATCAATGAGCTAAAGAAGAAATTAAAATATGTTTATTTATTGAGAAGACTTGAATTACATTTTATTTGAGAAACCTTGTATTTAAGCAAGTCTTCACAAAAGCATTGAGTAGTGTGAACTTTACCAACACTTTTTGTTAAAGGCTTAATCCACACCCACATCAAAACAAAGAGAGAAGGCTGAGCTCTTTACATATGAGAAGGTGACTTTTCACACATAACCTTAACAGTAAACCTTTTGCTTTTTTCAGGGAAATACAAAGCTGCAAGATAATAAAGTTTCCTTAATTTACATATCTTCCAAGAAGTGGAAATTACAAAACTACAGACAACAAACATTGGCTAATCAGTCTGGGGAAAAAGGTGCAAAGGGAAAACCCAGAAGCAGGCTTGTTTAAAAGCAACAACAGGCAAAAAGGACCTTGAGCTCTGAATGTTTGTTTGTTTTGCTAATCTAACTAATATTCTAGTGACCAAAAAAAAAAAAAAAAAGAAAAATCCTTGAGTGAATGATTCTGAATTTGTACTAGTGTGAATTGAATAGCTTCTTCTTAAAAGAATCCAGTACTTGGTTTGTATTTAGACAAGTCTTCCTGCAGACCTGTTTTCTCAAACAAGTCTTTCTATGGGAAAAACAACCGTTGATTTTGTAGTCATCGTGTGAGTAACTTCTATGAAAGTCAGCAGGGCCTTGCCTACTGTGAGACTTTCTTAACCTGTAACTCTTAATCCCTGTAGCTGTCAGCTGTAGAGCCTGAGGAAGCGGTCATACAGACAGTATTCAAATGTAGTTGTGTTTTTCCCACAGTGCTGTTGAAGGAAACCCTTTTGTTAGGAAAGCCTGAGAGACATTACTGTCCTGAAATGGAAACAAATAGAGTGAAGAAGGGTCTCCTAACCCGATAAACACTTTGCAAGTGCAATGTGTCCCCAGAGCTGAAACTACATGCCACCACCGATTTTTAAATCTCTTTCACATATACAGGTTAGAAGTGGTAAGAATTTGTGGGAAAGTTTTTCTTCAGTGTAGACCACGGCTTAATGTTTATTCATGTGCTGTAGTAAGCAAATGAGAAACTAAGCACTTTGTAAATGGTGCATCTTTTTGACTACTTGATCCACTCTACTGACAGAACAGTTTGGCATAATTGCTGGCATACATAATATTTTCAAATGACAATTCTCCAAACAAGCCAGGGCCTGAGCTAACAGCAGTGAAAGGTGAAGAGAAGCTGCCTGTGTATTCAGCTGACTTCTAGATTATTAAACTCTACAGACAATTAAGATTTATACTTGATATTGTTCACAACATAAATGCCTTCAGTACTTCCAGTTCCACAGCATATACTGGTATCTAACTTCAGCTTTTGCTTTAGATGGGAGAAGCCAATTTCTCTGCTATACCCTTTCCCTGCCATTTGATCACAACTGCTTTGAAACGGGCCCCAAATGTTTTCAGTGCTGCCTCTACATGTCGTTTTGATTTAACACTGGTAGTACCACTTAGCTTTTGCTGTTGCTTTTGAGTCATGTCAGGCAGTTCATAGTCAAGTAGCTTCAGCTTCATGCTGCTGTGTATCTTGGCTTGCAAGATAGGCAGGAGTATAGATATGGTTGCCTTGCTAATGAGAAAAATCCTTCATCAAGAGTGACTGGCAGAAAATGATGAACAGCACTTTAAAGAAATCCAAGAAACAACAAAGTATGGCCAGTAACAAAGGTCTAGGGCTTTCAGTAACATTTCAGTATTACACTGATGCCATGATATTGCCATAGGATTAAGATGGAGAGCCCAAATATTCAAACATGCCTATTTTGTTTTGGGATCTCAGTGTCTGGCTATCAAATTCCCAACAATTAGCTGCCACCCCAATTAAAGAGCACCTTTTGTAGAAGCAGTCAGGCAAGCCAAGGTACAGTGACAGCAAGGAGACTGATGGGAAGTGGGATCACAGAGCAGGGTAGCTGGTCAATATACATTTAGCATCTGCAAATAAGCCAGCTCAGAAGAAAAAACTACAGCTGAGTTTCAGCTGTGAGCAGCCTGTAGTGGCATGAGCAACAATGTGGAGTTGGTCAGAGTGCCCACAGGGAAGACTGGCAGAGACGCAGAAGAAAGATACCTGTCTGTAAAAAGGATCCTGCACAGCACAAACTACAAGCTGTTCTAATGTATTTGTTTATACCTGGTTTCAGAATAAAAGCTCAATATTGAAAGTACTTTTCCCATTGACCAAAAGAAGCACTTCTCAGTTTTGTCCTACATCTTCCAAAGGTGTAATGCCTACAAAACTTGCCAACACTGCTGCACAAAACAGGTTCTGAAACCTTAATTCTTTTTCCATAGTAGGAGAACATCCAGCTTTCCTGTCCTGTACTGCTGCCTGGAACAAGAAAATCTTGTAACTGGTAACACTGTAATACCATACGTAAGGCAATTTTGAGTCCTTTGGCCTAGATTACTTAGGTCAGCCAGATCGTTACTGTCAGTGCTGTCTGCTTCACCTGGTCTAACTGTATCTTGTGTTACTGAGATGCTCCCTTCTGCTACCTATTAGGGAGCCTGTGATAGCCTCATGCTCTGGTTGATAGTGTCACAGATTGTCTTCCCTTCAATTCCTTGGCATATACAGCTATGTTTTTCTTTCCAGAACTAAGTTTCTGACAAAGAACTGCAATTAACCTGTTAACTCTCAGAAAAATCTGTGAGCAGTCTTCCACTCCAGAGATTTATCTTTTTTTACTCATGCCATATTTTCAAGGCTCTCTTCATAAGGAAACATTCATTTAGAAACATTCTAAAATCTCTTTTATCTTCCAGGCCTCACAAATGGAAGAGGAGAGGCAGCCACAGGGTTTGGTAAGCTACAGAATGTTAGCCTCTACTTCCAGCTGATACTTCACCTTCCTACTCTGACCACTGGTAAAGGTAATGACTGTGATGATAGTTATAATGATTTTGCTGTCGGACCAAAAAAGCTTCCAAAGCAGCTCATTCAGATTGCAGACCAATATAATCTAATCAATAATATATAAGAAAGATACCTATATGGCTGAAAGAATACTAGGCCTGACGGCTTTCTAGATATGTGTTCCACACTGTAGTTTTTCTTTCCCAAATTAGAGTTCAAGATCATGCTAAGTAGCTGTTTCTCTAACACAGTAAACATGCCACTGTTGGAGACACCTTGTCTTCCGGAAAGGCAGTACCAGCACCTCTATATACTACTCATAGTGTTAACTATAGATCCGTTATCTAGGTGACTCTTACGATTATGAGTACAACAGAGGAATCAATTTGATGCATATGGGGTGATCATACTCCAGATGAGCAGCTACTTGCTAGAATTTTGATACCCCCCACTTCAACAATAATATATCTCTCCCTTCCTTGTGGTTACTAAGCTAAAGGCACAATGATGGAATTCTGGTTGTAGTCTGAACCACTGTCCTCACGTCAGCTGTGATTATTTTGTGACAAAGCCCATTACAGGGAAGGTGAAGGATAGGCATGTCACATTAATACGCAAGAGATTTTTCCTTTATCATTGAGAGTGTCAGAAAGCTGAGGAGTTCCTGAACTTCTTAAGAATTACTAATGAAACTTATCTTTATTCTTTGTCCTAATGTAAACAAAATCATTATGATCACAGTGTCTCTGCACGTATCTTTCTCCCAGCCTCAATACCTTTTGCATCCATGGGCCAACTGCAGCTAGATTTGAGAAAGCATAGAGGTCTCAAGGCAATTATATTTTATGCAGAAAGGGAATGCGCAATGGACAAAGACCCTGAAAATATCTCTGGATGTATGCCTATGAGGTATGTATCGGGGAAAGGCTGAAGCACAAAATTATTAAACATGTTGGAATCCACTGGGTCATCCTTTGTGGCTATTGTCCTGAGACTTCGCCTCAGCTGTGAGAAAAACGAGTCAGATCTTGCACATTCTTGGATGCTAAGTCAATCAACAACAAGATGCAAACCGACAGAAAAACTAATGCCTGCATTCAGCTAAATACATCCCCAGACCAGCCCATCTCAATCCAGCACTTGGCCTGAATAACATAGTCATTATTTTCCTGGGTTTTGACCTTGAATAGTCAGGTTTATCTTACCGGGTTCCCTTTGGCCTTGGCACACCAGCTTTCTGAATTAATTTCCAAATCCAGCATGGGATGACTCTGTTTGTACTGGCCCATCATACCCTGACTTATCATCTGAATAGGGCAACATTGGTGAACTATTTAGAATGCTCTAGTACACTGCTGCAAGGGTCACCTGAATTTCCAGCTTGTTTTGAATGGGATGGCAGACTAGCTCAGAGGAATAACAAGCAGATATCACTGTCTGTTCGCTTATTCTTACTGGGTTTATCCTAAGCATTTGTGACCGGCCACCACTGCTCCAAAATGGAAGTTAGGCTACATAGAATCACAGAATCATCTGGTTGGAAGAGACCTTTAAGATCATCAAGTCCAACCATTCACCCTGCACTGCCAGGGTCCCTAAACCATGTCCCTCAGCACCACATCCACACATCTTTTAAACACCTCCAAGGATGGGGACTCCACCACCTCCCTGGGCAGCCTGTTCCAATGCTTCACAACCCTCTCTGTAAAGACGTTCTTCCTGATACCTAGCCTAGATGATTAGTCTGTCTCCATGTGAGAGGTTTTTCTGTACAGGTATTCTAACTACATTCTAGATTACTTTCTAGGTCTTCATCAGCCTCTGATTTTAGCATCACTGCCCCGAGTTTCTGTCACAAGCCATACCTGTTGCTTTTCACAGCTTCTATATTGAGATATCCTTCTGTTTTCTGTTTACTATTCAAAAAACCATAATTCAAATACTGAAATTATGCACTGTGGAATTACCTAGTGTTTTTATAATGTGAGATAATATTTTTAGCTTTAAGCAAAAACATTTGCTCAAATCATGTTGTAAGTGTAGATTGTGCAAGGTCACATTTTCCTTACTAAACAAGCAATCTGAAATACATAATTGATATATGCTAGGAAAAAAATAGTGTCACTGTATATAATGGTGGAGATAAAGAGAGAAGCACCTTTTCACAATGTCACTGTTTTTAAATGACCTAGCCTTTGAGCTAATATTTGTTGGTAGTGAAAAGTGATTATGAGTTTCCATTAATATCTCTCTTCTTTTTAAAATCTAGTTTATATGAGCAAGCTTTTAATCAGACAAAGCTGACAAAACATGGACAAAGCACGGACACCACTGCAGGCCTGCATGGGAAAAGTGAAAAGCATAGCTATTCCAGAATGGTTTTAATGGTGTAAGCCTGGAATGATTCCCCACTGTGACATTTTTATTCCACAAAATCGTTGATTTATTTTGGAAGACGTACACATATGCACAATTACCCCAAATAGCTATTCTGGCCAGCAACGCGAGCGGGCAAGCATGGAGCATGATTTTCAGAGTCAGATGCAGTTTTATTGTTGTCTGGGTCAATTCCCACTTTGTGGGAAGACTGTGGTTTAAATCTCTCAAATCTCAACAAAAAAGCTCAGGTCTGTAGCTAGAGCAGTATGAAGTGTTTTATTTTGTGTTAGCAGCATTTTATTTCAGCTTATTTAAAAGCGTAAAACCCCGTCTTAAAACCTATTCGTTTTAAATGCAGATTAAAACCAAGAGAAAATAAAATGGAAAAATGTTCATAGATTTTCCTCTTCATATTTTAACTAGCTAAAGAACTAACTGTACTTTGATAAATTTCAGTTAACAGTTTATACTGTGGTTGTGTTTATGCATGTATGAAACAGTAAGGAGTTTCAAGGTAACTTAATCTTTCCGACAATTGTTAAAGCAGTTCTGTGAACAGCCCTAGAGCCTAGAACAATTTTTAGCTGGGAAGCCACAAAACCACAAGAACTCCTGGAATTCAAGATGTCTCTGGCCTGCTTCCAGGGGGTCACAGAACGATAAGGAAGAAATACCAGCAAATGGAAGTTTGCTAGCCAGAGAGCTGCATAGTCATAGGAAATGTTTGGTGAGTCTGCAAATAGGGCGGCTGATCTAAACTGTTCTCAGCAGTTAAAGAGCAGTCATCTGTGTCTGTACAAAGTCCGTGTACAGAAGTATCTAGAGAAGTTTGCAAAGTCACTGTTGTGCCTTGAATCCTATCAGTATCAAGGAAAATAGCAATATTGGTAAAGAGCTTGTCACTACTACAGTTATCAGTTCTAGCTGGGACATAACAAAATGTTTCAGTGTCACTGCTTGTTCGGGAAAATGAACATGCTAGACTTTAACCTACAGGGTTTATTCTTTATAACTTGTAACACCATGTAGGCAACAAGTTTTAAAAGCCACATGATTAAGTCAAGAGTGAAGGGATAAAACAAACATAAAAAAACCTGTTAGAGACAACCTGTATGTCCATGTTGTTCCGTATTTATATTCTTCTCAGAGGCCACGGCTGTATTTACACCAGAATTTCTGTGATTAACAAACAAGTTTCATCTCTTTCATAAATATGTACATATATTTGTCTTAACTGGTTTTGTAAAAATGAGACAAACAGAAGTAGCAGTAGATGCAAATGCAACAGCTAGGTATAAACTTCTCTGTAGTTGGGTACATATTCAAAGGTACTAAGCTTTAACTTTAAAATGCATTTTTTCCATTACCCATGGCACATAACCAAACCTCAGCAGTAAGGTTAAGCCTCTGACAGCCAAACAGATATCCCAATATTTTTAGATGCACAAATGAATTAAAAAAAAATCTCAACAAGCTCCTATAAACAAGCTAAAAAAAAAAAAAAGAGAGAGCTATCAGAAGAGTGAAGGTGGATTTTGCATGGGATGAACCACTTAGAAAGGCTAAGAATGAAAAGCATATTAACCCTAATGTAGGTGAGAACTGTCTCCTATTCAGCAAATCATTTTAAAAGCCTGTATGAGATTTACTGGAAGCTAATGAGATTTAAGCTGCTTAACTTTATACTCAGATTCATATTGTTTTCTGACTTGGCATCTTTGATAACGAGGGAGTTTGTTTAAAAGAAGAGAGAAACATTCAATTTCATGGATGCAAATCCTGTCTGCACCTTACCTTTCAGTGAATCGCATAAATTGCAGAATAATCCGAACCTTATTTGTGCATTTATTGAAAGTGAGCTATGGTATCAGAAACAGACATCTAGAGACAGAAATAGCTGTCCAGTCATTTAGCTCTGTCTTGCAGAACTCGTATATATGTACATAGATAACTATTTTCATACTGGTAAACATTCTTTGAAACGGCCTGTCTGCAGGGTAAGAAGAGACGGTCCTGTTAATACCTTGGCACTTCTGTTTCCAACCAATTAAAAAAGCCACTAGACTTTGTTTCCAGTTTCATGCAACCACAGAAATATAATAACAATTACTAATAATGTATTATACTAAAATCTCTCGTGCAGCCACCTTGTGGTATTTCAGTCTCTTCAGAACTTAGACACTGTTTTAAGAAAATTTCTAGCTATTTTGGTTATAAAGAAAATTACCATAACAAGAAACAGTCCTCTGTATTTTCAATTGTTTCCAGACTTGACAATCTATTTCTTTTTATGTAATAAACACCTCAGATCTTTATTTTATGGCAGGCATATTGTAGTTGTTAAGCAATTATGTAAAAATTAACATTAATAAAGGGTGCTGATAACTGGGAAGAGTAATGCGTGTACTCTCTGGGAAGAGAATGGTGTGTACTACTGCCTCGAGCCACTCTAGGCTGAATATGGGCTCTAAATCTCAGAAATGACACTACCAGTGTTAGTATTTTTACAAGTTTTGTTATCCATAGGTTATCTGGATAGAGTTGGAAGCCACTAAAAGAAGAGCTAGAAGAAATGTTATTACATCTTGTATAACCTATCAGCCTCCACTCTCCCTATATTTCTTGACATGCAGAGCACTGGAAAAGGTAGTCCCTTTGATGAAAACTCAGAACTTATGTACATGGCATATATATTCAGCTGATAAGCAAAGAAAGATACACTATTCAGAAGGAAAAAATCCCAAACATTTTCGTACCTAGGCTGACAAAATAAGTTTTACAACTGTATGTAACATACGCCTATATCTATGATACACCTAAAAAGTCACTGAAATTGCAGATATTATGTTTGCAAGATAAAGAAGCTCAGTGGAAAAAAATCACTACGAGATGCAGAGTAAGTACCAAAAAAAAAAAAAAAAAAGACAGAAAAAATGTAGTTAAAAAAAGAGTGGATTTCAGTTCTGGGACTACATGACAATAGCAGCCTGTAGGATGTTAAATTAGATGTTTAACAAACACAGGCTTGATTGGGGGTTTAGCAACAATTTATAGGAGGAGATGTTTATGGTCTGTAATGGCTGTGGCAGCTGCCCCACATAGTTAAATGTGGAAGTCTGTATGGAAAAGGTGGTATGGCTAACCAAAAACTGTGGGGTTTGTGGTCTTCTTAGGACTTGATACAGCAACAGTGGTGCTAAGTAGGGGGCTGGGCAAATGCTCCCCCTTGCATAACCAAAGCACAGGTTATGCTCATACTCTCACTAAAGCAAACTGATTAGGTCCAGAAATAGTTCTGGTTCTCCACTGACAGTACCCAGAGTCTGGATACCTACCACAGGTAATCTGAGCCATTCTGATGGGCTAACTACCTGCTTTCTAGGTGCTGTAAATGCTAAGCTAGGCCTTCATGGCTAAGTGGGGATCCCTAAGTACGTAACAGACTGTTTGGTATGAATTACAAGAAACACTGTTAGGAAGTTTATGTATGCATCTCTTCTGAGTGACACCTGTCTATTGCAAACGCTGGCTTAACAGAAGTGCTCCTTGTCTTATGAATTCCTGTTATTTGTCTCAGTCACTAAAGAAAGCTTTTGATTTCTTCCTGTTAGACAAGACTGACTTCTTGCAAGATAGTTACTTTTATTATGGAATTCCTTAAAGACTGTATTTTTACAGTCATTTGTAAGAGCAACAGTGTACAATAAGGACTGTAGTAGCCCACATTGGTGCAGTTTACAGTTTTCCATTAACCAAGCCTGTTATGAGCTACAATAATATACTTGTCATTTTCTCAAAGGATAATCTGCTCCAAGTGCATGAATAAACTCCATCTCTAGCCATGTTCAAATCTCAATAATTATCACACTTGAAGAATGCGAAATCAAGGAAATTGTCCGTTTTGTTAAGGAGGTCTGGAAGGACTGTCATAAATACAGTAGCAAACAAGCAAATTTTGAAGAAAAATTTTTGACTGATATCCTTGAGGGTGCCACATTTAGTAAGAAGCACTACAACTACTTCCTTTCTCCTAACCAGTAGGCCTTGATTATAAAGAGGAAAGCACTTAGCATTCTCCTAGAGTCCAGTGACATCTCTATCCTAATATCCTCTGATGCTAGAAAAAAACCTTGAATTACACATGTTCATGTATCAAAGTCTTAACTTCCTTAAAACTTAAGCTTTAAGAGGCACTTTCTAGAGACAAGAGGTAATTTCAGAGATACTTACTGGACTTCACTCACAGCAGCAGCTCTGTCATTCCACCCACAACCATAAAAAGTGCTGAGACTCCTGTCTGGATTGCTCCGCCGAAAGTAACGCAAATAAATAGCCACTAGCATTTGGTTTCTGATGAGGTAAACTGCTTATACATAGCAGTCCACCTCTTCTGACACTTCTGGGAACGACACAGATGGTGAGTCAAAGTGCTTTCAAGCCGTAGCTTTATGCTTATGGAGTCCTTGTTTTTCAGACTCTATTTTCCCTTAAGAATAGGTATTTTTAAAATACTTGCATCTCTTCTGCTTTAAAGAGACCATCAGGAAAGCCTGTCAGCAATTTACTGTGAGGATGGGGTCGGGAGGGGAATTAAACAGTTTGTACCAAATTATCACCAGCTATCACACACTTTATGTGCCGTAAGGCTGGGAAAAAAATTTATGTTCCTTTGCCACTCTCAATAGCTTAATGATATGGCCACAGTGATGTAGCTGATGGATAGAAGACCATGATTTGGACTGTGCTTATTAGACTTGCATACACAAGCAATTCAGGATAACAGGAGCAGAATCCTGCTTAGTGTACAGCTACTTGGTATTACCTGTACTATGCTTACAGAAGAGAAAGTTGACAGAGCATTAAAAGCGTATCTGTGTACATTATTCATGTACATTTATCTGTCATCAGATACAGTTAAAATCCTCTCGATAATGACTTTCAATATTGATTAAAATAGTGTGCATGTTTTACTATAACTGGAGACAATCTTTTACATATTCGATAAGCAATACTTGATAACTCACTGGTGAATTACCAGGCAAATCAGTCAAGTTTATTTAAAAGACAGAGCAAAATTTTGGCTACCTTCAAGTTACTTTATAAGCATCAGAGGAATCTTGCTTCTAAACTGTAACTGCCACGGTTCTGTAACTCTATATTGACAAGTTTCCTGTTACATTCACTAAACTGTATTTATTTGGCTGTGCTGAAGGAGACTAATGGTTAAAGTACTCACGTCTCTGTGGCTGAGGGAAAGCATCAGAGCTCAACACTTCACAGATTTCTGGGAAGCTAATAAGATGTGTGGCTGATGCTGCATGCCAAGAAGTGGGCAAATGGCAGCAGAAAATTATTTCAAGTCACTTCAGGATCTTCTGAGTCATATCAGTTTCAGTGTCTGTGTGAGCAAGTCTATGTGGATTCCACATCACACTCAAAACTACCAGAAGGGGTTTTTTGCCTGCCTTTAATATTTTTGTAGCTAATTTACAACATCTGCCTGAAAATAACACCAAAACAAATTTAAAAAGCAGACTCAGACAGTATGTCTGAACATCTCATAGAGCCATAATTCGACAGATCCAAATCCAACGCACCATTAGTGAAAACCAGCATTCTCTTCACAGTCTGTCTGTTACATGGAGAAGCTATCATCAATACAGACAGAACTGCTGTAGTATAAAATTTCTTCCAATTCCTTTTCATTTCCTGACCCAGCAGCTGATGCAGCTGTTCCTCTCATCCACACCTTGCCTATTTAAGGCCCAGTCAGTGGCTCAAGGCATCTCCCTTTAACAAGGTGGGTGGGCAGAGTAGAGGCTGATTTATTTATCAGAGGAAGCACCAAGAGGCATTTTCAGTCAGAGATAGGAGTTCTGGACCTCCATTTTCCTTCCTGTTCTCTTCACTGCTCCATGAAAGGAAAAGAGGCCATGCCTACCAAGCAGTAAATTATAATAACCATGCTCAGCTCAACAGTTCTTACTGATAGATTTGGTTGACAGATGTGGTTAGAAGGCAGAACTAGCATGGAGAGGGATAAGCTTTGGTTTCACAGGTATTTCAAAGCAGCCCTGCAACCCAGCTTTTGCTGCAACCCTTTCAACAAATCCCAGCTTATACAGTTAATGGATGGACAGAACTAGCTCTGAGAGTGTCATTATTATGATGGAGCTTTATGAATTCAGTTCTTTAGGACTTTTTAATTCACCGTGAGTTTGTCTGGTTTTAAACAGTATGTCAAAAATTTATATTTGGACTATAAACCACTTTATGGGATTTAATTATGGGATAATTTCAACAGACCTCCAAAATAGAGTTTTGCTGGTAGACAACAGCAAGTCTGTCAGGGAGAACTAAACACATTCTCAAGCTCAGTGCTACCATTTGTATTGTCAGGGAGCATTCTGCATCCCTAGATCATAAAGACTTAGAATAATGTAGCCTAGGAGTCAGACTGTGGTAAAAAGATTTATTACGTCATCCTACTTACTACAGCAGTGGGCTTTGTTCAGAGTAGAGGCTTCCTCCACTTCCCTTAGAAGATCATTTGAACTAAAATAACTCAGAGTCAAAAAAATTACTAACCTGGATGCTGCATTTATCACATCTGCCTTTAATTTAATCATACTAATTAGCTGAATTATCATAAATATCACATTGTCGTTCTGTCATCCCTGTTCACATTCTCTGCATTTATCTGCAGATACCACGAGCACTTATTTGTTCTTGCTATATGGTAAACATTGTTATGTCAGGAACCCTGCTGCGATAAAGCTCCTTTTTAACAAAGACTCACTCTCAGAGGAAAAAACAGTGTCCACAGCTCGGTAACAACTGGTAACAGGCTATCAGGTAACAAACATTCAAAGATTTTACATCTAACAGTTTGTCATGTGTTAGCAGTTCAAAGTAAAGATTTTCAGGAGCCTAGGACTAATCTTAGCTAATTTAAAAATTTTCATTAGCATATTAACTATGCAGTTTGACTCTGTGTTATCTATTATGTAGAGTGAAATAGTATACTTTTTTTTTTTTCTCAAGCAAATATATGAGCTAATGTGATTACATTTAGTACCATTTTGCAACCAGGTAGAAATGAACAGTGCCCCTAACCTCTTGGGAGCACAGACAGGACTTGGAGTTGCAGATGAACAAAGAGAAGGAAGAGCACGAAGACTCTTAAAATTTTGCCAGTTTTTGAAATATTTGGGAATATGTTTAAAAACACAATTTGGTGCCATTGCTTCTATGCAATGGTATCTTATACATATGATTGTTTGGATGCAACAGTCACAAAATCTAAATCGAGAAATATTGCCGAAAAACATTTAACTTCTACTTTTTTGTTTTCCTATTGATATTCCATAAACTATAACCAGGTTGTGCTTTTTAAGGATGCCCTTTGTTATAACAAGATAAATAAATAATTGAAATAAAATGTTCAATGTCACATTTTGAGGTTTTATGCATTCCAACAGTAATCCAGGTCACGGATTTAGAAGATACATTTTTCTTATGAAAAAGTACACTTTGCATAATTCACAAGAGTTTTACACAGAACTGTATTCTCAGATGGATAAAGATGCGTAAATTCCTCAAAATCAAAGGGAACTGATACCCAGGAGGGCAAAGCAGACAAAACAGCCCATCAGCAACTCAACCACATGAAAGACCACAAAGAAACTCCAAAGCCACCCACGCAACTGCCTGAGGAGTCTGTCAAGGAATGAGAGGCTGTTGTTCAGCTCATGTTGCTGCTGGAAACATGTTTGAAGAGCTTGGCGATACATCTGGATTTTAAGAGTGGCAAACAAAGATGAGAAAAATGAAATCAGATTGAATTATGTGCTGCAGTACACTGGGGGTGTCACATCTCAGCTAACTAGTATGTAACTTAATTTACAAGAAAATGGAACAGTCTCCTGCATTTGTTACTTCCAGAGGGGCAGTTGACAAACATACCCACAGTGTAAGTACAAGGTTAGCTAGATAGTCACTGAAAAGGCAAAGAAGATAGGATCCTTTTCATAGTATCTTAAACTATGTTGATTTGTTAAAGGTATCTAGAAAGCCTCTGTTTCTGAAAAATGGATATTCAGGCCTTGAACATCAGAGATCTATAAAACCAGAGTAGGTATGGAGAAGAATCAATCCCTTTGTTTCTGCATCCTTCGGAAACTACCAGTACTTACTGGTAGAGTAACAAAATAACACAGCTATTGCATCACTTGTTATTGGTTTCTACTAGTTTGTTCTATATAAAGCTGACAGAAATGCCTCATCTTACTGTCTTTCCACCCAGAAATCTGAAGACCTCTCTTCTCAAAATTCTTTGCTTTCCTCACTCAGAAATAAGCATGGCAAGAGACTTACATTTTAAAAATATTTGTCGACAAGCATTCAAAACAACTCTTCCTAAATTTTGTTTTCTACTACACCAACATAGCTCAGCTAGCTGCACTAAATTGTGAAGTGAGTTTTTGATGAGAAAGCACTAATTTAAAGTTCATTTTAAACAAATTATTATAGATGCCTTCAAATTGCTTCAGGGAGCAGAATGGAGAATGAGATAAAACCTGGAACACTGAAGATACTTGTCTTCAACACTTGTTAAATGCTCCCTTGTTTTGTTCACTTTGTGAATCTGTAGTAAAATGAACAGGACTTTAAAGACACATGGTGAAGGCTGTGAACTCCTTATTCAGTCTCTGTTTAATCTTCCACAACGCTTTTTGTTTAAATTTGTGAGTGACTCATAGCAGTGGCTTCAGCCAAGCTTAGCACAGACAGATTTCGTGCGTGCCCACACAAATACTGATGAGTCTATTCCCACTGTTGCTGTGTACGATTCCCACTATCACTATCTTGAGCTTTTTTGAGGAGAGATTATTCTTTGCATAGGCCTCTGCCAAAGTATCTCATATTCTGGTGATGGGAATAGTCGGAGACAAAAGGCTCTATATATTCATTTTCAATTATGATCTAATATGGCAGGTTATTTTTTGCATTAGTTCACATGAAATATTTTTCCTGTGAATTATGCTTTTATAGGCCCCTGCATAATGCTCTTTTATTTACAGTTAAAAAGCTCTCTAGGCAGTGCCTTTTATATAAAACAAATTTATGTTGCAACAACATTCTCAAAATAAGAACCTACTCACATGACATTGATCATTGTTCCACACAGTTAGGAGACGTCAGTGGCCAGAGTAAAAATTCATTAGCTTTGACTATCGGAATTAAAATCTTAAATCCTCTTTCACATGAGAATCCTCTTCCTCATGCAAATTTCTGTCACAATGACTAGCTTAAAAATAGTTATCGCCTAGTATGTTCTGCACTGTAGTTGCCCTTCCATTCCTGCAGTAATTAGACAGCACACTTGTTCATTAATACATAGATCTCCTGCTTAAAAAGCAGGCAGGATATGATTACCCATTAAGTATAGAAGGTCCAACCTAGGGATCATTACTGTGCTAAAATGATCTAAATTTTTAAAGAAAGGGTTCTACCCCACTTTTCTGAGATGGATTATTTTCTTCTGGTGACATAGTTTTTAGCCAGATTAATTTTGTCACCTGGTGTATTTCCTGGCTGCTCAGATGCCAGTGTCAAGCCTGAGGGAGGCTGTGGAAATGCACACCTTGGGGCAGAGTAGGATCTCCGCTTTTGGCACTGGTCCTGAGCTTAGGTTAGTGCAAATGATCCTGGCACCGCACTTGAAGATTCTGGTGACCTATCATGAAGTGCAGCAGCAGTGAAGTGTAACAGGGTTTAGTTGTACTTGAAGTTTTACAGCAGTTCAGCGGAGTGCTCTGAAACACTCTCGCGTATTTAAAGCCCTAAGAGCCAACAGGTTCTAATTCCTGGCTCTTAGGCCTTTAAATATGCAGGAGTGTTTCATATATGATATACACTCCATGAAATTTGACATCAAAATTGAGGTAGGAGTTGCCTATATTGGATATCACCCTAAGAGCTTTTACATTAATTCTGATGTAAACTCTGAACATCCTTTGGTGGATTTCTACCGCACTGAAATACACCTGAACTGTATCTGATCACAGGCTACTTCTAGCTCAAGATCTGCCTCATGGTGAAAAGCATACTTGTGAAGCTCGTGTTCAGGGAATGAATTAAAGTCAGGTATTTTCCTGAAGCAACTTGGTGGTGACAGCTCTGACTTCAAGTTACACATTTCAGGACTTTTTTTTGGCATTTATGCAGGTAGACTAAGGCCTTCTTTGTAAGGAGACAACTATTATCTATGGGTCCCACAATGGACCCAGAGCTCTGAAGATTTTCCCGTGATTAGATGCAAGATCTCAAGTAGATAAATTCTGCATGCATAAACACTAATTTCTGGACCTCACTTCACCTTTTTAAAGAAGGCATTTGATTCTCAAGACCCACATAGGACTACTGTAATATTCTCTGTGTTCGCAAACACTTTTTTTATCCATGTCACTCTAGTTAACCTTTAGCTAAAAGTTTTACTTAAAAATCTTACCCTTTGGTTTCACAACCAACTTAGGCTGATCTAATACTTTTGTGCACACAGCTAGAAAGCTCTGGACGTACCAAGAGGTGCATTTTACAGCTGTTCAGCAAATTAAGATCCTTGAGTGTACAATGGCAGGCACTAGGTCAGTCAGACCTTAGGGCAGCAAATATGACTCATTTCTCTTCTGGTTATATCACACTTCTTCTTGATTTCAGACCTATTTCTACAGCAATTTGATTGACAAATTGATTAATATTTGGGGGAACTAGACATTACATAAGCCAGCTTAAATACTACATAATGTAACATACCTGTAAGAGATCACTGTAGACTGCAATTTATCTTTGAGATATGAAATGAAGCATGGTAGTAAATGCTGAAGGAAGAGTGAAGTGTAAAAAGGCAGCCTGATCAGTATCTCTGAGAGGCTTTTACTCCTTCACTATTTTCTTCACAGAAAACAGTCTTATTTTTGTTCTTCATTCAATTCACTCTTCTGGCGCCTGATTTTTCTAAGTGAAGTTAAACAAGAGAATTGACAAAACAAGTGCTTGTTGTAAAAGCAAAAGTGGTGCATTTCTGCGGAAACGTCGTCTCGTTTCAACAAAGAGGTTTTCTGTGTTTTCCTTACCTGCTGCACTATGGGGAAACAAACTTCCATTCACTTTGTGCAAACTGTAATCATGTGTACGCTTGTTTTACTGTACCCTGTGCCCATTGCTGCAATTACAGAAATTTCACATTCCCTGAAGAAATATTTTGTAGTTAAGAAATACACAGATATACTTCTGAATATTTTGCAATCTGAGAGAGGAATGTTACTCACTGGCTTGTCAGTTTAGGGGCTGATGTTTTCACTTGTTGCACAGAACAAAACCGATCTGTCCTAGGATTTACAGAAGTATGGCTACACTGGCAAAGACTAGACACAAACTCTGAGAAAAAATATTTGGACCACTGAAATTGGTATGAGGAATCAAAGGTATTTTCCTACTTTCTGTCTCATACTATGGAATGGAAATGTTTATTTTGCTGGCTGATGTTTGTCTACTAAAAATAGCAACTGACAGAAATTTTATAAAATGTGATATATTTATATGAATGTTGAGAGTAAGCTGAATAATTCAATGATTAATACAGTGATGAGAGACGTAATGGTTTATTTGTACCCATAGGTGACATCATGCATTAATTTTGTAGAACTATTCAGGTCTTGAAATGGGGTAGGGGAACAATCTTGATGTCTCTCAAAGGAAAGGGTGTGGTACACAGCTAGGAGAAAGAGCTGATAGAAACAGAACGTAAAAAATGTTCATGAAATGTGTCAAGGGAAGGACTGTTGGCCCCATTTAGTAAATCTAGAAGAAACATTCATATCTTCAAAATTAAAGTTTAGAATGTTTTCTTACAGTGATGGAAGAAGGATGTGCAATTAAACATAAGAGAGGAAGACAAATGGTCACTGCACTGCAATGAGTCCAGTCCAAATTTTAACAAGCAAGTGAAAATCTGTACACATGACAAGCTTCCACTAATGCCAGTTGTCGGTGATAGTAATTTCTACTGATCACTATAGAGACAGATGATATGCAGACTTCAAGCAAGTATGGTACCTCTTAGGCTGTATCTAAACTGAGGACTCCTCTGTAAGCACAGCCTGGTTGGGCAAGTCCTGAGGCTGGTGCAGACTCAGCACAAATTTGACAAGCTGTTCCAGCTTACAGCTAGAGTCACCTGAACCTCCCATAGAGCAGCATATCTGGACCACAGATCATCCCAGCAACTCACCCACTTCATATCTACAGACAGCACTTACTAATTCTGGGGACACCGACAGCCAGAATGCTATGAAGTAGTCAAAGGGGAACTAGGAGCTGGCTCCATTTTCTTAAGAATAGGGATGTCAGAGTATGAATGTAGGGGAGCCTTGGTGGGTTACAACTGTCCAGGGAGGTAAATATATCAATTATCCCACGTGTACAACTGAGCATTCTTTTCTTACTGTAGTAGGCAGGATGTATGGGTATTTCACCTAACGTATTCAGAAGATTAACCTGCATCATTTACATGCTAAGCTGTTTGCATTTACTTGTTTTTATTAATTTCTTTTAAAGCTCACAGTATTCTGAACAAGGGAAAAAAGTAGCTTTACAGGAGAAAGCAACAATGAACTGTCTACTAATCAGAAAAAAACTAAATTCAAGGGCAGTAGAAGTCATGGGGCTTCCCTTAATGTGCATGAAGACTGATGAATGAGAGGGAAATCATTTTCTTCCCAATAATCTGTAAAATATGAAAAGTTCTTGATTCTGAAACTGTGTAACTACTGCTTATATAAGGGTCTGTCTGTGTACATGGGGGTATATATACACTTCCAGGTTTGGATTTGTGATGACAGGTTGTTTAGCTAAGGGGGAAGATTACAGTGTTAGGACCCTACTTGGAAGATGAATGATTTTTAAGTTTCCTTTGCAATCCTTGGTATCTTTTTAGTGCAAAAATTGTTATGAAAAATGATTTCTCAAAGCAGTTTTATAAATATGGAGACAAATCACTGAGGTGAGAAAACTTAATTCCTTCTTAAATGAGAAGCTTGCAGCTAGCCGTAGAATCACTGCTGCCACAAATACACACTGCCACCACAAAAAGGGAATCTGCTCTGCTAAGTTCAGCTCCTGGTATTGCACTCAGCAAAACAAATGTAATCTTAAGCATACCCTTAACCCTTTCCTGAATCGGAGCCTAAAATGTTCCCAGTATTCTTTCCAGCCCAGTACAATTACTGGATTAGACGTATGGAAAGTGAACGGCATAAGGGAATGTGCCTGTTCTGAGGGAGAGATTGTTTCCTTTAGACTTTCTACACACACTGTATTCTTCTCTGTCTATTCTTGCTTCATTAATATTAATAAAAGCTTGTGTATTCAAGACATTTGTAATACCGAATTACATTAGTCAGTGGCTCTAATTGCATTATTTCTTGAATTCCAAATTGACTCCCAGCCTTACCCATTTTACCAGGTTTAAATAAGAATATGATTCATAATTTACAGAAAGCACATTACATAAGTTACACAGTTTCACAGCTGAGCACACCGACTGTCTGCATTGAAGCTACAAATAGAAATAGAAATAGAGAGGATTTTCTATCCTGAGTTTGAAATTAAACTTAGACTACTGTCTCAATCATGTGAGCTCTGGCTGAAATGAGAACAGAAAACATTCATCACGTATCTCAGATGTTCCAAACTAATAATAGTCTGGGACTGGTTTTCAAAGAAAGATACAGCTGTGCTTAGGAAGGGTGCGAACCTCAAGTACAACTGCTGCAAATAAAAGCTTTGGGGTTTTTTTTTCCCGTTGTATTCCTCATGAGGACAATTTACTCCATATGTAGTACACATAATGGTTTTGCAATTCTAATGAAAAGTGTTAGCTACAGGCAGATTATACAGCATCAAAACTCTGGTACATTCAGCAGTGTACTGTGGCCTACAGATGTGACTCCAATAATAGTAAGTGAGCTCATCCTTAGAGTGGGAGATTATTCATTAGGGAGAGAATAATGTAAGCGATATGATCATTACATCACCTTTTCCTGTACATTATTCTCACTACAGCTGACAGGGGAAACATTTCTCAGTTTTAAGTTACATTATTTTGAAATTTTGCAGAGTCTAGATAAAGGTAGTGTTTGAAAGTATTTGTACTTTTAAAGTTTCATTTGATAATAAAGAAGGGCTAATGCTGCACTGTTGAATTACTTGTTCAGTATTTCTGTTTTCTTAATGTAAAATACTTATTCCATAGTTTTACATCCCACATCTATTAACTCTAGCTATTTTAATTCTTAGGTAAAGGTTTTGAAGAAAAGGTATTTTGAATCCACATCATCACAGAATCACGGAATGAAGGCTTTTGCTTGAAAGATAGGATCAATGTGATCCGTGTAAAAGAGGTCTGAATACTGAATGCAAAAGAAAATTGCCAGAAATTACAAACTCAGGAAAATTTATATTCAGATTACAGCAATAACAGGTTTCCATGAGGATGGAGTCAATGAGGAAATATGAAAAGATTTCTTGGCTTTTTCCTACGCTTGTGGTAATAATGGTTTATACCCTTATATTCAAGGATGAGGAGAAAACCACATTCATTATGATTTGGATGGAATTTATCATGATAAACAGTGTGTTTTCTGATACTACTGCATGAAAGAGGGAATAATGCAAAGCAACAGCAGAAGCCCTCCTGATTTTGAGACTACGGCATTAATAATTTCAAAATTATGCATATTTTTGTCTTATTTTTCCAAATCAGACTGCTGTTTCGCAATGTTCTCCGCACCTGCCATCACACTGAGAATTATCAACAGTTTGTAAAACCCTTAGCCTAAACTATATTAGTACAGACATACACATTTGTATATCCTGGCCTAGTTTTTCAAGTTTCCACTAAATAAGGATGTTGTGAGGATTTGGAATATCGTGTACAAATCTCACATAGCATTTCTAGAAGTTAATTAATTTAGCCAAAAATTCCCAATTTCAAAATGTAAACAGTGGTCCTGTTTGTGTTGCAGACATTCTTCAGACAATTAAAACAATAAAGTTTTTTAAAATAAACCCATTTGTTCCATTTAGTGTATTTGATTGAATACTGAGGTGGGGAACAAGAATAATTCTGCTGCTTTCACTGGCGTACACCTCTTCTTTGCATAACCATTTGCCACTGTCAGTATTAATAGAAAAGAAACATTGGCCAAATCATGGGCAAGTGCAACTGATCCAAGTATTTTGTGTAAAGAAATAATAAAAAAATATTTATCCTGGTTTTGGTTTCATTGCTATGGTATCTACCTCATGCACTTGTTGCATTCACAGGGATTTCCTGCTGTTGTCTGCACCAACCTGGTTTACTACACGTGTTTTTACTTTTGTACTATATTGTTTTTCCTGTGTCAACAGTTACCAAGCAGCGCAGCATCAGTCACCAGGCAGTGTAAATGCTACAACATCAATAGACAAGTCTCCAAAACACAATTTTCTTCCCCTGTTCCTTTTACCTCATCTAGATGTTCTGTCTATTTTGGATTAGCAAGTGGCAATATATGCTACGGCTGGCGTGGAGTTATGGCAAGCAGTTTGCCTCGCAGGCACCCACGCTGATTAGGCAACTGACTTCAGCTTCTTGTAGGCAAAAGACAATGGGTTGAAACTGCTTTCTCCCACCATGTAATAGTCTGAATGCAAAAGGCTTGCTCCCATAGAAAAACAGAACAAAAATGTAATGGAGAAGTTGAAGGTCTGGAAATACAAAAATCCTCATTTCCTTACAACAGGGAGTACAAAATGATATTACTATTACTGAGACTGATAAAATTATTTTCTCTCTTCCCCTTCTGTTCTAATTAAACAACTAAGATCTATTTTAAAAAAACCATTATTGCTCCCCCCCTTTAATCAGTGTTTCCATTTTTTTTTTCAGTTAATTTTCAGGCTTCTTGTAGGTTGTTTTTCAAATTTTTGGAGGCTCATATCTACAAAATTTTCTCACCCCCCAAAAGAGCTAGAAAGACATTTTCCCTTGGAATAGTGGTATTTTAAAACAATCTCCTGATTACAGGTGTGCCTAAAAGAAAAATATCAAGCATTACAAGACCTTATAACCGTAAAACTATCCCTGACAATTTTAAAACAAAACAATACTTTCTGTGACCTGGACAAAACCAGAGTTTAAAAATGTTGAATTTAATCCTTCTTCATAGTACTAATGATACTTTAATCAATGAATTTCAAGATGAAGCCTGTAACTTAACCAGTCTTCAAGTAACTGATGAAGGGTAGTTTTTGTAGTAGGTATTAACCATATAACCAAAGAGCTCACACAGATCCCACTACCCAAACGCTTTACTATTGCCTCTCAAAAGACCTTTGTGAGATATGCAAGTACCAGTCCCACCACTGCCCAGGTGTGGGAAGCAAAGACATTATTCCCCAGCAGCAGAAGACCTTGTTGCTAGCACTGGTACTGGCTCACATCTGCTGCCCCTGCTGTGTCACCAGAGCACATGGCCACCTAGGTCCCTTTGCAGGGCAGCATGACTATCCCTATACAAAATTTTACTGGTTAAAAAAGGTTTGTTATGAGTGGGGGCAGAGCTTCTAGGTGCCAGTGCTGTTACGTCATTAGTAGTGTGGTTGGTGGCTGAGGGCTGGTGTGCTACGGGAAGACAGTTTCTTTCAAAGGAACAGTTATGTTTTGCCAGCTTACAAACTAGTGTGGGAACATAATACAACTTTTCTTAGAAAACTTTGTAATGTAGATGAGGCCTGAGGAAATGAGGCTCTCTGGTTCCAAGGGCACTTCTCACACTGACAAAGCCAGCTAAGTGCTTTCAGCCCCCTTTCCTCACCACTGATCATTTCCACGCCTGTGCTGACGCCCTGTTTGTTCTAATGGGATTGTCTGTGGAGATGAATAATAAACCAGATCAGAGAGCTGACCCAACTTTAAAAGCACTGCTCCTCCTCTCCCTTTTTTTTCTATTTTTGAGGGCATGCTGTCGAGAGAAACATCCAGAGAACCCAGACCTGCGAAACTAGGGACCAGGTCCTTAATAACATTACAGCCAAAAAAGAAATTAGATACCTAATTAAACCTGTGAATCTGATCTTATATGACCCGTTTAGAATTGTGAGAATCTACAAACTGAAGAATCCAGTGGAATCTGCCACCAGATTCTTCAGATTCTGCCAGATTCTTTTCTGGCACCCTGAAACTCAGTTAATCTTCCTTTTCAATTAATAAATGAATGGTACTTTAATCTGTTGCCTTTTAGAAGCTGAAGTTATATGTATTTCATAAATTTAATTTCAACAGAGGCACTAAAAATGTCAGCTTAAGCCCTAGCTGAGGGATATTGCAAATGCAGCAGTATACCAAATATATTTGCATTAAAGATCTAATAGAATTAACTGCTCGCATAGCCCCTACACAGTCAGCTTGTCATGCCCTCCTTTACAGCTTGACTACCTCCATTTTTCATAGAGAGATTTAAAAGGTTTTCTCCCTTCCCCTGGGATTGAAGATTGGGATGAGCACTAATTAGCCACCTGCACCCATAGCACAGTGTTACAGCCTGTTTACCTTACAAAGGCTGCTGCATCCCTGGGGAAAAGTGATAGCGTGGTGGGTTTTTCCTTTTAACCATTTCAAGTTCAGTTCCTTCAAGTAAGGTTGAACAATTTGTGCAATTTTTAGCATTACTAGGAGAAAAAAAGTCCCCTTTTCTCACAGTGCTTCTTGCATTCAGTAGAATAGAAAATAAATACTGTTAATTTTTCTTCTCTTTTTAATTTTTCATCAAGTGATTCACACATTTGGGATTAGCTGCAGCATTTTGCTCCCTATATCACATAAAAATGAGACTTTGAAAATAAAAGTAACATGTAACAATCACAAGAGCTTTACTCTGGTTAGTACAATGTAGAATCCACTAAATAGCTAATGAAAATATAAGAAAAAAATCAGAAATAAAAAAAAGAAGCTTCTCAAATCCTTTAATGCAGTGATGCTTAAGTAGTTTTTTATTGACCAAATGTGTCTTTCAATGAAGCACTATTTAGGACTAGCAGATGATATAGTTATAATTTAAACTGTATTGTGATTCTTCTTTGCTGTTTTTACTTAGCATGACTGGCTAAGAATGGTAAAAAAACCCCCACCCTGCTTTATTTGTCTTTTACAAGTTCTGACTCAGGGGCAGGCAAGTACTACTTATGGGCCTGATGTAAAGCTTAGTGAAGTCAACTGGAATGTTTCCAATGACTTCATTAGACTTTGGATTGGGTCTGAAGTGCAGCAATTTACTCAACTCCAGAGCATAAATTACAGACATAAAAAACAAATTATTTGTGTGTTGCTGGATTACTGACAGCAAAATGTATGATGTCAGAAAAATAATAGGCAGAGATAGCCTGCACAAGTTGGAAAAGCTTAAAATATAGCCAAAGATAGGGGAATGCTCTTTGGCAAGAATAGAGACAGTCTCAGTTCCACTGCCAGTGAAGGAAAGTTGAGTAATTTGACAGACAATTATGTGATTAATCTAGTAGAAGACACTATCTGTCTCACAGTCATCACTTTGCTGCCTGCTCATTGGACTAATATCTGGACGAGACGAAGACCTGCTATCACAGCAGGGAGAGCTCTGAATCTGTATCAACCAATGGAAACCCCTTTGGAAATGTTAAGGATTCCAAGGGCCTAAACTCAGAGCAGAGGAGAACAGCATCAGCCAAACACATCAGCTGAGTTTGGTGCCAGAGTTAAGTATGAGGATGTTGAAGAGAACTGAATGTGAAGGTTACTTAAACAAGAAATCAAGCTATCTCCACCTGAAAGAATATTTTGTGTTTTAGAGAAAGATCTCCCAAATGTTGTTCTTCCGGAAAGTCATACTATATGTCTGGATGAGTTAGAAGTGATACAATGAGACAGGTACTTGTTTCAGTCAAAACTTAATTTCTCCTTGTTTGAAAACCTCAGGATGCAAACATCTTACCCTAGCTACCCCAAAGAAACTAACCAAAATACTTGTTACAAAATGGTTATTTGGTTGAACCAACTCTTCTCAGGTGAATATTTTATTCCAGTGTAGAATAATCCAGCCATTGAAGAGTAATTCTATTTTCTAAAAAGATAGATTATTTTGTTATCCTGCAATAGCTGATCATGCAACAGCTATGTCAACCTGCTTCTAAACGTGTAAAACCTCAGCATTCAGATGTTGATTTCTCACAGGCTGGAAGTATTTTTAACTTTAGAATTCGGTTCAGGTTATTCTTTAACTAGGTGTATATATCTTTAGCTTCACCTTATTAGCAAATCAGGAAGAATTTTTATTTAGTGATGTATTTACATAAAATAGTTTGTATTTTAAGAATGTTAAAAGAAATATGAAATTGGATTTAATGTGGGTAAAATACCTTTACATCAGCAGGTAATACTACATTCTAAGCCACAGAACTGAAAGATGCACATATGCTGTTTATAAAGTTGATATCCAAAATAAAATTGCATTTTTAAAAAGATGCAAAGATGCAAGTTGAACTTTAAAGTATTAAGGGGCATATCCTCAGTTAACAATTTTTGTTTTACATGAATTTATATGCACAATGTATACAGTAGCACTTACTGACTTGTTTTTAACTAATGTTTTGCTAGTAGAAGCCATCTCCCTCTCCTAAAAGCAAACAACCCTCCCGTGAGTAAGTAGGAAAAAAACTTTTAGCATTCCCTTTCTACTCAACTTTCTCCATATTTTGACTCCCTTTGTTTTCACAACTGAAACAAGGATGGACCTGGAAAATGGACAGGCAAACACAAAATAAAAGACAAGTTTTGGGTTTTTTTTTTTTAAATTATTAAACCCGCTGACACAGTAACAAGTACAGATATGGTACTGGGCAAACAAACCTTTCCTCAGATCACACCTGTGCCTTAAGGTATGGCCATTTTTAACCATTTTATCAGTCTAATAACAGATTCTCCTCACAAACCTTTCCTCATGTACTGCCTCAAATTGTCATGGTCATCATACTACTACCCAGGAACAAAAAGAATGGGAAAACTAAAAGGCTACAGAGAAGAAACCCTCGGAATAATACTTGGAAAGAACAATTTCGAGTAACGGGAAATGCTTGTCTTTTAAAAATCACTGTACAAGAAATGATGCTTTTCTGAGATAATTTTTTCCCTTTTTCTACTGGCTATAGCAGAACCTGTCTTTTCCTTAAACAGCACTGATTTTCTGCTGGGCAGATCACATACAACCTCACCTAACAGGTGTTGCACACTCTTGCTTTGTTCCAGTAAAACATGTGCTCAACTTTACGTATGTATACTCCCTGTGAATTAATGTCAACAGATAATAAACTATTTGATGCAAAAAGCTGTGTTAAACATTATTAAAAAAAAAATGTTGGTAGGATTCCCAGGCAAGAATTTTACAGACATTTTCCCACATAAGATGGGCAATTAGACAGTATGAAAAGTGACTTCCAGTTCTCAAATTTTCATTTCATTTGGGAGCCAATATGATTTAGCAGCTAGACTAGTTTAAGAGACAAGGAGCCAGAAGAGTTTAACATTTTCAGGAAGGCTAAGCCATTCACTGAATTACCTTGGGCTAATCACTGTTATGCTATGTTATGTTATGTTCTTTATGATATGTTCTTTTCTCTACAACTGTTATGTTCTTTACTGAAACCATCTCTAATACAGGGTCAAAACACCCCCCACCCCCCCAAAAAATACCAAAACTCTTACTGAAAAGTAGATGCTTAAGTCTGGTTCAGTCATCCAAAGTAAATAAATTACAAAAAAGAGCAAGACAAATAGGGCATGAGAACGAGACATTCCTTTAGCAACCTTGCTCAGTCAAACTGAGATGCAGCTGCAATGAAAGCCTACTCAACTGTAATATTGTATATTATTGAGCTAAAAGCCAGCACGAAATACGCTCTGGTGTCTACTTGATTATTAAATGTTCGCTTTGAAACTAGAAGGCAAAATTCAGACTTCATTGGACCAGCTACAACCTCACTGACTTCAGAAAAAACAGTGGAAATCCATGGAGTGGCATCCTGTGAAGGGAAGTCTAAACTTCATTCACATAAAAGAAGGGACTTTTAAGTCAAGGAAACAGGCACTGGCAGCATTGAGTACTTTGTGTTCTGTAACACACATGCTTACTTTAAAGCACTGAGCATTTTTGGGGTACTCTGTTAAAGAGAAAACAGTTGTCATAGCCATTGTTCTAATCCAGACACTAGCTCTGACTATCTTGTGGAAAACAGCAACACTATAACCATATAAAGATGTACAGCAAATGGAAAATTAATCTGGCAGTTCAGGCACAAGAATAGAGATCAGGAACCCATCCAGGTTCCACTTCCAGATGTGTCAGATGCTTCCTGGATGATCATGCGCATATCATCAAATTTGGATGTTCCAGTTTCCTCTCCTACAAAATGGATCTAGCAGCACTTATTCAAGAAGTTCTGTGCTTTGAGACTGAGATGAAGAAAGGCTTAAAAGGTCTGCAGTTAAGGGGGAACTGCACCCTGCTAACCTTGGCAGACTTACTTTCTCCTTTTCAGGTAATGCATCAGCCTGTTAATTTGACATATTACTGAAAACATTCTGCAGTATAGGCATATGCAGTTTAAATGTCCCTATGCATCATCGTCAGCTGAATTAATACTATCTCTTACATAGAACGCACCTGAATTTTGTACTTAAAATCATGCAGAAGCCCTGTATCCTACTGAAATGCAACACAGTACGTGGAGTATCTATAGTTTCAAACAACACTACTTACAGTGGTTCACAAAACCTCGACACACAATGGTATTTTCCGCAAAGCAGTGTGCTGTTGGTTATACTTCTTTCCACAGTCTTAATCACATCTACATATTGCAATACCATCGCTTCACACATCAGCAATAGAACTAGACCTAGCCACAGCACTGAAAGCCACTAATCTATCACTTCAGCATACAAAGAGCTTCTCATGGCACCAAACCAACATACAACTGGCAGAGGCAGAATAGAAATAGATGGGAAAACAGCCTGACAATCCCCTGCTGGTTTACTTACACCCCAGAGTTGTTGTAGTACAATGCTGGGGACAGTTCGAGCTCAGAACTGGACATTTCTCAGTCCTGTGCTCTGGAGCAGGGCTGCATCCTTCACATTTTCAGTCAAAAATATCTTTTTTATGTTTTTCTTTCTTTCCTTTTTTTTTTTTTTGGGGGGGGGTGGGTGGGAGGCGGGAGAGAGGGGGCAGAGATCGAGGGGAAGTGGGCAGCATGCATTGTGTTCCCCTAACAAAATATCAATTTAGATGTTACTGCTGAGTTCCCTCATCGCACCCTTAAACCACGCCAGAAAAATTAAACCCTAAAATGTTCAAGGAGCTAATGCCATCTAAAGGCCAACAAGCTGAACTACAATATACGGCCACTAGCCTTATAATCATAAGGAAAACCTCTGCATCCAGCCGCTACAGACCTTCACTCTGGTGCTGAGAACAGCATAGGCAACAGAAGGCTTTAGCTGGAATAGCAGAAATAAAAGTAGTTCTTACTACTCAACAAAGTTGTCTCATACAAAGTCCATCTCTTTGTATATGACTTTTTAAATTTGTCACTAGATATTTATGAGTAACATGATTTGTCCTGATTTTATTTATGCACATTATTTCATTGCACTTGCACTTACTTTAAGCAAAGTTGATAGTAGGAGGAACTGCTGCTCAATTCCAAACACACCAGAAGTCAAAGAATTAATATCCTGCATCAATATTAGACGGTTATGTATTCGAATGGTATTTTCTCTTAACTTCACAAAAGACAGGCTCCTCCAATCATGTACAGAATTCTTAAACAGGAAGAAAAGTACCTGGTTTCTAGATGATCCTGACTTTGTGCTTGACTTAAGTGTCAGGCTAAAAAATGGTTCTTCCCTGGTAACTTCTCTGGGTCTCTAAAATAAAATAACAATAAAATCAATTTGGTTGGCTAATTTAAAATTCAATTTTAAATATGTTTGCTTTACAAAAAAAATACTACAAAAGTAGGATTATTAAGCAGTGCAGACTTTCTGTTCAAGCTATAAGGAAAGTCAAGCTGCTGAATGTTTAACCATGGTTTGCCGAAGTGTTAAACCAGTTTTTGACAAGCATCTTTTTCTGCAAGCAAGGTGGCAGTACTTTCTTCACTTCTGTTTATTCAACTGGCTCACTTAAATAAATTATCCCAGCTGATTTTTTTTTTTTCATTATTTCCATCCATAAATAAAAAACAGATGGAAAGGACAGGATGATCTCTACTAGTTCTACACACTTGAAAGACAGTGATTGAACCAATGAAATACTCTTCCTACAAATACACTTCCATTTTTTAAATAAAACCTTTCTCAGTGCAAAACATACTCAGATAATCTCCTTAAGAAGCAAGTTTGAATATATTTATAGTAATATTATTTAACTAAAAGCAACTATAAAGAGTTTTTTCTCATTATTTTCTTTCAATTCCCATATTTATCCACTTGGAGCTTCATATGAATCACAAGTAAAAGGGTAATAATTATCTAGTAAAAAAAGAAATGAAACAGTCCTCATCTTCTAAAATAGTAAAATGTATGTACAAATTAAGAATCCATATAAATGTTATGTTAAAGACTGAGATGTCTCAGATGTGTGTAGATACAGCATGCCCTCTTTGTTAGCAAAAAGAAATGCTAAATTATGCATAAAGACTATAATCAGCACATTTTAATGGTTACCAATCAGGGAAAAATCAGTCTGTACAACTGTAATTCAAGATTAAGAGCGATCATTTAAATCAGAGTTTCCTGTTCACTGATTTGATTCATTTTCATGACGGGTGATTTAAACCACTCCTCTAATATATGCTGCCAGACTCCTCACTTTTTCTAGCTGCAGTCACACATTTACTTCTGTAAACAGGGTTATGCCCCTTCACTTCCTAATCTGCATCACGGACTCCCCCTGTCCACCATTTTTTACTGCCATGGATGTACTTGCAGCCAAGCAGTCAGCGGCATCAGTTCCCTCATCCAGATGAAACAAATGCGTTGAAAACAACAGCGAATTACTTTTTATGGAGTGTTATCACTTCTTATTACTTTTTATGAAGGATAGTCTAGGCACAAGAGGAGGGAGCAGAGACAAGCCTGGGGAAGAGTTGGGACTCTTTCTTTGCAACAGTTTTTGTGGTGGGTTGACCCTGGCTGGATGCCAGGTGCCCACCAAAGCCGTTCTATCACCACTCCTCCTCAGCTGGGCAGGGGAGAGAAAATATGTCAAAAGGCTCCTGGATTGGGAACAGGGCAGGGAGAGATCACTCAGCAATTACTGTCATGGGCAAAACAGACTCAACTTGGGTAAATTAGTTTAATTTATTGCTAATCAAAATCAGAGTAGGATAATGGGAAAATGAAAACTAAACCTTAAAATACCTTCTCCCCACCCTTCCCTTCTTCACAGGCTTAACTGTACTCATGAATTCTCCACTTCTTCCCCTGCAGTGACACAGGGGGATGGGGAACTGTGGTTGTGGTCAGTTCATCAGACGTTATTCCTGCAGCTACTTCCTCCTCAGGGAGAGGATTCCTAACACTCTTCCCGTGCTCCAGAATTAGGTCTGTCCCACAGGAGACAGTCCTCCATGAATTTCTCTGAGTCCTTCCCACGGCCTGCAGTTCTTCAAGAACTGCTCCAGCATGGGTCCCTTCCAGGAGATGCAGTTCTGCTCCAGCGTGGATCCCCCATGGGATCACAAGTCCTGCCAGCAAACCTGCTCCAGTGTGGTCTCCACTCTCCATGGGGCCACTGGTCCTGTCAGGAGCCTGCTCCGGTGTGGGCTTCCCAGAGGGTCACAGCCTTCTTCAGGTGCATCCACCTGCTCAGGCATGGGATCCTCGACAGGCTGCAGGTTGGTATCTGCTCCACTGTTAACCTCCACAGGCTGCAGGGGTACAGCCTGCCTCAGCATGGTCTGCACCACAGTCTGCAGGGGAATCTTTGCTCTGGTGCCTGGAACACCATCTCCCCCTCCTTCTTCACTGACCTTGGTGTCTGCAGGGTTGTTTCTTTCACATGGTCTCACTTCTCTCCCCTGGCTGCTGTTGCTGTTGCACAGCAACTTTCCCGTTCTTAAATATGTTATCACAGATGTGCTATGATTGTTGCTGATGGGATTGGCCTTGGCCAGCGGCAGGCTCATCTTGGAGCTGGCTGGCATTGGCTCTCTTGGACACAGGGGAAGCTTCTAGCAGCTTCTCACAGAAGCCATCCCTGTAGCCATGCCTCCCTCCCTCCCCAGCTGTACTAGGATCATAGAATCATAGAATCATCGGGTTGGAAGAGACCTTTAAGATCGAGTCCAATCATTCACCTGGCACTGCCAGGGTCTCTAAACCACGTCTCTCAGTGCCACATCTACATGTCTTTACTTCCAAGTGTTTAATTCCAGGGATGGGGACTCCACCACCTCCCTGGGCAGCCTGTTCCAATGCTTCACAACCCTCTCTGTAAAGAAGTTTTTCCTGATACCTAACCTAGATCTCCCCTGGCGCAACTTAAGGCCATTTTCTCTTATCCTGTCACTTGTCACATGGGAGAAGAGACTAACCCCCACCTCTCTACAACCTCCTTCCAGGTAGCTGTAGAGAGCAATAAGGTCTCCCCTCAGTCTCCTTTTCTCCAGGCTAAACAACCCCAGTTCCCTCAGCCGCTCCTCATATGAATCCTATGTTAATGCATGTAATGGTTCTCTACATATGTCCCAACAGGCTCACAAATTCTTCCTGTGGTCTTCTGTTCTTTTCTCATCACCCAATACCTCAGGTAACAAAGTTGGCTTTGATTTAATTGAAGGTTTACAGATAAGTTTACAACTTCCCACTTTGGAGTCAAAACCTGCCTATGAAAGGCATTATAAACTCATAAAGACAAATCCTTCATTTATCTTCAATGTTAAGACTATCACTTTTACCCTAGTTTGCAAAAAAAAAAAAGGGGGGGGGGGAAGAAAAATAAAAGGAAAAAAGGATCATTTACACTGTCTGCTTGATTATCTGTTAGTTTCTTCTCTTTTCCCTCACACATATTTGGAATCAATCTGCAAATTGTGAATAAGTATGACAGAGGAATGGAAGTCTCTGTGATGACAAGATTCTGTAAGTATCATGAAACTCAATATCAAGGAGAAAGACCCAAATTACTGTCGCTGTTGAACACTGAAGTTACTTGTCCTCTTTGGCCTCCTGGCTGGATAATGAGCACATGCCAAGACCCTCAGCACAAAACCACAGCGTGTTTCAGAACCAGGCACACCACCTGCTGTCTCTTGTTTGGCTGGCACTTTGGGAGCACAGGGGGAAGACAAGAGTGTTACAGGGCATGTCAGAGGGCTTACAGCCTAATGGGGGGCCAGAGCAATGTGTGCGGCATCTAGAAATAAGGGAACACGGCAGGAAGCTTGTGCCATTGTTGTGGCAGGATAGGGGTATAGGTGATGTAAAGAGAGGAGACATAAAACTGTGGGAATGCAGGGTTCAGTATTTCTGCTGCTCAAAGACGAGCTATGCTTAGAATGAAACCATTTATTACTTAAAAAAACCTTTTAAGTGACTTTTCTTGCCTCACCTCTCCGTATTCCTTGACTACACAAACCTATGACTTTGGACCAACACCTTCAAGACATTCTATGAAGAAGTGTTCCTCAAGCGTAGAAGTAACAGCTTTTACCACATTCTGCTTTTTATAGTTCCTGTTGTACTGAATGGTAACCATTTGTCTAAAAAAACACAACCAAGGAAATTTTTTTCCTCAAATTAGAGACTGCAATGGGGTATTTTGGCCAGAATACACCTCCTACAGCAACATCTAAAATACTTCTGGGAAAGTATTAGAAATGTGACCATCATGTCACATGCAGTCCTTTTATCTTGTCTTTTTCATTCCATGTGGGACAGTGTTAATCAGTTGCTCTCACCGGAGTTCATTCCACAAACTCAAACCAGCCCCTCTGCTGCTTGCTGTATTGTTCTGAGATAGGAGGCTGCTGACTGTGCCATCAGCCCATCATTTTTTGGGTGCTGCCCACCTGAACATTAAGCACCTTGAATCCGACGCAGTATTAAATCTTGATGTAAGCAGTTAAAAAAAACAGGCTGGGGTTCTAGCCTTGATCAAAACTCTCCAGAAGGCAAATTGTTACATGATTACTACATTTTTGAAGAATTATCACTACAGACTCAAGTAGACTGTATTTCTCTAGTTCCCTGAGATGTAATGTAGATCCTGGGAGCATATGATCTTTGACTTGAGCATAGAGCACAAAGATGCAGTCAGCTATAAATAGCATCCAGGAGTAATGCAACCTTAACTATATTCTGCTACAATTGCACTGCTATTCTGCAAGGCAGTCATGAAATCCAGGTCTATTCATCATCACCAGAATTAAAACCAAATTTGTCTACACACAGAAATCCATAAATAAAATGACTTATGGTGAAGATGCTCTTATCCCTCCACATTTAAGCCAGATCCATCACCTACTAATGGCAACAGAAATCTTCCTACTGACTCAATTAAATGTTGGACTGAACTATTTATGCTGCCTTTGATGTCAGGAAAAGTTTTTTTTTCCTTTCAACAGATAACAGAATCTCTTACTGTTCAATTATTTTGTATATATATATGTATATATATATATTTAAAGCTTCTGCCTGGAAGGCATAACTATTTTGTAGATGTCAGTATGAACACAACCTGGATAAGAAATTGTAAGCATTCACAAAAGAGCCCAAAACCAAGTCATCAGACTTGTCAGAATGCACATATCTGATGGGAAACCAATTTTACCATTGAAGGATTAAACTAAAACTTTGAACAGGCTGGTTAGATTTGGTACAAGGGGTTTGGGACAACTCTAACATCCTTGGTCTCTCGGGTTGAAGTTTGACAAGGATCTGGCCTAGCACCACACCACACCGGACCAAAACCTCTTCATCCATTTTCTCTTTCCTACCTTCTCCCTTTCTTGTGCCAGAGTTTGTGCAGCAAGCGCACAACAAAATGAAGACCTGATCTCACTGAAAAATATTGCAAGAGAACACTTGGCTGTCAGCCAGGTCAGTTTTCCCAGTGTGCTTCACTGTGCACGGTGCTGTAACTTTGGAAACCTAAGACTAGGTAGGGATAAGTAACTTATACTGGATGGGTTTTTAGCCTACTGTCTCTAAGAGCACAGTTCACCTGCTAACTTCCATTTAACGTGCACAGAAAAGCTAGACTGAATAGCATCTTACCAGATAAGATTAATGGTTTATATAAACTCATCTATTTCAAGCAAAAATGGTCATTTCAGACAAAGACAAAAATCTCATAATGGACTAAGGAAATAGGCAAAGTAAAAATATTTTTTTTCCCCCTAACCAGACCATGATTTTTTTTTACTGTGTCCAAGACCTAAACATCAACCTTTGTCACTGCTGTAAGTATTCATGCTGGCCAGCTTTAAGTATTTATGTATTTATTTGATTCCCCCTAAACACTTGGGCTTGATCATGTGTTTGGATGATTTCCTACCCCGAATAAGCATTTTATTTGAAAAAAAAAAATGTTTTTTAATTTGCTACACACTTGCTCGCTCTTCTCACAACCTTCCCACTACTGATTTACAGGCATTTCACATCTTCCTTCATGTCTGTTACAGCATTTCCAAGAGCAACACGGTATTAAAATATTCGCTATTATGACAATAGCACACACATACCGAGAGCACAGCTTAAGAATTTTTCCTTCTGGCAGCGAGGCCAGCCGACGGGATTGCCGGCTCCCCTCCTCCTGTCCCCGACCTGTTCTGCCGGGCTGTTCACTCATTAAAAATACTCCCTCTCAGGAAAAACTCTTGAAATAAACGTTTCGCGCTGCATCCCACAGTGGGGTGGGGGCTCACAGCTAGGCCAAGCCGCCGGAGGACGCGGTGCCCTCAGGCGGCGGGTGTGAGGGCAGGCCGGGATCCCCGCTCCCGCCTTTCGCGGCGGGGGCGGGCAGAGCCGGGCGCTGGGACCTGCTGGGTACAGGGAAGGGCGACCTTCCCCGGCTGTACCACTGCGCGTCCCCGGAGGGGGGAGACCTGAGGCGACTGCCGCTCGCTTCGGCACCATCCGGCTTTTTAAAGCCGCCCAGAGACAAAGCCGAGAGAAACACCTCCGCGCTGAACGCCGCTCCCGCCTCCAGCACCTGGGCGTTCTCCCCGGCCGCGTCCTTCCTCCCCCGGGCGGCAGATGGTACGAGCCGCAGCAGCCCGCACAGGTGCGGCCGATGGGACAAACCAACCGCGCTCGCGGGGGGGAGCGGGGCGGGCGCGCGCGTGCGGCGAAGAGTGATGAGAGGCGGCGAGGCGGGAGGGCGAGACCGGGACGGGGCTGGCAGGGGCCGCATCATCGGGGAGCGACGCGAGGAGAGCGGCCGCCGCGGGAGATTGAAGTGCCTGCGCCGCTGCTGGGGCCGCTGCGAGGCGAGGAGGGAAGGGGTCGGCGCCGCTGCCGCCACTGTAGCCGTCGCTCGGGGGGAGAGGAGGAGAAGGAGGAGGGGGCCGCCCGACCGCCCCTCCGCCGGTAAGGGGTGCCAGTCAGCCGCGGGGAGGGCGCGGGCTCTGCCGTGCCGCGGCCGCTCCGGGCGGGGAGTCGGCGCCGCGGCCGGAGTGGCTCGTGTGCCCGCTTGGGGAGGGCCGCCGAGCAGGCAGGGCCCTCGTGGGTCTGCTCCTGCTCTGGGAAGCCGCGGGCTGCAGGCCGAGGGGCCGCCCCTGCCCGGGTGCCTGTCCCCGGCCTGTGCTGAGTCGCCCCTGCCGGACTTGCGGACTGGGAGGAGGCTTCTGGTGAACCGGCGCTGTCCGAAGCGGGACAGGGTGGACGTGAAGCTGGGCGAAAACTGTTCTCTCTCCAGGGTTGCAGTTTGAGGAGTACAGGCAGCCCCCCACCCGCAGCAGCTGCCCGCCCCCACGTTTGCTGGCCTAGGTGTGGGCACAGGCAGGCCGCGAACGGCATCGCAAAACTCACCTTGGTTTAATTATTATTTTTTTTGTAATTAGCTTGAGTCAGCTTCCTGAGCTGATTCAGTGTATGGACAGCAGGAGTGCCTGTGTGGGCAATAGAGGTTGGTGCAGGGGAGGAACTAGTGGCTGGAGCTGCTGGTTGGAAGTGTTAATACTTGCTAATTAGAACGTCTGTAATAACTCATGAGTTATAATTTGGCCATTCTTATCTTGATGGAGCATATATTTTAATGTCGAGGTATTTCAGATATCTTTTGCTGCATGTGTTTCTCCTTATGCCTTAAAAACTGTGCTTGTACAGACTAGATTTTCCTCAGTGAAAACTCCACCTTTTTAGAAGTAGATTGCTCCTTGTGCAGAGGAGTACTTGGGGGGGAAAAAGATTGTGGGGCACCATTGCTTGATCAGCTTCAGGAGCTGGTTGCAAGAAGAGCAGGCTTTTAGGAAACTGGACAACTGTATGACTTTAATTTTCTGTATTCACTTATCAGAATTAGATTTACTTTCTGTCACATACTGGATGACCTTGTGTGTACAGGCATTCTTGAGTCTTAACAGATGTGATGAAAGGAATTTGCCCTTCCCACTTCCAGCCTTTAGAGTCACAATGACAAAAGGCTCGCATGTGAGGGAAGACAAATTTGTCGAACATGTTAGAGGATAGCTCTGTCTCTAACCGAGACAAATAGGGTGAGGAAAAATGGAATATTCCTAAGAAACTGTAACTGGGCACTCCTTTGATAGCTCTCAAAAGCCTCTTGTCGAAACACTTTTATCTGCAGAAGCAGCACCTCTCTGCTAGTCTGACTTTCTTAAGTGATGGTAGCTGAGTCAGCGGCAGCAACTGTTTATAGTCCAGTCTTGTTCGATGACCTTTCCCATCTTGTGGTGAGAAGTTTGAGCTTTCCCTCCAGCCCCTCACTAGTAATTTTACCTCATGCTCCTCGTCTCAAGCATCCCCATGCGGCCTAACCGGCTCTCTGCCTCTGGGTGGTTCGGGTGTCGTTAGGGCTTTACTTTCACTTCTCTCCTTGTAGACAAGGAGTTTCTGTTCTCCTTGTCTACAGACGTCCCCGGGAATTTGCTTTTGTTTCCTGTAGACTAACTCCTTTCTGCCAAACCTGGGCTTCTCTTGGGAAGAGTGGGGTTGATACTGTTTGTGTAGAGCTGCCAGAGCACTAGGCTTAGCCTGGCTTGTACCTTCTGCTTATTCCACCAGTTGTTATTATATGCAGATCTCAGCTCAAGTCACCGCCCTCCCTGGTCTCATTGGCCGAAAGTAAAAAATCTGGGTTTTCATTCCTTCTGTCTTCACCTCTCTTTTTTGCATCTAAATTTGCTTGTTTAAGGGAGGAAGGTAACTGATAGCATTTTATTTATCACTAGTACTACTGAGAGCTTTGTAGCTCTCCCTGCTAGGTAAGTCACACAACCACAGTAAAAAGAAAAAGCCTTACGAATCTGGAAAGCTTCCTTTCTTGTCACATTTTGTGCACCAAGATCTTCTAATGCCTGTTTACAATGCCAAGCAAAATTTAGTCATGCAATTGTGATTAAAAATGTTTGCTGCTTCTTACCGCTGAGTGGTATACAAAAAAAAGTAGTATATTAAAAGTATTTAATGGCTATGGCATTTTTTATCCCCTTTTCAATAAGCCTTCTTTTACTGTCCCAGTTTTATTTCTGTCTTCTTTCCTGCAAGTGGATAAATAATAATAATCTCTCAATCTGATCTGTTGGGGGTGGGGTGGGGTGGACGGGACCGAAGCAAGCAAAACCCCAAACCCTAGATATCTATGGATTGGGTGCCAGGCATCCCGCTGTTAGTTATAGAACTAAAAAGCCATTCCGGGATGAAACGAGCCTGGCTGGCTGCAGGGCTGACAGCCAAGCCCTGGTCACCCCGAAGGCGGGGCGCGGCGCGGCGGGTGTCGCCCCCCGCTCGGGGGCCGCCGCCGTCTTGCCGGGGGCGGCCCGGCCTCGGCCGCTGTGTCCGGCTGCCGCTGCTTCCTGCTCCCCCTCCGGGACTACCGCTCCCAGAAGCGCCCGGGCTGAAAGTGAAAACAAACGCCAGGTTACGCGTCTCTCCGTCGCTCCTCTCCCCGGCGGCGGTAGCACATGTCCTTTCTCTTTTGTTTTCCGCCTGCAGGCCGGCTGCGCGCCCGGGCGGCGGGAGCCGCCGGGAATCGCCACCCCGAGGGACAAGTGGGACCGGGACCCTGCCGGAGCCGCGTCCAGGAGCTGCCGCCCGGCCCTCTGGAGAGGTCTAGAAGCGACCGTTTTTATGGAGCTGGAAGTCCAGGCTGCAGAGTAAAACTTTGCCGATTCCCACATGCAAGTTGATAACGTGATACCGGCTGCTTTTCCTGCTGCTGCTGCTGCTACCTCGGGTGCTGGGGGGCCAGCGCCCTCCTCCCCCACCTGCTGCTGTTCCCTTTACCAGGCCCGAGAGCTGCCCAGTGGGTTTACCTGGCCATGTGGGGCTAGGAGAGGTGCGGCAACTCTCCACAGCGTGAAGCGGTAAACATGGAGGCGGCGTGCAGACCCGACGGCGGGGAGCAGAGCCATCAAGGCAGCGGCATGGACGCCCCTGGGGACGCTTCTATGGACTGCTACTTGCGATCTCAGGGCTTGTACAGAAAGAGAGTTGCCAAGGATGGATCTTGTCTTTTCAGGGCTGTGGCTGAGCAGGTAACGGCTTGCAGAAACAAAGCTACTTCGCATGAAAGCATGGGAAGTGGATCTCATGAGTGGGTGACAATTGGTGTTAAAATGCAGACAAGTATAGGTTAAGGCTACACAGGTGCATGTCAGGGAAAGAAAAATAATCTATCTTGCGGGTGAGAGAGAGAAGTTCTGTGTGTACAGCCACCTTCTGTCATCAAGAAAGCATTACCTGTTCTGACCTTCCACTGCCACCTCAAAGCTTTTCTTCTAGTGTAAGAAGCTTGTTTGGGTACAACTGCTTTATATGAGACTGTTTAGGAAACAGAATTTCATGAAGAGAGCTGAAAAGCCTTGTTCTTAGTTTTGTTCATTAGTTTACTGTAGAATTAGAGAAAGTGAGTAATTTATTTTCAGTTCTTCCCGTTGAGTTCCCCTCCCCCACTTAAATGTTAAAGGGAAGAAGTGACAGCGTCATCTTGTCTTAAATGCAAGCAAACAGCAGTGGGAGCTCTGGTGCTTCTGATTGTGGGAGTCCAGATTCCTGTGCTAATGATGCACAGTTCACTTTTTTTTTTTTTTTAAATTACCTTCCCCACTGACTTTAAATTCAGGCAAGCAACACTATTGATCGGAAGTAAGGGGGTTTTAGTTCAAGGAAATAAGCAATTAATATACATGGATATTCTGATTTTTTAATTAATATATATAAAAGGTTTCTCCCATGCTCTAGTGTATATAGAACTTTCTTTCAACCATTAATTAAATTTTTAACATCCCATTCTTATTTTATTGAAGCAAAGGTCTTTAATTCAGAGTTAGTAGGTGTTTATACACAAACTTGGCCTAATCTTTGTACTCTTCATGCAGAAAAATAATGAATTGATCTGAATTCGAAAGTGTTTTGAGGATAGTGTGTAAGGATTGCAAGAGAGGCTGCAGCTTAAATTGTCTGCAACTGTGTGGTAGTGAGGATGCAAAGTCACATTACAGGTAACTCTGAACCTATGGTGGAAATTTTTGCAGTAGCATTTGAACAGGAGGTAGAATGCAGGTGTCATACTGAGATCTGAATTCCTGGCTTCTGTATCAGTGTTGGGGCAACAGACCTACACCTCTTAAAGTCAAGAGAGAGTAAACCTGCACTCCTTTAGATTAGGTTGGGTTTCATCTGAATGACTGTATGCTGGTAGTTGATTTTCACATCCACTCCTGTGGTAAGTTACTACTTCAATTAATTCCTTTTCAACGAAGTCCTTTACAAAGGAGTTGTTTAAAGAATGATGACAAATGCTATTCATTTCGCTCAGTAAATCCTCATGCAATTTAGTCAACCTGTGAATTGTGCAGTTGCTTAGTTTTTTATTAATTGAACTTTCACCTGCCTAAAAATGTTGTTACCGAATGAATATGCATTTTAAATATTCTTACAAATAAAACTAGAGTATTTCCAAACCTGTACTTAGACAGCAGTCATTAATTATTTGTGACCTGTCATCAAAACTCCTAAGAACCAGCGTCACTTTCTTCGTTTTCTCCCTTTGTAGGTGTTGCACTCTCAGTCTCGGCATATCGATGTTAGGATGGCTTGTGTAGACTATCTTCGGAAAAATAGGGAGAAATTTGAAGCGGTAAGTATTTTGTTTTCTTTGTGAGCATTTTCAAAAATGTTTATTCCTTCCACTTTTCTAAGGTATATTCTGCTGTTTGTGGCAGTATTCATCATAGCTACATACTCGATGCTTTTTAAAGTGAGTGCTCTTTAAATTACTTGGCGCATGTGTGGTAGTAACTCATTGTCATAAGCCTGGAGAAGGACCTGTGTGCTGCTTGGACTGGAGGAATGCAGGGCAGGAAAAATTTTTAACGCTCATTAAAAAACAAAACAAACTTTCTTAAACTTTGTCTGTAGTGGAGCTACCAAAATCTGGGTTTTGTTTTAGTATAATGCGTGTTTTAATGAAAGCCATAAAATGTTCTTGCTATGCTATATAATTGTTTACAATGTATATGGGATTTGGCTGATGAGATTAGTGAAATTTGTTTCAGAATCTACAATTTATTAACATTGCCACTGTGGGTTTTTTTTTAAATATGTGTAATGAACTTCTCCTTCATCAACCATGGCCATAAAATATGTTGATATTGATCTAAATTTGGCCAATGTCATCAGTGTTAATGTTACAAAATCCTTTTTTTTTTCCTTCCTTTCAAAAGAACAGTCATAAATAATGGTGCTCCTGTTTGTGTTTGTATGTGTTCTAGTGTATATACCATTTAACTAATTTCCAGGATAGCCAAACCTGGAGTATGTGTAAACATTTGTTACTAGAGGATTGTTACTCAGCTCTTTTTCTGTTCTAAATTTACCCAGACCCAAAATAAAAAGGCTGTTTTAGATGCACATTGGCATAGGGAAGAGAAGGAAAGCAGGAAGGAGTACGTGTGTTTGCTATAACTTCTGACAAAGTACTCTATGCTCAACTATGACTGATCACTTTTAATGTGGAAGTTGTCAAGAATGAATGATATAAAATACAGTGAATCCCACTGGGAGAACGCAGCTCTGACTTGCTGTGTGTTTTCAGTCCATCTGAGGACTCGACAACTCTTAACATTTCGCTCTTTTTTTTTTTTATTTTTCTGCTGCCGACTTTGTACTCCCTTTCTTTCCAGAATTACCCCACTCACTCCAGTATCTGCTTTTCAGCTTCTGTTTTCTTGCTGCATTGTATAGTGTTTGGAAATATCATGACCATTCTTGGCTCTAAATCTGTGGTGTTTCCCCTCGCTGGTTCTGTCACCTTCACAGCTGGGTAACTGCTTTGTTAACCCTAGCTGGTTTTATCGTCTTGGTCTCTCTCCTCCATACTCCCAGACTCATTGTTCTTTTTTTCCTCAGATTTGATCCAAGTGATAATGCTTCTCCTCTAACCACTTCTGAAAAGTCTCTTTTTGGAAAAATTAGTAATTTTTCAGAATAGGTGCTTGATGTACAAGGTTGAGCAGTTTCATATCTCTTCTCATTTCCCGGTATTGCTGCTCCCTCAGGTACCTCACTTCAGCTCTGCTAATCTTTGCTCCTCATATCTCTTATTATACTCTGTGTTTTCCAGCTGGAATACTAACATTGTTAACTTAATCTCTTTTAAAAAAACCACAACAAACAACAAATGCCTCTTTCCTCAGTCTCATAGTTCAACTATTTACTCATCTGCCTTCTTAGTAGTTCTGCTCTGTTGATGTGTACTAGTGGTACTCACTGGAGTTCCTCTTCTGTCTATTATAACCATTTCGGTTTGGATTTCTGTCTCTTTCATTCCATTGGTACTGCTGTCACCAGTTTCAGGTGACTGTGTGTAACCATGATCTTCATTTTCAACTTCATCCTTTCCTGAGGTGTTATCTTTGATTGCTGCTGTCTTATATTCATTCTCTTTAACTCTTCAGTTCCTGTGAGAACTCTCTGGAACCCTTCCTTTCTTCCTCTGTACATTATCTTTAGGTCACTTAATTTTGGCACACAAAATAACTTGCTGTTTATGATAGTGTTTTACTGAGTCACCTTCTAACTTCATACCTATTTACTTCTGTCTACATTAAAAATTTTGGCCAGACTTTTTCATTCTCCTCATGAACCACACTGTCCAGCCAGGTTCAAAATGGCTACAGTGGAACTTCTAATCTCACTACTCTGGCTCTGGTTTCCTTATTACCTTGTTTCTTAATCACTGTGGGTAAAGAGGCCCTCCAGCTTGTAACTTAAGTTTATAATGGGAATTACTTCTTTGTTTGGACCTCTATAGTTATTTCTTCTAACTAAATCAAGCAGATTGTGTCTAAATAGCATTTTTTAAATACAGCGTCTCTGGCCAGCATTGCTGAAACACTTTGAAGTTAACATGTCTCAGTTACTGCAGCATCTTTCTCTGGCCTGGACAAATGTGGATTTGGCCTCTTCATGTGTGTTAAGGAGTGCAGCTGAAGAATTACTTTCTTAGCTTGGCAATCACGGTGTAGCTGCCCAATTATTTGCATCCGTTCACTAAAAGTAAAAACAGTAAAGTGATACAGAAAAGAGCAAAAAGTGCTTTATGATTTGCCTATACTACATCTTATCACTACTTGGGTACTACAGGAATGTGACTCCCATTTCCCATTGTCCATTGCTGCCGGTTCCTTCCAAGGAGATTGTTGAATAAGCCAAACATGCTCTCTCCAGTGATGCTGTGCACATCTGGGATGTATCACCCATAAACATCTGCTTGACAGCATCTTTGCTTTCCTTCAGATTTCCCATGTAGCTGCTCTATATGTTTTGTTTTGTGTTGTGTGATGACTCCAAAAGCTGTTTATGTTGTTATTTTCTGGAATGCAGACCTATGTGCTTGACCATTTGTTCCTTCATCTTCTAAATCACTTTATATTTAGACTGTAAGCTCTTTGAGGGCAGGATAGTCTTAAACTTCCAATGGCACGTTCCCATTGGTACAGTGGGTCACAGACTGGGGATTCCATACGCTATGCTAATAAAAATAACTAATTATTACCTTTTCTTTTTAAATACAGTTCATAGAGGGGCCATTTGAAGAGTATTTAAAATGTTTGGAAAATCCACAGGTATGTTAAACTTGATTTATAATAGAAAGCAGTACTTTTTTGAAGTTGATGGGGAATGGGATTTTTTTTTTCCTCACATATTTTTGACTGAGCTTAAGAGGTCTTTGAATTATGTGAATATATGCTTTTATGCATGTAGTTTCCATTGTAAAATGATTTGGGGAATCTTCTTGTGCCTCGGTCTGTACATGTTATTCCTCAGAGTTGTATCCAAATGTTTCTAGCCTCTACAAATGCCAACAAACATAGCATGGGTAGCTTTTTCTTGATGTCAGCCTTAAATAAAGGTCTAAAAGATTAGGTGATGAAAAGACAGTTACTGATGTAAGGGATTTTATCAACAGTAGCTGCAGGCTCTTACAAAGACAGTGACTTAAAGCAAAATTAGTATTATATTCTCCCCACCACAAAATTTTTTTTTCAGTATTTTTGTTAGGAACTTAAATTTGTGTAAGCTGAGGGGGAAGGGGGAGTGAAGACTATCTAGTGCAAAATCTGTTAATTTTCCTTACGTGTTTGTACATACATTTTATTAAATTTTCCCCTCCTAGAAATTAAAGCATGACTTCTATTTTTTATCCTGCTTTGCCTACAGTATCCCTAGTTTGAATGGCTAACCAGATGGTTCTTTATTTCAGTTTCCAAAATGAATGGTGAAAGGGGGAAAAAGTGGGTGTTAGCCTATTCTGCTTCTGTCTTGCTTTGTTTATTCCAGGATTTTTAATTGCAAAGCTTTGTGAGTCAAATCCCGAGGTTATATGCTATGCGAAATGGTAAATCATGCTGTTTTCCAGTAGAACTTTTGCACTGTGTGTATAGAAAACATCTTTTTCATACATCTGTTAATGTTCAAAAAATTTTTTTGAAAAATAATACAGTAGCTTTTTTACATGGTCATATAAATTAATGTAAGTTATTCTAGATTTTAAAATCGTCATGAGAATTTTTAAAACGTTTTAAAAAATCAGACTGCTACAAATTTCTGCCCAAACTTAATTTGAGTTGTTTTTAATTTAGTGAGAATTTTTTAAAAAAGGCAAAAATTAATTAAAACAAACAAAAACCCAAGAAAGATCTAATCACCTCATATTGGAGCACAGTACAGCAGTTAAACTGGTAATGGAAGCAACAGCTTTTCTGTGATTTGAGTCTGGATTATGGTGTTACTGACATTTCACTGTTTAACAGCTTTAAAGGGCAGATTTTTGGTCTTTCTTCAGGTATCGATATACAGCTGCTTGCATGAGAAATGCAACTATCAAAGTTTATTTTGGCTGTTTGGAAGTGGTCTGTCTGCTTCGTGTTGGAGCACTTCACAAGACTGTGTCAAGATATTTGTATGGAAGTTACCTGTGTGTTAGGCATGAGAGTTAAGCTTCAAGGTTCTTTTTCCAGTTCATCTATAGCTAAAGACCCATAAAACCAGACAGTTTTGAAGGTAGAGAGTAACATTTTTAAAAGCACTTGATAAATCTGACATTCAGTTTTTTTCAAAAATCACTTTTGAAAAGCTATACGCTGCTGGTTGCTTAAATTTAACAAGAGAAAAAAAAATACTTTATCATATCTCAAAATAACACTCATTAATGATAGATCTGAATTTATATGATTGTTTTGAGTTCTCTCAGTTATTCATATCGACCTATTTCTAGTTTGTGGAAAAAATTGCTCTAGCTTGTACCCCTTAACCACCTTACTGAAATATTGTTATTTCAAAAAAACTTTCAAATACAATCAGACTCAGTGTTTAATATATTTATTTCCAATGATTTCTTGATTCTCTTGATGTACACATGAGGAAGTATATAATTGTTTGTTTCAACTTGATGTTCTTTTGGTTTTTTTTCAATACAGGAATGGGTTGGACAAGTAGAAATAAGTGCCCTTTCTCTTATGTACAAGTAAGAAATCCTTTAAATATGTTTTATTGAGATCAGTTCAATTGTTCTGTTAGTCAATCAGTTGGAATAGCAGATGGAATGTATGTTATGCCATAGTTCTCCAGAAAATTACAAGTATGCTTTGAAAATTGCAGCTGTCGAGGTATTAAATAAAAATAGAAAAGTGCGCTTTGAAAATGTCATTTAATCTGGAATTTGAATACAGGTTTGCAGTAATGTCGTGCAGCTATCCTGCACAACTAATTGTGGGTAGAGTCATACACTTTTTATTTTGTTAATTTACAAATCTTAATTTTTCTGTTGAATTTGCTTTTCTTCCTATTTCTCTTCAAGGCTTCAATATGAACCCTGTTGCTAAGCCATGGGCTGTACCTATTTCTTTATTACCTCTGTACAAATGCTCTGATGTAGCTTAGTGGTGCGAGTATTGTGGCCCATATGCTAGAAAGCTGTTCTTGCACCTCCCCGGTAAGAAGTTGTAGGTACAGAAATAAGAATATCTTGAGTTCTGCTGTAACTTACTCTCTTTTCTGTATAAATTTTCCTTCTTGCACTGCATCAGTATAGATGAAATAGTACGAGTTTGTCAAGGGCCATAGCTTGCGCTATGCTTAAGAGAAGTTTTGTTATTTGGGCATAGATAAACACTCCTCTTGGTGATGAACAGTTTTGCTGATGTGTTTTTATTAAATGTAATCCTATAAATTAATCTTTCTTCACAAAGTAGTATGAAACAATAGGCTGAATATTTCTATCTGCTTTCTAATTACTGTGCAAGAGAAAGAGCAGCATCTTAAAAAATCAGGTATTTCAGTTAATTCCAGTAAATTCCAGTTAAAATCCAATATTTCAGAATGCTTACAGTAAATTGATGACTTTGACTCTTGATGAGACAGTTGATAAGAGGAAAGAAACTATTTAAGTATTACTTTCAGGTACTGAGGTGAGTGCCAAGTGAGGGAAATTCCATGAAATTCTGTCTTTGCGTTTTATGTGGTTAATGGGACAGTTTAGCGTTGCATGTGCTGCATGGGTGGAAGAAGACTGAATAGAAGGTCAGAGGAAAGTTTGGCTCCAGGCTTCGAGAGAAGGTCTGATGAGTAGATTGAGCCGCACTACAGACGGATGTAACTCAATTTAAGTAAAAAAAAAAAAAATTGCGTGCTTGACTACATTGGAGCTGGATATTTGTGATCTTCTGTTTGTTGTATTTCTGGCCATGAGAAATGTGTTCTTGTGAAATAGAAGCAGTTTGTTTTGAAGCCATGATACATTGGCATGCAGGACCACAGCTGGGAAATGAATACGGAGACAAATCCTGGTTGATAATAGTATTTTTAAAATTTCCATTGGTAGTGTGAGGAGGCTTGTGGCATAGTTGCAACTATATGCAGTGTTTCACTGCAGAGTTGGACACCCAAGAATTGTTACTGCCACACTTGTTTTGGGAAGACTGGCTTCTATTAGGCAGTTTAGAGGCTCTGGGAAAATAGGAATGGTGATGGAGGTGAGGGGAAAGAGTTGCTTCCTTTCCTGCATGCTGGCAGACTGAAGGAATGCAGAAGTATGAATTTCCTGTTCTGTGCCAAGCGGAGAAGTGAGAGAGTTTCAGACTGTTCAAGCATAGGGTAGGAATAGGTTTTTTTGTTATTTTTATTCCTCCTATCACAAGTATAATTTGATTTTCTGGAAAATTTTCCTGCGTCTCTAAGCTATGAAATTCTTTTCCTCTTAGAATTGCATTTTCTGAGTTGTTGTAGGAAGTTGGGTTTTTTTAATCCAAAAGCTGCACCTGTGAATATACTAATAATTTTGCAAGACTAGTAAAACTTTTGCATGTGTGAGCAAGGAAGGAATTGAAGGTGGTGCTAGGTTGCTGAGCAAAGAATTCAGAGAAAGGATTATAGATAAAAGAGAGAGAAAATAATTCAATTTAAGACCATGACAGAGATTGATTTATAGCAGGAAAAACAGGTAGCGAAGATTGATAGTCTTTCAGTTTTTAGGAAATAAACAAACAGCATGTCATGCCAGTATTGGTCACTTTATATCCAGTTCAACTTTTCTTTTGCTTTTTAATCTAACAAGCTAAAGAAAGAATTATAAATGTGGAATGTAAATTCTAAATTTCTTTAACTGTACTAGCTCAACTCTTCATTTCTGGTATTTTTAATCTTGTTAAAGCAATGAGATACCCAAAGTTAGTTTGCAGTGATTAAAAATTTTCTAAACCTGTTTTGAAAAACTACACTGGACTGGTGCCCTGGACAATGAGCACCTGCCAACAGTGCAGTGGCACGCTATCTGCTGGTTCGGTCCAACTTCCCAAAAGGTTTGTTTCTGTTCTCTCAGTTGAAGAGATAACAGAGGGGTTTCTTTGCCAGTGTAAATCCAGACTCCACCTTCATGGAGCCTTTATGCTAAAAGAAAGGGAGACCGAGCCCTCTGAGTATCTTTTTTTGCAGTGTATTATCCATTTTAAAATGCAGGAGGAGGTTCTTCTCACTACATGTGAAAAAACTAAGACGTGAAGGGCGTGATTTTCAGAGGTGCTTGGTTACAATATCTGATCCTCAGGCAATGCCTGCTGATGGTCTGTTGAGCTTTCAACATGCTCCTTGGCGTGCTGTGGCAGCAGGGCCACCATTCTGAAGCAGGAAGGGTATGAACCCTTCTAAGCATGAGAGCTTGGTTTGAGAGGCTGGAGAGCTTCTGAGCATAGACGTGGGCTGTTCTGTTAGCTGGCCTCCACGTCCAAAAGGGTTCTTGCCTGCATGTAATCGGTCTGCTAGTACAGATTTAGCCGAAGCCATTGCTCACCTTCTGGAAACTTAGCACTGTTTCCTGTCTCTGTTCATAAAACCAACCTCCTCTTTTGTTCTGGTGGGTTTCCAAATGGCACTGTGATGCATTTCTGCAGGGCTGGGGAGCAGTCATCTCTCTAGAGACAGCTCCAGAAAGTGTGTGGAAATTCGATTTACTTGGCATGGGCTCTGTGCATACTGTGGCAGCGCACCTTATTCTAGCATATTTTTTCATAGAAGTAAGCCTTTTGTTTTGCCATTGTTAGTTGTACTTGTCGACTTTGGTATTCTTCTCTACATTTTCTGTTGTTACGTTCCTTGAACTTGACTTGAATATTCCAGTTTTTATTGATATTAATTTCTAAATGAATTCTGCTTTTTTCTCAGGAAAGATTTCATAATATACCAGGAACCAAATGCTTCTCCTTCACATGTAACTGAAAATGGCTTTTCTGATAAGGTAAAAAAAATCCTTATGGCCATTGTGAAAGGCTAAATTAAGACTACTTTATAAACAGCAAATACTTATATGTAAGTCCTGTTATTCAACACAGTGAAATGTTCTGAGAATTCAATTTTAGCAATTTCTCTTACACATTTAAGCTATTCTGTTAATACATGTAGCACTTCTTAAATAGATGGTCCATATTTGGGATGTGGTATCTCTTCCTAGTAATCTAAAATTCTGTCAAAATCAATTTACAAGTGCTTACTCATAGCTACCTCTGTCTTAAATTCTTACTGACTTTCGGTCAGATTTTGTTTTGGCTTAAAGGACATTTGCTAAACATTTTGATAGTTTTATTGATACTTTGAGATCCTGCAGGATAACAAAGTGGGTTGGTACATTAAATGGAATGTAAAAGGTAGTGCTTATATGAAAAATCAAGTGAGATGCAAAACCTAAAATATCTGTGTGGTTTTCTTAATAGGTATTGCTGTGCTTCTCAAATGGAAACCACTATGATATTGTTTATCCCATAGAGTATTCAGAAAAGGCTGCTTTCTGCCAGTGTAAGTATTATGATGGCTAGTTAAAAGCATGTATTTTTGCCAGAAATCTTAAAATGATCACCATCAAGTCTCAGGAGGACGCTCTGTATCAAAGTTTGTTATCGTCATTCTGTAGTAGCTTAGTTTTCTATTGAGTTGTCAATGACCGATTTTTTGCGAGAGCACAAATTCATTATGTCATGACAAAGCATCTGCCTCTTTGAATCGGAGTGATCTAGTGTAAATGAAATGAAAATGTTGGTGTATTAATTTATAATCTGTTGCATTGTCTTTGGTCAGCATTCTGGTTTTAATTTTTTATTTCATGCTATGTTAGCAAACTAATTGTTTGTGATAAAATTATCCTTGCATGTGTAACTCGTCACAGAAATTATGTGGGTTGCATGTGCAAAAAGTGACTGTCTTCATGGATTATTGTTTTCTTCACTAGATTGTGGAAATGCCCAGGTTTGTTGTGTCACTGTGAACAAGCCCTATAAGGATTCAGATTCTCCATGAAATCTCTGCCTGTGTGCAGAGTTACAGGGCTAAGGCCAAATCTGCCTGTCAAGAGACCTGATTTCTTACATACCCGTTAGGCCATAGTAGCCGCAGATGGTTTTGCTTGTAATACCTTCATTGTTTGAGTTAACACATCAGAATGCTTGCTTGCTTTCATTGAAATGCATCTGTAATGGTGGTTTAAAATCTCATGTGTCTCGTAACTGATTTTGTCCTTCCAATTCCTCCTCCTCTTCCCCAGCTCTGCTGTATGAGTTGCTTTATGAGAAAGTATTTGATACAGATGTGAAGAAAATCATAGCAGAACTTAGTGCTGTTGGTGCAACGGAGGAAAGTAATGGTAGCAGTGAAGTATCTGCTTCAGATTCGGAAGACGACAGCTACAGGTAAACGGGATATAAAAGTTAACGTAAGGTACCTGTGAGCAATACAAGTTAAATGAGTTTTCTGAACTTCTGGTGGATAGTAGAATCTAACAGGGTTGAAAATCTTTACCAATTACTAAGAAAGAGGTTAGAACTGTGCAAGAAGGAAATAAGTTAACTTCACTGCACCTAAGGACAGGGTTCCAGTTCCTCTGGTTTTCCTTCAGCCTAGTTTTAGGGCTCTTTTCATAATGGAATATTGCCATTGCAACATGTCCCTCTTCCTGGTTAAAACAGCAGAATCCTCTGGGAGAACTGTCAGTGTGCCAGTCCAGCGTGGTACACTCCATGAGCATTACTTGGCTCACTTGCTGCTGAGTGGAGCTACAGGAATCTAATGCAACTTGTGTTGCTTCTGCATCTGGGGGATGTAATGCCTGCTTGAGGTGTAGCTGCTGGAGAAATGCAGATGTAGCTTGCTCCATTTTGATCCTTGATCTGTGTGAAGTGATCATATTTGTGGGTTTGTATTCCTTTTGCTGGACCTGAATGCTCCAGCTAGCTTTGAGGTTTTGACCTACTGATTCCCTTTGCACAGTAAGTCTTTCACAGGGCCATTTTTACGTTTACATATTGGCAGGTTTTTTTCTGTTTAATAATTTTTTGAAACTCTGAGTTGTGTGAAATTCCATTGAAGCCATGGAGATCATGCTGTATTAATGCATTATGTCCCCTCTTCTCACTGAACATCTTAAATATCTTAAAGTCCTTTCTGGGGGCTCTGCTGTAGTCTGGTGGCATGTGGCTGAAGAAATTCTTTGGAATGTCAGGAGCTGATTTTTGTCTCAAGCTGAAAAGAACAGAAACGAAGATGATGGAAAGAAAACCAAGTTCTGGGAAAGGGATTAGCTTCCTTTCTTGTTTGGAAAAAAAAAAAACCCAACCCTGCTAGGGAACATTTCCAACTAAAATACAAAGTATTTCTGTCTCGGGGAACAATTACTGTAGTTAAATGTCAGAGTGGAAACCTTTATTCCTTTCTGTGCTTGGAGCTTTCCTGGGCTTCATATGCAGTAGCATTACCCTGTATCTTGGGGATTCTTAAGAAAATACACTGCTAACCTCCATCGCACCTTTGGAAATTAAGGTCATCTACTCACTGGGGACTATCAAGCTCAAATTCTTTGATTTAAACCATATGTCTTATGATGCAAGAGCCAGTATGTGCAATTTTTGACCTAGTTAACCCAAATTACAAACACTTTGCTGTGTTTATGAAGTCTTAAATCTTTTGCTTGTCTTAAAATTAACTTCGGCTTGTTTCATTACCTAATTTTCCAGAAGATCTTTTTCGTTTTATGAATGTGAACTTTTCAGTTATATTGTTATTAAATGTAATAGTTTAGTTTATTTTTTGGGAGTAGTTAATGCTGAGAGTTGCCCACAACTGCCGTAGGGAAAGCTACTTTTTTTCTTGGTGTAAATTAATTTTCCAGTGATGTCAGGTGTAGAAAATAAGAGTAAATTAGAGTGCCCTATGCCAGTTAACTAACCGTGGTTTTGGGGTTTGAGGTGCCTCTTTTTTTAAATGTCTCCTTTTGCTATGTTTTTCTTGCATAGCTGCAAAAGTTTTAGAGGAATTTGTTTCCCTTGCCTGCCTCCCTCCCCCCCTTTTTTTTTTTCCTTAAGTGGTGGCTAAGTCGGTATGCAGAAGGTAGGCTTCCTCTTTTGTACTTAGAAACAAAAATCTTATTTTTATCTTTGTATCATATAGAAATGTAGTTCTTGTTTTGCACTTAGCTTTTTCATGTTAAGAGGTGAAGATGGTCTGTGGTATGCTTACTGTGGAATAATATGTAGAGAGTGATAGTTTCAGTCTTTTTTTATCCACTTCCAAAATGTTTCTTACCTTCTGTCTTTTTGCAGAAGTAAAGCTACAACAGTTAGTGATATGAATGGATTGAAGTCTCTTGCTGGCAACAAGGTATTTCTATGTTAAGATTTACTTTCTTCCTAATAACGCATATTCTGCTATATTTTTCAGTGTTTAATGTGCATGAGAGAATCTTGAGTTTCTAGTTTTCTTAACATGTAATATCTTAAAAAGTACTTATTTCTTTGTGAAGTAATGTTTACTTTTGATGAGCCAAAAGGTGGATAGTGTCCTTTTTAACTCTGCTTAGTTCTTAATTTTCTTCTGGTGTTGTTAAAAGAATGCCACTGTTTCGTTTTTTTTTTTTAAAATATCTTTATGCATTTTCAACTTCTTTATTTTTGAGTTTACAGTTTGAGCACTGTGATTGAAAAATGGAAACCTGTACATCTTTATGTAGTTGACCATTTATCACTTTGTTCTGTTTCATACAGCACCTTAAGAGCAATGGGAATCCTAGCCTGTTGGTCTTACCTAAAAAAGTTCTTAAATCACTTAATCCATCAGTTTACAGAAATGTTGAATATGATGTTTGGCTCCAATCCAAATGGGGTAAGTAACTGAATACTTAAAAGTACCAGCTTCTGCTAGCTGATGTATAAAGTGATGCCCTCTTGAAGAGCAGTGATGCTAAGGGCAGTTTGGGTTTAGGCAGTGGTCTTCCTATGTGGGTTGGTCTGCAGATTTAGGGCCTGAACTTCTCGCATGCATTTTTACTGCATTGAGAAAGGAAGTCTTTTGGTGTATTTAAATTAACAGTGTATTACTGCTAATGTATTTACAGATCAGCAAAAACAAGATTTTTCTATTGCTGCTGGCATGCAATACGCAGTTGGAGATAAATGTAAAGTAAGTAGTGTCGAACTGTAGTTTACAGAGCCATCAACATTTTGTTCAAGATGCCAATTTTCCCTTTTTGTGAACTCTTTTGACATATAAATGCTCCTTTCTAAACATTCTTACCTTGCGTTTTCAACTGTGCATACACTCATGATTTAATTGGTGGTGGAGTTCATGACTTACAGCATCCATGTAGAAAAGCCATGTAATAGAACATCTGATCAGTTTTACCGCATTAAAAAGTTGGTCAGGTTAACTTCAAGTGTGTGTTTAATAAGGTGACTGGGGACCTTAACGTTAAGTATGTAAATAAGTTTGTGCAGGATTGCCTTCATGGCGAGTCCTTGCTCACCGTTGTAGAGTGTTGGCCTCTGTGTGAGAAGAAGGTGCGTTTAGGGCAGTTAGGTTGGTTTAGGCTCAGCTCTGTTACTCTTTTGGTGGCTCTGTTAGCTAGCTATTCTCCTGATAGGCAAAATTTGTGCGGGGTAGGTCTGTTCTATAGAACTAATTGTTACCTCTACTGCAGCTCTGGCTGATGGTTGCACTTGCTCCTGCATGATACGTACTGCTGCATGATAAAGTGTCTGCGTGCGTACAGTTGCATGATGAAGAACAAAATTGTAGTGTTTTCTGTTGTACAGGCTTTTATTTGGAGAGATCAAACCCAAGTTCTGAGTTCCTTCTATTTACGTTCAGCTCTGGATATAATGATGACTGTTTGTAAACCGACTTTGTTCTAATCTCGTGGCTTTTAAGTAATGCAATACAGCTCGCTTCAGTTAGTGCAGATCCTCAAGTTTTGGGCAATTCTTGATGTATCCAAAGTGTGTTACACAATTGCTCTTTAAATTCTATTAAAAGTTGTAGCATGTATTGCTGCTTAAGAAGAAATAAGATTTGCCGTTAAATTCTATAGTACTTAAATTTCAGATTAATCTCCTTAGGTGTGTCAACTAAACTGGTGGTACTTGGCTAAATATGGTTCTTTCTAGCACATTTGACCATCTATTACAATTATTAATATGAAAATATTCAATTCAGTTTATCATGCTGCATGGGGACTCTTTCACTTCATACTTTTTTTGAGTAATGGAACTAAGCATAGTGAATAAATAACAAAAAATCACAACCCTCCCAAACCCCTAATGTGGAGTTGATTATTTATTGCTTAATAGTACAGGCTTAAAACTTGTATTTAATGCCCTAGGGCTGTCTTGTATAATATTCACTACAGAGTACAGTTATTATTAGTAGAAGAAAACTCTGGTAATTAACATACTCTGTGAAATTTTATATGTTGCAAGACAATATATGGGATAAAAACATGGGAAGGGAGGGTGAATTAAATAGTGAAAAGTGGAGCTGACCAAATTAATACAACTGGAAAGCCAAATACTATAGCAGAACGTTAGGGAATTTATATTTAACAAAAGAATTTTAAGAACATGAATGTCAGTCAGACAAGTAACACTATGATCATGACTGAACAACTTTTTTGGTTGTTTTAAAAAACTTTCTGGGGAGTAACTTCAGAAGTAATTGCTGTTCATTATGTTCTTAATTAAACTAAATTTCACTGAAGTTAGTAATGAATTTTTCTTTGGATGGATTTTAACAGGGAAGAGCTTGGGGTTTATTCTAAGTGTTTTCAGTAAAGCTGAAAAGCCTTGGTACACTGATTACTTTCTCGTGTAGTTCTGAAAGCCACGTTTCATTAAGTAGTGTTACCTGGCATGCTTTCTGGTTTTTTGATGGGTTTTTTATAGTACTTTATTTGTTTTTGAAGAAGTGATATGGATTGAAAATCTGCTTTTGATACATTTACTGAATGTCGTGAAGTTTATTTTTCTGTTCTTTTGTTGCCCAGAGAAAAAGTTCTATTTTGAACATTGCTGAGAGTTATGTCTTCTCATTGTCGTCTTTGAAGCTAATGCATCTTTTTTTTTCCTTACACTTTTTCCTTACAGGTGCGCTTAGACCATAATGGGAAATTTTATAATGCCCATATTCAAGAAGTGTGTTCAGAGAATGGGCCAGTTGTCGTATTTGTAGAAGAGCTTGGAGCAAAGTAAGTGCTCATCTCTTTTGGAAGAGTGCCAGACCGAACCTTGGTAATAGCAGCATTGCTCTTAGTTCAGAGTTAATTTCAGCCCTTGCAGTATATCTGCTAAGTAGTCTGGCTGCTACTTGCAGAGTAAAACAGTAACTACATTAATATTAGAATTTTTTTTTTTGCACAAGATTCAATCCTAAACAGATTGACACCATCCTACTTATGTGTTGCTTGTTGCACTTAATAATTAGGTAGTAGATTTGTGACAAGTTTTTCATACTAAAACACCCATCAATGCACCTGGCTTCTCTGGTTGAGTAGCTCTGCCTGATTTCGTACAGAGTGCCAAGTGGCTGTTCAGATCAGTGTTGTCTTTGCCGTACCTGGGAGAAACTAAGTGCTTAAAGTTGGTGGTGAGGGTTTTGCAGGGTTTTTTTGTGTGCTGTTGGTTGGCTGGTTTCGTTGTGATGGTTTTTTCTGGGGTGGTAGTGGTGGCAGTTTTGGTTGGTTGTGGGATTTTTTTTTTTTTTCTTTGGAACATCTTGAGCTCTGCTGTAAGTTCTGTAACTCTTCTGGGGCAAAAAAAACCCCACAGGTGAGTGTAGTTTGGGAAGAGGAAACACTTTCATTCAAGGCAAATGAGGGAAGGAGAAAGATACCCTCTAATCTCATGCAATCTCCTTACGAAAAAAAGTTGCAAGATCTGAAGATTGTCTTACAGATTTTAAACTGAGATTTAACCTGATTTGAACTGTCCATAATAGATCTGAATGTTGTCCTTTCAAATAACGTAAACAGTGGCTTGGACATCCTACAGCATCCTCAATTAAAAATGCAGTAATTTCTCTGGGATATAATGTTTTTCACTCTTGACATCCATTGCAGTGTTTGTGATAGGTTTATCTGAGTATATTGCTTTTTCTGATCATTTTCTGTCTGCCCTGAAGACATTATAATACTTCACAAATGGCTGATCAATCTTTACTAGATAAGTTTTCATTAACTTATCAGGGAGAGTTTTATTTAAAAAAAAATTGTTCTTCTGCACGTTGCTTGAGTGTAATCATAAAGAACAAAGGACTGTGAATGTTCTCAAAAATGGAAAGATCCATCAGTCTTGGTAAATGTGGTATTAATTTATGCAAGCCCCAGTCTGGTCTTTTAAGATATTTTTCCCCCCATAATTCCTTGTTTTGTAGGCATGCTGTCTCACTGAAGAGCCTTAAACCTCTTCCACAGGCCTCTCCTATGGAGGGCTGGAACACTGTGCCAGGGAAGAAGATAAAAAAGTTTTTCCCAACGTGGGGGCAGAATGCTCAGCCTGGTAAGATTGTACCTTGTGTGGAAGAATCTTTATTGTCAGGTGTTTTGTCCCAAAGAGCATAAAAATTGATTAAAAAAGAAAAATTTCTCATGTCTTTATCACAGATGCAGATTGCAGAGGGCCAAAGAATCAGAGCAAGTCAATAAAACCCCAGTCAGCACTACCTCCTCGACTTCAGCATACTGTGGGAACCAGGCAGCATCAGTTCTTGTGTTCTGGACCCCAATCTCATCAGACCTCAACTGAGCAAAAAGCTCCGGGCAGGAATCCTTCCCAAACTGCAAGGTAAAACTGCAAATAGCATCTTCCTTATCTTGGACTCTAGCTGAGCTTCTTAGAGCCCAGGTGTCTGCTTCGGAGTCTTCCAACATGCGCTTTTGAAATATATTGTCATTGAATTCTGAAGAAGTGTTCCAAGTTCTTAAGAATACATACAAACACAGGGAAAATAATTCTTTTTAAATTTTATTATTAAACCTTTTTCAAAATTGCCATCATCGTGAGCTCCCACTTTTTTTTTTCCTTGCATGGGAGCATCTCTTCTGGAAGCATCGTACACAAAACTAGTTTCTTCTTGGAAAGCAGATGTTGCTTTTTTTTCTGGTTAGGACTGAAGTAATGTTGCATGTAGCGCTTCTTGGGCATGGCTGAGATCTTCCCTCAGCTTCTGCAACCCTGTCATAGAGGACTGCTTTGTGTTGTGACTGATCACTTGAAGTATGAGAACAGCATTTTGCCTGCATTTGGTAGTGATTTTTTGATCCATTGTGCTGCTGCAACAGAGTTTTCCATTTTCATCATTGCCACTCGTCTTCTATCCTGGTTAAAAGACTATTCTCTATTTGGCTACTAAACCAAAACTCTTTGTGGTCTGCTCTGTCACTCTTCTGTATTGTAAGTTCTTGCGGAGTAACTGGAGCTGGGGTGTCTTTGGAGTCTGCCACATGCAACATTTTAAGGATTTTTTTCTTCCACCTTTAATCTAAATACATGAATATCCTAAAATGTTTAGTTAAGTAATTCAGAAAGCTGAAACAGTGATGTTACTTTTGTGTAGCGGTGCTTCATTACAATACCTTTTCCCTTTCGTTGTGGTATTTACAGGAATCTTCTTCCCCAGCTTTGTCTTGTGTATTCATAGATAGCAGATGGGGGTGGTCAGGTCTCAGTTGGAACAGAAATGGATTAGATCACTTGATGTAGGCTATTAACTATGATCTAATAATCACCATTTGTTATAAAGTCTTCCAAAATGGTATTGAACCGAATAAGTCGTCGACAAAATCCATTCTTTCCCTTCATTATAGTTATGCTTATGGGTGACTTGCAATAGGCAGAAAGAGGTCTGGTGTAAGCCGTGCTATATAATTATGTTCCTTCTTCCTTCTAAACCGTGAGTTTGTATTGTATTTGATACTGGTGTTATTTCTTTGTCAAAGGGATCCCGTTTCGTTCTTTCCTTTGCAGAAAACCAGAGCGGGAGAGAACTGAGGATCTGAACCATGGCAGCAGAGATTGTAACTACTTTGGCCTGTCTCCAGAGGAACGCAGGGAGAAACAGGCTATAGAAGAATCTCGTTCTCTTTATGAGATCCAGCAAAGGGACGAACAAGCTTTTCCTGCTCTTTCCAATGTACGTTGTTTTCATTGTAATTAATAGTGCATTTGTCATACTTGCCTGTGAACCTTTAATTAGCAATTGTTTGGCTGTCCTTGCATTGCCATACAATTCAAAAGTTAAGGATATTTTCTTCACACTCACTTTCCATATAGAAATATGTGAATCTACAGTGCTTTATATATTCAAGGTAAGACACATACCTAGTAGTTTCCCCCAGGAATAACTAATGTCCACTATGCACAGTTCTCATAGTTCTTTAGTAAAAATCTTTACTAATATTTCCTAAGTTTAGTAAATACTTAGGAATATTTACTATTTTTTTCTATTAGTAAATATGGTAGACACATGAGGTTCTGAAGCTGTAGGCATTTTTCTTCCACATTCTTCCTGTCTTTGCAAAGCTTTGCACTCCCTTACAGTGACTCAAATGTTGTTTTTTTTCTTGTATGGTGGGATCAAACTTCAAGGTGAGGACAGAACTTGCTCTGAAGCGCAGGTTAATTTAGCTGAGAAATAGCTCAGTAAAGTGGCACTGTGCTACATCCATTAGTATCAGAGGTGACTAGGTGATTGTTTCTGATTTGGTTCACATAAAACCTGTGTTACTTATAGGTGACTTTTCAGCTTGAGAAACTACTGATCTCAGAACATGTCTGGTGTCATAAGTAATGCAAACTCTGTCAGACTTGCTGTTTTTCTCTTGTGGAGCTGAGCTGGCTTCAGTGGTCTTGTCTGTCTGAGGGAAGAATGTAGCCTTTAGATTTTGAGAGTTTATTGATGCAATTTTTAAAGGAGGTGGATTGGAGTCTCCGTACATGCAGGGAGTGAGCAGATCCTTTGGGTAAAGAGCTGCTGTCTACAGAGGTTTACTCCTACAGAGGTTTTTTTCTAGAGGTGTGTGGGGCTTGTTGTGGTTTGCTCTAGGATTTAAATCCAAAAAGAACCAGGCTGGGAAGAATGAGTAGGTGAATGATGGGCCTTAAATATCTTGCTTTGTGGAAGTGACTTCCTGCACTCTACCTTTTAGTTCATGAGCAGTAATTATTTACACTGGTGTAATTGAGAGAAGCTCCTCTGTGCTGCAAAGAGCAGAGTAGGAGTGAAGGCTAACAGACAGGTTGCTCTCTCTGAGCCGTGGTTAATGGTGTGCTGTTGTATTTGCTCACCTGCAGAAGGAGGATGTAACTTCAAAGTGGATATTGGCTGACTGAAGCAGTTTGTGTTCATCATATAAACTAATAACATCAATGTTTTTAAAGGACACTTGGCAAAATTTAGCAATGAATGAGAGTGGATGAATCTGAATGATACTGATCAAGACTGTGCGCTTTTTTTTCCCCCTCCACCTTTCCGCCTGTCTCAGAGATGTGTCATGAAGGCACAATAGTATCATATCAGATGATGGCAAAGTGTCATCAGACTTCTCACAAAAATTCATGTTTCTTGTTTTGTAAACTCCTTTTTAGAATCAGTCAGTCTGTCAGGCTGCTACGCAGACTGTGGATAATTTAAACCAGAAAAAGCTCTCAGCTAATGAGAGAAGAAACAGCAAGTGGACAGCAGAGGTGGAAGAGCAGAAGGATAAAGGTAAAAATAAATGTTTTTAAATCAAGGCTTGTTTTTATTACCAGCCTCAGAATTTATTGAAGGTGGGGCATCTGTTTAGGGAACAAGAGAAAAATTATCGTAAGTAATAGTGCCAAACTAAGCTAGGCTCAAGGTAGCAAAGGTGTGATTTGGGAAGCAACTATATGTTATCCTGCTTTGCGACTGTGGTTGAGAGAGCAGGCTCCTTGCTGGGATTTTGTAGTAAATGGGAAGAGGAATGAGAGAAATGAAGAGACTATCAAGAGCGACCCTAAATTGGATCCTGTTGAAATTCTAGTGAGTGTGGCAGGAGGTGCCAGTGGGGAGGAGTGTGGAGAGTGCTTACTGGAGTCAGTTAAGAGAAAAGCAGGTAAAAGTATGCAGGGTGGCATGGTGAAGAATTAGCGTACAACAGGAGAGAAAGAAGGGAGAAGGTGGTGTACACAAGAGTTGAAAACACCCCCCACCCTGTTTACAGTAGAAAGAGCCATCACATGGTCAAAATGTGGCTTTTCTTCCTCCCCTCAATCTGCTATAACACTTTAGCTTCTCTTCATTACTTGTAAGCTTTTGCTCTCTGAGGAAGTGGAAGGTGGCAGTAATAGATGGAAACTGTAGCTGTCAGGAGGTAGGTAGTAAATCTTTGCTAAATGCAGCTGACAGGTTTGGTGGTTTGGTTTGGTTTTTTTTTTTTGGTCCTGTCAGTTTTGCTGTATCTAACCACCAAATTTGATCTTGGCTTCTTCCACTTTTTTTTTTTTGACTAAATAAAATTCAGACTCTTCAGCCTCCTCTGAGCTGTTCCTTCCCTCTGTTTTTTGATTTTTTTTTTTTTTTTTTATTCCCCTGGCAACAGGAGAGGCACTCCTGTTGTGTGTTTATAGTACTTGTGTTCCTTAGTCCCTCTTAGAACATGTAATGCCTTCTTGAATAGTCTCACAAGGGCTGATGTCACCTATTTTTCAATCTCCAAACATCTGAAAACTTGTTTCATTTGAAAACTTGTTTCATCAGCAATGCCAAAAAGGATGTCCATGTAGAGAAAGCTCTTTACCACAGTGCCATGATAGATTTTGCTGAAGTATGTGGTGTGTACAGCTTTCTCAGGTTTTTTTGTGATGTTCTGGATTGTGTTGCCTCTTCTGAAACTAGGTTAAAAGTACTATGGGAATAAACTGTACTTCCTTGGGAGCATTTAGAAATTCCTATTGGTGCTTGGGGAATTGGCAGTAATTCTCATCAATATTGTTTTAATTTACGTTATCTAGTTGTAGTGGTGCCTATACTAAGCTTTTTAAAAGTACGTATCTATGTAGCAGCCACTATTAAACTTATGTGCATGAATTTGATTGACAAGCAGTGGCAACCAGATTTGAACGTAAGCTAGAATGTGAAGAAGTCGTACAGATCTTATTATACAAAGATTGTGCCACGACTGTTATTCAACACCGTTTCCCCCACCAAGACTTTGCTGATGCTCAAGAAATTAAACTTCCTGCATCAGTCTGAAAACACTCCAGGTCTTTTGAACCCTTGAAACCTAAACTGATCTCTTACTCCGAAAGTAGAAAAGACTTTAAGCTGCTGTTACTTTAAGACTTGAATATAGAAATGCAGATCAAAACATTTTCACTTTAAGTGAAGTACAAACTTCTTCACTAGGAAGGATTTAGGATGAATTATACGTGTTTAAAGGGATAACTGCATTTCTTTCCTGCTTCCCTCAAGTATCACCGAGATGTTAACAAACATCAGTAAAGAACTGCTGTAGAGCTCTGAAACCCGGGTTGAAGTAGCTGCTCTGTTACTGCCTGAACAACTGTTTATTTTAGGATGCTTTGATCTTTGATAAAATGTAAAGTTTATGTTTTCTGGAGTAATGTGTGCTGAGGTAGGTTTTGTTTTGAAGGGTTAACTTTGGAAAGACAAACTTTAACTGGCTTAAGTTGTGATAGCCGTAAATGGTGTAATGGTTCATTTACTAGGTTATGTCTTGGTGTTACAGAGTCAAATTCCAGGCAGATCCACTTAAGTCAGAAGCTTGAGCCAAATTCATCTGAGGTAATCTTAAAGAAAAGACCAAATTGTTTTTTTTAACCTTATTGCTTCTCTGATGAATGATTAGCAGAGCAATAGCTGCCTTTAGAGCTGTGATTGCTGCTGCTTTACAGCTTTTAGTGAAAAGCTTTTAGCTTCCTTCTCAGGTTGGAAGCTTGTGTTGCTGTCAGCTTTCCTCAGCCCCTGTAACCCGTACTTACAGTCTTTCTCTGCAATCTGAGTTCTCAAACTTGGGCTATTGAGAGCACTTATGAATCTGGGTTTGTAATTGCTTAGTACAGTCTGTACTGTCAGTAGAATGGGACAATAGAAGATTTGATGTTTATTAATTGCTGTGCTAACAGACTGTGATCTCTGGAGTTTAGTGAAGATTTATGGCCACTGTTGGCTTTTAACCTTTGCTGTCCTTTCCATGAGCACAATGTTACATTGGTGTAGTAGCAATCGGGTCCTTAGCTCGCTCTGTATGTAGTGTGGTTTAGTATCTTTGAATGTCTCTTTGAAAAGTTAAGTTTTACTGTTGGACTAGCCTTGTCTGTTGTTTCTAACTTTGCTTTAGAAGAATAGTCAAGATGAGAGTTACCCAAAAGCTTCATCTCCTTTGGAACAAGTGAAAACAGATTCTCCGATTCTTGCTGAGCAAGTAAGAAATGTTTGTTTGATTTCAAAGTTTTCCAGTCAGGAGACTTCAGACAAAGGGGAGCTTCATCACAGCCACGTATGTATTATAATACTGGCTTTTAATTACATAGTCATTTCTGTGGTGATAATGGTAAAATTTCATATTTACAGGTAGCAATCTGTTATGTCCAACGAGAAGAACATAAAAGTACAGCCCTTGATAGAAAAGTGTATTCTTTCTCTTTTGAGAGGGGGGTTATTTCATACCCTTCAGCTAAGATAACCATGCTTTTCACTTTAAATTCTCTACCTTTGCTTTTTCAGGTTTCTCCAAGGTTATTGGTAATTGTGAGGGCGGCTTTTCTTTTGGATGGGAGATTCTTAAATGTAAAGCTTGTGGAGGTGGTTTATAGCTGATGGCTGTCTGTGGTACAGGCACGTTCTGGTTAGAGCTCAGTGCAGACTCCTTCACGCAGTGATGTATCTTGTATCTCTCTTACTTATACAGCCTGATAACATTACCAGTTAATGTTTTGCTGTGGTGTGGTGGTGGTAGTCTGGGTATTACTGAGTCATCGAGGCTTTTTTGGTAGAAGTCAGATGCATTAGGGGTCACCAACAATGGTGATTTAGAGTAATTTCATGTGATCTCTTTGTTTTTATAGAACCTGACAGAATGCTTACCAAGCATAACTCCAACACCTTCACCAGTCTTTTCTGAGGTGCATTTACCTCCAGCAGTGCCTTCTGTACCAGCCATTGTGCCGGCTTGGCCAAATGAGCCAACAACTTATGGACCAGCAGGTTTGAAGAAATATTATCAAAAATCAGAAACTACTAACCCCGAGAAATACTTCAGCTGTCTTGCTAAATTGAACATGCCTCCATGAGACACTGTTTTATATAACTTCACACTCCAGAGGCAGTAATTTATAGGAATGTAGTCTCTTACTGCTGAAAGCTAGTTGAGAGTTCTGATAGATCTTTGATTGCCTGTATGTATAGATTGCTTTACTCCCTCCCTGAAGGTGGAAGAGGGATGCATACTCAATTCTCTTGTTTTTCTGTTGAGTGGGATAGCATTGAGTTTTGAGGGGGCTTGTTCTGAGGATCTGCTTAAGGCAGAACACATTGACAGCATGTTGAATCTTGATACACGTTTGTGCTCTGTGTCCCATGTAATGAGCTCTTTGATTCACTAAGGACTCAGCTTGGGCCGGGTGTGTCTGGAGCTAATGAGATCCATTTGGCCCTGAGCTGCAAAGCCTGTATAATAGTTTCTCTGTGCTGTGTGTTATATTATGTGGAATTATTGCTCATTAGATCAGGTGCTGTGTTTTCTCTCCCACTGTTGTGTTTCTGTAGAAGAACTAGCTTTCAAATCAGCATACAATGTTCATGTGATACGGTAATAATCCCGTCATACTTGACCACATCTGTGACAGAAGATGAGTAGCCCAGTTAATCTGAGCTCAGATTCAGAGCTGACTGTAAATGACCAGTCAGAACTGTAGAGATTCACATAAAAATTTCAGTTCCCCCTCTCTTTTTTCCCTCCTATTTCTTTCTGGTATGCATAATTTTAAAAATAAATTTGGGAAGGGTTTAACTATTTCTGGAAAGCTTAACTGTTTCACTCTTTCTGAAAACTATTCTTTGCATTTAGCCAAATCTTCTTTTGTTTGTAACTTTCTGACTCAATTTTCTGTGTCTTCTGGAATAAATTCTTTCCTTTTTTTTCCTCATCTTTTGAAACTTGCTTTCCTGCTGTGATTTTCTTTTGTGATTGTATACAGTTGAGATAATACACACACATGTATATCTGTGTGTGTGTATATATATCTTGTTTTTTCCGCTTAGGTATTCCAGCCCAAATACCTGCTTCTTCATTGATGCCAGCCCCAGCAACAGGACCTGACTCTATTGTATCACAGGCTCAGGTAACATCTGCTCCAGTTGCTGGAGTTCCTGTGTCGCTGCAAGCAGTTAACCAGCCTTTAATGCCTTTGCCTCAGAGTCTGAATCCTTACCAGGATCCGCTATACCCTGGATTTCCCTTTAGTGAAAAGGGAGAAAGAGCCATTGCACCCTCTTACTCCCTGTGCAATACTGGGGAAGACTTACCGAAAGGTGAGAAGTGAGAAGGTGTGGCTTTTATACCGTTTTTCTTAATAGGTTTTCTTTTCTTAAAATAAATGATAAGTAGATAAATGACCACTTCTTTGGACCTGTTGTTAGTCTGTGTCAAAACATCTAATTGTTGTCATTTTCCTTGGTTTAAGGCGTGGGAGGGAATGTTGAATAGACCTGTACCTCTTCAGTTTGTGTTGCTAATGCTGTGATTGTTTTAAGTAGTTACACCTGGAAATCTGATAGGATCATTTTTGGTTCTTAGCTTGACTCACCATAACTTGATTTTGTGAATGTAAGGAATTTTCTTTGGAGAACTCCTTCCTTTTACAGTGACAGGTCTTTTCCTGTAATTAAGAGCTTGCAAATTGTTGAGCATTTCCTCACTGTTCTGGGATGCTACAAATACAGAGTATTCCCATAAGGAACATACCATGTCTGATTGCCTGGTGGTATTTGTTTACTGAACTGCTGTTTCTTTGAAAAATGGAATTTCAGTTCCACAAACTGTTAAAACTGAAATGTAAACTGCAGTTGTACTCTAGGTATCTTACTGTAGCAAAAGAACACCAGAAGCAAATCAATCAAAGACCTGCAAGCAGCAACTTAATACCAGGGTGTCTCTACTGAAATGGAACTTTATGCAGGGACTAATTTTTGGATCAGATGAAGTGTAATATTTTAGGTCTTCATAGAAATTTTTCTGTTTTTTTTCTTCCCAGATAAGAATATTCTGAGATTTTTCTTCAATCTTGGTGTGAAGGTAACTTTTCAAACTTACTTAAGTTTTTGTGTTCGTTACACCATAAAATTTGCTTATATTTGGTAGTACTTAGAGTGCAGAAGTTTGGTTGCTGCAGCTCTGCACTTTAAGTTCATCTTTAAATTTGAAATGCTTTTCTTACTTTATCTTCTGTTAACTGGGGTCCCCACAGAGGTCCACACTGCAGTTAAAGTCAACAGAAACAAATTTTCTCTCAACAGCGGTAGTGAGAACTATTGGCTTCCAACCATGGCTATACAGTCACAGATTGTGCTTTACAAACTCACAGGTAAACCATCGTGAGTTTGAAGGCGCGCTCATTTGGAAGTGGTGTGTAGTGAGAGAGAAAAGGCCCTCTGACGTGGGCCATGTCTGTGTACTGGTAGAGCCATGGCAGTACAAGTACCTAGTGTGTCTTTTCTGTGGAAACTCCCTAAAGTAACCTGCCTGTCTGTCCTTTCTGCTCGGGTTAAGGACAGCAGTATTTTACTTTTAACCTTCTAAGTAATTTATAATAGTGGTTGATGTGTGTATGTGGTGCAAATCTGTGTGTGTGGTTGAGGAAGAGGCTCATCCAAAAAGGCAGCATTTTCTATTTCTTGGTAACGACTAGTTGTTTGCTTAGTTTCTCCCTTTGCACATGAAAATGTTCCTTTTTACCTTCTTTTACTCCTTCTGTCAGACAGACTACTTTGGAAAAGGTGCTGAGAGCTCTCAGGCGTATCTCACATGACTTTGACCATAAGTAATGATTTTCTTTGGTGCCTGTGCATGCAAAGAGGGAATGTTCAGTACAACTTGCAAAGTAAATTTAGATTGGATAACTCTGTGCTTAATAGAAAAATCTGTAAGTCATTAGCAAGTGTCACTGCAATATATTTACACCGCATTTGTGTCATAAGCCTACACTTAACCTGGGACTCTCCTCGCCGGTACTTAGTGTTATGTAGGATAGTCTGTCGTTTTAGCGCTTCAGCACCACCTACTGCTCGAAGAACCATGTTCTAGGAGTTGTGCTCCCCAGCTGGTGACCAGATAGCATGGTAGACCCGGGAACTGCTTTCTGCATTACCCTGTTCCCAGAGGCTGCCAGGCTGTAATCCACACCCTTCGAGCGGCTTGTTTGGAGTGAACCGACTAGTTCCTGTTGAGAGGAGGTCTGGGTAGGCTTCTTTCGGTGGTGTGCTCCAGGGACAGTGGAGGTGTCCATGACGTCTACAGATGGCACAGAGAAGACCGTGCCATGTTTTAGGTTCTGTTCTCTATCTCCTCCAGTGTTTTCTTAGGCAGCCTTGTAACTCTCTCAGCCCTGCACGGTGCCGTACAGCCTGAAATATGTGGCACATTGTCCTATATAAACATTCTACAGTGTTGGTCTTGGGCCACTTGCTATGTACTGTAGTGCAAACACAATGTCTGCATTTGTAAACTCTAACTCACCAGCCATAAGGCACTGTGTGCCGGTGAGTTAACGTGGAAATAGAGGAGAGCGAGGGGGGTCGCCACCTGCAGTGGGTGACCTCAGTGCTGTGAACGTGGCTTGTGTTCATTCTCAGCACAGAGGAGGTTGCTGCTGAAAACACTGTGTGTCCATGGTGTGACTCCCAGCAGTAGCTGGGAGGTGTATTGAATATTCTAATGAAACCTATCCCCCTACTTTATGGAAGGGCTTCTAAGAAAGCTGACCTGCAGGTTGTGTGTGTATATATGGATTTCAGTCTTTACAAATGGTCCTGGCAGAAATGATCTAACTTTGGGTCTCGGTGTAGTCTTTTTTGTTAGTTTTAGAGAATATACATGCTTGTTATATGACAACTTGTTTTGATTGTTATCCCTTAATTTTGAAAAGGGCAGGGCAAATTGCTGATTAATAATCGTGATTCTGGAAAATTAATTTGAAATGTGTGTCTTCAAATGCATAGTTAAAGCTTGACTTAATAGCTTCATGTGTTTAAATTCACTATAGAGAAATTGTCACCAAGATTTCTTAGTAGCGACGGGCAACAGTTATGGGAAATTTGGAAGGAATTCCTTCCATTTGCAAGGAAAACAAAAATGAGAACGTCATCCTGGAGTCCTGGATATTTAGAATTGAGGGCAGTCACTGTAAATAAAATTAACCTTCCTGTAATTAACTGTTTCAAGATGGTAAATGACTTCTGTGCTATTTTATGTCTGAACATTTGAAAGTCCGAATAATTCCCCCCCCCTCTGTTTTGCAGGCGTACAGCTGTCCCATGTGGGCACCCCATTCTTACCTGTACCCCCTGCACCAGGCCTACTTGGCTGCTTGTAGAATGTACCCAAATGTGTCCCTTCCTGTGTATCCGCACAACCCCTGGTTCCAGGAGCCTCTGCCGACTCAGAATGAAAACGAAACTGCACGAACAAACAGGCACTTTCCTGTTCAGAGCGAGGCCAGATCCAATGGTCAAATTCCACAGGTCGATAGTAGATCTCCAGCGCTGCCTCTGATTATTCCTTCAGCTCAGGTGTCAGAAAGTCAAGGACAGGTCTGCGTAGAATCGGAGAATCCAGTGCAAGCTCTCCATGCAAGCTATGAGGAGTCCCTGAGAGGGAAAAACCTGTTCCCACAGCCACCCTTTGGTCACAATCACTTTCTAGGAGCCGTTCCAATAGCACCTCCTTTCTTTCCTCACTTCTGGTATGGGTACCCAGTTCAGGGTTTCATTGACAATTCAGTAGCAAGACCTAATGTTGTTGTGTCACCTGAGGACAAAGAGGCCACAGCTAGCACCTCTGCAAACCTGTATGTGGCTAAAGAATGCAGCCCTCCCATTCCTGTGGTGAACTGTGCAGAGCAGCTTCAGAAGACTAACAGCAGTAGCGGCTCAAACACTGTGCCAGTCCCTGTGCCCGTCCCTGTGCCCAGTGCAAGCAGTGAATGCGGTGCCCCGAAAGAAACTTCAGCAAGGGCACCTCAGCTGGAGCACACTTGTCCTTCGGCTTCTCCTGCTAAGCAAAAAACTGCTGGGCAGCAAAATCGCTCTCTGCAAATACAGGGGACGGAGAGGCAGACAGCGGTGCATGACGCTCCACCCCTGTTGGCAGAACCACCGAAAAATGAACTGAAAACCAGCATTTCCAGTCGTAAGGAGAAGACTGATAAAGGTCGAGATTCCAAGGGTGCTGGTAATCTGCAGACAGAAAGCCGGGCACAGAGAACGAGGGACGAGAGCTCTGAAGATGAGAGTGAGGTTTCCGATATGCTGAGAAGTGGCAGATCCAAGCAGTTTTATAACCAGACTTACGGAGGAGGCCGAAGGCCTAGACTTGAGTGGGGTTATTCCAACAGGGGAGGATACCAGTTCCAGAGAAACGAGGAAGCCTGGAAAGGACCGCCGAGCAGAAGCAGAGATGACAGCTACCAGTACCAGCGAAACTTTAGAGGGAGGCCATACAGGAATGACAGGAGAAGGGCAGCACTGGGAGATAATCAAAGGGGGCATCAAGCATAGAATGAATGGGTAATTGAAAATTTGGAAATTTAAGAAGTAATTTGAAGTAGCAGTTTAAAATCTTAATCTTTCTTTTTAGTGAAGTTCAAGGCTATGTTTAACTTTTGATGAATGAAGACTAGGAGGATGTGAACTCCTTCCTGTATGGTTTTGGGGGATTATAGAGTTTGTTTGACTTAGCATTTTTTCCTCAATGTCAAATTAGAGAAAAATAATATAGATTTAGTGTTTGATAATGGTTTTTTTTCCCCACAAGGTTTGAGTTTGTGATAGAAGATGGATATGTACGTTTACTAGAGTGACAAATTATAGCATTTGATGTGATCTAGATTCTAAAGTTGATGGTAATATTGCACCAAATATAAATGTATATTTTATCATACAATGCCTTAGTTCTGAACTGAGCTAAAGGGATTCTCAGCCTACTGCACTGTTGTCTTTGATACGCTTCCAACCCAAAGGCCTTTCATCTCAAAAAAAAGAAAAAAAATCTGTCAAACTTGAATGTTTCTCTTCGGTGTGTTACACGTACGGCAGCCAGCTAACCCTGTGTCTTAGGTATGTTGTATATAGTTCTTTTAATATTCATAGGGTATATTTTTGAATTTTAAAAAGCATTTATTTGTTGAAATCAAAATCAAGACAAGCAGTCAAGAATAGCTGTGTGTTAATTGATAAGAATGGCTGTTTCCACCAAGAATTCTTAATGCTGGTGTGACTAGAATGGTGCCTATGCCAACTGAATAATTACAAAGACAATAAAAATGTAGATGCTATGCATTTCCAAAATAATTCTGCATCTGTTGTAATAGCAGAAGTTTTTTTAATGCCACTTTAACACTAATGCACTGACAAATCCTAGATATTTTGTGAGGAGAGATGCATAAAGTACCTGTTATGTTTTGAGTTTGTATGATTGAGCTACTGTTCAGTATTCTTTTGTTGTTGCACTGTTGATGCAAATTTATGTTTTGCATGCACAAGTCCTTGCTGGAACTACTTTTAAAAGCAAGACGGAGACTCCCAGTGTGCTCTATTCTTCCCTACCATTCAGAAGAAAGTGGCTTCTGCCTTATATTTTTACACTGTGTCAGAGTTCTGATGCTGTTTCTTCTGACCCTGGTAATGATGTCGGCAGTGCTCCCGCTGCTGTTGCAGTGTGGATGTTCAGTTGTCCACACTGGGAGAGTGCAGTGTGCACAGTGTTCACCCAGCTCTGTTCCTCTGTACAATTAACTGTGGTGTATATTTTTATATCTCTGTATATACTAGCGTAGGTGATGGTACCCCTTCATTCATGTCTGAGATTGTACAACCCTTGATCAGGAAACTTGAGTGATAGTTCTGTGGTAAAGGATTTCTTTTCAGATGCATGCAATGTATAAAATCCTACTTAAAATAAATGTTTGTCTTTTCAACTTTCTTTCTAAATTACATTTACATATTTGTACATTGGATGTATGGGTTTGTTCCGACAAAGCCACCTGGTAGACAGCAGAACTGTGAAAGATTAGTTCACCTGTGGGCAAGTGGCAAACCGAAAGGGGACGCAAACTGGATTTCTAGTTCTTATTCAGAATGGTAGTGGAACGGGCTGTGCTGTGGGGTTTGGGGATTTTTTGGTTAATCCATAGTTTTCCATTTAGAAATGTATTCAGGATTTCCAAAGGCGCAATCTTCAGTTTTTCGGGTTGAGAAGCAAGCAAGTCCTGAGGGGTTTAACAGCCAACATCACTGTGGTCCTCTGTTTACTACTTCCAAAGGCTTAAAAGGGGCTTCTTATCATCTTTCCTGGGTGGTTCTACAGTGCAACTCCAGTAGTAGCCCAGACCTGTCCAGTAGTTGCTGAAATAATCATTCAGTAGTAGAGCAGGCATTCCGTCACGAGCTGTGTGCAAGGACAAAGGCAGTGCATTTTCTACAGACACTTGGGGGACAATGGGAAACAGGCAGGGTGGTGAGTGGTAGGGCTCTGCTTTTAGAATGTGCTTTAAAAATTGACTCAAAACTATCTAAGCTGGGCCTATCCCCTGCCTTGCTGCTCTAGGACACTTAGGGACTGAAATGTGTAGATTTATTTTCTCCACCTTCACTGTTGACTAACTATGGTTTTCTCTGGTTTTGCTGAAAGACTTGTAGATTGACTGGCTAAACCCCTTACCTGGGGTTTTAGAGTGCAGGATCTCACTGGTTTGTAGGGGACTATAGGTAATCTTTTAGCATATAATGAACTGAGTTACACAGCTTCAAGTATTTGCTAAACCACATCTTTACCTTGCCCTCTTTAGGACAGAAGATGCAGAACTCAAGTCCAAAGGGATTTCTACTCATCTGTGTGACTTAACTTCTTTGGACATTTCTGTGTGAATGGGGGGTGGTGGTGGGGTAAGGCTGTGTGTATTAGTTTGTTAGAGACAAAGTAAGCTTTGCTGTGGGCGCACACAAAGGGAAACCTTTCTCCGTTCAGCTTTTTTAGAAAAAAAACCCTAAATCTAAGGTACATCTCATGCTGAGAGATGAGCTGCCCTACCCTCCTCCATCCTTCCCACAGCTGTATACAGGTATCAATTTGTTACAGGCTTTTAGATGAGTGTTCTCTTCAGCTTGATGTGTTTTAGGAGGAGGGCTTTGCTGAGGTGTCAGTACTTTGTGAAACAGAGGGCTTTATCACTCAAAACCCTACTTCCTAGAGTATACTGTTGAGGTTATAGTACAAGCAACTGTAGAAAACAGCCCCTAACCTTTCTTCACTATGCTGGTTTAAGTTACAGAAGATGGAAGACTTTATTTAACTGGTTGTTATTCTCCTGTCACTTCCTCTGAGAAGATGCACAGGGACAGATGACTAAAAGAAGGTGTAGATCTCTTCCTTTAGAGTTGCATGTAGTTTGTACTCCCGTCTTTTGTGTGTTCCTTTCTCTTGTATGAGAAAAGGTGTGCATGACAACATCATACGCACACTTTTGAATTAGTAATTCAAGGATTTTTGCACTGTGTCACAGAGGAGCTGTAAGTTAGGAGGGTATTTATTTATGAAGCCCTCACCCAGAGAGATTGAACCTTTTTAAAACAGGTGGTGTTGCTGTAGCTTGACGTTCTTGGTACAGGTCCCTCTTACACACAAAACAGCTTCAAAAATTTTTAAAATGAGGAAGTGCAGTCAGTACTTGGTACATGAGTAGGATATACTGAATTGAAAATCTCCCTTAAATTTTGAAAAATCTGGAGACTCATTTGCACAATTTCAAGGTGGTCTATTTTGAAATCATTACACTGAAAATAGGGCTGTGTCACCAAAATTTAGAAAGTGGCAGTTTTACTCAGACTAGCATTTACACTGCTACTGGTCTCAGATGTTACAAGCAGCAAGAGATTTTAAGCTCTGAAAGATGAAAAGTTCTAAAACCTGATTGAGCCTTCCAATGTGCGTTTCTATATGCCAGTTACAAAGATGCTCGGATTCAGTATTTAGTCATCCAGGAAAAAGTAGTTTCCACTCTTCTTTTGTTCCACATCCTTGGGGAGAGAGAAAGGTCAATATTACTTAAAATAGTCTTTGGCAGACTTGAACATAGCTAAAATAAAAAAACTCTTATCTAAACTCTTTTCTACTTTCCTTATTACTTGTTCCACATGCTGTTTTCCAGCACGGCAAACCTACCATGTTAGTCCCTTATTTTAAAATCTGGCTTCATATTAAACAGTCATGGCTGCTTTGCTTTACTGTAAAGGTGCTTCTCTCTTACCTTGATTGAATTGAGTTTGTTTATTCTTGGTCTGTAATTGTTGGGGTCTCTTCTAAAGGTGATTTCAAGTTGAGATAAAAACTTATTCATTCCAGCCAAAAGAGTCTGTGGACTGTTGAGAGAGAAGAAATTCTGGCTAAATTTTCACAAGTTGTGTGCTAAGCAGATTACAGGCAGCTTTGATCTCTGTCCTCGTTCAAGTCTGGTAATACAAGTGTGAGCTGTATCTGATGCACCAGGAAGTAAAATCCTGTCTCAGATAAGCACGCATAACTACCACTCTCATCTTTGAGCAGTTTCTCAGTGTGGCACTACAAGACTTCAGACTGCTGCCTTTGCAGTCTTTTTACTTCATACCTACCCATGCTGGCAAACTTCAGTTTTTACACTCAAAGGAAAAAAAAAAAACAGATTTGCACCGTTAGCAAGATCTAACAAAGATCGTAACATACACTGATGCTGAGAAACTGATGCTGGTTATATGATGGTGATTTTATCCACATGAGCGTGTTCTTCGATGGAACACCATCAAGACGAGCCTAATCGTAAACACACTGTTAGACCCACGTGTTTACAGTATCTGGCTCACATGAAGTTCTTGGTAATTGCACTGTTCTAAAAGCCTGGTTTTTAGTAAGGCTGCTCTTCAAAACGTCTCTAATTTACATGAAATTATGTACAGGAACAAAACTAGACAAATCACAAGGGACAGCTTAGAAAGAGTAAAACTCATAGATGGTGCATACGTTGAATGTTGCTGTCAAGCCTTGCACTTCTCAACATTTGCATGCAGGTACCCTTAGTACGCGGCTTTCTTTTCATACAGCTGGAAGTTATTTCCGTAAGCATAGTTTACAAGTGGTCCTTTTTTTCATTCCTGACAATCGATGCCACTTACTTGTTCTCCCCGACTGTCATTTAATTGGTGTGCAGTTGCTTAAGATTAGTTTAAGCCAGGAGCTGGTCTAGTTTTGGAGGGCTTGGTTACATTCTCCAACTCTGCCCCAACTCTGTGTCTAGGCAGCCTCTAAGTGAGGGCCAAACTCTTTTTCTTTTACTCACTTCAAAAAAAAAGCCAGAACCCTCAGGTCACTCTTGGCTCTACTTTAAATGCAGCTTAAATTTCCATAGGCTGGGATGCTTCACCTTATTATTGCTGATGCTTCAAATAAACAATTTCTCTCTACCTCGTCCTCCTTTATCTTGTCTACTCATCCAAACAAGTCTCTTACCTGTTTGCAAGTGTGTTCTTGGAAGGAATACCATCAAAAACAATCACACGATCAGCAAGATAGGTAGCCATGATAAAATCATGTTCTACCACAAAAGCTGTTTTTTTAGCATGGAGAATGAAGCTGAAATAGAAATCAGAGAAAAAAAAAAAAAGAGCTAAATGTAAACTTACTGTAAAACTACTGAGAATTTCAGGGACTTTTCCCCTGATGGGTACATTACCGTTTAATGACTCTAGCAGCCATCAGACGTTGTTCAGAGTCCAAATACGCCGAAGGTTCGTCAATTAGGTAGACATCTGCAGGTTTACCAAGACAAAGAGCTAATGCAACGCGCTGCAACTCACCACCAGACAATGTTTGAACCTGTTGGGGGCGAGGATAAGGCCATAGTTAGTTCAGGTACAGAATTAAAGATGAAAAGTCAGGATGCTGTCTCAGGGAATTAATACCTCCTGGTCAATGATGTTTTCTATTTGAAGAGGTTTCATTACATCAGTTACAAACTGGGGGTGTGTATAGGCATCTCTGATCTTCTCGTGCAGCAGCTGACGGACACTTCCCTATTAAAAGAAAAATGCTGCCACTCAAGTTGTATGTGCCACACCACAAGAAAACAAGAAGGAATAGAATTAACAGAGAATTTGTTCTGGGAATAAAGAAATTCTACCTGTGTACTAAGGACATGCTTTTTGTAGCAAACACAATACTTAATAAATAAGGCTTAAACGTACTGTAGATTTAGGACTGATCTTCTGTGGTTTGTAGCTGACATTTAGAACCGGGACCTCACCTATAAAAAGATAAAATTTATAATGAATACAAGAGCCTTTCAGTACCTTCAAAACAGGTTTCAACTAAGGTGTTAAGCACTACCTCCTTCATCAGGTGTAAGTCTTCCTGCAAGCATTCGGATAAACGTAGTTTTGCCAGTTCCTAAAATAAAATGCAAGTTACATATTATTTCAGACTTTTTAGTAACTCAGGCTTCTAACAGTTAGTCACCAATACAAAAAAAAAAAAAGGACGATAATACGGAATACATTTTAAGATCAGAGTGCTTTGAGAATTCCTTTGTTCCCTTCCAGCAAGCAGCACTTGCTATTACTTGCTTTTTCAAATGAAAGAGACATCTAAAGCTACAGTGTTCTAGACTTGTGGCTAAGCTCACCAGGTCAGTCACCATCCTGCTAACCTAAGTTCTTAAAATGGGGTGACAGACAAACTTGATGGCAGCATTAACATTCATGTGCCCCCTGTTTAGAGTGCAGGCTCACGGTGTGGCGACTTCACTAGGAAACAAGCAGTTCAACCTGACTCAAAACCAGTCATTTTGAAGCCTGGCTCCCAGACTGAAAAAGGGCTTTAAGAGTCTATTTAGAGCTGTAGAAGCCGCTTCCAACAAGAATCGCACGTACCATTTTCCCCTAACATCACCATGATTTCAGAATCGGTGAATTCTCCAGCTACTATGGATAGTTCAAATTCTCCCATCTTTTTTTTCATTCCTGGATATTTGTACATACACATCTTTTTAACCTCTTCTTCATTAGCTGTCTCAGCCACTTTAAACACCAGAGATGCGTCTCGAAACCTTAGATTTTCTGTTGGAACGTAGCCATCTAAGAAAATGTTTATGCCTATGGAGGGAGGAAGAAAGATCATTAAAAAAAGTCTACAGCAAAGCAAGACAAGATGAATTTCAATTCTTGGCTGTAAATTCCAAGATTTTTAAGTGATGTGTTACAAGAGGCAAAAAACCCCTCCTATTTCAAAGTGTGTAAATTATGCAAATCAAATGAAGAAAAATCTTACTAAAATTACTGAAAGGCTATAGAAGCTCTTCCTGAAAAGCTCATATTAGTAATGTGTGTAGGGTTTAAACTACTGCTGTTGGACCCATTCTCACAAAAACTGAGTCTCAGTCCTACAAGTGTGGTCAATTCAGTAGAACACTACATACCTCTGTACTGTGCCAACTGTCTCCTGCCCTTTCTCTACTATTTATAGGGTCTTTTGTGTAACTCCACTGTTTACAAACCACCTGCAAGTATCAAAATCATCTCCATAGCAAGAGACAAAGGGCATTTCATTATTGAGGCTTTTGGGGTGAGTTATAAGTTTAGGATCATGTAAACCAGAAATTAAAACACAAAATAAACCGGTAGTTTTCTAGTTACGGAACTACAGCAGGAAGAAGACATGTTCTTGTAACAGACAACTAGCATTTTGGTACCTGTTTTTTCTTCCATAGAATGTTTTTGGTATGTTTAAAAAGAGAAATATGGCAAGAGTTACCTTCTCTTACGCTGAAAGGCATAGTAACAACACCGTAAGCACTTGGCACACCATACAGGCAGCAGATAAAGTCAGAGAGATAATCTAACACACTTAGATCATGCTCTACAACAATAATGTACCTGAAAAATAGAGCCAGAGAGAAGCTTTTATACTTCTATACAAAACATCTTTTCTTTCTCTAATCTTGCGTAAGCAAAAGCTATCAACATAATTTTCATTTAACATGGTTTCTTAGCTTTATACTAAATAAAGACAGAGTTCAAATCTCTGATACGCTTTTTTAAAACTGTCCAATAAACAGGCATAATGAATGACAAGTTGAAAGTCCATCTTCAGTGTAAACTGGCAGCTTCTTTATGTACAGTGAGTGGAAGGATATTGAGTGAATGTAGCAAAAACTTAGCATATTTAGCATACTTATTTTAAGAAAAAAAAAGGAAAATCTTTGTGAGAAGGGGATGGAACAGCAATACTCAGGTGAAAAATAACCACCTGTATTTTCACATCCTTATTACAAAATTTACCCCAATGCTGAAATGGTACAGAAACTATAGGAAGTAAGTTTCCAAAATGCAAAGTAACAAAATATTACTGACTGACTATTTTAAACATCTATTAGTGTACTATTCTGAGAAGTCAGCACCTCTAGGGAGATGGACTGGATGTTTCTTCCCTCTGTAAAGACACCTATTATTACAGTCTAGCAAAACATTTAAAGTTTGTATTTACCTGTCAGGGTTTATTAGGGATCGAATAGTAATGGCAGCCTTCAAGCGCTGCTTGACATCTAGGTAGCTAGAAGGTTCATCAAACATGAAGCTAGCCCCAAAAGAAAGAATGAAGTCTTAGTGAATGGGAGGTTTCTACATAGTCAAACTAATACTAACATTTCAACCATTAAATACACAGAAATAAGAAATTATCATTATTTCTATTGAGACAAAAAATGAGAATTACGTACTGACACCTGCCTTGAACCTCTGATGACCGTCATGTGAAATTGTTAAATGGTTCGAGTTAAGCATTACTTTGCCAAAAGCTCTGACAAACTTATCAAATGTTATGAGAAATCAGCAATCAGTTAGGAATCCATGCACTCAGTTCTGATTCAGCTTAAATTTAACATGAACCAAGAAGTGCAAAACTACTCGAGGAGACTGGAAGAAGAAATCTTCCAAAAGGGAAAAAAAAAACAACAAAAAACAAACCCAAACAAGAAACCCCACCCCAAACCCACACCAACCAAAAAAACCACCCACAACACAACCACCACCACCAACAAAAAACCAAAACAAAATAAAAGAAAACCCCAAACCCCGTAACTCTTCTGATTCTGCTTTCTTGTTCCCAAGGAGTCAGGAAACAGCACTGACTAGACAGTAATTTCCTGGTTGCAAGACAGGAGAGGAGAGACAACGAGTCCCCAAAGCTGGGGAAGGATCTGTCCACTTCTTATTCCAGTGGCTAAATGAGGTACGCTGTCAAACAGGACACCTTTATGTGGGATTAGGGGAAGGTTATGAAGCTGCAACACTGAAATTTAACATTGGCCTCTGAAATGAGCTATTTCCAGTAAGATGAACTAAAGTGTAAAAAACTCAGAGATTACATATGGAGTAAATATGGATCTTGGCTGCTGAGTTGGTAAAACCAATTTTTTTTTAAAATCCTTTTGTTTAAATATTGCAAACGGAAGTATTATTTCTTACAATGAATGTAAATTAGAGAACCATATTCTGAGACAGATTATTAGAAGCAATGTGTAACAGAAGTAAATAAAACATACATGTCAGCCTTCTGAATGCAGACAACTGCACAAGCAAATCTCTGAAGTTCTCCTCCAGAAAGGTCCTCAACATTTCTTTCTTTCAGATGAGTTAAGTCTGCAAATAAGTGTTTAATTTTAGATAGGTTACAACCAACACAACAGTTCATATTTTTATTACCTACAGAAACACTTATAATCACCGCAGACATCCTCCACAGAGGAAAAAAACGGAAGAAAACTAAGTGTTCAGTTTATATAGAAGTATCATAATGCTATTTCTAAGTCTCAGCAAATTACAGCTTCCCCGCTGCATTAGCCAATTAATTTGCATGGCTGCTTCTTATCAGGCAGAAGGATTACATTTCTATTTGTTTTTCCACCATATATTTGGTAAAGATTTCTGGCCGTAAAAAGAAACTATACCATTTTAAAAAGTGCTTCTTGTTAGACCTGGTGGTACAGTTCTGATTTTCAGGAAAATCAAGTCCCCCAAACATTACAGCAAATGGGCGAAGCCAGTGTTTTCTCATCAGAATACACATTTCACAAATACACTGTTTCACTAGTAAGTTAAGTTGGACCCTCTTCGTTGCTCAATGCAGCCCCACCTTTACCACCTGGATCTACCAAAAAGAACCCTGTGCTAATTTAGCGTCACCTCAATTTTAACAAATTTAGTAACAACTGAATTCAAAACACTTATTAAAAAAAAAGCAGGGCTGGACTATGCAGAGGTTTTTCTTACTAAGCGCACTGCTCACAGAAGTCAGTACTACTCCCATTATAATTACCGACATACAGCTTTTATTTTTGGAAAGACAAAAAAAAGGGTTTTGTTCTTGGATAACATTTTCTATATGCAATGGTTCTCACAAGAGATGCTGCTAAGATTTTACCAGAGTTGTAAGAAAGCAAGAGCAGCAGATGGTAACTGGAATTTTTCCAGATTTAAAAAAAAATTCTTTCTACTGTGAAACAGAAACTGTGTTAGATGCTGTTAACTGGCATGTATCAATTAGTTTGCCACTAGAAAGTAGTATTTGCATTGGTCCATATACGCTTAAAGCAAGCCCTAGGCTTTAAACTAAAGCATCTTTCCTTTTTTCTCTCTTTTTAATTGGTGTAATTTAGATCTACTATCCCTTTACTAGTAACTTTGTTTTTTCAGTAAGTATGAATTTCTCAAATGCTTTGAAGTTTGACTTTACAAAATTACTTACCAAGCTGCTGACATACAACAGTTTGTGTCTTGGTTTCATCCTTCCTATCCAGAATTGATCCCACTGTTCCCTGCAGGATAAATAATAAAAAACCCCACAACATTATTTCAACATTAAGAATTTCAGGCAGTAGTGGATATTTGACATTGAATTATGCTGTTAAATAAAACCTTTAAACAAGGAGAAGTATTACAGGAGAAGCTCCCAGCTTTCTGATAGCTCATGAAATTTCTCACCTTTGCAGCTTTAGGGATCTGGTCCACGTACTGAGGTTTAATGATGGCCTTCAGGTCATCTTCCAGGATCTTGGTAAAATAATTTTGCAATTCAGACCCTCGGAAATAAGTCAAAATTTCTTGCCAGTCAGGTGGATCCTGTGATAAAATTAAAGCCTGTGTTTACTTACGCCATTCTAAAAACATCATAAAAATTATCTAATTTTAACATTCTGGTCAGCAAATAGAATATACTTGCAAGATTTTTAAAAAAACCTGGATGAAAGCTAGTTACCAAACTTATGTTGTGTCTGCAAAGTCTCCACTAAAAAAAAATAGAAAAATTATAGAATTGCAAAATGGAGGGCAGAAGTTCAGGTATGTTTTCTTCCAGGTGCACCAACACTAGCCCTTTCCATAAAAAACATTTTAAATTTGTACCTAGGATATCCAAAATCATCCATAGACAGTTAAGAAGCTACGAGTGAAACTACTTCATGGGGAAAATGATAGTATGGATTAGTGTAACTGCACTTATTAGCTATCTGAACCAGCTAATTCAAAGGAAAAGCTTGGGCTGATTTCAGTTATTTTATCTTCTTCTAGCAAACACTTCCAAGAAAACAGAAGGAGAAGACAAAGAAAAAATGACAAAAAAAGAAAAAACGAACTGCTCAGAGCAACCACACAAAAAAAAAGTCCCAACTTGTCAATGTGCACAGTTTTGTTTTACACAGGGCACTAGTCTGAATGGAGCCGAGTTGATTATTTTGATGGTAAACAGTACGGAAATAGAGCGACACAGCCCTATTTCCAAACCAAGCAATTACACAGAGGAAATATTTCATAAGTTTTAGAGCAGAAGCAACATGGAAGATTCAATTCATACCATGTGTTTCTTTGGTCATAATGATTTGGCTCTTCATGGGAAGTCTGATTTTGGAAGCACTGTCATTCAACTAAGTACACATTCAGAAAGTCAGAAAGTTTTGCTATTTCTGCAATTTCTGGAACAAGATGTCCACAAAATAATATAAACCAAACTTGAAAGAGAATGGAAAATGTAGCTGGGAAATGATTTTTTTCTTTGCAGTTTGAAGTGGCATCATGAAATGAACGATTTATTAAAATGTTATTCTTTCAGGTAAAGAAGCTGATGAAGAAAGTTTGAACACACTTGTTCCTATAAGTCCTTCTTGAAGGACAGAAGTGAGCATCAGAATTCAATTGTCAGGTGATAATTGAAATACTGTCTGATAAGAGTCACAATAGTTATTGTATTTATGTCTTTTATCTAGTAATATTCACTCTTGGGAGCAGTGCTAGGTAAACAAACCCCTGTAAATTATTTTGCTTTCTGGCTGCACAATTTGACTTAGTGTAAATATAGAGGAATATGGATTATGATCTCCCACAAAGACCAGCCGATTACAAGTTGTTCTATGTCTGGGTCTCAAAAATTACTATTAAAATTTCTAAGTATCTAGCAACATGAAGGAACTGTGGATATTCAGAACTCAGAATTACAGTGGGAAATAGTTTCAACAACAATGTATGGTAACAACCTATTTTGTAAGAGATCATCTTCAAAAGAATCCAAGGAAAAAAAAGCCTAAGAGATCCCTGGATACATGGTAAGTCCTCACAGACACTAGAGCTGTTCAGATAGAACCAGTGTTGAACTTAGAAGAAACTCTACAACCTGAGCTACCTAAATCCCTTGATAGGGAACAGGTAAATTGCACAGGGAAAAAATGTTGGCATTTTTAAAGATTGGTATTAAAAAAAAACCTTTAAGTGTGACTTAAAGACAGAAACATACTTGTGATATTTATCTTTAGTAAGTTTCAATTATAATTAGTATCCTTATCTTTCTTGAAAGATACACACAATTTGCAAAAAAGCCTTTGTGAACATCCCTCTACTATTGTTGTTGTGTGGAGTAGGTCACTGGCTGTTAATAGGGAAAGTGCCAACATCCTTGTAAATTCTATCACGTTCACAGATAGGAAAATTGAGTGGAAACATGTAACCACAGCTATCTATAATGCCAACTCTATTTTATTGCTGATACATACGTCATATTTTCCAAGATTTGGCTTCTGTTTTCCTGCTAAAATTTTCAAGGCAGTTGATTTCCCAATACCATTGGTTCCAACCAATCCCAGCACTTCACCTGGACGAGGGATAGGCAACCTGCACACAACGTCGACAACTTTGGATTATATTAATACCATCAGACACCAACATTTGGGGGTAAAGTAAACGTTACAACTTGTTTTCAGACTTTCTGATTATTTCAGCCTACTTTGTTAAATTGCCAATATAGAATTCAAATTAAACCAATATTCCTTAAAAACAGAAGATCATAAGGAAGATTTAAGAGCAGTCTTCTTTAAACAGGAGCTCTGTAATTTGAGCACTAAAATTTTAATTCATTATAATACTTTTTCATAAGTAAAAACGCAATCAACATTCAAAAAAGAAGCTACTGAGGTAATAACCAAGAACACCTTGATGTGCACTATGTTTAGACTATCAAAAACTTGATTTTTTTTGTTTCTTTTGCATTGATTTGAAAAATAAAATACCTGTGAAGTTTGAAGGCATTGGCACAATATCTATGTGTTGTTTCTTTCTCCAAGTTGCTAGGTAAGTTAACAATTGACAAGGCTCCAAAAGGACATTTCTGTAATTGAAATAAACTTATAGATTACTGGTGCACATAAACCATTTATTAACAAAATGCTGTGTTCTGTGCTGCACCCAGCTGCGCATTTAAATACTTTTAAAACAACTTTTACCAAATTACTGCACTTTCATTTACACAGTCAACTTTCCGAAGAAGTTCTATACCACATTTTTCAAATTAAACAGTTAGCAATTCAGACTGTCAGTCTGCGATACGCATAAGGCAGACTGCATATATTCCCTAGCTCTTTTACAAAAACACAGTTCTAATGCTAGGTCTATAACCACAAACCAATCAACCATCCCAAACAAATAAACAAAAAACCCAAAGCCACAAACAAAAACTTACAACCCACACCCTGCAATTCAACCAGTTCAGTAAACTGACACAGTACTTCACATTCTATAAAACAAGGTCTGATTATTCACAGATGCAAAACTGCTTTTTGAAGTTACACTATGCATTACTAAATAAAAAAGCGTAAGAAGGAAATTTTATCACTTTAAATAAAGCAGCCTAACTTTTACCTTGATGCAAATACCACAACCAATGCAAAGCGTTTCTGAGATCCACGCTAATTTGCTCTGGGATGTGACTTCTATGCAAAGTTTTCCTGGTGAAAAAGAGTAAGATTAACACAAGAAACTTTCTGATGAATCAGAATTCTCGCCAGTACTATTAAATTCCACAGAGGAACACGTAACTGATTAACGTTCACTAAAGCTTCAGATCATCCAAAGACCTGAAAAGTGGCATTATTACTATGAATTAATTATTCATGCTTTCAGTGATACTTCTAAAGGCTTTATGAAACAAAGTATGAATGATAAACAAAAAACTAGCAATTACTAAAAACTAGTTTCTTCCAGTAGAAGATTATTTAAAACTTCTCCAACTGCTTAAATACTTTGCTAAATCACATCTCTTACCCATTCGAACCACAGGACAACTCTTCTTGCATTCTTGACGGCATTTCTTTGGCTTACACTTGTCATGGTTGACAATAGCAATTCTTGTTAATTTGTCTGCCATAATGCACAATTTAGGGTTAAACACATACACCAGTTATGAGGAGAAGTAGTGGGTGTCTTCCAGACCTTAAAGAAGAAAAAAAAATCCAAAAGAGAACATAATTACTGACAACACAGAGAAGAACATACATATCTATTACTAGCAGAGTTCAGAGATGAAAAAAGCAAAATTATTTTTTCCTCTTTTAAGCAAGAATGGCAAACAGGGCAAAGTCTCAGATACACGTAGTAAGGGTACTGATATATGTAAATAACTGCACAACTCTTTAACATCAGCTTCCCATTCCATTACTGTTTCTCCACTGTACAATACAACTGATTATACCTGAGAATGTATTTGTTACCAAGAAATGCACGTCATAGTAAGAACAGAATAATATACACTGCTGCAAATTTGAGTTTCACAAGCTGCCTTGTGTAAAGTAATCTTTCTCATGCTACAGTGTCTGGTAAAGTCAAGTTGTGACTACAACTATTACTCCAAGAATCTGATTATAATCTTAATTTTGCAAAATATTTTGCCAATATTTTATAGTAAGTGATTAAAATACTGTAAAATTTAAACCAGTTTTCAATGGGAAAATTTGTAGTTGCATATAGAAAAGTAATCCAGACAATGAAAGTGAACAGAGACATACATGATGACGTTTGATTCTTTTACCTTGAGTTCCATCAGTATTTGAATAATTGCACTTACATTCTGCATTTCCTAATATGGTTATCAATGATTATAATATATTTCAATAAAAATTAAGCAAGATTCTTTATAAAATTACTTTATTTTTTAATAAGAAAGGTCTCGGAGTACTAGACAATGAAACATTCCTGAAATCACAAATAAATGCACTCGAAGAAGTGAAATTACTACTTGTGTTCCTCTACATAACTGTCTCGTCCCTTGCATAGGTATTTGTAATGCATACTGACAAGCTCTGGATCATACCAGGAATTTATCTTAACAATTGCAGCAGAAGGGAGGGAAGCACCAAGAATTTTAAGTTTAACTCTGGGTAAATAAAAAAAGGTGGAGTGTATTTTAAAGTGCATTTATATTTCCTTTACCATATTTACACATAGTACTGAGAATAACAATAATAATGACTGTCTTCCACACACCTAAAGACAACTTCCTCCACTTGCTCCTGCTCCAGAACAACAAAGACAACTGAATTAGGAGACTCTCGGAAGTTTATGAGGTATTAGAGATAACAAATAGGGGGTTTTTTAGGGCTAAAGAAAGACCATAAATAAAGTACTAAGCATTTCCAACACCACTAAATAAAGTGATGGCAGCCCTACAGATGATGCCAATTCAAAATTATTTCAGTTCAATGCAGTATGTATCAGCAGTGCAAGGACATAACTGGGAAAGAGTCTGGAAACACTTCAGGTTTCCACACAGTCCGTATGTGCGCTTAACTCCGAGAAAAGGATTCCCACATTTCTGATTAAAGAAAGGATTTTCTGTTGGATGTCCATTTCATCTTTGCTCCACCAAACTGAAGTATTCTGCAGTGGTTTAGAGACTATTTACTACATACAACTATTTTACAAAGAACAGTTGTGACTCAATCTCCTGAAAGAAGCAAGAATAAAATAAGTATATGGCACGTTTATCGTGTTAAAATCCATCCTTCCCTAAACCCACCTGTGAACTTTAGTTGGAAGGAATCCTACAGATACTACTGTAACATGAAAGAAGAGAGCCTGGCATCTAACAGGGAGCCAAGTTCAGAAATGAAGACGCTATTGTATCTTTAAATCCATAATTACCATAGTTATGAATATTTTAAATGGTTCCTTTTAACAGTGGTAGTCTTATTGCTTTTTTCAATTTCCAAACTATTTTTAAATTAATGTCTGAAGATATTCTTCATCAGATATAAATAAATGTAATTATTAGTCATGCTGCCAACCTTACTGTGGCAGCTTCTATTTTAATATTTCAAACTTTTTCTTTACTCTTTTAACATTTCCTAAGCCAAAAAGTCTTAATAACATAGCTGATGTTTTCAAATAAATGACTGAATATTAAAAATAATTAAAAAGTGATTTTACAGTTCTGTATCCTCAGACCAGATTGACAACACAGTGCTGAACATTACAATTACATCCATAGACCAATAGGCACAGAACAATGGATTTGCACTTCTCAATTTAATACATTTTTCTTACATATGAAAACAAGAAACTGAAAGTCTTATTTTTAAAAAATAAAAGGATATTTGAGTCAGGGTAATTTTCTAGGAGACAGATACTGGATTTTGTCAGTGCTTCAAATACAGATACATTCTTTGGGAATATATCCCAGTACTTTTCATAACAGTCCTGCGGTATGCAGTGCACAGGGTATTTGGGGGTGAATCACTCACTCTTTGGTTTCCCAAGGGAAGTGCCTAATCTGGGTCAGTCCTTTCTCCAACAATGCCTGCTGTGGCTGAGTACCCTGAGCAGACAGACCACACTGTCTATCTTGCAGGCAGGGCTTTCCCTACTAGTTATTTTAGCTAACTAGCATGCAAACTATTTCTGTGGTTACAAAAGCAAGCTCCAGAAGACAAAGCTGCTGCATCTCAGGAGCTGGCCTCCCCTGTCCAACCTCCCAATCCTCTGGTCAGGGTTACCACCCGAGCAGCACTGAGAGCTGACCAGGCAAACTCTCCCCTCAGCCACCCACCCTTCCAGTTTGGTGTTTGGCTTAAAGCACTAAAGCAGCAGTGTGGGGTGGTGGTTGCTCTAAAAGACCAAGTCAAATATGGCTTGAAACAGTTTCCACCCAGTGCTGGTGGGATAATCACATTCAATTTTACACTATTACCCATTACTGAAGCAGACCACGGTTGGTAAGTAATGAAACAGCCTAAGATTCTTTCTTTCTTTCTTTCTTCTAACTTACTTTATATGGGAAAATGCCCATCTGTGGCGAAGAGTTCTGAAGGGGCCACAGAAGTAAATACACCAAGCATTTGCAAAGTACATGGTGAGGGGAATAGAACTCATGAACCAGCATGGAGACATACAGTCGTGTCTCCCTGCTCCCATCTACATGATGGAAGCGTCAGTTTATCCAAAACTCTGCAGTGGTCTTAAACCATTTTCGGTAAAAAATACGTACGACTTCTGTCACTTCTGCAATATTTCCTGGTCTGTCCTGATATCTGTGATGACAATTGTTCACAAGAGAAAATAATTTCTACTTAGAACTGGCAGTCCAGACCAAATTAAAGAATACGGTCCAGACTGCACTCAAGTTACACATTTACATGCAGTTAGTTTGGTGGCATTTAACTTAACATAGAGAATAGGATTGTCTGATTTCAGGGTGCAGACAGCAGAGCTCTCAATATACTGAAGGCAGGTCAGCAACTCATACCATACCCATACGCTACAATACAGCATACCAGTAATTGTTACGTACAGTCAGCAGTTTAAGGGCAGGAGAAACTGGTATTCAGAAGCATTTAAGTTCGTGGCTGTATTTCTGCTCTCCAAACCAAGAAAAACAGAACAAAAACAAAGTGCGAAAATATTAATTTGCTGCTAACTAGAGAGTAAAGCATTATTTTGAATGAGTGAATTCTGATGGACTGATGACACAGGGGAAAGAATGAGGGAAGTAATCACAACTGCTAGGAAAGAAAAAAGTTCTAAAGACCTTGACAATATCATTTATTGAAGCCAAAAGCTGTCCATTAAGTCCAATTATGACACTTAATACAAACACTAAAACATGTCTACAAATAAGACACAAAACGTTATCACAAGCATTTCAAGTCAGCCTTCTTAGGCTCTGTGACACAGCTGCTATCTCTTACACACCAGAAGAAATAATAAAAAAAAGGCATTAAAAAGCACATATGCAGACCTTGCCACCTGTGACAAAGAGCAACAAGTAGTGTACAACCTGTAGAACAAATGTAATATACTTGCATTAAGAAATAACAATATTTATTTCTTTCACAGGCATTAGAGTTATATTAGAATTTACTATGTCAGGTCAATTATGACCAAGATAGATCTCTAACTGCATTGAATTATTCAGACCTAAACAAAGAAGTATTAAAAAAAAGGTGAAAGACTGAAGCATAACCAGAGACAATTCAATTAAACAATGTGAAGGCGAGATCTGTGTTCAGAATTGAGCCTCACTTCAGTTACTTTGCAGAAAAACCGTTAACATTTTATTAAATTACATTGCATCAGACCTGAAAGATAAATGCTATGGAAAGAAGTGAGAATCAGTAGCATTTGCACTTTATCTGTAAATAATTAACCTCAAGAATTATCTCTTGATCCATTGCTAATGGACTAAATACAGTCAGTCCATAACATGAAAGTTAAGAACCAGAATACTCAGAGAAAGTTTGAATGAAAGAAGAAACACAGACTTTCAAAGAGCATATGGGAGATCACAAAGACATTTATAAGTGTCAATATAGAAGTAAAACAATGCTACAAGTACAAATAAAATCTACTGTGAATTAAGAAGTAGCCTGTACTTAAGGTTTTGACATTTGTTTAAAAAACTGAGTGTACAAAAATAAGTTTAAACAAGCCCCAAATCTCCCTACTGTATTTAAGTCATTATATTACTCATAAGGCATAACACGAATATGAAAATAAATATAATGTTAACATGAAAAGCATACAGTCAAATGTACTGACGCAGCATAAGGAGTGGGTGTGTTTAGCTGGTGCTGAACAGCATTAATTATCACTCAATCTTTAATATTTCCTTCTAACACAAAGTAAAATGCATGGGAATATATCCATAAATTAGTAACCTACCACAAGAAAACTACAGAATTACTTCACAACCACTTGCTTAGGACTAGAATTTAGCAAAACATAGCAGAGAAACTTAAATTAGAACTTGAAAACTGTCACAGAAACTTGCAGGTGAAATAACTGAGTGCATTCCAGAGAGAAAATTCTACCTTGATCCTAGAGAAAAGTCCTGCTGCTTTTTAAACAGGCTTTCTAAAAAACAGCCTTACCCTATGACCTTATCAAACCTCCAAGAAGTCTTGATCTCCTCCCCACAGAAGCATGCACATGGACAGTCCCTCAAAATAAGACAAAGCGTGGCTTTTTCCTCCAGCAGAGGAAGTCCTCTGCTTTCACGGCAGAAAAAAATACCGGCTTTTTCCCTCCCTGGGCACCACAACGCGAAATGCCGCGCAGGGTCTCCACACGACAGCGATTCCTGCGGCAGAACACAGCAGCAGAAGGAAATGTTTTCTCTTCACCCCGTTGCTGCCGCACGGCACAGGACGGCTGACAACACGCAAAGCACTGGAAGATGACGTGCAACTGGCCAGAGACGCCGAGCTGCATGTGCGGGCAGTGCTGGCCAGGGAAGGGGCGGCCTCCCCTTCCATACGGGCCGATCCTTCTGCGCGGACCGTGCCCACGCCGGGAGCGAATTCCCGATTCAGCTGAGCCTGCGGCCCGGCTCCCCTTGAGTCGGGGGTGGGGGGCAACGACTTCAGGACGACTCGACGCTGCCGCGCAGCCGGCCCAGATCGGGAGCAAACGGCCCACAGGCCCGGGCGAGGAGCGGTCGTCCGGCTCCGCGCCCGTGGTAGGCGGGGAGCGAGCCCCAGGCCCCGGCGCCACGGGAGAATGCCACCCCGCAAGCCGAGCCCAGCGGCGGGGGCAGGGACGACAGCACTAGAAGCCGGCGGCGGCTCCCGGCAGGGGGAGGGGGGCCCTTCCCTACCTCCCCCTCTCGTGCGACAACGCCGGTACGATTCCACCCACCCCGTCAGAGGCCGCTTACCGGGAGATAGGGGAGAGAGCGAGGCGCCCTCGCTCCCCGGCCGGGCCGCAGCGGGGAACCGCGTCCCCTGTCCCGCGAGCCGGCACGCAACGTGCTCCTGCCGCCGCCACCCGGCCAAGATGGCCGCCGCCCCCGCAGGGAGGGGCCTGGCGCGCACCATAGAGAAAAAGAGGAGAGAAGGGAGGCTCACCATAGAGAAAGCGCGTCCGTTCAGAGAGAGAGCGGCGCCTCCCGCCACAGGGAAGGAAGGGGAGGGACCGGGCGCGGTGCGGGCAGTGTCAACGAGCGGAGCTGGGGACGCGACGGTTGATGACGCCATCTCCGGGCGACGCCACGTTAGGCGCGAGGTATGTCCGCTGTCTCGGCTCCCCGCCCTCATCGCGGGCCGCTCCGTGAGGGGCCACCGAGTCGTTACGGCCCACACCGGCTCGGCCCTGAGGGGCGCCCCCCAGCGCGCGCCGAGTTCCACCTCTCCCCCCTAGGAGCACGCGGGTACCTGCGGGCGGGCTCCGCCCACCCCCGCCGCTCTCTTAAAACTGAGCTCGCGCGGGGCTCTGCGCGTGCGCGGCCGGGCGGTGGCTCAGAGGGGCGGCTCGGCAGCTCCCTGGGCGGGCTCGCTCGCTCTGGGCCCTCGCGGGGTGGGGGAACGGCCACTACCTGCCTTGGGCTCGCGCTGAGGGGGCCCGCGCGACGCCGCCCCTGCTGCTCCCTCGTCGCCCCCTCACCCGCTGCAGCGGCTTCGAGGATCAGGTAGGGACGCTGCTCCGTACAGACCCGCGGGGCTGAGGGGAAGAGGAGAAGGGGAGGGTGTAGCTCGTAGCCGCCCGCCTCCCGGACGGGGACGGGGGCCTGGGCGGGAGGCGGCTTCTGCCGTGTCTCGCCTCCAGGTGTGACAGCAGCCGCAGGAGCTGTGGCCGTGCCCGGGCAGAAGCTCCCCTGGCTGATGCGGCGTGCCGCGTTTGGAGCGCCCAGCGGCCAGGGGTGCGCTTAACCGGGTACCTCCCTCCGTGCGTGCTTGTGTGACTCCCTCGCTGGGAGAGGGGAGCACGATCTGGTGATCACGCACAGCCGGTGTGTTCCGTGAGTAGGTGTTTTAATTGCAATATTTGAGTGTTTTGTAGGCCTGGGGGCACACAGCCGTAATACAGTGTTGTAAAACTAATTAATTATACTTAAAATGATAATTAAAAGTCCTACAAAGAAGTCGTGGGGGGAGGGCTACCGAGGAGCCTCAGTGAAAGCAGCTTGATTTGTGAAATGCGGTTCATACGCTGGGCACGGCGTTTTTTGTAAGCGTGGGCTTGTACAAAAATACATTTTTAAAGAAAATTTAGATTGATTAGGGATACATGCATAGAAATTGCTAAGGTAGTTCTCTTGTGCAGTTACTCTAATTACCTTAATTTTAGTGAAATGTATTTATGTTTGTGACAATGAAAGACTTGAGTCATTTTCCCTAATAGACTTAAAGCAATATACTGAAGGCAGAGTAAAAATAATACATGTTTAAAATTGTGTTGAGAGAATAATCTGAGAGATCAAATGTACTGGTGAACTAGTTGTTGACGTATGTTGCTACTGAATGCTTTCTATAATTATTACATATTCATTAAACATTAGTAATTTGAATGTTCAATGTTACTGTTTAATCTTCCATCTGAATAAAAAAAAATAAGAAACATAGCAAGAGACTACTTTCTGGGTGTATCTTGAGATCTTTAAAGGCCTTAGACCAACAAGAGTCTATCTGAAGGAAGTGAGAGCAGAGCAAAGAGCTTGTGAGATAAAATGAGTAGTGCAATATGAAAATCAGGGAATCTAAGGTAGGAAATCACCTGCTGTTAAGAACAGGAAAAGCAGTGTTATTAATATTGCAAAAATGCTGGAGTAGTCAGTGCAGCATTTTTTAGTTTTGCTGGAAAATCTCTAGTCAGATACTTGCTAAAACTGAATAAAATAATGTGATGGGAGTGCAATCAAAATAAAAAGGATCAAAGCTACCTGAGCTTTTATCCTCTGAGAGATTCTGAGGAGGTGGTTTGGGAGGAGAATTTGTCAGTAAGTAGGAAATGATTAAAAACAACGAGCAAACTGAAAATGGACTAGTTTGATTTGTTAGGAACATTTTGCATCAAACTTCTTTTATAGTAGCCAAAGCAGTTAATGAGGAACAAATGTAAGGGGTTTGTCTTGAGTTTTACAGGGTTTCTGCCATTGTCTGGATTGATGGTAAAAAACAAGCTACTGAAATGGGGTCTAAAAATAGTTTTTGTGAGATCTTGTACAGTTGGTTGAAAAATTGCTTTTGAAACTGACTTGTAAACAATTCACTTTTAAAGAGGGATGTCATGAAGTGTCCTCCTGGTGAGTTCTGTTTTGAATATATTTTCATTGTTTTCTGTAATGGTGAACACTATATAGATATGTTGCCAAGCCAGAAGGGTTGCAAGCATTGTACTGCTCAGGGTCAGAACTCAAAATGATCTTGAGAAGATTGATAGCAGATGGGAAATCAGTGTAATTAAGGTCAATTAACAAGAACTGGAGGAGAAAGAGAACACTGAGAGGAAAAATCAAAGGCATAATTAGTGGAAAAAGTATTACTGAACAGCAAACAGTATCCCAAAAAAATAATTTGAGCATACGTAGTCATAGTAACAGCCTCTATGATCGTGTTCTATGGTGAACTTGCCACTGGCTGCTGCAAGAGAAGAGCTCCAAAGAGGAGATATAAGGACTCCCTGGAACAACACCTCAGCCTAGGCCATATTGACCACCATCAGTGGTCCACCCTGGCCTCCAATCAGGAGATTTGGAGACACACCATACATAACGCTGCTGTCTCCTTTGAGAGCACACGTAGAATCAGTCTCGAGGAGAAAAGACAGCGCAGAAAGAACCGTGCCTCGACTATACCACCCAAGGAGACCCTCCGGTGTGCTCTTTGCAACCGGTCTTGCCTATCCCGCATTGGGCTTTTCAGCCATCAACGCGCTTGCAATAAGCGTGGGCAAAGCCCTTCCCAAATCTTCGTCCGCGAAGCCAAGCCATGATGAAATTAAATATTAATTGTTAATATGATCTTTCAACTAGACAAATGTTATTTTGGCATGTTAACAGGTGTGACTAAATATAAAGACAAGGGAAGTGATTACTTTGAATAAGGGTCTTGGCTAAAATGGTATGGCTTTTTTTTTAATCATAGTATGTAGATCTGTAGACACTGCAAGAATATTAGGTTTATAAACTTGGTTTGTGAGGGGAACCTTGAAAGGTATAGACACACTAGAAAAGAATAAACTTAAGAGCAAATTTGGCGAGTGCCCTCACATCCATAAAAAGGTTGCTGTGTAAAGACTATTGACTAATTAGTCTCCAAGCTCTCTGTAGAGCGAGAGAAGAAATCATGTTTGGTTTTGGAAGATAATACTTGGGTTGGATGTTACAGCAAAACATTTGACTTTTAGTTTGATGAAACACTGAAGCTGGATGTCCACAAAGATTGTGAAATCTCTTTTGTTGGAGAAGCAAATGCTGGACAGACATCCATTGAGAACAGTCTGGTCTCTTAATGGTCCTTACAAGTGTGCATTTAAACAGTTCTGTGCATACTAATGTGCTGGAATTACAAATTTTAATTGGAGAAAACTGATTTGGAATCTGCAAAAGTTTCCTTGAGCCTGAATTTTTATGGAGTTTTAGTAGTAGAGGACTGTGATGTATCCTTCTCTTATTTCCTCTTCAGTGTGTTATGTAAGAGTGTGTGTGTGTAGTGAAGGGTTTGCTTTCAGGTATGCACCTTTTAAAAGAAATGTCTTCCACTGGTGTAGTGAGAATGACCTGTTTGATTGTGAAAGGTAGACTGTTGAACCATTTAAACCCGTTTCACTCTGTTTTTCAACCATGTGTTTGTTAAAACATCTGTAATGGCTCTGGGGCATGGTCTCTGGAAAAGAGCAAACTTATCTAAGGAAGATGCTGAGGGATAAAGAGTTCAAGGAGAGGGTAAAAAGCTTGGTCACCTTCTCATCTTGATCATTGGATGCGCATATAATGTAGTGGAAAATGGCAAAATGAAAGTGTTGCATGTCATTAGGACATTAATATGTTAATGTTGTTAATATGGAAACAGTAGCCAATTAATGATCTTTTGGAGTAACTGAATTGGAGAATTGGGGGTGTTTCTAGCCAATGCTTTTACAGATGCAGTGTGTCTTTCTATTTTTCAGCACACATCAAGGAGAAGGGCTTCTAGACAGATTACACAGTCTTAAAAAAACAAAGAAAAACTAATTCTCATTCCATTATCTTGGACTAAGATTTTTAAAATTTTATTTTATTTGGTGGCTTAAATTACTTTTCATGTTAAATATTTGTGTCTGTTCAAAATGGGGTACTTGTACTTCTGCTAATAAAATGTCCAGAAGTATTACTTGAGTGAGCTGGCCTGTTTTGTATTATTTTTTTTCTTGGTGCGTCTATCAGCTTTCTGCTTTTAGAATTTTTAGAGTATTGGTAAGCTTCAGCAAAGCTATCCACAATCTGATGTTACTAAACTGGTTATATAGAAGTTCTGTCATGAAAAACTGACTTGATTAGTTCAACTCATTAGTTCAAACACTGAAGATTTTCAGTCTTTCACATCACTAAAGCACAATTCGTGGCTGTCTCAATTTGCCAGTGGTGTTTAAGTCTGGATCTTGAGTAGCTTTGCCTGTTAGATAGAAGGATACAAGCTCAGTTTAAGACAGAAAACTTGGATGGTGTGCCTTCCTGTGTATTTCAGACCTCTAAAATGTATGCCTCAAACATTTGTAGAACTATTGCAATACAAAATTTAGCAGTGTTAAGTTATTTAGAACTTCCTGGTGTGCACTGAAGCTTATAAGAAATCTCGGCATCGTTGTCTTAAGGGATTCTGCATATTTAAAAATTCTAGTAATTTTTCTGAAAAGCATGTGTAATCAACTTCCTGAGAACTTGAGCGTACAATGTAATTTCTGTGATTTGCCTTATTTTGGAGGGTCTTGATAGGATGTTTGTATACTTATGTCTTAAGGTTGGGTTTTTCATTAATCTGACAATAGCTATTTCTAGGAATGAAGATGTAACTATGTGTAGGATGGGGATTGGACTAGATGATTTTTGAAGGTCCCTTCCACCAATCCAAACCATTGTGCGATTCTGTGAAAAATGCTTGTTTTTTCAGGTAGCTATGAACTAAGTTTTGTAACTTTCCAAGACTATTTTAAATTCCTAGAAGATTACAATACTTGTGAGGTTGTTTTAATAAAGTTGCTATCAATAAATCTAAAGTTGTAGTAAGTAGCAACTAGAGTAGGTTATTTTCTATTCTAGTCTGTATTCTACAGATACACAGATTTATGGTGTAGCTGCTCGGTAGAGAACAGATACATTTTAAAGAGCCCATTGTAAATACCTGATAAAAGTTTTAAACCAGATAATAGAATATTTAAATACAGTGACTAGGGAAGATTTATGTGCTAGTGCGTTATAGGAATGGCTAAATGGATTGCCTGTCTAATTTTAAGTGTGATACTTTTTGAGCAAAACTTTTCTGCATGGACAAGGACTTCAAAACATCTTGTGCATTAAGTTTTTTTTAATTGGATGGCTTTAGGATTACTGTATCTGTGAATTATGTGAGTATATATGGGATATCTTTAGGATTAGCTGTGGAGAATTCAACCCCTTTTCTGAGACGATTGTGTTTGAGCAAGGCTTTCTGTTTGTGGCCTTTTGTGCCACCTGCTGTTGTCAGTACTTAGATCTTATTACACATGTATTTATTTCTTCAGATTTTTTTAATGGTAGTTAGGATTATGTGCTCTGGTGGCCAATAAGGCCAATGGTATCCTGGGACTCATTAAGAAGAGTGTGACCAGCTGGTTAAGGGAGGTTCTCCTCCCCCTCTACTCAGCCCTGGTGAGGGCACATCTAGAGTACTGTGTCCAGTGCTGGGATCCCCAGTTCAAGAAAGACAAATAACTACTGGAGAAAGTCCAGCGAGGGGCTACGAAGATCATTACGGGACTGGATCATCTCTCTTACGAGGAAAGGCTGAGGAACCTGCGTCTGTTTAGGCTGGAGAAGAGAAGGCTGAGAGGGGATCTTATCAATGCTTATAAATATCTAAAGGGCAAGTGTCAGGAGGATGAAGCCAGACTCTTTTCAGTGGTGCCCATTACCAGGAACACAGGAAGTTCCATCTAAACATGAGGAGAAACTTCTTTACTTGAAGGTTGGCAGAGTGCTGGAACAGGCTGCCCAGAGAGGCTGTGAAGTCTCCTTTGCTGGAGATATTCAAAACCCACCTGGATGCAATCCTGTATAACCTGCTCTAGGTGATCTCCACAGATCCTTTCCAACCCCTACCATTCTGTGACTGAAGTCTTCTATATGAGAGAGTAGCACAAAAACATGGAAGTCCATCTTGTCTGTTTGCAAATTAAAAAAAAAAAAAATTTAGCCAAAGGCCAATAGAAAGTGTTTGGTGAAGACCATGATACACACTACTGAATTCAGATTTTGTGTGCTCAACAGTTTTTAGCTGTGGAGTTATTCTTGCATAGCAAATCTTGTCTCTGTAGTGAGTAAGGTCTGGATCTTGTGGATACCAGCCTAGTTCAGTACCTCATTTGCTATCTAGGTGAGGTACTAGAAGACTTTTTCTCAGATTAGCAGAGCATAATATGATGTCATGCATGTAAGCAAAGGATTAGAAGTCAGTGCTAATTCTCTGACTTGAGTGCTTTATGTTTAATTTTAAGCTTTAATGTTGTTCCTTGCATGGAATTTGTTTCTTTGTGATTTTTTTTTTTTTTAATCTTTTAAGCTACTTTCTAGGAAGTAGAGAAGGTACTCTATACAGTATGAAACCCGAGGTGATTATGTTATATATGACAGTAGTCTAGGTGTTGAGACTGAATGGGGTTACTTAAGCAGTGCAAGTCACAGGTTAATGATTCCACATGAAGCTGTGAAGTTAAGGAAATGGACCATGGGAAAATGTGGCAATAACCTATCCTTACCAAATTAGAAACTATATGATTTGTTTAAACTCTGATTTTATATTTTAAGAAATATCTCCAGGAGGACAGGCTTACTCTAGTTTCTGAATAGGCTTCTGAACTTGCAGATTAACTCTCAAGTGTATGTGAAGGGGAAATGAAGTTGTATTGCTAGCCTTTAAATCAACAGAGTCTGTTTTAATTTCTTGAAAAGAAACAAAACCATAAAAAAAACCCCAAATCCTGAAACCCTGATTAACTCTGTGAATTAGAATGATACAAGGAAAATGTCTTATGAATGTTCCAAGTGTGTATTAAACTTTTAAGGATACGAAATTTACATGTATGTGGAACTTCTTATTTAAAGATAAATTTTATTTTTTTACTTTATTATACATAAATAAAAGGTTTTACACACATGCAAAAATGTATACATATATGTATAAACCACGTGTTCTGTAGACTATTATATGTGTGAAGTCAAAGAATTAAAGTGTCTGTATAACGACCACAACCCTTCAGTTTTACCATCAAGCTAAGAATGTATCAACTAACTCCCTTGTTTTCTTTTACTAGAAATGACTACCCCAAACAAGACACCGCCTGGTGCTGATCCAAAGCAGTTAGAGAGGACTGGTACAGTTAGAGAAATAGGCTCCCAAGCAGTTTGGTCTCTTTCATCATGTAAGCCAGGTAAAATCACGACGAGTGATGTAAAAAGCTGAATGTACACTTTTCTTCTTGGAATATATAGTTTTATGTTTTGATAAAAAGACATACTTAAAGTGTAGCAGAAAAACTGCTCTAGTGTAAGCTGTATGGGTAGCCACCACAAATAATTTTGGCCTGGTCTATATTTGATGCAGTGTGAAAGATACAACTATTATCATAAATCATACAGTGAGGAAATATCTCATATTAACAAAACAGATCTTTTACTGATTTTATACAAAATTTTTTTTTTATTTGCACAGTTATCAAACTAAACCATGTGAGTAAAACCACATCAGCACTGTGTAACTGTTGCTGTGCTTTGGCATTTTGCCTGGGTATCTTCAATTTTTAACTTAGAAAAGCCGTGTAGCTGGGTGACCTAAATGTTCTGTTCAAGCTTTGTGTGGATTCTGCCATTATAGAGTAGCTCCCTAAAATCCTACAATTGAAATGAAACTGTCATGAATGGTCCTAAGGTGCAGTTAATGACAGCTTGTTACCTGCTCAAAATATCTGAAAATTTATATCCTTTTCATTTGAGGTGGTTGAGTTGCTATTTCAGAAATACCTGTTGGGAATTTATCTGATATATTGCTGCAGCCTTGGGTCAATGATCCCTTTATGTCACAGTATTGTACTCAGGCTGCACATCTTTGGTCTGATATCCTGGTATCTTAGTTGGAGAAAAATATCATGGCTTTGTTACTTCAGAGGGAAGATCTTTTTTTATTGCAGCTTCAACTGCTGAAACAAAACCGCAGCTAGTGTGGGCAATCAATAAAAGGATATGATTAGTAAAAGGAGAGATGAGGGAACGGAAAAAGAAAAATTTAGAGTGGTTTTGTTAAATGTGACAGCATTAACTTTCAGGAGTACTGTTTTTGGCATCTGTTGCTACTAGCTTGAAGAATTAAAAAATATTTCCAGATACTACTTGAAAAGAAAATATATTAGGCTAAAATTTTGTAATGAACGGTTTCTGCTGATAATTTTCCTTTAGTTCAGCGGTTAGATTGTAGAGTAGGTGGAACAGCCACACCATTAAGTATTGCTCTTGCAATTAATATGAATTACTACTTAACTATTTGAAATTCCAGGACACTTTGAATGGTTTCAAAGCCCACAGACTTCAACAGGAGATAAGAATGTAAAGAAATTCAAGTACTGAGCTTTGATTCACAGATCCTCCTCTTGCAGTTTTGTGTCACAAAAGCATAGTCACAATTTGGATATCTAGAAATATTTTTGTGCATATTATAACTTTGGATGCATACTTTAGTTTGTAATAGCTGAAGAAAAGTTATGTCTGTGATGTCAGCATCACGGAAATGCGATATTCAAGACTATCACAATTTCTTTTTCTAAGGATTTGGAGTGGATCAGTTACGAGATGATAATCTAGAAACTTACTGGCAGTCAGATGGATCACAGCCTCATTTGGTGAACATCCAATTTAGGTATTAAAAATTACTCTATATGGGTTAGGGTGCTTTGTATTATGTTTCACAAAGAGAGGAATTTGGGAAGTGCAAGGACTCCTGGGTTAATCCTGTTACCAACTGCTAAGAAGCCAGTTAGGTAGCATTTATAAAAATGAGGTTTTCAAATGTTACGGTTACTAAATGCCTAAAGAAGCAACAAAAAGGAATGTTTAATAGTATGTCATTTGTATTAGTTTCACATTACCTACCTAAGGTGACATTTTTTGCCGGACTTTCTGTCTTTGAGTGTAATTTGAAGGGCAGATGAGTTTTTTTTAAAGTAGTCCTATACGACTTAGCTGATTGTTTGAGAAATCATTTCCTATTCTCTTCTGTGTGGGATGCTTTCAGTCCTTTTTCTTTAACCAAACTCTTAAGATGAGGTTAGATATTTGTCACCTCTTCCTATTTGCTTTCTGGAAAACTCTTTGGTGTAGTAATAGAGCCTGTATTTGATAAGCTAGACATACGCTTTATCACATACAAATACTTACCTGGTCCCTTGGCCTTTTGTGGTATTTCTTGGTATACTCACACTTCAGAAGGCAGACAGAAGAACAGTAAAAAGCAACTCTGTGCATAACTTAATGTGGAAAAACATCTAGTTGCTTTAATAGCGCGATTCTTTTAAGTCAGACACACGTGTCTATAGTTTTAGAACATTTAAATCCTTAGTTGTAGCAAACTAGCACAAACTCGTCCAGAATGTTTTTCTTTATGATGCTTATGTAACTTTTGTTCCTCCTTGCAGAAGAAAAACAACAGTGAAGACATTATGTATTTATGCAGACTACAAATCTGATGAAAGTTACACCCCGAGCAAAATCTCTGTCAGAGTAGGAAATAATTTTCATAATCTCCAGGAAATCCGGGTAAGTGAATGATGCTTTGCTTTCTGTCTTAAAATAGTCCTCTCTCATTAGGACTTCTGATGTAGTAAAGTTGTTTTTGGAGGTAAAAAATGGCATTGTGTTTGGAGGAAGAAAATGGCTGCGTTTATTTTGATTTTTGCTTTTAGTTTTATCTCGTAAATTTGTAGGCTGGTTTCTGTTTTTTATCAGGCTCTGTTACCAAAATGGTTATAACAGACTTGATAAATAGATCCTGTAATATATTAGAGCCAGGTTTTCCACAACAGGTCTGTTTAGAATTCCTGAAACTTTGATCTCACTTAAAATACATGCAAACTCTATGCATTGCATACATCAAAGGGGAGACTTAGCTTTGAAATGCTTGCATTTTTAGACTTAAAATATCATAAATTCAAATGTTCATGAACGGGTTGCTCAGCTATTGAGTCTCACTAGGAATCAGAATTTAAAACTACAGTTTTTAGTTATGGCTCTGTATGGTGCATAAGTATCTTTGGATTTCATTTTTGGGAGGTTGCATGTACTCTTATTAACTGGTAGCATCTGATTCAAAGCTTGCTTTGAGACCCTGGCAAAAAATTTGGGACACAAGCCCTGATCATCAGTTATGCAAAGGTTTCTTTGTATTCTGCTTCATGTAAGTGAGAATCTGAGTATTCGCTAATCACTGACCCTGGCCTCTACTGATGGTGAGAGCTAGTGGAATTGCGACACTAACTTTTCCAAAATGGTGTGCTAAGCAAGATACCAATTTAAATTGGCAGTCTGATGTAAGTTACAATCAGATGTATTCTTAAACAGTGTTTTCCTTTTTAGTATAGTTTCTAGTCTTTTGCAGTGCTTTTTTTATATTGGGCAGTCACTGAGTTGTAATTTTGGAAGAGATGCAGTGTTACTGTTTTTAACAATTTGATGCAAAATCCAATTTCCATTTCTGTAGGTGTGACATTTGATGCTAAAGACTTTAAATGGGACATAGTTTTGTAGTGTTTTGTTAATGTTCTTATTGACAAAAGTGTAATGGTTACACTGAGATGAGACTTGAGTTGCTTTAATGCTTTAGTTTTGCGGGCCTATTGATAAATAGCAAAAGCAGATTTAAAGTAATCCATGATCTCTAAAGTCTGTCTTGTATACTAATTGGGTTCATGAACAGATATCTTGGCTAATTTTGAGTTACTGTAGCCTCACGTTTCAGATTCCTCTTCTCTGGAGCTCAGTAGCTACTGGCTGATATATTGGGAAGGTTTAACTTACCTTCCTTTTATGGCAGGTATTACAATAACAGAAGGATCAGAATGATGAGAAAAGGGAGGCAGTACAATATACTTTTTGGGTTTTTTTTATTGTTTTCACTTGTATTTCAGTGCTTGAAGTCTCAACAAAAGCAACTTAAGTAGCAGGTTGTAGATGCAGTGGGGATAGAAAGTGTAGTAAACACATGCCTCTTATGTTGGTGCTATATATCTATATTCTTTCAGTAATTTGTGATGGTCTTTCAAGTTTTGACCTATAATCTTATCCTAAATCTTTAATTAGAAAAGTCATGACACTTTCATTTAATATTCTTTTGAAAGAAATGAGTTGTCACATTACTTTGACTTTCATCAGCTGCAAATTCTGTTGTCTTAGTTGCTTTGTAACGATCTGGGGGTTGCACATTGTAGCACGGGAACAGCAAGGCATCTTTTCCTTGTGTTAGTCTACGGGTCTGTTTTCCGAGTGTCCACTAGATGTCATTGTTGTCCTTAATTACCACTTTGATTTTGTGCTTGTAGTCCACTCTTCCAATTCTAAATGATTATCCTTTTATAATAATGTTTAGTACAGCACTGTACATATAACTGCAATAAATTGTTTCTTATGCAGTGGTATACTTCCAGTTTTGAGGGTATATGTGTTATTAAAGATCTGTAGAAACAATAAAATGTATAATAAGCATATTAGTCTTCTGCAGTTTCTCAGGCAATATTTCTTAGCTCTTTTCTTGCTAAACAGGATTCTATGCATAATGTATTTAGTTTAAAAAGGCACTTCTAAATGAAACAAGTTACTAGCATGTTTTATAGTCCATTAATATGACTGTAATATCTTGCATGAGAGCAGTAATTCTTATGCACACCACATGCTCATGCATGTAATAATACTTCAAAACGGTGATGAAAATGTGGCCAAGCTGCTTACTAATGAGATACAGTACTTTGATGCTGTAAAATACTAGTGACTAACTTTGTTGCCACTGTAATGTTAAATGTTGTAATTGATTTCCATATTTCCTAAACTGCTTGATACTCAGAATGTTTCTTCAGTTTTGAAACTTTTTCTTTTCTTCAGCTTCTCTGATACATAGGCAGGTTATTAAAGCAGTGTGAACTGTTATGAGCTCTTTAGAGAAATCTGCTTAATTATACAACAATTCCATTGGCTTCAGGACCGATTAACTGCGTGGAAAATCCAGCTAAATCCATTTTATGTTTTTCCATGGATGCTTGCCCAGCTCACAGTGTCTAATGAAAGTCCTGTGATGCCTCCATGTCTTTTATTCCTAACGGTCCAACTTTCAAAACAATGCAATGTGCTGTTAGACTAGGTTTTATCACTAATATTTGTTACTAGTTTGTGGTCTAGTATGTAGGTATGTCCTTTTTTGGAACATAAGATGAAATTATTTTCTGAATAAAAGTTCTGGGGTTTTTTTCCCCCCCCTCTGAGAAACAAGTCATTTGTACCCCATCCTGTGGGTAAGAACAGCTGTCATAATCTGGCAGAATTATTCCTTTGGTCAGCTGGAGGAATTACAGTTAAGATGTGTGCAGTAAACCTTCTCCCCTGACTTAAGTGCCTTTTTATCACAACTGTTGAGCTTGGAGAGCAAGCATTTTCTCATTTCCAGTCTCAGAGTTCTCTCACATAATGTTGCAAACAGTTTTGATGGACAAGATAGTCTATAGAGGCATATTTGGAACAGCATCTAGTTTCTTCAGTGTGTGATTTAAGTTGTTATACTTTCTCATGATATGAAAAACAATGCACTGTAGAGGATGAGAGTGAAATATTGACTTCAAGAGAGCTCTGGTCTCTTCAAATAATGCTCACCTGCTTGTTGCCTTTATACCTCTTCAGGACATCTAGGTCATCAGCAGTTCATCTTGCCATAAAAATCTTAGGTAGTGTGCTGCTAAGTGCAGGTAGGATTTCAGGTTATATGTGCTATGTGTACTTTGCTTTTCAAATTGCTTAAGAGTAGTAATAATCCACATGGCAGATAAGATGTATTAGTTTTCAGGCCTGAAAGGAAATGATCAGAAATACCCCACTGAAGGAGAGTGGCAGAAAGCCTCTGCCCGAATGTGCTCTTTTTGCAGATTTGCCCAACTGCATACAATAGCATCATGGCTTTGTGTAACCTTGGTGAGCAAGGTGTTTGCTCTTGGCTTCTTTAGGAAGCCATTCAGTCTGAAGCAGGGCTACTGGAACAGGGTCCGTCCCCTGGCTAGTGATCTTTATAGGCACGCAGTGCTCTATCAGTGGGCAGTGAGGGATAACCCTTCTGGAGGAAAAACACACTTTGTCACTGGAGGTCCTATGTAGTGGACTTTGCATCAAAGGATGATACTAAGTATTAAATATTGCTTCGGAAGGGGCCTGCTTTGACTCAGTTGCTGTGTGCTTTCCTCCTGGAACAAAAGGCTGCTTAACCTTTTCAGCAAGACTTGGTTCTGAAGATGGCTTTGAAGACTCAGGTGAAAGCCATCTTATCTTAATATGTCTTTGGCAACAGTGTGATTCCTTTGTTTCAAGTTTTTGTTGTCTTTTGATGAATTGGTATTTATTTTGTTTCCGGTGGTTTTTTCCCTAGCCCTTTTGGTCTTGCTTGGAGTTTTGTAACCAGGTGCTCCAGAGCTGTGGCCAAGCACGGCAGCCTTACTGGTGACTGAGCACCACGGACAGGGCCACTGCTTCACTGTTCTGAGAGATTCTGCACTACAGCAGGGAATTCTCAACCAGAGGAATGCCCAAACTGAGGAGCTTTTCCCAAGAGGGTAGCTAAGGAAGTCTGATGCTACTGTAATCTCTTTACTCCTACAGTGTCCAGTGACTGTAGTGAAGAGGCTGGATGTTTCTAGATATTTTCTGAAATTCAACAGCTAGCAATATCAACTTGTTTTCTGTTCTTGGAGTAAACTTAGGTACTGAGGAGCAAGGAGATGCTATCTTGTCATAGGCCTGTTGTAAGCTAATGACTCAAGAAAATGTATTGCTTCTGAGTCTCTGCTCAAACATCTCTCAGGTGCATTTTAAACGGCTTTCCTCTCAAGATGGAGTACTGAGTAGTTACTGCTTTATTTAGGTTCCTGACTAGGCTTCAGGTACTCCAGTTAGAAACCATTCCTCTGTCTTCCTTTCTTCCATATATGAAAAGATGCATTTCTGACCCCGAATTATTCCTTGGGTTCAGAATGTCAATTAAAAATATTGTCTGCTTTCTGCAAATTACACTTGATGCTAAGAAAAGTGCATGAGCTTTAGTTTTGTAGAATTTCAAACTGTTGTCTTTCTCGTCTGTCTCTAGGATGCTGCAGATGAGGTCATCACATCAGCTTATTCATTTTGATTATTACCTTGCTGTTATGGTAGTTGGGCATGGACATAGTTCTTCAGGATGCAGACAGTACCTGTTCCTTACATCTAAAATTTACTAGTACTGGAAATCTGCAAAGCAGAGGAGTAGGATGATCCACTAGTATGGGTTAGTTATTAAGCCTTGAAATTGATGTCAAGGGTAGGAGTGAAGTTTAGGAAGCACAGTTCTTTCTATTTGAAGTTAGTGTTCCATATTTCCACCTTCCAGCAGAGAGGATACCTCGTGAGTCACCAACTGGGATGTTCCTATGAACCCCTCTTTACACAAGAAAGGCTAATTTAATGACATAACTTCGCTGTTCCCTGCCAGTGTCATCATCACTGTAGATGATATGACCTGCCCATTATTTCTATGCCTAAAGAAATTGACTAATATATGCTTCCAACTGTGGAAATTAGGAATAGGATTGCAGTTTTCCTGCTCTTTACACCCTGGAATGGTAATACATTGGAACAGAGCTTAGTATACAATTATGAGAGTGTAGTTATTGAAACAGTTTCTTGTGCATACCAGGTATGTGTGTGCAAATAGTGAGATCCGCATTAGATCTAGAAGAATTCTGAAGAATGGAAGATTATTTTGGTTCACATATCATAAAATCGTGAAGCATTTTTATCTTACCTTGCTCTAAAATGGTATTTTAAGAAACATCTGTTCTGTTGGATCTTAGAGGATAAAAGAGGAAAACTAATAACTCTTTTTATGCTGTAGCACGTGTTGCATGTAGAAAGATATTTTTTTCCTTGTTTTGTATCCTAGCACTCAAACAAATCTATGAAAGAGTATCTTCTTGCCACAGAGGAACCGAATTAGGCAAGGGTACATTAAAGAGACCTTGTATTTTTAATACTGTCAGTCTGACTTTACCTTATGAAATAGAGGGAAAAACCATGCGGAAAAAAAGTGGTAACAGCTCCATGGAAGGCAGTAACTTGATGAAATACAGAACTTTCCTCGAGGGAACTCAAGTGCATAGAGGCTGGGAACTGATCGAAGCACAAAATTTTGCATGTGAAAGCCTCGACTGGAATTATAACCTTTCATGACGATTTGATCTAAGTTCCACCGTGGAAAAGGAATTAGAAAATGTGTATGAATTTTCCGTGTAAAAGTGAAAGAGCTTCTTTCTCCACTGCCAGTAAGATAAGGCAGGGTAACTTACTAATCAATTTGACACTCATCGTCTATGTTATGCTGTGTAATACCTGCTTTGTAGTGAGTGCTTGGTTACATGGTTTCATCTCTTCTGTGCATGAAGTTCTAGTAGAATTTGAAGAGATTTCTTAAAGCTTGTTTGTTATAAACTGATGTGAAAAATATTTCTGGTATGGATGGCTTAAAACTTCAGATAAGTTATCAATGCAGGGAACCTGTCCTCCAGTATGATGGGGGAGTTTTTCATAGGCTTTAATGCAAACCTCCTCTAGCGTATTCTAATTACAATACTAATACAATACAAATTCTTGTCCTTTCTCTGGGGAACAGGAGCAGGTTGCAGATAGTTCTCTGTATGAGAGGGAGAGCGCCAAATATTTGAACTTTTTATATTTTTTTAAAAAAAGTAGAAATAGACTTGTGGCCTTATAGCAAGTACAGAATAGGAAACCAGCTGCAAATTTAGGTGACCGTATTCTTCAATACTCTTTTGAAGTATATAGGATAACAATATTGTTGTAGAATGGTAATAGTATTAATCATCTTGTAGGAAGGTTAAGTGATTTGTTTGTAGTCTAAGCAGATTATCTACGCTATTGAACCAATATCCCAAGTCAAAGTCTGCATTGGGTGGTGTTCCATTTATACCTGACTGACTGAAACTTCTAATTGTGATGTTCATTGGGACCATATTGTGAATGCTTGACCCTCTTGTTTAAATGAATTAGTTCCATCTAGGATTGCCTAGTTTGCACTGGTATAAATTACATCTGTCTAAAAACCCCTCTTAAAACCAAGGTAAAGCGCCATATGCACTTATGTATTAACTTCATTCTTCAGTTAAGCCAAAATAAAGCACTCCTTCCAGTCCTTAAAATCTGTTGTTGCCATTTGTTCATCAGTTTGTTATATTGACTCAACTTTTCTTGGTACTATTTTTCAGAAAAGTTATTTGTTTTTGGCAGTGCTTTAATACTGATTAAAGAGCTATTAGACTTAATGTACTGTGTACACCGCTGTGTTTACTATGTTTATTGCTTTATGGAATCCATAGTTCCTTATTGGTTATCTTTGTCTCATACTACAAACTTCCCAGATGGTTTCAGTAGGCTTTTCAGTTTTAGTATCTGTATAATACCCAAAGTGGTAGAATACAGCTGTGAAAGTTTGCTGGTTTTCCATACCTTAATATCCTTGAAGGATTTCTTCAGGGAAGACTTGAATATTGAAGAGCAGTCTACTAAGAGGGTAGCCACTTTGCCATTCCTAATTAGTAAAAATTAGAATCTTGTCTTTGCAAGAAGATGTTGTATGAAGGGTCACAGGAGTACATATACATGTTAATAAAAATTCTGTGAGACTGGGATCTGTCAGTTTTCCTCTTTGCATGTTTTTTCAGAAGCATGGCTGTGCTGCTGACCTACAAAAATTGTACTTAGAGCTGTGGAATACTCATCTTTTTCAATTTTTTTAAAACTGTACCAACTTGTGCAGCTGATTTACCCCTTTCCCCTCATCCCCCGTGCTTCTGGCTTTTGTGAAAACATTTTGCGTAGCCTTTAACCCTTAGTGCTACATATAGCATCTCTTTGTTTCTTTTAAACCATGGCTTTTTTCTTTTTAATGCCTAGATAGAGCAGAGATGCTGATGTATCTTTCTCTGATAGCATTACCAAATTTTTGGAGCTCCTAGAGAGATCAATCATATGTCAGTTCTTTAGCTCCTAGGAATTGGTCCAGATATGTATATTTAGGTACAATAGATCATATGTATTTAAAACAGTAGCCCCGCCCTGCCCTTTGCTCACTGAAATTCAAGTTGTAATCAAACTTATGTGCTATTGGTCTGAGGGAAGAAAAGCATGTTTTTCTTTTACATGCTCTGAATGTAGTAAAAATCCCTGTGGACAGTCGTGTTTACAAGGGTAACTGTCTGCATTCAATTGTGGGTTATAAAAGTGCTTGCTTGAATAAATACACTGAGCTATCAGACAGAACAACCAATAGTTTGTTGGACTAATTGACCTTGTCAGTAGAATAGAAACACTTGCAAATAAATTTCCCATTGCCAGCAAAGTTGCAACTGAAAACCCCTGAAGAAACTGTGTATATCCTCTAACTATCTTGGAATGCAATGATTCAAGCAGCAGACGTGTGGTGAGGGGTGTAGAAGCGAGGAATCATTACTAAGTTTTACATAGCAGCATTTTTCAGCAATCTTTTTCCATTGCATGAGGTTATGTGCATTCCTAAAATCAAGTAGTTCACTTTCCATATTCAGAGTTATGTTTTCTAACAATTATTACTTATACCATTTTGAGTCCCCTCGTATTATGTGTTTTACTGGTCTGCTTTTCTTATAACGTACGCCTCTCAGAAAAGGCAATGATGTTTGGCTGGTAACCACAGCATGTTGTAATGAGGGTGGAGTATGTTTGTCATTCTACAGCAATGGTTGACTTACATGAATGCCAGTGTCTATAACCACATATACTGTGTCAGTTTGTCTTTTTTAATATATTCAAATTGCGTGACAATGGAAAGGAATCACAGTAAATAACAGAATATCTGGTCTTCTGATCAAAAGCATGAGGGAATAATTTTTTACTTTACCAGTGATGAGTCATGTATCTTATTAAAGGAAAATTTTTTTCACTCCAGAAATAAGTCTTCATAAATGAATTAGTCATATATCAGACATTTCCTTTTAAAAAGTTGGATAATGTCTCACAGGTGGAAGTAGTATTAAAAAGCAACAGTGAAAGACATAACAGGCTTCACTGTGTACTATAAAAACATTATTTTATTTTGGTTAGAAAACAAAACAGGAAAAATGGCATTTGGGAGAAAAAAAGCCTGGAAAACAGTCTAGTTAGCTGCTAAATAAACTTCAGAGATGAAGTTTTAAAAAGCACCAAGATTTGTAAAAGGGGGGAGGGGATAGTGTATTTCACCTTAAGTAAGGGACAATGTGTAATAAGGGATTTTGTGGTTTTACAGCTCAGTGCATGTGTTTGAAAGCTGTTCTCTCAGCAACGTGGGTGGCAGGTTATGCTACCATATAATGTATTGTAGTTGGCTCTCCACACTTGTCAGGGTTAGCGTTCAACCATTCGGAAAATTTTCCCATTGTTCTATCATGTGAACCGAGGCTAGTGTTGAATTCCCAATAACCTTCTGCAGGAAAAAGAGGTTTAATTAGAAAGTTTGAAATTTGATTACTTATGTTATCGTCTTAATGTACTTCTCTCTAATTTAGGTGCATATCTGCAAATGCAATCAATTTTTGCTCAGCTGAGAAACAAACAACACTGTGCTGCAGTTGCTTCAGCACTTTTTAAAGAAAACTTGTATACTCAATTCTGTCTTCAGCATTAACACTCTATTTCCATCTTAAACATGTTTGCTTTAGATGGATCATAGCTTTTGGCAGCTACTGCATTTTTAGCAAATAATACTGTTTCTAGTAAGAGTTGCAAAAAAAACTTTGTGTGAGGTCCTTGTAAACTGAACCTTGGGAACATAATGTTATTTCTGTATTTTCCCTTCTTTTGTGCTTCTTCTCTATTTGTGTCATGGTTATAAATTACATCGTCTGAACCAGAAATTTAAAAACATTTTATTTTGTGATTCCTGTAATTTAAAGAGAATGTTTGTTTTATGTGTATTTTTTTTTTCTTTTTACCTGTTATTTCAGAGCCTGGCACACAGAGAAATAAGCAATTATGGTATTGAAATACCATTGTGCCAGCACCTCCAGGGCATAATCCAAAAAAACCCAGAAAAATCGCCTGCTGGGTTGTATGCAGTATGCTTGTGTGAACATCAGTGTCTGCTGTTCACACATCATTTTTTACTGAAAGTTCCTATTGGAATAAAGGTTCTGTGTTTGGAGGGTGTGCTGGCATATTTGTTGGTCAATGTTTTTTCAAAGTTTGTAGGGATTTCTAATTACGATTTACCTGCATAGGCTCAGTAGATGCTTCTTGCAGATAATCGTTAATACTTCAGAAATAAGAGAATCAAGCAGAGATTTGGATTTGGCAACATAAAAACTGTATCAAGAAAGAGCTTGATGCACTTGCCTTTGTTTAAGCATTCTTCTTAAAGAGCAAACATGGGAGTGAGGAATAAGGTGAGTGGGTGGAGGGGGAGATGACAGCATGACGAAAGGGACTCAAATACTTAGCTTTCCTATTTCAATATTTTAATCTCTTTCTTCCCCCTCCCTTTTTAATGCAAATGTGTTGTCTGACTGTTTTAAAACAGTACAAGTGGATGATGCTTATTCTGGGTTTCGGTGTGCAGACTCATCTGGAATGTCTTCATGGTGTGCCATCAGATCACACTGCTCAGTTGATCAGAACTTGTTTTAACTGTAGTTTACAAAACACATAGTACTGTTCACTTGCAAACTGTAGTGTGTAGCAACATCTATTTTCTCATTTGTTTTTAATCTGTCTGCACTTGAGCAAATTTATGGAGACCCTGGCAAGCAAACTGCTTAATGTGGGGACGGATGATTACAGTTCTTAGAATTTTGCCAGGTTTATAAAAGTTAAAAGGAAATGATTCTGAACTAGATTACAAAGTTCAAGCTAGGTGAAGTGTGATAGTTTACCTTGATACTGAGGATAATTATCTATTTATCCGACTGAATAGCCACTGCCAAAGTCCTTCTACTAATGTAATTGCCAGTGGCAAAGGATGTCAGTGTATGCTTGCCAGTATAGAAATAATGCTTTTGGTTATCTGTCTAAAAAAATATTACAGACTGACATTACCTGTGGGGGGTTTTTTGTTTCTGTGCCCCCTCAACTGTGATTGATCAAGTCATATGGTCACAGAACTATGTGCATGTGTGTCTTTTTCTTTCGGTGAAGTAATTGCAAAAGTGTGTCTTTTTACAGTTATCAATATGGGAATTGGCTAGTTCTTAGGTATAGGTTATTTTAGTTTCTTTTTCAGATAAAAGCATAAATGCTTTTCCACCCAGGTATGGTCTTCTATGTTAAAAAACAATTTACTGACAGGTTTGTATTGCTGTTCTTAATTTCTTGTGAACAAATGTGCTACAATCCATTGCAGAAATTATGCCAACAGGTTTTTTGGGCACAGAACTAGATATTTTTTTTTTATTTCCATACAATGTTAATTGCTGTAACAATGTCTTTTAGTTTTCCTTGCTTGTAAAGGTTTGAAGGGAAGCCTCTCGTAACAGTTTTAATTGCATGAGTTCCCAAGGGGAAATTGCTCTGTGGATTGTCAGAGCTTTTTTCTTGGATGTTTGAAGAGGCTTCTGGTCACATAAGGCTTCAAGGTTTGAGCTAAGGAAAGCTTGAAAGACTTTGCTTTCTTGGTTTTCCTGCTGTATCATTTATTGGCTTATGGAAAAGTATAGGGGGAAATAATGAGTATTCTGAGAGGAATTCAGACATCTGATGTTACCAGTTATATAGCAGAGCAAGAAGGTAGGTACCATTAAGGAAACTGTCTGGAACAAGGGACTCTTTAATCCTTAGGGAGCAGCATGCTAGGAAGGAGGTCTTGGAGAAGTGCTTTCTGATATCAGCTGTGTTTGAAAGGGAAATGGTGTGCTTCTGTAGTAAAGGGCCCTGCATACCTCATGGAAATTGTAATAGAAAGCTGTTCACCTATCTCTTTTCTTGTCCCCACCACAACCTAAAACCACGCTCTTTCCCATCCTTGAAGTTCCTCAGGCCTGAGGAAAACCCAAAGTTATCTGCTCTGGTTTTGGATACCATATTGTGGGAGTCCAATTTTGAATGCCAGCTAAAAGAGTTCTCTTGTGTCAGATGATAGTAAGACATTGCTCACTCCTGCTTTTTTTTCTTTCTGGAGAGGTTGCTAGCCAGTTAGAAACATCTTGCAGTGATGTTTGAGCTAATTTTTCCTGTGAACTGTGGATCAGGATTGGGAGGGTAAAGTCACTGAATTCTAAATAATCAGCTTCGATTTACTTAATTGCCTTCACAGTCTTATTTGTGGAAAGTAATCCTTGGAGTACTAAATAATTTCAGATAGTGAGAAGTACTAAATATCTGTAGAAAGGTAGAATCAAAGATTGATTCTGATCCTTCTGAGTGCTACTATCAACATAGTATTCAAATCCTACAAAGAAAGCCAGCAGTTGAATTTAATTTGGGTTAAACATAAGAAAAAAGATAAAAGGAGTAGGAACTTTCTGGGAGATCTAAACTAAAAGTTTTGTGCTGTCATCTCAACTGGTGCTGGTCAGCTAGCACACCACACCTTAGTCTCTGTTTCACTTGAACTACTTGTAAGCAACAGCAGCTGGGAACATCCTCTGACCATCTTAATCACTCTTCTTTAACAGTTTAGCAATGGGGTGGGGGGAGGAAGTGGCCCTAATGTAGAAGAAATTAAAAGACAGTTAGTCCACCACTTGCTATTTTCTGGCCTATGTGTGGCTTTCATATTGAAAGTATATTTATATGCATCAGTAAAAATTAATTCGGATTTAACTATTTGAGGTAGGTATTGCCTTGTGGCAAAGTTATCAAGTGCTGCTACTAAGTAAGATTTCAAAATAAAAAACCCCAAAACAAATGGATAAAATGAACTAGATGTCTCATGCTTTATGTTAGACCACCAGCAAAATGAACAAGCAAAAATTTCCATAAATTCACAAGTAGTGTTAGCATGCATAAACAGTAATGAGAATATATTATTCTGTATCTCTAAAAATGAAAAGACAGACTTTTTCTTCAGGAAATGAACAAATGTATTTCATGTAGGTATATGAGGGAGTTTTATTATTGCAATAATCTTTTTTTACATTCCTGAAGCTTAACATTTTGTTGGAAAGCTGAGATTATTCAATATTGTCAAAAAAGTAGTTATGAAAAGGAATGCTGTTCATGTGACAAGTTAAAGCAATCCTTGAGGGTCAGCAAAAATGCTACCTGGCAAGTGAGAGCTGTCTAGAACAAGTACAGAGTTCTTGACTAAGAGATGATGGTGCTTCAGAGTTATTACTGTGACAGTGCCTTCTAGAATTAAGCCTTGCTTCCTTGATTGCTGAAATGTTGTTTTGGTAGGGGATCATGTGTCTGCTGGGAGCTTTGAGAACACTGCTAGGCAGTGTCTACATCATATTCTTCAAGTTTTTGGGGGGTTGGGAACTGAATGTAGTTTTATTATGTTCCTTATCTTAAGTAGTGCATGGAAATGTTTCTATAGATCTGAAGAATAACTTATTTCTTTGAGGACTGTTCTCTGTCTTAATCTGTCATAAGATAACTGAGAATGCATGTGAATTGAAAAACCTTTCCCAGGATTTTCCCATTTCCTGCAGGAACACATGAGAGAGTGTGGAATGAGAGTAATAACGTACCATATGTGCCTGGCTTGAGGGCCTGTGCCCTCTAGCATTCTTTGTCCAATTCCTAAACTAGGATTATCTTACACTCCTATTTCAGAATGAATTCTAGAATGTTTTATGCCTCATGTTAAAGGAATGTTAACAAATACAGTTTTTATTGAAGCTTTTTATGAACACTGTTTTCAGTCACAGTCTTTGAGTGAACCTTGAGGGTCTAACCCCTAATATGCTCCTTTATTTCCCCTCTCCCTGTATCTGCCAGGTCAAATTCAATGATGTATATGAAGGATTTTTTGGATAATTTCTAGTAGCAAATGCAGAAAATGCTAATTTATTTCTCTTATGTTGAGACTCATCTGTTTAATAATGTTTACTGAGGATAATTAGTGAGGTTAAATCAAATCACATTCTGTTTTTCCTCTTGTTGCATGAAGAGTTGCAGTTGCATATCAGGATAAAAAATTTAGTAAAATGTTCAAGTAGGCTTCCCTCTGTTCAAAGAGATCTCTGTGATTATGATGGTCACCATGTTTAAACGGAGAGGTTTTCATAAATTGGCTTTGGGTAAAGCCATCAGTGCTGCGGTAAGAATTTCTATTGTGGAATTATTAGACTTTTATCTCCTCATGACGGACAGTATAAATAAAAAGATTTACTGGCATAGTAGAATTAAGCAGAGGGCCCAGGACTTTAAGAGACACAGTAAGTCACATACATTTGTAGTCCCAATTCCATCAGCTTGTAACTGACTTCAAATCTCTAAGCAGTAAGACAATATCCAATAGTAGCTTTAGATTTAGGTTAGTAGGCCTATGGGTGAGCAAGCTTTCAATTATGTCGATCTTGTTTTGTTTTTACACTGTCCCCTCATTCTTCAAGAGCATATGTGATGTAATTTTATTTCTAGTCTCAATTTATGCTGAAGAGTTGATATTCTTGTATCTGTCAAATGTACCATTAAGACTATTCCAGACTGCTATTTATAGTAGGTATGCTGCTGCCATAAGGTAGTCATTAGCCCAACACTGTATAGTTCCATCTGAATATTTTTTTGAACTGTACGTTCTTTGAGTGAGTGGTAGCTTGAGGAATCTTTGACTCCTAGGAAGAAATCAAATAGAATTAATCTAGATTGAGAGAAACAGAGTCCAGAGTCTGACCTCTACATTAAACAATGAAACATAGCCTTCCCTTTCTCTGGACATGCTTACATAGGGATTTATAAGAAAATAAAACCAAACTCTACTTGCATTTGTTCCAGTACATTAAAGAAAAAGAACTTGAGAGTAGATGTAAAATTAAATACTTCTATTGGGCAGTCCTGATTCCAGCTTTGCAAATTTATGAAGTATATTCTGGCTTATATAAAACTAGTCAACTGAATGTGTGACAGATATCCCTATTTCTTCTCTCTTAAAGTTCATTCATACAAAAATTTATCTCCAGTGAGACATGTTTATGAATTTGGGATCTTTCTCAGTTGAGGCATTGCATTTTAAATTTACACAAATAGTTTTCACAATCATTTCTTGCATTTGTTTCCAAACAGTAAATATTCCTTGAGTTGAGCATTAAATCTGCTCTGGATTCTGTGAAATGTTACTCTGCATTTGCTTATTGAAATTTGGCATGCTGTAAACGAACTTGAGTAATGTCACAGTTTATCAGGCTTTGCCCCACTTGCCTTTGCTGAATATCTGCATCCATAGAGTCTTTATCCAGATGCAAAAATGTTTTATCTGTTTGTATACTAGTGCAGGATTTGGGGTTTATAGGTTTAGGGTCTTTAAATTCCTTGATTTTTAGGAGAAGCAACCCTCTTTCATTCTCTACTTCCTCAAACAAGTAAATCCTGTGGAACCAGGGTAAATGCTTTTTCCAGTGTTTTTTGTGTCTTACAAAGCAGCAACCTGTCCTCTTGCTGGTAAAGAATAAGTAAGATTAATTTGATAACACTCAGGTATAATTTATTGCAATCTTTCCCTAACAGCTAAAGTCACTCAGGCACTATATTTTTGTGTAACAGATAAAATGTGAGTGCCATACAGTTTTGTGGGTCCATCTTCTTGTAGAAGATGAGAAACCTAGTTCTCTTCAATGGGTAGTAAGAGCCCTTTTCAGTGAGGGGAATGTTTTTCTTTCAGTTTGGGTGTGCTTTCTTCCCCTCATCTATAAAGGGTGCTTGAGAGCTAGCAGCTGTCTGCTACTGCAACTATTGATACTTTTAAATCTTGTGATATTCCCATTTTCTTGCATCTATTCATTTCCCATATTAATTTGCTGAAGCCTACCATCATTCTCTGGGGTGCAAAGTGCAAGGCATGAAATGTAATCACTAGGCTATCTCAAGTTATTCAAGATGATTTGATACAGCATTAACTCAGTGTGGTTAGTTTTCAGACACTTAAATCTTTATTATTCATTGCATAATCTGATTTTTTCAAATACTTTCATTGTATAACTTAACTGTAGCTATGTCTAGACGTATTTCCTGGATATGGCTAAACAATTTTGAGGGTAAATGATGAGCTAATTTTTTTTTTGCACTCTTACACAATCATGATACCATTCCATTATATGTGTTAGAACAAATGGGAACTGCAGACATCAGAAGTACAGTTCTCATCCATTTTGCAAACTTCTGCACCTTTATAAGTTCAGTTGTTTCCCAGTAGTGTTTTCAGTCATTTAACTAACATCTGCAATAAACTTGTGCATCTCTGCAGTCTGTTTGTATTGTTTCTGTATGTAGCTAGCAATTCTGGTTCGAAAAAATTGATAGGACCTCCTGCTTTATGCCTTCCTGTCTGTGGGTTTTTGATGTTGTAATTCTATTTGCCTAGGTCATCTCGTATAAGGCCAAGGAACTATTGTAGGATTCTCTTAAAGCATTTGTTTCTTTGCTTACAGGAAATTTTGCTTATTCTCTCCTTCTGTTACCTTTCATAAAAGGCAGCTGCCAATATTAACGCTTTGTCCTGTCCTTTGGTTAGCAGTCCCATTTGTAATCACCTGAACTTCAGAGGGTTTTTAATGTATTTTCAGACTTCTTTGCTGTACTGTGTTCCACTGCTCTTATTCAACCTACTTTTTGTTCTCTTTCTATAGCTCTCTCACTTTCTGCTGTCATCCTACTCTGGTTTCCCCTACCTCTCTTCAGTAGAAGGTTGAAGTGCTGCTATCCTCCCTGGGAGCAGCCTGACTCACCTGAGAATCGTGGGAGATTATTTCAGTATTTTGGATGGATGCTACTTTGAAGAGGGACTAAGTTTTTTTTTTAAGATCTTAGTAGAGGAATTGAAAATTTTTGGGCTTTTCAGTGTTTTGGTTTTTTTTTTTGGTGTGTGTGGGGGTGGAGGGGAGGCAAGGGCAGAACTCAACTTTAAATAAACAGGATAGTAATGTAAGTAATTTTTAAGAACTTTGTACCCTGTTTCCTTTGTTATGAAAACCTTAGTCCACAAACTTAACCAGGTGGGGTTTTTATAGTTTTACCACTGTTTTGTGTTGTGACTGGAAAGTTTGAATACAGGTAGTGCCATTTTTTTCAAACAAACTGGGGAAACTGTAGGGTTTTTTGTTTTGTTGTTTGATGCTTTTAAAAAATGTACTGTTTCCTTTCTCCCATCTGCATCTATAGTACTCTGAGCTTTTGATAACTTTAGTTTAAAAAATAATAAATACATTAACACACACCCCCACCCCATCCCTCTTTCAGAATGCTGCAGTTTTGGAAAGTTTAAAGACTCGCAGCAAACCATACCTTTTATACCATTTCTTTTTAGGAGCAGTCTGGCCAGATGCAGTCTGTTCCAGTATATCTTTAAACAGCTTAGGTACCAGAAGTAGGCAAACTGAAGCAGAAAGTTTGTTTTGGACTGCATTACCTAATTTTGACACTGCCAGTCAGGCCACTGCTCTAAAGCATAAGTTCAGGGGGTGGTTTTTTTTGCTGCTTTTTCAGCTTCAGCATATTCTATGTATTAAGCTCAAGGGAAGTGACTGAGATTCACATTGAGGCCAAGTCTCTGTAGGTCTGAAGGATTTCCTCTGATAGCAGGAGTCTTAGTTTCCTATCAGTGTACCTGCAAAGGTATGGCATCCTTGTCTATTGTGTCAGCTGGTTAATGAGACACATTCTCCCAGCAGGAGAATGCTAATGAGCTTAGGATATGTTTGCCTTCCCTTCCTCCACTCTTGACTGATCCTTAAATGAATTATGAAAACCATTTTTCATTAAATCAGTGATCCAAAGTTCCACAGCTGTTCAGACTGATTTCAGTTGGAGATGTTGTTTCTTCTGGAGCAACAGGTTCCTGGTAAGATGGAATCTGTTTTAGCTGAAACCAAACTAAACTTAGATGACTTCCTGCTGTGGGTTGAAGGTTTGCTTTGGACTTTTAAGCCGTACTTCCATACATGCACATATGAATGTATTTCCATACATGCACCACCATGCTAGAGTGTGGTGTCTGTCACTCTATATTTGCTGATCTGATCACTCTGCTTTCCAAAGGGACAGGAAGAAGGCTTTTGTATTTTCCTTAAGTTCCAGTGGATAGGATAGCTGCCACTTAAAACATACACAGATAGGCAGCCCTAATCTAATGGGGTTTAATTTATGGATGTGTCAAGCATAAACTCTATGTGAAAGTTCAAGTGAACTCACGCAACAAAAAATCCCAGGATTTTGAAGATATGGGACTTGAGACCAAACTGTCCAAGCCTATTTAACATTTTTTAGCCTACTCCAAAACATTACACACATGTTGAGGCACATTTTTGTAATTAATTTTGTGCTGCCTATGCATTGCAGAACATATTTTTTGAAAGTATATATGACACAACAAATATGAAAACAGTGGGTTTTTTTCTTGCCAGAGAGACTTTCCTAGTAAACAATCTGTGACAAATTCCTGATGGTTTCTGCAGATACATTTTCTAGAATGGAAGATGAAGTATTCAAAGACTGTTATTTTTTCTTTTTTTGTTTCCTTTTGATTGCTCTTTTTCTGCCACCCAGAGTTAAGCAGACAATATTTTCTGAAATTACAGTTGAGTAAGACAGGGGTGGCTGACACATCCACAGTAGCTGAGCATTTGGCAGGCTATTTGTGTCTTGGGCTTGCATGTACCTGATTGTACAAGTGTTACTGGCAAGTACTGTGAGCAGATGCAGTAGTGTGAGTGTGATTGGCAGGGCAGTGGTTGCTTAAGCACCATGGACAGGGGCCCCTTTGTGTGTGTCCAGACTATCTGTGTATCAATCTGTGGGACTTCCACCAAAGTGACTTCATCTGTCAGGAGTTTATGGGGGCAGTTCAGCACAGCCTTCACCCTTTTGCAGGCATCAGTACTTAGGATTCTTTATCACTTTATACTTTTGAAAGAGCTGTTTTACCTGTGAGTTCACATCAAAAATCATGATGTTCTGCAGCATGCGCACTTGTACCTTGCTTTGTGCCGTTTGACAGTCTTATGTACATACTTGCTCACTGGAGACTTCCCTCATGTCTAAGACTTAATTGATGTCCTCTTAAGTGCTCTTTATCTGATTTCAGAAGTGCTCAAAGACAAACTATGAGGGCAATAGTAATGCAAAACCTGAGCTGCCCTGTTTAACATACTGTGGATTAAATTTCAATGCTGTGTTCTTCCTAAGTTTATTCCTGTTGTGGTATTAAAATTCTTTCTGAATCAATGAAGTACATCTGGGAAGAGATTGCATTGTTTTATCATAGAATAAAATCAAACGGTTCCTTGCTTTTTTTACTGTATGAGGAAATTCAGGACATCTCATTGTAAAGAGTATCGAAATGGACAAGTTGAAACCATTTCACAAGTTGGCTGGTGAATTGTTTCTGCTAAATGACATTTAGGTTACATAGCTCAATTAACTTCATCTGCTTACTTCAGAAGCATGCCTGTTTCTATGATGTAGAAGGCAGCAATGTGATATAACCCATTGACATAGTCCAGCATGTGTTGTGCTGCTTATGTCATCCAAACATGAAATTTGGAAAGGCAGTATAAGAATTTCTATTTGAGCATCATAGATGCTAATTCTTGAACCCACCTTGTGAGGATGTAGCTTGCTGGTTAGCCACACTGGGAACCTATCAATCCACTTCTGTAGAATAACTATTTACTTACAGTAACCGCGATTATTGGAGGTGTTGTTTAGCTGCTATGATTGAATGTGCATTGTTTTAAGAAACCATAGGAATATAGGTATTAAATCATAAGGAAATAAGGATGGATTAAGATTGGGTTTTTTTTATGTCAGGGACTGCTAGGCAGTATAGGACTTACACATGACACCGTTTTGAGGAATTCCAGTTCTTAAAACGTGTTTTAATGTCCCAAAGGGGATGCTCACTGCCTGGTCTGTACCACAGTTCCTGATGGATAGCCATGACAAACTCTTAGGTTGGTAATGATGGCAATGAGTGGGGGTGGGAGGCATAATTTGAATATCTGATCAGACAGGTTGGTCAATAGCTTTTGTATCAGTGATCAGTCTGCAGATCTCCATCCATGCAGTTGCATGTCTCACGTAAAAACTACTGTATTTAAAACTTGGCAGATCGCATTTTAAAGGATGAGATCCTTGTAGTGGGATAACATTGTCTGAGCTGATTCCTTCCCCATCAGAGGCTATAACTCCAGTTTTTAGATGTCTGCCTTTTACCAGGAGCTCACAGTGCAAGATCCTCGAGATGATGGTGAGCTTCTTTTGCTTGACAGAATAAATCAGAAGTCTTGCTTTACAGAGCATTTTCTAAAGAAGACGGCTTGCAAAGAAACCAAAATATTACCACTTCATTCAACAGTTCAGAAATGAGTGAAATGAAGAAAAAGCTATAGGTGGTTCTGAACATATATACACTGTCACTTACAAACAGTTTAGTTGCATAAAGTGAATTGACACACTTGATACAATTGATTATTTATATGGGGCCAAATGATTCTGAAACTCAGCAAGATGTGTTGAAAACTGATCTGTGCAAAATGAAATAAAATTCAGCGTGTTCATGAAACTCTGGCCGAATTCATCATTTTTCACAGTATTTCTGTGCTATGTTGACCTGATTAAGCATTTCTCTAGGATATTTTCATGATCTCTGTGGTCTAGTTGACTTCTGTGCTACTTCTAGGTTCAGATACCTATGCTGTGATAAACTTTTTGGTAATCTACATCAGTAAACTTTTTGTAGCTCAGTTTGTGTGTTTACTTGTCTTTAATTGGATACAATTTTCTAACACCTGGACATTGGTTAATTTTTACTGTTTTAACGTGGAGCAGAACAGTTTGAAGAAGGAGAATCTAGAGAACTTTTTACAAGGATCTATTTGACCTTTCTCTTTCTCAACCTTCCCGGTCTTCCCAAAAGTTATTTCCTCCAGCTCATTTGAGCGAAATGCTTATGTATGATAGGAATTTTTAGTATTTGCAGGTTTCACTGCCCGATGCAGCTTATTCTGCAGCTAGTCTCCTGTCTGCCCAAATCCATAGTTGAATCTTCTTGATGGATGGACTGTGTTTCTGTAGACTCTTCAGGAACTGCTGTTTGGAAGAATGGAAAGCTTCTCTTACTTGATGGACTGAGGTTAGATTTCTTGACTGTTTAAGGAGGTGACTGATTAAGACCACAGAGGCACCTCCTTAGGTGGTCGCTGCTTCATTAGAGCAAAGAAGTGTGCTTTTCACAGTGGGTCTTTTGAGCATGTTTCCGTGTTTCTTGTTAAGCTGCTAACGTTGTGTCCCTCCTTTGACTCACTTGGAACTTGTGAAGTTTCTTTTGGATATGCTTCATTTTTCTGCTGGAACTGGTGCATCACTGCTATTAACTGGTTCTCTTCCTTCCTAAGTGAAGTGATGGCTGAAGCCCAAGTTCTGCTACTTCATGTGTTGACAGTTCCAAGACTTGGAATTTTGTGGAGGACTACTGATTCCTGAATCCTTGTAGCTATATGGTAGGACATGCCGGTTATGGGAAGAGAATTTTGGAAATTTAGTCAGCCTTTGTTTTCCTTGCCACTTGTGGAAACATTTGAATAGCTGGGGGGAAAAAAAAGCTATAATCAAGGAAAAGCCTTTCCCATATTTGATCACTCAACTAGGAGAAAGTCTGTAATTTCTGAAAATGGCATTTCTTTAATCTGGAACTTAGTTTTATAATTTTATGCTTGGAAGAATACATTATTTATTAAGAACACTTGCTTTGAAAAGCTTAGGTTTTTTGTATAACTGTATAGTAAGGACTAGTTAAGCACACAGAAAGGCAAAATTATATGTGTGAAGAAGAATCTAGCCACTATTAATTTCAAAGGTCTCTAAGTCACTACAATAAGAAGCAACAGCTTAACTGTTTTATGAGTAGGAGTAAAATCAAATGCTGTTTGGTTTCACAGCCTGCTTTAGAGGCAGCCACTAGAAATATGTGGTGCTATTTGGATCTAGCAGTACAGATGATTAAATGGACATGTGATGAGGTAAGAACATCTCAGAACCATGTTGTATCATGCTCAAGCTGTGATGGCAGCAGTAATTCTCAGTTTTGTCAGTGCAAATGTACAGAAGAGGATTCTTTTTTTCTCCAGGGGAAGAAAACAGTCTTTATTTTTCTGTATATGCATGGAAAAGTTTATTCCCCGAAACCTGGAAGTCCTGTCTAGCATACATTCTGGGATGTCTTTAGAAAGACCCTGAATATGAAACTACTTACAGTTGTTTTTTTCTTTTCTGTATCTTCACAAAAGGTATCTTTATAGGGCAACAAAAAAAATATATTGTTTCAAGGATATTAGCCTACTGTAAGTATAGCAAACAACTTGGGTTGGGTTTATAAGCCTAGTAATAGCAGTTTGTGTTATATGCTACTTTGAAGACACAGCAGAATTTAGGCAGAATGTCACCGACTATGGAAAAGAGGTCACTATTCAATTTAAGTAGGATTAAGTGCAATAGAAAAGCCTTCTTTGGATTTCCTGTCCTATAAGAGGGCCAGCAATACCAGTGTAGAACAAACTTTCTCTAAAAACTCTGGTCTTGTGCTCCATCTTATTTCTGAAGAGTAGCCCCAAGTGAATTTTTTTGTTATTTCATTGTGTGGTTCGCATCTTCTATTGTAGAACATACATTATTTGCTACAGTAGCTTTGCCAAATGTGTATGGAATTCTGTAGAACTTCTAGACTATACAATGAAGTGAAGACATGGGGCTATTAAGTTGTCTGAGGAGGATATTTTCATTGAGAACATCATTTCTACTTTAGCTGTCAAAATAACATGGATTACTGGAGTGAGAGTGTATGTCCATAGGTAAAGCTGTAGCATGCAGAGGACAGGAAAAATGAGAAAGCAAACAATGGAGAGAAAGCAGAAGAGATAGATAAGAGTATGTAACAGCAGCAAAGGACAAGTGAGTAATTTTTTTATTTCAATTTTTATCCCTTTGTTCCTCTATTTTGATTTTCATGCTCTTATTGTTTACCAATTGTCACAAAATTTATAGAATTAGAAGAAAATTTTAAAAAAACCCAAACCCTAGGCTTTTAGTATATTGTATGTAAGATTAGTCTTAAGATAATAAGATAAGCTTAATAAGATAAGCTGCAGGAACTGTCCTGAGTTACTAATATTGAACTTGCATTGATTCTTTCCTTTGTTTGCCTTTTTTAACCTTTTCTGGTAAAAATTGAAAGTTTCTGTTACATGTTTTAACTTCACTTAATACAGCTGACTTTTAAAACTTTCCGGTAAGCCATTTAATTGTGACTGATTCCTAATGACCAACATAGGAGGAAAAAATACAGGAGGAACTTAAATCTGGTATTTTGTCATAGAGGACTTAGGCTGTAGAGTTGGGATAAAACATGCATATGTATATACAGGGGATAGTGCTTTTGAAGTGCAGGTTTGACCCCAAAGCCAACTGAAATGGATTTAAGTATAGAATTTACTATAGGTAGAGCTGCTAGTCCCACCTGTACTTAAGGTTCTGTGACCCTTTCCATTTTAAGGCTTAACTCTTTGTTACTTAACTTTTGCCAAAGTTCAGACAGATTTTTCCATGCCAAATGTCTGCTTTGGGTTGATTTTTTTTTTTCAAGTTTCAGCCAAAGCAGTTCTGTTCCAAGAATAAGGCTAGTGAAAAGTATGCTATTTTGCTTGTGTGAGAATATTCTGGTGGTGTTCTTTGATGCTCCAGTGCCCCCAAGCTCTGAAGCAAGGATTTGACATTTGGCAGTAGTTCAGCCTTTGTGTTGAGGATGTGCTTTTTGCCTCCCTGTAAAAATCCACCCAGATTTCCAGACCAGTTTACAAGCTTTGAAAGATTGCCATTTGCATGGGCTTAATAGGAGTTTCTTAAAACTTCACAGTAAGTTTCCTTTAGATTCTGTTCACACTGGGAATGCTCCAGGCAGAGTACAGCTGCACATTTCATCCCACTTCTGCTAGGAATTGTAACGGCTGGATCTGGGTGCTGACATTGAACTAAGAGTGGGCAGCATTTTGTCTTGTGCTACCACCGCTTGTTCCCATGTCCTATTCCTTCTCCCTGATGAAGGACCTGGGTCCTCTGAAAAAATAAACTGTTGCACTCATCTGAAAGAGCATGGCAGATGTGGAGGAGAATAATTAAGGAATATATGTGTGTGACTGGCTTGTACCATTCCTTTGGTCACAGAGAATGTGTGTATCGTACTGGTGAAATACTACTACCTTTTCTAGTGGATGTTCAAATAATAATCATTGGGTTTTTAAACTTCAGTATTTAAACATCACTAGTTGAATGGGTCTCAAGGTTTTAATAATTTTGCTGAACTATGGAGGCATCAGTTTAAAAGTTAGACTCACAGGATGTCACAGTATAGTAATGCTGTTTGGAGGGCAAAAATAGAGCTCACTTTTTCCAAACATTAAGTCTAACTGAGACCTCTTGCACTTAATACGTTGTAGTGTAGCCTCCAACTTCATCACAAGTGTTGCACGCTTTGTCCAAGAGACAACTACTTGATTGGAATGGGGGAAGGGGTCTATTCTGAGGATGAGTCCAGAGTTTGTACAGTAAAGGCTGTGTGTTCATCAGTTACGGAAGTTGGATGTGTGTAGTAAGTGGATCAGAGATTTCAGGAATTAAAGAAAAAAAAGGAGGGGAGGACGTTGTGGCTATGACAATTGAATGCTGCTTGATGAATTGTGTGCAATCTGTGCTTAGTCATGGTGTTTTTACATGATGCACTCAAGTGACTGTTCCTCGGTGGTTGCTCATACTGTGTGTTCTAGTGGCTGTTTTGAGAACTCTTTATCAGTTTGCAGAAATGCAGATGCTTAGAACTGCAAGTGAACTCAGTGGGAGCTAAACCTCATGTAAAATACTGCATATTACAAATGACAGTAAAAATCAGGTTCAAAGTATGTGAAATTTGACATCTGGAACTAGGGAATATTTTAATCTAATTAACCTAATGCCTCAGTTGCCTGCTTTGCAGATGTAGGAATGACTTGTCCCATCCCTGTAGAAAGGCTTGTGAAGAAATTGGTTGCCTTTGTATCAGAACCAAAAAATAACATGCTATATAAATAAAGCATATGACCACCTCCCATTGATCAGGGATGAATCAAAGCAACAATAAATATGCAATCAGAAGTTTAAATAATAAGATACAAGTATATTATTACATTAGTAAAATTACCTTTGCAACTCTTAACTTTCCAGTGCTTACCTTTATGACCCTAATAATTCCTCTTAAAATAAAAGATGTGACTTTTCTCTCAATTTAATAAGTATCCAACTTCCTTTTGTATAAATAGCCCAATTTTGCCAATCCCTTGGTAGCTGTTTTGGTTGTGGAGGTGGAGTCATTACTTCACTCTTTGCAATTTCTTTCCCAATAAAGCATGCAAACCTGAACTCTATTAGATCTGTCTGAAATGAATGATGTCAACCTATAGAAAGTGGTATTATTTTACTGTATTAACTAATGCATTTCATACTGATCCAAGTATAAAAATCACAGTATTGTAGCTCTGGCACTTAAACTTTCCACTTTGAATTGGCAGTCCAAATCTGTAAACTCTGAGAATAACATTAAAATGCAAGTTTCATTAGCAATAACCTTTTAATTCTCTTCTAAATCATAGCCAGTTTACCTCATTACTAGTTGAATAAAATACTCCTGGGATCCTCATCTTTTCTGTTCCTTGTGGAGATGGAAAGCATACTTGCTCAAACCCTTGACTACTACCTCACCATGATGAATTTCCCCTTTGTAAAACTGCTTCAACAGTACATCACTTTGTAAAGCCAGTTTTCTATGTTTCAAAAAAAACCCTACAAAAATTTTTTTTTTAAGGGACAGGGTTAAAATAAATAAGTGAATGTGCATGTGATGTGTGTGTAAGTGTCTGGCTCAAGGGGTGAAAAGATTTGTTGCTAAGGTTTACTGAATTTCATGCTTTGGAAATTATTTGTTGGAGAGCTTGCAGCAGTGGAGAGTTTCAGATTTGGTGGGGTTTTTTCCTTTTTTTTTAAGGTGGAGGTGTGAGACGTTTTGTCTCTGAATTTAAGGTCATCAAACTTTTTTTCACTTGTTTCTTGAATCGTTCCCTCAGGCTGTTTGCTGCCTCTGAAACAGTAGCTCTCAGATGAGTCTTTTGAAAGTCTCCACACAGGCAAGGCTTTTGACAGGATGTTTGTCATGCAGTATTTTCAGGAGAAAGAAGGGAATTTTGAGTTGCTCAAAGCATAGATCTTCCTTAGAGGAACTCTGCTGCTATGAACAGCAGTCTTACTTGCTTAGCTGTGTGAAATCCACTTGCTTGTGGACAACTGGTTTGGGTTTTGTTTTTCCCTCAAGACTTCCGTTTGTGTGCTCTTCCATATGTGTTTTGAGCTGTGCTTTGAAGTTGGGCAACTAGCTTTAAACAAAAGCTGTTACCACACTTCTGCATAGCATCTAGCTTGATTTCAGCATGCTGATGTGTCAGTGATGTGGTTTAGAGTTAATGAAATGCAATTCTCTGCTTGCTTTGGCATTGGTTTCTGTAGGATTAAAATTAAAAAAGAAAAAATATGACACTTGGTTTGTGGTATAAAAGCCAAGTCAAAATGGACTTCAGAATGTGATTAAATGGCTGTGCTGCAATTAATTGGCCAGTTAATTAATAAAGTCTGTGAGTTACCCTGTATTTTTTCCTCTGTTGCCTTCCAGTTCCTTATCCCCAGACCCCCTAGTAATCTCAGGAATTTCTGAAAACCCAGACTTATTGTGGATTTAGTTTCTGATATGTCATTCTACCATATCTTAGTTCAGAGTGCTCAGATAAAACAATTTAAGATGCATCTTTTCTGTAATCTTTGAGTAGTGTACTTCAGTAACAAGATCCAAATAGTACTGCTTTGACATTCTTGAATTTATACTCAAGCCTGTGGTTTTTTTAAATTTATTTTAAGGTTAAGACACAAAATGAAGGGTAGATTCTGAAAGGCAAAAGCAAACATGACTGTAGGCAACTGAATTAATTTGTATCAAGTTATACCACCAGTAAATTAGCTATGAGTATTCAATGTGCTATATCAAATTCATGTGAAAAAGTAACTAAAATCTGATTTGCAAGACTCTGGTCTATTAAACAGGTTTAATATGTGATTGCTTATAATAAATATGTTAACAGTTTCTGAAGTTTTGCTTTTTTGTCTTGTTTTTGGCAGCAGCTTGAATTAGTGGAACCAAGTGGCTGGATTCATGTTCCTTTAACAGATACTCATAAGAAGCCTATTCGCACGTTTATGATTCAGATTGCTGTTCTAGCTAATCACCAAAATGGAAGAGACACTCACATGAGACAAATCAAAGTGTACACCCCGGTGGAAGAGAGCTCTATTGGTAAATTCCCTAGATGTACAACAATTGATTTCATGATGTATCGCTCCATAAGATGAAATTTCTTACTGAGAAATAATAAAGACCTTTTTTGATGGCAGTATCATTGCTTAAGTGTTCAAATACCTAAAGAACAAGATTTACTTCAGTGTGGTTATATCTTTGTTTATACTTTGTACTATTTGGAAATAAAGATAATCTTGTGTTACAGTATACTGCAGTCTGTAATTTTGCATTACTTTCACTTGGAGTCTTTGAGTGCTCTTGTACTATCCAAGAGGGAAAAAACTGAGCACTTTAAAAACATATGTGTGACTGGGAATCAATAATTGATTTGATATAATATGGTTAATTTTAGGGGGTGATTTCTTCCCCTAATTATCACACATGGATTTAGTATGTTCTGTAGTGTTACTGTTCATTCCTTTACCTAAAAGTTAGTCTTTTTAAAGAGCATTCTTGACATGGTTTGAAGACATTACCAGTAGTATTTTCCCATTGTTGCTTATGTAAATGTGTTTTACCCTTTTCTGTACAGGCTTTTTTTTCTGCTTAATGATTGTCTGCATGGATTTAGCCTTCTTTGTAACTGTGAAGTGGATCATAGCATTTCTCAAGTTGGAAGACACTCATAGGGATCATCAAGTCCTGCTCCCTGTGGGACTATGTAAAACTAAACCATATGACTAAGATCCTTGTCCTGATGCTCCTTGAACTCTGACAGGCTTGGGACCATGACCACTTATCTGGGGAGCCTGTTCCAGTGACCAGTAATGCAATGAAGATGACAATGATATGAAGAAAACAGAACCTTTCCAAATTACTCCATATAGTATATACTTTAATATAGATATACTTGAGTGTAGGTCATCTAAACATAATAGCTGTTCAAAACAGGAGGAGAGTTAGAAATCTTGCAGCATCATAAAATAACAGTAGGAATGAATCTAAAGGTTCAATGCACCTTCTAAAGTACTGAGAACTCAAGTGTGTAACACAAGGTAAACTCAAAGCATAGAGTTTCTTTAACATTTGTTTTGAAGTAATGAACATTTCAAGGAAAGTGTATGCTTCATCTACTTCCTATGAGTAGGAATATTTAACACCTCTACTAACGTCTCATAATCTAATTACTAGTTATTTCACCTTTTAAAAAAATTAGGTGGCTGTTGAAGTACAAGGTTTTCTTTTAAAGTGTTCAGTACTGATCAAACATGTTCTTCCCCCTAGCACCATAAAAATTGATGGTTAATCCATACTAATCTCAGCAAAGAAAAGCCTCTAACACTATTCTTCATTGTGAGCAGGGAAAGGCCTATAATAGTGGAGCTTATCAATCAATGATACAGCATCCTCCACAGAAGAAAGTGAAATAAAGGAAAATGGGAACGTTGTCATAGGAGGATAAAGATTCAGCTCTTTAAATCCTTTATGTACTTAATGAAGTAAGCTGTTTACTGAACAATTTTGTCCTCTGGCTGAATTTCACAATCTTTAGGAGAGTAATTCAAATGGGCATTTACTGAAAATGAATGGTGTAGAGAAGTCCATGACTAGCCAGAGTTATCTATTTAAGTGTGGATTCGATCATTTCAGGAGGACTCTAATGGTACTTTGCCTTTCCATGTAAAGGATATATCAACACCAGAATTCCTGTTCAGCAGAAGCTGGTTGGACTTGTGCTTTTCAGAGAGTCTGTCAGATCAGTGGATCTTATTATACAGTGTCAAGGAGTTGTACATTCCTACTCACTTATTTGAAGCAGAGTTTGTACTTTCAATGTACCACTTCATATTTTTCTGTGTGTGTGGGGGGAAACCGCACACCCACCCCCCCCACCCGCCCCCCCCCCGACTGGATTTATCCAGGTTTTTAAGTTATCAATATTCTTAAGAAAGGAGATTAAAAGACGTGATTTTTCTGGTTTTCTTCAAGAAGGTAAGATTGCAGTTATCCATCCTAGCATTGTATTGTTGAGCCACTGTTCCCTACTTAATGGTTCTAGTACAGATGATTCTGTGGTAATTCTGAACTCTGGTCAGTTACACTTAAAATACCTTGATTCAAAGAAACTTTGAAGTGTTCTTTTCTCATATATGTTGCTCTACATGATTACATACATCAATAATATGCATTTGGTTTCTCATCAGTTCACAAGAGACAGGTTCTTGAAATGGACATGAATACATTCTGCATGAACTATGCCCAAGAATGGTTCAGGTAGTTCAAGGGTTCCATAAACAATTAAATGCGTCCAACTTAAGGGTATGTATTTCAAAGCAGCACCCATTATCTTTAGACTAATGAAGTCAAAGTAATAATATTCTGTGATAAGCACTAGGGACAAGCCTGTGAGTGCAGTCTTGTTCTGCTTATTTCTGCCCTGCCTCAGTAGACATCATTTTGGCTCTTTTAGAGGGCTATTCCTGCTTTCATTTATTGCTCAGGGCTCCTATGTCCATGCAGCATAGGTGCCAGTATTTGTCTCAAAAATTTGGAATTGTTATTCCTGACAGTGTAGTCAAAGCTGAAACCTAGCTTGAGTACTTGGTGTGCTACTCTGAAATCACGTGTTGTTCAAGTGGTTTTAAGAACCTGTTACACCCGTGTTAAAGTGGATGATGTTAAAGCTTTACTGTTGGGAAGGGAAACTGTACTGACAAGTTAAATTTAGTGCAGACTTTTAGTAGATGTCAAGGTGCACAAAGCTTTTGGAAGCTTAAGGCTGTAGTTACTCTTCTATCAACAGCAGATCCAGTCTGAGGCTGTACATTCCAATATTTTGTTTGTGCTTTATTGCCAGAAATGACCATTGCCATGGCTGAGCTTCTTCAGATGCTTCCATGGCTGTGCACTAAACTGTATCTGTGAAACACTTAGATCCCTGGTCCTTCCTTACCCTTTAAAATAAGTGTATTCTTAGTATTGGAGGAAGCAAGTAATCTGTGCTAAGACTGTGCAAATGGACAGTGAATCATGATGGTGATGCTGGGAGGAGATTAAAAGGGAGAGTGCAACTAGTATTGCCTTCAGCTGCTGCTGACAAAATAGATGACCATGCCTGAAAGGCAGTGTCAAAAGGCAAGCTCATTACTGCAGTCTGTGTCTTGCTCTTTGATATTGAGTGTTAATTGAAAACAAGTGCAGTGGCTATTCTAAACCCATCTTAAATCTTTTCTATGGTGTTTCGTAACAATTGTAGATATATTGCACTGGTATTCAACATCTGTGCAAGTATGTTTGGTTTTTAACATTTTTGGTGCTTAGTCACGTAAGGCTGCTGATTTTCAAGTGATGAGATCCTTGAGGATTTTGTCTGAAAATAAAGCAAGATACTGCCTTTGTGTATTAATATAGTACTTGGTATTTGAATTGGGACAAACAAACTGGTCTGCCAAACCATTGCAGGAAGCTCATACACATCTTGTATTTAGCTGCTTTTTTTTCTTGCTCGCTTCTTTTCAGACACACAGTTGTCTGGGATCTTACCCCTTGAAAGAGAAATTTTATGTAAGCACTGAAATTGTTGAGCGTACAGATTTTTCCGAAGACAGAGTTTGAGAACAGAAAGTTCTTGTAATGTTAATTTAGTTAAAGTTTATATATTGCCTAGCCACATCCTTCTTCGGAAGGTGTCAACAAGTGCTGTAAATTACAGTGAACTGCTAATGTGTGCTGGAGATCCAAAGTTGCAGACCTAAAGAAGAGCCAGAATGAATTACCTTTGCAGTGAAAATTCACAAAAAATAAACATTCTTAAGCTCATGTTTAAATAGTGCTGATGGAATACTAGAACCGGTTTGATGTTGATCATGAATTTGCGGCTTTTAGTGAGAACAGGAATAACATTTTAGTTCAGTATGTTCACTTCCTGCTCAGCCTGAAAAAGAAATTTCCTTTGCATCCTTTAACTATATCTTACATTCATAACTTTTATTTTTTCATACATGCTCACTTTGGCTGCTCTTTGGAAGGAGACAAGTCCTGGGAATAGGTAGTTGTTAGTATGTCCCTGTTGTCAGCTTCTCTGAACACAGAGCTGTATCTCTAAAAAGCATAAAGTCAGCAACTGACCTATTTGCCCTACAAGGTGGTTTCACAAATGTTCACTTCAGGGGATGCTAAGAAGAGGCAGGTTGTCAGCTTGTTGTCAGCTTGAAACGTATTTTTCTTTAATGATGAGCAAATGAGACTGCTGCTTGAAAGTGGTGAGGAAAAAATAATCAGATATTCACAAACATGACTTCTAAGAATTCTAATCCTTGCCTAAACCTTAGGGTAGTTACGTGAGTATTTTGATAGTATTATGGTAGTTATCTGAGTATTTTGGCTTGCTTTTCCAAATATGAAAGAGTAAGGTGTACTCATTACAGGGACAACTGATCTTAAATAACTTTAATCCACAGAAAAAAGAGAGCTTTTATAAAACTTTTACAAAGTGTATGCTTGTGAAAGACTTTTTTGCTGTTTTTTAGATAGAAACAAAATTTTAGCATTATTTTTAGCAAGCTGACTACTAACTGAAGATAAAGTTTAGAAATGAATTCAAATCAGTGACATGTCTGATCTGAAGGTTTTAGAGAGGGGGAAGATGATGTGTATTTGTATTCAGTAATGGCCAATACTTCAGGCTAGTAAAGGTTAGATGATTCCCGAGTAACTGCTTTTACTGAAACAATGATCTGAGTAGTATATACTATAGGTGCATTCCTATATGAAAGATGTTTCAGATGCTTTGTCTGTTTTCCCCTACCCCAAATCAAGTAATTACCCAATTTGGTTTTACAAACCTTGTTTATAAAAACAGATATCTTCCATGCACTGGTGCTCTTTTCCTGATGGAGACTATAGTGGGTGATTTTGTGTTACTACTGTAGCAGTTTCAAAATTGGCTATTTCTTGGATAGCTGCTACTTGATAGATGGAACCAAGGGAGTTCAGAGTTGTTTATTCCTCAAACATTATAAAACTCTTGAGAGCTGTGTGTTGAGAGTAACACTATCTGAGAGAGGGAGAGCCCAGGAGGCCACCTTTGTTCTATGTTGGCCTATTGTAGCCATACCTTAAAATGCATGATAATTTATAGTCCCTTGTGACTAATGTGAAAAATGGAGGGAACTACAAAGATATTTATAAAGGCTTGAAAGGCACAAACTTTTAACAATGAATTATAGAAAAATTCGAAGTTCAGACTTGGAACACTATCTCTAAAACCTGCTTTGATTTTTTTGAAAACTTACTCTGGGAAGTGGATGAGCACTTAATTTACTTGTTTTCTGTTAAAGTTGATGGAGTAGTGCCCATTAATTTCAACAGAGTATTGGGTTGGGTCCTTTTGCACATTGATTTGCAGTTACTTTTAAGTCTTAGGTTTTCAAATTTTTGTTGTGGTCTAATAGTATTCTAATGATGGCTCTACCTCAGTGTTTTAAATTCTGCATTTTTTCCATTTTCTTCAGATTCTAATATTAAAGAAAAGAGAATTGCAGGTTGCACCATGGCTGAAAAGTTAGCAGTTTTCCAACTTCAGGCAAGGTACAAAAGTATCCTGAACTTTTATGTGTAATTGCAGTATCAAAAGCAGAATTATAGGGTAGAAGAGAAATGAAATGTAGGAATAATCTTGTTTTAACTTGTGTAGTGGTTTTGATTTGTGGAGGGGGTTTTGGGTTTGGTTGTTTTTTTTCCCCTGTAGCTGAAGCATTGTCCCTCACTGTCAAAGGAGGTAGCAGTTTATAATCCTAAATGGACTTGCTGGAAAAACTAGAGTACCATAAAAAGGGGTAAATAACAGACTGTTAATATATTATGTGTGAATTGCTATGGTTACCTGTATTATATAGCAAGTAGCACTCCTTGATTATCAGATTATGTTTTCCTTACCTTTTGTTTTGTCACCTAAGGCACTGTTGCAAAGTAGTCTTTTGTATGAGAAATATCTGATAAATATTGAGTAATATATAATTAAGGTAATATTGAAATAAATGTGGGACAAAATGGAAGATGTATTTGTTCTTAGAAATCATGACTTGGCAGTGATCTGAATAATCACTTCAAATAGTAGTAATTTAGAGGTTTAAAACTTTTTTTGGAAGATACCATACTAGGCCTTTTTGCCTCGCAGAACAGAAATTTGATTCCTAGCCTAACTGAAAAAGCCTTTCTTTAAACCTCGTTGTAATTTTCTTTGTAGACACTAAGGAGAGGTAGGTAACCAGGATCTTGAACTCCTGTTGAAATGAATGAGAGTAACTGTTTTGACTAAGTCATGTCTGTGTGTCTTCTCAGTACTGCAATGTAAACAAAAAGGCAGATGACAGGAGAGGGAGAAAAGAGTTATTTGCTGTTTCTGGTTTCTAAAATGGAGCAGAGCAAAACATCTATGTTTTGCTTAAGCTTGCATAGGGAGTCTGGCAGAGCTGGAAGTTGAAGCCATATCTCCTTTGTCTATCTTCTTTCACTGTGAAGCAGATTTTCAGATAATGATACTGTTTTAAAGACAAGTTTTGCAGGAATGCAATTTCTGTCTGTAATTCCGTTTTTAAATTTAAACGATATTTTGGGTTTTGCTGTTCTAGTTCAGTCTGTAGGGGAATTACCTTTGCCAACACTGTGTCTGTAGGTGCATGACTGAAGCTCTTCAGATGCTGCTGTGTGGCTTGGTCTTACCTCACCAAAAAAGCATAGCGTACTGTTTAGTGGAAGAGGGATGAGCTACCTTGTATTTTATATAGGATACTTGACATGAGATCGATACTTGCTCACAGTCCACCTTGAAGATCTGTGTACGTGCCGCTTTCTTTGGTGTAATGTAGAATATTGGAGTCCTATTGTTTTTTTTTTTTTTGAGTGACCTGCTTAAAGCTTCACTTGCTGCTTAATTCTGTAGTTGCCCTAGTCTTCAGAGATAGGCCTGCTATTGGGCTATGGGGTGCTTGGAGCTCTAATTCAAACTCAGGTTATCGATAACCCAGCATGAAGACTGTCAGACTAGGTCTTTACTAAACAGTTGGCACATAGGTAGTTTTCTAAGAATCAAAAAACTTAATCTGACGTGAACGAAGCATGAGAGGTCCAGAACTGAAGTGGGTCTTTCTCTTGGGATTTGTTTTTCTTCATCTGTGTTATAATAGTTTAAGGGAAGTAATTGAAACATTGAGTAGGCTTGAAATCTGTTTATGCACTAGAGAGAGAGCCAGATGGCCAGTACTGATTAGCAAAAATGCATGAATGTGTGTGTGATACATGAAGTGTTTGAGGAGACTGAAGGACCATGGAGAGCTACCGGTCATTGAGAAGGCAAATCCTTGCTTCACCTAATACACAGTGAGCTGCATCTCCAGGCAGCAGGCCATTGCTTGACAGATCCACACCTCTCACAAAGCAAAAGCCAGCAATAACTGTAATGTCCTGAGTCAAGAACTGCAAGTGAAAGAGATGCTCGGGCAATCTGCATCACCTTGTGATGTGAGTTGGCCTGGCTGCAGAGCAGAGAGCCACTTGTGGTAAGTCAGGGTGATATGACTGGACCTAGTAATTACAGCTGAATCACATTAGCTTCTGACTCTCCTCCTTTGTAGGAGGTAGTGTAGTAAACTTCTCAGGAAATACTGAAGACTTTTGACAGTATCAACCACAAAAATGTGTCTTTGTTTCAAAATGATCAGCAGGTTTTTTCTGTAACTCCTATTTTCAGGATGGATCTGAATTAGTAATACAAAAAGTTAGAGTTTGTTGCTATGCCAGGTCTAACAAAGAATAGTTGGTCATCATTGCTGTTACTGTGTTTTGGTATGTGAATGAATAATTGAGAACTCTTAGTAGATATTTTTCTTTACCATCCAGCTTTGAAGCTTAAGTAGAATGAATCAGAATTCTTTGGGATCATTGGAGTGACCCCAGACTGACATTAGCATGTGCTTGCCTGCATGGGGGGAAAGGCAGGCTTGGGGCTCTGAAGAGTACACAGTTATAACATGCAGTAGAATGCTATGCTTTGGGAACCTGGCTTGTTTAATCAGTGGTGACCATTGGGCTCTAGTCCTAAAGTTTGTCGTTATAGGTAAATAGTTATTAAACACTGATCCATTGATAACAAGCGTACTTTTTGCATTCCTTTGCAAGTATACACAAAAGTAGCTGTTTACTATTTGACTACCAAATTATTTTACTACTTTAATTAAATGCAATAGGGTTTTGCTGGAGCATGAAATAACCTAAATGCAATTAAAATGTTCATAGTATTAAGAGTATGCACACCATCCTCCAAAGATGGGATTCCTGCTAAGGCTTTCAGGCAAAGGTATTGGGTGGTCTGCTGTTGGTTTGGAATACTTAAGTGTTCTGTTTTAAATCAGAAAGGTGTTAAGGTGCTTTTATAAAATGGTATAAACCATCAATTAAACATTGTTCATTGAAGTGAATTTTAAGTAATCCTTCACATGACATATTTGCTGTAGTTCCAGGATGACATTTCAACAAGCTGTTTTACATCAGCCTAACAATTACCTGTGACAGTTTCTCCATTTGCACCAAAGAATAAACATTTCTTGCAGCCAGTCAACAGTATTAGCGTGGTTTAGTTTAATGGAAGAGGAGGAAAAAACCCCAAGTAATGAAAATGATGCTAATACTGGATGCTGCTAGAGGATATAATCCAGGCATAATTATATATGAAAGTAAGTTTGGGATCACTGAAAGCATTAAATATCTGAACTCTGATCCCACTGAAGTGAATTACCACTGTTAATTATAGTAGGGAGCAGTTAAGACAATACTTAATACTTTAATTAATGTAAATTAAGTGGGATCAGTGACTTTCCAGTTATGTAGATAAAAACAGGCTGATCTGGAGCAGTTTTGAAAACTTATTTCTCAAATGCATCTTTCAATATACAAAACTCCTTTAGGAGTAAATTCCAGACACCTGCAACGTAGCATTGAACATGTCATTTGTTGAAATCTTTTAAAATTGGAAGGTTAAAAATTCCTTGTGTGAGATGAGGGCATCAGAGCTCCGCAACTCTTAAGTTTTGAGACACTGTATGGCTGTAGATTCAGTTCTAGCATTGACTGAGGATGCCTAGCATCATCATGCTGTTGGGTGGTTATCTTCCCCCATCGTCAGAAAAACCCAATGATGACTTAGATCCGACAGCCGAGATAACAGTGTAATTTTTCTCTTAGTTTTTGTCATCTTCCTTAACCTTCCTTTTCTATATCCAGTAGAAATTTGCTTTTGATTCTTCTGTCTGATTTTTTCTTTTTTTTCATAGATTTTATGAAGGTGTGTTATCAAGTGGTACTTCTAAAAGGAGGTAGTTTATCTGGGCATACCTGAAAAAACAGCATGTGATTTGTCTTTGGTATTTACCAACAAAGCATTGGTGTCATTCTTGAATCTCTCAGAAATACTCTTTTCTGAGCATATCATTCCCATCAAATATCTGTTCAGACTGCTTTCCTCCAGATACTGTAGTTTTCATTTTTTCCAGACAGAAGAATTAATTGTACTTTCATGTTAACATAAAGCAAGGGCAACATCATTAAACCAATGGAACAGAGCAAGTGAGGAGAGTCAGGTCTTGCATATTAAATGAAAAAAGATGAATACTTCTGTCTTGCAAAGGTTGCAATGACAATTAGAATCATAGAATGTTTTGGGTTGAAAGGGACCTTTAAAAGTCCCCAATTAGGGGAACCTTTTAGTTTATCTATCTTGTCAAAAATAAGGGTTATCTATGGTATTTGTGCAATCCTCTTGTTCTCATAAATTATGATGCAATCTTTATATAAATGTATTCCCACCACCACCTTGTTTTAGGAATGAATCAAATTAACATAGTGCAAGGAGTCTGTTGCCTCTGACTCATCTGGAAATTTGAAAAATATAGAGTGAATAAGGTGAAGTCTTGCAGAAAGGGAGGACGTGGCTTTTTAATTTAGACAGAGAGCTGTACTGGAAAGTTGGACTTACTCTGAAACTCCTGGTTCAGATTTTCTAAGACACTTTGTGTTCTCAGATGTTGAAGGCAGAGGTTTGCTTGCATTATCTATTCTATTGCATTGTGGAGTTTGCCTATTAATTCAAAGATTGATTATTTTTTGTTAAAACCAATGTAAGTCACTTATATTGGGGCCGAAAGCTTGCATTCACTTAGTCCATTTCTCTGGCTTCTGGTGGCAGCCCTACACTTCTTGTTCTACAAGTTGTCATCTCTGGACCCTGCTTCAACCATTTGCTTGTTTCCTCCTCAGTTTTCAAACTCGGCCCAGTCTTATTTCCAAGTCTGAGTGCTTTCCCACCCTAGACTTCAGTTATCCCCTCACTCCTATTCTCCCTTCCTAGAGCTCTCATCTGTCTCTATCCCTTTCCCAGATTCACTGTTTCACTATTTTGTATCCTGTTTACTCGATTTTTCTCACCCAATACCAGTTTCTTCATTTTCCTCCTGAATCTCAATCTTCCCATTTCCTGCCCCAATCTTGAAGATTTTCCGTCCTTTTCCAGCAAGTCCCAACTAATACTATGTGCTTCCTCCCCATACTGCATAATAGACATTCTGTCTGTCAGCTCTTTTCCTGTCCTGGTGAAGTAGCAAGATGATGACTAGGAAGACTGTTGAGGAGGGGTGACAGTTTTCTGCTTCTAGTTACAATAGTCACCCCAGCCCAGGGTTGCAATACCTGGAAGCAGCTACTATAGCAAAAGGTTGACTTTACTGTATGGCTTCACACCAGATCATGTTCAGGATTGTTTTGGGGTGTGTGTATTTTTAGGCTTGACCAAAATTGGGCAGACTTTCATAAATGATGATAGGTTTATCATGTCTCTCCTTTCCTATGCAATTTCAGAAACTCTAAAGCATTAGAGTGCTAGAGGTTTCCAATTAAAAGATGGTAAGAGTATATCTCTGAAATGGCTGAATAGTTTTGTCTGGAGTTTTCCAAAATAAATTCAGCCTGAGGCAGACAGCTGGTATAGGAAATTTCAGCTAGGAGAGTTGCAATTTGGCTAAGTTTTGAGAAACTCAGAAGAGCTTTGTCAGGGAATTAACCCTGGGTAATGTTTCACATTTCACCAAATAACATTTTCTGGGTAATATGCTTTGTCATTTTGTGTGGACCTTCCTATTTGGTTTAAAATTGGCTCTATAGTAACGAGCTAAGCTTCAGTGCAGTAGAAGTTCACTTTTATTTCAGATTTATAGAGTCAAAGAGTTTTTAAAATAATTTATTTTCTTCCCCAAACTAGTTGGAGTAGCTTTATAGGTATAGTCTGTCAGGGGCATTTGCACTGGAAATATCTTGGTTCTTTTATGCTTGTTTATAGCTTACACCAGGGATTTGTGCTAGAGTAGCACTGTCACAGAGCTAGCTCTCTTAGTTTTAACCTACCACTGTCTGTAGCACCGTGCTGTGAATCTGCTTCATTAGCTTGCGGTCCGTATGGTAATAAAAGAAGCAAAGTATGCTCCTCCTGCCCAGTTCTCCTTAACTACTTGTGTGAGCCAGACTTATTCACACTCTTGTTTTTTAAGCTTTGCCATTATTAAAGTTGTCTGTCTTCTTTCTTATCCCCTCAGCTTTTCACTGGATTTCAACCCAGGCTTACCTTCATTACTGCAGGCCTTTTTGGGCTAATTGATGCCTCTTGATTCCTAGTGTATGGCTGTGACCTGCCCAATCTATTCAAAACTGTTAAAATCTCTGTATCTTCTGTTGTGCAAGGTTCTCTTTGCTAGATAGATGTTCCAGCCATCTTTATTGTCTCAAGGTAGAAACCTCATGTAATTTATCTGGCTTTTAAATACAAGACTTCATACTGCACGTCTGGGCTATGAGGAGTTTCAAAATTCTGAACCTTCTAAAACCAAAAGCTCTGCTGAAAGCAAGGAAGTACTTGACAAAGACAAATCTGATCATAGGAAGCCTTTTTGTGCTCTGGTAGTCCTGAATCGTAGTCCTCAAACCAAAATGAAAGCAGCTAAAAACCATTATCTTCCAGTTTACCCTAGAAGATAATTAAAGCATCTGTTTCATGTGAGCTCCTATTACCATTGGCTGGGTGAGTTAGGATAGAGAAGTGCTACCTCAAGACGATCTCTCCATTGAGTGTAATTTCATTTTTAACACACCTCTTAAGCAATTTGCTAAAATTGCAGCACTGTCAAATTGACTGATTGAAATAATGAATACCATGGAGTGAGTAGGGATTGATTTTATTTTTTCCCCCTAATATCTTTTTTCTGTACAAGAATGAGATGATGTCAAGTTATGTTTTTATGTCTTCAAAATAAAAGAATACAGTTCTCAAAGGTCTATTTTAGCCCTGTAGCTCCTGACTGCAGCAGGTTGTAGGCATTCAAAACTTGCATGATTTCTAAACATGACTGAACAAATTCATGGGAGAAAAATCCATTGAAGATTATGAAATACAAAAGACATAGGCCGTATATTGTTGGATATTTCTGTAGTACTGGATGAAATACCATTACATGGTTGTCCTCTTATGCTCTTCCCTCGGTATTTGTTTGCTGGTATTGGGCTATACCAGTTCCTTTTTAGGAATAGGATGGTGTCAAGCCCTAGCAACACCGAAGAACTTTTGCTTGGAAAAAGAGGAAAGGATAAGGGAAACAAAAGCTTGGAGAAAGTAAGCGACTACAGGTGAAAAGAAGAGGTGTTAGGTTCAAAGTATCAAAGATAGAAAATGAAGGAAGTAAAGGGGTGCTGTTTAGAGCACCCTCTAAAGCACCTTACTTGTTGCTGCCATTTGTACATTCTTCAGCGGTTTAAGTTCTTGAACATTTGGCTGTTGGCAAAATTTGCCAAGAATGTAAAGCCAGCTGAGGGTAGAAACATTTGAAAAAGATTTGAGAATTAAGCATTGAATTTCTCTAACCCCAAAATGCAAACTTTTGAGGGAAGGAGTATGTTTAAGAAAGGGGGGGGTGGGGGGAGGAGGAAAGACCCTAACTGTTTTCTCATCACAGTACACTGAGAATATGTTTAGACTGATACATAACCTTCATAGTGTTGCTCTATAAAATTGGCAAGAGCTTAGTTCTTAGTCTGAATGCTATGCTTGTTTTTAAATTTAAATAATAAACAATTTATACATGTATATATTTTAGCTTAAAATTCACATTTTGTCAGATTTGGCTGTTAATAAAAGCTTATGGTGGAATCAGCACTCTGTCCATCCAGTGAAAATATGAACAGGACCACACAAAATGCTTCCACTGTGTCATTTCTTTTACTGCTGTTCCATTAAAATAAACTCCTTGCTGGAGAACTTACTTGTCATTTCCCGCTTCTCAAAAATATCACTAGTGTAGTTTCTAAAGCTTTTCTGCTTCTAGCTTTGGTATCTACTTGACTGTCTTTGCCAAAGATCCCTTTATATTCCTCCCTGCCATTTCTTTTCAGCCACAGACATTATTGGATCTTAAGTATACTCTATTAAATGCGGTTTTTTGGCTAGCATTGGTTAAAATTAAACCTAGGCTAGTACCCAGATAGTGCCATATGCATCTTGGTTTCTGTCCTCACTGATTCCAGAAAGTAAGTGCTTTTGATCTTAACATAGATATGGACAGAAAAATATATACTTTAGCATTTACTGAGAGAAATTATGTCTGAATTGTATTTTCTTCTGGTTACAATATGCCTTTTCCTCCTGGATTTTATAGCTTACTGAGCTCCACTGAAGTAAAAAGAAAGGGGCTTTAACTTTATGATCATTCATTGGACTGGATAATTAGCTTATCTTGCTTGTGTGTTTGTGCTGTCTCCTATAACGTGGCCCTGTGTCGTTATCATGTCTGTTGGGCTTTCTTACATCATAAAAACCCTGAGTGTATTCTTATTCAACTTCCTTGATGCCAAACTACTTTGTGTTTCATCTGATGATGGAATTTCCTCCCTTTTTTACAATGTATGAGCATAATGTGTGTTTTCAGTACTCCTGAGGCTTTTCAAAGTTACTTTTCCGAAAGCCAGTTCATAACTAGGATTTGTATAGAAAGCAGAAGAACCAGTTTAGTAGAGAAATATTTTACAATTTCTGCTTCATATGCATGAATGAAAATTCACAAAATTTCTTTGAATGTTGTCTTAAAACTCAAAAATGTAGGTAGTGATACCTTCAAATCACTAATGCCCACCAAGTAGCGAACTGGGGCTCTGGAGGTTTAGGATGAGTTGTTGTCATATGAATTTATTATTCAGTACCACCAACTTTGGTATTTCTTTTGGCATTATATCACCTTCAGAGTAGGTGGATGAAATTATTAAGGTGCTGTCCAAAAGACTCAACTATAGCATCATGATTCAAAGGTAGTCTCCCAAATGATGAGACTACATGAGACTGGTGTCTTAATAGGGTTATAAATCTATTCTGGTAACAATACACAGTAAAACATTAGGTGTATTGTAACAACCTTAACAAAAGTTTTTGCTTTAAGCATGATTCAGGATGCATTTTAGTTTGCAAATCAGCTTACTTCACCTCTTAAAATCCTGAAATCAAATAACAGTGCTCGCTTGCTCTATGTTGATCAATACTTAAAATGTTTTGTTACAATTTTCTATGCAGTTAGTATCTTCTCTTAGTTTACAAGGGTGTGAATAATCTGCATTTACGTGCACTGCCAGTAGCATTCACAAGCTGGCAGGCAGGTAATACTAACTCACAGGGCTGTGCTTGAATGCATCACTTCTGCTATGCTCTTACCCTTCGCTGCACCAACAGCTGAGAGAGTTGTGAGTTTTCCCTACGCTCACATCTTTCTGGCTCATTGTCAGTCAAGCCATGCCAACTGCACCAGCCAGTAAAAGCATATAGGAAAAATAAATTTGTCATAGGAAAAGTACAGAAAAGTGATTACTTTCATGCAAGACTACAGTAAAGGCACTGTTAGGCTACACTTTGCTAATGCTGAAAAAATAGCTTTCAAAATCAGGGGGATTTTGTCAGTGATGGTGTGCTTGAGGACTCTTCCACTCATAGGGTTAGGACCAAAACTTGCTTTTTTTTAAACTGCTATAATGTAATAACTTTTAATAACTCTGTGAGTGGATGAGACATGATATCATTGTGCTGTATAATTCTCAAAGAATTCTGAGTAAATAATAGTAAAGGATGTGCTATCTGATACGCAAGAAGGCACAAGACGTAAATGAAAATTATGTTTGGTGAAATGCACTGTCTACAGTGGTTTATTTGTTAAGTCTCTAAACATAGCATTTTTCAGGTTATTCATATTGTAATATAAAATAATAGTAAAATAATTGTTGAATTGTTACTGTTAAACTCAGTAAACTTTTTGCTTTTAACCTGCCCTAAAAACACACTTACTATTTCCTCTTGTTATTATAGGGAGGGGAAATCAAGCAGGCTCCTTTCCTGTAGATCTTTACTTCTAATTACATGTTCAGGATTCAGGTGATTATTTTGTGTCTAATTTGTCCAGAGAACTTTGTAGGGCCATACAGAAGGCAATGTGATACTGAATGCTTCAGCTCATGCTTAAAGTTTAGTCTTGGCATACTAACCTAAGTAGCAACAGTTATTTAGTGACATTTTTTGTTACTCATACGTGTCCAGCAGAATCAGTTTCACAAAAGTCAGTACTACAACTAAAATTAACATTAAATAATGCACACAGAATTTGTCAGAACTGTCTTAAAGGACTGTTGCAAGTGCATCAATTATTTAACTTAAAGACTAGGGTTAATCTTATTAATCTGTATTTAATATATTGTATTAATGTATCAGGGACCTGATTTCTAGCCTTTGCTCAAGAATTACCCTGTGGCAGAGATAGCTATCGCATAGAAAGTTCTTTTTATTGCTCTGGAAATAAGGAGTACAGGTCATAGAATGGCGTCACATTTTCTGAAGTCAAAGCATTCAGAGAGTATAAAATGTGCAGGTGCTTAGCTTTGACATATATGGACAATCTTGCTGAAACCAATCTGTACCAAAACCAAAGACTGTATTTTCCATTCTGCTGAGGAGGTTTACAATACCAAGAGCACTTAAGAGTAAGTTTTCAGGGGAAAAATGGTCCCTATGTGGCAGAAAGCTAACAAAGTCTGCCTTCTCTTATCCCAGGATTAGGGAGATAGCAGGTATAAGGTGAGAAGCGGACTATGATGAGAAACTGAGTAAGACAAGGGGTCAGTGCTGTGAAATTACATGGTATCAACTTCTTTCCTGACATTAAATGCCTAATCAGTTTTCATCTAGTGATAGAAAAAGAACAAGTCGCTTGGTCTTCCAATAGTTGAATGTGCATGGCACATGTAATGCTCTATATCAGTTAGAGAAAGCTACATACGGGGAAACCAGAAGCCAGGAGAAAAATAATTTCTGCAATACAAAAATATAATTAATTATAAAAGTAATATGAAAAGTAATATTAACATATTTAATGTAAGATACTCTGAAGGCCAGGCTATTACCTGTGTAGTTTATGATACTCTTTCTTGAAGGAGTCAATGCTGTTTTGGCTACAGGAGATAGAAAAACCCAGAGTTTCTAGTAATGGGAGATCAATTTTGTTCAGTTGATCAGAGGATCTTGTCTTGGTGTGCTTATTGTGCATGGGAGATGAACCTAAGAATGCCAGAAAAATGCTTTGTTTTGCTAGATTTCTAATGGCCCTTCAGATACTTTAGTTAAAGCTATATTTTCTTCTGTGATAATTTAGAACTTGGCAGAAATGCTATATAAAGTAGGTATAACAACAGTGGATTAATTCCTCCATCTTTTGGAAAGTAGCTTAGGTGAGCAAAATTCCAAGAATTACACATACCAGAAAACCTGCAATGATTTTTCCCTGGGCTAATCTGAGCCCTATGAAGCTCCCAGCAACTTAAGTTATTCCCATATCCATGTGAAAGCTCTGGCCTAGATCACAGGGTCAATTTAGAGGCTTAAATGCTATCTAAGAGTCATCCTCTGTTTCCTAATACTCTTTTTTGATTTCCAGAACACCCACACTGTTATCTGGCTGTATCCAAAACCCCTAGGACCTGTGTTTTCACTGGTTCAGTTCCTCTGGATATCCATGGAATCACCCATGTCTGACTTTAATTAGTGATTACTATGAGTCACTGGTGTGTGTTTATGAAAAAGAGCAGAGGGAAATACTCCAGTCTAGTTGATTGGGCACGTCTCTAGGAATGAGAAAAATTGTGTTTACTTCCTTGCTCTGGCCCAATGAATGTTTCCTTCTAGTGGGTCAGTTCAACATGAAAAATCAGTAAACTATTTTCCTTCCTTTGCTCATTCTTGCATCCTCTGACCTGCCACTCAAGTGATAGACGTGGATTCAAATCATTCTGGATCAGAAATGTTAGTGAACTCTGGCCTTGCATGTTGGTCATGGGGGAGGGTGAAAGATGAGGGAATTCCACTGTCCAGTCAAAACCCCAGGGCAGGGTCCTTCTTGAGGAGTGCCCTTCCCTGTAGCCCAGAGTTAGGTGTTTAAGAGCATATCCACACCCCTGTCTCAGTCTCTAGGGTGGCTCTGTCTGCTTCTCCTGAAAGGTAAACAATGCATTCCTCAGAGTGAAATCCCACACAAATGGATTAAGCACAGATTGTGACTTTCACTTATACTCCTTTTTTTTTTTTAAATAATTCCAAGTTTTCTTTCAAATTGGCATGAACTGTTCTTGAGCAATTAACAACTTCTTTTCAGCATACTCCACCTTCTTTTCCTGGATTTCTCACGCTTCTAAAGGGCAGTAGGAATACAGTTAGCCATTTAAGCACCAAGAAAGAGTCTTTTAAGTCCCTTGCTCTATGAGATTTCAGTGCAGATAGGTTTTTATTTAGACCATATGTGCTAAATAAGCTGGTGCTTACCAACTTACCTGTCCTGACTCTTATGTACAAATAGAACGAGTCTCTCAATAATTAAACCCCCACTTTCTTGCTGCAGAAGACTCAGCTGACCTGAGATGATATGCCTGAATCAGTGGGGATCAGCTGCATCACTCATACAGAATTTGGTGCATCAATACTGCTTCATCTAATTGTTATGAATGAAGAATTCAGAACACAGACTTACTTTTTCTTCATTCACAAGTTTATTTCGTATCAATAAAGGGTTAAGTATAATTTGGATGAGCTTCTGTAGCAAACTTCTCTCATTCCCACGTTCAACAGAATTGTTCCAAATCTCTAGTCAAGCTCTCATCTTGTAGAGGAATAATATTTAAAATATTTATTTAATATAGAGGAGAATTTTTAAGTGTTAATTTCCTTACATACTCAGTAGACATTAGGCCTGCTGATAAGCTGCTGGATGCTAGTGTGACATACTTTATGAAGGTATGAAGGCTAGACAGATATTCTCCTATGTGAGTACAAGAGTGGTCCCTGCATCACTTCCTTTCAAATTCTGGTAAGATTTGACGCTGGTGAGGAATGAGATGGTGTGGCATACAGACACTATAGAATACTTTCTATTTAAAATTAGATTTGTTTTCTTCAATTATGTGAAGTGCTGTTCCTTAATAGTTCAGAATTTGGGATCTGGATTAACTGGAGTAATGAACAGTTGTTGAAACTGCAAGACTGAGCTGGTGATGCTCCCAGAACTCATTTTCTCCCAAGGGGGCAATGTCCTCAACTAATATAAGCTGACTTGCTGCCATTAAGTCTAGAATTTCTAATGTCTTAACTGCTTAGAAATAAGAAAATGGAAAGAGATTTAAGAAAAAAATAATCTGACAACTTGACTAGAAATATCTAATATTCTACAGCATTTTTTTCAAGCTGTAAAATTTAATAGACTAGTGCATTCTATGGGATACTTATCCTCCTTCCATCCTCTGAGGAATAGCATTCTCCATTTTAAATATGATTTTGAAGATATATTTGCAGAATCCTTCCAATTGCCCGGTTCTCAACTGAACAGACAAACTCTAAATTAGAATTCATAATTAATTTTGTTCCCATTGCTTGTCATTATTGCTAACTCTCAAACAAACCAACATCATTAAATATTAATTCAGAATTTCATTTGACAGTCATAGTCATGGAAACTTTTTCTTGGGTAATGATACAGGATTGAAGACACCTTTAAGTCATCAAGTCCAGTCCTTACTTCTATTTTATATATGACTATAGTATACTAATTTAGATAATATCAGTGTATACCTACTTAAAGGATTATTAAGCTAGGCTACTCTTCTACTGCTCTAGTGCAGGCCTCTCTGTGTCGTGGCCTTCTTTGGGCATAGTCCCTGCTCCTGTATGGAGTACTGCATGGGCTGCTGGCAGGATTCTGCTCCACTGTTGATCATGAAGGGCTGTAAGGGCTCAGTCTGTCATCTAGCCATGGTCTGAAGGGGAATGGCTGCTCCGGAGTGGTGCCTCTCCTTTCTCACAGATCTGAATGTTCGTATGGTTGACTCTCTCCTCCTACTCCTCTTGAAGACAAAAGAGCTCCCAAAACAGAGGGACTTGCCCAACAGGTTTTTCCCCTCTTAAATACCTTATCTGAGAGGTGCTGAGTGACTTGGCCTTGTCCAGAGGTGGGTTTGACTTGGAGCCAGGGTAGCTTCTTGAATCTTCTTGCAGGAGCCATGCCAGTAGCCCCCTCCTCTGCTACCAATACCCCAGTGGACACAAACCCAACATAATTGAGTTTTCAGGTCTGATCCAGGAAATGGGATAAAACATGAAACAACAATGAAAAGAAAAATTCATCTATGCAGCTTGTTTCTGCATTAGAAAAATATATCAACAGTTCCATCAGAGGCTTTACAAAAGATGCGATTTTACTTATGTCAGATATGAAGAACTTACTGGGCTTGCACTGGAAGTTTTAGAAAGTGGCCATTCCAACAGAAAGTGGATGTCAATGGCTAATTTCTTTAACTTCATTTTAATGAAATAAAAATACCAGTCTACCCACAGATAAGAAGACACTGTGATTGTTGTCTGCTAAGAACGTTAGCCATTCGTTGAGATAGCTTGAACGTATATTCATTCATTCATGGCTTGGCTTCGCGGACAAAGATTTGGGAAGGGCTTTAAACGTGAGTACACCCTTCAAGCCTGTGCGGTGGATTTTTTAGGTGAGGCGCAGCGTGCGCGAGACTGGCCCCACCCTTTACACCTGAGGTTCATCTGCCAGGGCCTAGCGAGCTTGGACGGTGACAGCGAAGTCCTCAGGTCGTAGGTTTGGTTAGAGTATCCTTCTCTTAGATGGATGGCCTTACAGGGCTAAACGAGCTCCATCTGCCTGGGTTTGGAGTTAGAGTTGTCCTTCTCCTAGGATGGTTGCCTGAAGGCTAGTGAGCCCATCCTGCCCCTGGACACACTTTGTCTGACCCTTCAGTTGAGACCTGTCAGGCTTGGGAGACCCTACTGGAGGCATATGCCACCACCAGCATAGCTCTCAACTTCACAAGGGCACGCAAGCTCTTTCCCCACGGCAAGGGGGTGCCCGTGAAAGAGTGAACGTATATTACTATAGAATTAAGGTGTAATAGTTGTGTGGTGTATCAGCTACCCAGATCTTTAGAGCCCGGTCTGTCTCACACTGAAGGTGTGTGAGAGAGACCAAGACACAAGACTTCTCAGCTGACATCAGGTTTTAAATTAAGTTGTTGCAAGTTAAAAGTTTTGAACTGTACTTTTCATAATTATTTTGTATTTATTTAATTCTAACCTCTCTCCTTTACAGGACCATAATACACTCATGATCTCCATTGAATTCAGGGAGAATTCTTGTATTATCTGTTGGCCTTGATTTTATATATATGATAATGCACTGTAAATCTCCTATTTCCAGTCAGGTAATAGAACACTGTAAATTGTTCTATAGAACTATAAGTAGTATACGAGCTGCAAATTGTTTTTAATGGTCCTTTAGAAAGGGAAAGAGCATGACATGAATAGCCCAAAAACTCTCAAGGTCACACATGACTAGATGTGAGAGAGTGTGTCTGAGAAGTATCGTTTACACTTGTCTTTATTTTTTTTTTTTCTATAAACATTCACCATTGACTGCTTTCAGGTAGGGTACTGGGCTATATATGTGTGCTTGCATATATGTCTATATGACTTGTTTTGTTCTGTAAATTAGAACACTAAAAATTATGTATTTAAAATACTCAGTACAGAAAAAATATTTGGACTCTAGAAACCATCTAACTTATCCCTGTCATTTCAAATGCTTTAATGTCAACAAAGGTAACTTAAAGCTAATGTACTGTATACGTAGCATTCACCTTGGACAGAAGCTACATTTGGAACTGCTGGGCTGCTGAGAGACAATCATAAAATATTGGCATGTATCACTCTCTTAGCAGCCATAGCAAGAGGAAATTAGGAAAGAAGCTGTACTCGGTACTTGTCAGGTCATGCCTGAAATACTGTGTTCAGTTTTGGTCCCCGCTGTGCAAAAAAGATGTGGACAGGCTGGATAAGATCCAGAGAAGGGCCACAAAGGTGATCAAAGGACTGGGAAGCCTCCTGTATGAGGAAGGGCTGGGAGAACTGGGTTTGTTCAGCCTTGAGAAAAGAAGCCTGAGGGGAGACCTTATTGTCCTGTTCCAGTATTTAAAGGGTGGCTACAAAGAAGGTGGAGACTCCCTTTTTACAAGGAGCACGTGGAAAAGATGAGGAGTAATGGGTACAAGTTCTCCTGGAGAGATTCTGATTAGATACAAGAGGAAGACTTTTCACAACAAAGACAGTCAGCCATTGGACTAATCCTCCCAGGAAAGTGGGGAGGTTCCGCATCACTGGACACTTCTAAGATTCAGCCAGACAGAGTGTTGGGCCATCTTGTCTAGACCCTGCTTTTGCCAAGAATAGTTGGACCAGATGATCCTTGAGGTCCCTTCCAACTTGTTATTCTATGATTCTGTGATGAAGGCGTGATGGCAACAGTACTGCTAAGGTTTTGCACTCCCAAACCAGCATACTGTTTCCTTGAATGCCTTTATAAACTGGTGAAGCTATGACTGGTCCAGAACTATTTTGAATTCTTGTGGGAACCATACTGGCAATGATCTGCCTAAAGGCTTGAACAGTGATAATGCATTCCATACAGAGTCCAGCTAGGCTAGCTTCCAAAACTGTAAGACCAGGAGCTGATTTTATGGGGGCTTATACTGTAATGTTGAACTGTACATTGATCTTTCAAAACCACTGAAGGAGAAATTGAGCTTTACCAGTAACAGGCATTGAAAAGTCTTCAGTAAGAACTCCCAAAACTAGATGTTGTGAATGCCTCTCATACTCGAACACTGTTGCACTCTATGGTGTAATGGAGAGATGATCAGTGAAGCACAGAGCTCACTTTACTTTGGAAAGAACAAACTATTGGAGATTTATGAGGAAGAGTCTGAAAGAAGAGCTAATCTGGTTTCATTAGATAGCTGATAAAGCTGGAATTCTTTCAAGGTCTATTTCAAAATATCATTAAAAAGTTCAGAAGTCAATCCATAATCACAAAAGGATTTTACAGAAGATTGGAAAATGTATGTTTACCCCCTCATGTATTATTCAAATTGATCTGGTAGCTGGGAGAGACATAGGTAAGTTATTTAGAGTTTAGATGTCTTCAGCAGCTTTTTTAATACATGGCTTATTTTATCTCGTGATAGACTTGAAAAAAGGTTTTCAAAGTGGGGAAGAGATTGTTATATTCACATTGTTCTTCAGGAACCCGTTGGCAGCTAAGAAATCACCATTACATGCAGAATTTTTCAGGTATTCATCCTCTTTTCTTTACCCTTTGCTAGAATACTCCTAGTAATGTGTTGTTGCTAGGAGAGGAAGAATAAGCATATAATGCCACTTACAGAGTGGCTTTACTGCTCACAGAGTTTGGGCTATTGATACTGTTGGTCTGCACCTTTCTAAGTGAAAATGTGATTTTTAAGTGAGGAGGTAAAAGCCTGGAGAGAAAAGAAACAAATTAACAACAAAGTGCATAGAAGTTTTAAGTATTCTAAGATAATATCTGCTCACATAAACCACCAGGCTACAAAGGATTTCAGAATTTTACAAAGCTCCTGCTCAGCTTCCAGCTGGCAAAAATAATCACATTTTCAATAGTAGGAAAGGTGGTGGTTATGCTGTTTTGCATTGCAGAATGTTCCATATTCCATGTTGTGTCATGTCTCAGAGTAGGTCAGTATGAAATCAAGAATGAAAGAAATGAAACTTTGAAGATATTTGTTTTTCCAGCTCAGTAACTTAATATTTCATCAAGGGCCTTCTGGGAGCTGATCTGAATATGCTGCAGTGAGGAGAACAGCCAGGGAGGAACTCTAATGAGTCCTCAGTATACATTCCTGACTGCCTTCAAACAATTTGGTGGCCGTAATTTTTTAAAACATTCCAAGCACTCATCTCTCATTGTCTTTTGTGGTTTGGATGGAGGATTGTTGATTGTTGGACTGGTTTTGAGGTAGTCCCTTGAGTGAAACTGTGGATCCTACCTCACACATTATCATCTACATTTGCATATAATTGAGACATAAGCTTTCTGGCAATCTGCAAAAGGAATGCTGTAGAGCTGTTGTTAAATTTTCTAAGAACAAACACAATAGGAATGCTAGCCTAGGATGTAGGTCAAGAATTTGTCCACGGAATATTCTTTATTAAATCCAGTGAAATCCTCTGGAGGTTGTTAGATACTCATTAAAGGAAAGACCTGTATCCAAGACTTCCTTACTATGGGGAGCAAGATAAAATGAGATTTGGATCCCTTTTGCTTCTACACTTGTTTGTTTGAAACTAAAATTCTGTGTTTGGTTTTTTTCTTTTCTACTGTTTTTTTGTAAAAAGGCACCAAACCACCCTCAAAACCAGGGTGTAACTTTTGTAAATAACATGCGTGCATGAGAGTTTGTGTGTATTGGGGGTGGGGGGTGGGACAGAGTGAGAAACCAGAGAGGCACCTTATACTGAACATTGCTCCTGCAGCAGCTAGTAGGGTGAGAGGTGACTTTAGCAATGACTTACATTACATAATACCTCCCATCTCTCTGCAGATGTGTGAGTTTGTTTAAATGTTTTATGAGGTTTTTATTACACTGTAATATAGTCCCAACCCCTCTGCAGTTGCCAGTTTGGTCACAAAATATAATAATTTTAAAAATACCTAATGCTTCAGCTATTCAATAATTTTCTGGCAGGGCCCCTGATGCAGTTCTGGTACCACTCTGTTGCTGAACTACTTTTGTTTGGGATGTGTAGAATGGCAGTTTTACTTCTCTTATCCTGTTCTGCAAAATCCCTGTGTTTGAGCAGATCTGAATGTTCTGTACACTTGTTTTCTGTCCCTATCCTTCACGTGCTGTGAGACAGGACCAGGCTGTGTAATGATAACCTGTGCTTTCATACTCTTTTGAGGCTGCCATGCCTAGGTGATTAGCGGTGTAAGTAGCAATTTCAGCTGTGGTGTTTCTCAAGGTCCTGAAACAAACCGAATTCATGGAAAGCATCTGTGCTGTATGTTGATATGCTGCTTTTCACCTGTACAATAGAGTTTACATTGGAGGCCATTGAATATTAAATACCAATTCATGAGAGATGTGAGAACAGGCCATGTAGTCCTCACTTTGTATTAGAGTATTACTCCTCAGTATCCCATTCCCTCATAAATTTTATAAATTTTTCTAAAAGGGAAGAAATTCAGTTTCTGAAAGAAAAAAAAAAACAATCCTACGCTTAAAAAATACACTTAATTTATAAGCAGGTGATAATTTTTAACTATTTAGAAGAATACTAAGGTAAGAAATATATGCATAAGGAAAGTGATTCCCTATTTCCAGTTCCAGTGAGGCAGCTTTCTGCTGAGCTCTGAACACTGTATGGCGGACCAATGGTCAGGTCTGGATTGAGAAGGCTGCTTTTCCATTTTGAAATCCTTTTCAAAAAGGAACGGTGCCTGAGGTGCAGAAGGAGAAAACAGAGCTTGAGTATTTCAGCAGCATTATGCTCCTAAGGAACATGTGTTGCTAAGTGGGAGATTGACTGCTGGAAAACAGTATCCTTATCTTTTTCATGAAGTCTCTGAATTTCATCTCTGAAGGTGGCTGTGTTTACAGAACTGTGAGGAATATGAAACTTTAGGGATGACAGGTAGGAATAGAAACTTGGGAAAGATGTGAGATTTTCCATAGTAACTCTTCAGTGGACTTTCCAGCAGATAAATGACTGTCTTCCAGAGTAAACTAGGTTCTGTACATTTCTCTGTTAAGACAACTTCTATTAAAAAGATATTGACAAGATGCAATCAAGAATTCCATGCTAAAGCACATTTAAGTTACACCTGTGAAGTGCCCAATTGTTAAAGACATCTGTTATGTGAAACAAATGGTCTTACTTTGGCCTACAGCTTTCTGAATGGTCTTGGTGATAAGAGGCTACTCAAAGAATGGATTTAGGTCTCAATATATCTAATCCATATCTTCTATACAAATGTGTCTACCTGCCTACTGTTTAGAAATATAAAAGTTATTTCCCTAACACAGTTCTGTCAATTTTGAACTTAACTGAAAATTCCTTAGGTCACTTCAGCAATAAAAATGCTCTACATTTCATTCAGAGGTCACAAAAGGTAATTTTTTACTAGTAGGGATTACTGTAGGGATTACTAGACTTTTCTCATTTCACACAATTAGCCAGTGACTCAGAGATAAGAACCTAAATCCCTAGACCAAGCTGTATCTTCTGGTCTGTAAAAAATTACAAAATGAAGAGCTACTATTATAGCACACTCCACAGTGTGCTCTTTCGTGTGTCAGACATCTCAAATTCAACAGAGTAATGTCAGATTGGTAGCAGGATGGGATGATTAAGAACTGCAAGAGTTAATGTCAAATAATGGAGTGCTTTTTCCTCTGGATCTATGATCGTGTGCCTGTGCCCCTCATGGTATCAGTAAGGTATGAAAGCATTGCCCACACATTTCAAACATTTTATGAATATTTTGTGTATGTGGAATAATTAAAATAAATAATAAAAACAATAAATAATAATTAATTATTTTAAAAATAACTTATGATATATTTTCATTTTTTATTCTGCTTCTCTGTGAGGTGCCTTTTGTGTGTGTCAATAGTAATTTTCCATTGGTATGTAGCTAGCATTTTTTTACAATGCTCTACTTTTGGGATAAAAGATGGCATATACTTACACTTTTTAATGTTAGTGGATAAAACCACAATTATCCTTACGTGGAAAGGAGTCAGTGAGATGTTCAGTTCGATGGAGAGTGTAACATAATATGAAACACTTTGGTAATTTGCTGTTTTTCCCCCGTCTGGAAATGAAATATTAGAAATATCACTCTAAGCTGAGAAGAAAGAATTTTAACTTAATTTTAGCCAGATGGAAACAGTTTTTAAGCAAGGGTGAGGTGGGAGAGATTTTTCTCTAATTATGGCTTTTGTGACTTGGGTGAAGAGCGAGTGTGCTACCTACAGCGAAAACAACTAAAGCCTACGTATCTCACTTCCAAGGTGTTGGAACTGAAGGCACTGAAGGAAGGTTGTGAAGGCACAGTCAGTACCTTGGGATGGACACTGATTTGTGAAAGAGATGTGAATAGAGTGAGATATCTCTGTCCTTAGCTGGTATATAGCTCAATGTTAACTCCAATTGACATAAGGGCTGGGAGAAAGCAAGGGCAGAGATTTTTGGCTGATGCTTTATTTTCTTGTGCGTAGCTTTGTGAAGAAAGGAGCCTAATTTTGTTAGAAGCTTTCCTCAATTCAGAAAGAGCCAGCCATCTCCTATGCTGCTTTCCACCATCTGAATAGGAACTGGGCAGAGGGCCCAGGAGCCACCATTCTCTACCTTAACCCAGTGATGCCTGAAGAAGCCGAGTCCTCTTCCAACAGTTGCGGTGGGAAAGGGCCAGCAGCTACTTAAGAGTGCCCCTTACTCACATCACAAATACTTTGGGGGCTAGAAGGGAAGTAGTAGAAGGCAGCTGGGAGAGCTGCCAAGTGTCACACTTTTGGCAGCTTTGTCACATATTCCTTTAATTTAGGATTTGGCTCTGTCACGGGAAAACTTGCAGGTTTCTACTTGAAGTTTTCCTTATTTACCACTTGGGGCCACTGTGGCACTCTTGAGCAGGAAACATGGAGCATCTCTTCCCTGTTGGATCCCAGGCAGGAAGGAGCTCTTGGGAGGAAGAAGTTGCAGCAGTATATAAGCAGGACCCTTTTCTATTGACCTCATTGCCTTTGCTTCACTCCAGGTGACTGAAACAACCTCAAGCATCTTAGGAACTTCCTATCACTCCTCAACTAAGCAGATTCGCTGACCGCCCCGTACTAGTGCTGATGGATCCCCATCTCAGTTCCCCACCCAGCTGGGAGCACCTATTCCAGGCGCTGGGCTTGTGTAGTTCTTTACTTTGCTCTTACCCCTCTTCAGAGTAAGATGTGCTGACAACAGGACTAGGTATTTGGTCGTCAAAAATAACACTGAGAGCAAACTGAAGACAAGAATATACAGAATTGTAAAACAGTGAGAGAAAGCCAGTATATCAGGAGAAGTTAGACAAGTCATGTAATTGCTGTTGAAGATACGTACATATCTTGAGGTAGTGAAGTTCTCTGATGGAGGCAAAATCACTGGAGTTTTTAGTTGAAAATATGGTGGATCAGTGTGTTAACTCTTACTTTGTTAGGCAAATATTATACTACTAAATTCAATACAGTTAAGCTATTGTTTTTTCTATAGCAGTATCTAAAAGAAAGTACCACTTTATTTCTGCCTTTAGGACTGTAATTTTCTTGTTCATTTGGATTTGAAATATTGTGGAGTTCGGGCTAAATAACTTTCCCTTTTCTAGTTGGATCAATGCTGGTAAGGTGGTTATTTAATTTTACATATTATTAGAGTAGCACTAAATTGGAATGCTCTATAGGTTTCATACAAATGAAAAAACAGTTTGAGAGACTTCACACTGACTCTCACTTTTGTCACCATCATTAGGTAGCTTCTTTCAGAGAGAGCAGGCAGTGGAGATCACTCCTTTGAAGGGACGGGAGGGAAGGATAAACTTGCTGTTCTCTCTCGTTTTAGTGATAGTAAGTGACCTGCTTTGCTTGGAGCAGCAAGTCCCTGGGGCCCAGGCAGCCACTGGAAGCAAAACTGACCACAGTGACCCACCGCAGCTCTGCTTCTCAGTTGCAGGGGTGTGGATTGGTATTGGTTTTCAATTTAGACAAGATGTTGTGTGAGTCACCCTGCCCCCTGCCCTCCCACCAGTGCTATGAATAATAAACTCAGTGAGAAGTTGCAAGCCAACTGATGTGCTGCCAGGGCACGGCTCCTTCTCCCTGTAGCCCTTTTCCTCTCTGCACTTTGCTGGACCTGCAGGGCCTGTTGTGGGTGGAGGTGAAACACATCTGGAAGGGGCTGATTCAAATGGCACTCGTAAGTGAAGAAGGAGGTTCTAAACCTGACCCACCCTGGGGAAAAGGGGCTGAGGTCATAGGAGGGCAGAATGCAGAGTATTATTATGATGAAAAAGTGAAAAAAATTACATCAAATGTTTGTTTAAGGATCAGGAGTCCTGGCCCAGCCCCTTCGGTTTGCCAAATATTACATGAAGCTACATAAAAACCAACTCTAACCTCTTACAGCTCTCCCATTAGGTCACATTAAGCTTTGGCAGGGAGGATGGTCCTACTTTGTGGTTTTCTGATTTGTGGTTTGAATTTGGCCAACCTTACTTATTTAAATTTATTTTATTTTGTAAACGCTCAATGATAGAGTAAAACTCTAGAGTAAACTTGATCTGGCCAACATTTATTGTGGAAACATTCTGTATTATCAAGAGATCTTTGCAGAACAGCGAACAAATTAAAACAAAGCATTTCAAGCACATATTGAAGTTCTTTCTGTAAATGAAGGAAATGTACTGATGGCTTCAAGCCATCACTTTTTGTTATTATCCACTGCTAGCCCTCTGGGCTTTTAAAAAAACTGGTGTCTTTCCACTCTCCCCATGAGGACAGCCGTCCCTTTGGCTGTGGGGCAACCAGGGGAATGAATCAAAATATATTCTCCTCCTTTCGTTAACTTTTTAACAAGTTTGTCTCTCCTTCCTTCCTGCATACCTTGGTGAGCCTGTTTGCTCACATGGAGGCCCAGCTTGACTGTTGCCCTTGAACTATGAAGAGCTGATTCCAAGTAGGGATTTTCCTAATCTCAAAGAACATTAAGTACACTATATGTAACCTGTATTTTGCCCACTGAAAATAGAATTTCAAATATGTGAAGAATGACTTACTCTTCTTTTTATGTCTTCTGAATGAAAAATTTGTTTCTCTATCAGTAATGTTTTCTTTATAGAAAATACCTTAATAAGAAGTGGGAAAAAAAAAAGAAAGAAAAAGAAAGATTCAGTTGTATTTTCCTTAACAGGACATTTTTGATTTGTTAAAAATAATAGGAACTGCTTTATTTCACCATCAGATTGGTAGGTGACTACCTGTAGTAGAGTAGTAGAGTAATAATTTTTTTTTTCTAAGGACTATAATCTTGTGATATACCTTCTCACCTTTAGCTTTTTCTAATGCAGTTTTCAGGTTGTATCATTGAAATATAATCTCAGCACAGATAAAAATTTGTACTCCGTGGAACCCAAATAGCTAGAGCTGTGAAGCACTTGAAGAAGCCTTGCTTATGAACCTACTGCCTTCTAACTTTCACAGTTTGGGAATGTTGAAAATGTCATTTAGATGAAAAACATGCAGAGAAACCATTTGAAATATTTGTAATATTTTTCCAGAACTTCAGGATTTGTGAACTTTCTTGATCTAGAGGGGTAAAAATGGCACACTACTTTTCTCTTTGACAAGAAGTTTTGCAATGTTTTTAACAATAAGTAACAGTAGTGCATAGGGAATCAATAGCCTAATTAGGATTGTATGGATAAGTTATATGTCAGAAACATGTCTCTTAAATTGTTTTAAGAAATATGACTGCAGTTTTAACTCAGCAGTTACAATTATGTCCTGCCAAAATTCATTATTTCATTCTGTGCACGTATCTTGTGTAGACCAGCTTTTCCATTGTTTTGCATATGAATTTAGGCCCTGCGCATAGCAGACTGACAACCCTGTAATCTGGTGATTATACAGGACAGGTTCAATACACGTAGCAGTGTTTGTACAGTGTTCCCCATATTTGGCACTTACGTTAATCACTCTGCTTTTTGGCAGGGTAATTAACCAAATACCATGCTCTATGATACCTCAGCAGAATTGGTTCTCATCCTGGAGTTAGCTTGTTGAAACCAGTTTAAACATTCTTAAACTGTAGCGCTGTCACCAGTGTAGATTTAAAATATATTATAAAAGTCATTTGAAGAAATATAATCTCTGGGGTGTTTTATGCCCATGCAGTCTTTGAACTCTTGACTGCCTTTTTCACGAGTGCTGGCATCTAGAGCAATAATTTCATTCATAATGTCGATTATCTGCTAGTCCTTGTTAAAACACCAATCTGCTCTACAGGAGTTACTGTCACACCAGCTAGCGATGGCCTGGCTGGAGGTGAAGAGTGACCTAAAGATAAAAAGTTCCTGTATTCTCTGAAAGTCTTGAAATATTCTTTCTCTTGATAGCAAAACCACCTTTAAATACTAAAGCTGTATTGTCGTAGCTGTCACTGACTCTAAAATATACAGTTGGAGACACTTTTTTACAGGGAGATGTGCCAATAACATTTATGTTCTTGTTGAGGAGGATGCTGAATTACAAAAAAAATTTGCAAAACTGAAGATTGTTGCAGGGAGAGTATTTCCAAGTCTGTCTGTATGGTGTACAAATTGGCTGCCATATGACAATCCATTTTTTTTTTAAGGTTTCTAGATAAATTTGAGTATGGAAAGACCTGTACAAAATCTCAATAATTTGTTGGGTGGAAAGCGTTTATCTTGTTCATTAACAATAATCTTTTATTATAGTGTATGATTCTGAATTTATGAGTTTTTGGGGTTTCAGAAGTGACAGGAGGCATAGTATAGGATGTTTCTTATTGCAGGGTCAGCCTGTGAATACATAAATTCCTTCAGTTTGGGATTAGATATGCCTACTATCTTGCCAGAGGTTTGGATTAAATGCTTAACCACCATTATGCTAAAGCTGAGAACAGGTCATTGCTTCCAGTTGTATGAATATGTAAAACAGAGGAATCCAAATAGAGGTTGTTTGGGTCAATACTGGTGACTGCCCCTAAAAATGCTGCAGAATAAGTATCTTGTGAATCTGCTTATACTTTATGTGGTTTTGACATAGAAATCTGTATACTAAACTCCCTCAAATTTAAATACAAATCAACTGGGGAACTGCTCAGCTTTTCCTTACAAATCACACTATTTGCATTATTACATTGTATTTTGATTTCTCAACAGGCTTACATGTCAACAGCATTTATCCTCTTGGCTTTTATTGTTTGCACTGGCCAGGTTTAGAGACTCTTGCTTTATTAGTATAGACTGGCTGATCTCACAAACAGCTCTCGCAGTGTAATGGCAGTATCCTGAATTTAGATTTATTGTCACTCCTCATCTATGATACTCCCCAGTTATGGAGAGGTGCTACATCTTTGCCTGGTCTCTTAAAATTCTCTGCAGCTAACCTCTGTGTTACAGTTGCTTATTGGTGTATAGGTATATAACTATGTATTATAGGGTAAATCTGACCAACAGTAGGTTGCAAAGCCAGGACTCCCTTTTCTTAATTGACTCCAGATCAGATAACAATATTCCAGTTACCTTGAGATAAACACGTACTCTATATGTTTAAGTTCATGGTGCTGAAGACAGTATAAATGATTCACTGAAAGAAGCTAACAGAAGAAAGAAGTCTCCCTAAATTATAATTAATGTAAAAAATACAAAAGAACAATTGTTAGAACTGGTTGAATAATATTGAATTTTGGGGAAAAGGACTTGAAAAGTTCATCAACCCAAAATTTAAAATGCCACTTATCCAAGCAAATGCCAAGTATTGTATTGGCATTAAGATAGGCACAGAAATATTGAACTCATTGCATGGATAAGTTCCTGTGATGGTATACATCCATGATTTGAGAATTATCGTAATAGGTGCTGGTTTGTTCACCCTGGAACACTTCATGCTTTTCAACCTCAGGTACATGATTATGACAGTCCGTATCATGAGTATGCTTCTGAAAGAAACCTCACAGTGGTCTCCACTTCCTGCATTTTTCATTTGTGTCACAGTGAAATCTCAGAGGACAAACACTAGATTCCTTTCAAGTGACACTTGTGCTCCAGGAGTGCACTTCAGACTCTACTGGTGTTCCACCCACAACCCCAAACTAGAGCAATTCCTCAAAAGACATATATATGCAGGGGTGTCAGGTCTACTTCAATAGTTTCTTCAATGTTAGTCACTTCAGTAGACTCTCTCCTGTTGTACCACTCTGTTTGCTAATGCTGATGTAGTTGCAGCATCTCTTACATTTTCCTCATGGTGTATCTCATTTATTCGGGCTGTGCTCAGTGAGGCAGATAAGTTGACAAATGCACCTTTTCCTGTGTAATAATATTTATTCCATGTCTGCTATCATTCTCAAGCAACAACGAGATAGCTGCAAAATGCTAAGAGCGAGCTTGAAATTCTACTGAGAAACATTCTGCTCTTATATGTGTTATGTATGGTAGTATTTGCTTTTTCTTTGAATGTCGGAGCTACCACTTTTCCCTTTTAAGACTCCCCTGTGGTGACAGTAAGCATTGCCAGTCACATGGCCAAGATTCAGCGCTGGGAGAACTGCCATAGTAAACTGAATTTGAACTCTGCTCTTCCCATGCCTCCACTGGGATCTATAACTGTCTAAAAGGCAGGTCTGGCCAGAAAATTTTTGTGTTGCAAAATTACTTTTGATGTGCAGCTGGCTATGTAAAACGCTTATTTGTTTGTCCAAATTCCAAAGCTGATTTAAACCACACAGACTGATCGATAATGCAAGTTCTTTTTGAAAATAAAAATATTTATTTTTTATTAGTTGATTTGATGATAATTGAACCCAAGTGTTTTTGAACACTGTATGCAACCAAAGCTTCCTAATTTATTCTAGATTGGTGAATTACTGTAAAGCCATGCTGGGGCAATTCCAAGCCTCGGACAAGTTGTGCTTGTCAGAGTTTTGTATGTAATCCTAAAAAACACATATTATTTCTGTATTATTGCATATTATTTCTGTATTATTGCATGTTAATTGTATCTACATTACTTTTAAAGCACAATATTTTGTGCACAGCATCTTTTAGATGTGCTGGTGTAAAGCAGGGGAGCCTCACTGCGTTCAAACATTCATCGATTTAAACTGCAGACCCTGTCCAAACTCCTTGTTTTCAGGAACTTTGTTTAGAAACTGGTAACAGAGCAAGTGAAGAAAAACTCTGTAGGAAAATTTAAATCAATGACATAGGTACTCATTTTGATAGTGTGTTGGTTGGCCTAGTTTTATAACGCATGTTCTTGGAGGAAATGTGAATAAAATCTGTTGTTAAAACAGATGAAAACAGTTGAGATTAACTTATTTTTATTTTGGATACGTTTTAGTATTCAACTATAAATTGGTTAGTATAAGTCATTTAAAAGTTGTGGAAAGGTTGACGATAGTCTCACAGCTCAAAGAGCTGAGAGAATTGAAGTATGTGGCATCATTGTTCTTCTGGACATGAAAAGAAAGCTACTTGTCAGCCTGTTTACCTTCAAATAGTACAGACCAATAGAATGTGAAATGCAGCCAGGTTGTATATGAAATGTATTTTTTCTATTCATTGAGACCACATTGGTACATTTTTCACAACTTCCACAATTTAACAAATGTGATTTTTTTTTTTTAAAACACTAATTTAAAATCAATTTGGCAGCAGGATAGAGGTTGAAGGACACCATGTTCCTACAGTCTTTGTAGAAATCGGTAACTGGATGGAGACCTCCATTAGTGCTCTCATTGAAGGAAGAGCATTTGTTTGAGCTTGACAGTCATTTGCATTATTTGTTCCAGTGGTTGATCAGTCAGCAAACTCGTACTGACTGGCCAGGCAGCACATCCATACCTCCAAGCCAGCTGTAGCATGTGCTGGTGTTCAACCAGCTGCTAGTGGAATTTGGTATGGGAGGTGTGACCTGTCTCCAGTTATGTGGGTGAAAGGGATAGGAGAGAAAATTTTAAAAATGCTTTGAAAAATGTTCTGAAATGTTTGAGAATAATAAATTCAGGGAAGAAATCAGAAGAGGGAAAGTGATGAATGAAGGAAGAGAAAAGGTACAGAAGAGACCCAGAGTACTACACAGGGGAGGGGAAGGGAAGCAGGGACAGAGGGCACAGATCTTGCAAGGAGCAAGGCTTTGTTTGCTTCACTGATCACTGAGTACAGTAGGGACTGGGACCTGAGATATGTCTGTCACCAGGTTTATTCTCTGCTTCTAGCTGTGTGACCCTTAGCCTCTCCATATGTTTTACTTCCTTGTCTTCAGCTTTTTCAGGTTTGGGGCTATAGGACAGGAGCAGGCTGCAATGATTTTTTTCTGGGAAGATACTCTTGGAAAATATGTGGGGCGTAAAGAGCAGGTAGAGGCAATTCTAGCTTCCCTGCGTGACTATAGATGTCTCTTGGGCTTGCAGTCTAGATTTTAGACCAGTCAACTTTACTGAGGAAAATTAATTAGAGGTCAGAGGAAATGTGCCTTCTGCAGTCAACCTTATTAGTTACAGACATTCTGCCGCAGTGGTTTGAGCTTTTTCTGGTTTGGGTATATGAACAAATGAAAATCTTTTGATGTCACTTTATAATTTTTGAAAAAAACTGGGTTTTTTTCTAGTTTTAAATGGAAAATGTCACTATAATATCTAAGCTGAATAGTATTATCCTATAATTTTCTCTTCCCAGTCACTTTCTTACTGATTTTGTAGGGCAAATATAAAGAAACGGTATCTTTTCTTGAATGTCTTTGTTAGAACTCAAAGATATTGGACAGATTCAGGATTTTACTTTGGCCTGCTACAATGCTGTAGTATGACTTCTAGGTTTTAATTATATTTTCAGGATTTTGTTTTTAATTTATAAGGCCATATTAAAAAAGGAACTGTAGAGATTAATACTCTGGCAGGTAACCTAAATTATTTTCTAAATAATTATTTTCTAAACTATGTAGATCGAGTCTGTTCTAAATAAAAAGAGAAACTTTCCTGCAGGGCTAATAAAACTCTTTGCCCATGCTCCTACAGCCTCACTTTTTTTTCCAGACAACCTCATGACTCACATTTTTTAAAGCTCTTTAGTCCTCAATGTATTTTTGCATTTAGCAGGTAGGAAATAATTGGTAAGCTACCCACGATTGCGTGAGGTATTCAAGCATGTTATACATAAACCAATTTTCCTTTTGAGTTTCCAGTGCATCTCTTTTCTGCTTGAATACTGCACAAAATCTTTGTAAACCTGACCCTGCTAAGACCCTTGAAAGGTACCAGCAGGACTCTTCAGCTGGCATTGGAACCAGACACAATTTGGTTCGGTGTAAAATCTGTCCAAGGAGGGTAAAAAGGACACACCGCCAAGCCCTGGAAGTATGTGGGGTGTAGTATGTGGTCTTAAGGAACGCACACAGCTGCAGGAAAGAGCTGCCAATTAATGTAATTTACAACAGGTTTCAAAATCTTAACTTAGATTGTGGGTTGAATAGTGTGGGGGGAAACACAGAAGGGAACAGCGGTGAAGTTCAGGCAAAGGATGCAGTGTGGCAGGGACAAAAATGGGTAAGCAGCAACATCTGGAAACTAACTTGAAAGAGGAAACAACCAGAAGAGCAACTAGTAAGAGAGAATCCAGACGACAATAGATTGGAAAAGATCAGAAGTAGCCAAGAGGAGAGCTTTGTGGTAATGTGGAACGCAGCAGGATGCAAACACGATTGTTCCTTTGGACTTGGAAAGTTCTGTCACTTTAAGTATGATACCTGCATAATTAATGTGGCATGTTGCATTGGTTGCAAGGTCTGAGTTCAATAGAGATTTGTTTTCCAAGGCAGGAAGTGAGTAAACTCCGTAGCTTCCCTCACAGTTCTGCTATCTGCGATTGCTTGGTGGCTGTAAAAGTTCTCTCCTTACAGGAGTATCGAGGTGATTTTATAATCACCTTACTAAACTACGTGTTTAACTACCATCTGATGTGCCTCTGGAGGAGCATCTTTGGTTGTGTACACATAACATATTGCTAGATAAATACTTTTTTGGCAGGTTGCTCGTAAGTCATGTTATCGTCACCTTTGCCAGTCATATGGAGCCAATCACAGCTTTCCCTGTTCATTGCAGAAGAATGTAGAGCTACCCATTCAAAGCATTCCGCAAACACTTGCTTTAACTGTTAACAGTTGCTTTGATCATCCCTTATTAATTACCAATGGATGCTCTGGTCCACGTTTGCTGCAGTGTACATGCATGTGTCTCTCAGAGCACATGGTAACTGTGGGTACTTGACAGTACTGGACAGCTCAGAGCAAATGTGTATGGGGAAACTATTAGATATGGGATGATTAGTTTGGTGATTCTTTCTCATTAAAATTGGCTCTTCAGTTTAAAGTAGATGCTTTTTCCAGCTCTCACAAATTGGAGGAATATGTCACTTCTTGTAGAAAATTGAGATACATGAAGTTCCAAAATACTGTGGGTCTGCTTATACTTATCAAAACACTGAATATTCTTGTAAGAGGAAATCACCATTTGACAAAATAGAAGCAAAGGAAATTAACCTTCATGAGACTAATTGGTTAATTTGCAGCTGCTGTGATACTGTAGAAGACCTTACTTATATTTGCATCTGCCTAAGGTGAAGGCATTTTACCTTCCTAGTCTACAACTCATGGTCCTGGCAACAAATGTGTGTAGCCGTTTGAAAACAGGAGAAAAAAAATAACCATCTGAATGAATTTCATACAAGAAGTGACAAAGCCATGTTCCACAGAACGTGCTGTATCTTGGGGTGGGTGGTGTGGTGCGTGGCACTGAACAAAACCAACCTTCTTTTGCAGGAGTATTCTTTTTACTTCAGAGTGTGAAAGCGTTCCCTGGCTTTTCACCCAGTGGAGTCTTTTAGACTATCTGGCTGCATAGCAAGGGGTTTTTTTTCCTGTTTGTTTGGAATAATGTGGCTGCAAATTGAATGGATTATTTGGGCTCTACCATAGTATAGATGGCATTATGATAAAAATCTAACTTAGGTTAATTTTGCTCAGCAGATGCTTAATATCCATCCCTGTGAACCTAACACATGGATGTTTTCTCAGATGCCTGGTTTTCGCTGTTCTCATCAAACCTAGTCTGTTTTCCCTGGACAAACTACTATTTCTCAAAGCATAAACAAGAGGAGTTTAACAGAGCACTGATGGAGCCTGTCTTGGATCTGTGTTAAAAACCTGTGCACCACCATAAATCTCTGACTGTAAAGCAAATGTCTATACTTACGTAAATGTATAGATGCACGTGAGAATGCACATCCACACACACACATATATATGACTTCTGAAGAGACACAATTGTAACAGAAATGTGCTGGACTAGACTCTCAAATGGTTTCATGTGTGCTTTGTGGAGGCTGGGTTATGCTCATTTGCCTTCTCACTGTTACTTTTACTTTCAACTAAACTTGAAGAGCGTGGAAATGGTCTACAAGTGATGGGTCTTGTCTTGTTACAAATGCATGGTGGTATAGCTGTCAGAGAAGGTTAATATGAAATTGTATTTTATATTTATCAGGACTTATTTTCTACTTCTATTGAAATTTCTTAGGTTTATTGTGTAGTGTACCTTCCACTACACAAAATACTTAAGCTCAGAAAATTTTATGGGAAAGAAAAGTGTTTGGTGAAATTACACCTCACCCGTCAGTTATTTTTAGCACCCTCAAGTTCTGTTGCAGTTAGAAAGCAAGTAAAGGGCACATAGAAACTTTCAGAGTCTTACATGCCTTATACATGTGCTTCTAAGAGAGATTCACCAATGAGAACTTTGTACTTTTAACAGAACATTGTACACAACTCATAACTTACACGTTTTTGAAGTCATGTAATTTTTGTTTGTTCCTATAGTGCTTTCTGTCCTGGACTTTTCCTATAACTTAATACAATTACACTTTATTAAAAAACCCACTGAATTTATAATGTAAGATTGAAAGAATCTGTATATTTTGGTATTTAAATTCAAGAAAAAAAGTTTTTGATGAAAGGTGAAGGTGATTAGGTTTGTGATGTAAATTTTCAGGAGCAATTAGCTAGTTCTGCTATCTGAAATGCTGGGTTTTTTTAAAAATAAGACTATACTTTGGAAAATTGCGTGCTAGAGTAGTCTTTACACTCAGAATTTGCTCTTTTCTAGATAGCTAAAATTGGATATTATTTGGTCTCATCTCTCTTCTTTGCTCTCCAGATTAATTTTCCCAGCTGTTTCCTAAGGAGTGTGAGTTGCGCATGCATCTGTCTTGTTGTTTAGCAGTAGGTAGCTCTTTTCTCATCGTCTCAGTTGTGTGCTTCTGCTGGTTAGGGGTCAAAAATCAAGACTATCGATATTGGAACAACGTCTTACGCAGATTCCATTCTTAGCTAGACAGCAGGGAAAGTGCTGCCTTTTGTTTTACCTCTTTACACATTTTCTGTGCTCAACTAATCTTGGTCTTTGTTTAGGGTACACGTTTTTAGCAATGAGTACTACGTATTTTAGAGGTCTTCCAGTTAAATTCTAAGCAGAGCAAAGTTTGCAGGGTGCGCTGAGGAGGATGGGAAGCTGGAAGGGTAAGAGAAGCCTTTTGCAGATGGCAAAGCCTGTGCTGGTACAGAGCTGGCTGCTTCTGTACTGTAGAACTTATTCATATGCTCCACTAGGTGGCACGTTTTAGGAGACTTGTGATGACAAGGTGTCGTCCATACATCAATAAAATTGTATGGAAAACTTTTCTTTAATCAATGTGCAGCACTCGTTGTGTGCTTTTACAAGTTGTAAATTTTGATCTGGGAGCTAATGTTACTAATCCTGCATTTCCTTCTGTGCAACGGAGGCTGCGTTTTCAGAGCAGTGAGACATTCAGAACATGTTCATGTGCTTTAGACTGTGGAAGGCTATCCAAATTGAAACGCCGGATCTTTTAATATCTGATCTTTCATATGAACACCCTTTTCTTTACAGTCTTCTGAGACTCTACAGAATGTTAGCAATGCTCTGTTTTAGCTCTCCATTTGGAATTTGTTTTGAACAAGTAACATACACAATGTAGGATAAAAAGATACAACACTTGTTTTTGTTTATTTTTTTCCCCTCAGAATTTTTAAAAGTAGAAGCATAGAATCATTTAAGTTGGAGAAGACCCTTAGATCATTGTGTTCAGCCGTGAATGTAACACTACCAAGTCCACCACAAACAGTCCTCTCACACTCATTTAGCTTTAGATAATTCAGTACATCTTGTGTATTGCATAGGAATTATTTTTTTAATCACATCAAGTTCTCACATTTTAGAAAGGGTGATTTTTAAAAAAATTAGTTCTACAGTTAAGAAATTTGAAGCTTACTATTTACAAATTAATCTGAATGGAACTACTTGGTACTGAGCAGCTTGTTGAACCAAGTCTTAGTGCTAAAGTGTCACACCATCTTAAACATGAACTTATATCCACTATATTGTTTTGAATATTTATATATAAATACATATGTAATATATTTATATAAAAGTATATAATGATCTGTGATAAGAATGTCATTAAATAATGACCTTAAAATGGATGCATCTTTTTAGGAAGTTATACCTCACTGAAATTGTTGATCAGATAACCACGGAATAAGTTTTGTAAAACAGGTTAGCTGATGGGTGGTCTTAAGAATATTAATATTAGAAGATAAAATCAAAAAATAGAAGCAGATAGAATGAAATTGGTTAACCTCCCACTCTGTTTAGAGAAGGATTCTGTTTCAGTAGAACTTAGCTTTTTTTAAGACCATGACAGCTTTTGGATATCTCAACAGGCAAATAGTTTGTGGGCATACGTATTACAAACTTCCACAGATGTTTAGAAAAGCCTTCTCATTCACCAGAGGTTTCATATTAAACTGATTATGAAGAGTAGTGAGGTGTGCAAGCACAAGCATAAGTATCTCAAACCCTTTTCCATAAGTTGTGCAGCTGTGCTCTGGGGAACCTGCAGAGTGGAGTGGGACAGGCTTCTGCAGAGAAAATGGATTATTTTCAGATAAAGAGGAGTTGTACCACCAAATCTGTCTGTGAGCGGTGGAAGTTCATACAGAACTGAGCATAGAGTTATGATTAAGATAATACAGAGAAAGAAAAAGTTATTGGATAATGCCAGTCATGTTTTTTCCAGATCTATTGAACACCATTTCAGTGTATATTTTGCAAACGTAGAGGTTGTTATTCAGTATCTATATTAATATTCTTCCAATAACAGAAACGGTGTGTTAGAATACTCAGCATTGAAAATAAGGCTTAAATTGGTTGTGCCAGCTTTCTTTTTGGTTCCTTTACTGTAATATGTGACTAATATTTATTATATATATGGAGAATTAATTATCCTTTTCAAAGTCACTTGAAATGTTGGGTGGAAGGTGATACAGAGGTACAAATGATGAGTGTGATGATTTAATTTTAGAACATAAAAATTGGCCAAGAACTTTTTCAGTAGCTGAGTGCAAAGGAGAAATGTAAGAGAGACAGGCTAACCTTAATGACCATACCCTTGGGGAAGATTGTTTCTTTCTGGTATTAGCAGTAAATTTTATGTGCAGGAGGCAGTATTGACTTGCTATTAATTTATCTGGATACAGCATCTATACAACAGCTGTAATAGCTATTGAGAGGGAATTAGTTAAATCTTAATTTCTGTCTGTGGCTGAGATTTGGATTTGTTGACCAATGATACTAAAAACACCGTAGCGTTGAAAAGATTTTTGACTCGTGCTTGCAGGAGACCTGAAATTCATAGAGGTTTTGTCTTTTTCTATTTGGGATCAGGGGCAGTGGTCAAATTTTAAGTGATGATGGGTGTTTCTGACAGTCTCCAAGACCATCAAGAGTGAATCTGTTTCCTGGCTACTAGCATAAATTGATACAGTGATCTGTTGTATTCTGAGTTATTGCCTAATGCTTTATTTTTAGATAGTTCATGATAAACACACAATCATCAGAATATCATTTTGCTGCAGGGCAACCATAAAGACTGTGGATATACATACATAATGCAAGAATACAAGACATAGATTTTATTCACCATAAATCAGTGAACTTGTGAGTATAAAGCCTGGCTCCAAATAACTCTTGCATTATTTCTTATGTGCGTAATTTGATATTTGATTAGTGTCTCAAAATCCGAATAAATCTTAATGTTTTAAAAATATCAAAAATACTTTTATTAGTAATACTTAAACTTTAAAATTCCTGCAGTATCATTTGATGGTGATTTAAAATAAATAGAATTATACTAAATCCCTTCTAATAGATATGAACATCTATGAACAATTGAAAAAACCTTGTTTGCAATTAACATGAGCTTCATAGGCTTCTGTTATCATTTTATTGAGAATCAGGTTAATATTTGAAGGATAACAGACTCATATTAGATTTAAAAAACCCTACAATCTATCAAATAAAACCTAATGAAATGGAGTAAGTGGTTCCTGATTATTTCAACTAAGGCTACAGCCAGTTTCTGTAATTTTCATTGTTGTGAACAGAATTTTCATATTAATATTTTCCTGATGAAGAGGATGAGTATGTATCCTTGAATCTGAAGATTTGTTCTACCAGTTATTTTCATGCTGGATCAAAGTTTCTACAGAGCTTGTGATGAATTAACTATTCACTAATGGTTTTGGGTCCACCTTTACCTGAAATTATTGACCACATATTTATCACCATGCTATGGTGTAATGAGTTTTTTAATGAATGTAGCATTAGTATAGAAAAAGGCCTATGAGGTTCAGTAGTTTAATGAAGATTGTTGGCTAGGCATCAAGAGAATTTAAATTTCACTCTTAGTCTTGAGGTGTGGCAAATCTGGCTAATGCTGCAATTATTGGTATGTCAAAATACCGTGAATACTGTGTCAATTTTTGAGTACTTGTTTCACAATTATTGCTTTCTCAAATATTTAGCTAACAAGAAATATTATTTTCTTTGCTAAGTGCCTTTTCTGTAATAGAAAACACTCTAGTGAAAGACTGAGATAGCTCTATATAAAATATTGTGGGCTAATTGCACATGAGTGGTACACCTCTAGCACAAGCAAGAAGTCTTGTGCCATATTATCTTATAAGTCAAGAATTGGTCCAGAATGGATGTAATGGTAACTTAGGGGAAAAATGTAATGTTAACTCAGGAAGTTGTCTCACCACCTTGACCATTGCCTAGTGAATTCTTATTAGGGGATATATAATTCAATGTACATCACCTTCTTGCCTATTTGTCAATCAATTCACAGTAATTCTCAAGATTTAAGATATTCACCAGCTTAGTGGTTGAAGTGAGTAATTTAATATTTTTAATACATTTAATTGAATTAATATAGTTAGATATATAGTTAATCAACAAACAAATCAGTGCAGCACTTATTTGATACCATATTTGAACTTAGTTCTGATAGATAACATAGCTGATAAGAGAAATTTCTAATCTAATGGAAGAATACAATTCTGAGAATCTGTTTTCTTCTTAAACACACGATTCACTTTCTAGGGGTGTTCATTAGTATCTGATGAATTTTTTTTTTCTCTAAATCACTTCTGCAAGTAAAATATCAGAATATTATAAAAGATAGTTCAAAATCCTGAGCATAGATACAGTAAATCCATTAGACCTTTAAGATTTTAGGCATTATATTCTTCTGCAGTCTAATTCCAGTCTATTTGTATCTATTTACTTATGTAACTTCTCTTTTAAAGATAGTGTTCAGTGATTGGGGACATGCATGGTAGGGTAGAAACAGTTGAGAGAGGAAGGCACACATTCTAATAATTAACATAGGAGAGCCCTATTTTACTAAGATTTGGATTCTGGTAAGCGGGCATAGGCTTTTCTAAGGGCCTGGATAGCTCTGTGTAAACTGGGTAAGGGACTCACAATTGCTGCTGCTACAACATAGCAGAGTACAAAGCGGCTTTGAGCAGTACGTAGTTTGACACAGAGGTGGAAACCACCACTGCCAAGCTACTGGTACTACCCAGTGCTGTGTCTAGCAGTGATATCAGCAAAAAAAGTCAGTAGGATGCCTGCATAGAGAGAGATATTAAAAAGTATTTACATTTATCATATTCACCAATAATTATCAGCAATGAAATATAAGGAAGACTGTTACTGTTCATGGCCCTAACTTTCTCTTCAAGGCTCATTAGCCTATCAGTCCTTCTTTCTGTGTAATCCTTCATTCCATTTCACTTTTCTTTGCCATTTTTCAGACCCCTAATATTTTCCCGTCAGTCTATCTGATTCCAGTTCCACAGTCTTTTTACTATTCTATCCTGTCTTTTTCTTTGTCCATGGATGAGGAGTTCAGGAAGAGTTGGCAGTATTCTGTTCTGGAATAAATAGAAGAGATTTTAATATAATAATAACATCAATAACAACAACAAAAAAAGAGAAATTAAAAAGATGAGTCGTCTTGTAATTTCTCCATGGTCATAAGAAAATGCAAGGGCTAGTCTTGCTCTGCATTCTTTCCTAGAAATTTTAGAAGGCGATAAAAAGGTTTCCCAAACCCTATTATTCTGAGAAGAGCTGTCTTTTGTTCCCAGGGTGGATGTAGTGGAGGAACTGTGTTCATACTCAAAAGCTATCATTTGCAGCTGAGTAAAATTGACCAAATCAAGTAAGCTGTGAAAACCAACCAGTTTTGTGCTGTTGCAATGGCTGACTTGTTTATGGTTTGCAGAGAGCAAAGCTATTTAATGGTCATAACTTGTTTTACAATGTGGACTTCAATGTTGCACAGACACAAAATGCTAAATCATGGAGTGTGTAAAAACTTATTTTCACATTTTATTCCATATTTGGAAAAATATATGTCTCTTTTTCAACTCAGGAATATGAGTTCCATTCACAAAGTCTCTTCTGTTGCTCTGTCAGGGATGAGTTTCAAAGTCTTATTTTTACTCAATACATATTCCACATACACTGTTAATGAAGCAAAATTAGGCAATAATATTTATCTATTTATTTTGTCATCTGAATTAATAATGTGGGAATGTTGAGCTTTTCCTTATGTTTGGTCTCCTTTGATTTTGCCCTTTTTTGTGTTGCAACAGTACAACTATTCATTTAAAAAAAAAAAAGAAGCCTAAAACTGTCACAACCAAATTAAAGTCTTGTTTTGATCAAGATACAATGCATGCGTGAATTGCAGCACTTGCTGTTCTGTGTTCCGAGCCTGCCATTGCTTTTTCCACTAGTTGAGACTCCTGTACTTAAAATGCTCCTCTTTTTCATACATAAAAATGTACCTCCAGCCCATCAAACTATTTCCTTGGGAAGTTGTGGTTCACGACAGCATGACCAAGTTAGTGTTCTAACCTGGAAATGAAAGGCAAGCAGAAGCTGAGCTGTTTTGAGAAGCATTGGCATGGCAAGGGATTACCCTGTCTCATTTTCCCCAAACCACATTTTTCTGAAATGATGCTTCCAGTGAGAGTACCCACCCAGGCAGTCCTTCTCCCACATGAGGTAAAGGAAGCCACCACCAAGCTGAGCTAGGAGCTGTGTTAGGCTTCTCGGAGTTGGAAGCCTCTCTTCATTACATCACACCTGGCCCTATTTCAGAGATTAATGAACAGCATCTTGTCAGTTTTAATATATCGCAGTGCTTTAGTTTACATTGACGATGTAATCATAAATTCCCTGAGCTGTGAACTACACCTTAAGGACTCGCATGGAGTTCTAAGAAGGCAAGAAAAAGAAATGACTATAAACTAGAGAGTGTGCCAGTTTTGAGAAAAACCTGGAGATTTTCTAGGACATTAGGTTTCAAAGGAAGGATTACACACAGACTAAACAGAGTAGAAGTCATAAAAATTTAAAGACATCACAAAAATAAGATCCTTTTTAGGTATGACAGAATACTAAAGGAAATTTATACTGAATTATACCACCCAAGCAGACCCATTAATTAACGTAATGAGAAAATATGTTCCATTTCCATGGACCTAAGCGTGTCAGGAAGCTTTTGACATTTTTAAAAGGGAGAGAGGTGAAAGCATGCACTTCACCACTCCTGAAATTCTCAGATTTTGGCTTATCTGTTCACATTCATGTTTGGACTGCTGAGGCATTTGGATATGTACTAATCAAGAGAGAGGAAGAAAAAAAATTACTGTAAGTGATCAATATGTCTAAAGAAATGTAAACACATTTTGTTCTGTGTAACTTTTAAAGTTATATCTTCCACCTTGAACGTTGGAGAGATTTTCACACCACACTAGGAAATCATGAGTGAAAAGAAGCCTTTTATTGTGAAGATATCATTCTGAAAATAATATATATGTGAAACTTTTAAATCCATAAGCAGATGCTATGTGTTCACTCCAATCCTTACACCTCTAAATCTGGCAAGTAGGGCAATTTGCAGGATCAGGAAATAAAACTTTCAAGGTTGTTCAGACAACAATTTTCTAAGTTCTAATTCTTTGTCTCAGAGTTTTATCCTGTTCCTGTTACTAAAATATTCTCGTGCATATCGCTTGCAATTTCTTATAGTCATTCCTTGATAGAAGCAAACTAAAAAAATTAGCTTGATCCTTATTTCTTTTATGATGCAACCCCCCTGCCCCTGGACACGTTCTTTCATTTCATATCTGTGATGCAATGGCCACTTGATCTTAAGAATGGGATATTGTCAGCAGCATCTTCTGCAGTGTGTCTTGTAATTTTTCGGTTTGGATAACACCTGCCTGTTGATTTGAGGAATTTTTGATAGATAGGATTACTCTCTGCAGATACATTTTTTAGACTTAGTATGTTGATCCATCTGTATTCAACTGAGGCATCTCTTTAGTCTATTTTAATAGATATATGTATTATACATCTATAGCTGATGCTGAAGGATTTTCTAGATTGCAAATAGTTACAGGTTTTTTGCATGTAAAATTTTAGGCGTTAATTAAAATCATGTACATAAGTGTGCACATCTGACAGTTCAGTTAACTCTTTGATTTTTCAGATTAAACTGGAATCTTTCTTTTTACTTCTTAGTGGCAGGAAATGGGCCTGCAGCTCCCTTTTCTTTTTTCATGCTAAGCAGTTTACATGCTGTGTGTGCAAAATTGTGCTGTAGCCAAAAGCATATTTGAAATATTTGGTCACCATGAATCAAAAGAAAGAAGGCCAAACCTCATGCTTTTATGACCACATGAAAAAGAAGGAGGTAAATAATAATAGCTAACCTATCTGTGCAGTTGAACTGCAGTGCAGTTGTTTTATAATAGTAGAAAATACAGAATAGTTGTTTAGACAGAAAATGCAGGAGAATTTCATGTTTAATTGAAATCAGTGAAAATATTTTATATAGGCAAAATCCAGTTTATTTACTTTAAGCATTATCATATATCATTATAGAAGTGATAATTACTACTCTAATTATGTTAATCTGAATGTTTGCAATTCATTGAATATTCATTTGTTAAAATCTTTTGTCTCTTATAGTTGTGCAAAGTTTATCAGCATTACCTATTTCTGAGGAGAAGCTTACTGGGGAAAACATGCTAATAATCCCATTACAGATAATCAATAGAGAGCTCTTTCTGAGCAGGTAGCTTTCAAAATAGGCAGAGGAAGGAATCTGATTTGCATGGGTTTACTCCTTATAAAAAAGTTAGTATTAATTATTAATTAGTCCCTGTTAATTTGAGTGATCATTTTCTGATCTGTGGAAGGTTTTACTTGAGTCAGTAGTGGTGAGTCTTTGGTGGTGTCTGTGCTGCTGTAATAGTGACTGCAGTACATAGCTTAAATTTCTGAAAGAGGTGTCAGTAAGCACTTAAGAGACTGGTCGCAGTTAAAACTAGTCACGCAGTCCTTCACAGTCTTACCTGAGATGTGGCTTTGCTTCCCTGGACTTCCTGATGCCTGTACTAGTCTGCTGCTAATACTCAAGCTGACTTAAAGCTATCTCCCAGATTGGTGTACAACTCGGTAGTTACTAAACACTTCACCAAAGACCTCTTCACTTTCATTCCCTTTTGTAAGATAGAAAACACTTCAGCACTTTCTGTTACGTGTTCAAAAGACACGTGGAAGGATTCATTTAATCTTGTGGGTTTTACATGTCTCAGCACCGCAATCTGACAAATCTTTGATTTTGAGCTTTTTGCAGGGGTATTCATTTGTCAGGTAGCTAAAACTCAAAACTCGCAAATAACCATGCACTCCACTGGAGCCTATTGACATCTGAACTTGCCTTCCTAAAAACTCTACTAATCAGAATTTAGTATCTCTATGGGTTTGTATGCTGGCACCACTGAACTCACTCCTATGGACATCAGCAGATCTGTGATCTTTCTTGGCAGGTGGATTTTGAAAAACAAAAGAAATAACTTCTGGCTCTCAGGTGGTAATTTTTATATTGGGGCTGTTTTCCTAGCAGCTCATGTGACGGCTTTTTGCTTTTTCTGTTTAGTCTTCTCTTCCTTGTAAATCTATGCTTGTGATATGAACTGGGGCTTTTATTTGAAGAATAGTAATAATTAAAAAATCCCTGATTATTCCTACAAAAAACCACTTTGGGTCTTGTCCCTAAATTCTTTTACAAAACTTCTTTCAGAGAGACTCTGCCACAGTGAGGGGTAAGTGAAGAAGTGCAGAAGAAGGGGCATTCTCAGTGCTGCCTGTTGAAAACAGACCAGTTTTAAAAGCAGAGCCTAGAGGCAGAAAAGGGAGGTTGACTCACCTGGAAGGAGGAAGAACTGAGGCACTGGGTCCTGCTTCCTGGTGTGTTAAGCACAACTAATTTAGTGAGCCTTTCCACTTTCAAATAAGCTTTCTAGGCCAGAAGATTCTGACTCTGTTCTTCTCTCTCTTCTTTTGGCCCACTGATTTTTATCATTTCTGGCTGCATTGTAGGCTTGGATTCAACCAGAAGAACTGCAGTTAAAGCAATTTCTTGGGAAGTAACTAGAAGAGTTAGATCCACCTCTTTCTGAATTGTAGTGCTGTTCTTATCATTAAACTGGCACCACCACCCATGAAGTTAATGGAGGTGCTGACTATGACTAACTTTTCAGGATTCTCCAAGGTCTCCAGTATGTTTTGTGCTGGATTGCTTTTAGAAGGAGATAAGTATCTAGCTCCATATTGTATACTTCTGAGGATGTATGCCAGGCAGATCAAAAGGTACGTAGTGAGTTTAGGTGCCAGGGAATTTAAGTAGTACTGGAAATTGGGTAGATGGAATTGTTGTTTGGGACTCAGAAGGGTTTACATGCCTGGGACACACATTGGGTAGACATTAACAGCATGTAGCCTGAAACCTGCTGTCATCTTGGAAGAAAAAGTGATCCTAAACAAAACAAAAAAACCCTAGTCCCATCTGTGTATGACAGACATTAAACATAAGCTATGGAGAGTGTTCCATCTGGGGTAATTTTGGGTGAATTCCATCCCAGGTCAATCTGCACTTTCAGCAGTCACTGCTACCTGAGTATTATGGGATGTATTTTATTTTCAGGCTAATAAAAGAAGTGAAGAATTTTCAAGACAATAAGTTTAGTAAATATTAAAATGACAGTTTATCTGCATTCCGAAAATCTGATAATTCCGTAGAAGTTCTGTCATTAACACAAAGCAGTAATTAGAAATGCAAAGTAAATATGATTCTAGTAAAACACAGGGGGCCTCTTAGAAACAAATTACTCTTACTACTACGGTATTTGAATAAAAAACCCCGGAAAATGTCAGACAGGTCTATTCTTTGGAGTAATTTTCATAAGCTAACGTGGTTATGAGTTTACTGGTTGCATCCTGTTGCCTATATTCATCTCAGAGCATCTCAGTCACTTTGCTATAATTTTTCTCTTGCATAACTATCTAAAAAACCATTTATCTACTGTGTACTGTTTCATTCCTTGTTTGCATTGATCTAGAACCAAATAGCTTTGAGTAAGTGCACAAATGATGCATGAGGTATTACACATGTGTGTGTAGCTGCAGGTTTCTGGTACAGATATAATAAGCAACAGGTATATGTAGGCCGTACAGTAATACATCTTGGAAACCTCAGAGTTAGGCTGACATAAGTGCCTTCTGATGGTTTGCTAGGTAAGAGCTAGCACGAGGCTCTCTAGGGATAAATTTCTTAAAAAAAAAAAGAAGTAGGATCAACCCCATTTATTTGATATTACATTCATAGGTGTAAAATAGCAGTTTATAGTTTCACTTGTCCATTTCCCTTGCTCTGGATCTGCCCCCTGATCAAGAAATTCAATAGCTATTAAAAGCTGCAGCTGTACTAACAGTCTTATGCTTTATAGGAGGAATTTTGCAGCTATTACTTTAAAACAGGCGTTCTGTGCCAGTACAGATGTTGCATCCACCTTTTTCATAAGCACTTTATCGGCACCATGGGCATTGCATTTCTAATGTTTGCTTGAAATTGCTAAACACACTCCATAGCTGTAATTTATTTGGGCTGGTGTAGTTTAAAGACCTGAAAGCTAGATCTGCACCTGTTCTATTCATCTGACCAGGAAAGCACTAATTCCACTGCATGAGAGTTTGGAGAGTTTGGATTTCTTCTTTATAAATCTCCTAAACCAAATGCAGCCCTTTGCTTCACGTGTATGTTCCCCTTCCCTGAAGTAGGAATAGCTTGCATGTATATCACCGAATTTCAATTTTCTAATATTGCAGGGAGAACACGCCACTTGATCTAATGGTGGACTGGCATACAACTGCTACATTTCCTCCCTCAGTGAATCCATCTCTGAGTAATCAAATGTACATAGTGACAGGTGAAACATGTAGAAATGTGTGTGTAACTGCAGCAAACCCTGCTAGTATGGTGACAGTGGTTTCCTTGTGGAACGATAGGACAAACACTTCTGTGTGTAATGTATTTGAAGTGATGTGAGTGAGGATATGAGGAAAAGCAGCTACTTAACGTCACCTGATTCAACGCCAATGTCAGTGAACTTGTACTAATGTAAGATAAGCAACAGTTGAAGAAGGCTGCGATACTGGCAATAGCCTGAGTAATAAATGGCCAGTATAAGTCATTCATTCAACTGTTTCAGCCTGAAATTTTGGAATTCAGACAAAATCCAGGAGTAGTCCTAGCTGTGAAAGAAAAAAAAAAAAAATCAAAAAAACCCCGAAACCACCCCAAACCAAGCAAACAAGCAAGCCACAGTTAAGTGAGGTTTTTCAAAACCAAAGCTATGTCCCACTTTGCCCAATTCTGCCAGAGTTGTATGTCATCTGTAGTCGTGTCATCAAATATGACTCAAACCAACCCTTCCCCCCAAATAAATAAATGTAACCGCATAGACCGAAATGATTCTTTGGCATTTTAAAGATTCTACCCTACTTACTTTTGGTGCATTTTTAATTTAGAGTTAAACCAGGGGCTGATCCCTTACTTAGTGTTTTTGTTAAAATAAAATGGAAAAAAAGCACTTGTGCCATAATCAATCTTGTAAAAAACTTGTAAATATGCGGTAAATTTAGTGCAGTAGAATGGAGAAACAGCACCTCTATAAGAAAACAAAGAAAAAAGACTTAAAGAACAAAGCTATACGTGGAAGTAAAGAGAAGGCAATAAAAGGAGAGAAGGTTGTTCAGAATATGTATTTTGGGAATAGTGATTAAATACTGAAGCAAAGATATTATTAGTAACTATATTACTAAAATGAAATGCTCCAGAACTGTGCATTTAGGCTTTACATTCCTTTTGAAAGTTCCGATGACTTTGACAAACCACACAAGCCTCGTTCCAGAGGCCATGGATACCTCCTTTGATTCATCTAAAGGCCAAACAGAATTCGACCCCTCAGGTTTAGGATGCCATCAGAAGCTCTAGACAGAAGTACAGTCTTGCTGTACACAGCTGAGTATATGTAATTCTTTCAGTAAAATTGTCTTATGCATTGTAAAAGAGATGGAAGGTAGTTAATTCCAAGGCTTATAAATATGTCAGTGGCTTTTCATGATGTCTTAATAAATTACAAGAACAAACTCAGTGACTCCTGATGTCACCAGAACTACATGCTGCACTGTATTTATTGTAATTATGTACTATACCTCACAGCATTCTTCTGCCTTCTACATGAATATAGAGGTCCCACTAAAAAAATCAAAACAATTCTCAGGGATTTCTTCATTCTTTTTTATTTGCTATCTTTCAGCTGTTTTCTTGTTCTGAGCCTTTCTTCAAATGAAGGACATTTTTAAGAAAATGTGTTTAAAAGAACATTGCTGCAACTCCTATATTTATTCATTGAAAAGCTGAAGTAAAATAAGAGTTTTCAAATATCCTCAAATTTGGGTGAAGTTCAAATTTTCCTTGGATCCTAGTTCTCTGGCTGGCCACCAGCCCATATCACTAATGGTATAACTAGCTGAAAAATGGAAAAAAAAAATCATGAAAATGTCAAGATTATTTTGGCTTAGCTCTGAAATGCAGAGATAGCATCGATATCATAGTGTCAGTAACTCTTCGTTCTTTAGTTAAAAAATAAACACAGGACAGGCTAAACACTTTAGGTAACTTAAACGTGTAAGACAAATTCAGCAGCATTTCAAAACCACTAAGGTAAACCTAGCGTGTGAAGAAGCCCTTGGCTCTTTAGTGCTCCCTGTCCAAACTGGTTTCTACTCTCACAGATGTAAGCTGCAAGCGTAGTTTGCATTTCAGTGTTGTGATTAAATGTTCTTTTGTATCAAAAAAATAGCGAGTTGATGTATGGAGTTGGCCCTGCTCCCACATACACGCTTAGGTGTTGATTTCAATGGAACAGAACCTGTTACTTAAGACGTGGAGAAATGGAAAGAATTCCACCCTGCATCCATTTTTTATGGCCCTTATTTAAATCACTGGAAATGGTACATCTGAATTTAACAAACGTTGATTTGATGACCTGCTTCTCTGAGAGATTAAATAAACAAAACAAAGAAATGACCCCTAACGTTTCTCCTGTCGTTACCAAACTAATTCTCCAAGATACCTATACTTGAAAAGCCTGGACGTGAAATCCTCTTATTCAAGCTGTATGTGCATTCACGTATTGCTTGCAACAAAACAGGTATCTTTTCAGTATGGAGGTCTTAATTTTCACTCTCATTTATCCAGAAGCAAACAGGAAACCCCATTCCAAACTTCCCATTCCAAAAATAATAGCAGTGTTCAGTCACATTTTATGAAAGCATCTTAGAATTTATATAAATAAAACTAGTGTACATTTCAAAGAATATAGCAAATGCCGGCATTTTGCTTTTACTGTAAAGATCAAAGAGCCATTTAAAATTAAAATGTCATGAGTTTTAAATTATGCATTTAGCAATAACACAAATATTAAAAACAAAAAAAATTAAAGCAGCAGGTGTACCTTATATAGTAAGATAAAGTTTAATATATTTTATTAGCTTAAGGGACACAGAATAACTATCTATCCAGAACTTCAGGCATGCATTTACATAAATATATTAAATTAAGAAAAGCAATTATACACTTAAACATCCTTTTGTCTAAAAAAAATCATTAAATCCACAGATTAACAATAAATCCAACTCTATGCATTTATCACTTCCAGATACAACTGTTCCATTTCTCAGATATTACACAAATACATTTGTTAGAATTTATATGCATTATACATATATTATATATTACATAATAGTGTGTATACATACATGGTGTTCAATAATATAATAATAATTTGTACTTTTTATAGCACTTTTCATTTGAAGAGCTTAAAGCGCTTTACAAGGATTGATTTCACTAACGTTCAGGTGGAAAGTGGAGGCACAAAGATGCAATTACTTTGAGTTACATTGGATTTGTGACAGGCAGTTACTGAATTTTTCTTGTTGTGAACTTCAGCCATGCTGTCTCCCTAAAAAGAAATACACATGTAGCATATGTCGTCTACGCAGGTAGACTTGCAAGGGCTTGTAAGGTCTCAAACCAAGAATGCACTTGATTAATAACATTAAGCACATGGCTTCAGTGAGACCCATATGCTTAAAATTACTTGTGTGCTCCAGTGCTCTGCTAAATTGGTGCCTGTATATGCTTAGTAGTATAGTACAGTTTATAGAAGATACTTAAACATAGTTTGAATGATATTTTCTAAGCTATTTTCCCACATTTCAAATGTACATACAGTACCTGACAGCTACTATAAAATAAAACTAATTGAACAGAGGGCTATCACAACAATAATGTTCTCAAGTGACAGAATTTTGATGTTTCCTGTTGCTTTTCTGCTTGGCTCTCGTTATAATCTAATTGTTCTCAAAAGGGAATTGCAGTTTTAATTCTGCAGTATATGTTGTGGGGTACAGCTAATAGCATTTCTGGATAATTCACAGGGTAGGGTTACTGCTTCTGGTATTAATGGAGATCACTGCAAGATACGTCTGGTGACCTAATAGCAGATGGTTTCTGGCCTCAGTATCTCTTGATAGGAATTAAGTTCATTCTGTACACCACTATTGACTATGCCTAGAACATTTTCCTTTTAGTGGCTCCTCCTAGGAACATTCAGAAAATGGGATTTATTTGTTACTGCCCTGTGATGCAAACCACCCTTTTGTCCTACAGCAGAATGCATCCTACAATAAAAAAACTCCTCCGTAACAGCCACCTCTCTCTGCCTTCTTCCCACCCAAGAATGCAGCCACTGTGTATAGTCACATTCTTTAGCTGGCACCTTCTTTTTGAAATTTCCTGGGAAGCAATTTTTCATTTAAATATTTTTTCACTTCTTTTTTTTATTGCAAAATGAAAATAAATAGGAAAATCTCATAGACTGTAAAAGTAACAACTATATGATACGTGGGACCCTACTGATCACTTATAACTGATGGAAATTGGATTTTTATCAGTAGAAATAAAACTCCAATAATGCAGCTTGCTGTTTGTGCACATTCTTAGCAATAATCTCTGACATTTTTGATTGTGTATAGTATGTGTACAGTAGACAATAAAGACACATTAAATGTACATAACACAGGATATTATTTTTTTTATGAATTCCTATAGGATGAAATGGTCTCTGGAATGATACATTTTCCGTACTTGTAACAGGTGTGTCACAGCTTTCAAATCAAACTGTACAGTGTGAGGTGAAGAAAAACTTCCTATGGAAGACTGTGGGAGTTTTCTTTGGGTTATGGGATCTCATGACAATCCTTTGCTAATATATAGATGAAATGAGTAATTATTAGTAACTCCTGAGTGAACCGAAGGAAAAAGGCTGATGCGTCAGTTGAACCACTTGTACAGTGCTATAAAATAGTAGTAATGTTTCTCTTTTCCTAGATAAGGCATTAGTAACACTGTCTGATTATTCTGTCTGCCCAGTGTAAATCTACGCGGAATTAATTGCTGTGCTAAGACTGTCTGGATGTTGTGCATTTTATAGCACGATAAATTCTGTGAGCAGGGTCATAATTGAAATCAATGAGTACAAAGGCAAGCGGCTGTCCCCTTGCCTAGCACGCATCTACAGAATATTCATGTCCCACCCCATAATTGCTTATGCCTGTCCTTTCAGTACTGAGGAGTCTCATTGCTTTCAGTCTTATTAGCAAGGGTGACAGCGATGTTTTTGAATTAGGATATAGTCTTGATTGAAGTATTACACCATTCCTATTAAATTCAGGAAGAGAGGTCTGAAAACTTACCCATCACTGCTGAATTCAGCCTTTGTAATACTGAACTCGGAACAGTTGAGGGAACTCTTCCATGGATTTTGTGAGCATCTGTGTGGGCAACTTTGAGCCCTGTCTTACTGTGGCTGTTTCATAAAATGGGGCCACTGACCTGGTATTTTCGTTACTTTCCTGCTTAGTGGCACATGCTTACGTATTTGAGATGTGCACAGATGTGTGAAAGAGAAGAAATGTGGGCTATTGGCTCAACATTTTAAAAGAAGCATCAAGAAGTCTGGCAGATTTAATAAACCCCTTGTGTAATTGTTGGCCATACCTATAAAGAACCCAAGAGGACTGGACATTCTCTGTACGACTTTAAACAGGATCTGCTCCGTACGCCTTTCTGCAGGGCTGACTCCGCAGTCTTATTCCAGAAAACCTCGGTGCGCCCCATGACTGCAGATGCAGACACAGAGAGGTCATGTGTGCGCCGATGTCTGAAGTTAAGATCTTCTGCCAGCTAAGTGGGTATCTTTTAGGGACTTAATCCTATAACTAATGAAGTCAATAGGAGATTTTCAGTTGACATCAGTGACTTTGAGTCAGGCCCTCAAAGATTAAAGTAATCCTGTACTAAGCTTTCAGGTGGCTTCTGCTGTTTCACACCTATATCCTAAAAAGTACATGTGTCTTATTTCACTGAATGACTCTGCTGTTGAAAACAATGAATGTTTTAGCACAACAGTCTTAACTTTTTTCAATGTTTCTACAACATTTTGCCCTGAAACTACTTTTGAAAATATTTTATAATTTTTTTTGTAGCCAGAACCCACATTATTTGGTACATATTTTCTGCAAATTTGGATTAGAATAAATTTAAAGGGTTGGTTGCCTTTTTGATGAGATTCTTAGTTAATTTTTTTTTTAAGACAACATATTGGTCGATTTTTAATGTTGCAAAATGGGAAAGATGAGTTTTTATTTACTTCCTGACTTCTTTTCTGTTTTTACTGAGACAAAGATCACCTTTTAAATTAGACAGAAGATCAAAATGGTATCATTCCTAATTAAACTTATAGATAGTTAAGCTAAAGGATAGTAAATTAAAATGCATTAATGTCTTTTAAAGGATTTAATATAATTAAGGAAAAATAAGCAGAGCATGATGTCCTTGGAGTTGTTTTTTTCCATGTAGACTTAGTCTTATAAATGCCTATTCCATGGATACAAGCAGAATTACATGTACGAGTATTTATTTTCACCTTAATGGAACTTTACACCTGTGAAAAATTACTTGTTCATGTTTTCAGAGTCTCCACTTTGCATATTTGTACATGAAAAGGTCCTCATTTCTAACCCCAAATTAGAGAAAGTCTATACTGAAAAGCAACATTTCATCATCCCAGGAATATTGTTCTGCTTTTTACTTGAGGCATCTGATGATTGGCCTGAAATTGGTAACTTTCTGATAAGCATAGTGACTGTATAGGGACCAAGTGCTTCCTCACTTCAGCTTCAGTTTTCTGTGGCTGAGTTTCACAGCCTGAGGCTGAGCTGCTTGAGCCTGGTAATCCTGAACTGTAAATATCCAGCTACAATACAGTATTAGAAGTCACTATAAAATAACAATCAATACATCAGTCTGCTGGGAAGCCTCTTTGATGCACACATCTATTAGGCAGTTTCAAAAATAATAAGCATCACCTGCAGCAACCAGGGGTAGTTGACATTTGCTGTGGTTCTAGAAAGGCAGGAGCTGCAAAGCCAAAATGTGGTGAAGTGAATGAAAGGAGGAGGTAACCAGAGGTGTCATGTTGGCGATAGAGAGTTTATACTCATTTATACCTAATTTACACTTTGTTCGCATGAAATAGAATAACCTGTGAGGATTTAAAGTTACAAAGAGTTTGCATCTGTGTCACTCACTGTTAACAGAAGGAATTTATTTCCTTGAGGAGGAGAGTTGGAGTTAGTAATTCCTGTTGGATGCGTTAGAAAAATGAGTTTACTGTTTTTCTGAAATGGAGTGAAACAACTGGGAGCTGATTTTACAAAACATTGTTTTGTCTCCCTACTTATCTATGTAAGTAAAGACGTTTCTCCTTGTATTTCGATAATATGTCTTCTTTCTGACCAGCGGCATTCAAAAAGGAAAGATGAAGATTTTCTGTCCCAAAATAATAAAAGTAAGGGTTGAAAACTAGCAGACATCAGGAATAGAGTTATGTTTCTTGCAGTAGGTATTGCTCTCTTTTAACAGTAGAAAGCCTCAAAGAATGCTTGAAATGTGCAATGTGTTGGGAACAGGGAGGCAGTATCTCCATATAAAAGAATAAATGAATGAAATAAAAGATTAGGAGAGAGAGAGAGACAGAGGTAGAGACAACTTGAACGCACACACACGCACACACACACAGAAAATCCCTTCTGGAGGCCCTTATCTAATTGCCTCATTTATCTAGTTTCATTTATAAGCTCAGTTTTATTCTGGGACACTCTTGGAGGTTGTGTGAGAATGGCTGCAGAATGACCTAACTGGCAACAGGCTTTCTACAGACTTTTTTTTTTTTCCCCTGTATGCCAATTCTCAGGGCAATTACTGCAGTTGCCCTTTTTATATTAGCATCTTGGGTGGCTAGGCCTGGGGTTTACTCACTCTTTTTAATAGTATAATTTCTTTTGATAAATAAGCAGCTAGGGGGTTTTTGTGTCTTTTTTTTTGAAAATACTTCTTTTCCACTGGGACTTCCTATGTACCCTTGCGGGCTTAGTGCAGATGCTTGCTTTCACATGATATAAAAGATGATTTAAAAATGAAGCAAAACACTTTCCATAAACTCTCTCTCCTCTCCCTCTAATCTTCACTTAGATTACGTCTTAGTTTTAAAGTTTTGATGTAATGACTCAAACAGAATTTTTTTTTTTTTTAATAAAATAAACTGAAGTATTTTATTTAAATTTTGAAAATGATTTTCTGGGTGCAGCGCAGCTGATGTGAGTTTTTTGCCATTGATCTGAACAAGGCTTGGATTTAATTCTTACCTTTTACTGGAGTTTTATTTTCTGATTTCACTAGTAAACTAAATTGTCTTTATTATTAAGATCAAAACTCTAAGATCATTGTTAACCGTTCTCTACATGACTGTGACTTAAATATTACTGGGGATCTTCAATTTAGATGCCATCTGTGGTATTTTTTAAGTCTCCAGGAACTAAGCAGTGAGAAAAGAACTATCACATCTCCCCAGCTGGTTGTTGAAAATCATGTGTCACAGCGGAGTTAAAGTTGGGTTTATTTTTAAATATATTTCATTAAAGAAAGTGTTAAAGTTGTTATCTCTGTCAGATATTTAAGTGTTGCTAAAATACTTGAGCGACTTTCTTGTTTTGCTGATTATGAAGAGTGTAATAAAACTGTGCTATCTGACAGATTTAGACAGCTGGCTCATTCATGAGAAGTTCACATTTTTGTCACCCACGTTGAATAAGGAAAGATTAGATGCTAAGGTCAATTTACAAAAATGGTTGTCAGGACATTTTTTAATTGTAAAACTTTTTGTGATGGAATTCAGGGAAAAGACTAAAGGCAGAAAGCAGTGGAGACAAAGAGCTGCTATTAACCTACAGATGCTACCGCAGGGTTCATTTTAAGATTGGTCACACTGCTTAGCCAATGAAGTGTTCATGTGACTATAAGGGACCACCCTTTTCTGGGGCGAGAGGGCAATTTGGTCTTCATGCTCATTTAATCCCAAGACGTCTTTCAATGGACTGTCAGTTGAATCTACATTGTGCAAAATTATGCATGCACTTTTTAATGCAGACCATTGTTCGCTGAGCACTTAACTACGATTTCTCAACCAATTTCCATTTGGCATGAGGTCACTCGAAACCCAGGCAAACATATATGGAAGGCAAATGTCATTTGCTGTTCCTCTGAGCTGGAATGTGTAAGACAGAGAAATGCAAGTATCAGTCATGCTGTACTTTCAGATTTAATACTAAATAAAGAGTGACAACTTTCTACATAGGAAAACTTGTTGCATGTCACTGCCCCAGAGAGGTAATTTTGCTACTGGAGAGTAGTAATATGGCTAAAGGCTTTCAGATCTTGTTGCCTAAATTGTTGTAAATTGTTGATGCATGAACAGCTGCCTATAAGAACCCTAGGATGTGCACACTACGGCTACTCTCCTCTCTTTTCATAGGCAAGATTTTATAAAAGCCAGGTAGTGCAAAGGAAATCTCATAGTTGGCAAGTAGCGAGCAAAGAAACTGCCAATAACGCCCCAGAGCTGGAGATAAGAGGTCACCAGTTCTGAAGATGCATCTAATTAGATTATTAATACTTTAGAAAACCTGACTGTAGCATGTACACCATATTTATTGATACCTTTACAAAGACTCAATTTCATGTTAGCTCTTCAAGGAACATTTACATTTAGAACCGCAATTGGCGAGGATCGTTACACATTTTTGTACAAGTGACATCTTATACAGCCACGTGAGCTCTCGTCCAGGGACGTTCCGTTCAGTGTGAAATCGTCAGCAGTCTACTTGTGTATAATCTGGCCTGTTCTGTTACAGTGAAAATCACTTTATGAACACTTCTAATATATGCTGGAATTTTACTATGATTGATTGGCGGCTGGTTTTTTCATCTGTTGTAAATGAAAACAAGTTGACATACGGATACATTTCTAAATTAGATCCACAACACGTTAAAGAGTGTGTTTGCTCTCTCTTTCCCCGTCTTTCCAATTAAGTTGGTGAAAAAATGTAACTTTAGTATTTTACAGGACATGGTAAAGCTGTCTCATCTAGGTGATGTCTATATTATAAAAATAAAATAAAATAATATAAATATGTAACATGAACCCAGTGCCCATTGTTAAATAAAATATATGATAAAAAGCAGACCTTCTAGGATGACTGGTTTTGAAATATGCGAATATAATTTAATTATTAAACACTTGAAACAATCTTGATATTAAGCTGCGATAACCAGATTTTTGCATCTATGCTAGATAAAGAAATGCGTAACATTCTGTAATAGAGTTACATTGATGAAGGTGAAGGTTACGTCTTCAATGAATTGCCTAGACAGGAATGCATTAAGGAGTTCGGGAATATTGTCCCATGGTGTAGTTCAGTTCAGCTTACAAACTGTTACAACTGGATTTTATTAAATCCAGCAGTTTATACAGCGATGTTCGGAAACTGCTCTCATTGCTATAATCAGATAGGTACAGAGATTTCTGGGATGTCAAAGAATCCATTAAGACATCACGGAAGTCCTTTGACGAAAATGTGGTTTACAGTGGAATTACTTTGTAAACTATTTCTCATGAAGAAATAAATAGATAAAAAAATTCCACTAGCTGTCAATAGCTGTATTGGTGATAGTGTGTGCATGTGTATGTGCGCACGTATTGGATATCGGTACGTCTGTGGAAACGTATGGTGATATTTACACACATACAGAGAATTTATCTGCACATTTGTGGATATTAGACTTAATAAAGTAAATCAAATCACCGGAATTTGTTGCAGGATCACAGTCTCTTAAAAACGACAGGATTCAAAACAAATGCCCGTTGAAAGTGTAGCTTCCACATAGTCCCAGAAACTATACAATATAGCTGGTTAGATCCAGCAAATAGGATGTCATGTCTAGGATCTGATCAAGAATACCTGCCCTTGTCACTCTTCGGATGTTTCTATCCACTTGTTCACACTGGGGGCCGAGATAGCCTTTTTTACATAAGCATTTATTAGGCCTTACACAGACACCTCCATGTCGACAGGCTGGGTCACATTTTGCTGTGGGTAAAAAAGACAGTGATTTTCTAATTTGTTTAGAACATCACAGACTGAAAGGACACAGTACACATTCATTAAGATCTTTGCTTAACTTGTAATGATAAAGCACATCAATTAAAAACAGAATAGAAAGAATGACATCTTAGAAGTTTTGAAACCACATTTTTAAAGTTTTAGAATATTAGAGGGAGGAAGTAGTTTTGTCTGTCTGAGGGGACGTCACCCAGGACAGACGGTGAAACTCAAATAGCGGATTCTTGAAAATGTCCAATTCCCATAGTCATGCTTGATTTTGGAGTGCATAGACGATCCAGCTCAAAAGAATCCAGGCTCCAAATGTCTTACCATTTGAAAATGAGCCATACAGCACATCTAGATCTTTAAACAGTGGTTGTCTACCTCATCTCATTTCTTATTCTGGCAACCCAGAACAGTCCTGCAGTTGTGAGACATTTTAGCACCTGGCCGCCTCCAAGCTAGCAAGTACTGAAGCTCAGGCAAACTCCTTTGTACACGCGGAGTTCTGCACTAGACACTTCCCTGAGCAGAGCAGGCTACAACTGGCCACCGAGATGCACTTCTTGAGCTCTTCAATCACTGACGCTTGGAACAAAATTGAATTCTCTTTAGAAAAAACAAGAACTGGAGCATTTTTTTTTGGCAGCTTTAATCAGTTAAGTTTCAATGTTTTTCCCTCTCTGTTTCACAAATGCCAGACCATTTACCTATGGAATGCTAGGTTAATCAGCTTGTTTAAGTTTTTCAGATATAAATGCTATTTTAAATTGTAGCCATTGTTAGCAAAACTAACAACCAATAACTTTAGCTGTGGAAGTATTTTCTTCTGAGGTGGAGTCACAGCACTGCGATAAATGCAATGATCTTTCTTTTTGCAGACGTTTTGCTGTTTGATCTTATCTATTACAATAAAGCTATAATATTGATTTACAGAGATTTATAATACTGACAAGTGAAGACAATTGAAGTTGGGCTATTTGGCTAGATATCCTCATCCATTTCTCCAACCTGCTTTTGTTGCAAGGTTGTATGATGGTCAGCTTATGAATCTTGCCAGTAAGATATATCATTAGTGATTTCATTAATTTAATTTCATTCCAAATGAAGTCACTCCTGCTCATGACTAAAAATCTGGAGGTTGCTGAAATTTACAGTCTGGGCTCTAAGGACCTTGTAGCTGACCCTGCTTCAGCAGAACCCTCCTGAGTGCCCTTCCAACCTGAATTATCCCTGGTCCATCATGTGATCCTCGCTTTGTCTTACTCTGCGATCCTTTTCCTCTTTTGAGGTCTACTGCCATTACGTTAACCTCATCTCTTTGTACAGGCATCTGGTCAAACTTGCTGAGCAAATACAGTCAGTCAGAAGTCTGTGCTGATGCACTAAGAACACCTCCTGGCACCCAGACTTGCTCTGGAAGATCTACATAGGCCAGAGTTATACAGCTCAGACGTAACAACAGCCTCTGTGAGACAGTAATAGCACAGCTGTGGCACTCCAGGTTCATTCATCTCACCCCTTTGATGCCATTTCCAACATCTAGTTTGATCACAGTCACTTTTTCAAGTGACTTTTAAAAGATATGATACAGCAATAAGATAGGACTGTGATTAATAATGGGTTGCAATAATGTTCTGATTATTAGCTGCTTTGTGATGAGTTGTACATAGGATTCTCTTTAACAAACTGGAGTAATTTTATTTTGTAGGATCAAAGTAAGAATGTACCAAACCTAAAGTATTTGCATTAAATTAGCGAAGTGCAAAACATGCAATAGTGAGCTGCAGGTCTGATTTATCATCTTTCCTGATGAGGTTCTCCTATTTGACACTGACAATGATAATACTGCAGGTGGAAGCTGCATGTCCAAACTCAGAACATGTATTGATATAATTTCCTTTCATTTTAAAATATTGGTGAAAAAATAAGAATACTGTTATCTGTCATATTTATGCTATTAATTGCATTCTGTAATGGTTCACATTGCATTAGATGTTTTAACTGTTGTACTCTTCTAAAGACTTACTGTTCTTCTACGACTCACGAGATCAGTATTAATGTTGTCTTAGAACTCACGGTCAATGAATTATATTGAAAATTACTCTCAGCAAACAATTAAAAGCCAGTTATGGCATGCCACTACTTTTTTCACTTTTTGCTGTGAATCTGTATACAAACCGGTTCTGCAGAACTCTCCTTCCCAGCCTTGATTACAGCAGCATTTTCCTGTGGGAGTGCAGTGCCCATTCCGACAATGCCTTGAGCATTCAGATGTCAGAATCTGTGCAGGCTGAGCTGTTCTTTTGCATTCTTCAGGGACTAAAGGCCTGAATAAAAATATATAAACCAAGCAGATTGTTAGAAGTCAGGGTAAAGGAGAAAAACTTTGGGGTTTTATTACAGGCCTGATTCTCTTTTATGGTATTATCAGTGGGAGAAATCTCCGTTCTAAGGGGATTGCTTTTTTTCTCAAGATCACCAATAAATGTAGAGATGATCTGTTACATTGCAGAAAATTACAGTGTGATTCGCTATCCTTTCATATAACTGCCTTCAGAGATCTTCTGCAAGATTAAATAATAGTCCTTAAGAATTCTTGAAGCTTGAATCTGGCAAAACGAGCTTGCTGAAGAGCTTATCACAGGCAGCATGTATCTCCAGATAATATCATTATTAGACATGCTAAATTCTACTGCCTGTGAGTCTTCTCTTCAGAGAGTGCAAATAGTCATATAATTTAGTCCAGAATCCAATGGTATCTTTTTGCTTTTCTAGCTGATTCATCTTTCCAGTTGTATGCTGGGAAGCATAATCTGAACAGTAAGTTTTATGTCACACGCTATGACGTGCATAATAGTTTTATGGAAGTATTACCTCTGTCTACGCATTCAGTTTGACATTGCAGATTTTTTATTTCCACGTTTTTGTGAAATCATGTTTGGCTTATGCATTCCGGATGCTTATTTAAGCATCTGAACATTAGGAAAGACTTTTTCACTATGAGGGTGACCAAGCACTGGCACCTGTTGCCCAGAGAGGTTGTGGAGTCTCCATCCTTGGAGATATTCAGAAGTTGTCTGAACATGCTCCTGGGCAACTGGCTGTAGGTGGCCCTGCTTGAGCAGGGTGGTTGAACCAGCTGCCCTCCAGAGGTCCCTTCCAGCCTCAGCCATTCTGTTGGTGATTCTGTGAAATGTATGCATGATGGAAATTCTAGTTCAGCTGACTTCAAATACTTCTGATACTGTTTTTTTGTAGGGCTTCTTGGTGTCAGGTGTTATGTAATGCAATCTTTTCTGTCAGTCTTTGAAAAATATTTTCACATCCAGTGCATTTTTTATTTACAAAAGCATGGAATTATCTTCCTTCACAAAGAAGGAACTGTAGTGTTCATTCTACAGTGTTAAGTGTGTAAAACACTTAAGTGTTTTAACTTAAGCATGCCCCAACTGTTGATATGACTTCCAATGCTTTTTTTGATGTTTATTGTTGGTTTTTTGTTTTTTTTCTTTTAAATTTAGTTGTATGTTATCATACTGACCACTTATTTATTTGCTGTCTGAGTTCAGCAGCTAGAGACTTCCTGGGTCATCACAAGGCTACAGGTTCCCAGTACAGGTACCATGTTTTGTCTCTGCTGTGGGTTTGACTGCACAGGACTAAGTTCAGAAAAGAATGTCTGGATCTCCTGAGATATCTAAACAAGTAATTGAATGGGAGCATCATGGCAAATTAAGTTAATTAGTGACAAACACAAAATTACTCATTCTCAAGGAAATAATTTCAACCATTGCCATACATTCCTAAGCTTCCAATTTGCAGGACAAAGACTCTAATAGTTTTGTGGAGAGCTCAGAGAAACCTTGGCTAAATGTCCAGTTAGAATCCAAGCAAACCAAACCAAAATTGTATGAGATAGAATAGAATAGAAAACAACAGTACTCATTATACTGACATGTATAAACCCCCAATTATATGCAAATAGCTGGAACAGCAACTTGTGCACTGATTACCCTGTCAAATATTAGAATCCTAGACTGATACTCCTATGTGAAGAAAAGGATATTCTATGGAGTCTGAGAAAGAAGTAATCTGATGGAGGTGTGGAAAACAGTGACAGAAATAAGGAGGAGGAAAATTAGGCATTCTTGATTATCCCCCATTTCAATATCAGAAGAAATATCAAGGGAAAAATCAAGCTAAGGAAAAGAAAATTAACTACTTGAGCTCATGGCTCCTAAGATATCAGTGAAGCCCGTGTTCTAGTAGGATTTTAAAAAGATATTTCCATGTACAATGGGGCCATTGAAAGGAATATTAGATAGGGTAAAAATAATTTTTAAGAAAAATAAGCACTCATACCTAATATTATAGAAGTGCCTCACTAGCTGACTGGGCTTACATTCTTCCCCACCCCCCCATTTTGGCATGCAGCTTGTTAATGGTACATTACAGGGTTTCTTGCATTTTTCTTTGAAACACAGTAATAGAGTACAGGCTCACTGGTTTGTTTCACCATAGCACTTTCTCTGCTCAGCCTTAATTGCTACCATGATTATTTAAACATCCACACGGAAAGACTGGTTCCCCAAAGATGTTAAGAACAGAAAGAATGCGTAGATGCATCTTTAATGTAGCACCAAGCTCTGATTTCAAAATCTGAGAATTACACTTAAGGTCCTGTATCATTTAAGGGCTTTGAAACATGTTTTGACATCTTTCATGTAGCATATTTGAAACGCTTTCAGTTTTTGTGTTTACATATTTCCACAGCTGTCTTTTAAATAGAATGCATTGATTTTTTTGACCTGTAAGGAATTCCAGTTCTATAGCAATGAGTGCATTACATGTGATCTGGTTAAGAAAGTTCCTACACTTAAAAATCACATGCGAGATTCACAGACAATGCTGTTTTGGAAACAGTTCTATGAAATAATATGGTTTTCAGTGGAGACTTGTTCAGATTTAAGGTAAAAAGATCTGTTTTCTAATTCCTACCTCTGAAAAGAAAATATTAAATTTGTGGTCATTTCTTTATAGCCAACTGCATAGGAGGCGACACTCTTTCTTCATCTGTCTCTTTTAAAGCTCATTTCTTTCAAGTTACTTTAAATGGGAGTCCTCTCTTTTTCTTGCTCAAACACAAGTACACTGCTGTGTTTAGCAGGAAGCATAACCTCAGGGTCCTGGCGCATCTCTTGGAAAAGAGCTACCGTGGCATATCTTTAGCAAAGAATGACCTCATAAGTCACAGAGATATTTTATTTGTGAAGATAATGATTTTATTAATAGGTGTAAAGTATTTATCTATGATAGTGCTGGAATATATGGTTCTTTTTTTTTATTTGTATTTAATTAGGGAGGCAGAAATCATACTTTTTTTGTATCGAGCCAGGCACAGCTGGTCACTTCTATGATTTAAAGTTTTCTAGTGCTCTTGGTACTTGTGAATATAACCTTGCCTTTTATTCTACCATCAATCAATAGCTTGCACTCATCAGCCTTGGATAATATTTATTAATGGTGGGGTGGAGCAGAAACAAAGATGGAAAAAATTCTGGTTGGCAGAGTGCCTTAGGAGAAGAGGAATACAAATGCAGCTGCAGCAGAATCCTTCTTGTGTGAGAGAGGAATTACTGGTTTTCCGTAGTTGTACTATGGGAAAAGCCACACTTCTTTCTCAGGGTTTGAATGCCATTACAGTACCAACACGTATCAAGAGAAAGTCTCTGCCCCACAGTACACTTGGCATACCTAAGGCTTTAAAGGGGTGGAAATTTTCCGGCTCAGCATAAGTTGAGCTGAATCTCACAAAGATAACATAAGTCTTGAAACTGACTGTTGGGACTTGATCTTTCCAGCACTTGGACAAGCCTATGATTTTGTTTATGTAACTAGTGCTTCACTGTGTCTCTTGACGTGGAAAATGGAGGGGAATAGATGAAGCCACACTGCAGGCTGGATAGAATTTTTTTCCTTGTCTCCCACAATCTATAAAACTCCAAAGGGTACAGCTTGATTACTCTTACAGTAAGCACTATTTGGTGTGCAGAAAGTCAGCCAAAAATGTAGCTGATAATGACTATTTATATGGTCTGTACAATTCTAGTTATCTTAAAGAGCTGTTCATATATACAGTACAGTACAGTATATCTTGCTTGTTAAAACATGCTTTCATGAAACTGTATAACAACTGTAAATGTATGGAACATGGAGAAAAGTTGTACTGGGGGCTGGGGCCCTCGTTGGGTCCCTTCTCTGACGTGTGCAGCGAGCTGGGAATTCTTGGCTGTACGCTGGTCAGATAATTTTTGCTGCATTACTGTAGCTAGCAGAAGAAAGTAGCCTCTGCTGTTAGTTTAGGGGCATATAAAAGTCTAAATGCTTTAATAGATTAAAACTTATCCTAGAACTGCTTAGGATTTCATGCGTTCTTTAGTGCGTCTCATCACAGTTCCACTAAAGGCAGAGAGTGATTTAGTTGCTGTATGTGCTAGCCTGTAACTCAGACGTACATAAATCAATGCAAATGCAGGGTCAAATTCAGCAGTAATACAATGGTACTGAACAGAAAACAATTACTCCATCGTGCCTTTGACACAGCATCAAAAATCCTTACTTTCTCACTAAAGTGAGAAAAAACCCAGACAAAATTCCCGGATGTTCAAATCTGAAGAAGAGACATGGCTGTAGAAATCCTGATTATGCTACAAAATACGTGGAAAGAATGTCGTGCTTCCATTAACTGCACACAACATATTAGGTATTAGAATGATGCTTTAATATATCACCAAAATTTGTGCATTAGTTGTTAGGTTTTTTCCTTTATAAGGGAAAATGTCAAGAAAAAATAATTTTGTTTCACTACTTGTCATAGACTGAATTTACTACTTGTCATAGAATGAATATAGCGTCTCTTCAGGTACAGCCTCTAAAATTAAAAAGTATACCTCTGGTCCTGGGAGAGATGCCAAAGGCTCCTTACTTGTCTCCAGATTTACTACATGGGAATAATGTGGAAAAAACTCATGGCTTTTAAGATTTAAACTCAGCAGCATATCAAATTTATTCTTATATGGTATACTTGTTCATGACCTCTAGTCTTAAGAAATTCTGTCATGTTTGAAAACTAGTCCCTAGTGAAGCCTGTATCAATGTTAATAGCTAAGAGGTCAATGCAACTGCTAAACAGTTTGTATTACTGTCAGGGTGGTCATGAAAACAACACCTGCTGCATGAGCACTTGGCAGCTGGGTCAACAGGCACTGTGGGAATTTATCAATTTAGGGGGCCACTTGCATAACACTTTGACTGATGAATTGGGAAAGACTGGCTTACTGGGCTAAAGCTGCTCTATTATGTATGATTTTCTTTAGGATGGCAGAGGCTTCCTGCAGGCTCCAGAAAATAAGCAAAAGATAAACTGAGCTGTTTTTTCCTTATAAAGTGATAAAAAGTGAGAACTCCTTAATAGCCAATGCTAGAAAGACTAGGAAAAAAGGGAAAAAAAATCCCAAACCAAAACAAAAACTTTTACGGTCAGTGAGCTGTGATGTGATTGAAAAAAATCCTTAGGTTTTTCCATCGTAGTTACAAAGGACTTTTTGTGAAGTACTTCTGTAAAGTGAAACTCTCTAGACTAGTATTCGCAAAAAGCTCTAATTTCTCTTTAGTGTCTCTTATGGGAATAGTAACTGCATGTGGGTAGGTAAATGAGATAAGAATTTTGCATGCTCTGGCTAAACTAAACATAATTAGACATTAATTCTGGCTTTCCATTCCCTCAAATGACTTAAGGGATAGTAACTTTCTGAACAGAAAGAAATCATATGGCCCACCTGGGTTGGTGACAGCGTTCACCAACAAAACTGGCTCGTTCTACAGAGAGTTTCCAGTAGTAGTGTCAGAGTATATCTATAACCCATCAGAACTGAATAGCTTGACGCAGATTAGTCCAATACCATATGTTTATGAGTTTCCACAGTACTTTAAGTCTTCAAGAGGGCTATGCTTTCATAAATGCTATTCTATCATACCATCAAAGACTCTTGACTTATACTAAAAAAGAAAATCACCAACATTTTCATAATGAGCCTGAACAATGTCAAAATGAGTTATGACCTAGATATTGTCCCTCAGTGTCTGAAATCAGTCCATTTGGAAATACTCTCCAATAGTGGATATCCCAGAAGGTGATGATGGAAAGGATGATAAGTGGAATTACATACTCTGGAGGGGTATGAAAGAGGAGTGAGATGGTTTGAATCGAGTTCAAGTTTCAATCCAATGGAAAGCAGCTATTCTAGCTGTTGATATGAAACATATTGAAATCCAGATCTCTAAGGTGCAACAAGGAGAGGAAGAGGAAATCTTCTTAAGCTCTGCCCTCTTTCATAAAAATCACCTGCTGGCTCCAGTGAGCCATCCTGGTCAAAAGAACTATTCACCATATTGACAGTGACAAACACTTCAAACTTCACCGGGGATACGGCACTGCGTGGCTGTCCCATAAACTTTTCTGGGTTTAGTCTTATCTTTTAAATGGGAATCTTTTGCATTGTCCATCAGTTTGAGTACTGTTCTCTCAATCTCTTTCGTTTTATCTATAATTTGCTTGGAGATAGAAGTGATCACAATATAAGTATTCAAAAAGAAGACTTACAAAGCCATGTTATGACTGTTCTGCCACCTTCCAAAGTTTATTTTCTTAATTCTTGGTCTGTCCCTGCATATGGTTTTTAAAGAACAGCTGGTAATAATGTTTAAATTGCAGCTGATATGAACCTATCAACAGATCTTTCTTATATAAATATGCATTTTTAATACTGTCCACAGCTGATTTTCTCCTCTCATCATGCTAGAAAATGATTATTTTTTCTTTTCTAATGGGTTTGTCTCCTATTTTCTCTGTTACTGACTAACCAGAATATTTGGACCTCTATACATTTTCTGTATCGCTGTTAACTTATTCATTTTTCCTATGCATTCATCGATGGTTTTGTACTGGACAATAGCCTGTACTTGTAGAAGCAGAAAGCAAGACAGAAGAATTATAAAGCACAACGCAGAAAAATAGAAAAGAAAATGTTTTTCTTTTTTGGTCACAAAGTTTATAAAATGCTAGTATTTGCACGGATCTACAGGACTTCTGACTAACCCTAACTTCTAGCTGAGAATTACATCAGTCTTTCTCCCTATATTTTCTCATTAGTTCCTAACCCTAGAAAGCAGTTTCCTTGTGATAACATGTTTTTTATAATCATCAAAGAATGGATGTATTTTTCAGAGACAGTCTTAACTGTAAGAAATTCTTCTTACGTCTGCTAGATTAACTAAGTTACCTAATGCTGCTTTTATGTGTTTGTAATTCTCCTTGTTTCCCACATCTCCTCCAATCTCAAAGCTAAATATGCTCTTACCTTTAGTCTTCACTCTACTCCATTTTGATAACAGGTACTGTACGTATATTTTGCAGCACCTCACATGCTTGGTTTGTACATGCTTTTTTAACCTTTCTGCTTCTTATTTATTACTTCATTAAAAGCTCCCAAGTACTGATGTATCATCATAACAACCTTGTTAGAATGCGAAGGATTATTACATTCTGTGCTTTTGATGGAAGGCTGTTTAGTTATGACATGAAGTATTTGGAGGAACTGAACAAAAGTTTCCCGTGGTACCCTGAATTCGATGTTTCCCACTGCCTTGTCAATGGAGGGATGCAGAACCTCTGTGCTGATCATATTCATCAATGTCATATATCACCTCAGTTTAACACCTTATTTTTATTACATGTGAAGGATTGTTCAAGGACAGGACTCTCCTATTGCTGAGTGTCGATGACTAAGGCAAAGAGTTCTCTGGACTACCCTCATCCTCTGATCTTCTAATGTTTTAACCTGCCCACTTCTGAATTTTTTTCTACTGCTAGCAATATCCAAGTAGTAGGCTTCTTTCTTAAGCTGTATTTGAGAGAAGGAAATCAGGGCCATGATTATGTTTGAGAACAACTTTGATTATGCAGTTGTTGTATACAAAGATCAAAACTCCTGCATGTTCATGTGACATTTATTATTTAGAATAAAAGAATAATTTCATAAGCTTGCTGCAGTTTACAAATGACCACTAGCAGATGGAGATTGTTTTTTGTATGAAGTTATTAATCTCCAGCAAGGGGCTGCCACAAGGAATGATAATTTTCTTCATATACACTGCCCCATGCGTGGCAGTCTTTCTCTGCAAATTGAGGAGTCTGCCAGGGGCCACCTCTCACAGGGTTTTGTAACTAAGTAATGAGTTTCTAAGCTGTGACAAATCAGTACTTTGATGACTTTATTTATACCTGATGCTCATAGCCCACCTGTAGCATCTTTATTTTGTGTTCTAGAAAGCTTACTGTGCTAGGGTTTACACCTACATTTCATGTACACACCATGAGGAAGACATTAAAAGGAGCAACAAAATATTAGCATGCAAAAAAATATTAGCATGTGAATAACAGAATTTTGTTAATAAAGCTCTACATGAACATTTGCTAAAGCCATGGGATTTTTAAACTGTTTACATGCATAATGTGAAATTAGCTCGAAATGGTAAATAGAGCTGCCACGCTCTTTTGTGGAAGTAACTCGTTACCTTTCACTTAAAAGCCTGCAATGGTGTGAGATTGCAAAACAGCAAAACTCAAAACTTTGCCTGCATAAAAATTACCCCATGTTTCTAAAAAGCGTTACCAAAAACTATATCCCTTTGCCACAGTCTGTTTAATTTCAACTGTGTGCCAATTTACAAAAGAATTTTATAGTTTTCTGGTTACTTTCACCAGTAACCAAACACAGTCTTGACCCTTTTCCATACGAGAAAACAGCCAACCGTGAGTGCAGCAATGGGAGGTCTGGCCTTTCAGGTATGTCAGCTGAAGACCACCCTACTGGAAGAGGTAACAAGAACAAAAAGCTGAGGTCAAACAAGGCAGCCCCATGTAATTAGATACTAATAGTGGATTTAGGGTGTAAAATTCACTTAAAACCATACACCAACAGACTAAACAATCCCAGTAAGAATGGCAAGTTTTGTTCTAAAAAAAATGTTTTTAATACCAGAAAGCATAAATAAAACATACATAAGAACCTTGACTGACAGACTGCACTAACCTGCAGTAACATCTGCTTCGAAATTACTTGCTATAGGTTTGGGACAGTATAACTATAAAACCCTGAAACACCACTGTAACTTACAGTACAGTGGGCATCCAATGCAATGAATTTATTACTGAATTCACTTGTTGTCCCAATAAAAAATTTAGAATTTAAATCCTCATAAGAAAATAAACGCCTCTCTTAAACAGACAACAGCGAAACCAAAGCTGCAAGTCTAACTCTATCTGATACTAATGGGGAAATATGCTGAAGGAGATGCTGAACTAATATGCAGTGTATGATGGGGTACAAGTAATACAAGAAACTTCATTTCTGATAGCTGTTTCATTCTGTGTTAATTTCCGATTCTTTTGCAGGATGGATGTGGACCTTTACATGCCACAGACTTGGTCTGATAGAGCAGCAAGATCCATTATGAAGAAAATCATATTTCTCCAGCTAAAGTGAGTATCTGCAAGTCATCTGTTCTTATTGCTGCTGGGGCCCCTGGGTCATGGGTTTTTCTAGTCTTTCCAGATTCCCTAGAATTTTCATACCTATAGCTGATCTGCAAAGATCACATCTCAAGAAATTCTGGTTTGATAATTTTCATTATGGTAAATGGTGGTAAATTTCTCTTAATTAATTATATTAATTCTGTCTCTTATAAATAATTTGAGTGGGATTTATAAGCCTTTTGGAAATAGTGCTTTAAGAACTGTTAAAGAATTCAGTGTATTTTTGGCACACAGCCCAAGGACAGGAGGTTTCCTCCCTTGGTGCTCCACAGAGAGACAGGTAAATGCAGGGGTATGGGAGAGTGCTGAAAACTAGTACGCAGTGGCAATTCACACCCACTGAGGATTCAGTCCTCTGTATTATTCTCTGTCGGTGGTAGCTCCTATACAACAGAAGAGATGTTTGGGAAGGACTGAATTTGTCTCTTAGAGCTTACTTATGGCAAAACTGAAATTGAGAAAGTGAGACTGGAACTGAGCGGGGATGGGTTGTCTGCTAGCTAGTACTGTCAAATTATTTTCTTTAGTAGCTTGTCAGTATACAGAGTAGGTATTGTCAGCCAGTACTAACCTTTTGAGCCAGCTCCCGTGGTGCTCTATTCCACTGCAGTGGCCAGTAAAGAAGCAGTAGCACTGGGGAGAATTCCAGCATCTGCCTTCCATTGATGCTGTGTAATCTTTGTGGTACCTACAAGTCATTCAGCCTCAGAACTACCAGGAGCATCTTTTACCTGTACTGGTCCATATCGTTCCACATTAAGTATGTCTACACTTCTATGAGGCATGCAGAGAATGCGAATCAAGGTGGGAAAGTGGGCAGCATTTAACATAGTGTCGAAGAGTAAAAATTTCCACAAGTTGGTGCTGGTTACACCGCTGTTGTTCTGACGTTCACTTTCTGTGAGACAGTGATTGCTTTTAGTGACTCTATTCTGCTTGCTGCTGGTGGCACATTTGCTTTTAGGAAGTCCCCTGCATTGAGAAATTCCCTTCTTACTGAATGTCAGTATTGCATAATTCAGCTACATGGAAAGAACCTCATTTACCTTTTGTTATTTAACCTGTTGAAGGAAAGACTGATCTTAGTGAGAAATGCAATGCTCACCTTTTTGGGTCAATGATCTTGTAGAGTTTTCCACTGTGAGGCTGTGTCATACTTTTACTGCTTGATAATATGTAAATCTCACCTGTTAAAGAAACCAATGCAATAAATAAGATCTCCTTTCCTAAGATGTCAAATACATGACTTTTGTCATCGAGCTCTATTAGTGAGATGAGATTAAAAAAACTTCAGAAGAAACACTCATCACTGAGATATACAACAAAATCATTGCTATTTGAAAATTTAAATAAGCACTTTTCCCGATCTGATGTTAAAATGTGAAAGATACTTTATAATGAACATTTTTTGTTTCATATTGTATAGAATTGATTTAAAAAAATAAAACTGGAGAGGAAGGGAGAAGAGGGGGATCAGTCTGCTCGTGCAATATCTTTGCCCCTTAAGTCTGTAATGTTGGGGATGAAAGCGAGTATACGAGACATCATGTCATAGTGATTGACACAGTTCACAGAACGTGAGTCAGTAAGGACCTTCGCCCCCTCCGACAACCCATTCTCTTCTCAGTTCTTCTTACAAGGCTGCTATGGTGTAGCTGAGAGCAGGGTAGGCAGCCTTGCCAAAGGAAAGATAGCCTTTAGATGTCTCCTTTTTAAACATTTACTATAATTTTGAATAGTTCAGCAGGCATTACTGATAAGGCTTAAGATCCAATAACATTTTTTTCTATTTACCTAATTCGTCTTCACCAAATCCCAAGACAGGGCCTGAAAAGAAACCTCTACATGAACCAGTGTTGCCAAGACAGAGGGGTTTCTCTTGCCACTGTTTAGTTGCAGGACTCTGTTGCAGTGTTAAAAAATTTCTATATTCAAAAACACATAAAGCAAATTGTTATATTACATTGTGAATAGAGAGTTTTTACTGTCCAGATAAATAAGTAAACATTTGATGCAAGTAGCTCTGTAGATCTATCTGTGCAGTTCATCATCTTACGATTTTGTCTGTTATTTTTCAGATGCTTACAAAGCACAGCATTTCCCTTCCTGTCATTTAAACATTGCAAAACTGGGTTCAAGCTATACCATAAAGCCATTTGTGAATACTGAGCTATGTGGCATGGGACAGCTGGGCCCATTCATTAAAAAAATATTCATTTGGCTCCATCAGGAACATTTCCAGAAAACTCCAAAAGTTTTCAATGTCTTACCAGTTAGACCTGTTCGGGAAACAGTTCTGTGATTAACATCTGTTCCCATCATAATGTAACTGATGCATGTAAGTGTTTGTAGAACTAAAATCTTAAGAGTGCCATGATGTTAGTGTCTGTACTTTTTTCCAAGAATCAGATATGTTACGTATGTCACCATTCATTAGAATGCTGTGCCATTTTATTTCCAAATCTAGAATTTAATCTGCATTATCACACTGCTAAATTGGCAAAGTAACATAATATGTAAGACTGTTGGTGTTCCTTTATACAAGAAGTTCAATAACTAGATACGCCTTATACACACTTTTGTTTAAGGGTAGTTGTAAGAAACCTACCCATTGCGGTCTCCAAATACGTAACTTCCATAGAGTCTTTCAGACTGGCAGCCTCGGTAGACAAATCCACCAACCAAGGATCCGCTGCTGAATGGTTTGAATTCTAGAAGTGAAGGTTCACTTTCTAAAAAGGAACTACCATAGCATTAGATCATATGCAGTTTCATGTTTTGATTCACGTTTATGAAAACGTTATTACTTCAAGAAATTAGAGTAATTCGGTTTAAGCATTTCTCCAAATTCGAGATGTGTTGCTGGAAATGAAACATCAAAAAAAATCAGAAAATTACAACAAAGGCTGTGAAACTATCGGTTCGGGATTTAGATAGGAGAGGCTATAATAGCTTTATTCTGTCTGCACAGGCTGAGAGAATAAAACTATATAAGGATTAGGTTGGACTTTCATTGAAATGGATGCGATTACTGCTATTAACTTTTATGTGTCAATATAGTCTGCAGAATGGATCTCCTGAACTTCAGGAATGCAATTAAACCCTATTCACTCCAAAGTCCTTCCAGTATCTAAGAGCAGAAAGTCCAGGGATTTTCAGCAGAACTTGTTTTCAAAGCATTTCAATGGTTTGAGAAACTTTTAAAATCACAGTTTTAAACATGGTATGTGTGTTCTGTCCCATAAAACACTAGTACTGGTGGCTGTAGCTTCTTGTCGTAATTTATTTTATGATGCTGTTGTAGTTGTAGTTCCTACTTTTTTTTTTTTTCAAAACTGCAGAGTTTAGTCATATCAAATAATGTCTTCAAGGAAGTTTCAGTGTAAATATTCCTATTCATGCAATCAAATACCACTTAGGCTAAAAGTAGGCTCAACTTGACATGCTAACTGCATATTTTTATATTAAAGCCACAGCCAATGGACCTTTTTGCTTTATAGGAGCTTTTTTTTTTTTTAGTTAGAGGGCTATTTGTGATAGTCCTCGATAAATGAATCTCCCAGATTATCCTACAAGAGAGGGTGCTGAAATTTTAAGTGGGAGAAAAGGATGATGAACTCATTGTATTGAAGCAATTGACCCACAGCCTAGTATTAATACTGGCAAGCTGTTCTGGATAGACACAACTGCTTAGTTTACTCTGTAATAAAGATGCAGTCAAAATTCCATTGGAGCAGCGGTTTACCAAATATTATTCTTCGGTTTGGCTTTTATAAAATGAACAAAAAAATACATGCAGTAAACTGAAATAGAACAATTGCATTACACTAGCGTGTACTACTGTACTAGCCAGCGCAGCTGCTTTGCTTTTAAGTCAAGTGCAGGTGGAAGAACTAGGGTTGTGAATAAAACTAGAAAATGCTACGTTCCAGGAGATAAACCAGTTCTTGATGCCTTTACACACCTTTGGCCTTTATCAGCTTTTACCACCATGAATTTACAAGCTGCTAAATGGTCACCCAAGGTAGATGATGGCTCAGAGTAATTGTCACCTGGCTTGCCTGAACTAGCAAGCGATCTTAGTGAGTATCAGAGTTAAACATTAAACTAAAATTGTGACTGAATCAAAGAGAACATGAAACACTTTAAAATTTTAAGTCCCTAACTGAGTATGTTTATCTTTTTGCAATCTAATCTAAACTAGTCATTTATTATGAAGTAGTAGCATTACGCATTTTTCTGAGTTTTTCCGTTTTAGTGACATCTAAAAGGAGCTCAGTCATTTCCATGTTTGGTTGTTGCCTAGCTCATTTTTTCCATTATAGGAGGCACATTACTCGAGGTTACTATTCTGTATCTTTATTACGTTTATTTATGAATGGCTCAGAATACATTTTTATCACTTTCTGATATTCCAAAATCTTTTCTTCCTGAGCTGTCACATGCCGTAATAGTGAGATCTTTGACAGACTAGCAACTGGCATATTTCTTAAATCTGATTCACTTGATACTCTACAGCAGCAAGAACAAAGCTGAGTCATTTAAATATTGTTTTGTCTTGCATCTTTTATCTGCTTGTACCATACTTTTCATAAGTTCTGTCTTTTGTAGGTTACCTATCCTGTCTATGCTGTAAGTTTCCTATCTTGGCTGGACAGTCCTTTATCTATTTTCTTCTGCTTTCTATTATTGCATGGACACAGAAACCTACTGTTCCCAGGAGCTTTACCCTGGATGGAACTTACCATAGTCTTTACCCTTTATTATTTGTAAGATTCTTGCTGAAGATCTGTTCTTTCCATTTGAATCTGAGCAAAGTATAGTTAAATTGATGTTAACATCTGTTGGGTGGCGGTCCACGGCACATCTGTAAAACAAAAAATATAAGAAAATCCATGAGATAGATGAGTTCATAATGTCTAATTCTCTATCAGTAGTATGAAGCATCACATTTTGAACGATTACGGTTTCTTTGTGGTGCCTACTCATTTGAGGGACCTATTTCATACTGAGCCAAAATATCTGAGAAGTGCATCAGATTTGTGTATAATAGATAATACACCTTTCTCAACCCTGCACCGTCTTTTATATAATATGAAGTAAAACTGTTTTTTCCTAGGGATAAAATATACTCTGCTCAATAACACCTGAGATGAAAAGTGCTTTAACCAAGCTAAATGAGTTGACTTACACGATGTAGGAATTTTGGTCTGTTGAAAAGTCCAAGAATCAACGCCTTATCTGAACAACTTGACTTTCTGATTTTTGTCAAAGCATGACTTTAAATCAGTACTACCACCCACCTAATTTGCTGAATTATGTGTTGTTTAGTTAAAGCATTGTTCCCTCCTTGTTATTGTTTAGAGATCACCAGATGTTCTCACTTGTTTTCCACATGCCTTTTTTCCTCAGTCAGGATTTCCATCTCAGCTGTACTTTACCAACTCTCTGCTTTAAGTTCTCTTCTTTTATAAAGGTAGTGATTTTATTATTCATTAAAAACAAAAATCCTGTACTTTGTTTCTGTCATTTCAGTTTTGACTTGTAATAGTTGTGCATGCTCTTCTTCTTCCCCTTTGCCACTTATATTTGTTTCTAACTGTGACATATGTGTGGAGGAGGAGGTGTGGAAGTTTTAAAAAGTTCAAGGGTGCCTTTATTGTTAAAATTTTGTTACCCAGAATTATAAAAGATTTCTGGTTGAAAACAGTATCTGCTCAAGAGTAATTCAGTTGAATTGAAACTTACTTACCGGCCTGGATTGTGCAGTCCATGTGCAAAAATCTCAGGAGGTTGGTTTGTGCTGTTAAAATGTGGGTTGCTCCGTGGTATGGAATAAGGGACATTGCACAGGTCAGTATTTACGTCAAGGCGCAATACAGAACCTGTAAAATCACTGAGAAAGTTGGAGGATAAAATAGCTGTTTTTTAAAAATACTTCACTGGATTTAATCCATATAATACAACAGTGAACCAGCAAAATAAACCACCGACTTGACTGAATAATCACATATAGATTCGTTTTATGGTACACGAGTCCAAAGAATAGTAGCAGAAACTATCAAAGATTCAGTTTGGCGAATATGTTGTCTTGTTATGTGCATACTAGAATGCCTCTGACCATGTTGTTGGGAAGCAACTTGATAATAAGATCAACTTTCCATGCACCAAGATAGTTTTATGGCTTCAAACTCAGGGCTATTAACTCTTTTATACTGTATCTCCTCTAGAGTAACTATGGATATAGTCACTGTGTAGTTACATAATGCTTTTTGCTAACACTTTGAATCCAACTGAGTTCAATGCTTTCTAGTCACAGTACAGTCCAGACTGATTACACATTAAGTAAAAAAAAAAAAAAAAAGTAATTATATTGTTTGAATGGAGATGTTGGTATTTTTTTGTAATATATCACAGCTTTCTTGTTATGTGAAACAGGACAGAGTAAAATGTCTTGCCTTACATTCATGATTGTGATGGGGAAGGGAGAAGGACAGGAAAGTAGAAGAACATCAAAACTCTTTACAAACATGAAAAGATGTGATATTTAAATTGATTTCTTTTTGTCTTTCTTCATCTTGAATCTGTTTCAGCCTCCCCTTCTTTTACATTAATATAAATATTAGAATTGCTCTCTGGTCTTGGTTTGAAGTATATCCTCACTGCAAAGGGCAGGAGCACCTTCTATTCTGCTGAACCAAAGAGATCTTTGAGCATAGCAACTCCTTTTAGGTCTGTAAAGGCTCAGTACCACACTTCCTCTAAATGAAGGCAAATGTTGCAACTCAAAGATCCTAGTGAAACTGAGGGAAAAAGCAGCTTGAGAAAATTGAATAGGTAGAACCAAAACAGGATTGCTTCCTAAGTTCTCTGGTCATTTTCCTAAGTGATACAGTGTTGTTATTGACTCTGCTCTCTGTAGAAACTTTTTTAGAATGTTTGCTCAATAAAGTTGTCTTGTTCATAGAATAATGATTTGGAAAAAAGAAGTCTAACATGTGCCTAAATCAATTGCATCTACTGATGAGGGCTCCAATATTTGAATGGTTTGATAGCACACAACTACAAGAAGATACATTTAAGCAGTAAGACTCTTCTGAAAATCAGCCATTTGCTAAACCCAGGCACTTAAAACAGTAGGATTATGAAGTAAAGGAAGACAGAGTAAGATTTGACCTTAAAACTGCTGATCACTTTTGATTCTGACCCCAAATGCTGTGCAAAACCAGAAGATAGAAGTCTATCCATTGGTAGTTTTTGTACCTTAAACCATCCATCTCCTCCATGTCATCTAGGGTGATCATGCCATCTCCAAGAAAAATGTATAGGAAACCATCTGGGCCAAACAGAAGCTGTCCTCCTAGGTGTTTTCGGTGTAGTTCTGCTACTTCTAAAAACACTCTTGCTGTTCTCAGATCAACTTGCTGTGGATTTTTCCTGCAATATAAAGATATGAACACAGTTTTCACAGTTCACTATCATTGTTCTTCTTTCTAAAAAAAAAAAAACAACCAAACTTGAGTAATTCCAATTATACTTTAAGACATGGATGTTGTAACTTGGTGGAAAACAATTGTCCATGTCAAACAATTATTTATGAGAAATTTCAGTTTTCCAGCATTCATAAAAAATATTTTGCTGCCTATACACAACAAGCAGGAAATAGGTATAATTAAAAAATGACAGAATAACTGAAAAAGTCTTTAAAAAAATAAACCAGTGTACTCACTGGTGTTCCCAAACAACTGATTGAAATAAAATCAGCAATAATTTTTCTGCAAGTGCCCAAGTGTACACATTGTAAATCTCATAGTTCATTTTAGACATGAGAAATACTAAAGTGAAAAGGTTGCTGAGAAATACAGAATTTGTGAATTTTAGACTTCTACTGATACCTGGATACTGTGTATTCTACAACCCTAAGGATGTGGTCATGAGGTCCGATAGCCCACCGTTCTTGGTTGGTGGTATAAGACACATACAGCTTTCCATTTTTCTTGTAATTGGGATGGAATGCAAGGCTTAACAGTCCTCTTTCATCTCCTCCCTGCAGTCAAATGAAAAACACAAAGAATTGTGAAGTTAATTATGTTCTTTATTGTGTTTCAGCTGGAACCCCCCAAAAAAAAGTTTCTTTCTTGTGGATAATCTTTGCCCAAACTCTTTTATTTCTTTCCTGACTACTGCACAAAAAGGATTATAAAACATTTCACTTTGGGGAAGTCTTTAAGAGATAGAAGACGACAATTGTCTTATGTATTTATCTATGCACAAGTCTCTTACGCCACTTTTGTGGAGTGATTTGTGTATGTAATCTTCGGGAAACCATGAAGACAAGTTTAAGTGCTGTGAAGGATTCTTTGCTGGGTTACTAGGTGGCTTGTAATTCATAGAAGACAAATAAAAAGGTCTATAATCAGCAGTCACTTCTAATCCAAGTATCCAAAACCTAAAACACAGTGCTGGCTGCCAACTCCCACTGTCTTGGCAATATGTTTAGAAAACAGTTAAATTGCTTGTGTAATATGTAAACCTTTGTTTTACCCTGGAGGCAGCAACATCAGTTGTCACAACTATGGTGGTCTGTTCATCATAGCCAGTATACTGTAGGTAATAAGCAGCCTTGGTCTCTGTGCAGAGAAACCATGGTTTTACATGTGGTCCTTCAATGGAAAGGTTTTTATTTTTTAAAACAAAAATAGAAAATTTTCTGAACAACTTTCTTTTGTTATTATGTTTGCCACAAAGATTAGTACAGTTAACGTGAAGCATCAAATCCATGTAATGTACTGTGACAATGCAAATACCCTACGTACTTAAATAGAAGGCAATTTTCTCTTTGGCTTCTAAAAATGTATATGATATTACTATGCCTAAAATTGTATTTGTATAAATGAAGAATAGCACTCAGATTGATTTGTTGCTCTTGAGGTGATACAGGGGAGAGAAGCTGAGGCATAGAAGTAAACAGGGTACATAATTAACAATTCAAATTCAATTCATACGTGCAATTATTCACAAGCTGATAGTTGGTTTGGAGTTTAACTCGGGGTCTGCCAGCCTTTCAAAACTAGTGACTCTTGTAGATTCAAGAGCTCCAGCTCTGCACCCATAAGGAGACATCGTTTTGCAACCCTAACCACACCCATGATAACCAATTAGGAAATTTAAATTATAAGAGAAAATGAAGCTTTTAAAACACATTTGCAGTTTGGAGTGATGGCTGGACCTGTCTTCCTGGGGAAAGATGTCCCACAAAAGGCCGAACTGGGAAAGTGCAACAGCTTTAATTTATTTTAATTCAACATGATTGCCCTACTTCCTTTTTAATCACAACTACCAAAGAGAAACCTGAGTCAGAAATGTCGATGTAAATAGGTCAAGAGTTTTCCACTGTACAAAGAGATTTGTACAATGAAATCTGGATCCTGCTAATTTAGAGGCAGCCAAAATTTGCTAGTTTGTTTGCTAGAAAAATTTAGTTTCAGGGGGTTATCAGAGAGCTTAGTTTTGAAAGTCTAGTTAGAGCTGCCAAATCAGTTGCAGTCATCACAGATGAAGGGACTGGTAATCTAGCTCTTTCTCCTTTACGAGCCAAAACCAATTCTGCAGCTGAGCCTGACCTGATTGTAGATATTACTGTATGAGTTTCTAAGAGTTTTGACCATGTTTCTCTGATAAAGTCTGGAGCAAAGGGAGGCAGATCAGTTGCTTTGGGAACAGTAAGGCATATTGCAAAGATTCCTGATGAATGATTCTATCTGTTGTGCCCAGACAAAGACAGTCCTATTTCTTCTCCTGAGAGATAAGTTCAACTCATTTAAGGGCCCAGGAATGTCAATGAGTCACACTAGGGCTGCCATTCAAGGTGAGTTAGAGAAAGTATTAGGGAGAAAAGATCTTTCTGTTACTAAGCTGAAGATTTTATTTAGCTCTTGATGTCATGGGAGCAGTCTCAGTGTGAAAGTGAAGCTGTTGAAAGCGTAAACAGGTGAAAATTAAATTAAGAGCTTTTAATGAAGCACACATGAAGCAAGAATTTGACAAATGAATGGAACATGGGACCTGCAAGGTTGTAATTATGGCAAGGATCAGGCCAGAGTTTCTACTAATTGTCTTGCATGATTTTCTTAGACTGCAATGGATGACTTTCTTTCACTGTAGAATGTACCTATTGCCTCCTGAAAAGTCATGCTGCTTTCTGTTTTTCCAAGTGAGCCAGACACACTATGTTCTAAAAAGTCTACTCGTGCGTTTAGTAAAAACTTTGGGAATATCCCTCTAAGATACTGAAATGAGTGCAGCATCAAGCCATTAGTTGGCTTATGGGCAACTAGAAATCCAGCTGTCCGTACGTATTTTTTCTGGTTTTGGAAAACAATTGTTCATGTGTATTTTCAGCTTTTATCACCAACTGACAAACCTGTTGTTCCCACAGCTTCCATGGCTTTTGAAATTATCTCTATGGTGTCAGAAAGTATATAGTTTTCAGTAGTGTTATGTCTTGTATGCTGAGAGATATCCAGCAAAATCCCTTACGAGCAGTCATTTTGGTACTGTCAAACTGAATAATTAGGTACCAAATTTTAAAACTTCAGATTTTCCTTATAGAATAATCTTTGCTTTTATTTTTTATCAACGGACTTTTGATGTCTATTGTGAAACCAGCATCCCAGGCTTTATAGTCTTGTCTTGGAGATACCATGTGTCAAATATCTGTATCTGTCTCTTGGCAGCTTAATAACTTATTGACATCCTTTTCCTTTAAGTTTCCCCTTAGATAAAAAGCAGCACCAACAAACTGTAGATGACATAGTAGCTTGTATGAGATTCTGCATTACACTATTTAATGAAATAACCATTAACGTTTGTCAGTTGTATAAAGGCGAGAAGAGAGAGACAAATCTTTGTATTCCATTGGGATGTCTGTTGAAGACAAAGAATAATGGTTGGCTAAAATGAGTATTAATTACCTAAACACACTGTGGACTGGGGCCAATGTGAAATCTCTATTGTAACTAAACTTGGAAGCTCACACTTCTGGTGTCTGCCTTTGCAGCTCTTTAGCTTGAACGCTCCTATCTTCCACTTGCAGTCGTTGCATGTTTCGTACCAATATTACATTTGTTTCAAAACTGATTTTCCTTGGGCCAGATTATAAGCTTCAGCTAAAGCTTTCTCCGAAAGGAAAAACATTCCTTTAAAAACCAGTGTGGTCTAGTTTAGGACCACAAGCATGAAAATAATTTCATCAGAATTACATTATCTTAAGTCAGTACAAAGCCAAGTAAAGAATAATTGTGTGCATTAAACTTAAAGTGTTTCTTTACTTTTCATTTTAAAATGGTTGGTTAGGTACATTATGTCAGTTCTGAAAGTATCTTTCACCAGTAAGTGTTCTCAACTGAAGTATATTTTTAATATTTCTTTTTGCATTGTAATTTCTGTAGTAATATATTTACACTTGTGAAAATCCAAAACAACTGCACAACACAATCCCCTTTGTATTTTCACTAAGAGGAGTAATTGTTGCATGTGAATACTGGATTTTTATAGAAAGGTGCTATTTTCACGGAAGCAGTCCGTAGGAGAGGGCTCTACTTTCAATCTGTGTCTCCAAACATACTCTGGTATATCTCTGATATTACGTACAGAAGTATTGTTATAGTATTAAGGCATTATACTTTTTCTGTAATACAGAAACATATGCTGCAGCTATTCTTCAGACATGCTGCCATTTCGTTACCTCTTTACATGTATTATTTCCTATAGTAAATGCAGAGAAATACATGGGAATGCCTTAACTGGTATTGTTAACTATTTCATTTTAAATTGATCATATTCTGAGCACGACTCTTAATTACGTAGCCTTAATAGTGATTAATTTTAGTAAGCAAAATCAGACATGAACAGTTATTTCCATTACTTTGTGTGGGTTGATAGTAAACAATATAGGTAGCAGATTCCAAGTTTTCCTTTAAAATTGATGTCACAGTTCACTTACATAAAATAGTGGAATTTATACTTAGCAGCTTTTTCATCTGGACAATCCCACTCTCACGTTGGAATTGAGTAGCAACCTTTTTTAAAAGGGCTTGTGCTTAAAATATGTATATTCAATGGTCACTTGTGACTTAAAATATAAACTCGTATGTCTTTATATCTTTTGTTTTCATCTATTATTATAGAGCAAATGCTGGGTAACTTGTTGAGGTAGTATGATCACCCTTAATTTAGTTTATTTCCTATGTCCTAAATACCATAACTAATACGCATTGCCATGTGTTTGATCTTAAGGAGCTTTATTTCTAAAAAACATGGGGGAAAGAGTCATGGAACATCTAAAATCTCTTATCAGGCAGTACCATATGAACTCTTCAGAAAGGGATTTCTAATTAGGAGATCCCAAAAGAATCTCTGCTTATTTGAACCTTCCTTTACCGGATCTTACTGTAGGGCTGAAGATCAATGTCAGGTATTTTTCTCAGCGGGAAGTTTATGCTTAATTGACATGTTTTGGAAATTTGGCCCCAGCACAGGATAGAAATTTGACTACAGCAGAGGTAGAAGCCAGCAAAAGGTCTGCTTCAAGGGCACACACCTTGCCTTTTGAAGCCACGTCAACTATTTTGAGAAACACAAGGGGGAGATGCCTCTGACAGGTGAAAGAGGATGACAAATACAGAATGAGAAAACCAGAAATTAATTTGGCTTAGGTATGCTATAGGGATAGAGCTCCTATAGACCTCTTGGGTGTTGTGAACTCAAGTGCTTCGCTATCTGAAGATCTGTGGGGCCTGAGGCCTCTGGCAAGGGAAGAATTTGTAACATAAGACATTTACCTTAGGGAAAAAGAATTACACTGATGTCATGGCTCAGTATAGTGTACATACTAGACCCTATCTCCAAAGATTTTCCGTTTTCCTGTTGTGCTGCAAAGCTTCTTTTTTCTTTTTTACTCATTTATAAAGGGCTTTGCAGTTACCTAAGTAGTTTTTTAAACCTTTTTGATTTTTTTTACTGATTTTTTACAAATGCATTATTTTAACACTTGACTTAAGAATGTTAACTTCAGATACAGGAATGTTTCAAAATTAATTTTATACAGGAAAAATACTTAGAGGGCCCTACTCTTTCTTGGAATTTAAACACAAATCCTACTGAAAGTAGAGGTGGTTTTTGTCCAGTTAGGCGCAGGGCAGGATTTGGCAGAAAGTCATTGATGGCCAAAGTGCACCCATCACAAAATTGTCTGCTCTGATGTTTGCAGTGATGTTTAAATGGTCATATTTTCTACAGGATAACTGAACTCACAATGAAGTTCCCACTCCTTTAGTTCCCAGTGGGTCCAAAAGTGAGACATATCAAAAGGGAGGAAGAAGGTGAGTCCTAAGACCAGTTCTGCATGGATTTTGAATGTGGTTTCTCTGCACTTGGGAAAAAGTCAGAGTACCTATTCACAGGAATTACACACACATATTTATTACACAGCGTAGTGTTCCAGCAAAAGAACGCTGGAGTGGCCATAACTTAGCAGAAATAAGTAGCAATGTTTGAGATCTAAAGATAGCACTGGAACTTAAAACCTAATTCTTTTTTTCTTCTTAGTTTTATTGCAGCAAAGACAAAATTTTGACATGGCTTCGATCATTTTTTCTTTTCCTTACCTTCACAGTCCTTTGAAGATACCAGTCACTAAATGCAGGACCTTTTACTTCTAGTCCTAGTCCTCTGTACTTATTTTTTTTTAACTCCTCAACTCCAGATTTTGCTGTTCTGCTGGGCAAGTGTTTAGTTTACTCCAAATGACAATCCTTGTTCCCCTGATAATACAATTCTTTCTTCCCGTCCTCCTAAAGAAAGTATATGAAACTTATAAATGCAGATACCAACCCAACACAAACCCACAGCTTGCCTCCTTCACACTCTTCTAGTAAGACATGAATCATGCTTTGACAACTCTCCCAATTATTGGTTAGAAGCAGCTAAAAGCTTTGAGACTGCCAAGAGCCAGCCAATAATTGAGAATTTTGGGCAGAGTGGCATATGACTGTGAGTGTGCTTGCAAGGAGGTGGCCATGAGCCCATGTGAGGTCTGCATCTGGACTGAGAAACTTTATGTACTGCACTACTTTAGGAGAATTGGAATAACAGAAGACAGTGAAAATCAGTCCCGGAAGAGGGAGATTCAAATAAAGACCAGATGATTCTTGCATTCAGTAAAGCTGGCTCAAGAAGGTGTGAATTACACACTTTCCTGCACCACAGAGGCCTCTTGAGCTGTAAGCAGCATTTATCCTCTGGGAACACAGGTGGTGATTCCACCTCTGTCCCCAGCTGGATTTATTTCAAGGAAGCTTTACATTCCATCAGCAATTCAGTGAGTGGTTCACCAGCGGAGGCCACTAAGGGAAGGTAAAAAATAAGCATGCTCCCTCTTATTTTCCTGGCATGCCTCCACTTTCTGCTTGCTCTTTCTTTTTTTCTTTCTTGTTTTCTGTCTTTCTTGCTTTCTGTCTTCCTTTCTGTCTGTCTTTCTTATATCTGCTCTCCTATACTTTTCCTCTTCAGCATTCTGCCACTCCTGACAGCTTTGCAGCTGCATTGGTTTGAGGTCTATTGTGTTGTAGAATTAGCCTTCCAGGAAAGCGAGAAAGCTTCCTTCAAGGGAACGAGAATGCAGTAAGTGTTAAGAAATTTACTGACCATGAAAATCCTTCATTAATAGGGAGAATAGGCTTGATGACCTTTGTATTTTTTCTCCTTCTTTCTGTTGCTTTTAAGCTTTACCCACCTTTCCATGCCACTTCTGTGATAAAAGCAAATTTTACAACTCTCTTTCAGTGGGCAGTCCAGTGAAATTGGCTCGGATGATACCCCAGAGAGAATACTCTACATTACACTAACATTCACAAATACATGACATGATGACAAGAGACTAATAGACCCTTTTTTCATTCACCAAAACCGTGACTTTACCTCTTCCAATCAAGAATGATATATTTTTTTTTAATTTAGACCCTGTTTTAATGCTATCATTTTTCTGTAAACACACAAGCAATACAAATTAATCTTATTAGTCATTGACTGTTCTACCAACACTCTAATTTGATCGTGGTCATCTCAGACCACTCTGGTTTTCTCATTCCTTCACTATGTATATAGAAGTTATCTTTATTTTTCAGGAAGATGTTTAATAAAATTTTTCTTTTGTGGTAAAATACAGACCTAATGGCAGAGAGTTGTCAAAAGAGTTTAAGAATTATAATTCAATATTTAAATTGCTTTTATATGGCATGACATTTCAGCCAATCACTGCTGCTTTTGTCATTGCTAAAGATAAAAATATTCTATGGAAAATTAAAAATCTTACTATGGTGCAAAGATCTCCCCAGGCTGCTAAATGAAGACTTTTCATAAATGTCCACAAAAAAGTCTACAGCACTTGCAAATGAGCTGTAAAACTTTTTTTTTTTTTTTTTTTTGTGAGAGAGGGAAAAAAAGAGGATGTATGGTGACACATAGCAAATTTGACAGTGCTTATGTAAAATGAACCAACCTACAACAAATACTATACTCTGATAATTGAAAACAAATTCATGCTGTTTTACCATGACCACTTTATATGGAAATTTAGGGATATAATTCAGAACAGAATAACAGTAATTATCATACTCTCTGCATTAAATGAAAACCAGAAATGTTGATCTGTCTAATTGTAGGCATTAGAAAATAACTAGTTTCAAAAAAGAGAGATGCAAATGGAAAGATGCCCTGATGAGACTACTCTGTCTTACAATCAATTCTGCCTTTCTCCTTTGGCTCTCAGTAGTGAACTGTGTCTACTGAAGCAGATAGATACTTGCTTTTTCTGGTTGCAAGGGAAAAGTTACATTCACACCGTGTATTTAAGTATTGTGGGGCAGGGGAGGAAAGCAGCAAACCATGATCCTCTTGAAAGAAAAAAGCTAGATTTCCACTTAGATTGGTCCCCAAGCCTTTACTGTTGTCTGTATGCTATAGGATAATAAAACTCACTCAACAAGAGATAAAAGTAGCCAGCAGTCCGCATCTTGGGGAAAAAAAATAGCACACCTTAAACAGGGTACCTTTTGCTAGAGGGTAATAAAGGACTAGACGCACTTCATTCAGTCTGCACCGTTTGTGGTTTTCCCCCCCCAAATTAGTATGGTGATACTCATGTTTGCAACATAACCTAGATGAAGCCGTGGGCTTTATGAGCCTGGTTCTGTTGCTGTTTTAAAAGAAAAGTGAGTTCAGTGGCTTATCAAAATGATGCTAATCTTCACTGTAGAATACAAAGGCACTCTTCTTTACTGAAGGCTACTTCTTCAGCAGATTTCTAGCTTTAATCATTAAAGCTCTGAAGATACTTAGCAAAGGTTCTGAAGTGTTTTCTGCAAGATACCCAAGCACTGCACCCACCACAACTGTCACAGCTGCCCAGTCAGAGCTCCGGCTGCAGGCTGTGACCTGCTCTCACACCAGTACCGGATGGCAGCAGTGAGCAACCCTGTGGAACTCCTCTGCTTAGTGACAAAGCTCCAGGAGAGGGTGAGGAGGTTGAGGGGTATCAGGAAGCATTAGAAAGAGAGAGAGACTACTGGGATTGCACCCTACCTTCCCCGAGACAGGTGCAACAGGACATATGACATGGAGGATTCTCTATCCTCCCTCTGCCTGACTGAACACATAACTTGAGGGATGGGGGACAATGGCAACAAGTTCCTGCCTGGTGCAGCAGCTGCGTCTGCTCCGTGACTACCCCATCTGCCCCAGTGCCCTTGCATAGTCGGAATGAGGCTCTGCATATGGAACCGGACAATAACGAGGACAACGGTTCATCTAGCTTGAAAGTGTCGATGAGTTTAAGTCAGCCTATGCCTTGCGTCAAAACTGCTTCCATATAGAAAGAAAGACGGGTCATTGTCATAGGAGACTCCCTTCTGAAGGGAGCAGAAGGCCCAATGTGGAGACCTGACCCACTGTCTGCTGCCTCCCTGGGGCCTGGGATAAAGTTGTGAAGAGAAAATTTCTTACCCTGGTACTCAGATTATTATCCATTATTGACTTTTCAGGTAGGCAGCAGTGAAATTGCAAGAAGTCCAAGGGCAATCAAGAGAGACTTGGAGGAGTGAGCAGGGCTCATTGAAAGAGCTTTGAACTAGATTCAAAGGGTGAAAGGGATAACCCAGGCTCACTAGTAACAAGCCTGAGGACAGCACCACAATGTTTGAGGGGCAGTATGCTAGCAAGGTCCTTTGATCTGCCATCTCAGTGGAGGTGGGGGATGGAGATCCATCCAGAGCAAAGACGTGAGGGTTATTGATGTGTTAGAAATCACGGAAGCACCTGAACATGGTCGTGTAGGAATTAGGGCTTCCTCCCCGCAAAAAGGTGGCAGGATCAAATCAATAGCCCAACTGAAGTTCACACAGCATGGGCAACAAAGAGGAGGAGCTGGAAGCCATTGTGCAGCCAGAAAACCGTGACATAGTTGCCATCACAGAAACAGGGTGGGATGACACACAACTGGAGTGCTGCAATGGATGGATGTAAGCTTTTCAGAAGGTACAGGTAAGAAAGCAGAGGCGGTGGGGTAGCCCTGTATGTTAGGGAGTGTTTTGATTGTCTAAAGCTTAATGACAGTGATGAAAGGGTTGAGTGTTTATGGGTAAGAACCCGGGGGAAGGCCAACAAGGCAGATGTCATGGTGGGAGTCTGTTATAGACCATGCAACCAGGATGGAGATGGATGAAAGATTCTATAAACAGCTGGGAGAAGTCTCACAATCACTAGCCCTTGTTCTCATGGGGAAGTTCAACTTACCAGATGTCTGCTGGAAATACAATATAGTGGAGAGGAAATGGTCCAGGAGGTTCCTGGAGTGTGTGGAAGACAACTTCCTGACACAGCTGGTGAGGGAGCCAACTAGGGAAGGCACCCTGCTGGACCTGCTGTTTCTGAACAGAGAAGGAGTTGTGGGTGATGTGATGGTTGGAGGCTGACTTGGGCACGGTGATCATGAAATAATAGAGTTTTTGATTCTCGGAGAAGTAAGGAGGTGTGACAGCAGAACTTAGACTTCTCAAGGACAGAACTGGGCCTATGTAGAGTCCCTTGGGAGGCAGTCCTGAAGGGCAAAGTTGTCCAGGATGGCTGGACAGTCTTCAAGAAGGAAATCTTAAAGGCATGGGAGCAGGCCGTCTCCATGTGCTGAAAGATGAGCCAGCAGGGAAGAAGACCAGCCTGGATGAGCAGAGAGCTTTAGCTGGAAATTGGGGGGAAAAAGGAAGGGACCCTTAGAAGAAGGGTCAGGCCACTCAGCAGGTCTACAAGGATGTTATGAGGCTGTGCAGGGAGAAAATGAGAAAGGCCAAAGCCCAACTAGAACTTACCTGGCTACTGCCATAAAAGACAATTAAAAGTGTCTCTCTAAATGCATTAGAAACAAAAGGAGGGCTAAGGAGACTCTCCATCCTTTATTGGATGCAGGGGAAAACAGTGACCGAGGATGAGGAAAAGGCTGAGGTACTTAATGCCTTCTTTGCCTCAGTCTTTAATAGTAAGAGCAGTTTTCTCAGGGTACCCAGCCCTGTGAGCTGGAAGACAGGGATAGGGAGCAGAATGAAGCCCCCATAATCCACCAGGAAATGGTCAGTGACCTTCTACACCACTTAGACACACACAAGTCTATGGGACCATATGGAATCCACCCAAGAGTACTGAGGGAGCTGGTGGAAGTGCTCGCCAAGCCACTTTCCATCATTTATCAGCAGTCCTGGCTAACCGGGGAGGTCTCAGTCGACTGGAGGTTAGCAAATGTGATGCTCATCTACAAGAAGGGCCAGAAGGAGGATCTGGGGAACTACAGGCCTGTCAGTCTGACCTTGGTGTGGGGGAAGGTTATGGAGCAGATCATCTTGAGTGTCATCACGCGGCACGTACAGGACAACCAGGGGATCAGGTCCTGGGCTGATCAGCATGGGCTTATAAAAGGCAGGTCCTGCTCAACTAACCTGATCTCCTTCTATGATAAGACGGCAAGTGTCTGAGGGAAGGTCTGTGGATGTTGTCTGCCGAGACTTTAGTAAAGCTTTTGACACCACTTCCCACATCATTCTCCTGGAGAAACTGGCTGCTCATGGCTCTGATGAGTGTACTCCGCTGTATAAAAAAACTGGCCGGATGGCCAGGCCCAGAGAGTGATGGTGAACGGAGCTAAATCCAGTTGGCAGCCGGTCACCAGTGGTGTTCCCCAGGGCTCAGTACTGGGGCCTGTTCTCTTTAACACCTTTATCAATGATCTGGATGAGGGGATGGAGTGCACCCTCAGTAAGTTTGCAGATGACACGAAGTGAGGCAGGAATGTTGATCTACTTGAAGGACTTGATGATCTTACAGGCCTCTTCTAACCTAAACCATTCTATGATTATATATTTCAAATCACCTTTTCTTCTTATTTCAAAAAACTGGAAAATCGCATTATCTGAATAATTTTTGGTAGGAGACAATTTGAAAGAAGTTCAGGTGACATAAAACACAGGACAGAGACAGGAAGCATATGAAAGGTTGACTGTAATTGATGCTTATATTTCACCTATCATCTTGTCTGGGATTCTCTCCTGAAGGCACAGCCACCGTGTAGCGTGACGCTTGCCTGAGATGGGAATATGTCACCATTTTTCAGTTGCTAATGAATATTTTGCAAATTCTAGAGATAAAGCAAATACTGTTCTGTTCCCTAATATCTGAAGAACTTTAGGACTCTGAAATCTGGACGCATGGAGAGGCAAATTTCAGCCTATATTTAGCACTAGCATTCAGCATAGTTGTGATAATGATGTGTCATATCTTCAAAGCAAATGCTGGTTGCATATGTTGCTGGTTTTCTCAGTAGATGATTACTACATGTAATAGGCAAAACCAGAATTTGTATTCTTAGAAGCTCTGTAAGTATTCTTCATCATTTTACCAGTAGACATACAACAGATCTTCTGGATGAAGGCTAGACAACTATGTTAAGTCTATTTACTCCAATATTAAAATTGTTTATACCTATGTTCTTTGACCATTCAGTTGTTCCAAAAAGGAAACCGTCTGGTCTTATTGGCACAAATGCAAACAGAAAATCAATTTAAATGTCCAGCATCTGCTACTAAGTTTTAATCTTCCACATGTGATCGTGAGCATTGGAAGGGTATTTGTTATCGCAAATCAAACTGTTTGAAATATAGGGACTGCACTTGTTGGAGTTCTTGTACAAAGGCAGCTAGAAAAAACAGAAAACACTATTATTGTGTTGTTTCAACAAAAACTGTGCATGTGCGCCGTGTTTGTATCTGGGTCAGAAGTATATTTAAGCACCATACCCTCACATTTCTGAAAAAGCACTGAGTGGAAACTGGGAAGAAAAAAATGTTTGAATTCTCTGATACTGCCCAAGGGTTTTTCTCACTGGTGTGTTGCCAATCTCATCAGCCTCATGGTGCCTCAGGAGCTGTGTAGCCCAAGGGCAGAAAGTCTAGTGCAACTTATCTGCACTGCTGCAGTTAAGCAACAGCTTGGATTTCAAATACTGACTTGAGTAATCAAATATAAATAAAAAATATACGTAATATATGTAATTTGCCAGCTACCTGAGAACAAGGAGCAAATAAATCCAGAGAAATCCAGATTTTTCCACAGACATTTTGCAAACACCAGAGGAAATAAGCATTTTTGTGCATCACTCACGTAGAGCTCATCTTTACCTCAACTAAAATAGTGAAAAAATATTAATAATTTGAAGAGAGACATAAATATTTTTATGAAATATGCCAAGTGGAAAAACCAGGGTGGTGGAGGATATACACTTTGCTCTTCATGACTAGAATCTGTATATAAGAGGAGAATGATGGCAATCCACAGCCGTGTTGACAATTCAGACATACAGGAAATACCCTTGTAGGAAACGAATACCATCTGGGTTTGGCCCAAGATGTGTGAATGAGAAATATGTTTCTTGTTGAGAATGCAAAGATAGTTTTGGACATTGCAAAGAAGGAATGCGTTAAGCATGCAGAGTTATAAAAATGAAATAGGGTGAGGCATTGCATGCATATGGAATAATTAGAGGAATATGTTTGTGTGCGTCAATAGCTGATGCAGACTTAGAACTTGGGAATTCATTTGTCCTGAGACAACCAGTAAATTACTATGAAAAATGCCTCCAGTGTAAATGGCCAGGAGCTTTCTGAATAAAGACAGTATTTGAAAATGCTGACTTGTCTAAGCTACTGCGTTCCCTGACAGAAAGGGAAGCTTCCTTGTGACACATGTTATTTTGGGGAAAAAAGTAAAATAGTTTTGAAACTGTGGAAACATCCAGTTTTAATATTTGTAAAATTGAGAATTTTGATTATTTCGGTCAGTTGTTTTCAGTTTAGAAATTAGTTTTAGTTAAAAGAATGTCAACACTGAAATGGAATATTTCATTTGGCCCTTCCTGAGAACCTTTCAGTTCATGCTTGGTGAGAGTATGTTTTCAAAATCTTAGAATATTCTCACTCCTCTCTATCCCGTTCTTGCATTAACTGTCTGAGATTTTAGTGTCTGTTCTTGGCATAGGAAGGCTCTCTGGTTTCTAACGAAGCCATTGCCAGCATTCTGAGGTTCCTGAGACTCGCTGCCTGCGGGATGGATTTTTGCCTCTCCCTTGACACCCTCATCTACTTGTGAAAGCCCCAGCAGTGCTGAGTTTTCTGTTATTTGTGAGGCTAATGAATGCCTTGCATGGACAGGAAAAAGTTCCAGGCTCTCTTTTTGGTGCACATTTGACTTCTCTAGACTAGCCTTTAGTACTATCATCCCTTCTCTAAGTTCAGGCTCTAAATGCTCTTTCTTTGTAAGGGAAGTTAGTGAGAAGATAGAAGGTTTGCTAGCCTTTCACGTCTGGCAAGATCCTGGATTAACCCTGTTCCAGGTTCAAAGACACATGATACAAATGACCTGTTCTTTAACTGAGCAATGCTCATACCATGACAGGAAACTGTCACTGCATCTTGGTCTTCGTTTGTTTGTCAGCACATTTTTGACATACCTGAACAGGATTATTCTTATCACTGCCAAACGTTGCTGGAAACATGTATTTAACATGTAGTAATTGTTTTAGTGCTTACCCAGAAGGCACAATGCAAAAAAAGATGGAAGATTAAAGTGGCCGTTTTGCTTCTTTTATTTTCCATTCTTTTTTATGATGCATTGAACCTGCATAGCACCTGCGATCTTTGGACAGGATGATCAAAGTCTATCGAATCAAATGTTATTAATGGCACACCATCATGTACCTTTGATTGATGGATTACATTCAGGTTGACACGGGCTATCTGAAGAAGGAGGCAGGCTAAAGGTATGAGCAGCAGCCCATTACGGAGCCCACTGCCACTGCAAGTTTGAGTGGATCCTCAGGTTAGGCTCTGTCCTTGCTAGCTAATAGACTATGAATATATGGTGTGATGGTAAATCCATTCCTTGCTCTTTGAAAATGAATTATTAGTACCTCTTTCTGTTTCATTATAGAATTGTGTTCTCTTAGTTCATCCTTCGCAAAGCTATACACACAAAGCATTGCTTTCATTTGCACTGTTCAACATGCACATCTGCCTTTCAGGGGAGAATTTATGACTGTGCAAGGCTTGGATTTTCCAAGCTGCTTATGCTTACGTGTTGTCCATGTACTCAGTACATACACCTATAAACATACGCAGCATTTAGGTGAACACAGATTTTCTTGTCCCTGTAGTTTATATTCTCATCAAATGTAGTTCTTTTTTGTAGTTCCAAAAGTGGAACACGAGTGGATATAAACAGCACACACATGCTTGATTTGCATATCTTAAGGCTTAAACAAATGGTGTTTGAGCTACCTAGAAGAATTTATTTTATAGTATAGAATGTTAGTGTTATGCCTACAGCGTTCGATTCCAATGCTGAGGAAAAAGGGTTTTGAAAAATGTGCATTTCATGTATGTGCCTGTGTTTTTTGAAGAACTCATTAAACTATGGTTGTACTACATATTTTAAATATTGACATTTCTGAGTGGGGTTTAATTTTTATTCTGCCAAGCGTTGTAAATTCCTGTTTGGATCCTGAGGATTTTGGTGGAGGTGGAAAACCACTAATAATTTCTTCTTGTTCACCCAACTTATATTCACTTGCATGTTTTAAATTGAAGCAGACCTTTTCTGCTGATGCCGATAGCACCATTCTGAGTACAAACCAAACTCCTTTGGAGTAGCAAAGAGTAAAATTTCCTGAAGGTAATGGCAATGATAATTACCTTAATATAAAATGTTTCCTAAGGCCCTAATTCAGCAAGTATTTAGGCATGTGCCCAAACTCCACTGATTTTTTTTCTAGTGCAAATCTGCATACCATGAGGCAGCTGATTCTCTCCAGAGTTCACATGACTTTACGTATCAGTAAATGAGATGTGATACAATGGCAATGAGGGAATTTATGAATCAAAAATGCTTTTGATTGAGCGAAAAAACAATACTGGAAAAAAATGGAGACTTTTCTCCTAATGAATCTGACCCTGAGATTTCATAAAGATTTTTTTATGGTCTGTAGCTAACATGGTGGTTATACAGCTAAAGGCATTATCTTCACATCATTATAATGAAACATAATACTGGTATCCTTGACTTTATTAGCCAGGCTTCACTGGTATCTGACATTATATATTTCCTATTATAAATCTAAATAAGAACTTACATTGACCTGCATTAGACCAAACATTAAACAATTTACTAAGATTACGACTTTGAAAGGGAACTTAAAAAAAAAAAAAAAGAAATCTTTTAGACCACCAAGAAACAACCATAAATTTAAGGAAATATGAGGTTTCCACCATGTGACTTCCCCTGCAGAGTTATGCAACAGACTGCTGTTACTTAAAGGTCATACATAAAAAATTTATGGTACATTTTTTAAGAGATTTATAGTGTTTCTATTTATACAACTTGTATGTCAACAATTTAAAGGTATAGTATACTAAAATAACAGTCTAATCCCTTTGAATCCTTGATGAAACAGAATGCTTTAATATAAGTCATATATATAAGAGGTTTAATAAATGTATCTATAGTAATTGATGTGGTATGTGTGATGTAATGATTAGCTGGTTATTATTATCTATTACAGATAATTTGTTTATTTTTATCCTGAAAACCATTTGCAAATGGGGTTGATTAGGGGAGCGTTCTTTGTTGGCTTGGCCCATTACATGATGGTGTAACTCTCGTTAGAAGAGCTCTGCAAATCAGTCTCAGAACATTCTTTCAGTGTTGAGGTGAATGATGCCATTGATACTATCTAGACCTCTTGTTTCAGGATATCTTTGAACTCAAATAGATATCATTTACCCAAGAAGCTGCTGGATTATCCAGAAGTAAAAAGTTGTAGCACTGTATGAAGGTACCACCCCTCAATTATTTGCTGAACTTTATTGGCTTTGCACTGAAATGAAGTGTGAGCAGTTATACACTCAGCCTTAGCTGAGGCACAAGAATGACATAGAAGACTGAGAGGGAGTAATTTCTCAAATTACCAGAGCTACTGCTTTACCAGTAGACTTTGAACTCAGCCATAGGACTCATATTTTCAACCTTGCCTTTGCACACTTAACCCATATACTTATGTATATTTATGTGGGAGTTGAGATCACAAATACATCACTTTATGCCAAGAATCAGAGCTGTAGATGTAGGTCTGGCAGTGATTATCGATGCTAAATTCATCCCTGGATTTTGCATATTAAAATAATGCATGAATACACAGGTTCCATTAGGGCAGAATATTTAAGTACCCTAATGTGTGCAAGCACTTTGACACCATAAATATTAATTTCTCATGAAAACCAGTTCTTCATAGATTAACAATAGTCCTGGTACAGGAAACACCTATGAACATTCTCAACTTTGATAATTCCATTGCCTTTGAGGTCAAATATAAACACGGTACTGAATGGGACAATAACATTTTGAGAAAGATACTGAAATGGTCATGGAGATTTGTCTCTACCTGGTATTGTGGCCTAATCTTGTCCTCAGTAAAGAACCCAGGAATGCAGTCTGGTAGTGGTAAGTTCCTAAAAATGGGAGAATTCCCCGCAATAGACAGCCTCTGGGTTGCTGTGCCACCCACAAGGTTTTAGTTACAGAGTCTTTGCTGACTTGAAGCTCGTCCCTTGGTGACTCTCACAGTACTCCTGTAGGGATGCCCTTTGTCTGGGCTTGAAAGATGTTTCTTGCCTTGCTGTGGGAGATACTGTTCTGTTGGTCTCCTTGCCTACTGCTATCTCCAGCTCTGAAGATAATATACAATGCCTGAGCGGCCCTTCAGACCTTGGTAAGAGGTCCTCAGCAAAACCACCCCATAGACCTTTGCAAGAAGTATTTGTGCAGCCCCGAATTCCTGCAGTTTTTGCTGTAGAATAGAGTTACACTGGTTCTGCGGCTTTTGGATGTTTCTGAAGTTGTGGCACCCTTTGACTTGCCTTTGCTGACTGCAGAAACATATCGCTATTCCTAAGCTGGTCATCGCCCCTTCATCAGTATAATTCATTTCCATAGTAAGAAATTGTTTAAAAGAAATTTGGCTACAACTATTCCAGCAGAGTTTATAGGTTCATAGGCCAACCCAAGCACCAATTAATTTAAAAGAAGATGTGATCATTTCCTATCTTTTATGAGCGTTAAATAATACTTTTCTTTTTTTCTTTTAGACAAAAAAATAATTGACATGTCAAAAGACTAGAATAAGAGGTGATAGTATCTATGGTATTTTTAAATAATAATACCTTTTACAAATAAAATCACAAAGTGTTAGAAAAGAATAACAGGTACAGCATTTTAAAAGCTGTTTTTCTTTGTAAGTCTAGGGTTTCAGAGAGAAAACACTAATAAAAATTAGTCAGTCATCATTATGATGTCATTCTCATAATTTCCCTTGAAGTAAACTAGCAAGTACAAATAATATTTGTAATGTCTGACATCATCTATGTAGCTTTCCATTGCTCAGACTTTGGGTTAAATTTAGTGATGTTTCCCATTTGTTAGAGAGAACACCTTCTGGGTGGAACGGCTTCCATTAAGAAAATCTCTCTGAAGTTAAGCCATCTTTGTAACTTGTTTGAAACAAAACAAAACAGACCCAAACCCTCCACAAACAGGCCAGGAATGATAGGAGTACAGCAGTAGCAATTAGTCAAAAATGTAATCGTCTGTAAGAACCAAGGTTTCAGTCCTGAGCCTGAGTGCTCACACGAAAGAAGGAACCATGCTTTTGAGTGATGCTCCTTTAAAAAGAAATAAGCATCATCATAATTGTTTTATTCAGGAAACAATATTCCCTTCCATGTGATATATGGCCATTTATCCTAGTTTGACCTGCAAAGGCTTTTTAGAATAATTCAGATGTTAAAAAATGTTTCGGAATAGCCATGGACTCATTTTTTGTTGTTTCTGCTTTGAGATGTTAAGCATTAAAGGACATTTCTAAAAGTGATTCCTTGTTTTTAAAGTTTAACTTAAACAGCTAAAATGTGTGTGGGAATCACAGCAACAGCTGTCAGTATTTCCTCAAAACTAGTCTCAGAGCCACCACAAGCACGAAGTCACATTTGCAAATCTAAGGCTTATGTTTACATCGGTTAGAATCCTGACTATTAGGTGATAATTTATGCATATAGAATGGCCAGCTACCGCCTTTCCTCTTCCTTTTTCTTTCCATTCTGAAGTTTTCTACAATTGTGTAAATGGCAATTTCATTTCGTTATTGCTCTCTATAGTGACAGGAGGTATGTCAGTACCGCAATAGTATCGCTATTCTACCCTATAGCATATGCATACGACAAAGTTGTATTTCACATGAAACAAGGCTTGTTCCACTTGTGGAATACACACACAGTCTTGCCTTTTCCTGTCTCTTGCCCACTGTGTCCTTTCCCAGATGTAGGCCAATGACATCAGCCATCTCTCTACTCCCTGAAGGGAGCAAAGGAGCAGGAGAGATGGTGGTGAGACATGACCCCCATTGCCTTCCCCAAACCATCTGTGCAGTTCTGCTCCACAGCATGACTGGCTCATCAGCATCTTTGTCCTTATCATGCTTTTGATCTAGACAAATATGTACCAGTTGAGTTCATTTTTAATGAAGTTACCAGCTGGAAAGTTATCTTTCATTTCTAGTCATCTTTCAAAGATACGCAGTACACAAACGATTTGGACCAATTTAATCCTAAGACCCCGATAACTGTTTCAGATAATGCATTGCATTACTTAATATAAACATGAAATTTACATAAATATTATTCATTATTCCTGATTTTTGTTGTTGTTGGAAGATTTGGGCATCTGTTTTAAATAGTATCATTATTTACACACGGTGACTCCTGCATTTGAATGGACATTAGCTAAATGTGAAAGTTATTCTAATTCAAAGCAGAAAAAATAACTAGAGTTGTCAGAATGTTATAATACACTGATTCATAACTCCTTGATAGATGCCAACATTTTCTATTAACCTCCCTCCCAAAAAAAGGAATAATGAAATCACTCATTTACAATCTATACCTAAGTACTGAATGGAAACTTTTCTGGAAGAAAAATAGCTAACATAAACGTAATTTCTTCTTTAGAAATATGAGATAGGTAATAATTAGCAGAGCCTCACTGAGCTATGAAAACCATATTCCCTTAGGAGAAAAAGAACAATAACCACTGAAAAAAGTGACAGGCTATACACAATTTGTTATTTCTAAAGAATACAAATATAACTGCTTAAACATATTTAAAAAGTGGTAAATTCACTTCTCCTACAGATTCATAAACTCACAAATGTTTCCTTGCAATTGTTCTTGGAACTGATAAAGGAAAATCTCCCAGGGACACATGAAATGCAGTAAGTGTAATATGAAAGCTGCCCTCTCTCCTATGAAGATTAAAACAAACCAGATATTCTCCAGAAAACCAGAAGGTTCCCCTATTCTCTGCTCATAAAGGCTCTTCCCACAGTCTCACTGCATGAAGGGCTTACAAACTTCGTCAGAGCTGTGTGGAAGGAATGTGGACTCAAACACTGGAAGGCATGCCACAGATCCTCAGCAATCCAGTATCTTGTTAATTACAACTAATATCGCATTAGGTTGTGGAATTTTCAGCTACACAGATGTGTGTACCCATCTTATTATGTAGTGTGGCCAGTGCTTGCGATTGTATCGCAAGCCTTGCGAAGTATAAGAGGTACATTGAAAGCTGAAATTAGTAGAATAAAACACTGCAGTAGTTTTCAGCTTTTTAATTAGAAACCTTTAGACTTCATGATTGCAGGAAGAAGTTTAAGAACACAAATCAAGCTAGCAGTAAGGAGGCAGTGCATTTCCACTCACCCTGACTCCAAATGGATTTTTTTTTAAGCATGTGGCTTTTAAGCCAATTGCATGATTTTGAAGTCTGCCTCACGAGTGTCTGAATGGACAGGATTGAAGGTACTTTATATGGCTTATTTAAAAATAACATCCTAACCCAAGCTATAAATCACTATAAGTATTTAATGCCTTATGTATATAATAAATAATCAAGTCTAAGTATCTGGTTACAGCAGTAATTAAGAGTTCTGAAAATCAACCCCTTCAAAGATGCTCTTCAGTGGAAATGCTGTTAGTGGTGAGGCTTCTTTCACACCCTTCTATGCACATGTGCAGTTCACTGCTGTTAAGTCAACAGCATGACAGCTTCTGTTATTTCTGAAGTGTTGTGCACATCCATACACTTGCAAATCTCATTTGAATGTTGTTTCTTTGAGAAATTAAAAAAATTCCTAAGAGAGATAGGAGCCAGCCTGATAGGAACCCCTACACCTTATGATGGTTAAGGCAACTGGATGGGTTTTTTGATGGGAAGGGGGACAGAAGGATAAGAAAGCTATCTCAGGGGAGGCTATCTCTAGATTAAAGTTTTAGTGAGAAAACCTGATCATTGAATTGGGGAAGAACTACCTCTGGCTGGATAGCCGCAGTCAGAGGAAAGAGTCAGAACTACAGATACAGATTACTGCAGACCTCTTTTTCAAATCCTATTACACTTGCAACAATGCAGGCTGGGCACTGACTGGCTGGGGACAGTTCTACTTAAAAGGGACTTAGGGTCTCAGAAGAGAGCACACTGAACATGAGCCAGCAGTGTGCCCTGGCAGCACAGAAAACCACCAGCGTACTGGGCTGTGTTAACCAGAGCACAGGCAGCGGAGTGAGTGATCGTCCTCCCCTTACTCTGCACTCACGAGGCTGTGTCTACAACACTGTACCTGGTTTGAGAGGCCCCTCAGTACCGGGTGACATCGACATACCAGGGTGAGTTCAGTGAAGGGTGGCTGGGGACTGGGGCGCTCACCCTGCGTGCGGAAGCCAAGAGAGTGGAGAAGAGAAGGCTTCGGGAGCTTGTTCAGCAAGCGGGCCAGTTAAGTGTAGCAACAAATACAGAGAATTGCCTCTCTCATGCTAGTGTAGGGTTTTTGGCAAAATATTTCTGTGGCAGTTATTGTTGGAAAATCCTAATCGGTGAAAAAATCAGTTCACACAACCTATGTAAAGGTCTAACCTGTCAAGCTTTTGGTTATGTTGTTATAGACTTTTCCCCATTTTCTTTTTCTGTTTTTACTAGAATTTCTAGTCTTGATCTGAGGTTTCCAATCAACAGTTTCCTTAAAATCAGAAGAGGAATTTTGCACTTGATTCATGGCAGTTACAATCCATAACTTGCATATCCTGAATAACTTCCCTGATCATCTACACAAAGCAATGAGTCTCTCTTACCAAACAATATTTAATAACACACAGCAGCACAGCGAGTACCATTGACTTTACATGTGCCTTTGGAGCTGCTTCTCTGAATTTCATCTGTCTTATTGTGTATTGTGTCCGATAGTTTACAATTTTGTAACTCTCCCGCAAGTCTATCTTGACAACCCTTAGACACTGTTGATAGCCTTGGGAATGCTTACTGTTGGACCCAGCCCCGATAAAAAGCAGACTTTACATGTGAGTCTGATAGCCTAAATGAGTTCCCAAGTCACGCGGCTTTGCAGCATATTCAGAATTTCACATAAAAGATAACTTTGAGATGTCTTCGTTCTGTTCCACACAGAAAAGAAAGAAACAAACATTAACACTAGGGTATTTCTGGACAAGAAATCTGAAACAAAGATTAAAGGTGATAGTTATATTGACTCCACCACCACCAGAGCTAGGACCTACCTGCACTCCGTTTTATTGACATATGGCCCAATTCCCCACCAGGAAAGCTACATGGCTGCTGTAATTTTTGTAAACAATTGGATAATAAATTATAGTAGTAGGAAAGCTATAGGCGGATCCTATATTAATTGGTGTTGAATCAGAAATATTAAAGCAGCAGCATTTAACAGACAAGTGATTACGTTGCTCAAATGTCATTCCTTTTATGTGAGGCAATTAAATGTGTTGAACTTTTTCATGAAAGAAAAAAGTGATTGAAAAAGCAGTATTGCCTTCTCTGAAATTTATTACTTCACCTATTTCTGCTAGATCTTATTTTTTCCAAATTAAATATATTTTGTAGATGCTACCAAACAAAAACCCTTTTCTACACTATATAATCCACTTCTGTCTTGCTGAACTCCTGAGGATGCTGCTGGGTTATACAGTGATAGTGTTCATTCTCCAGAGTTCTTCAAAACCCTCTTAGATACCTGGTTTTTTTATAGTTGGATAGCTTGTCAGAGTTGTCACTGATGCTTCTTATGTATTTTTCAGGACAGAATAGAATAAGGTGAGAGCTCTGTGTGTAAAGATTCTCCTTGAGCTATGTTATACTGAATTTAGTGTGCCATTTCTAGATTTAGAAAATTTCTCTACACTTCTGACCTATGTACTCTACTCTTGTATCACCAGCAAATTCTGCCACTTAGTTATCATGAACTCCTCAAAGTAACAGCTGTTTTTCTGAAAGCAATACTAGATTACACATTCTAAAATGATTATCAGGATATCAGTTATTTATTTAATCTATTTTTTTTCAACTCGTATAGAGCCGTTCTTCCCTGAGTGCAGTCTGAAGGACAACAGTTTTTTGATTTATTTGATTACTAGCAATATCATAGAATCATTTTCGTTGGAAGAGACCTTTAAGATCATCAAGTCCAACTGTTAACCCAGCACTGCCAAGTCACCACTAAATGATGTCCCTCAGCACCACATCTACACATCTTTTCAATATCTCCAGGGATAGTGATGCCAACCATTCCCCTGGGCAGCCCGTTCCAGTGCTTGACAACTCTCTCTGTAAAGGTTTTTTTCCTAAGATCCAACATTAACATCTCCCCTGGCGCAACTTGAGGCTGTTTCCTCTCATCCTCTCGCTTGTTACTTGGGAGAACTGACTGACCCCCACCTCGCTGCAGCCTCCTTTCAGGTCTCCCCTCAGCCTCATTTTCTCCAGGTTAAACAATCCCAATTTCCTCAGCCACTTCTCATAGGACTTGTGCCATTCACCAGCTTCATTGCCCTTCTTTGGACACATTCCAGCAGCTCAATGTCCTTGTAGTGAGGGGCCCAAAACTGGACACAATATTCACGCTGTGGCCTCACCAGAGCCAAGTACAGGGGGACAATCACTTCCCTAGTCCTGCTGGCCATACTATGGCTGATACAAGCCAGTATCTCTCATACTACTTTCCTCAGAGCCACTGTATAAAAACTTCTAGATAAGTAGGGTATTTTTTCTTCATTATCTTACTAATTCTGACAGAGTTCTGCTTGTGGTACCTAATTTTACGATTCTTTTAATTTTTCTTACCTAGGATTTTTGCAGCTTATCACTTCTCTGTAGTTTCCAAGATGTCCTTCAGAGCCCTTTTATAGCCAGACTCACAGATAATACTTAAATTTTGTAAAAATAAATAGTACAACTTCATTATCTCAACTACTGCAGTTTTAAGTTCCTCTAGAGCACTTATTTTTAGGGCAATTTATGCTGATGCTTTCCATCATTTCTCCTCTCCCTCTTTTTTTTTTTCTCGGCCTACAGGTGGAGAAATGGAAAATGTTAAACATCAACTATAGAGTGTGTCTTTCCCAGTCTCCCTTATGCAAAGAAATGAAGCTGTATCATTTGCTTTTGTACTCCATTGATCTAGCTAACCTGCCTCTGCCAAAGACCATCGCCAAGCTTGAGGAAGTTCTTTTATCACAATGTATTAAAAATTTATTTGTATTTTTCCCTATTTGTCTTTAAATTTCCTCTCAAACCTCAGAATGTTGTTCTACCATAAATGTTTATGGGAAACTCCTACTTACTTTCCAGTGAAACAATGGCAGGATATAACTCTTACTCTGGTGTTCTGAATTTATATTCGGCTCTATTAGTGTCACTTGAGATGGATTCCCATTTTATTATAGGATTATTATTTTTGGGGGGCCTGAACATACCCTCGTACCTTTCTATATTTCTCACCTTCTTGATTCCTAATTGTTCCAGTATATACATACTTTCTCTGAGTCTAATAAGGTACTTTTAAAGAACTTCCATGCTGCTTCTACGGATTTTAATTTCCTAACTTTCCCCTTCAGGCTGTTTCTAACTTCCTCAATATAAAAATCTTCCTTTTTTTGAAAAGTACTGTAATATTATTACCTCATGGTAGGATCCCATGGGAAGATGTTGAACTTAATTATATTATGGTCACTTTTATTTAGTGGCTCAACCACATTAACTTCCTGAATCAACTCATATATTTCACTCTAGACCTGCGTCAAGACTAGATTCACCCTTTCAGCATTCCAGAATTCTTGTAACAAATGATTGTCTTTGGTTTCTACACACCATTCTAGTATTATACTGAGAGGGCTTAAAAATGCGTGCCCGTGCTATACGTGAAAAAGTCACCAGGAAATACGTGTTTATTCAATGCACTTTTAAGAGTGCCTAAAGTCTAAAGGGCTTAATTGTCAGTGAAACCACATGAAGTTGTCTAAATTCAAATACTTCTTCTCTGTGCATGAATCAAACTGTATGTTCAGGAGGTCAGTTACACATCTACTCTGCGTGTGTTGAAATTCACGTTTGTGCGGCATGAATTCTTGCAGGTTAAATATCCTATGGTTATCTAAAATCAGCAAACGCAAATGACTGGTCCTTCCATGGCTAAGCCCATTGAAACAGCAGCTGGTTCCTTATGCTATTAAAAAACCCCACCCTGAAACACACACAGTAAATTAATGATTTTTTGGCCTGTAGTAAAGAGAAATTGTGACACCTTACATGTGAAAGCGCATTATGATGTACAGTAATGTATCTCAAGTAATCAGTTGTTGTTAGGCTAAGATTCAGCTGGAAACAAACTTTAGTAATGAACTATATGATGGTTTTGAGAAGCAGATTGAAATATGGTTCGTCTTTGAACTCAATCCACTACTTCTCTGAACTTATAAACATGACTTTGAAAGAATGTACACTGTTTTCCTGATTAGAAGTCCCTTTTTTTTTTTCCCATTAGTCATTTATTTCAACCCCCATTTTAAAGTCTGGCTCATTAGATAAGCATTCTCAGTAACAGAAGCTGAAACAAATAGACGTGTATCCTCATTCAGCATAGTGCAAGACAGCTATTACTATTACATGTTATAAGAACATTAATATTTGTCTGTACTAGACTAAATTTCTTTGTTATCCTAAATCCCAGTGATTACTCTTAAATCTAACTTTTTCTTAAATTGGCCAAGTGAGAAATGTTTGCCTCATTAATATTATAATTTGTGGTCCACATTTCAGAAGAAAGCTAAAAATAATTTCTGAAATATTGTGTCATGCTGACATAAACACACTTAACTTATATTTTTGCCGTTTCCAGGATTGTTTCACTTGTATAAAGCAGTAAAAGTGTTCTGCTCTTTCCATTTTTCTCGTACTATAAGAACCAAGAAAGCAGGAATTTGTTTAGCTCATTGGCTCCATTTATCCTGAGCCAAGACCATGATCTTGGAAACCCTTTAACTTGGCTGAATCCAGTACAAAGTTCTTTGCAAAAAGCCAGTGCAATTAGAACAACACAGTGTATGTTCAGTCTCAAAATTAGGATGATAAAGTTTCCAAAGGCTAGAACTGAAACACAGAGCATCATAGATTCAGCCCTCTAATCAGTTAAACACAAATCCTAATTCTGCCAGTTTTTGATGAAATGAAGAATTGAGTAGCTCAAGACCGCATTAAGAAAACACTATTCTACCTTTTTGCAGAATTAACACAGAAGACAAAGAAATATAATGGAAGAAGTGTATGTTTTATGCAGCCCAGCCTTGGGAGCTTCTCTGCTCCAGACAGTGATACTGTAATACGAGCAATTCCCTTGGCACTTTCCATTTTATCACGGTTACTGCTAATACACGTGTGCTAACCAAATTGGCACATTGCAGAGTCTGCTTTGAAATCTGGTGCTTCGTTTTTTAAGCTGTTTTTTCCCCAAACCCGCTCTGTCACGGCATATCTAGTACATCAAACACATGAGTAAGATATTCTCTTGATTTTCTGTGAAAACATCTGTAAGCGGTTTTTTGATGAATTACAGCATTTAAGATAGTCAAAGAAATCAAATTCAGCTTGGGATTGTAGTTCATTATGTCTCATTTCACCTTCTCAATTGTTCACTGGTTGTTGAAGGTACATTTTTGCCTTATTGAATGAAGGTAGGAATTCTCAGGCCTTACTAAGAGATAATTTTAGCAGTGTTCAGATTGGGAGTGGCGTACTAGTTTCTTTCATGCATTTTGTTTGGGGTTTTGGTTTTGATCATTCACATGAAGTGATTTCAGAAGTTACTAGTTAGTAAGTAGCTAATTAAGTTCATTTCCCTTAGTCATTTGCCACTGTTTTTTCTTTAGAATACTTACTCCTGGAAGTTGAAATATTTATGCAGATAGTCAAACATGATAAAATCTATATACACTGATAAGATGTATATAATTTTCTACAAAATAGAGGTTTATATACATTGTATGAACTATGTTCCTTTTGTTCTTTTATTTGTGTCACATACATACTTAACATACTATTTTAAAAGTGTAATTATTAAAAGGTTCATATAATTTGTAAGGTGAATGTATCTCTACAAGAAGTGCAAAATGTTGCAAGTTGCAAAATACTGGCTCATTAAACTACAGCAAAAACACAGTTTTGAATGCGTCTGCTTCAAGAACTGAAATGACTTTTAAATTAAGTAATTGATTACACATTTTTTACCAAGCATTTGTAAATAAAGGGTTTCATCCAATTTTATCTGTGGCCCTCCCAGCCACATAGACCTTTGGAAAAACACGGACACTGTCTGTGAAATAATTGTGATTTATCCCAGTGAGGGGCAACCCAGCGGAGGGGTTAAAACCTCACAGAGGCCAATTTCTGTTATGCAGCTCCCTAATATTCTCTACTTTGGGATTTGTGTGTTGCTTCAAACTTTTGACATGACATTTGGAACATCACTCTATTTGGCTGGGCCACGATCGTAGGTAACTTTAGGGGCGAATTTGAGTAATCTCATAGGTGGCTTGTAAGTTCTGTTTGATCTCCCTGACTTACTTACACATGCACACACATGCCTGTTAGATGAGACCACTGACTTCTTGCTCTTTCCCTCAGAAAGTCACTGTAGCAATAGTGTCCTGATAATATTGTCCTGTCATATCCTGTAAGGCAGTTATGGGGGAGGAAATTAGCAGTAATGGAAGCTGCCAACATTTTGGATTGATCTGAATATTAATCTGAAATTCCATTTATTTGACTAGATCTTTGTGTTCAAGGTTCAGTGCATGCATGCATGCATTAACGTAACTGAACATTGTCTGATACTTGATAAGGACAGTCAGTAGTGCTTAGTCGCATCTTCAGCTGGGTTCCTGTCAGGTGTACAGTATTATTTTTCCAATCATTAGTTCCAATTAAGCACTCAATTTGTAATGGAAAGGTATGTGTTTTCTTTAAGGAACAGCTTGAAATTATGTCCTGAGAGGAGCTCACTTCCTTCTAATGTGGTTCCTTATGAAAGCTGATCACACTTCCAGGAAATGATATAGATACTTCAAGTTTAAGTAAGTACTTTTCTTATGTATTTTGATATAAAAATTCCTCTTCTCCTTCACACTACAGCATGACTCAGATCCATTCATCTATTAGCACTTCTGGTATGTTGTCTCTGGGCTGTTACAGTGGTTGAAAATCTAGCTAATAAAGATTCACAGAATTTTTAGGAATGTCAAAAATATAAAAGTGTTTGGTGATTTACTCCTTCTTTTGTTTCTTTTCAAGGCATTCAGTTAGCATACAAATAATAATTATTACATAAATTAAAGTTGTTGCAATTCAGCTGTAGGGATTGCGATTCAATGCCAGTGAAGATAGATCAAGGTTTTAAAAAGTATCTGCTGTAAATTAAAAACAAATGGTTGAAAGTATTTAGCAGACCTCTCTCCATTTTCCAAATCAAATCTAAGAGAGACTATTACTTTATTGAGATTTATGGAATAATTTCTTTAAAGATTCCAGAAGTAAGAGAATGCAGGCAGACACTGACAGTGGACAAAAATGTCAGCTACTAAGTGGTTTCATCTTTTGGAGGATTTTTTTTTTTTTCAGTAATGGGAAAAATTAGTTCTGACTGTTTTTTAAAACTAAAATTATATAGAAACCATTAAATTAGGGACAGATCATTTGTCCAATTTTAACTGCAAAGGGGATAAAATGGGTGGAAAACATGATAATATACTAGCGCTCTGTTGGAGGAAGTGTTTCTCCCACAATCCAAGTTGCTGATCCTGTCTAAGGAATAGGACTTAAGAGCTTGTGAGAAAATGCGTGTAACAGGATATAGAGGAAAATTGTTCTGTGGCATCTGGGGAAGTATATATAGGGAGTATATATATAGGAATAGCAGTTGGGCTGTATTAACTATGAAAGTATATATGTTATTCAATTTTTAATCTCTTTTGAGACAAAGACATGACCCATTTTCTGTATGGCATAGTACTAGGGCAAGAACACCAGAGAAAATCATATAGCTGTGATGGAAAGGAAAGTACACAAAAGTCTCAAGGACACGGTATGGTTTTGAGAGCTCCAGGACTTCACGGGATCCCTGAAGTATTCTAGGACTTCATTACACATTTTGGGGTGTCCAAGAGCTTTAAGGGATGATGAATCTTGGAGCCTTAGTGGACTGTTAAACCTCCTCCCATTAAAGAAAAACATGTGGTTGAAACTGTGTTGGCTAAAAACCATGGAATTTTCTGCGTAACTTTACTCCTTCTTTGCCATTTTGTGTTGGATATCATGATCTGTCTGTTATATTTCAGCAAACGCAATAATTTCCTTTTAATTAGATAATTACTATGTTATTTATTGGTTTTGATCACTTCTAAATTCAGCTTTTGGTTTTAACAAATGCAGTTTCAGAAGATGATGGATTTTTACATTTTTCAAACCACTAAATGTTCAAAAAGGATTTGTACATATAACAAAATTAAAGTAGGGATTATCTAGCACTGTGTGTGGGATACAGCTATAATCTATAGAGTGCATGGAAAAGAAACTGGCATTCTCAATTGCACTGCACACATCTCAGTAATAACAGGGTAGAAGGCATACGATTTCATGGAACACCCACAATGAAAATTATTCTTTCCAAACAGAGAATTGTTTTGGAATAAGTTAGGTTAATTGGCACCATGGGATTCCTCTCAAGGAAACACAGAACATTAAAATCTACACATGTGCATGTAAAATGATAAAATATTATCTTCTTTCCCCTCTCACTCCTCAAATCTAAGACACGCTACCCAAAATCAACAGAAACGATTATGTTTTGTTGATTCAAATTTCCTTAGAATAAACTGGCAATTCTTCATCTGGTCAGCTTACAACGTGAGAGTCACGGCACTGTTCCACAATTGCTAGCTTGGGTACGGTTATCTAGTGCAGTCTCTCACACAAAACCAGAGGTCTCTAGAGCTCTTGGCACATGCTTTTCCGAATTGTAAGAATCCTTCTGTGCAAGCAACAGAGCGATATGGTGGTAGGATACAGCCTCTTTCAAAGGACTGCTGAGGCCCTATTAGGATTAGAACCAAAATCTGCAAATGGATAATGGGAAATCCAGGCACATTTCACTGTCATTGCACAGTCCTCGGTTGAAACACTGATTGTATTTTACAATCAGTTTCTGAATACAGTTGAAGTATATTAAGTCCTCACAAAAGTATTATCACCTTCTCAAAAATCGTAAAGAACTTATCACTAATGAAGGAAAAAAGTATTCCTTTTCTTGAAGAAGGCTGAATTCTCATGCAGGCTATTGTGCTCTGTGCACTGTATCTATATCATTAATGTTTAAGGTCATTTTAAACAAGCACATTCTACTTGGTTTACCTTTAAAATGTCCTGTGCTTCCACATTTGGCCATTTGCACACCTTAACCATCATTTCTTTCCTAGTTTTTTGCCCCAATTACGTCAAGACATTTAAAACCAATTAACTGTGATTCCCAATGAGCAGGTCACAGGTGAGGTGTGGCCTCAGAAATTATATCTGAGGTGCTACGAGTCTGACTGCAGCTCTTCTGACCTCTTAAATGAGTGAGAAACCCTCCAGTGCATTGTTATTTTAGAAGACTATCCCTATTCTTCATAGACAGATGAGAGTTTGGTCTGGTAGCATAAAGAGGGTTTACTTTCCAGAGTTTTCATAGACAATGTTTCTGAGTAACTCTGAAGAGTTGCAGGCCCGTTAGGTTGAAAAAGGAAGCAGTTTAGATAGAATCTCCCGCTTCTCCTTCCAGTCCTGAAGCCTGGAAGCTTACCTCCTTCCATTGCTCCCCTTTCTCCCCATGCATCAAAATAATCCCATTTGGGAGTAACTGGACACAAATTTAGTAGCCAATATAAACTAAATAAGTTTGGCTTCCGTGGGAGCACAGAGCAGAAGATAACCTTAGCCAAGAGTATAAACTAGTGCTCAGTGGAGGAGAGCCCAGCTTGCTCTGTGATGTCTAGGCAAAGAAGTTCAAGAAAAGTTTATTGATTTCACCCTCATCCATGTAAGAATTCAGAGGAAAATTACTGGACTTGGATTGAAGGATTATTATGAACTGTGTGAATTGTGGGTCTTTTGTCGGTAACATAAATCCTGTGGGTAGCAATGGACAGTGTATGTGTTAACTTAGGTCCGTACATCAACAGGATGCAAAAACGAATGTACATATCCACTGCCAACAGGAACAGATGAGAAGAGTTATCAATGATAGAACTGAGCATACAGTTCAGCAAGTAACACAAACAATCTGATTCTATTCACGCACGAAGTTTTAAATAGATTTTACCACTGTAGTTTTCTGTAGCAGCACTCCTCACTGCAAAGGAGTGCTCCTTGAAACACGCTGTGCCAGTGCTGGGGATATTTTTTCCATTTTTTAATTTGTATTTTATATTGAATAAGCTCAGTAATATATGTTCATGTGATTAAATATTATGTCATGATACAAACATGAAGGGATAGTAGAAATTTCATTGCAAATGGTGCCTATGGTGACAAGGTGCTCATTTGACCCTGAGAAGCTCTGGAATAAATGGCTTGTAGCAGCATAGTTCATAGAGTCATAGAATCATAGAATGGTTTAGGTTGGAAGAGGCCTGTAAGGTCATCAAGTCTAACCATTAACTGCCAAGTCACCACTAAATGATGTCCCTCAGCACCACATCTACACATCTTTTCAGTATCTCCAGGGATGGTGATGCCACCTCTCCCCTGGGCAGCCCATTCCAATGCTTGACAACCGTTTCTGTTAAGAATTTTTTCCTAAGTTCCAACTTAAACATCCTCTGGCGCAACTTGAGGCCATTTCTTCTCATCCTCTCGCTTGTTACTTGGGAGAACTGACTGACCCCCACCTCACTGAAACCTCCTTTCAGGTAGTTGTAGAGAGCGATAAAGTCTCCCCTCAGCCACCTTTTCTCAAGGCTAAACAACCCCAGTTCCCTCAGCCACTCCTCACAGGACTTGTGCTCTAGACCCCCACCAGCTTCTTTGCCCTTCTTTGGACACAGCATATTTAATATACCTGGCAGTCTACTTCCATAGTCTTATATTGAATACAGGAATTCCTACGTTCCACAGCACTCTTCATGGCATCATAGAAGATTGCTACCTGAATAACTGGATCACTCATGAGTAAGACTTTACAGGACTGAAAGTACTTCTGCTCTAATATAAAAACTAATCATCATACAGTAAGGAATATATCTAACTTTTAACACTTCCTAAGGCTATTACTTAAAATTTGGAAATTTGCTGAGCATACACTTAAATAATTGTTGTCAGGTATTTCTGTATTTTTTCACTGCAAAAAGAATTGGCTGATAAAATATTTACAAGGAATTATGTAGGAATATAGCATTTTTGAAACTTTGGGAATTAAAAAGAACATATAGAGTAGTCTTACTGATTAATTTGAAAGTAAGATGAAATAAAAAGGTGATTATGGCTTAGGATTTAGGGGAAAATTCTGTTAAAATTTACATGTTTCCCACAAGGAAAACCCGTCTTAGAGTAGAGAAGGTGACAGAGGTCAAGGAGTCTAACTCATATGCTCTGAACGGTGATCTCCCAATACCATTTCATTGAGATTTTCTGTTATTTTTCCCTTCCCTTTCCTCCCCTGCCCTGCCTTTTCCTTTCTTAGAGGCTTTGGCCTTTATCACAGTGTTTCCATGAGATGTAATAAGAATATTTTATTACTAGCTCAAAAAAAAACCCCAAAAACAAATCAAAACCAAAAAAACCCCTCTATACAAGCACAAGTGGTAATTCCGTAATGGCAGTTTAAGAACACCCATTTTGTAGGGCTTTCTACACTTGGGGTTTCTACCGTGGGGCAGTGCAACAGAATGCAGCTATTCTTGCTGGCTGCACCATTTATGACCCTGTAGTTAGCAGATACACAGCAGAGCTTGGTCACTATCAAAAAAATTAGCAATAAACTGAAAATAACTTAAGGATCAGGGATGACAAGTGACTAAACATGAGCCCAACTCCAATTCCATACCTAATAGGCTAATTCAGTCACTGGATTTATAAGTAGAAAACTACCATGTAACTAGAGGGGCTTGATTTTAGCATTGGCAGTAGTGAGATGTAAACTTGGCTACTTTGTACAGTTCTGAGGTCCGTAATTTTGAAAGGATTTGGGGAAGTTGAATGATTGTAGGGAAGGACCACAAAAACAATTTAAAGCCTAACAGTTGCAGCCCTAGAGCTACTTAGCTTTTCAGAAAGTATTTTGAAAGGTGATTATAGCATTTAACTCCTAAGAGAAGAGGTAGGCGCTTCCTTTTTTGTTGTTGCCAGCTCCTACCTTGATGCCTTCCCTTCTGAACAACATATTTTAGACCAATACATATTTTCGGGTTCAGGAGACAAGAGAGTGAGTGAAAAGTTACGTGATAGGTTGTGCCACATTTTATGGTGGCTGCTACTAACCTAAAGGTCTCCAAATCTTAGGAAATAATACAGCTAATAAGATAAAATACAGTCACAGGAGTAAGGAAATTTGGAGAAATCCTAGAGCATTCAACATTTTTCTGTAACGTAAATACAATCTTGAGTACAATGTGACTGATCTTGTAATAATAACATATTCAGCACTGCTACATCTCAAGAAATCATTATATTCAAATATTCAGAATGTTTCAATGCCTTTTTTTTTAATGCTGAGTTCATTATAGGATAAAATCATATTTGCCTGATATTTTTAAAGCATTTAATTATTTTGCCTAACTGTTTGACAACAGACTATTTTGACACGGCCTACTTTTTCTTGATTCTTGATTAAGGTCTCCATAAACACCAAAACCACAGTATTACCATTATTAGTTCAATAGCTTCTCATTCAAACTTCCCGCCTCTCTTCTACTTGGCAATAGTTTAAAGCAGAAAGTAACGGTAATGTAAATCAGTCCGAAAGAAGAAATGGGTACTAATATTTTCATTTAAAAATTGACTTTACTACATAACATTGAAGGAACAAGTGTTAAATGTTGCTCTGTAACTAGCAGCTCTCTTCACCACAACATAATGGAGCAGTAAATCACCAGAACAGGGAAGCTGACTTTTAGGGTTTTTTTTCTGATAGATGCTTATTCTTTTCTTCTATGTACATGCCACATACTCAGGGCACTTTGTAATATTAATGGGCAGAAGTGATGGAATCCGTATTTTCTCTGCTATACCGAGCTACATATTCCTAAATAGCTGAGCCCAGGTGCACGTCCTAGATTTGAGATACAGGTGCATGTCTCACTCATGTCCTTACTCAACTTTAGGGCAAGACTGAGGTGCACAGGTTCCCTCTTTTCTCCACATTCTTGAGATAGGGAAGAAAAGGCTAAGAGTGAAAGGAGGGACTTGACCAAGTGCCCAATCCATCCACACATACATACTGCAGTGTGACATAAAATACACTGGAGAGGGCCACAGATGTTGAATTAGCAACTTCTTCATTAAGATCCATTCATGGCTTCCAACAACTAACTTGAAAAATAGAAGATCAAAAAAAGCATTCCTGCTAACTGTGCTGTCAAAGGGATTAGAAATTGGGAGATGTGCAGAGAAAAATTGATAATTAAGCTCTTCAGACCTTTACTGTTTCTTTTTTTAATCTTCAGGAATCCCGCATCTAATTTTCTCCTGAGCGGGGCTCCAGGAAGAACAATCTACCATCATCCATTCATGGCATCTCTATCTCTTATGAATAAGATTAGCTTGTGCTAATTCCTTCCGAGATACTGGCAGCATATAAAAGTACCACTTCTTCTCTTTCATTTGAACTCCTTAAAATTAAATCACATAACCATCAGCAGATTTTACTGCAGCAAAAATTTTCAAGCAGAGCCCTCAATGACTTCAATGAACATTAAAAGCCAATGGACCAATATAACATCTGCCTCAGGTTGTACCACTCTTCTCATCATAGAATGCTTTTCCATTTATATCCACAGACCTTCACAGGAGTGACTGACAAGAAGCAACTCTAGATAATCCTATTTATGTGCTTGTGAAGAAGCCCTACAAGCTTGCTCACAGCAATGTTAGGTCTCCACATGAATTTCATCAACACAGGGACCATTAGTGCTATTAGAGGAGCAAAACAGCATCTTCTCATGACGGTATCCTGGCTCATTGCTATACAATGCAGTCTTCACTCTTCCTCTGTTTTTGTATATTATTTTTCTCCTTATTTCACTGCCAGTGCTGTGATGGGCGAAATGATGTTAGCGAGATCAGAATTAAGGTCCAGGATTGTTTTGATGAAGGAAATATGTCACTTCTGTTTCTTGGTTATATCAGCCTCAAGATAGTTTTAAGTATATTCTTTAGAAAACATCACGCAACAGATTTGCTGCTTTGTGACAATATAATGATTTTATCACTCTTAAATTTCTTCTGTACATGAGAAAAAGAAGAGAAAATCAACTGCCACTATTTTACTCCACCTACCAACATTAAAAGTATCTGATTGGGATAGCTGTCCAAAACGCTTTTCAGAGGCATGAGTTTAAATTACCTTTCATTCAATCATGGCTGTATAATTAAAATTATTATTGTTTACTGGATACAACATATATCTATAAAAGTTTGAAAAAATATTTTTACTATTGTCACTAGAGTAAGTATTTGTTCGCATTTCAGATACAGACAAAAAAACAGAAACTGCTATTTTCAGGCAGGTATAAAAGAGAAAAATTTTACACGTATTTTTAGAGAAAAAGAATTGTTTGCCTTTTCTTGCTACCAGTGCTCCAAGGTTGGAAAAGAAGCGAATGGTTTTTGTTTACTTCAATGAAGAGTCTCTAAGATCATTCAAGAATAACATTATATGGATGATGTTATAGTGGAATTGTCTGTATGTGAGTTAACATCTGTGAATCTGTAAATGAACAGAGGACTCAAAAAAGGCAACATGAAGTGGCGAAACACTTCACTGGAACATACGGGCCTAAGTTTGATCAGAGACAATTAAAAATTCATTGATTTCATTTTACTTTTTCATTTACACCACTATATGAGAAGAATCAGGCACATCGAGCAAAACGTATCCATACAAATTCATCTACTTGACACTACAAGCATTTCTTGAGTAAGCACAGATGACACATGCAGCAGTTCTTGCACTTTGCATGTGATCGCAGTGTTTTAGATAGTGGTTTGGGTTTGGTTTTTTTTTTTATTGTAATTGCTGGTTGAACACTATCTGCACTGCCTGCTGCTGGAAAATTGTCTATCCACATACTATTCTCCATTACTGATTTCTAGTTTTAAAGTGTATAACAGGTCAGTAAGATCAAATATCCTTCAAGCAGTCTATTCAAATGGAATAATTGCTCCTGTTGTCACAGTGATCTTGCATTCTTGTAGGTAAAGGACCAGGGACAATGATTCTAGGAATCAGACTGCAGGGGATAAACATAAAAATGTTTAAGAACCCTTGTTTTAAAACTATTTGGATTATGTGAGTTTTGTTTTATTCTATTTATTTATTATTTTATATAATGTACTCATTCCTCAAATTCTTTCCCCCTTCTATTTCTAAGAGCTGAGTATTGCTTCTAGGCACATTCCCTTTCTCCTTACCTGTGAAGTACATAAAGCCTCCGTTCTTGCCAGCCTGCATTAAACACTGCAATACAATTACCCTCAGTACTCCGTACTGTTATCTCAGGGAATTGAATTAGACTTTCGAGCTTAGAGAACATCAAATTATTTACACAAAATGTTGTAGTTGAAACAGATCCAGTTTAAAGTATTATATGCTGGTTTGGGTAGTAAAGACTAAAAAGATCAGATCACTGATTTAAAACAGAACTAAAAGTTGAATCTGATTCTGAGGGTAGCTGTTGAGAGTCATATCGAGCAGCCTATTGCCTATTCAGAAGCATGGAAAATCAGGTTTCCATTTAGCCTTGCCTCTAAGTTCCAGCTGTAAAAATTTCCTCGAGGAAGGTTTGTTTGGGACCGACAGCAATTCTGTGAAAGTTTCAGTGTCAGTTTTTCACAAGTACAAACTACCAGAATTTTCAGATAGGAAATATGAAACAGCCTTAGATTGATGTTCAAAAGTACCCCTGATAAGTCCCTTCTGTTTTGGTATCTTGAACAAAATGCTCACCTACAGAGGCAGAAAGGGGAAGTGTTGAGGAAATCACAGAATCATATACATCAGTCCTTTTCATGAAAAAGGTGTAGTATATTCAATTTTTCTCCCTCTTTCAAGACAAACAAAAAACCTCTGAGATTTCCTCTCAGAAAAGATGATCTTAATTGGCTTATTGCCCTTATAGCTGAAACACAAAATGTTTAGTTAGCATGTGCTATGCATTTTAAATCGATATAGTCTGCCACAAGTACTATTTAAGATTACTCTGTCAGGAGTATGCCAATATATCTTTCACCCATGAAAGCTTTATGATACATAGTCCTGACTGACCTAGGCAACACCCAATTACAATTTAAATTTGCTTTATAAATCTGGATTTTAGTTGCATTACCACTTTAAAATGGAACAAGAAATCAATGTGGAACAACACGACATTTCCAAAGTAAAATATCCCCCAACAGACTTCAGACTTTCCATCAGTACTTACCCCATACCTAGTTGTAATGCCTTACCTCCACCCTCCAATGTATTCCCATCAGTGCCCATTCACCATTCACTCCCCTGACCATGAAAGTCTTCCCACTAAACACGATAAAAGCCGTTGCAGCAGCCCACCCGCGCGTCTCAGTTTAGAGGGTCAGTCACTTTTTCCGTGCATCTCAAATACATGCCTCCCACCAAAGGCAGCTTGTGTCACACCTGAGGTTCAGCCAAGTGGGAGTGAGCACCACTGCTCCTCTCTTGGGGGTCCCCGAACACTCCCAGAGCCCCTCCTGTGGCCTGGGGCATCGCTGAGCACCCGCTGGTTAGAGGAGGCCCTGAGCCAAACTTGCTCCCACTGGAAGCACAGCAAAACTTGGCTGAATTCAGTGGGATGGAAATAAGCCCAAAGGATGAAAATTCAAAAATAATGCTGTAGGATGGTGGTGTTGGACAGTATCTTCTGAATTTAAAGTGAGGAGAAAATGAAGGGAAATAAGAAAATGTGATGACAGTTATAAGATGCTATGTTTTCCCTTCCCGAAACAAGGAAGTTTTCACTTCTTTGCTAGATAGAACTGTAGTGTCTGCTGTCATTACTCTTTTTTGTTATTTAAATTAAAAGAAATTCTGAAAAACCTTTCTTCCCCCTTTTCCCATATACTGGCTAAAATATAAACAGGTAGAGATAAGTATAAAATCCAACCTTTATTCCACTTTGAACAAGCTTGTGTATATCCAAAAAAGGTTCCTTGAGTATGTCTCCTTCGGGACTGAAAATCTTCACATATCCTTCTTTCTCAAGAATAAAGAGGCGATGGGATCCATCCCCACAATGCACTGCTCCCACAGGCTGCCTTAGTCCACTCACAACCTCCTGAATACAGAAGCAGTTGTGCTTGTGTTTTCTAAAAAACATTTTAAAAAAATAGTGAGAAATTTTTTCTTTCTTGTAACCATGACACAACAATGTCCCTGAAGATTAAATGATTGTTCTGCAGTGATATTAAAAACACAGCTACACAATCCAGAATAAATTATTTCTTTGAATATATGCAAGCAGACAATACTGAAAAACAGTCTGAACTACACTTGAGCAAAATTTGGTTTGTATACAAGAAAGACAAAATTAATTCATCTTAGATCTGAAATGTAGAGGAATAGGAGAGAAAAAAATTTGGAAAAAAAGAGAACAATTTGTAAATACACAATTCCTACCATACAATAAACACAGTAAATTCCAGCAATTTGACAAAATTTGGTTTCTAAAACCCATTTAAAAATAATGACTTATGATGGCACAACCTAATTTAATTATTTTCACAAAGAAAAATATATGAATGAAATAAATTGAAAAACATTAAATAAATATTTTACTAATAAACTTATTGTAGTTGTTTTGTAACACTAAATTCAGGTAGAAATGGCTTCCTAGAACTATGTGTGATCTACAGGGCGGATGAAACCACGATTCTAACACCTTTTCAGCCAGGCAAATATCAAATGGTACTGACATATTGAAGCTAATGTAACTTTCTCTTTTGACGTACACTAGCAGCAGCAAAAGAAAGTAACATCTGGAAAACACAGCTGCTGAGCATAAGCACACACTGAGCTGTTTCACTGTGAAAACCACAGGCTTTGCTAGGGGTTTTTTTTTCAGATTAAACAGCATTTATCTTTATGAACCTGCTGATCTCTTCCTCTTTGTCATATTCTTCCATGTGGTCCAGGGAGTTAGAAGCTGGCCCTCGCACTTGTTTTCTTGGGAAATCTGGAAAGCACACACCACCATCTTTTCTTGCATAGTAAAAGCAAAACTCATCAGCTGTAGTTTGGAGAAAACCTTAAAAACGCAAAAGAGCATACAAATATTTAGTGTGTTGTCATGTCTGCAGTTTTGTGTCATCAAACTAATCTTTAAATAGATTATCCAGTGAGTGGAGAAAGAAGTCATTTTAAACAAAGTGCTATCTGCAAAAAAGGCCTGCTCTGAATAAGAACAAACTGAGTTTTACCTTTTGCAGTTTATTCATCTCTATTTGTATTTAACCATATTTTCAGTGTGCTTAAATAAAAATACCAATTCATTCAAAATGCTACTCATTAAAAAAATAAGAGACAAAGTCCAGAAATGAGGCTGTGATACACTTTTCCCTGATTTTATCCCTATTAGTTAAGTCTAGAATCTGCTGTAAAGTAGCTTGTGTGGGTTTCATTTATTTATTTTTTTTTTAAAGTGGCTTGTTGTAGTAAAAATTTCAGTAAAGACTTCAGTAAAAGACATGCAGTAAGGACTTTGTGGAATGCTGGCAGCAAAGGACATCAGTTGGAGAGGTGAATAATTAGTTGTCCCAGAAAGCGAGAAGTACTGCTGAAAACTGCACCGTGTTGATATGCAGTTGGCCTCTGGTTGACTCCCAGCATTAGAGTGGGTGACCACAGCGTCCCATCACGCTGTCTACTTCCTCAGCCCCCATCCCCTGAAGAGGAGGATAGGTCTCATGCTGCATTGTGGCTGGCTTTAAGCTGGCTTGGATGAAATGTGGTCTTTAGGTTTTAGGTTAAAATGGGAAGGAGTTTGAAGACCCAGGGAAACAAGAAGTTGGTAAAATGAGAGCCTTTGAGGAAAAACCCTGCCTCTACTGATATTACACTATGTTTAATCACAGCAAAAGTAGCTATTTCTGTCCACAAACCTATCCAGTTTTTAATCATTAGTATTAAATCTAAGACGATAGAATTTGGCTAGTTATACATGTACTATTCTACTAAAACATTGTTAAGACAATATGTCTTAAGTTACCTTCTTTCCTTTTTGCATTGTTGGCATACTGTGTTAGGATGCACTATAGTCCAGGACATAACTCATAGGATACACAGAATTAGCACTTAATTGGAGTTAGAGGCCTAATTTATGCATGGCTTTACCACTTGTGAATAATGCAGTAATCCATAGATCTTGGCCATAAACCCTCTGGCTTACAACATCCAGTAAGGGCTGATCAGGGACAGCTGTGTTTCCTTGGAAAATGCCAATTTCTTAAAAGCAGAGCTCTTTCAGAAACATTATCAGTTTTGACAAAATTTTAGTTAACATGATGTTTCTGGTTCAAACTCAAACTTCTGGTCTAAATGAAAAAGAGAGAAACAGGCAGCAAACCTCGTATCGCTCTACTCCAATGTCTTGTAATTAGGGCGTTTCATTAGGAAGAGGAATATTCAGGTCAATGCCCCTCATCTGTCAGGCAAGAGTTTGACCCTAAGTCTCCCATTTCCCAAGTAAATGTCCTAACAACGACTTTATTAGCTATCCTGGGGTGGTCTCTCTGTGGCTTTCTTCATGGAAAATTTCGAAAGAGTTCAATTTCTTCCTTATGTGGAATAGGAAAATTTTTTAGATCCCAGAATTTTTGTGGAGTGGAAAGCCTTTCCCACCCAACTATACTTCTTTTCATATGCATCTTCCTTGAAAAATATTGGAAAAATAACATGACAAAGCCTGACTTTGGTTTCTATAAAATAATATCTGGAAACACATGGTAGTGTGTTGTGGTGCAAAAGTTTAATTACCATGATTTGGAGGTTTACTAAATATCATCTCTGAGGAGCTGTTTTTAATTTATAGTAGTTATTTGGAGAAAATGGGAGATATAATTTCAAGTGGAACAACTGAAGAGGAACTCTGATATAATCACGGAGTGGTATTCCAAGGCTTGTAGATATAATGCTAAAATCAAAGGTAATCTAAAATCTTGCCGTTGAATTATTTGACTTAAGAATACACAGTTTTGTCTTTAATAATTTATTTATCTAGGCACAGTGGGTCACTGACGACAAAGCAATAGCAAATTAGAGGTGTACAATTTCTAAGAATTTATAAAATTTTCCAAGTATACCATCTACTATTTACTAAAGATAAATTACTCTTGGCTTGAATGTTATCTTCAGTCAGAAAAACCGAGAGCATAGTATGATCATACTGTTTACTTGGTACATGTTCATTTCAAACAACAATCAGACGCAAACTCTCTTGACTAATGCCATATGTAATGCCTTTTCTGATATGTAAGACTAATCCCTTTTCCATATGAAATATTTTATCAAGCACTTAAAATACATGTTACACTGCAGTTGCCTTTTGCTATTTAGCAAACCCATCGTTGGGTTCCAACAAAGGATAAAGCTTATGTTCCATTTTCCTTAGAAATATTTGTAAAAAACGGTGTTTGAATTAAACTATGTAAATCCGTCTATCAATTGTTTAAATGTTGCGTTACCGGAAGGCATGTAACCTCTGTAAATAAAGTTTCACCTGTGTATTAGGGATGGAATTTAGTTCTACAAAAAACCACAGTAATTAAAAAAAAATCTGCTGTTGTTATATACGCTAGATTCAGCATACTAACAACTTCACTAAAGACAGTTAGAAAGACATTTCCTTCTACTCTCCTATCTGCTTGTAGCCATGTAATGTTTTATCTTTTGTGCTTAGATGGTAAGGTCTTTAGCGTAGAGTTTGCCATTTTGTTCAGTGTTTGTATGGTGTTCAGAAAAAATGGTCCCTGACAAGTGCCCCTAAGCACTAAAATTGTTTGAAGGGAAAAAAAAGATCATTTTGCTTAGTCTGAGTTTATTCAGATACAGCTCTGTCACTGTCCTCTATGAGAACTATGCCTAACAAGGATGGCAACTTTTGGTCCGGTGTGAATTTTGGTACTCAATACTTTATTTTAAAAGACTCACATCATGACAAATTTCCTGCTGTGTACCAGCAGAGCAGTGCCCGTGTTAACAGAAGAGGACTAAACATGATGTTATAATGTTGTGCACGTCAGATTTTGCACAGCCTTGCATTTCTATGCTTTTAAAACTTTCTGTCCTGCAAACAAGAATCAAGCTACAGACTTTTCAGTTAAGGCAGTTTCAGTGAAGGCTTTCTGTGTTCAGCTTTATAAAAAACTCTGGGAATAGGCTGCATGATTTCAAGCCTTTTCATAGAAAAACTGCTCTCAGATGACCCTTTCCTCCTTCCTCCACTCCTATTTGCGGTCAGTTATTCCTCACACCGTATCTTCCTTCCCATCCTACCTTCACTAAATTGCACTTTGCTGGATTCCCTGCTTACCTATCCCCCTGCTTCTTCTCTTTGATACACAACTCAAATGTTGTGGTAGCATTTGTCCCAGTCTCTACAGCAAGTCAAGTTCCTATTCACTGCACACTGTACCGAATATCATCAGAGTAGACCTACAGTGGCTTAGAAAGCATCAGGAAATCAGGCTCACCTGCTTTATTCCTGCTATGACATCGAACATGAAGTTCAGTGTAAAAGAAGGTTTGCACTCTTGACAGCTCGATCTGAATTTGTTCACAAAACCCACATTCTCCTCTCTCAACTCTCAGTGAAAACTAAATCAAAGAGGCGATTGCAGACTGACCGTTTCAAAATATAGTAAGTTCAGTGGTAGCTCAGATCATTTCCTACTGGTTTTCAAGTGTCTAGTGGCCCTTTTCTCATACTCACACATTGCACATACCTGCATACAGGCAGTGCCACGGTTAATCCCCTTGATGCTCTTGTCAGCAGGAGCAACATTATAAGCCACTACTGTTTTTCTGCAGGTTCACTGCGTTGACTGTGACTCTTAATCAACTACGTTAGAACTTCTGGAGATGTTGTGTGGGTTGCAGAATTTCTTAGATGTCCAGCATTTTGGGCTTGGGTGCCTCTGCTGGGAGTTCCTATCAAGCATCTGTTCTGGTAATGCCTGGATTCAGATCTGGGCCTGGATGTGAATTCACCCACAATCATCTGGAACCCATTTCTTCAAATCAAAATAATGGAGAGCACATAGATCAAAATCTGTCTGATGTCCTTGGATGGCAGAATGCACCATGGCTGAGGCATGGGTTTGTTCTGTAGAATATGTCACTTCCACTGGCATGGATCAAGATTCTGCTCATGGCTAAAGGGAGAATCAGCCATGCCTTTTTTACTAGCTATATCAATAATGAATATTAGACAGTCTTCTCTTATGACCTTGGAAAACTTAAAATTTGTATTGATTGAAGATAGTTCGTTAAGTCACTTAACTCCAGTGTCTCCATCAGTAATCACTTAAACTGAGGCTCACAAGTAAAGATGAGAAATAATGAGAACAGTCACCTGGGCTGAAGCAGGGAAGTTCTAATTTCATAGAGTTTGTGAAACACAACACCCTCCTGTGCTAACATATCCATACAATCCTAACGGCTGTTGTTGTTATTATTCCGTTTGAATAAAGAATCGGGTCCACTTTTTCTTTGGGTCTTCCTAAAGAAGTCAAAGGAAGTTCCAATACAGTCATAACTGGTGGGCAAACTGCTCTCTTCCAAAGAGTTAACCAAGGATCTGCTAGAGTTTTCATCTTTGCAAAAAGTGGCAGGACAATAAATGAATTTCTGGAGCTAAGTTATAAAAAAACCCCAATGTATAATTTCTTACTCATCTTGGTTAATATGTACTGCTAAAATTTCAATTCCAAAAAAGATGCTTGCTATCTGAAATCACTAGTAATTCTCTTTTGTGCAGGGCTTAAGGGGTAAAATTATTTTTGTAGTCAGCAGTTTCCTTAAACTCCTTTGTATTGGTGTTCAGAAACAATTAGCACTCCCTAATGGAGGAAGACTAATTATATGACTTTTTAACAAATGCACAGTGAATCACTGCCAGAGACTTTGGGTTTGAGGGCCTTTAATTTCCAGATCTTTGTTTAGTCCTCCAGGCTAAGCTGAAAATATAGCTTCTACATTTACTATTTTTTCCATTCTTTTGCAATAAATATTATAATGGATATACGGGTCTCACAAGTAAAATAGAAAACCCAAATAAGTTGTTAATTATTTATATTTTGGAATGTATAAGATTATTAACTGTATTAAAATCCTATACGCCATCTTCTCAAAAACAGGGACCTGAATATTACTCAATGCCTTCAAGAAATCCTGGTGTAGGTACTACTAACCATATGTACCAGTTAAGGCACCAGATTAACCCTGTTGGTGGATGCAAGCATGCAACAACTTTTTGTTAGTACAACCCACCTTCAGAACAAGTATTTAGAATGATTATTAGCATCTGACTGATGTAGGAAAAATCCTATTTTAACTGAGGCTAAAGTAAGTAAGCTCTTTTCCGGCAAAGCACAGGGCTCTGTCCAGTGCTAAAGTTATGCTTTCATCTGGTTATCTTTCAAGGCAACCTGGGTGGTCAGAAAAAGCACTTGACATCTTGATGCACTTCAGCAGTTTTACATATACACAAACTTTGTAGAAAAATAAATTTGTCATTCGTCACCACATATGTTGATCTGAGGAGTGAGGTTCCTGTGGCTATAGCTCCTGTGCTTCTCAGCCCTCTCTTTCTCTCTCCCTCCCACCACCTCTCCTTCTTTCTCCCTTTTCCCTCTTTCACTTCTTCCAATTATATAAATTGTTTCCTCAGAAACACAGAATTTCACAACTGTGAGGGGACTTGCTCCGCAGAATATGCTTATCATTTGCACTAGACCAAACTCATGTCAAAAAAAGTTTTTGTGCTGACTTCTTATATGGGCCAAACATTTAGAGTATCTAATCTGTTATCGCTGTTCAGCAGGCAGTCTTGGCAACTGTGATCTATTCTGCTTTGCTTTGGGGAATGTGATAAAGAGCAAGAAACAGCTGGTTTAAGAAAGCCTTAGAAACATCTCTTAGTTTATAAAGGCAATAATAATATTTTCATATTTGAATGGGTTGAGATACATGTTAAACCACAGTAAAGGGAGAAAGTAAGTCAATTCAAAATGTTTTCCCAGGTCAATAAAAGAACGCTGCAAAAAATCCCTCTTGGGATTTCAGAGAAAACAAGTACATGCTGTACACAGGCAATTAAAAATCTCTCCTCCAAATTTCATCCACTTAAACTATCCCCTTTACTCAAATATGTTTATATTACAAAGCTGTGTTCATATGTCAAAAATGACTATTGACAAATTCATTTTTCATATCATTATCAACTCTTTTTTTCCAGTCTGTGTTGCTAGTCAAAAAAAAAAAAATCTTTACCAGTTTAATTATTTTCTCCTGTGTGGCATTACTTGTAAGTAGTGTTTGGACAGGGAAAAAAGCATAGTTTAAAAATGACAGTCTAAAACATATAAATAATTTACTATTGAGAATACCAAAGATGTTATTTAATATAGTAGTGTATTAAGACAGTATTTCTAAAAGAACCATCTTTTGTGGTTATTTTGTTGATATAGTTACAAGTGATAGCACACATTTGGCGAATGCCTTAGACAACACAGATCAAATTCTGCTTTTGGTTACATCCAGCTAACTCTGCTGACTACGGTGAGGAAGTGTTAGGTTAGTTATGAATTTGGTTGTTAACAGCATGTTGGAAGTGATTCAAAGATCACAGAATTCTATCAAATAGCTCCCTTTGATTTCAATGGGCTTTAAACCCCGTGGAAAAACCATCAGTTTCTAGGGTAACAAAACCAGAAAAAATACTTTACTCATCAGCTTTTAGAGTCTACAGCAAACAGCCAGCATCCTTTATTTCTTGTATTTTAAAGCTATCATTTAGGATAGCCCTTTGGATGGCCAACTGCTTGTTTACATGAGTTGAATGAACACGCTAATATTTCAGCAAGGGGAATAGTTTCAGGTGCCTCTGACAACCAACAATCCTCTGTCTCCTGGAGAGTTTAATAGGAGGGTGGCAAGAAAGCGCTCAAAATATTTACCTCACTACATTAAGATTTGCTGTGAAGACCCTGAGATACTCTGTTTTTCTTGGGCAAAATCCCCTGGATATCAATGGGGACTTCACCTAGTGAAGAGCTGGATCTCTAACGGCTCAGGCAATACCAACATTTCAAAACAGACATCCTTTAGCCCCATATTTTGTTATAGATTTTACCTGGTATGTGACCTCTGCAAGTATAATAGAATTCTTTACAATAGTCTTTGCACAGGTAGGGAAGAGTTAGTTCTCTTTCAGGTGTCTCCCCCTTCTCAGGTGAGTGGAATAGGTTCTGAGCGTGAGGTGAGCAGTGTGCACATTTGATTTCCTCCAGTAGCTTCGCACATTCTGTGTTGTTGGTAACAGAAAGTATCTGCAAGCCACAAACCAGAGACAAATAAACATATGATCTGTTTCCCAAACTTACACAAAAAAAGATCACATGATCTAATGCAATAAATAATGCTAGCAGAACCAATGCAGTTAGTACGAATGCATCACGTTTCATGTCACTGTTCTGGAAGTGCAAAAATTATTACTATGGAATGTACAATATGTCATTAGTACAGCGAGATTTTGAGCGTTTGCTTCTCTTTCTCAGACAAGAATAATAATATTCAAGTTATTTTATGGAGTCGCGTCACGGGCGGAGTGTTTTAGATCACTTAAAGAACCCCTGCCTGCAATCTCTTAATCACACGCAACCTCTGAACTAGAGGGATCAGTCATATAAGGAGGAGCTGCAGCAGCAGGCCTTCTACCTGCTTCTCTTACGAGAAGTACTTAAAAACCTAACTTGTAAGGTGACGTATTCAAGCAGTTAGAGACTAAAAATTAAAATTCTACCATCAAAACACAACAGGAAAACCATTTCTAGGTATTTGTTAAATAGGTGTTTCTTGACTGACACCCCAGTCTACTGAAATGACTGCTATGGAGTTCAGCAGGTGCCTCGGATTTTTCATGCTTTAAATGCTGCTCTGCTTTTTGCTCTCTCTAATGCAAACTACTTGGAGGTAGTTTGGAAAAGCTTGGGAAAAGCTGTATACTTTCAGACATTTCTTTTTATAAGCGAAAAAGTAGAATTTGTTCATAACATCTTATTTGTCTCAATACTGAAGCTGTAACTTTGGCCTGAAAAAGGAGCATATATTGTGCATAGTACTTGAAGAAGCACAAAACCACAATTGATGATGTGTGTAAGTAAACACAGGAGCCTAAGGAGCGCAGTGTCATCAAATCGTGAAAAATAATGGAAAGCAGCATAGTCGTCTTTATTAGTCTTTGAATGCAGTGCACTTGGGTAATCCATTGTTAACCGCATGGATTGTTTCTTGATCGTTCATCCCAATGGTGGGTAGTGGGAAATGTGTTCTCAGCTGAGAGGGACTGCATCTGACCCAATGCAAAACCAAATCTCAGGTTCTTTCTGCTATTTGTTTAATTAAGTTATAAACAAAGACTGTAAGACACTTGTATTAAGAGATACCAATGTGGTAAATATTTGTAAATAGCGCATTTGAAAGTATTGACACGGTTTTGCTATAGTTCATATCTCTGAGTTGATGTGTAGAAGGACTTTTCAATGTCATTCCCTTGCAACATAACATCAGAGTGAATTATCTAAATTACTTTTGATAGAATAAGTTATTCAGTGCATGAAGACTCTTGATACGTTTGAGTATGCCATCTCATAGGTCGGCTCTCTCCTTGGATGCAGTTCTTTGATAACACAGTTCTGAACGCAGCATTTTATTTTCAGATTATAATTATATAAACATCAAACACTTGAGAGAAATGCACTCTCCATTGTATCAAACAAGTACAATTTCAAAATCTTATACAATATATGGCCTGTACAGTTACACAAAATCCTATTTACAGGAACCTTCATTTAGAAGACAAACTTTTTCCAGGAAAATTTAGTCTTTCCATATATATATATATATTATAAAAGGCCATCTGAAATGTGTACTAAAGTTTAGTGGCATAAGTTGGTCCACTGATTAGAAGGACACCATTTTGCTTCTACCCTTATTCTGGAAGAGGTGTCACTGGCTTCAGAAAGAATTCCTCCAGATTTGCCAGGATCCTTTAATACATTAAATGTTCTGTCCTTTGGAGAATTTGTTCTCGACTATCCTCAGTTTCATAGCACCTAAGTACCTCAGTTTCATAGCACCATTGCAATTAAGTAGAATCATAGAATCATTTAGGTCAGAAAAGACCTTTAAGACCATCAAGTCCAACCGATTATGTGACTAACATCTGTCATCTATGGTTATTATCTCTCTTCAGACCCTTCTTGGGAATATAATTGTCTCACATCTTCTTTTGGAAAGGGTATGTTTTCTTTTTTTTTTTTTTTTTTAAACTTGAAGTCAGTAATCAGTTAGTTGCCTGTTGCATATATGACAACAAGTTTGCCTTGGCAATGAATTCTTTGGTGAACTCTTTCCACAGCTCCAGCCCCTTCTCTCCTGAAAAAAGTTTAGATTCTTTTTGCTAGATTGCTCATTTGGCCATAGCAGCAGAACTGTTAACCTTAGTCTTCTTTCTTGAGTTTCAGATATTGTTCTAGATATCATAGATCTGGGGGAAAATGCTTTGAAGACAAGAACTAAAAATATCATAACAAGTACAATAAACTCTAACCAAAATACATAATAACTAAAACTTTAAACTTGGCTTAATACTGCCTAGGTTTATAATCCAGGTAACAAACTTTCTATGCTTGCAGTAATCCACATTGCTGAGGCAATCTTCTGCATTAGCTGGACTTTCTTAAGGCATCCTGACCTTGGTACTTTGCTTGGCTGTGGTTCTGATGGGAAGTGGCCTGTATAATTCAGTCAAGTCACTGTCTTCCAAATAGAACAAAGTCTGAAGCCAACAGGGGATAATCAAAAGCACTATCCATAAACACTACTTTTTAAGAACATTATGTCACCAAGAAGCTGGGAGCTCTCCTCAAGTAAGGATGAAATGACCTATTTTGGTGTTTCCACCGAAAGAAAGGGCACCATGACTACGGACTCTTCAAAGTACTTGCCTACATTCAGCAGTGTCACCTGCTTTGCAAAAGTCTCACATGTTTTCTTCAGGGAGCTGATCTCAGGCAGTAGGCTTTCTTGTGGTAGCAGTATGATGGTGTGTGCAGAAGTGCAAGTAAACACGAGGTATTACTAGGTAAATATTTAGTGTGTTTATTGAATTAACCCCACTGCGATGCAGATAGAAAACTGTACTTCTACTGGAAGACTCCAGAATGCATTATGAACAAGGGAAAAAAAAAGAATACAGGATAGCAGAGCTAATTTACTGTTTCTTGTGGAAAACGTAATTGACGTTGCCTGGTGATACCGGAGAAGTAATGCTTGCCAGCATTTCAGTCCTCAAAGTTAAGACAAAAGGATCCTAATCCCCCTGAGCAGCTGCTATCCAGGAATTAACCACAGGAATCCACCCCCTCATGTCATTTCTGGAATGAATCTTGGTCATAGAATAGCTAATCGGAAGATTAAGGAATGAGAGTCAATCAATTATCTGAAAATCAAGTACAATGTTACTTAACTTTTAGAATGCTCAAGCAAAATAGGGTGGTAACATTTGCTCTGTGTGAGGTCTGATGTGTAACTGTGTCCTGGCTGGGAGATAGGACAACCGTTCTACTCTGAATTTCAGTAAATCGATAACTGATTTATCCTGGAGTATATGAAACCAGTTTTAAGTGAAAGCTGAAATACTTATTTGAATGAAGCTTTTTCTGTTGGATCTCTACTTTGAAAATTACCTGAAAGTTGACAATGGCTTTGGTCTTTTGAAGCAATGTAAACTAATTTCCTGCTTCAATTTTTAAAGTCATATGTGAAACCATCAAACTGTAGTGGTTTAAACTAACTGTGCTCTGGAAAATATGTAAAACTTCCAAACATTTATTGCCACATGCTTAATAATGATTATGCCTGCTGCTGACTAATTTACAACATCTGTAAGATCATCCTTTAATCTCTAGCCACATGAAAGTAACACGAGTAGACTAAAGGTAAGATAAATCCTGGAATGCGCAGGAAAGTGTAGCATAGTAAATTGGTTTATCAATGAGAAGAATAGGGCAAAGAAGAAGAAACAGAAGACGACACAATAGACAGAAATTCTTTACGCTGAATATCGTCATCTGTTTTGTGTACTTTGTCATATCTAGTTTGAGAAAGGCAGTATAGTTTTGAAGTTAACAGGAAAAACAACAGTGAAAGAAGTCATGGCATTAAGCCGTATTTGATATACAAGCATTTATGTCTAAAATTCATAAGCTTACGAGATTGTTCAGCTGTTGGCTTGAACATATGCTTCTTCTGTATTATAGTGCTGGATTATGTCATTAAAGAGTTCGGTTTCAATTTTAGGGTAATATGTAAATAGATCATTGTACTAAGGCAGCTGTTAAAGGGACCCCAAGATGAGTTATTTGTTTAGTTGGATGTGTTCAACAATAGCCTTTGTTCGTGAAAGAGCCAGAGCAAACAAATGATTGTAAAAGGGCACACTTGAAAACAATTACTTTTCACCCATTCCTTGACAGCCTTGGCTGTGAGACCATCCAAGGTAGAGAGGACTTCTTTGCCTGGCAGGCTGTAAGCAAACTTTTAGAAAAACTGGTATTACAGTGTTTGACTGGGACATAGTAGCCTTTCATAAACAAGGGGATATTGCAGAAAACTAGAAGACAAAGAGTTAAATGTCAACAACAGGATGCAATAGTCGCTCTTCAGTCCATGCAGTGTTGTATCTGCTCACTATGGTAGCTCCACTTTTGTTCCCAAAACCGCAGGCAATGGTAGTGTTTTCACCATAAACACAGATCAATAATTTGGTAAAAAAATTCTCGAAGACCTGGCATCTTAACCAAGGTCTATGAAAATATCTACTGAGCATGCTCAAATTTTTTTTTTTTTTAAAGAAGCTAGCATTCAGATCTCTGTTAATGTCATAGCCACTCCAACGTGGAGATATATGATCGAGTTTAAAAAAAGTTGGTTTTGGAAATGTAGTAGAACACAGTTTAAAAAAAATATGCTTTGAGAAATGTTCTGTTCAAACGTAGTCCATAATAGTTTGCTATATCTTTTATGGAATGACCACCTCATTCTGTCAAGTATAAATGACATATATTTTGACATTTTTTCTAAACATACATTGATATGATAAAGCAGATTTGCCAGTTTCATAAACACTAATCTTTGGTGAAAAACAGTGGTTTTAAAACCCCGTAAAATAATATTCCTTAAAAAGGGGTGATTTATATTTAAAAAACCAGGTTCAACAGCTCAGAAATAGCTACTGTGGCATATATGGTCAATTCCTGACATTTCTATCAGCATTTTAGTACTTAGTAAAAAAAAAAAAAAAAACCACCAGCAAAAAAACAAAGGGAATGAAAAGATATTTTCTAGGAATAGTAAGGAGACAATAAACCCTTCAACTGCCTGGAGATTGAAAACTAACCAAAATTCAACTTCCAGTTTACTGCATTCAGCCAATTACTATGAGGGTCCTCAAGCTGAATAATCTCAGTAGTATATATGCCACCAAGACATTGCAAACAGGGTGAATTAAGGACATATTTTCCAGTCCTTACTATTTTTTTCCCCCTTTTCTTTTTCCCAGCTAGATATTTCAGGTTATCTGTGTGTGGTTAGTTTATAGTTTAATTCGATTATCACACAGGAGCTTAATGACACCGTCTCTAGACAACATGAAGAAATATATCTGCCTTGAATCTCAAACTGCTGCTGCATATGGTATGAATAAAGAGAGATCTGCAGCTGAAAACCTGCAGTAAGACAGTTCTCACTCATCTGGGAATAGAGGGGGTAGGACAAATGCTCCCTCAAAAGGCATGAACATTTGGACAGAGCTGGGGACTGAAGGAGAATGATGTTCTCCAGTTTCACCCATTAGTGAACCAACTAACAAACACAATGGTGTTGTTGTTATTCTTTTGCCATAAGCAACAGGACTCTGTGTGTGGGCAGCAGTTTAGTGGGGAGGAGGATAAGTCGACCCCTTTTTGTCCTATTGATTTTTTCCTATTTGCATGACTTGAGCAAATTAAATGATGCAATATGGCTTTTTGTTACAAAACAAAGTGAGAGATACCACCCAGACACATATGTTGATTCGTAGAAGCTGTTTACATGAGAATGGAGTGAAATCTACCGTGAACTGAGCATAAAAATTCGATTCAGGCTGGGTATTTTTTTTTATTATGCTTGGGCCAGCAAGACTGAAACACAAGTTTTCCAAGAGACTCTCAGACCTTGACAACTACAGAGTTGTAACTGAGGAATTCTTAATTAAACCTAAACCAGGATGAAGAAAAAAGGAAAGAAAAAAGAAAAAGACACCTGATTGTTTATTTCACGTGCAGTGCTTCTTAATGACATTATTCTGCAACTGCCCTCCCTGTCCGAACCCCTGGGTGCAACACTGGTCATCACAGCAGAGCTTACCAAAGGCGGTCGGTCCTGCAGGGTTAGGTACCAGCGCGGCCGAAAACCTAAGCAACAGGCTGATGAGCAGAATGTAACTTGCTCAGGGATGCAGAGAACTGACCATTTTAAGAAATCGGTGAGCAGAGGAGGTGCTTCCCTTCACATGACCGCAGCTTGAAGCTGGGCTGCCAGGTAGCGTGACAAGGAAGACTCATCTCCCGGCACCTGGTGTGAGGTCATGAGCGAGAGCTGCTAGACCCGGGTCCCAAAGCGGAAATTTCGGGGGTCTTTTGCAGCTGACACACGTAACCGTGAGCAGCGCGTGGGCCCCGAGAAGGCTGCAGATGACAAAGTTTCGGTACACCGGCACCATCGCCTATCCCAAAACCTTCCGGACTCAACACGTGCCGCAAACTGGACCAGATTTTTCACCCCAGAAAAATAATCCGGAAACCACCGCCAAGTGAAGGTACAGCCCCGCTGATACCAGTGCCCGGGCGGCGTCCAAAGCCCATCCTGCTCCTCCGGAGCCGCGCCTGGGCAGCGGTACCTGCGGGCGCCCCGGCCCCGCTGCACCGGCCCGCTGCGGCACCCTGGGACGAGGCCGGGGCCGGGGGCCGGGGCCGCAGCCACCGCCAGCAGCTCTGGCGCTGCGGACAAAAAGTAACTTCCACGCAGAGTCGTCGGCTAGCAAAGCGCTCTCCCCGCCGAGCGCCCGTCCCCTCCAGGGCAGCAGATCCGCAGCCGGGCTCCCCGCGACTCCCGAGGAAATAAATCAGCACCAGTGTCAAGTTTCTGCTTCGCCCTCACCTCCCAGGCAGAAACGGTCGCCCCTCACCCCCCCCTCGCTGCATCCCCCCTGCACGGGAAGGCAGCAGGTTAGCGGCCGGTGCGCGGGCTCCGCGCAAAAAAAAAAACCCGAAAAGCCGAAAGCCTCCCCCCCCAGCCCCCAAAGCAGCCCGAGGTGGTGCCTACCTTCGCCTCGGCGTGCAGCAGCCCCTGCGCGTTAGTGCGGGAGCAGCAGGACAGGCGGGGGTAGAGGCCGCGGCACATCGCCTCCCCGCCGCCCGGGGCCTCCGGGGACAGGACCCGCCGGTCGCGCTTCTTCAGCCGCCTCGGCGGGGTCCCGTTGAGGCACCTTCTCCTCCGGGCGCCGCTCTCCCCAAACTTGGCATCCCCCTCGAAGAAGCACAGAACCACGGCCACCAGGAGCAGCTTAAACGGCAGCATCTTGAGCATCATGCCTGAGGGAGCGTGTGAAAGCACCCAAAAGGGGGGGGGGGGGGGGGGGGGGGGGGGAGAGAAGGAGGGGAATCCCACTGACTTTCCTTTGCACTTCAGAGCAGGAAACCACCTCCCTCCCCCAGAAGGGGAAAGTCTGGAGGAGAGCAATAACGGTGGCAATTAAAAAGCCTACGGAGGACAAGCACTTCGGTCACCCCCGCTTCCAAAAAGGCGGACGCGGAAAGGCAGGAACGGAGGGGAACAAGCCCCCGAGCCCCGGCGGGAGGATGCTCGAAGCCGGCGAAGTTGTGCAAGTGGCACAGGTTTAGCAGCTGCCGCTGCCGCGCCGAGGCGCCGAGGCTCAGGGCGGGCCGGGCAGCGGGCGGCGGCAGCCCTTCACTTGTCGTCCCATAGGAAGGGTGTCCCCGAGGTGGGACGGCGGCGGCGGCCGGGCCGGGCGATGCCCCCTCCGCTGCTGCCGGCGGCGGCTGCGGCTCACCAGGGCTCTCATGTTTCGCTCCCTCTTTTCTTCTTCTTTTTAAGCCGCGCGCGGGGAGGTGCTGCCACCGCGCGCCCTGCACGTCACCCGGCGGCACCGGCCGCGCGCGCCGCCGCGGGGGCTCGGCGGGAAGCGGCGGCGCCGCGCCCGGCCTCGCCTCGCCTCCCCGCCCCCGACCCGCGCGCGAGTGGCCGGGCGGGAGCGGCGCGGGGCCGCGCCCGGCGCGAGCCTCAGGGGCGAGGGGCACGCGGCGGCGCCCCGCCCTGTATCGATCTCCCGGCGGCGGCCCGGGGGTCGCCGCGCCCCTCGCCGCCTCGGTCTTGCCGTCCCGTTCCCCCACCCCAGCCGGTGAAACGGGAGCCGGGGCTCCCGGAGGGCCGGCGGAGGGGGCGGGCACCTTCCCCTTCCCGGCCGGCCCGGTCTCGGCGGGAACCGGTGGAGCCGCGTCTGTGCCCGGCGGAAGGCGAACGCTGTAGGTGGGTTCTGCTCCCCTGACGGCTGAGGTGCCCGTCCCGGGGGCCTGGCGGGAGAGCCAGGCAGAGGTGCTCTGGGTCTGCTCGGCCATGCCCGTCTGTTGTCCGCCCCCACCCCAGCGGCACATCCCCAAATGCCAGGGAAGGTTCCAGACGTGCGCGGCCAAGCGCGTGACGGGCTTCGACGGCCACAGGGGAGAGCGGTGGGAGGTGCCGTCAAGCTCCCTGGGCTTTTTAGCGGAGCTCTGGCGTCGTGACTTCCACCGACGGTGCAGTGGGCTGAGTCAGGGGTGTCTGTCAGGGCAGTGACGCTCACACCTTCGCTCTGACCATGCTAACAGAGTTCGGAGCTGGTCACTGCGGCTGTTAACATGGCAGCCGTTGTTAATGGTAGGAGGGAGCAAGGTGCGGAAGGTGATCTGGCACTTGGTGGCCAGAAAGCAAGTGAGAGACCAGGAGTGAGCCACAAAGGGAAAGGCCAACCCAGTGTGAACAGGGGTGAAGTGAATTTGGAAAGGAGAAAGATGAAAGCCCAGAGTATAGGCCAGGGTCACTGGGGAAGAGGTGCCACAGAGCCCAGGAGTTGGAAGGAGGAAGCTAGAGCATAGCGAGGAGGTGCTAGCTTCTTCCCATGGGCAGAGGAAGGAGTGGGAGTCCGCAGAGGCAGCTGTGGTGTGGCTGCAGGTACAGCCACTGACTTGGGGGTAAAGAGCAGCTCGTCAAAAAGAGCCCCAAGGTGTATTTACCAGTGACTTGCTGCTAATCCCTGGAATGGAGGGCAGAATGGCTTACACCCAAAGAGCAGCCTTAGGAGGGAGAAATGTAAAGAAGTATTGCACAGAGTTCATGATGTGCAGTAGCATTGTTTCTAACACAAATAGGGCCTGTTACTGTTTTCCTCATGTTTATTTTTAACTAAAGAAAATGAATCTCTTCAGATTTACGTTTTATCCTTAAACAGTCTGCAGTGAGCTGAATAGGAATTCGGCATGGGCAAATAGTACATCAGATAAATCACTGAGTACACATAAAGACTATTTCCTCTCCCTTTAAGTGCATTTCTTGAGGGCTAGTGGTCCCTAAACTCATGACCACCGCTTGTCTCTACCATTGGCTCATTTGGCTGAAAATGTTCCCAACCAAGACTTGAGCTACATCAACATGAATGAGGGAGGCCTGTGGTGCAGCCTGGGCCCCAGAATTCATGTTGGTGAATGAGATAAGGGTATCAACAGCACTGGTGATCCAGCATCCTGGTGGTGTAGTTTTAGAAAAAAAAAGTACTGCTTTGCAATGCATGAACTTGTCTCATGAGCAACCTGACTGGCAGAACTGTGGCAATGTAGTTCTACTACACCAGGTTTTATAACTCTGGATTATTACATGAATTGTTCTGAAATAAAAGTGATTCTGTTATAAAGCAGAGTAACTATCTGAATAAAGTGACTTTTATTCCCAAGCAGACTCCTTACAGAGGGTTACACTGCAGAGTTGTAGTGGGCAAAGGACACAGCTGGAGGTCTCTATGTCTCTTTCCCTGTGTAGGCAGGTGCTCATCCTTTTCTAGCAGATTGCTTTCTTCTGCCCTGCATCTCCCTTACTGGAGTGGGAAGCTGGAACTCAATGGAAAGAAGTGACTGTGGGGCGGTACCCGCTTGAAAAAACAAATGTTCAGTGGAAATTTCTGTTGAGCAGTTGTGGCCCGGTGCTTGCAGTTCCTGTCTCACTAAAGGAGAGAGGAAGTGAGGAGTATAAATCTATATGATCAAAGTAATACAGCTATTAGTAAATAACCTTCCTCCTCCTTCAGGTGCTGCCTGCATAAATATCTGTTTCTCTGTATACCTGTACCAGCTCTAAGAGGGCTTGAGTTTGAGGTGTATTAATTACATAGAGAATGATTTCCCGAAATGGGATTTAGATCAAGTTGCCAAAGAAAGAGCTGACAGTTTGTGAAGGTCAGTTTCTGCATAGAAATTTTACACAGGTACATGATGGAGACATTTCCCAGAAATTCTATGGAATGTACTGTTGACCTTGTATAATATAAAGAGCTCAAAACGTCAAGCTCTGTAGTGATAGAGTGTTATAAAGATGTATAAGCAAGATTTGGAGAAGGTTGAATGTGCTTTAAAACCTCTGAATAGAAATTGCTGATTCTTGGGGTTTTGTGCAAGAGGACACGTGGTTTAATCTTGCGTTCCTTTCCACACTTGAAAAGTACATGATGGCTTCTTTAACAAAGTCTTTTTTTCAGGCTGGTTGTTACAGGACTTTATTTATAAACCTTTTTAAATAATGCAAAGTTAAGGTCAGTATTAGTATATGCCAGTTCAGAGTGTTGATTTCAGGTGACTTCCAGCCTCTGACAAAGAGAGATAAGGGAATATTTACGAAGTAAAAACATACGCATAGGAAATACGATTAATAAACACGTCAGTTTTTTTAAAGCAACCTGGATTCTGTCATATGAAGCTCATGACTAGAAATGATTAAACGTGGTAGTGCTGTAAGAGAGCTGAATGAATTCTGTAACTGAACTTGTTCAGAGTATGTAGGATGTAGATGAGAATCTTTGGGTTACAATGCAGTTAGGTATTGCTGCTACAGTGTTTGAATTCACTGGGTTGTCTTCTAGTTTTGCCTAGGAAATAAGCAGACTGTGCTTATATATGCCATTACCTTTGTTATTTATACTATTTAAAGTTAGTACTAATTCCTCGGTAGTTTGAACAGAAGAGGAAGTGTGCTATTCTGTGCAGCAGCTAGTGTCAGTTTGGGGAAATACAGTTTTCATAAGAGCTTGCAGACAGGAGCAGAAGCTGGGCAAAGTGATCTCATGGCATTCAGGTCTGATGGAAGCAAACAGTAGCATCAAATTATTCCTGACCTCCCAACAGATGTTGTCTGATGGCACACCATGTGTTCCTGTGATGCACAGAAGAACTTCACCTGTGAGGCAGTCCCCTTACTTTTACAGCTAAGCCCATGCAGTACGAGGCATGTCTTCTCAGCAGTGGTATTAAGGCTAAATTCCATCCTTACACATTGGTGGCAACTACATGCCATGCAACGAGGAGGAATGTTGCAATTTTGGAGCAAGCTAGGAGACAAACCAACACTTACCTTGGTCTGTATCTGAAAAACTATGGTATTTAAGATACGAGTACAGGAAGATCACCCTGCCATTGAAGCAGCCTGCATTGAAGGGACACTTCACTAGGTGAAGCAGGTGGACTTCAGCTCTTGGAGAGTGGCTCTGCTTTTGTTTTGGTCAGCATTTGAATTGAAATTGAAACACACTTTTGTCTTGCAGTTTATTTTGTTAAGAGAAAAAAAGCTTTTTTTCCTTCTTTTTTTTTTTTTTTTTTTTTTTTTCCAGGAACACTTCTTTCAAGGGCAACACCTTTGAGGGTGGAATCTCTCTGTCTTTCATGACCGTTACACTTTTCACTGAGTCCATTGTAGGATTATACTTGTTATTTTGAGCACTCTCCCTAAACTGTGGGATTTGTTGTGAAGCCAATGATTCTACTTTAATTCTTATTTTTAGGTAGTCCTGCGGGGAGAAGGGAGTTGGACTCAATGATCTTTATGAGTCCCTTCCAACTTGAGATGTTCTATGATTCTATGATTCTGTGTTCTTTTGGAGTCATTCTATGTCATAGACCAGCCAGAAACACTCAGTCATGATTTCTCCACTGTAGATGCTGAAAATCGGAGTTCCATTTCCAGATTAAATTCTGAAAAAAAGCCCTTAATTTTGAATTTTGTATGTTTCATTTAGAAAGAGAAGTAGAAAAATCTGTCTAAAGTAGTCAGATAGATAGTTAATTTAAATGACTTTGAAACAAAACTGAGCTTAAGAGTCCAAGCTCTGAGGCTCCTGCTTCAGCTGTGACTCCTGAAACATAAAGGTCCCATCTCCCTGTTTTCTGGCAGCTAGATGGACAGAGAATGAGGAATGAGGAATTCTGGAATGAGGATTTGGGCAGGAGTCTCAAGGTTTGGCAGTCTGGGCTCCTGTGCTTCTGGCTTTTTTGCGTGAAAGCCTGACTGTCCTGAGAGTCCTATTAGAAGTGGAGAGTTTTTTCTGGCTCTCTGCTGCATTGCTGGGGCTAGGGTTCCTGTGGCTTCAAGGCAGGGAACTGGAATATCAGGAAACCCTGACTCTGGGACAGTCTTTGTGGCAGGAGTTCCCCACAGCTGTGAACTCTGCAAGTCCATTTGCTGTCACAGCTCCTCTGGTAACGAAGAAGTAAAACCACTGGAATGGTTTCATTAAAGCATCTTGTGGTTAGTCAGAAGATTATAAAACCATTATATTTGTGCTTATGTTTCTGTTTGTGATGTAACAGGATTTTTTCTGTTTGGTCAGAACGTTTCTGGTTGGTTCTATCCACCATATACTATAGCCCACATCATTTCATGGGCTTGAGAATAACATGTTGCTTGGCTTTGCTTACCACAAATACGAGGTGTGAAAGCTGGTGTGACATGAAGGAACAGGACTTGTAGGGCTATTTTTTATGGAAAATAGGTGCCCAGACAGTCACAGACAGGTTTTTAGGGGCTGTCTTTTCCACAGAGTTCCCCATGGCTCTTAGAAATCCTTTAAACCAACTGAAGCCACCTGGACCATGTGGGACTGTAAACTAATGCGTCTGCTCTCTAAACATGACTTCAGAAAAACCTGAGTCCCATCTGGGTAGAACAGCAGTATTGGGCTGATGTTAATTCCACTTGATTGGGCCATCAGGGAATATGAAGCACAGAGTATTTTAGCACATCACATCAGCTGCTAACACAAACCTTCAATTACATGTGTTCAATTTTGCCACAGAGGCTAGGCTAACCTGAAGGCAGATAAAGCAAACCATTTTGTGAGGGAATGAAGACTCAAGAGGCCCTCTTGCCAACGGTCTGCATGCTTTCACTACCTGCTGTAATTGACCTCAACAGCGGGTCTCTTATTTATCTGTGCTACAGAGACAAAGATTGCTGCTGTGGGAAAATCTTTCTCTCCTACCAAGGACTGTAGTAATCTCACTGCCTACTGCAGTTTACCAGCCATGTGGATGCTATCCCTTGCTCCAGTGTTTGAAGTATCCTTAACTTGCTGTAGGAACAATTTGTATAAGATGTCATGGAGGAAACTCTGAAATGCTTGTAACAGTTGTCAAAGGAATAAAGGCCTTTCTGAATAAGTGATGCTGTGCATGCCAGAACTAAATAATGGGCCTAAATATCTGTGCCTTGTATTCTTTGTTGCCTGCTAAGTGTAGGGATAGAAATTGTAGCCAGGCAGTGTTAAAAATAAGTGGTCATGAAGCTCTGCTCTGATCGGCTCAATGACTGGGTTGTCAGGTGGGATCCCACTGATTTTCTCTGAGTTGATGCAGTGCATGTGCATTTCACTCTGAAACGTAAATCAGTGTGAGTCAATTCCTATTTGATATGAAAGCTTTGGGAAATTCTTCATAATAGCTTCCATTTAATACATGCTAAGGCACCGTGCACAGCATTGGTGCATATAGAGCATGTACGCTCTATTAACTGTGCCTTTTGAGTCTACTTTCCAAACAGTAAAAGAACTTTTCTCCCGCTGGTGGAAAATAACAATGGAGTCAGTTAGAACAACATGTGTCTAATTCATATGTGTAATGTGGCTTTCAGAAAGATGTATCTAAATTCAGTAGCGTAATTTATCTTTCAGAAAGTGGGGAGTTCATCTCAAATATATATGCTCCTTGACACATCGTTGTCAGAACTACAAGTACCCTGGCATATGGAGGAAAGTACCAGTGTACCTAACAGTCATTCTCAGACACATGCTAACAGCATGCTCGAAATCAGTCGGTTTGGCCTGTGTTAAATTAGTTCAGAATGGTGCTGAAAGCTGCCTTGCATTTCTGGCATTGCACATGCTTCTGCAGGCTCATGTGCACTTCTAGACTGTCTTCTCTGTGCCAGTGTGGAGCATACATGGTGACATCTATTTGAAGTACCTGTTTAGCCTCCACTGACCTGTGGTTACAAATTTTGTACCCTTCATCACTTTTTCTGTCTTGCTTCTCTGAAGAGGCATTGGGAGCATTGTGTTAGCAGCCTAAATCCTGACCGAATGAGGTCAGTCTGGAGAGGATTAAAGCTGTAGTCTGAGTCCCAGTCATGCAAAGAAAAAGTTGGAAGAAGCAGGTGATTTTGTAAACAGCTAATTCTTACAGAGGCTGTTCTTCGGGAACTCCTCCTTGAAGTGACTGAGCCTGGCCTGCTTGCCCTCCCTCGCACTCCCATGATGCACAGCAAATCTCAAGCATGTGGGTCTTAGATTATTTACAATAGTCGACCTTTAACTAAAAAACGGTGCTCAACTGTAATTAAAACAGAATGTAGACACCAGGTTGGCTTGGAGTTTAGGATGTGGTCATAAAGCTACTTCATCCACATGGAGCACTATTGAACCATCAGGTTTTGGGACTCCCTGGTTCTGCAGGCTGATATTATTTTGCCAGGAATGTGGTCTTCAAAGGCAGATTGGACCATATATGTTCTTCTAAACCTTGACATGAAGAGTCCATTAACTTTGGTGAGAAATAAATCTAAGTAGGTGGTGGGTTCACACACAGGTGGCAATGTGTGAATCATTTCTTTCATTTGACTGTAAGATGTATGAACAAAGAAGATCCTTGGATAAAGATATAAACTGATGTAGATGCCAGATGAACTTTGACTGAACTTAAGGCCGAACCATATTTTAAAAAATAAATAACCCAGGATAAGGAGACACAATAGCAGATGCTGGAACCATCTGTTCCTGGACAGCTCTAATAGAAAACTTCTAGTCTATTGTATGTTTTCCCTGTTAGGTATAGTATTCTTTGTACGAATGTGGTCTGCTTGTGGTGAGATAGGAACAATAACGGCCCTGATCTCCAGGTAAGTTGTCCTCAATCCCAGAACTTTTATATGCAGCCTGGTTTCTACAGCATTTGAAATTCTGTGTATAATCAAGTGATTGAGTTAAACACTCCATCCTAACCTTAAGGCATGTATTACAATCACTATCAAATGAACTTTAAGGATGAGCTGTACTGCTCCACATAATTTTTTACAGATGTGAGGGAATCCCTAATTTCCCAAGGAATGGTCACTGCAGACTAGATGTTGTTTGAATGAGGTAAACAGACTGCATTTAACCCTTACAGTAGAAGTTCGGTTCTGATTCTGGCAAAAAACATGACTGAAAGTGGTTGATTCCAGCATTTTAACCTTTCCTACTCCCCATATATTTTTTTAGAGTAGAGCTGAAATGATTGTTTAAAACAGAAATCATAGCATTCCAGGGATGGTATGAAGTTAGAGACTACTTTCTTTCTGTGTCTGGGACAATATTAGTAGGTGGAGGTCGCCACTCGAGTATGATATCGCGATCAATGGATTAAGTGCTGACTTCCATAAAGGACAGTAATCAGGATCATTTTTTTCAGATCCATCTACTGGAATGATATTTAATGATTTTTAATATGAAAATACAGTGTTTGCAGGACAATGTGTATATCATGGACTAGTTGTTGAATTTCGCTAGCAAATCAGTCAAGTGCGGATGGGAGTCAAATGATTTTCTGCTGCCATTCAACATTTTTTGGAAACTCAAGGATCAGTTGGTTGTTCAGGATGGACTACTTTGTTTCAGCCATCATTTTTTTTCTAGTATAAACTCTGAGGTGCCAGCACTGTTCTGTCAGTGGAACTGCATATGATAAACTTGTCTCGATGTATGTAATGGAAGATGGCCCTGAGAACAATCAAACCTTGTGCCTCTGACAGCTTGAAGTTGCAGAGGGACTGTGTGGGCTGTTCTCTCTGGACCTATGTTTTTTTGTATAACCTCACACTGAATGATCCATTCTTCTGAGAGGCTTGTGTATCGCTCCATCAAGCATGGCTTTCCAAAGGGTTTGAACTGGAACATCAGGGGCTCTTGTATGTCTCTGGAGTAGGTAATCTGTACAGACAAAACTTTGGGGAGCGCTTCTAAGTGACAGCTATATGTTCCCTGAGAGTGGTGTTGTACCAAGAAATCAATGAACTAGTCTGGAAGTCTACAGAATTAAATTACTTTGACAGAGCTGAGTGCGCAGGTAATAATTCTGAAGTTTCCAATGGTTTTGGGTAGGAGACAGAATTTGAAAAGTTTTCAAGTTTATGAATAAAGGAAAATGAGGCTAGCACTGAAAAATAGAAAAAAAATGGATAACAATTAATGATAAAATAGAGAAGAAAAACTGAATGATAAAATCCAGGTTTTCAGATAGGCTTTATCCTCTCCGTTGTGGCTTGATCTAGAGCCCATTGAACAGGTTCCCTGAAGTTTACCAGTTCTCTTTTGATCGTCCCCTTATTACGTACATCCTTCTAGCCTGAGCCTGATCTTCAGCATTACAACACCTTCATACTTTATGAGTGCAAAGATGTTAGCTAGCTACATGTACAATATCTGTTTACTTACATACTTATGTTTATTTTTATCGTTATATTATTAATATTACATTAATATGCAATATTTTCAGTCTTACATTGATGGGACAATAAAATTGGTTCATATACCACTTAACATTTGAACAGTTGAGGAAGCCAGGGTTTCTGGTGAGCTCTGAAACAGAAACCATTGCGATGTATTCTGATTCTTACTTGAGAAAACATTTATTTCTAAATCTTTCTTGGAGAAAGCTGTGCATTGCAGTGACCTTACCTGTACAATGCACGTAATACTTACATACTTGTTTGAAGAGTATTGCAAAGCCATTCATAAGTGCTAATACTGTTTATAATGGGAAATTTTTCATGCATTCCCAAACTACCTAAGATCATCTCAGTAAATTATTAAACCAGGCTGTGCTGGAGCTTTCTGTAGAGCTTAAATGAGAATAACATTTCATTGCTCTGTTTGGCATGTAAGATACAGTCATTGTGTATGGCAATCCACAAACTAAAAAGGAACTGCAGCACTGTAGTTGTGTTATTAAATTATTGTATGTGATAAACATGCATTTTTCATTGGTATCAATTGCTCTGAATAACTGTTTTCCCATAAAGCAACAAAAATGGAGAGATCTTATGCTTTGTCATATAGATTTAGTTCTTTATGAGTCTGCATATTCATAAACATTGTGGAATATTTCTTATTGACCTGATGGAAAAGAACAGGGATTCTGTTGGATCATTATATGTCAGAATATGTCAAATATTCCTGTTCAAGTGAATAGTAAAAATTCCTTCTTTTTCAGAGTTACTCTTTTACATTTTCAAAACATCTAAAATACACTGGAGTTGCAATTTCTTGAATTTGCTTTGCTTTTGGAAACACAGCTTTGCAAAGAACCATATTGGTTGATACTATGATTTTCTTTACAGGTCTTTAGAAAGGAGACAATTGGAAATGATGATATCACTGTTTTACAGGTAGCCAGCACCCTTGGCTGTGTGAATTTTGGCTGAGATGGCGAGGAGTGCTGCAACCCAAGTATGACTCTACTGCCAACTCCATCGATGTTTCATACTGAGAATGGGTAATTAGTTGACACTATTCACTATTAACTGTACTATTCACTAAAAATACGTGTATTGCTACAGAACACTATTTGCAGGATCTGTATTGAGTTTCTGGTACAATGTGCATAAAAATTAATTTTATTTTCACATGGTGGCATGGGTAAAACAGTATCTGAGTCACCTAGCCTTTGGAAATTTACTGACTATGGTGATGATACCGGAATGAGGCACATAATGAAATAGAAAGCTGAAGACAATTATTTTAAGAACCTTTATTAGTTAGTTTAATATATCACGAGTCTTTTTTTTAAGCCCCTTGGAAGTCATTTTCCATGAGTGTTTTACATGTGTTTATAAACACATGCACAGTGGCAATCAATTTGATTTTATCATCAAATTCATATTATAGTAGGCTATAGAGTAATACCAGAAAATTTTAAAGAAACTGGAAATACAGAGATTGTAGAAGGAATATTTGTTAGAGTAGTGTTGTATATGGAGAAATTGCATGCTTCCTTCTATTATTAAATTAAATAATTGTAGGTAGCAATTGAGACTTGTTGAACTCTGAGCTATAGATAATATTCAGAATTGTGATTTCCTGATTTTGTCCTATAAGTAATTCTAAGTAAGTAAGTAACGATTGTTATTTTAAAAAAAGGGGGTAGGGTGGTAATGTTATATTGATAGGTTGATGGGAATGTGTGTGATCTCTTTTCTGGCCACATTCAAGATCTACTTGTAAAGGAAAAGCAGAGGCTTATCAACAGGTTGAATCTGTCATGTCTCAGTTGATCTCAGTTATGATAATTTGTACTATCTAAGAATCTGCCCCCAAGTCTTTCTGTAAAGACCATTCTGTGTTATTTCTTTTGAAAGGCAAAAAACCATACCTGTGAAACAACAACAAAATGCCTTGTGCTCTATCTTTTGCATTATTCTAGTGGCACTTCAGTAGCAAAAGAAAGGAACGTGGCCTGCCAGCTAAAGCAGGATGCAGCTTCTACCCACCATCTTAGATGATCTTACGATACCTGCTTCGCTAACCAGCCTCTCATGTATTGAATTACTATTTTCTCCTCATTACTTTAAATTCCAAACATTGAAATATTGTTTGTACTTGTAAGGCAGAGTGATGAGAAAAATATAGTATAATTTTCAGATTATACTTGTAGCACTGGGACTTAAAAAACCCCCCCCAAACCTAGTGCCATTTCACCTGCAAGCTTAAGAGCTTTGGTACACAAGCACAATCACTGAGAGATTGTTTCTGTGGTGCCACTTCTGAGACAGTTGCCTAAAAAAGTGCTGAATTAGGGATGGTAATTCCTAAGATTCTGACTGTTGCTAGCCTTAACCTTACGGACAGTTACCAAATCCAAAGAACTCTGAAGTGCTACTTCTTCAGTTTGCTGTTCTGGACATTTCACATTCCATATGTCCTGCAGGAAAGGACTCTCTTCTTTTGTTTTTGTTTTGTTGTTTCCCTCCTTTGACTGCCCTCCCCAGAACCAAGTGTTATTCAGTGGAATTCACCTTGCAGAACAGAAAGAGTTTTTAAAAGCTCCCAGTCTGCTGCACAAACGTGCTGCATATGTTGTTTTGGTTAGCAGTTCAAGTATCCTAGCAAGTCCTACTTAATAGTCTATCTGATAAGGCTTGATTGTGCTTCACTGTGTTTAAATGTTTTGGGAACTGTTTAGATAATAAAAGTGCTCCAATGCCCACATTTGTGTAAAACTCCAAAATTAGAAAACACAGCCTTTAGTTTCTCAAGGTCTCAGATGAGTGAAATACCGAAAGGAATTGCGTATTTTACTCAATATTTCAACATTAGAATGCACAGTACATTGTGTAAATAATGCCTGTTTATACTTCATTTTCTGAATTTTGTTTCGTTGTTTTGTTAAATGGAATGGTCAGAAAGCAGTTTCATAGCTCTTGCAGTAACAGAACCTGCTGAAGGAAAAGGTCCTATGTAGATAATCTAGATTTTATCTTGACAGTAGAGGATTGTGCCCTGTATTTCTTGAGAGATTCTTCTGACTTTTCAAGCTTTAAACAGTACTATCAAGTTGTAGGTGATGCTATTTCTCTTTGGCATTATGTTTCCGTTAAATAATGTATATTGAAAACAATGTGTCCTCACAGTCTGACGGCATCCTATATCCATTTGGAAAAAAATCTGCATTAAATCTTAAGAACTGATCCTGGATAACTAGTAAAATGTTGTTGTTGTTGTAGTTATGCAGTAACTTTCTCCTATCTAATTGTTCATGCTTATGCAGTACAAATGATAGAATACAAACTTCCATTAGGTACTTGGCCCAAGTCTTAATATCTCAAAGCTATTACTTAAAGGAAAAGAAAATTCAAGCTATAGACATAGCTGTTGCGACAAATAAGGAGCTCCAAAGGAGGTTACAGGAACCTTGTTAAAGTTAACATGTTTCTGACCTTCAGAATCCTTAATTCTGGACACATTCCTTTACCTCACGTTGAAGATACCCATGTGTGGTTCTAGTGATAGCATTGTTGTAGCTGTGGTTGTTTAGCATTTTTTATTTAAATATAACTCTTCTTTTCCCTTCGGTGCTGGCATTATTTTCACTATTTCCAGTGTTTTTACTTAAATTCATCATTTTGATAATTTTAACTGGATAATTCTATTTCATATACTTATGGCATTTCATGTGGCACTTCAGTTCTGCCTTCATTTCCTGTTTATTTTTAGTTGCTAATTTTCAGTCTTTTTCCATCCCCTTGGGTTTTTTAAAATCCTGTTTGGTACAAACCAGGGTGGTCCAACTGGCAGCCCAAGGAACAGTTCCATCTGGCCTGCTGCATTTGCCAAGGAGGAGCTAGGAAATGCCTGTAAGGGCATGCACTGCCCTCACAAGCAAATGTTACCTATTGCTCTGATACATAACCACGCTTAAAGCCCAACTGTTGTGCCATGTCCACCCAGAAAAAGAGACTGGCACTGGACATCCCTTTTCCCGAGCACAGCCAGGTGTCTGGAGGGGCTAGCTGTGCTTTTAAAACAGTCTTCAAAGAGGATGCTACAAGTGGAAGCTAGCTCCTGTCCCTAAAAAAGCGAGGCCACTGTTGTTTTTCCTGGTTAGATTGATAAATTAATAGACAAGAGTGACAGGAAAACTGTGCTTAAGCCCCAGGACGGTTGAAGCTAATTAGCATTTTAGTATCAACTTAAACAAAGCTGGAGTTATTAACTCATGATATCATGGCTTTGCATCTGAATTCCATAAGTGCACTCTGGCAAGTCACTGTGTCTTTTTGTGTGTGTGAAAGGTAAGCAACAGAATAATAACCGAGCACCAGGCATTGAAAGCACCATGAGAACCAAGTTTATTTTGTCAAACTGACAATATAATTTCAAAGGATTTAATTTGGCTCCTTTGCACTTTTTGTTGGAGAACATTCTACCTTTAGATGCAGGTGGGTGCCTCATTTGAAATTAGCATATCAGCCAACAGGCAATTCCTCGTAAGAATTTTATCCCCAAAGCTGAATTTATCCCATGTACTCCATTGGGTTGTACAATAATAGTCTTTCTGTAGCAAAAAGAGCCCAAATAAGCATGAGGTCTAACCAGTGCCTCATAAAACAATAACATCACATCTTTTGATGTGTATTCCATTTCCATTAAAAACATTTATAATGTTTATCAGGAATGAGGCAGACTACAGCTTGGCAAAAGTTTGAAATAAGCAGTCAGGAGCAGTATACCCAAATGTATATTTACTATTACCATATATCATTGTGTGATGACAGCAGAGCTCTGCTAGTTTTAGTATTCTTATTCAATATACTGTAGCCCGTAGAGTTTATAGAGAGCATACAGTAGAAGAAGAAACACCATAATACAACATATTTGTTTTATGCTAATGCCTTTTAGTATCCTGCTTACCTTTTAAATTGTAGAGAAACACCAGATTAATGTTCATAACTTATAACTCCTTTCCCGTTTGGCATGTACAGCAGCACAACTGCTCTATTCACTCTGTGCTCATTTATTTTAAAGTATTTCTTCTGTTTATTGCCCTAGGCCCTTTACTCTGATCTGTAGTGTTCCCCATTATACTGTGCATCTCCAATTTTGGTTAAAAACACCCCTTATTTCTGATACAGTTCATCTCCCCAGGGCTTTTTTTTTTTTCCTTGATTAATCTCCTTTGTTTTCTGTCTCCTCTTTGTCTGTTCTTTCTTATTGTCTACTCTTTATGCTATCTATAGCTATGGTGTTTTCCCAAATCTTTCTTTCCTATCCCTTCTTTTTCCTTTCCATGCTCAGCTCTTTTTTTCACACTGATGTACCCCTGCCTTCCCTTGGTGTTCCTCCCCCGCCCCCCCAACTTTCTCCCCATATCCTTCAGTCTGTCTTTTTCCTTTTCCTTCTGCTCTGTTCACTTTCCTGCACTATCCTACATCTTCTTTGTTTTCCTTTCTCCTCCCTAATATTGTCTCTTATCTGGGAGATGACTGATGATGACAGAAAAGAGGAAGGGAAGACAACAGCTGAAGGAATTAACACGTAGGCTTTCAGAGAAAACTGTTGTTTGGGAATAAATAATTGAGTGGAAGCATCAAATAGGAACAGCAACAAAAAAGCCTGACTATGGCTAATTATTCATTAGTGAAACTGAATTTTACTTGAAAAGTACAGTCAGCAATGTTGTAGAAGGGCTATGTGACAACATACTTAAAAATAGATAAAGCTTAAGTTGAGGCAAAACATAGTTATAGTTATTAGATATAGTTACAAAACAGTTGTAGGATGTGTATCTCTGGAAATGTTCGTGGAGAAAGAAATGGCACTGGAGGATAAGGAGAGGCTAGTGAAAGAAATGAATACAGAAATACAGTGAAGAAACTATGCAGTCATACCTGAAGTATGAAAAGATGGTGAATCAGAGGCAATAAAGACCTGCATCAAGTATTTGGAGCAGCTTGAAAAAGTAGCACAGAACTGAGAATAAGTAATGATTATTCTGTTACACAAGATGGAAAAAACAGGAGCAGTGGAAATGACAGCAGAATCAGCTTACTGAGGGTACCAGACACACACTATTCATTACAGAAATTTCAAGCAGGATGCGCCAGGCTGAGTGGTGCACTTATATGCCGGAGGGAGAGGATGCCCTCCAGAGGGACCTTAATTGGGCCCATATGAACTTCATCAAGTTAAACAAAACCAAGCACGAGGTCCTGCCCCTGGGTTGGGGCAATCCCCAGTAGCAGTACAGGCTGGGTGATGAACTGACTGAGAGCAGCCCCGCAGAGAAGGACCTGGGAATCCAAGTGGATGAAAAATGAGGTGTGAGCTAGGAATGTGCGCTTGCAACCCAGAAAGCAGATTGTATTCTGGGCTGCATAAAGAGAAGCATGGCCAGTAGGCTGAGGGAGATGACTCTCTCCTTCTACTACACCCTCGTGAGACCCCACCTGGAGTATCAAATCAGCTCTGGAGTTCTCAGCAAAGACATAGATCTGTTAAAGGAGGTCCAAAGGAGGCCACAAAAATTATCAAAGAGCTGGAGCACCTCCCCTATGAGGACAGGCTGAGGGAGTTGGTGTTATTCAGGTTGTAGAAGAGAAGGCTACAGGGAGACCTTACTGTGCCCTTTCAATACTTTAAGGGGGCATACAAGAAAGACAGAGGGAGACAGTTTACTGGGGCCTGTGGTGACAGGACAAAGGGTAATGGTTTTAAACTGAAAGAGGGTAGATTTAGATTCATGGCTTGGCTTCGCAGACGAAGATTTGGGAAGGGCTTTAAACGTGAGTACACCCTTCAAGCCTGCGCGGTGGATTTTTTTTAGGTGAGGCGCAGCGTGCGCGAGACTGGCCCCACCCTTTACACCTGAGGTTCATCTGCCAGGGCCTAGCGAGCTTGGACGGTGACAGCGAAGTCCTCAGGTCGTAGGTTTGGTTAGAGTATCCTTCTCTTAGATGGATGGCCTTACAGGGCTAAACGAGCTCCATCTGCCCGGGTTTGGAGTTAGAGTTGTCCTTCTCCTAGGATGGTTGCCCGAAGGCTAGTGAGCCCATCCTGCCCGTGGACACACTTTGTCTGACCCTTCAGTTGAGACCTGTCTGGCTTGGGAGACCCTACCGGAGGCATATGCCACCACCAGCATAGCTCTCAACTTCACAAGGGCACGCAAGCTCTTTCCCCACGGCAAGGGGGTGCCCGTGAAAGAGAGATTTAGATTGGACATAAGGAAGAAATTATTTGCCATGAGGGTGGGAAGACCCTCGAACAGGTTGCTTAGAGAAGCTGTGGATGCCCCCTCCCTGGAAGTGTTCAAGGCCAGGTTGGATGGGGCTTTGAGCAACCTGGTCTGGTGGAAGATGTCCCTGCCCACGGCAGTGGGGTTGGACTAGGTGTTCTCTAAAAGATCCCTTCTAACCTAAACCATTCTATGATTCTATGAAAACACAACTACTTACAAAGGCAGGTAGAAAGGAAGACAACACGGAATACTGTAACCTGTAATCATTGTGTCCATGGAGTTTACACTTAAAGAACAAAGAATCAGAAATGTTTTATATGCTAATTGTTTTAAACTATTGTCTCAAGGAAGAGAAAAATGAAATAGATAAAAATGTTTTCTTTATTAAAAACCAAGGAACATTTTATTTGGGAAAGGATTGCATGTTACAGGTTCATTGCAATAGTATCAATAGTGTCCATGATTTATTTTTATAGCAATTTAGAGACAACAAAGGAGGAAGAACAGGCAGTACTGTACTTTGCGTGGTTATGGGCACTCAATCTCCAGGCTAGTCAGTCGCAGTAGGTACAAATTGTTTCAGTATCTGAGTGAACCAATGCATGTATGTCCCATATTACTATAACATATATACCTAAACAATTTTCATGACAAGTTAATCTGTTCAAGTCAATAGCCACTTGTCAGAAAAGAAAAAACCATAAAGCGATTGGGGCAAGTAGGACAGAGAATGGTTACAACAGCCATTGGATTTCCATGCTCTTCTGTCCCTTTTCTTGCTGTGCATTAACTTTACTTTGAGGACATATAGGGAGTGAAAGTTACTTCAGCATGGCGTTGTAATCTTTTTTTACAGATATAAATGAAGGCAGAGAAGATAAGCAAAATGTAGACTCATCCTTTAGATTTGGCTTTCTTTTAGTATTGATTCTATTACATAGTCATAGTTGTAGGAAAGAAATGAAGGGGATTCTCTCCCCCAAGTGAATCAGATATTTTACTGAGCCAAGTCTGAGATTTTGGTCTTTGTAAGGAAGCAGAGGGAATGCCTATTTATGGTATTTTGCAGCTGCACTGAAGGAAATATTCTCTTCAGATTATGTTGAGTGGCTCCATAGTATACAACGTTTGTGGTCCCTCCGTTGAGCCAAGAGCCATGTAATCAACTTTTGCGCAGACTGGACCTTAAGAATCTGATCCTCAGACATGAAGACAGTCTTTCAGAGGTTTAACATTCTGTGAATTCAGGACTCATTGCAATAAGCAGAAGTCAGTCCTGTCTAAGTAACATGGGTTACAAAATCAGTTGCTGGTTGTGCTTTTCAAGTGTAACTCCTGTGAGGAAATAACATGTAATTGCAGCTCTCCAGAAGAGACAGAATTGTAATCCGTACTGTATCTCTAAAGTTGTTCAAGGTGGAAGTAAAACATTGCATTTTTCTGTTCTGGTGCAGCAGATTATAGTGGAGGGTGAGGAGTTAAGGGTTCTAACTAAACCTGCAGAAAAGCGACAGTATTTGAGGACATTATTCTCTTGACTACTTCTGAACTGACATGGGAGCTGGGGATGTTTTAGTACTTTTGGGTTCCTGTAGCCCTACATCCTAGTTCCTAACATGCACCTGTTATTTACAGCAATATCAAAAATTCTGGTCAATAAGTTCATTTTAATTAATTCAGGAGTCTTTATCTTCATAGCCCTCTTGAGCATTAGGGTGTTTTGGCCCAGAGGGAGCAGTGTCTGTCAGTCAGAGCAGGCTTGTCTATCCGTATATGGTACTGTGTTGCTCCAGTTAAATATACCTCAGTTGAGTTGACAACACAGCATAGCTTCGTGCTTGCATAATCAGTGTTTTCCCCTTTTGCTTTGTTTGTGACCTCTAGCCAAACCCTGCTTTGAGTAACTAATTTCCATGTGAATTCTTCTATGCAATTACTGCTATATTAAATGAGTTTCCTGCAAGCAAGAAATAATTTATTTTGTGAAATAAATTTATTTTGTGAGCAGCTTTCTGTGCCCTCATAGAAATATCTGCATACTTGAAACACTGAGAGAGCATATCCCATTTTGTCAAAAAAGCCTAATTCTCAGAATATAGGAGACTTCAGGCCTGAACACTCATATAGTTTGGAACTGCTTATAGAGCTTGAAGCGTGAATAGAGCTCTTTTTGACTTACTGCTACTGTAAGGATTCAGGTGTTCTGCCAAACTTCAGAGGCAGAACGCAGTTCCAAGAGAGCAGCCTTCCGCTGCATTAGTGAGACCTCACCTTCTCTTCCCTCACCTTTCTCTTGATGCAGTCTGCTCCCTCAAGGGCTATCGTGCTCATCTTTCCCTCTGGATATCCTCCTATTCAGCTCAATACAGACTTTTAAATTCAGAAGACGAGACCAATCTTTGGTTTTGCTTGGTCCTTCCAGGGCACTTTCTGCCTCCTGGAGTAAATGAGGCAGAAGACTCATGACTACACCCTTATTCAAAGCCTAAGCCTTCATCATTCCCTAAACACCGTACTTCCTGACTATTGAATGAAGTAGGGATCCAGGACAGAATATATTCATGTTAAAAAGAAGTGAAATAGAATCATTATGCATGCAGGAAGCAATTAAAGATTGTAAAGGTGAACTTCATACTGACATGTTCTAAATTTTGAATAAGATTTTAGAGCATGTATCGTATTTTATCCAAATTTTAAAGTACCATCCTATCTTACAAGGTAGAATACAGTAAACAAAATAAGACCTTCCTAAAAACCAGAATTGTCATTAGGTGACTTTAAACAGGCTGCCACATTGACTTTAAATAGAGATTTTACATGGACTCTTTCAAGTCTCCAGATGAAGTATTTAGCCACAGCCATAAGCTCTCATCTCTTTTGTGGATTGGCCACAGCGTGACCACGGCATGGAGAAGATGCGGTTTAGCAGTGACTTTCCCAACCATGTACCTACAGCAGAGGAATCTTAAAAATGTTGAGAACTGTGTGTACTATTCCAGGTTCTTGTCGGAAGTAGTTGTATTTAGTAGTACTAAGTTGTAATTAGTAGTACTAATTAATTTTTGGCACACTTTTATCCATTGGCATATCTTACACAGCCATCAATATTTTCTGGTAATCCTTCTGTCAAGTCATCCCTTCCCATCCACTTTTCATTCACTTTTTTATGAGCAGTGTCTTCCAACGCAAGTGATTCTTTCTGTGAGCTGTGTGTATAACAAGAGGAACATTGAGAACACAGGAAGACTGTTTGCCGCTTCTGTTCCTGTGCCCAGTGCCATAATTGTTTCTGGCAGCCATGAGGAGCTGTTGCAAGGAAAAGCTCTGTTCAGTTCTGGATGACAAAATGTGAAAAAAGACTCCGTAAAGAATGTTGCTTGATACCCTCTAACAAGCTTTCAATGAGCACATGCAAACTCTTGATTTTTGTCAGGAGTTTATGGCTTGTCCAAACACAGTGAGACTGCATAATGACAGTGAAAAGCATCCTGCCACACTTTTCACAGAAAGGACGCAAAGTCCTTTCTTCAAAGAAGGAAGGTTGAAGACCTTGGTGAAACAGCTGTAAGAATGTTTTAACATAAGTAGAAGTGTGTAATTAAGCTTCATTATTGCTTCTTCTACAGAAATGGAGTTAAATCCATAAAATCCAAGTGTGTAATCACATACAGGTTTAGAAGACTCCTGGAAATAGCATTATTTGCCTAACGTGACAGAAAGTTCCAGATTCATCCATAGAACAGGAGTTTCTAGAATTCTTTGTTTTTCTGGGGGGAAAAAAAAAAAATCAATGGGAGCTTTTAACATGTGTATCTGACTCTACATGAAATAAATGTTGTCAGGCCAGTTCTCCATCTGGTATAAAAGTAACAGTTCCACTACTGATGCTTGGTCTCATTTCAAGAAAGAAATGGAGAAGGAATGACTTAGCCTGCTGTTCAATAAATACAACTGTAAATTAATTCCTACACAGCAATGGACAACTTTGCACTCCTTGAAAACTCTTTGGCCATCCATAGTGTGGTCAGCTTCAGTATCTGCAGAGAATGTATTAGATCTGGAGTATAAAGCCCCACGTTCCTCAAGAGAGCCATGGTTTGTTAGTTCCTTCCATGCTTGGTGACTGTTCTGAAAGCTATCGTTGATAACTAGGTTTATTGAGGAATGGTAGGAAGGAATTTCAGAAAGAACAGAAAAGCAGGTCCCTGCCTATCTGATTAATAGCTGGGGACAATGAAAAGGACAAATAATGTTCTAACATTTCCTGCTGGCCATTCTGAGACCAAACCGTCATTCAACAAGAGACAACAAACGAGCCCTGCATAACGCAGGCCGAAATGGCAAGACCTCTACCTCATCTTCTGTTTCCTTTGGGACCAGTACAGCATTACAGTAGCCCTAAAATGTATGAAGGCTGGGAAATGAAGATTACTGAACTCTTTGCCACATGACCCTGTTTTTTTTTTCTCACACCCATGGAAATTGCATCCAAATGTTTATTACTGCCTCCTTTTGCTTGGACTATTTCCTTTTCCCTATAGTGTCATATTCTTTGCTCTCTAGACTCCAGGTTCAGTCAGCTCCGTGTGCAAATGGAAATCATGTGAAAGCTGCGTGCTCATTACTACCACGTAAATTAGCTCACAGTTAACTCTCTAGACAATTTGGATAATCAGGTACCTCCCTTTCTCAGGTCCTAAAGGAGAAGTATCATTTTAGATTTTCTGTAATTAATAAGAATATTTATACTCTGTTTGGTTTGGAGATGTTTTTAGTGAATTAAACACTCTTGATTTGAAGAGAAGTTTTAACTGGATGGAATTCAAGCCAGGTTCTGATGACTAGCAGCAGCAGCAATCTGTGAATTACTAACGTATACATTTAATATCTCCCTTGAGAGTAGGAAAGTTCTTCAAATGTTGAAACTGGCTTAAATGATTTAAATTCATATGAGTGGTGAAAATTCTTTGGCTAATAATATTAGCCTGATTTCTTCATTCCCAATTAATCTAGAATATTTGCAATAGTTGTTAATAGTATGTTGATTTATTTGAATATCTTATTCAACAGAATGGTTTGCATCCTTATACTTACACCTTAGAACTGCTTAGATTAATATTCTTAAGTTGCTTAAAATAAATATATTTTTATCAAGCAAATGATTATGTTTCTTGACATACCTGTTTCTGCTTGGTGCAGTAAGATCAAGCAAAATGCCTGGGTATTTTTCCTCTTTGTCTCCATGAAAGCAGTAGGAAGTGCTAAAATTTCTTTTTTTTTTTTTTTTTCTTTTGTGGAAATGCTAATTCATGAACACTTTTGCTAGAAATTAAGAAGAAAGAAAAAGAATGAATTAAAAATACAAAAAATGAAGGGGGCACTGTGGCTGGGTTGTATAAGGCTGTTTCAAATCCCTGCTGTGACTTTAAAATAAAGACACTGACAACGATGCCTTTTTGCTGTTCTGGATTCTCTCTTCCTTCCTTTTATGTGGAAAAACTTGGAAACTTCTGGGGTTAATTCTAATGTGGGGAAGAAATATTTTTGAGATATCCAATTTTTACAGGCAAGGAACTGTTTACCACCCAGCTACAATGTCAAGAAAAAAAAAAAAAGAAGCAAAATAATTGTCAGCAGCAATCATTCTAGGTCATTTTTGTCTAGGTTTAAAATTCCAAGTTCTTACCCACAGAATATTCAGGTTGTTAACAGAAGGATGCTTCTGACTGCTCTACAGAAATGGAGCTATTTAGTCTAATGATAACGGAGTCTTTAGGAATGAGAAATGGAATTTAACAGGAAAACTGATAGGTTGTGCAGACAGTACATTAAGCTTTCGTGTCTTTTTTTCCTTAGAACCATCTATTTTCTTTCTGCATAATTTGAAGATCTAGTATCTCTGTACTTCAATATGTGTCAAACATTGCTGTCTACTTCCTTGCAGAGAGAAATAAGCAGCACTGTATCTCACGGCCATTTGATTCTGGTGGTTTATGTTCATTTCAAGTTCTGCTACGGTTTGTTTTAGGACTTCAGCCTCTGCACTACCTCATCAGCCCTCCTTGACTTTCTTCATATCCTCCTTCTTTAGCCAAGCAGTGATCAGGTCTTTCTGTTCTGCCATACAGTCAAGCCACATAGCTGCGAGTTTGCTTTACTGTAAATATTGTAAGGATGACTTTTACACAGTCTCTTCTTCACTTGTTCTTTCCTTATGTAGCAAAACCCAGCTTTTTTTTCCTTTACAAAGCAATTGTTCAGCTTTCTTATGAACCCAATCATGTTTAATATTAAACCTCATAAAATATTCTGAATTATGCTGTTAAAGGGACACAACAAAATAAAAGACATGGCCTTGTATGTTACTCTTCAAAGGAAAAGATGTGAGAAACCTGCCCAAATCTTAATAGTGGTAACCCAGTAACGCACCAGTGTTAGGTACATTAGAGCAAAAATAATGCTTAGTGTGTTTATAAACCTTAATTGTGTATCTGATCCAGATACCAGGATTGTGTACTAGGTATCTCTAAGGGAAAAAGGAATCCACTTTCCAAGTTTATAGTAGCAACAACATGGCAAGTGCTGCCAAATTAAGAAGTCAGGGCCAGAGATGTGTAAATGTAACCTGTGCATTCAGTACAATGTAGAGATACCCAAATACCTGTATAAATAAGGAAGTTTAAAGTCTTAAATGTTACTTTATTGCTGTGTGGGGAAAAAAAAAAAAAGAGCATTAGAAGATTACCTCCAGAAAAGGTATAGTAAATAAGTACTTCTAAACCAAAGCATAATTTATTGCATGTTTTGATCGGCAATCAGGAGCACTTTAAAAACCAGAGTTAATCAGAAACTGTTAGATAAAACAATTCCTATGAGTCTCTTAAAAGACATAGCTAGCAGAAAGCTTTTAGCTGGCAAGATTCTATACCTTTACAGTTATCAAAGAGAGGTGAAATGAAATTCAGCTCCTGGGAAGGATGGCTTTTGACCATCAAAAGTTTTGAAGTTCCTGACCTGGAAGTCGATATTTTTCTGCTCTTTTTGTGTTGCTAAAAATATTATACGGTAGGGTAACTTGTTGGTAACTACTTTGAGAAGCATTTTTCATGCCTTATAATGTCATGCATGATTTATGTCACAGTCTTTAGTTAGCTACTTAAGGCTGCTTAATACCAAAATGGCTTTTAATAAATATGACAGAGACTATCACCTTCTGACAGGCAGCATGTGTCATTGAAATAAAGGCAGTCATACAATAGCTTTAAAAGAGGAGTGCCACAGCTGAACAAGCAGCTTTTATGTTCTTTTTTTGTTGGACCCCCTCCTGGAGTAAGGGGTAAGTTTGGTTTATTGCCTTAGTTTAGCTTTTGGTTTAGTGCTAAACTGAAATTTTCTGGCAGCAAGCTTGAGTAGTATCTTAGGAGGATAATTTTCCAGAAGACACAATAGAACAATTGTAGTCAAACATACACAAAATGTAGTAAGACACAAATTGCTTTGTACACTTTCTTTGTTGTAATGTTTGAGTATGCAGGTACATGTACATGTACATATATAACTGCATGTATAAAACCTGATGTGCCTGTGGGGTGGGTGTTTATCTGTTTGAAAAGAAAGCAATAATTTACTCTCAGATTAATATGCATCAGAAATAACTTCACTGAAATCAAAGTAGTTTTGCAGCGTAAAGCAGCGTGAGAAGAGAATCAAACCTCCTGTATATCAAGGGCATAGATCAAATTCCATTTTATTGTAGAATAAATCCCATACAAACACAGGCACGTACACACACAACCTGTATTAAAAGAACACTGTTAGTCTTGTCAAGGTCAGCAACCAAATAATAGGATTTAATATGTCCTGTGCAGCTCGATTTGAGCCTTTATGTATGCACCGTGTTTAATTGGCCTCACACACTTTTTTCAGCAGTGCTCAGCACAGACAAACACCTACTAAGGCATGACTTCTGCTCTTGTAGGCAAGCTGATAGTAATGCATAGTCCTGAAGTTGCTCATTTCAGCCTATGACAAAATCAAGTTTTCAGTTATGTTCCTCTTTAGGTATAATAACCTTGAACTGAACTCTTGCTTTGTACACATGTGTTCCTGCACTGTTTTAAACTGGATTGGATCTAGGTCCAGTCACTGGAACTGATCAGGGAATCTGTTTTGCACATGCTGTTTGTTACCCCCATGGAAGCACAGAGGAGGAGCTGCCTTTACGGAATGAAGAGGGGGAAATGGCAAACATATATAAATAAAAGGAATGAATTGGGACAAGAATGAGAGGGGTGGACAGTGGGGATAACAGAGTTGCGATAATATATAGGGAGAAGGAAGGAGAAAAAGCCTGGAAGGTTTTGATGGGGTAAGCTTGGTCCCTCATGTGTTTACATTTCATTATGAGATTACAGTATTTTTCTGCAGAATTCCTACCTCACACAGGATGCACTTAATGAGCAGCTATTAAATATATTGCCTTGCCCTTATCATGCATGGCCCCAAGTGATACTTATTGCAGACATTTAAAATCTTTGTCTAAAGGCAGAATTATTCATTTTTTCAGAGGTTTTTATAAGGCCTCTGTCAATCTTAACATTTTAAATAGAGTTGCACCAAAAGCGCTAGTTCCAGTATTTCCTAACTTTTCAGTGCTGAAATATGTAGGCTTAATATTCTTTTAAATTTTTCATTAGTATAATTATATGTATGCATTCATATATATACAGTATATGTGAGCAAACAAATTGATGTGTGTTACTGAAGGACATAAAGCTGCTTAAAATTTTATTTTACAAGGACAGAAAGTTATGTGAGGGCATGAAAAACTCTAGAACTGACCGGCAATAAAAGAAAGCAAAGATACTCCATACTATTTTTAACCATTGTGTTACATCATGTAGTTCTGCAGCAGATTAGTCATCACATCAAAAGGTTGATGGAAATAATAGTGAAGAGGTCTTGGCGGACTTTGAACATATATGAGGTAATTCAGTAAGAGTAACAAATGACTTCTGGCATTTTAAAATGAAATGGAAGAACTACAGCTAGGATACCTGGCTCTTTTCTGGTTTGGGCTTTTTTTTTTTGCTTGGCTTTTTTTTTTTAATTTCTGATTGCAATATGTTCGTATCCGTGCAAGTTTTATGGTCTGTGCATGAATTAGGTAGAGTAGAAGTAAAGTAGTTTTGTTATTTTAAGTATTTTAGGTAGTGTGATCTAGAGAGCCCATGGGAGGAATAAACAAGACAAAGCATTTGTTGGATTAGCTAGGAGTATGGTATTTGAGAGATGGAAACTAGCGATTTCTTAAATTGCATCATTGTATTGGACCAAACTTCTCCCTAACAGTATTCAATAGCTGACAGTAGACTTGGGTATTCTTTGAGAACACTCACTTTGGTTTTTCAACAGAGCTCTGCAATAATGTTTTGCAGTGCTGACTTCAAGTTATTGACTGGCTAAAATTGATGGTCCAGAGCTGAGCTGAGGGACATCAACAACCAGTAGTGAATCCCAGGAAATGCTCTGTATTGAGCATTGTATAGTTCAGATGGAAAGGTTAAAAATGAGAGTTTGTACCTTTTTTTTTTTTCTTTTAGAAGCAAAATAGTTTCAACAGCGATGAACAACACATTTCTAGAAAATTACTGCCATGTATCCTAGTCAGTTGCATTACTTGATATGTCCTACTTGTTTCATGTGGGCAACATCCATTTGTGTTTACTTGTTAGGATCTTCAGTGGGGCTAAAAGTTATGGAAACAAATAAAGCAAAACGTATCAACAGTGAGGAGGTAGATGAAACTTGTTCATAAATATATGAGTTATTATTGGCCGAATCAAAACCATATGTATCTTTTGTTTTGAAAGTTATAGCTGGTGTGTGTATAGTAACAATAACAATTATTTTTAAGGGAATTGATGTAAAACTAGGATTTATTTAACATTTTCATTGTGTGATAAAAACAATCCTGAAATTTTTGTTAGGTAAGTATTAATAAAAAGATAAAAATATTAATGTTTGTGAAGCAGAAAAAACCAGCTTACAAGCACAAATTTATCTGAAAGGTCCCTTTTTCAGTGAGATCCTCAAGATAAATATAGAATAGTAGCATTTTAATAAACAAGTGATACACTGCTTCATAAAGTCATATGTTAGTATCTAGTTTGTACAGATTTGCCCTGTCACATTAACAAATATTTAATCAGCTATTTAGTATTCAGAGTGCTCTTTTATTTGTATCAGTGTTCACTTCCATTTTTTATTATCTCCTTAATTGAGGAAGATGATGATCAGTATGTTCAATGAAGTTACATGTAATTTTAAGGCTGCAGTTTCACGATCGGTGTAAACCAGTTTAAGTCTATTCTGCTACTGCCCCATCACTTTTCTGCTTCAGGCAATGGGTTATAAGGCCTTTCTTTTGCTGGCACCAACATTCATACAGCTATGTAACTGGTTGGATCAGGGAGCTGATCTGCCTGAAAACTAATTAATTTTGGTAGTTTTCAAATGAATAGAGTCAATCCATCTGATCCCAGTAATCCAGTGCTGGCACAAAGGAGAGACCAAGGGATTGAGGAAATAGGGAGAACTTTCCCTTTTGGTGGCAACATGGACGTGGATTGCGAAATAAACTAGTTCTGAAACCGTGCCTGAATTGTGATGAACAGCATACTCTGGAGAGGATGGAGAAATAAAAAATGCATTAACAAGTTGTAAATGGGTACTGCATAATCAGTGGAAGTGCTTGTAGGAAACAGAAAATTCCATTCTGAAGTTTATAAACTATATCATGAAGAGGGAATGTTTCTTCTTTGTGGACTTAATTCAGTTCTCTTAAGAGTCCGTAGAAAAACCGTCAAGTTTTCAGTGTAAGATAGATCAGTTCCTGTTGGATGCTAACACGATTCAAATTGAATGGCTAAAAGAAGTTTGCCAAGGAAAAAGATACAAACCAGTGAAATGATCTTAAATATAGTTATTTAAAACTGAAACTGCAAACAGAACATGTCATAAATACGGAGTGTAATATGGCTTGCTGTTTGAAAAAAATATTTTACATGTTCATTTTATTTAGCTCCGAGTGGTCAGAAAACATACAGTATTACTACTGTGTCGTGGTCAAATACATGCTGTAATTCTCTTAAATTACAATTTCTGATGCAAATGCTTAGTTTTGCTTTTCATTGATACTTAAGATTCATTTCTTGGTCATAATGGAAGTACTTGCTGAGATGAATGCATTATGAAAGCTACCACAAATAGTTAATTTCCACACTGACTTTATCTTCATGAGTGGAGGGAGATTATAGTATTTATTTATCCCAGAAAACTGCAGCTTACTTCTAAGCACCAAATTTCCAGACACCTTGGAGAGTGCAGTAAAGAGACCAGCCTACAGAAATGTTTTAAAAGATAAGATTATATATTTTCAGTAGAGCTAGGTGAGTAATTTGTTTTCCTGGCAAAGATTCTTGAAATTAATATTAGGATTCTCTTTCTCATTTAGCGAGTTAGGTGAGGGTCAGTAGCTAAGTCTTGCTGTCCATGTCATCTGCCTTCTTTTTTTCTCTTTTCCTTAACCCCACCACCCAAGATGGCAGTACTCATGTAAGTCAGATAGCCATCCAGAGTTACATTTATAAAGTTCTCTGGCCTTCTAAGTTGCTTTTCTCACATTCATACGATTCTCTCCTGCCAACTTAGCCTTCTGTCCTCCACCCATCCCTGTTTTGATTCATTTCCCTCATGCCGCGTGCCTAAATATTGCCCAACTCATGTGGAAAGTCCTTAATTCTTGTCAAGACAGGGTCATGACTAGCCCACCCAGGAAGATCAGAACCAAGGCTCCCAAACTGGGAACAAGGCTTGCCCACCAGTATAAAAGCCATTATTCCGTCGTGCTCATCCAGGCCTTTGGGTTAGCAGACTGCTTGAGCAGAGGCACAGAAGGTATGTATTAGTAGACATGGCAGAGACCGGGAAATAGCAACAGATTTATCAGGGACGTGAGGGGGACCATGCAAGGGACAAGTAGGGTGGTAAGACTAACTACAAGACTAGATACAAGAGCAAATAAACTGAGGTTAGAGGTATGGGGCAGGGAGGGTCAGTGGGTGAATGGTGTAGGGGGAAGCAGACTTGGTAAGTTAGCCAGTATGTTTTCCCTTAGTTATGTCTGGGCATTTGGAGGAGCTGGGGAAACAAGCTTGGCAGAGGACCAGCAGGCCACCTACTCCAGCTTTCTTAGCCCCACAGGGGAAGCTTGAATTGAAAAGAATTACTGAGCAGACTGAAGCTATGCAGTGCTTAGTTGTGGAACAGGCCCACCCTCAGTTCTGTGATGCCTTTGGCCACCTCCATCCAAGTCTTTGATGAGTATTGCCCTTGGTCCACTGGCTTCTTTAACTGCACAGCCTCTCAGTCCATTGACCAATCCATGGCCTGTAGGATACTTGGAGAACTAAAAAGTTAGTAAATAATAACAGGAACAAACCAAGTTCCTTGGGGATTTGGAAAACTGAAAACTGACTGTACAAGAATTTTCAGTAGAGGCAACATTTTGAGGATGATATGGACACGTAGCAGGACTTGAATAAATATTAGAAAACTCCATTAATCCCAGCTGTGCCTTCATCAGATGATAGTGAACATATGGTATGAATATAATTACCATCTCTGATACCAACCTCTATTTTACATAACTGTGTCAAGTTTCTGGGACCTGTGTACAATCTGATTCCAGCCCAGCCTTGAGATATGCTTGAGCCAAGGACAATTCCCTAATAGCTGACATCTTTGTTAGTGCTCTCCAGGCAGCAGATATTTCCACTATTCTGCTACCCTGTTTTAACTGCTCTCAGGTGGCAAAAATGTGTTATGCATAGTGGTGTCATTTCTTAGGCACATTTTACTAGGTAGTAGCTTGTGTGGCTTATCCTGAACATAGTCTGATCGTATCATCCACCAGAACTATTCTTCACAAAAAGCTGTTAAACACCCACTTTCCTGGAAATGATTGAGAGAAGGCAATGGTCATGCTGGGGAAGCTGTCATTGTTTGTAAACTTAAATCTTTTTGCATTATGTAAAATAGACCAAACTATGTACACCCATGTTGTTTTGCAGATATTTCTATTGTAACCTGAGAGAGAAAGCATATAAAACATGTGAAACCAGATCTATATCCTCAGTCTTTTTCTTATGCAGTCTTCAATTATCCATTTCTGGAGTCTAGTCATCACAGAGGGCTTTACACAGTGCTGCATATTTCTGGTTTGAAGGTAGTTACCTCGCTCCAGTCAGGCTACCCTGTTTACTCCTTCTAGCATACTATGTCATATGGCACCTGGCCAAGTAGCATAAGTTACTGTGACACCTTTTGAAGTCCTTGACCTTTCTGATGATTGCCATACAGTGTGTAATTAACTGGACCAGCTGGCCCTAAATATTTGGCTCTTTACATCGCTTTTTTAACCTGGAGTAATCAGCAAAGTGGCTTATTTGGCTATGAAGTGACTAATCTCAGTTTGCTGGTGGTGTCGTTGGACAGACTCCTATGTAGACCGTCATTGTGGTCATCTTATAAGTTGTGTTGTGGAGGATGTTCTTAGGAGTTTGTGTATTAGGAAGTTTATTTCATATCTCTGTACACCAGAGATGTGACTGTTTCCTTTCAGAGCTCACTGCCTAATCCCTCAGTTCATATGGAATTATTACAGAGGACACACAGCAGAAACCAGAGCAAGACAAAGATGTGTATAAGAACTGAGCATTGGACAGATGTAAAGAAGGGCGAGGGAGGAGAAAGAGTGTCTACGGCTCCTCTCAGAAGTAGTGGTGCGCTATGACTCTCTGAGTCGACTAGTGAAAGAACCTGGGAATCAAACTCTGGTGGTGATTCTTCTTGGAACTAGCAAATAAATTGTGGGTTTAGGAAACATGTCAGTTAAGAAATGGCCTACTGTATTGACTTGAAAGGCCATCTAAGTACATAGATCAGTATTCTGTTCAAATGATTGATTCAATTTATCTTGGATCCTCGAATCCTAACTGTACAATTAGAATGCAGGGTATTTTCAGTTACAGTAATTTAGGTCTAAGGTGCAGGACAGCCTCTCCTGTATAACAAGCAGCTGTAACTGGTTTGATGCAGTCTGGGATATTAATGAGGCAGATGGCTGGTAGAGTTCATAAGGCTGACACTCTTGTTCTAGGCTATACACATGAAGTGTAGTAGAGTGAGAAGTATACAGGCAGTTGTGCCTACCTGCTTCCCTAACACCTAACACACCCTGATCATCAAGAGAGAGAATCCTAATGTGGCTGCATTCGATAGAATTTGCATGTCATGCACAGTAACTGTCTTAAAACATGGACACATATTTGGAGAAAATGCTTTGTAGCATTTTCTACAAAATTAACAATTGAACATAGAAGTTAATCATAATGCACAATGCTGTAATGATGATCTGAAAATCTTAAGAAGAATGAACAGAAAGTTAATCTGACAATATCTGATAGGACAGAATGCATGAAAGGTGGAGGAATCGAGGAGGAAATAAAATGCTTCCTAGGAGCCTATAGAGTGAATTTCTGTACGAGTTCAGAGAAATCCTATTGCTTCAGCCTACTCGTGACAGAGTATAACTGAAAGGGAAAAACCAATTCTGAATGGACAAGGGCTGGATGAGGTGACCTTGTAACTCCGCCATCCACTGATATAACACACGGTGCAGCAATGCTGGTAGCAACTGAAGTAAGAAGAAAGCTCGCTACAGCCATTCAGGACTGGCTCATGCCTATTAAGTGTTGGAACAGAAACACTTGTAGAGTGCAAGCTAAAGTGCTTGACCGGTGTTTCTGGCACACTCACTCAAAGTACCAAAAGCATGTTACTCTCCTTCACTGCCATTGTATGTAGTGTGTTTGGGGGTTTTCCTGCCTCTGATGTTATCTATTCTAGAATTGAACATCCCATATGGTTTATTTGTAACTAGGGTGTGAAAAATATTTTAAGTCATATTTTAGGCATGATACTTCTCCCAGTTAAGCTGATGAGTAGCAAACTTGACTTCAATCCTATCAGACTGGGCTCTGAGATGGGAAGTAAGGACCGTAAAGGGCTTACTTTTTTCGGAATTAGTTTCAAGACATCAATGTAACATCTTCCATTCTTTGGCATACTCCTGGAGCTTCTCTGTTTGTATCACAGGGCACACTGGTACTGTTTTAATTTTTATTTGGAAGAGTAATTTTTGTTTCTTTTGGCTGAAATTGAACTGATAAAAATTACTGTTTGTACTGTCTTGCAGTTACTAATTACTGGTGTAGGTGATGAGACAACATTTCTCCAGTGTTCAGGAGATTGGTATATAGTCATGTCAAATAGTAACTAATACTTCTTGAAGCCTGTTTTTTCTATTTATGACTAGCAGAGTTGATTACTTTGAGTAAGAAACTTGCTAAAGCAATAGCATTACACTGTCCAAGAGTTTTTAATCTTTAAATCTTCATATTATGATTTTAAAGTCAATTGGAGTAACAGAAAATGACTTACAATTTCTGTTTCTTCTAATTCACTAAGAATGCTATTTTAGTGTGAATGTTAAAATATTTAATAATTGCTTTCAGAGAGAGTAGCATATGATAAGCCAAATTATTTAAGATACTTGGAGACACTATTTCAATTGACAAAAAATAAGATAAATGTTTATTTGGTTACATTATAAACAAATAGGCTTATTGCTCTACAAACTGTGGCAAGACATAAACTGCTAATGCCATATCTTTGACATCAGTAAATGCTGCCATTCTATTTTAGTCCTGTCCCCGAAAACTTACATGACTTTCTAGGACATCTTTGAAATACAACATGTACTTTTGTGGATGGCAAGTTGGAAGTAAAATCAGTTGTTTCCGTGAATGGTGACATTCAGCTGCATAATTATCTGATTGTACTTACAGATTTTAGTCTTTAGTCCAAACAGGAGCATTTGTACCCCGGTGTGTCCAGTATGCAACATGGTGCTAACTATGTATGTCTTCAAACGTATTTCTGCAACTCTGCTGAGTATTTTCTGTGATCTGCTAAAGCTATGAGCCAGCTTTATATGGCCATAGGAATGGCTCTCTGTGTAAATTATAGTTTTGTATGGTATTGTCTTAGCCTCTTCGTATCCACTAGCATTTTGGAACTGTCTATGAGGGAGCTAGGACTATTTTTCTGAAAGTGCTGAATATATTTAATACACATTAGACAAAAGAATGTACAGCCTCTGAGCTCAAATAGACGTATGCATGCAATTTCAAATGTTCAAATAAAATATATACAGACCTACCAGAGTAGATGAAGGGTAGACCTCAGCAACGCGTGCTGTTTGTATCAAAACATGGAAGAAATCCACTGGCAAGTTAGTGTTTTTCATTTTGGGGAAGAAATGACTTGGCTATTTCCTGAAGAAGGACAAATTTATATTTTAAGATTCATTTCCTGCACCAAATGGTTGCAGGTGATGAGTGAGACTCATTTGCAGTTTTAATGGCTGAAATTATGAAATATGCTTCCTTGACATAAGAAGATGTACTAGTATGTCTCAGCTGTTACCAATACAATTTCAATGCAATCGTGAATGGAAAGGCCAATGAAATGTAGTTTTTATTGTATTGATGTTTTTTGGTGAGAGGAAAACATTCAACAAATTTGTAGATACTGTACTGGAAGAAAGTGGAGAGGGTAACTTTTGATAACTACCTCTATGAAACATATGAAGTAAATAAGGTATTTAGAAACATCACAACTCATGTGAAACCCATCATGTTTGCTCAAATACATTTTCATGAAATGTAATGTTGTATTTTAAGATACTCTGGGAAAATCTTGTTGTTTTCATTTGCATTTAAACATTAAACCATATTTCCTGTATTCTGATGTCTTAAATTTTCTCGTTTGATTCCTTACAGTTGTTCTTTTCCTGGTGATACTTGACTGAAAGAAAGTATTGATGTTTTATTCTCATTGTATTTACATTAATGATTTCAATGTTTTATAGTATTCTGTAATAGCTTATTTTTGAAAAAAGTCATATTAGCTTAGAAGTATCGTTGAAAATTTATGTTAGAAGAAAAATTAAAGGATGCGTCAGCTGTACTATTTCATATAGCCACATGTAAAGATTTTTATAGACTGTTGGAAATACAGTACTAAAATACATAAACAATTAATGAAGTGTGGAACATTCCACAAACGCCCATCTTTGAAACTCTGGAAAATGTTAGAATGAATTATTTTTGTGCAGCTTGGTGTGGCTTTTGCTTTGGAAATCAAGCATCAATTTTCTAGTTTTGACTGAAATAAGGACCACCCTGAAGCCAAGCTTAATTAAAATAAATCCCTCAGGAGGCTCTAAATATCACTTTGTTATAAATTTGGCAACTAAAAAGACATAACAAAATATGCAAATTAGAGATAAAATAACTTTTACATTAAAACAAATACTTAATTTTGAGAATCGAATTCATCACTGACAAATGCTTCTTTGGGGAGACAAAATTATTTTAAAATAGTTCTGAAAAATTGTCAGTTTTAAGCAGGGTAAGTGGTACTAGGAGATGCAGGGCTCTACTACACCAAATTTTAGTAATTTTTTCATAATGAAACACTTCTGGAGAGACACAAATATAATTAGAAGCCTAAATCCATTAATATTTACCAACATGCATAACCCTTTTCATCTCTTTCCTCATGTTGATAAAGGAGGTACTCTATGAATAATTATCATATAGGAAAAATCTATAAATAATTGTCTTGTCAGAAAAAAAGAAGTCATGACCTCAGTATGTTTAGTACCCACTATTGAGAAGAGTTCTGAACTACTAAGCCAGCCATTGTCAGGCAGTCTTTAGATTAGCAATTGATGTGGAGTGTGATGTTATTCTCTGTTGGAATGCCTCCATAATGAATAATTGGAGTTTGGAACTGAAGGAAAATGTCGTTAAAAGTGTGATATGACTCTGACTAAATATCAAGGTAATAAATTTTTCCAACTTTTATATCAGTTTATCTAATAGATGACCACTGTAGAAAAAGGGTTGTCACTGTTGCTGAGACATACTGTTGTTTTCAGGAGCAAGTTGTGAAAGCATTGAACGTTAGTCTTCAAATATTAGGAAAGTGTTTTTAAAAACGAAATTTTACATTTTGTTTCCTTGTGTCAGGACTATTTGGTAGATCCGAGTATCTTTTACTGGTCATATACGGATTTGGCTTTTGTCATGTCAAGGAGATGAAACGAGGTTTTCCTCCTCTTTACTACTCACAAAGCAGTAATGTAACAGGTAACTTGAAAGAATGCACACAAATGAGGAAAAGCTCACAGCTTGGGTGCTCTGATCTTGTTGTTCTGATCCTCAGAAAGGTCCAGAAGATGCAGAAATTCTTGTTCTTCATTGCTCAGTAGCAAGAGAAAATGCTACATCCATGCTGCTTTCAGCTTGCAATGTGGACTTGTAGTTTCTTCTTACTTTCCTCACTCATCTTTCAAAAGTGTATCACTGTTCATGACAGCATTCTTTCCTGTTATCTGACAGTTAATAGTTAGAATAATTTTCCTTTGATTCTCCATGAACCCCTTTTCAAAAACATGTGTGAAATATTTAAATGGGTGGTTGGTCCATGTAAAAGTACTTAAGGTAGGTATTTCAGAGTACTTTCAGTGTTTCTTGGCCCTGGCTGGGCACTGTGTTTTTCTGCTGTGTGCTTTATTATGTATTGTCATGTTCTGCATGAAGCTATTTTTAATAGCAATATGTACCTGCACATTTGTTTTCTTGCAAAGCACAAGTTTCACTTACAGTTTTGATCTATCGACCACGTGGTTACCAAGCAAAAAACAGATCCTGTACGTGATTACTCCTGTAAACTATTAAAGGGTTTTAGTAGCTCAAGAAGAAAGAAGAACTAAAGTTGGAAGAAACAAAGAAAATTAATTGTGTTTACATGGCTACTGCATACATATCTGATATAAGTGCATTATAAATATCATTTGATGAAATACTTTCTGAAGTGCCAGAGACAGAAAGAATAGTCATAGGAACATGGTGCTTCATCAGATAGAGTCATGGGCAATATGGGGATGGTCCTGGTGTGAAGAACTATAACAGATAAGGTTCTAGGCCTACACAGTGACAAGCTGCTGCTTATTTGTCACAGACAGATAGATAGACAGAAGTAGCCAGCTTTGCAACGTCCCTAAGAGACATACATGGCATGGTTTAGGAGTTTGATTTATAAAACTCCCTTGAATCCGGTGATTAATACGTTCAGTACGTGAACCTTTTGATGCAAACACTTCTGTTTACTTTAGTGGCTTCACATTTAAGTACAGGACTGTCTAATTCCAAATCACCTCACAGAAAGAAATAACAATCGCACTTGATCAGACATTGCTCTGGAGGAAGGTGTGATATAGGGAGGTTGTAGTGCTAAGGACAGGTTATTGTGAGTATAACGTGTCTCAGGAGATGCGTGGTAAATAGTGTGGTGAGATGACAGGCATTTTACAGCCTACTCTTGCAACAGCTTGCAGTCGTAATTTCTGTGATCTTTCATGGACTTAATAAAATGACAGGATTAAGCAATTTTATGCTTTTAATTTCTTTCCGTATTTTAAAAGCAAAGTGCTGCACATAGTAATAGGTTCAAATTACTCACCCAAACAACAACAGCCCCATCAGTTAAAATTCTGTGCAATGAAATAATAACCATAACTCTTACCTATTTTTAATGTGTAAATGCATGAGAATTATTTATTCTTATGTATAAACTTATGCTTGGAAAAAATAAGTTAAAATTCTACTGCAGTGATTTTAAAATTGTTCCAAGGTTTATGTTCACTGAAATTACAGGAGCATTTTCAAGGAAGCCATTATTTTTTAGAATTTGCAGTCAGTTAATCCCTGGAGTACCCTGCATATATCACTTTTTATTCTAGTGACAAAACATTATTTGATAGTTTATATCAGCAGTAAGTTATGTTCCTGTATATTTGCACTGCATTGACTGACAGCTGTTGTCCAGATAAACCAAGCAAAGGTATGAGGGTGGGCTCTACTCCTTAGCCAAGATAAAACAGGAAGACAGTTTATATTTGTAAACTTTCATCACTATTTTCCATTCCTGCAATTTCACTAGAATGTTAATTTATTAAAGTGCAGACTTAGAAATAAAGCAGTCGAATGAATCCATTTGTTACCAGCTTCTTAAGGATGATCCTGGTTCATGGCCAACAGCATTAGTCAGATCAAACAAATCCTAAAATATCATCTTGCTACAGTTCAGCTGAGAGAAAACCACCACTGAGGCAGATGAAGATTCTTGGGGGAAAATGCAATTCAAAAAATAGTGAGGAAGCCCAAAGTGTTTCTGAATGCCTAGCATACAGTGTTCTGACTCAGCTGAGCTCACTGCATGATCTGACCAAGGAAAGTTCATCTGTATTTAAAACGAGTGGTTTATATTAATATATAATGCGAATTAGCTAAAAAATGTTCTGTACCTCCATGCTTAGCCACCTGCACTTGGTAGTCCAAGCAGCAAGAAGTTCTACAGTATTCTGTTCATTTCATACTATTTTAAGACTTCACCTTGATAGACTATTTTCATATTCTATTGGTTTTTGATAAAAGCAAATGGAGTCAGAGACTAAGAAATACTGATTTAGAAAAGTCATAAAATGTTGGACCCATGTCAGTTGGATCTGTGTTAACAGACTTGTACTTACTGGGAAGCAATTACATGACCAATCCCATTATTTATTATTTCTGCATCTTTAAAATGCTGACTAGCCTGCAAGCTGCCTTTTGGAAATCTTAATTATACAGTAATTCAGTCTGTTTATAACATGTTTTTAATTTTCACTACATATTCTACTGTCAGAAAATCCTCTGACATTTGGTTTTACGGAAATATTTAAATTGTAGCAGCAAGCTACTGCACTGGAACTCTGGGTTTTGGAGACAAGCATGGGCTGATGAAATTGTTCTCTTGTAAGTGGGACATTCAAAAGAATTCCCAGTTGATTTCCATAAAAGATGAGTTAAGTCAATGTGGAGAGCATCTGAAATTCCACTGTCTTTTAGCAGCATCTGTAAAATGTAAGAAAAGTATAAAGATGCGGATGAGCTGTGTTCAAATACTGATCTAAATTGATGGTTTTCAATTATTTATTCAGAACTTAAATATATCTTTATGACCCAGAATTTTTCAAAGTGTTCCTGACACTTGAACATGGCTGTTTTTATGAATATGTGTTATCAGATCAATCTTTGGTTGTACTTTTTATATTTGTATTTAGAACACTAATTTTTTGCTCCCACTAATTTTCAATGGAAACGCCTAAAAAATTCATTTTACTTTATATTGCAAATTGATCTGTGTTTTATAATCACGTATGTTTTCTTTAAAATTTTTTTATAGTTACTAAATAAGCATATGCAGCAACAGCATGCTATATTGACAATGTTATTAAAATAAGGCCTTGAAAAAAGTACCTATAGACAAAGGCCAGGCTTGAGTAGTCCCTTGAAATACCATCTCCTACTGTGCTACTGCCACTGCTGAAAACAGAACAGTGGTCTCTGACCCAGTAAGGCATTTATTTTCTTATGGTTTTACGGTGTTAGCAGCTCACTTTTGTTACCTAGATGTGAAGTTTCTATAAGCAAAACCCTTAGCTTTTGATGCTGCTGACAGTTTGTAATGCCCATGGAAGCTTGCATTTTCCTTTCTAACATCTTCTGAGTATATGCCCTGTCCAAATCTAGAACTGCCTTAGTCTTGACTGTCCTAAATAGATAGATTGCTTGTGCTAGCATCCCATTAGAATCTGTAAAACTGTCATTGCTCTTTCTCTACTGTCTGCAGAGAACTGACACAGTCGTTGGCATGGTAGGACTGGAATCATTTCCTTGTTGAGTAGCCTGTAATCTCTAGGATTGTAGAAGAACTTTTTCTCTCTTTAATAAATATTTAAATGGTAATGCAAGGTGGAACAGTGAGAGAGCTGACGAACATTCAGACCTTCAAGGCTGGTAATTAAATATTCTTCTGGAAAGTAGACACATGGAGAGAGAGAGACAGAGATAGAGGACTGAAACCGGAATACTTTTGCTGTCTTTATTACATTTGTCAAACTGTTTCTTTTGTTCCAAAGAGCTCCTGAATGAGATCTTTATTCATACATTTGTATATATACAGTCTCCAGTCTTTTCTGTAATTACTTGGAAGTTGTTGAACATTGCTGACCTGGTGTTAGACATTTCTCAAAAGCTGATAGGGTGTAAATTTCAGAAAGTCCCTGGAAAGTCTTACTAGACTGCTGAACGTCCAGACTTTTGACTCCCGGTATCAGAATAATTAATGTAGATAGCTTTCACCTCATCTCAGTGATTTTTTGGTAACTTCCGAGGAGCAAGTACAAGCTAGTCATTGCATTTCCTGAGTGTCCCTTGGTCCCCATTCCATCGCATGACTAGAAATATATCCAAAGTAACAATTAGACTTAGGATCCTTCCTGGCCCAATGCCAAAAAGGAATGCCAGGAATGAACTTTGTCCACCTGATCGCTGTATAACACATGCAGGAGAAAGGTTGGGCATTCTGATCTATGGATATATTGTGTTTTCATGTCAAGGTTTTGGTAGCAGGTAGTCTACAGGGGTGGCTTCTGTGACAAGCTGCTAGAAGCTTTCCCTATGTCCCATAGACCCAACACCATCCAGCTCCAAGATGGGCTCATCACTGGCCAAGGCTGAGCCAATCAGCACTTGTGGTAGCACCTCTGTGATAACATATTTAAGAAGGGGGAAAAAAAAACCTGCAGTGGGACAGAGGAGTGAGAATATGTGAGAGAAACAACCCTGCAGACACCAAGGTCAGTGAAGAAGGAGGGGGAGGAGGTGCTCTGGGTGCCAGAGCAGAGATTCCCCTTCAGCCCGTGGTGAAGACTATGCTGAGGCAGGCTGTCCTCTTGCAGCCCATGGAGGTTAATGGTGGAGCAAATAGCAACCTGCAGCCCATGGAGTATCCCATTCCTCAGCCCAAAGGAGTCTGTGACCCTATGGGAAGCCTGCACTGGAGCAGGATTGTGATAGGACCTGTGGTCCTGTGGACCCATGCTGGAGCAGGTTTGCTGGCAGGACTTGTGACCCCATGGGGGACCCACACTGGAGAAGCCTCTTCCTGAATGACTGCACCCCGTGGAAGGGACCTACATTGGAGCAATTCAAGAAGAACTGTAGCCTGTGGGAAAGATTCATGTTGGAGAAGTTTGTGGAGAACTGTCTCCCAGGGGAGGGTATCCACAGTGGAGCAGGGAAAGAGTGTGAGTCCTACCCCTGAGGAGGAAGGTGTGGCAGAAATGTGTGATGTACTGACCACAACCCGCATTCCTGTCCCCCTGTGCCACTGGGAGGAAAGGAGGTAGGGAAAATCCGGAGTGAAGTTAAGTCCGGGAAGAAGGGAGGTGTGAGAGGAAGGTGATTTTAAGAATTGGGTTTATTTCTCATTACTCTTCTCTGATTTGATTGGTAACAAATTTAATCCATTTCCCAAGTCAAGTCTGTTTTGCCTGTGATGGTAATTGCTGAGTTATCTCTGTCCTGATCTCGACCCATGAGCTTTTTGTTATATTTTCTCTCCCCTGCCCAGCTGAGGAGGGAGAGCGATAGAGCAGCTTTGGTGGGCACCTGGCATCCAGCCAGAGTCAAGCCACCATGATGGGTGATGAAGTCAACTTGGCAAATGCAATGCAGTGTATTTTACTTCATACATAAGAAAATAGAATTTTAATCCAAGATGCTGCTTGAGTGGACTTGCAGTATCGGAGAGGCTTGCACATGAAATGGCAGGAAGTGATTAAATAGCTTTACATGACAAATAAGATATTTTCTTGAGTCTGTAGGTGTTTGCGTGCATTCTTCTGCTCCATTAAATTTACTCACACACTTTACGTGCTTTTCCTGTGCATAGTGATACAATTGTATTACTTTTCAGAAATTTCCAGTGAGATTCCTGTCTTAAATATACTAAGCTAGACAACAAAACTCCTTTTTGAACTTATGACATAACTTTCTATCCTATGGTTATGGTTCAGCAAGGCAAAACGCTAAATTGCTGTGGCGTAAAGTATTACCTTTTGTTTTGCTATTACTTAGCCTGGAAAATATGTGGTAGGTCACTGTTGTACGACACTATGAGACTCTAGGCAAAATTCTGAGAACCCATACTTTATGGATCTGACAAGAATGATTTTCAATTAGAACATTTAGTCATTTCCTCATTAGTCTGTGTAAAGAGCTCATAATCTCAACTGATAGTTAAATGGGTAATTAGCACTATCTCAGAGGCACAGCAGGCAATATTTGCTTTTTTGGTTTTTACCTCTGAGATTTCCAGCACCAGATATCTCGTGGTGATAGGGACAATGTGAATTCACTGGCAGACAAGCAGCCATTTCTATTTAAAATCCTATTTTCATACTGCGCATTCCTTTGCGTTCTTAATTCACTCAGATTTTTTCTCTGACCTTTTACTCTTTTCAGTTAATCTCCCAGTGCAGAAGTCACTGCCTCCAAAAGTGCCCTCTGCCAGGTTTTACTACCTGAACAATGTGTTCAGATAAATACATTCAGGACTTACACCTATGTAAAAAACAAACAAAAATGCTCCAGTTGTGTATGTGTAGTATCTCGTTAGTCTCATTTTCATCTGATATTCTAATAACTATTTCATGAATGTGTCCTGTTCTCTTCAAATCTCTTAAAGCTTTAAAAATTTACTTTAGATCCATGGTGCGACAGACCATCATTCAAACACAAAGTCTCACTGGTGCTTCATGCAGTTAAGTTTAGTTCTTTGCTTCTTGTCTAAACTTTAGAAGTGTTTCTGAAGCTAACCACTGTTTAACAATTGCCATATTTCCTCCCGCGGGCAGTTATGTTTCACTTGTGGTTTAAGTAATCCATAACATGTTATTGGTTACTACGAGTTTGTCAAAGCATTACTATTTCTTTGAGTTACTAATATCATTGAGAGACAGAGAAAATCTCATTCCTTTCCAAAACTGAGTACTACTGGCATAGAAACTCACTAAATGCTCGTAGTTTCTCTATGGCAAGGGACTATTAAAAGAGAAGGATAGAGAAAAAGAAATATTGTTCTGGAAAGAGATCCCATACTGCGTCACTGCTCTGGTATACCATGAGAGAGAAACACAGCTAAAATACAAACAGAGACTGGGATTTTTTTGAGAACTTCTGGCCACAATAAATTTGGGTTTGGAACTGAAAAAAAGAGGTGGAAAGAGAAGACATGCATGCCTAATACTGAAGGAGAACTTGTTTGTATCTAACATATTGGAGAAATTGTTTGAGAACAGTTCATTCTAGTGAAAATATTACTTTTGTAACACTGCCAAGATCAGTGTTTTCTCATTCATGAATCAGAGTTCTCTGTTCATTTGCGGTTGCTTTCTTCTCACCCTCTTTCTTTTCCTACTGTCTTTTTACAGAAAAAAAGCCATCAACAGTTGCCTAGCTAAGCACTTGCTCAAGTATCAGTTGTGAGGAGTCTATAGAACCAGTTAGCTGGGCTTCATCCATTTACAGAAAAGCACGGATATGCTCTCCTCCTTTGTGCAGTCCACACAACTCTTCAATTTTGTGTGGACACACTAGAATTCTTTTGCAGATATTTACTCTACTGCAGAAGAACTTGTATGTCTTCTGGTAAGAAGTGTGAAAAAGGTGTTGAAAGGCTGTCCTTACTGCCGATGTGAGGGTCCAGCACAAGCAAAAGAACAGTGTGGGCTTTATTTCCTGCCACTGACTGCAAACTAAGTTTGGATTCAAAGAGCAAATGCGTGTATACTTTTAATATCTGGAGGAACTGAGCATGAATACGGAGGACTATATGGGTAACACAGGTGTAGGTGTCTCTCTCTTAGAAACAGCTATCTAATGACTAAATGTCAGCATAGGTCTGTCACTACAGGTACCCAGGGCTTCCTTTTCTGAGATGGATTTGCTGGTTCTATTTAATTCTGTTCATAGGAAACCCAGAGATTCCTGATGGTTACATAGTGGTGGATGTTCAGTGCAGACAAATATTGGCCGTTTCATTATAGCAAGTCCAACTAAAACAAAATGATAGTTGGGGAAGGAAGGAGGGAGGGAAGGGAAAGGAAGGCATTATTCCCTACCACAAAATGTTCCTCACTTTCTCATCGTCCCCTAAGCAAATTAACAGAGTAGGTCCTTTATGTGTGCAGGCCTGTGCAGGAAAGTTACTGAAGCACTGACACAGAAGGAAGTCATATAAGATATTGTACCTGGCTCCAGTAAAATTTGAGTGTGTGGGTGGTAAGGAGCTTAGTTCCATGTGCTTTCCACCCCACAGGCAGCTCCACAACTTCCTGTTGTGGTGGTTTCTCCTCTTTCATATGTGGCTTTGTGCAGTAGGCTTGCCTTTCCCTTGGTTGATGTATTTGCAGCCTGCGTACAGTAAGTGGCCTTGTGCAGTTTGCTCATCCAAAAAGGCTGCATATAAATTTGACTTATGAACTCTGTAGGGTGGTGTTATGAAGAACTATCTCAACTAAGAATAATTCAAGAATAATTTTTCATTAGTTAAACAGGAGATGACATAATGCGTGATTTTTTTTTTCCAGACTTTTCAATATGTCCCATTCAGGAATCAGGACCAAAGACAATGTTATTTTAGTTCTTTCTGGAATATATTTACTCACTCTCAATGTATTCTGTCCTTCTTAAAGTGACACATTTACTCAGAAAGGAGCATACCCATCACTATAATTGCATATTTTCTGCTTTATTATGAAGTGTTTTCTGGCAGCCTGAATGAAAATTCTGAGACTAAAATCTGAGCTCACAGTCAAAGTACTAGTTCTAGGCTCTAATGCTTTACAAGCAGAATTATATACCTACTCCCTTCGCTTGTGAGTTTTTGAACTAAGGGTCAACATATGGGCAGGCTGTATCTTACTGAAATATACACAGGTGTGACCGAACCATTAAATTTATTCATTTTTTGAATCATCTTGATTTATTAAGGGAGAAGACAGCAGAATGAATGAAAGTGTAGATCAGAGCCAAGATTCTCATCTTCATTGTGGATCAGACCTAGATAGCAAGGTAAATGTTTTGTGGTTGAATGACTGTTAAGGAGCAGCTAGGGCAATTATGGAGCTCAGTGTAATGCCCATGTAAGTAATTTTTTTAATGATTGGAAGTCTAAGTGTTTGAACCACTAGAATGAATAGGCTTGTTTGATGTCATAGGGTGTGGATAAAGAGGATGGGGAGCTTATAGCATTTTATGTTGGAAATATTTGTGTTTGTCTGTTAGTCATCATCAACAGGCATTCAGATTCTGTTGACACAGCAGTATTAAAGTTGTTTCAGCTTCAGTAACATGAGTTTGTTTTACATTTCAAGGGATTTAGCTAAAAATTAGTAATGAAAACTTATTTCCATTTACCATTTTGGTTTGACTGGTACAGGTCAAACAGCTTTGTATTTTATTGCCTTGAATGTGTAGAGTATACTATAGGTAGGATATTTCTTGGTTAGGCAAACTAATGTTTTCCAAATTGAAGAGAATCACATAAAAATTTTGTGATGTAAGTAGCATCAATAAAGCTTGAATAGGCGCAGATGTCTGTTGCTTCATATACCCGATAGTTTGTCCAGGGTACTCAAGTTGAAAAACAGTTTGGCTAACTTTGAGGAAAGTATTTCATAGGTCTAAAGAATAAGTATACAGTCTTTCTGGAGAAACTATAGATATGATTTGAACATATAAGCATACAGATTATGTACTCTTCTACCATTTATTTTACTAGCAGAATTTTCACTTGTCTAACTGGAATCATATACAATTTAAATACAGAATATAAAACATATCAACTGGTTTAATAGTGATACTGTGTGCTATTAAGTCTATTATTTAGCCTTTATATAGTTCAAATAGGCTTTATAGTAAATGCTTTGGAAAGAATAAGAAAGTTTACAGATTTTAATCCTCCGTGCAAATCTCTTAGAACCTTTTGTTTAGTCACAAAATATAGTGCATTTGATGGGTCCAAGTACCAGACACATGAGTCCCAACTGGCTAATTTGTGTGGGATTGTGGGTCTTTCATCTACACACCTCATTCCAGGCCACTATTTTTGCCCTTTATCCCATCCTCAAATGAGCAGCTGCATGCACATTAATTACCCTGATGCTTCGAGAGCAGACATGTAGTCTTTTCTGTTTCTACCATAAATGCCGCTCAATGAACCAGCCACTAGGTCATGCTCAAGTGCAATGGAATCTTGTTTTTCCCTCCCAAACTTCTAGCATCACCTCCACTGTGACTTCAGCTTCTGTCAGGCCAATGAAGTTGTTTCACAAATACACTTATTGTGGTTGGTATAAAGAAAGTTTTATAGATGTAAATATGTTAAACTTACAGACATTTACAGGAGCAGAATCTAGAGGTAATTGTGGAATTCATCTTTTTTTCCCCTCTAAAACTTCTCTGACATTTAAAAAATTGCTTGTTTTAGTATTGTAGAATTAAACAATACTGTAGAAAGCCTCCTAAGATTCAGCTTTTCTGAAACCACCTAAGGGATTGTATCACAAATATTTTCTCCCTCGTGAGGACATGAGCAATTGAAATATAAGATTCTTTGCGCACTTTCATCAACAGAGATTATTAGCTATCTTCAAATTTTGTTTAACTACATCTTTTTTCAGAAGTATATTTCAGAGAAGATTGACATAATATTTAATAAAGATGGTTGTCTCTGAAAACGGATAAAAATGTTCATTTTCATACTTCCGGTCTAAATATAAATTTTAATTAGAAAAAATATAATCAAGAAAATAAGTTATTAAAATGATACGAAACAAATAGCAGAAACTTCTGGGAGATCTACATGCAGAAGAAATAGTGGATTTTTTGGGTGCAATTCCTGAGTCACTAGTATGAAGAGAGTCGCTAGTATGAGGAGAAGGTCAACAGACATATCAGACTGAAACATACATCTATTTGCTTCATATGTGTTTTTGTGGCTTTTCCTACGGCATTTCTGAAAATTAGAAAAGAGATTTGCTTTTAAATGAGATTCTTCCTGATGGAAGAATATTAAATCAGGAACATGATGCCTTAGCATTTGAGCTTATTTGAAGTATGTTGCGCGTTTAAAATGGCTGGGAACCATTGGCTTACACAGGTATTACCTAAGCTTGACAAGTCTGTGTTTGTGGAATTTGATGAAGAGAAATCCATTTAGTGCAGCACTCTTTCCACTGGCTTTATCAGTCCTATGGAATTACCTCACCTTGATGATTCTTTCTCTAGCAGCTTCCCTTTGAAAAATTTGCTTGCTTTGGGGCAAAAGATCAATTGTGACAATACCAATCTCTTCCAATGACTACATTTTGTACCTTGTACCAATCATTTGTGACCTGTTTACACTGTGCCACTTAGGAGACAATCTTGGAAACAGGCATGGTTCAGAACCTATGCTCTAGACAAACTGTGGAAGAGGAAGCCAAGAAATGAGGGCCATCTAGCAAATCAGGTATAGAGCTAGGATTAGAATGTAAGTCTGCTGAAACGTAATTTTAGATTCTTTTCACTGTATCATACTTTTGTTCCGAGTTCTGGCTGATCTTTATTAGACCTTGTTGCTGACATGCAGCAACTTGGCCAATACATTGCTGAGCATCTGGCGATTGAACGAATGTACATTAGAAAGCAAGGTGAGAAAACCATTAGGTAAAGTGGTGAGTTAATATTTTTATAGGATTGTGGAAAATTAATCTCATGGTTGGTATTTATCACCAAAAACTTCCAGAAAAGTGCAGCTGATTGCTAGGAATCACCATGGAATGAGTATTTGTCTGACTGCCAGCATTTGATTGAGGAATGGCAGAATAGAGAGTTGCTGCCCACAGGAAGGTTTTACTGATCTGTATTGGAGGCTGCAGAAGAGGACTTGACGCTCATCCATTGAGGATGCAAGACAGGGTACTACTGGGAAGATGTTGCTGAGAAAAAGATCAAAGAGCATAAAACCTGGTAGCTTCTGAGAAGGAGGATTAAACTGAGATCTGCCATAAATTTTTTCTCTACCTGAGAGGTTTAAAGGGAGATCTGCTATGAAGTTAATTTAGTCATTACTTCTTTGCTGTGAATAATAAGTAAATTTTAATAAATCACTCTGAAAGAGATCCACAATGACATACTGTGACTGGAAACTGTGTCTTTCAATCAGGTACAGAATAACTTAAAATCTCCTAAAATCAGAAAATATTCTTTAGGCATTCTTCCTATTCTTAGTTACACTGATCTCATGCTGCTTAAGCTGGGGTCAGACCTTTGTAGATTGAAGCTAAATTTTGCCTATGTATGTTTTAAGTTTAATCACAGTGTTATCTAAGATCTCAAATTGAGATAGGGTAAATCATCCTGTTTAAGTGCCTGTGTCTCAATCTCTACTAGAAATGGAGTTTAGCTTGTAAATTTAGTCTAGATGCAGTTATTAGAGTTAGGTGAGATGAATGCCTTTCATAGTGTAATAACACATTTTTAATGTGTATCAAAGGTTTATTGTTGTCACTTACTGGATTACAGTAGACCAGATCATGTTCTGCTGATCTGAGACCTTAAGGTCAGAATTTTTGTATTGTGTTTTACACTTGGTACTGAATGTATGTGTGGTATTTAATAAATCCTGAGTCTGATACCTCACATTGTATAATAGCTTAGGTGTTTTTCTTAGATTTACACAATTCACCCAAGAGTAAAATAAGGCAAATACGTTTAATAATTGATAGAGCAATTTGATGAGTGAAAGTCACATGAAATTAGTTGAAAATTACTGGTATTGATCTGTGACACAGGACTAACTGTGCACACCCATAATTTGTTTCATGATAGAATAAAGTGGGCTTGTGTACTGTACCTTCAGTGCTTTTTCATGTATTCATAACTTTAGCATGCAATGATCCTTCTTAAGACTACTGATAACGTGTCATGGTTGGGTTGCATCTTCATCAGGTAAATTTATGGGACTTGTGGAGTAAATTACTGCTGTGTTACTAAGACCTTCATATTTTAGCCCAAAGAGATTTGGTTTGGAAAAACACATGCTTTATTTGCACTTTCTGCAGCATTTCCTTGGGCCAGTTACGGTGAACATTTAAAACTCAATATTTAATAATTAATTCTGTTATTTTAAGTGCCTTGCTTAATGTGCTCCTTTGCATTATAGCAGCCTTGAGGTTAATTATGTTAATTTTTTCATTCAGTGCTCTAAAGCAACATGCAATAGGTTCTGTAGAAACAACAGATGTGTGGATATAACTCTTTTCACCACCCACATTATGTTCTGAGTACAACAGGGTACTCTAAATGCTTTGGCAATGAACATGGGAAAAAAAAAAAAAAGCTGATCCTGAATATACCATTAACATATTTATGTTGAAATTGACACTGCTCAGTTTTCAGGCTAACACCCAGATTTATCCGTGTATCTCAGATAATCCAACACATACACAAATCAACCTAAAATGTCATTTCCTTTATCTCTGTTCTATCCATTTAATTTTTGGAAAAGGTGAAGAAAACATAGATCGAGAAAAAGAAATCAACTAAGGAATTTTGTTTATTATGATTGGACAGCTGCAGTTGGTCCACTAAGGATCACTTTATGTTTTATTTTGATTGAGGAGATACCAGTCTGCCAACCATAATTTGTACAATGCTGCTATTGCAGTTGAAAATAGATGACCTTTTGCAGCTGACAGTGGTACTAATTAAGGTGTCAATGCTGGGCAAAATTTTCCATCTGTGACATAATCAGTGGTGGGTTTTTTGTTTTTATTTCTTCATATTGATATGTTGCGAATTTAATCAGTTAGCCTTTGTTGAGAATCGTAGTGTCCCCCCACCTCATAACTTGCATGAGATTTAATTCTAATCTTCTTATATTAAGTTAGTCACGTATTTAGTAAATGTTGCTGAATAACTTGCACACATGTTCAAAATTAACAATTTAGCTGAATCAGGATTATAATTTCACAAACAGACTTAGTTGGAGAATGAATATTTGTCCAAACAACTACGTTTTAGAACTTCCTTAGGAAAATACAGGTATTCTTTTTTTCAAATTTCCGTCTTCATATTCTTGGGTTGGCAGTCTTTGCCCATGTGGCTATGCACCTTTTCTAGCATCTGTGCTATCTTTTTATCCTGTGGGAAGACATAGTCATCCTATTAGTCTTCAGTTTGATTCTCATTTCATATCCATTTTTCCATCTCGAAAGACAGATATGGAACAAAATTAGACTATCTTCTCTAAATCATGGCTACCAAACTCAGTGATCACCTTTTTCTTTGCCTGTAGCTCTACCGCTGATTTTAAGTATAGAAGAGAAAAGCAGAATTGCATTCTACAGCCATCGTTTAGGTTATGTCATGTGTCTGGATTATGCAAATTTATTTTGTACTGGCGAATGATTTCACTCAAGCTAATGCCCATACCTCTGTTTAATTAAGATAAAAGCAAGCAATGCACCGCTGGGTTTCAAAGAAGAAAGTAATATACCAATTTTGATTTATAACGGACATGTTTGATGTTTCAGCACCTCTTATCCTTTGCTGACTTTCTCCAGCTAACAGGAGCATGTGAGATAGAAGTAGTTCAACGTCCATTTGTTTTTCATCAAACAAGTCTCAAGAGCTGAAAAAAGAGCAGGATCTAGCCTTTCATGAAGGAGGAACAGTTAGCAACTTGAAGGATTTTGGTTCTGGAATTTGCCCAAATGGAGATTATTTATTAATTTCTTGATCACGCTCCAAAACCATTTAAACCTATGTTATGCATATGAAAAGTAATTGTTTTGGGGGAAAAAAGGGCAGTAGGTTATGACAGGCTTGGTGTAAGATACTCTGTAATGGGCTTTACTAATTGTCAGCTTTAAGGTAGTATTCTGATGCTATAAAAGAAATTATTTGAAAAAGGCTATAAAACATTTACAGAGCAGCACTATAGCATTGTTGCAATTCTGTATCTAGTCCAACTGAGAAGTAAAGAAAACTACTCTCAGAAGTCAGAAGCTCCTGGATTGCTGCACTACCCCGTAGTGTTTCTCTGGGAAAGTGTATTTCAAAATATCAATTTTTAAGCTGTTAGTAAAGCCTGCTCATATAATTTTTACACCACTACTGAATTTAATGGAAGTTTTGTTTATTTTTATAGGATTTAGACTTTACTGTTTCATCAATAATTATTTCTTATTAACTAAATCTTGGAGTACTGTTCTGTTTCTTTAGTTTTTAAATTCCCAACTTAGCAAAATTCACACTAAGAACTGTGAGATTTGTGTCACTGAAAGCTTACCAAAATAGTAAGATTCCAGATTATTATTTTAAAGAACTATATCATGCACTTCTGCCTCTGTCTCAGATGCTTTTTTTCCCAAAGTACTGAAATACTTTACCTGAAATATTTACAATCAAATATAAAAAGCGGATGCATGTTTTGCAGAATGGAATAGGAAAGAAACACATCTTACAAATCCCATAATACTTTTATATCTAGTATTTCATCCATCAGGCACTGGACTGTATGGATTTCAACACTGAAAAGTAATAAAAGATTGGAGACCTGGAGGAGTACCTCCTCTTCTTTGCAGCATACAGCCGCTGCCTTCCTGTGACTCTGTCAGATAGTTGTATTTCAACCAAAGGTATCAAAGGTCAGATTTAAAACTACTGGCTTTAATACTTCCTGGAGAAATACTGGAGGTTTTCTCTGCAGCACTGGCCAAGGCCTTTTAATGAGGCATATATTTAAGGATGGGAGTAGCTCCACTGATGTACCTAAAATCAGGCTTGTATATACTTGCTTAACATAAGCATAGGCTTGTAAGGTAATGTTGATGTATTTAGATTGGGAAGTTGGACAATTTAGATTTAGTCTGGTTTTGAGGTACTTGTACTGTGATACTTGGAAACAGCCTAGTTCGATACTATTATCTAAAGTGTATAGCTGTACAAATCTCTCACCCCTATATCCCAGTTTTAGAGAGAAGTGAAATGGAACCACTGTCTCTCACTGTTATCTGTGCAGAATTGCAGTGTATTGTAAATAATTTTACAATGAAAAATACGAGGGATTCTATTTTTGTTGACCATGTGCTTATAATTCTTCAAGTGCTTGGACAACGTATCTTGCAACATACCTTATTTTGAGAGGTTATTTGCTATGATGCAAAAAATAGAGCTGACACAACAACTTTAATCTGACATGCCGGCAGTTTTACAAGACACTGGGTCTAGGCTTGCCAAAAAAGCACAAACAAGGTATGCCATGCAGTGGTGAGATTTTCAAAGAGGGAAAGGCAGCTGTACCTGGAAGCTCTCCAGAATGCTTTCTTCAAAGGACTGCATATGTCCTTGCATAGACTGTTGTCCTTAGTTGCAGCATGTTGCAGGGAGCATGACTGACTCAGTAATCTATTTTCAGTTTACTGTTGTGTTGGTGCAACCCATCAGTTTTCAAAAGTGGAGATGCTTAAAGAGGGGCAAAACCAGGCCCTATGCCTTTCTTTATATGTTTGTTCAGTTTTTTGCAACTAACTCCAGTAGGGTTTTGATGCAAAACCTGTGACATAACAGGAAAGCTACTCAAATTACAGCCTTCCTTGCTTTTTCTTAGGAACTTGCTGATTTTCTCCAATCGAATACTCATAAGTCTACTTGTGTAGTCAGTGTTTATTAAGTTTTGATGAAAATATTTTGTAGTCTTGAGTTCTAGATCAAACTACTGAGGAAAAATGGAGATGTCTGGATCTATGTCTCAGCAATCTAAAACAATTATTTCATGCCATCACTGCATTCAGTCTTTTCCGCTCAAAGAAATTTTGACAGGTTTGAACAAGAACTCTGAATTTTGTTTACATAATTTTGAAGAGGGATCTGGTCAAAAATAGCACTTATGAAAGAAGGCGAGTTAGCTGTAATTGAGAGGGCAGTGAAAATGAAATGACGTATCAATAAGGTATTATTTACAGGAAATTATGGTTTATATACTGCACTATTTCTGTGTGTGAAAAAAATACCATGTGCTTGACCACAATTGTGGCTTAAAAATTTGGCAGGAGACTAGGGGTTAAATTATCCATTAACAACAGATTGATGTTGCTTTCAAGCAACACCATGGTCATCTCTTCCTTTTAGATCTCTCTAATTATACCAACGTACCTCATAAATGTTGATTCTGTGCTGGCTGGATGCTGTCCTAGATCACGTAGTTGAAAAGCCATGGAGTATCATGACAACTTATTTCTATGTTGTAGGTGGCAGATATTGTTGACATACAAGTTACTTTCTTCCATATGAAGTAACAATGACTGTCACTGAGAAATTGCATAGGGATTGTGAAAAATAAGTTAGACTCAATGAGGCAACTCAAAAAGAGTAAAAAAGAGGTTAATGATACCTAGAGTCAGTGAAATGCATGTTCTGGATTTGATCATCTTCAGTAAACAGCAATAATCACCCATGATGTGCTTCTGCTGTTCTGGGAGTACTTTTTGTCATCTCTCTGACTGAACACCCCAACAGCATGTTGTACTCCCCACATCTCTCAGCCAGCAGAATGCTGAGAACAACAGTAGTTCGTGGTGGTCAGAAAAAAAAAGAAGTTTTTTGATGGACCCTTAACAACAACCCAAAGCAGTGTACACACTGAAAATATTTACACTTCTAAAACCTTAAATATGAGGAAATCCTAGGAATGAAGAGAATGCTCCAACTAGTTCCCAGTTGTCATTAGATCTATTATCACTTATTATTGCCCACCCAGTTTTCACTGCGCACTTGACAATTTCATATTAGGATTCATAGAACGACGTGCAAGAGTCAAAACCACAGATCACTAGGATATTTATTAGGAAACGAGGCGCTTGAATAAGAAATGTGATTCAAACAATCTTCTAGCAATATATTATCTCAACCTCTGCATATGCTTTTGCCAATTTTATGACAGAGCAACGTTAAATTGAGTGGGTGGTGTAAGCTAGGAAGGATTTTACAGGCCAGAGGGAACAGATCCTGTTACTGTTGCGTTCCAGATATTTCTAATTTAAGGGTTTTCATAGGACAATAGTTTTGGAATAGTACACGCAGTACTTGTTTACAGGAGTTAGTGGCCTTCACTGAAACGTGTTCAACTTTCCCTCTTTTTTAATAATGATTTTTGTTTCTTGATCCCAGTTTCTGTAAAGAGGCCCTAGGTATGTGAAGTGAGTTATGCATAGGGTATGCAGGAAGACTCAGATGGTGTGTGTGGGAAGTCCTCCATCTGAGGCCTTTCAAAGCAGGTTCTTGCACAGGAGAAGTGTGGCGGGTTGTGGGAACAGAGGATGGTGAAAGGGAGCTGGCAGACATATATTCACATGGAATATATTAAGCACATTCCAGTTGCTCCTCTGGGTTTCCCCAATAGCTTGAACCTCTGCATCTGACTCGCTTAGTTTTATGATCTCTTATTGCCCCTCCTTTTGTGCTCTTGATGTTCCTTCTCCTTCGTCGTGTCTTTGTCTGCCCACACAATTTGTTTCTGTAACGTGCTTTATCTCTCTAGTAGTTGAAAGCAATGTGCTTCACTCATATACCCTTAGTCCTTTCCCCTTGCTCTCTACTGTTTCCTCTGCAGAATTTCAGCATATTCATATGTTAATGGATAGCTATGCTGTGCTTCTATATTAAGTGCCTTACCACACGTGTGCCAGCTGATTCTTGAATTTTCTTAGAGCATGATTGTAAGTATTAGAAACTGTAATGGGCTTCCCTTTCACATTCTGAGGTGAACTCAATTGTTCCCAGGTTCCTCCCCTGCATTTCCGTTGCTAGGCTTTTCCAAGAATACTGAATAAACCAGTAACCCTGCTCCACACTGAAACTGCAAGATGCATTTCAGAATACCATTTGTAATTACGTTTGTCATTCCACAACATTTGGCACGCTGCTGCTGGTGGCCTACTTGTTGACAAGTAACAGATTTTGTGACAGGCCACACAATATACCATAAAATACTAAGTATCAACACTGGGCAATCAATCAAACTGGTTTAATAATACAAAGGGTTTATTATTTGAGGAATACTAAATATTATTCGGACCTTACCCAGAGATGAAGGTGGTTTTGCGAACTCACACTGCCGTTAGACCAACTAGGCTTACTGTTTTAATACGGATGTATAAAAGAGCTTCTGTGTTTCTGTCTTGTCCAGGTAGATAGGGGAAACCCTAAATGAGGGGATGAGGGACAAATGTGGCTGGTCTAGCAAGGAAAAAACACATCGAGCAGCCAAGCTCAGAAGAGAACTTGCACTTTGATTTATGCTTTGTAGCCACTGCTATGTGTTTGCAAAAAAGACAGGGCCCAGGGAGGGAAATGTTTGGACTATATTCACTGTGGAAGCAGTGTGGGAACTAAGCACTTCTTTTGTTAAACCATTATTAAAGCAGCCTAGAAATTAGTTGCAGTCTCTTAGCTAAGCTTCCATACAACTAATGTAGCCCCAAAACATATCATTTTTCGGGCAGCTAGCTAACTTGAGAGCCAGCAAACAGTCATTTGAATCAAAACTTTACTTTCAGATATTGTGTATTTTATAATAATTATGTGCTAAGAACAGCTTCTTACACTATAGAAGTTCACATGACCCTTCTAAATAGACTGTTTGACAAACTTGAATATGATGCTATACTTGGAGTTATGTCTAAATTAGCCTGCATTGATTCCTGTACGGCCATTTTTGGAGTGCTATCTGATCTCACACTGGCTTGTTTTAGGGTAACCTTATACTATCTGCGATGCAATCGATAGCCTTTTTATAAGATGGCATATGATTTTTGTCTTTTCAAGCAGTTTTTGAGATAAAGCTTTAAACTGAAAGTTGATTTGAAAAAAAACGCACACAAAAATGGTGAAAGGCACATGATCAGACTCTTACACACTTTAAAATGGAGAGAAGTGTAAGCACTGATGGGGAACTGGTCCAAACTCTGCTCTTCGCAGCGGTATAGAAATAACCAACACCTAACTGGCATCATTAGCTGCCTTGCCTTATTTTCCAAAGATTATTAAACAAGCAGCAGCTCTGAAGAAACAAGTTGGTCTTTGCTCATGCTACCATGAGTACCTACTAAGTCACAGTAGGTACAGCCAAGCCTTCCCAGATGACCAACAGGTACTTGCATTCCTCAGCTTTCACCTTTTGGTGAAAGCAACTGTCTCTTTCAGGGGAAACTAGAGGGGAAAAGACCACTGCTTATGGCAGCTGGAACAAAAGGAGAGAATGTCAGAGGTGAATGACTGAGGAAGAGAGAGAAGGAAATGACTGAAAACTGGCAGGGAGCAATGTTTCAGGGCATGACAGCCTATGTGTTTTTTACCTGGGTACCTGTAGCAGTTTCCTGGGGCAGTGTAGACAAGTTCAGCCTCCTAGACTGCACTTCCTTTGCAGCTAGACCACTGCCTCCTATGATACTGGAGTACATGAGGGTAGCCCTAGGAATCATTACTACTGGTACCAGTTTTGGTGAAATGGTGTAGTGCTAGAGGAATGTGAAACAGACTTCAAGAATGCCTGCAGTATTTGAGATACCAGTGCCCAGATGCTATTGCAGTTTTCCATTTTTCTTCTAACAATCCAAAAGCGTATGACCACTTTGTAGGAACTAGAAACTTAGTTAAAGATCCTGAGAGAGTTACCCTTGTTTAGCCAGGGACGTGACAGTTTCCAGAAGGAGGATGTGTATATGGGTCCAATGCAAATTGCTACCCACTAATGCTTCTGTCTATGGCAGTCAGGCCAAGGGCAAAGAGGCCCAAATTCTCATCGTAAGGCAATCTTTTATATACCCCATCATATTGTCCACACAAGACCCCAGTGGACTATTAGAGCCTTTATTATGATGTAGTAGGGTCCCTGTCATTAATACCATTATAGTCCTTCAGGAAATAGTAGATATGTACAGGCACAAAGGTGTTAGAGACAGGTGGAAAACCCAAATGGAGCCCTTCTCCATGCGGAAGTAACTGATACTGTAGACCAATAAAGCTTAGTGATACGGAAACTGATGGTTCAAGCCGGTAAATATGAGCCTAAATGCTGACATAGCTACTGAAAGAAATAGAACTGTAGCCAAGAAGACCCTTTAATGACTCCACTTAGAGTCAGTCATAAACTTGCCACACAAAACAATTTCCTAGGTTTTTTTTTCTTCATAGTTCTGTTTAACAGAATGCAAATAGAAGTATTGGAGAATTGGTGCCTTCTGTTGGTAGCTGTTTAGCTTAAGATCTATGGTTCAAACCAAGCCCAGATAAATAAGTGTTGGTATTTTCTGCCTGGCAGTGTTTTTAATTCTAGATTCATTTAGAGGTGACCAAGAAAGAGGACATTTGTACCAGAGGAAATTTGAATAGTTCAACATCTTTGTTCCAAGTTTGATGGAAAAAATGAAGTATCAAGAACACAATTTTGTTTCTGTGCTTAACTACAATGAATTCGAGTTCTCAGTGACCTTCATGAACTTTCAATTTTTATAAAAACATGTGTGTTAAATAATTTGAAAACTCTGCTCTTTAATTTAAAATATCCCTTTCTTATATTGAAATGAAGCAAAATGACGTATCATGGAATTTTTGCTACAGTTTTCAATTAAGTTAAAGCACTGTCTCCTAAGAGGGAAAACAAGGTCTGACTCATTTATGGGTACTTGCATGATAGCCAAAATGTTGGGGTGTTACAAAATTTTCAAAGAATATTATTTATTTAGTATTTTTTAAAGTCAATTTTATGCCAGTATGAACCTGACTTAATAAATGTTTGGCAGTTGGCATGGAAAAAAGACTATTGCAATTATAATCACTCATTAATACATGCTAGCTTTGAATAGAAGTCGTCTTCAATTTTTTTCAAAGAAAGAGTTCTAAAAGTATTTATTGGGATGCTAGCACTGTGAGGCAGGTGCGTGCTTACTGTGACCTTGATGACACATTTTAGAAAGCCTGAAATCTGCCTATTAAAATATTGCTGCTAGACCCTCAGGTTTTTGGAGGGTGTCTTAGATTCTCATATAATTTACAAATTAGCACTGGATGTCCTGTTATGGTAGTGTATATGGTGTTTGCCTTTTCCCGAACTGCTGTGAAGAGTAGAACTGTCTTTGTCCTAGCTGTTTCACTAGGCAGTCATCTGTTACTAGAGAAAACAGAGGTAACCCCTGGGGAGGAACATGATAAAAGCCTGTAACAAGGACAGATGTGAAGGTTGGTGATGCTCAGAGATAATTCTTTCAACTACACATTTGCATTTACATTGAAGCTTTATAAAATGGAGCAGCTAATGTGGGTTTCTTACTATTCCTTGTTCTGGGTCCATAGGGTTACTTTGTTTCTTAAAAGATCAGGTTTTAGAACTTTCACCTCATCAGCTGATTAAGGGATTTACTTGTAAATATCCAGAAATCAAGCTCTCAAAAAAATAAGTGCTATCATTTTATATAAGCATTTCTTAAGCAGGAAAGTGGTTACTTTAAGAACAGAAATCAGTAATCTCAATAACTAAGGCTGAGTTTTTCTAGCCTGACTCCTGAAAGTTTGCAGTTTTGAAAATGGCACAAATGAAACTAATACATGTCTGGCAACAAAAAATACATCTCTGAATAAAGTCACATTAGGAGATGTATGGTTTTTGTTTGCAAATCATGTAATAAAATCGTCTGTGTAGATACCTTAAAGCCATTGTCTCTTGAGGTTAGTAGAGGTACCTTAATAACGATTAGCAAGTATATATCAGAGAAGAGAATGTCAGAGCTAAAATAAAGTTTCATAAAGATCTCCCATGAGAGACCAGTAGGAAATTGGTTGCCATTCTGTATCACTATTTCCCCACTTTGTTCTTTCTGGCTCCTTCATCGTGAACCAGTTGCAAAGATGGTTTTCTTTAGTAAGCATAGGAGTCACTACTGCTTTTGCTGGTAGACAGGTTCAGCCATCCAATATTAAAATTGTCCCAACCCACTGTATTAATAATTTCAATAATTTAGGAGGTTTTTCATAATGCAGAACAGAAACAGGAGCTCTCAGTATGTATTATGAATGAACACAGGAGAGTGATCCATACTAAACCAATTATTGAGCAGGACCCTGAAATGATAGGCACTCAAGTTTGAGTCATTTTCTCAATGAAAACATGAGCATCACTCTCAGGTGCTTTCAACCAAAGACAGCTCCCATGCTACTGGACCATAGAGTTTGGTTTTTGTGTGTCCTAATGAGTATTTGTGAAATAATTTTGTCAGAAAGAACTACTATGGTGTCCCAGTAGTTAGGATGTTCTGGGAAATCTATGTTCTGTTCTTTCTTCAAAGTAAATAAAGCAGAAATTTGAATCTTTGTGTCCCACATCCTGTCTTAGTGCCATAACCTCCAGGGTAGGTGCAAATTCAAAGCTCTGACCTTAGATCTGGCTGAAAATTTCTGTCTGGCCAGAATAGAACTTTCTGGTGAAAGCTCAGTAAATTGTTGTTTAGGTGTATCGATATTTTGAATTAGAAAACCAAAATTTGTGGGAGGCGAGGAGAAAGGAGAGGAAGGAAGAAGAAATCTTGTCAAGTTCTATGCAATATTTATCTCTCAGTGTGATTATTTAGGATGTTTGCCCTAGTGAGGCACGCTGTGTTCTTCACTGTGACAACTCACTAGTCCTCACAGGAGATTGCACCCCACCTTGTGTGTTGCTTTCCAGATGTGATGATTCAGAGAACATAACTTGGCCTGGCCACAGGAGTGGAGGAAAGAACTTCTAAATTTGCAAATCTCTAGTTTTGTTTAAAACTCTGAATCTTTCTGGCATGACTAAATGATTGCGGTAGAATACTAGTGGTGATAGTGGGGAATAAGGTAGCTCTGGCTTTCAGAGCAACCTGGATTTATACCTTGAAATAGCTACCAACACTTGGCAGGAACATTTGACATTTCAATTAAATTGCTACTGACTTCTCATCTTAGTGCCAAAAATTTTAGAGTGCTTTCCCAAATGGAGATGAGGAAAGTTACAGACTACTGTTCTTGAGACGTTTTTCTCCTTTGAGATTATAGGACAGGCTCTCATCACTTTTGGCCTCTTGATTAAAAGTAATTGGACTCTGGCAATTTTACTTTCCCTCTTTCTTGGACTGCTGAGTGTTTTGCATACTTGCACGGGTTATCCGCTGGAGGCTAACACAGTAGGTTATTTTGTTGACTGATGCCCATGCACCAGGGGTGGCCAAACTTTTTTGATGTGTTGGCTGTACAGTGATTTACAGATTAAGGCTCTGGTCTGCAACGGTGCCAGCAAGGCTGCTGTTCTCGCTTGCTGACACATTGCAGAGCTTTAAGCTGCAAACTCTTTGCTTACTCTTTCAGTCTTACTATGGTTGTTACCCCACATTTCCTTTTGGCGCAAACCACTCCATTATTTCTGCTTTGCACTGGGCTCCTCTCCTATCTCTGTCTCAAGTAACTTGTGAAGGTAACAGAACAAATCAAAGCAGCTGGCTGTGACCTACCTGTCTTGCAAAGGGGCCACAGAAGGGACCATTTCTGCTGCACTATGGAGTACAAAACTGGGCTAGATGTCCTTAGCTTAGAGCGTGGCCATCCAGGAGGAGTGTTTAAAATAAGTGGTCTTAAAGGAATGCATCTGTGTTTTTCTCTCAAAGGTTGCACATATAGATGGGCTCACGTTTAGCATACAAAAAAAGTTTTCAAAAACTCAAACTCGATGTGGAAGCACTGGCACCTCTGTGGGTGTATCGTTGTTTCTTGAAGGAAGACTTGTCATTATAAGAAAACCTGAAATGAGAGGGAGAAAGTGTCTTGCCATTTTTTTCCTAGTTTTGCTCAGTAAGTACTATGAACGGTTTTACCAGTGCAGCGCAAAGGGTCAATCTGGTCTAGCGTTCTGCTTTTGACATAAGCAATTAGTTCAGCAGTGTTAAGGTTTTCTGAGCCATAAGATAGTGACTAGGGAAGAGTAGGAACAGGAAAAGGAACATATATGATCCCTGTAATACTTTTTCAGCTACCAATCATCTTTAGCTCGGGGGGTTTTATGAGCCTGTTCTGATTTGTCCGTTTAGTTACCAGATCTTTCTCTCAAGTACTTACCCAGTCTTACATTCACATTCTTTGGCAAGGACCTGTATAGAATTACTGTTCCCAGCATAAAAAATAACCTCTTTTTGGTTTTTTGTTTGGTCGGTTTCTTTGAACCTGTCTCCTACTAACTTTTTTTTCTAACAACTTACATATCTGACATTTGTGATTAAATATAAGCTGGCTTCTAATTTACTCTATTTTGATTGTCTTAAGGGTTGAGGAGGACTGTGGGCTATGCTCATTATTACCATAATTTCTCTGGTAGTTTTACTTTACTTATCTCATCCTTAACATTTCAGAATGAATCTAAACTCAGGTGTCCATGTAATGAAGGCAGAGCCACCACAGGAGTTTGTAGGAACTAATTAATGGAAGTTTTTAAAGTTTGATGATGCATACGGGGAAGAATTCCTTATTAAATCACTTCACCTCTTGCTGAAGGTTAATAGAGAAAATTGTGGTTGCAGATACCATTTTGTGTTCTTCTGAATGAAACATGGGCAGTGTGTCAGTATGGGCTTGGAAGAGACTGGTCAGGGCCATTAAGGCCTGTTAGTGCACTCAGCCCTGCCCTATCGCCTGCGCAGTATGGCTGATGTACGAAAACACTTTTGCAGAGGTAACCCTCCAAAGGCATTTTTATCTTAAATGAATTAGGAAAGGGTGAACTGATTTAGAAAAACAAACAAACCCAGTCTGTTGTTTTAAAATGTTTATAGACTAATTCCAAGACTTTTTCAAATGTTTGCATTGATTCAGAATTGTTTCTTTATTTTATTTTGCTCTGTCCCTTCTGTTTGGGTCTGTTGTACTGCTCTGGTGGTCTTATGTTGGTGGTAAGAAACAGTATAATATCCTTCACGATGTCTGTCAGCCTGCCTCTGCTTCTTCAGTGTTTCCGCTGAGTTCCTGTGCTCTTTTAAGTTACTGCAGGACCTGCAGTGAACTTACTTAAATTATTTAAACCTTATCAACAGGACACACAGGTTTTAGGGAGCATCTTCCACCCAGTCAGAATATTCAAATTCAACCTAGTATTTCTACTAGCTTGAAGTGTGACTGATTACAGACAGGGATAGGAATGCTGCCTACAACAAGCAAAAGAAAAATCCCTTCAAGGTATTATCAATGGATCATTATAAACATCATTATAGACAACTGGAGGCACCAACCTGCAAACAGTTGTGCTTATCATATGCCTATCATGTGCCTAGGTATTGAAGGCAAAAAATCGTTTATATTTTTTACTTTTCTCTCATGCATCTATCTGGTTGCATTAAGATCTAGGACTACACCAGAGTTTTCTACAGGACCTTAAGGCATGACAGACTTAGACACTTCAAATAAAGGCTTAAACCATTTTGTAGAATGACATTTGCTCAATAATCTGTCTATTCCCATTAGAAAAAGGTCCCTGGCTTTAGCTTGTCATGTAACCAAACCCACCAAGAATCAGCAGATAAGTAGTAACTTTTAAGCACATTAGAAAGGAATATTCTTATCTTAAAAATGACTGTGATGTAATTATCTTTGGAAATTCTATTTTATGAATAGTAACAAAAGAATTGGTTTTCAGCAGGGTAATTTAAAGATGTATCCACTGCATCTAATGTGCAAAGCTGTCTGAAATTCATCCAGGAGAACACGTGAGTGAATCAAATATCTGGAAGGCTAATAAAGACTCCAGGAGGGCCTGAAATTTAAAAGAAATGCCAGAAAGACTGTAAACAATAAGTGTTTAACAAGTGCTGACTTAAAGCTACTGGAGATATAATAGGTTTAAATTCACTGTTAGGAATGATAAAGCATAGAAGGTCTGGCTTTGATGTAGGGCCAGAACCACCAGTATGATAATTCCTCCCACTTTAATGTGGGTACCTGGGCTACCGGTTTTGGAATTCTGTGTGGTTTTAGACAACCCAGTTTCTGCCAGGGCCAAAACTGGAGGGGAAACGTGCTATCCATAAAAGCCAACCACAGAAAATGTCAACCGCAGGAAAACTAGTCAAATAACATTAAGAGTCTCTATTGAACCCATGAATGTCAATAGACATAGCATGAAATTACATCCTTGACATGATTTGTTGGGCCAAAGTGTAGTATTCTAACATGATTTGTAGCAAGTTTTCTTGAGTGCCACAAAAAATGATGGCCTCTGACGCATTGCTTAGTTGGCTCCTGCTGAGCTAAGGTATCTAGAGCAGCCATCTTTATGGAGGCTGCTACTGGCTTAATAGGAGGAAAACAGTGGTTATAGTTCCAGTCATTTCTCTTTGATTATTATTTCTTGGAGCTATGGTGGGCCACAAGAAGTAATGCAAGTAAAAAAAAAAAAATCATTATAAAAATGAGTGCTTTGTAGCATTGTTATTTGCAAGTTTCTACAGTAGTCCTTCTTGAAATGTTCAACACGCTAAGAAAGTTGATACAGGCTTTCTTATACAAGGGTGTGTTCATGGATACTAGGCAGAGGAATTCTGAGTCCTCAGTAACCGTATCATTTAAAACGCAATATGGTAAATTAAAGATCATTGAATAATGCTTACATGAAGCTGCATCAGAACTGGCAGTTAAATCTAAAGAGAGAGAATCTGTAGTGATAATCGAAAGTTCTCTGAAATCACCATCTTAGTGTGATGCAGCCAGCAAAAGCTGATAAATTGCTGGCATTATCAGGAAGGGTACCGAGAACGGGACAGAGAGCCTAGTTATGTAAAACCCTGATGTGCCCACGTGCTGAGTACTGTGTGTGCTTCTGTTTTCTGCATTTTGAGATGAGATAGTGAAGGTAAAGAAGGTTCATAGGAGAACAACTTAAATGATAATGAGGATGGAACATCTGCCTTATGAAGAGCAATTGAAACAGCAAGGACTGTTCAGTTTGAAACAGAGGAGGCTGGAAAGGATTATCTTCAATATTTACAAAGACATGAAGGTGGTAGATAAGATGAATGGAAAATGTTAATTAGCTGCTAACATGGCAGTGTTAGAAGGCACTTGTTGAAGCTTAGAGGAGATCCATTTAAAACAGGTAATCATTTCTTACATGGCAGATAGCTAATTTTGTTAGGTGTTGCCACAAAGGACTGTGGTGACAGTATCAGTGCGTTCGAAAGGGTTTCAGTGAATCCATGAACAGCTGTTCCATAAACAGACACTAAACAAAAAAGGCCGAGTGGCACTCTTTAACATCCCTAATCTGGTGGTTTTGATTGTTGGAGAACAGAAGGATGACTCTACATAAAGACCAGGCTTGTATATTCTTGCTAGTTAGCATCTCCTGTTGCCAGTGATCAGTTTAAGGTGGACCATGGGTCTGAGCCAGTATGACATTTCCCGTGTTCTTATATTTTTAAATGTAAATGTTAGTAATCAATTATGGGAAACCTGCAGTAATCCATTACAAGTTGTACGCACTAACTGTGGTTAAATTACATATTTTTCCAAATTAATTTATTGAAGAAGTTAGATGGCAACCCAAATACTCCTTATATATCAAATAACTGAAGCTGAAAAGAGTTTTCAAAGGAATTCATGATGTTGCATGACAGTTATTGATACTATGTATATATTTGCTATAGAACGTAGGTGATTTGCAGCAAATAAGTCACTCCCATTGCATCCACTTGCCACTTTTAGTTGCTTTTTTATTATCATGGTTATATTACTCTCAAGTACAGAGGAGAAAAATGCTTACAGAAATACAAAATAATTCTGGTGGTTGTAATTCCAAAGTTGGAGAGGAAAAAAACCGTTTGCTTATTTGAACTCTTAACCTTTTGCTCTGGAATTCTTGCATCAGGGTGTTTCATGAGTATTCTGGCTTCAGACATGTCAGAAATATCACTGAGAGAGTCTCTGTTGCAGATATTTGATACTTCCACTTCCAACTGAGAACAGAAAGTGTAGAGAAGTGTGATTTTTTGCTTGTTCGTTTCAGCTAACCAAACTCTTTGAAAGTTTGGAAACAAAACTGATTTTCATTCAGCTTTGTGGCATTAGGATAATTGCCTTTATACATATTTTAAAGTCCCAGTCCAGGTAGAGCTAGGGTTTTAGCATTTTTCTCTTATCCAAACTAGCTTGATAGCCTTTAGTAAAGGAGACCTAGAATAGCCTTATGTGATACACTAAATAGCAGAAAAGCGCATCTGCTGGCTTTTATATTTGTAAAGGGTTTGTAGGATTTCTGTAAGAGAGTAATTTGAAATATATTTTTACAGTTCAGCTAGTAATTGCCAGCATGGCATCTTTGTTGGAAGGAACTTCTTTTGTTTCATGGGTTTTGTATTGGACTTCAAATAAGCAAACTAAATTTCGATTGGTAAAGACTGGCTTACTTCACCTGCAGGTGTTCCATAGAAAGCTTATGAACTAAATATCACAGAGTCTGGGGATGGTATGCACTATGGTGTGGTGTGAATACCTTTTCAAAAGGTACATATTGTGGCAATAATGACATTGCATGCTGCCGTTGGCCATACTGCATGTTGCCTTATGACACTGCTGGTATTCTCCGATCATGCTGTGCAAAAGCCTGACTTCATTACAATTTTTTTAATACTGAGCTCCATCATCCTTTCTTCTAATTTATTGAGGTGTATATTAATGAGAAGCAAAAGGCACAAGATGAACAGTAGGAAGTGCAAGAGCTATTTCTGTCAGTCTAGTTGCTGGCTCTGCAGATTTTTTAAGTTATGACAAAATCTCGCCTCTGTATGCAAGAAATAAGTTTCTAATTTAAAGCACTTCTGTATCTAAATTTTCAGTTTGAGGTTTCTGCTAGAGAAGTAGTTCTCAACAAAAAGCGAGTTAGCTTTGCTACTGTGCTAATTTAGACATAAAGAGAGTTGGGGCCTTTGTGGGAAGAAATAATTGGAAAGCATTAAAAGAAGAGTGGTTATTTAGTAGCATTAAAATAATGAAAAGCCATATAATTCTTCTATTTCCTGCTAAAAGAACCTGTTTCCGTTTTTCCTCCAGTTACAAGAAATTGTGATTCTTCTAATGGAGCATGTCATTAAGTTGCCCTTTCAAAAGTGGGGTGATTCTTATCACGACCTTTCCATGCCTTGGCACTAAAAGCAGAAATTTGTTTTATGTGGTACTTTGACAAGCCAGTGTTTAAAATATTTTTTATTTAGTTTGTATACTAAGACCATTTTCAAAGTGAGTTGGTGAGTTTTATCTCTCAGCTAGACTATCATCCACAGCTTTTCCCCGTTTTTTCAGTACGCTAGCAGAGTGCTGATCTTCCTGGAGGTTATCGAGTACAGGCCTGAAAGAGATTAAGGTAGTCTGCACAGGTGGGAGATACTTAATCAGAATTTATTACTGTTCAAAGCCACCATTATGGTTTCTGCTTAAGTCTTTAGTGCTAAAACCCATGAAAATTGCTAATACCACGATGAGTTAAAAATGTTATAGGTGTTTTTCATGCGATATTCCACAAAAGACCACAAAGAACCAGCAGCTGAAAACTCAGCTAACTCACCTTTTGTCTTTTGCCATGTTGAAGCCAGGTCATGATTTGAGAAAGCTTTTTTTTTTCAGAAGACCCAAAACATTAGAAAGCAAACAGATCTGCTTTCTTAGTGAACATGACACAGATAGCTGCTACATTCATCTTACCACTAAGTATTTGTACTTCACCTTTAGGAGTGTGGTCCAGCTCCTTATACTGCTTCCTGAGCAGAGCAACCATATGTAAAAGGTGTTTAAGCTTTAATTAAACAGTACACTAAAAAAACTCTGGAAAGGCCACAGTAGCGCTAAATTCTTTTTGATGTAAGCACCTTAGTTCCTCTTACCTCCAAAGGGAACTATGTAAAATGCACTTGGGAAATCGCACGTAAAGTATGAGAGATCCTACAGATTTAAATAAATAGGCCATTTCTATTTTGGCCATTGTTTTTTAAAGGTTCTGTAATGCCCGATTGCAGGTTCCAGTGTGAGCATGGAATTGTTCAGTTAAAAAGGAGTATACTGATAATTCCTAGAATTAAGAAATAAATACACACTGCCTCTCATGATGCAAGTTTGTGGGTGTTTTTTAACTAACAAGCTAATAGTCATTCAACAAGTCTAACAGGAAAGAAAAAAACTCCAAAAGGATTCACAGCAACAGGAGTCACCACTGCCATGCCATGTATCATACTAGCTATTGTTCATATTTGTCTATACTTCTGTGTTTTGTTTTGCCTGGTTCACTCAAATAATGCTGAAGTACCAGTAGCACAAAGTGAATCTTTTCAGACTTCACTTCAGGGTCCATCTGGATGTTGCTGTGCAAATTAGCAGTGAGATTCTGGCTTCAGGGGTAGTAACGAGATACTACCCCAGCTCCTTTTTATAAATCATGATAAGCAGTCATTTACAGTGATACAGTAACAAATCTTAGGCTGTCTCCCAATATGTCATCTTCAAGGAACAGGCTATATGCAACTGGATTTTTTTCATTCCTGTCTGGTTTTGGAATTTTCAAAAGTATGAACTCACTGAAACCAATTTTAGGAACAATTGCTGAAACCCATGAAAATCAAGCCATTTTCAATTATCTTCTGTAACAGGGGTGTAGAAACTGAGGAGCTCAGGTTGGTGTTGAAATAACAGTCCTGTTTGTTTGCAGTTGGTTGCGTATCTGAATACATCTATTTCTCTGAAGACCATGTAACATAGTTATTCTTTGTATCAGGTGTCGGCTAACTTGGGGGCGTGCTCAGATGAAGAGTGAATCTGCGAGGGCAAGCTGTGTGTCCTTCGTATTATGATCTTTAAGATGTGAATCAGATGTTTGAGTCTCCTCTTCTAGCTGTGCTAGAAGGAAACATTAAGTCTGTCTGAATTGAAAGTCAGTCTAGAAGACCAGTGAAGGGTGGTGATTCTATAATTTACCACCTGTGCTCATTAATAGTTTCCTACAGGATAACCAAAATATGTAAAATCATTGAGTAAAAAGTCTGTTTTTTCTCAGAAGTAGAGAACTGGAGGAATGTTCTCATAAACAAGGAATTGCTTTCTGTTTCTTCATCCTAAAATGATACTCAGTGATTAATATCTTCTTTTTCCTGGCTTAAGTCTTCTCCAGATCTGTGTTAACTCCCATCTGTTTTTACTGGAGTCTGTATATTCCAATGAATTCTTTAAGTGCCAAAAAACCAGGCTTTAATGGACAAATATTTTGAACCTGTTAATAACTAGGTTTATGGCTTATACATTTCCAGCACTTACTCACTATAAAGAAGAACAATAACTGAGAATATTAAATGTTAGATTTTCTAAGAATAGTTTTATTGTACTTAAGACGTGTTCTATTGAGGCATAGGCTGTAATAAAGGCAGTAAATCCAAAATATTTATATAATTTTTTAGAAGAGGTTTTCATATTAGGTTCCACCTACCTTGCCGTCAAATCCAGACAAAATGAGTAATCAATCTAAACATGTGAAGAGGTCTCTTTCAAATATGAAAAAAATACATTCCCTTGTACAATGAATATTGTAGTGAAAAAAGCGTGGTGCAGCATATGAAGAAACTCTACACAGATCTTGGGATATAGTTTGGCAAAATCTGACGTCCTATAATTCACTGGAATTTAAATATTCTTAAGCTTGACAAGTTGCCTTTCACTCGTAGCAAACAGATCTTACATGGCAAAGAGGTACTCCTTTGCATAAGGGTATCTTTAGCCTCAGTGTGGTTTTCCTTCAGTGAATCAAATTGCATAGTTGTGGTGTACAATTTTAAAATGTTCAAGTGCCTTCCTTTCCGGGTGTAACAAAGCTATTCGTCTTTCTAGGTTAACTGAAAGTGTTTAGCAGTGGAGCAGTCTCCCACGGCCTTTCTTGCATAAGTACGTGCAAGAGTGACTTTAACAGCTTTGGAATTACTCCCTTTAGACAGGTTTTTAGGAGAGATGTTGCATGGCTGCATGTATCTCCAGGGCCAGTGTAATTCTAGAAGGTAGTGAGAGTACACTATCACTATCGTGCCCTTCTCTTTAGAGCCCCCTCCACAAGAATACTAAACAAGCTGCTATAGTAGCCAAACAATCAGTAAATATAGATGTATGTGGTGATACCAATACCCAAACACATCCATATTTACATTTTTCAGCAGTTGCATGAATCTCACAAGGACAACACAAATCTTGCTCAGAAGAGAGATCCTTGTATTTGCATTTTACATAGTCTTTCAGAGACTGAACCATTACAGTGACCTGTTGATCTGAAATTGAATTAATAGTTCTGTGCAATATCCTGCTTGGCATCAATTGTTTGCTGAAGAAGCAGAAGTGTATCAACTGATGACCTATCTTTTTCTTTGTACTTATTCTCCTCTGTCTACTTGATAGAAACAATTTCCAGAGGCATTGGTTGAACAGTGAGCTACAATCCTTTTGACTTTAAGGAATCCTCACACAGTATTCAGCATTCTACTAGAGATAGTGTTACTTTAACATAGAGAAGAGAACACTTTCTATTTCTATTAATGTTTACTATTGTTCTGACTGAAATAGTGCTTTGGATATACTGCTCAAGAAAGAGAAATGAAGTTCACTCAATGTTGTAACATGCAAACTAATGGAAACCCTAAACTGGGTTCTTCAGTCTAAATGAAGTTTTGCCTTTGTGACTCATGTTCTTTAAATTCATATGCTCTTGTCAAGACTGAAATAAATTGTGATTATATGCATATTTTTATGAACCTATTTTATAAATGTACCCAGAGATTTAAAGCAGAAACTTTCTGAAAGGTCTTAAAAAGCCCATGGGACATTTTCCAAAGATAGCTTCAGCTTCCGTCTGCCTTAGTCATGCAAATGATATTTGCATCAAAAAGATGACTGAGTAAAGCAAACAAACTGTAAGACTACAAAATTTGCAAACTTAGGATATCTTCATTTCATTGCCAAGTCTATGACAAAATTCCTATCATTTTAGTGGTTCCAAGATTTCCTCCTCTTAGACATCCTAGAGGAGCCGGGCAAACCATTTCTTTTAGGACATTGATAAAATAAGCCCCTCTTAAATTCAGAGTGCTAAAAGTTTAGGGTTTCTGAGTTTGGCTCTGAATCCAGCTTTGCTCAAGTTTAGAGGGCTGCCTCTGAAGTTCTAATTTAAGATCCTATCTGCTTGTAATTTAACCACATTGTCATAACTGTAATAGCTTAACGGACATTTTAAGTGGCTTACAAAAGAGGACAGAGTAATAATTACTGGCTTGTCTTTTATAATAGTTAACTATGATGAAACAGCTTAATCACTGATCAATAACAGTGAAGAATATTATGCTGGTTAAAATGACATTTGTTTGGTGGTTTGTGGGGTGGTTTTGGCCACTAAAATTTTCTTGAGATGTATGCATCAAAATTGAATATCAATGTATATGTATATAGGATCATAGGATATTTTAGGTCCGAATGTCATCTGGTCTAGTCCCCTGCTTTAAGCAGGGCCAGCTACTGTGTTGTATCAGGTTGCTCCGTGCCTTGCCTAGTAAAGTTTTGAACACATCCAAGGATGGACATTTTATAGCCAATCTAAGCAGCTCGCTCCCTGCATAGCTGCCTTCTTTTCAATGTTTTTTGACTTACATACAATCTGAATTTCATGATCTTTTCTTTTACTCTGCATTTCTGAAAAGAGCCTGACTGTCTTCTAGGGAGCTGCCCACCAGGTAGCTGAACAATAGAAACCCTAGGACTTGTCTTCACGGACTCAGCTCTCAGCCTCTTCTCTTACATCATGTGTTCCAGACCAGTTTAGTGGTCCTTCCCTGGACTCACTCCAGTTTATCAGCCTCTCTTTTACTGGGGGCCATGGACTCTTCATGAACTCTTTATGAACTCTTCAATAAAAGAATATGCTTTCTGCATTAATAGCTTTGAAATAGGACTTTTCATCTTTAAACTATTATACAAAAGAGAAGCTGTAAAATTTTCTCAATGAGATTATTGTTTCATCCCTTCTGAGAAATAACTAAACAGAAGTAAATAACTATTTAAAGGTTGCTAATCAGGATAATGGCAGATCTGAAATTGAGTCAGAAGTCCTGCTGCTTGTTTTCCCACCTAAGAACTGAGTAAAATAATTTCTCTTCTTTTTTTGGTCTCTGGAAAACTGTATCAGAGTCTCTGTGTTTATATTTAGGGAAACTCAAACACATCTATATAAATTCTGGGGTTTTTGCATCTCTGTTATTTTCTAGGTTTCTGTTGGCATTTTACTTCTTATCTCTTAGCACAACTAAAGGAGGCTGGCTTTTACTTCTTCCATAGCATTCAGCTTATTTTCATTTAGGTATACCTACTCCTTAATTTGGAAAACTTTCCTCCTTTGATTCACTTTCCTGTGTACCGCATTCAAGATGTGCTGCACCCACAAGCAATCTTACAGTGAACCGCAAAACTTAGGGAATTATAAGCTACATAAATAATTTTTCAACTAACTTAGGTCATCCCCTTCACTGCCGTCCCAAAGAGAAAAGATACCATGCTAAGTAAGACCCCAGTACTGCTTGTTGGCTTTAGAAGGTTCCTTTCAATGGGAGTTGGCTGTATTAAAGAGCCATTTACACTTTGTTGTCAAGGAGAAGTTGCCAGGGGACCTAAAGGGTCATTAGACTCCACATTGCACCATACAGTGTAGCAGATGCTTCATGGCTTGTGACAAGGAAGGGCTTTAATGGTGTGTCAAGAAATCTGAGCCTTACCACTTTATTTTTTACTAATCTGTTGCTGTCTAGCAATGAGTTGCCATTTTATTGATAGGTAGGCTTTTACTGACATGTGCCTGTGATGACGGTAGGAAGAAATTAAAAAAGCATTCCTGGAGACGCTGCATATTTTACTCCTGCTTTTAGTAACTCATCCTTCTAGGTAGAGTCATTTGGTCCTTAGACAAGACTTAAACCCAGAAATATAAATTCTTTGAGCTTTTACAGTGCCATTTGGCTTGATAATTGTAAGTGCAGACAAGCCAGCCATTTATTTTAGAAAGCACCCAAGAATTTCAAGGAACAACATAATTGTCAATTTCCTTTGCGCACTACAGTTGCTGAATTGTTATGATCCACAAGTATCAGATGTGACCTACGTGCAGTTTTAGGACCCTTCCTCAAAGACAATGTACATGACTTCTCAGGAATAGAAGGACACAGAGAGTAGTACCTGGGGTGCTCATCACAGAGAATGTGCCTTTGCAGTTGTAGTCTTTTGTGATTCCTTATGTTTCAAATATACATAGCATGCGATCTGAGGAGATACAAACTGCAGCAGAGGTAGCCTGAAGAGATTGTAGGTAAAGTTTTAAAAACAAAAAAACCCCAACAGAAAGGAGACCCTTAGAACGAGATTTGCTGGGTACATAGTATGTGACTTATCTCAGGTTTTACTTGGTAAACAGGATAGTTTTGTAAGAGAGTTTGTTTGAATTTAGCCACTCTTTTAACCATCATGGTGGCCTTAGTATGTGATTTTCTTCTCTCTCTTATTTAGACAACTGTGTCTTCAGTGCTATATAAATCATCTGAGTTAATCTGAGAAGTGAAGATTTCCAAGTAAGAGTGGCCACACCCTGAAGGCATGGCATGTGAGACAGAATGCCTTCTATTTTAGGAATTCTTCCTTTCACCCAAATAAAATCCCTCAAAAAGTCATGCCTAGTCATCATGGCCCCCTGGATAAATGGGAATTTATTATGTCATCTTGACACTAAAAAATACTAATCTCCATTCTAAATGTGGTTACAAAGTGGCTAGTGGTACTTTGTATTCGGGGCGGACAGATGGATTTCACTACCACCCAATAGCTAAGGAAACCCTTTATCCCAGGGAGAACATCTGTGCCCATTTCTTATTTGCTCCATTTAAATAAGGTAAGTTTAATAGTATTTACACTGCAAGAGGACAGAAACCTCTGAAATTGCTCAGAGAAAAAAAAAGGAGCAACAAAGTAAACTAAGATTAAAATTCCCACTCAGGAAACACTTTTTAAAGGAACATTGGGATTTTACTAAACAAGATTTTCAAGCTTACTGATACCTCTGTCTGACCCCTTCTGAAGAGAAGACTTTGCATGAGCTTTGGTTGTGTGTGTGAGGAGAGCCCAACAAGCCCAGGTTGCTGCATGCGTACTGCTGCATGCGTACTGCTCAGTTAGTTTGTGCAGATGCAGACCAGGCCTACAGCTAAGGCTTCCTTTCTCTTCTGGCCATCTGTAAATCTCTGACGAATCATCAGAGTCCATTTTGTCAGCTCACGCAAAATTTACAGCTGGAAAAAGGATGTCACGGCTGGGAGAACTGAAATGTACAGTACCTCAGCTTTAGTTTCAATGTAGGGAAACAAAACAGAAATCAGCACCTATTTTTTATAGACACTAGAGTGGCCATTGTACCACAAAACAGTGAATCAATGGAAAGTCTTTCAGTTTTTCTTTGAAAAGATCTATTTCTTTCAAACTGTCTTTATTTACAAAATCTAATTCAGCCTGCCTGAAAGTGCTTACAATTCATGGTACATTCTCCTACCTCAAGGTTCCCGATCATTTTTAGTGTGGATCACATCAAAATGTAGAGATTGTCCTACATAGTGCTTCTTTATAATCACACAACGTATGTTTCATCTGGTTCATGACCACAGTGGGACCCTCCAACTGGCAGCTGTGCAGACAGGATCTTCTGTTTTAACAGCATTGAACCATGGTTTGGTAGATAGCAATGATGAGGGGGTAGAACTGTATTACTGAGCAGAATTTTTGTGACCTGAGAAATAAAGATCTGTGAATTAACAGTGCTGATAAGCCAAATTTTGTCTGTCAGAATAGTTCTAGCACAGTTATATTTTCATAGTCTTTTTTTGAGGACATGGGGACACGACAATTTCATAATGAATTGTCTAAAATGAGGCCCATCGAAGACTGAAACAGTGCTTCTTTAACAACGTATTACTTATTTAAGAGCTGCATTGTATTCCCATTCATTTTGACATATGTACATTTAAGTATCTTGAAATATGAAGTGTATGAATAAAGTATCAAAGGGAGGTTTCCTGACATATGCTTTCAAAGTAACATAGCTTGATGAAGTGGAGTAATTTTAAGGCAATTATATCTTTCCATAGAAAGGATCACTAAAGTTACTCACATCACTACCTGTTTATTCTTGTCTCAATCAAATGGCTTTGTTTTAAAATTATGCAAAAATAAAATACAAAAGGGCAGCAGATCATTACCTGTTCTTGAAATATCCAGCTACTCATAATTTCACTGAAAGATCCGTTCTATATTATTTTAGGAGTGGGAAGTGAAAAAAAACATGCCATTTGAAGAATTAGAACTTTTAGGACATATTTGCAAGTTTCCTCACATAAATATGCCCCAATCCCATCCTCTCCCTGTTTTTATTCCAGTTTTGGAGTGGAATTCTGGCCTGGGTAAAACAAGTATTTTTACAGCTTAATTTGCTTGTATCAAGGCTCAGCTGCTATCACAAGAACCAAGACTGACTTTCTCTAGAGCTGTTCTGTGATGGAAGCAAGAGTTCCCAGTGAAGTAGAACAGATCCAGTGGTTTATTACAAGGTTCTGATGGACGACAATAGCTTCTTGCAAATACAAATACTTTTTAATGAAAAGAAACCCTGTATGTGAAAGAAATGAAGGAGCCATTCTCGTTATAGGAATCTGTAACATAATTAGAAGGGAGAAAATCCGCTCTGTAGAGAAGCAGCAACAAAGAGAGGAAAAATCAATAAATCAAAAGGTAATGGGATCTGAACAGGCCATGGAGTTATATCTAACAAATGCCAGCAATGGAATGTTTGAGATTAATATTGTAGCAGTTACCTGGTAAATTGTAAGAAATCTGAGAAATGAAAGGATCGAAATGTAGCAGCTCGGAGCAATGCCAAGTGCCATATTGTGTGTAGCTGCCTAAACAAGGAAAATGTAGAACACTAATCCATTAAAAGCTCCCATAATGATAATAACCTCAATTAGAGCAATGATTTCTGAACTTTGACGTAAACCCTGGAGCCTAGTAGATCTCAGAATATGAGAACAGGCTTGAGCTGCAAACTGAGCATCCAGGCTTTGAACACGTGATTTTTCTGGACCACCTCCATTTCAGCTATTGGAGTAACATGTAGGAAGCAGAGAACAGATCCCCTTAGAGTCACATTCACTAGGGAAGCAAAAGCAAAGTCAAAGTAAATGTATTCGGCATTTTCCTCCTCTGAGGCCTCCCACAGTAGAAGAAAACAGGCTAAAAGCATGGCCAGTACTCCATCCAGCTGACAGAAAGTCCCCAGGGTGTGTCGTCAGATGACATATGCTTTTTTATTACCTAGGGTTTTAGCTTTTGTTTGGGTTTGATGATTTTTTTTATTTGTTTGCTTTTTGCTCTGGAATGCAGGAGTAATTTTAAAACTGTCTTAAAGAAGAGGAGGTAGTACAGTTTGAATTATCTGGATTTTTCTTTTCTCTTTGCAAGAAAGTCTATGGAATTTGGCATCTTAACCTGGCCTCGCCTGATGTGATCGCAAACACAGTCAAATTTTTATTAAAATGTTTTGAATCTTTCAAACATGATATTGATAACCGAAATGGAGCAAAGAGACAGTAGCATCTGGTTTCAATGAACGTGGTCTGCTTATACTTGAAAGCAAAACCATGCAGGAAAAGACTGGAAATTCTTGTTCAGAGAATCAAAGTGCAGTAGTGTTTTTCAATACCTGACATCTGTATGCTTAGAATGACCTGGGTGACTTCACTCAACCAATTGTTCATATTTTTTATATTAAAATGGCATATTTAGATCTGAAATATATTTGCTTTTTTTTGTGTGTGTGTGTGTATGTGTGTTAGCCTGTTGTGTACTTCTTTTCACTCCTACAATCTTAACAAAGCTCTTTGCTTTGAGCTCTATCATACATTTTCAGCTTGGTGACCTTCTGCAATATAGTATATATCAAAATATTTTTATGTAGAAGTGTGTTCCCATTCCTACATTGTAGTCTAGACAAATAGGGTAACCCTTTTTGGAGGTATTTTTCTCCTGTATTTATTAACATCTGAAAGAAGTACCAGAAACAACCTCCTAAATGGCAGACCCATACAAAAGCCAACTTAAGACATACTCTGTCTTTCAGGGAAAAGAGGAGAGGGCATTGTCAAAACATGTTCTGCAGGAGGCCTCCCTGCTCCGCTACCTTCCACTCAAGTTTATTAGCAGCATTTCAGCCCAGGCCCTTCACGAACATGCTACACACCGTTAAGAATCCGAATGCCTTCTAGCAGAGTAGTAGTAATAAAATATACTAACACAGCTCCCTGCATCTTTTCTAGGAACTCATATTGCTTATGTAGACTTGCTTGGAAATGCAGCCTAGGTATCTGTTTAGGTTATGTACCTGAGTTCAGCTCAGTCAATTTGTCTTCCCTAACCTCCTTCTCTGTCACTGTCTTCACAGCCTAATCCTCTCCCTCTCTTGGATTCAAAGAAACAGTCACTGAGGTGCACAGCACTACAATGCAAGGCTGTGAATAATCACAGGAAAGATGTAGTGGACGCTTTTCATACCACAGAGTTGTTCCATGCACAGCAAATGCATTTAACTGTGAAGAATACACCAGGTACTTGGAAATGGTAATTTACATTCCATTTATTCCACTTATTCCATTCCACTTATTTCATCATAGTATTGTCCTTATAGGAGTATTTGAATTAAGAGTAAAGTTTTGGAAAGGAATAAATGTTTTTCATAAGCACCTACCATTGTCTATATTTTGAAGTTCTAACTCATTTTTTTTTTGTTTGAAAGGCAGAGGGTAAGTGCCCCAATTAGTTAACAGTATCTACATTCCTAAAGTTTTCAGCTTTTAAAGCTGTAGAAAAAGTGGCTTTCAGTTACCACTAATAGCTTCTGTGAATCCTTTTGTTATAATCCCAAAGATGAGAAATCAATGAGGTGGGTCAGTTTGATTAAATAGTTTTCTTAAGTCAAACTATTGTAAAGTTAGCCTTTAAAAACAAATATGCTGCATTGCCTTTGACCATTTACAGTTTTTCTTTGGCTCCACCAAGCATGTGGATGTCTAATCAGGGGATTATCAAGTAGACTAGAGAAATATAACAAAGTTCTGTGCTCTAGTAAATATTTGTATAGCACAAGCCTGGAGAAAGTCCATGTTACATGTTACTGTTGATAATTTAATAACTCTATGGCACGCCTGAAATTGTACAGTAAATGTCAGGATGTGTCAAATGAGGTATCTTGTAGAAATGAATAACCTTATTCTTAAGATGAAGTACGTGCATGGGTGGGTAACGCTGTCATTGAAAATGTGTTTTGCAAATAATGTTTAGGGCATTTATTTGAATTTTGCCAGGAAATAAAGTGAGCAATGGCCATCCAGCTTATAGTTAATAACAATGACAACATAATTGACAAACAGAATAACTCATGCAGAAATAGTCCACTCTCTCAAATGATCATGAGACCAACCAACAGATTTCATAGAGCAGTCAAAAGATCTGATTTCCTCTTGCTACAGAAAGTAGACCATAGTGTAAACAGTTGCTTAAATTAACTGAATCTGTGTTGCTTGTGTTTAAGGGATAACATACAGCATTCTGTCTGCCACAGTAGTTTGTTTGCACTGAAATTAAGCAATAATGATTGAGGCACAGAGCATTTCCTGGGGATTAATGACCGGCTGAGAGGAGTTGATGGCCCAAATAACAGCTCCTGGCCGTTAACCCCAGCCAGTCATTAATCCAAAGGAAATGCCCTACCCCAGGGTCTTTATTAATCTTAGAAAATGAAAACGAAGGAAAACAAACCTGTAAGGACCAAGGTATTTGTTCTGAGTGGTGAAGTTTCAAATCATTTTGTGTGTGCAAATTTTGATAAAACAAATACCATACCAGTTAGTTAGCTGGAATGCTTGGTTCTCTCTAAAGCATCTTGATATCATCTAGACCTACAGAGTTGACGAGAGGCTAACTGGAGAAACACCATCTTGTTTTCACCTTTATTAATCTTTTTTCTCAGTATGGAATGCAACTTATGTTTAATTCTAATGTGATTTAAGTAAGGTGACTGTGTACTTTAGATAAGCATCTTTAAGTAGTCTGTATTGTGTTAAGTATTTAGAATAAGTGCTGGCAGAGCACCAAACAGACGCAGACACTCTTCTTATTATACTTAAACCCTTTTCCTAATTTTGGAAGCAATGGACCATCTATATCTTTACAAGCAAAAATAGTTGAAATGTGAAAAGTACACAGTAAATTATAATTTAGCAAGAATATATATTGGATTTTTTGAGGTCAATTGCAGACCAAGTTCATGGATGTTTGTTGCCTCCTCTGTATTTTCCCAAGCTGAAGAGCACTTCAGAAAATTAAAAAAAGATAGCTGTTCTTCAAATATAAATTTATTCTCTCTTTATTGTGAAGGAGGATAATCTCGGCTTTACAGCCTTTAGGAAATCTGTAAAACGTTTTTCAGAAAACATACAAACTATTGATATTGATATAGTGATAGATATTCATTAAGTGAATTCATCCAATGTTAACGTAAAACTTGAACTTAATTTATTCATTTACAGACAAATTTTGCTTTCTAGACTGTGCTGTCATTAAGATTACATTGTCCAGTTTGTTCTTCATGCTTGGAGCATTGGTGAATCTGGGGAACTTATTTCAGTTGGGACTGATCAGACTTAATGGTCTACCTCTAGCCACCTCTAAAGGGAGGGGAGAGGGGCTGGAACTGAAGTTGCAATGAGGCACCTTAGTTTCGTGTCACACACTAATGTGTATTGGCCAGAGATTTGCTATACAGTTTTCAATTTTTTGTGGAGAAATGCTGTAGCAAAACTGAACACTGGTTTATGTAGTCCATGTAGTTAATAACAAATAGTTAACTTACTTACAAATAAAAATATCTGCATAGGTGAATGTTAAGAGTTTGGCAACAATTTAAGGAAAACAGACTGATGAAGATGAACTTCCACAGAGAATTTGAGGTAAGATGCCTTTTGTTTTTATTCCCTTATAGCTTCAGTGCAATCCAAGTTCATTTGATGTAAAGATACGTTGGGCTTTCCATACATCATTAATTTTATACCAAAGTAATATGTATGATGAATTATTTTCAGAAGTGCATATAAAACTATACTTAGCTATAGTTGTGGGAAGTTGTCCTGGAGGACTGTAGTGACGGTGGCTTACTGCCAATCAGATGGAAAACTGAAATTCTATTCTTGCATTTTCATCCATATAAGTATGTATATTTGGAGCAGAAATCTTCTAATAAAGAGCTCTTTGCTCTAGCAGGCAAAGTTAGAAGTCAGTGCGACTCATAGCTTAGATAGACAGGAAAATTCTGACTTCAACTAAAGAGTAATTTGGAGGAGAGAAGGTATTTAACCTTCAGAATAGTGCGCAAACAGCAGTTGTGATAGATTATCTGTCACTGAATATTTTTAAATTATACTTTTATTTCTTACTTCTATCCATTTTTTTCAAGAAGATACATTTTATTTTAAACAAGATAAACTCTGGAGAATCCTCAACCGGTGTTATTCATGAGATCAGACAGGACAGTTGCAATGGTTTGTTATGGCCTAATAACCTGCTTCTAGCTTGTTGTGTGATACTAAGAAAATTGCTTTCTCTCTATTCTTTAGTGTCTCCATTTCTTAAAAAACTCGTATAAATACTTGTATTTTATTTGGAATTCTTCAAAGGAAACCAGCCATATAATGTAAGAATATTTTGATAAAATAACCCTTGTTGTGTACGTCATTGATACAAGGTATTATAGTAGCCATTAGTCAAACAGTGCTAAGAAAATGTTGACTCATAAACTTAAGTGTTTATATTGCTGAAGCTATGTAAAAAAGTTTTCACATGAATATATTTTTCAGCTTAGTAGAACTTGCAGTGACTTTACTGGGACCAGGAATAAGTGTTTACTATGTTGTTCCTGAATATACTTGGCATCTTCCATTAACATGAAAAAGAGTATTCGAATCAATGTAAAGATACTGGGACCTGATTCAAAACCTACTGGATTTGCCCTGTTTGGTGCGGAGTCTTTCAGTTAAATGCACTGGGATTTGGATCAAGATCCTATTGTGGAATCTGTAGTCTTGTATGCATTTTAGAGGCACTCCCAAACTCGTAGAGATTACTGCAGAATTCTTAGATTTCTCTGCTTTTTACCTCTACAGAAGGAATTCTGTTTGGATACTTGACATCTCCTTTACTCCCTTTAGAACAAGAGCTATTGGAGATGTAGAAAGCTGTGTAAATCGAGTGTGTAATACGTGTAGTTACAATCAGCATGTTGTATAGTACAACATAGAACAAATAGTATAATCTTTATAGCAAAAATTTTTGAAAAAGAAAGAAAACAGCTTACTTACTAATTTGAGGAGGATACATCTAACTTCACTTTAAGCTCTTCTTCCTCTCCTATTCAAGATACTATTAATCAGGAAGAAAAGACCTTCAAGTAATGCTAAAACCAGGAAATATATAGTGAGTGACAGCTTGGCACTTGCAAATCTAAACAGGATGTGCTATGTTTTAAAAAACACGCAGATAGTAAGGTACAAGCAATGTCATTCCATACTGCCATTCTGATGTTCTGCAATGTGTAACTTCGTGTGTGTGGCTGGCACAGTAGACTTAAAACAGTAACGTTATGTATGGGGAGAGAAAGACCTTGGAAAGCACCAGAGCCACTGAGCATCTGGTTATTCCGTAGAGAGTGGTGAAGGAAGAGGTGAGTGCTGAATCCTGCCTTAAGATATTTGAGAGGTAGCCACTTTCTTCTGTTAGAACTGTGCAGTGGAGGTCCCACTTCCAATATAACTTCCTAAGTCTTCACAGAATAAAGTTCAGTAGGATTTTTTTTGTTTTGTTTTTAAATCTTTCATTGGTCATGACCACCTCCAAAACAGTAAAGGGTCTATTGTTAGTGCTCACATACCATACAAGAGAAGTGCAGAGTCCTTCTTCCACTGTAGAGGACTCAAACCTATCTTCTGCTGTGAAATAGTATAGGGCATACTTGGCTTGGAGGGATAAAGGGACACTAACTTTTCTTTTGAATCTTAGCTACTATAGATGAATTGCTTGAAGCAAGTACGAACACAATTGTCAGACTTGGTGATGAAGTCTTCAGACAAGCAGCAGGAGACCTAGGACCTTACCAGTGCTAGAATCATCTATGTTTTTTTTTTCTTTTCCCATGTAAATTATATACACTGTTCTTGAAGCATGAGTCAAACCTCCAGTTCCTCACCTTTCCCTGTTGTGTTCTCGTCTTAGAACAGAATCCTTGAAACCTTGGGTTTTCAAGAACAGCTTCAGCACAATGATTCTTGTTGCTCACCAATATACACATCTTTCTTTTCCACCCTGCAACGCTTAATTCCCTTGCAAGAGAGGAATAAGGAGTTAAATCCTTTCAGATAGAGGATGAATATATATATATATATATATGATTCTGCAAGTGTTGAACTGTTAATAAAAAGAAGTGGTAGCCTAATCCCTTGCCGTGTCTTAAAAGAAAAGAAGCTGTAGTTACTATTGCATTGTGTTTGGAACCTGATCTAGAATGTCTACAACCTGCATTGTCAGAGATCCTCAGGATGACAGTGGTTAGGCAGGAACTAAGGTCTGATGTGCCCTGCCCTGTGCTAACTGGTGTTTTTAAAGGGAGGCATGAAGGCAGCAATGAAGGCGCTCAGAACTCTTCAAAATGAAAACCGCGGTGCTTTTAGAGTTTGATTATGTTTGGTAGTAGCTGAATAGCCTTTCATGATTGCCTAAATTCCACATAAATTCCAATTATATTTCTGCTTCTTTTTTTTTCTTGCATTTGACTGACCAAGATTGTTAACTGAATACAGATCAAAATTGCACCTTGCACAGTTACCATATATGGCCAAAACCCACTGCCTTTGATTTTCCTTTCGACATGAAAGCACTAGAAAGAGCATCTTCACTGAGTTCACTGACGTCCTTTAACAGGGTGGTCTGTAAATAGTTTAAAGGTTTGCTTACTATATTAAAGTACAAGGCTTGCATCACATGCATACAGTCTATTTCTTTTCTTAACCGAGAATTGCAACATATTTTGGGAAAAGAAGGGAAATTTAATTTACCAGGTAGTAAGTCTTGTCTCAGAACAAAAAGCAGTGAGTTTGAACTGTGCCTGTCTGTACAGAACATACTGACCTTCTTAAAGGCCTTTTCCAACCTAAATGATTCTATGACCTGAGACATTTTGTCACTTTGTCTTCAAAGTAACAGAACAGATTTTAAACCCATATTGCTGTTTTCAAAGTAGGTCTCATTTATGTCAATCATGCAGACAAGGGAACTGTAAACCAGAACAAAAAGAAAACAAACAGTGTGAAAAACTCATGTTCTGCATACACAAAGAAAATGGAAAGTGTAGCCTTTGGAATAAGAGATAGCCCTTTAAGTGTGAGGGAAAGCTGAGACAGTCTGAGGAAGAAGCAACTCACACACTGACCGTTTTGCACCCTGAAAAAAAGATGTAATCTGTGAATTTTAGGTTAGTAGATAAAGACCCTGAAGTACAGATAGATTCTACTAAAATATGTCCTGACTATTTATCAGAGTTAGAATGTTGTTAAAATCCTGCTAGAATTTTCTCTGAAGTAAACTCTCTCTCTCATCATCAAATAAAACATTTACAGGGACCAAACTTGTATCCATAAATGTGCTCTTGCATTCAAGCATAGCTACCTTTAGAACCATCTCAAGATACTTCTGTCTAAACCTCTGCTTTCAAATTGTGATGGGTGTTAGGAACATGGGGCTATCTCTTTCTATATATATTAATTCATGTAACATAATTCTGCAAGATGGCACACATTTACTCATGGGTTAAGATTATAATTGCATTTCAAAGCAGTTCTCTTGAAACATTCTAAAACAGATTATGTTCTTAAAAACTCTGTTCTTTACTTTGCATGTTTTAGTACTACATCCCATTAAAACTGTGTTTGAAGTTACTAGGATTTGTTAAAAATTTGATAATGCCTAAGCAGATAAGAGATTATATGCTCTATGTATATATTTGAAGGATTTGTTCCAGCTTGGATACAGTGTATTAATTGGCCACCTACAGTGAACAGCAGTGTTTAATATTTAGAACCCTTTTCCTCATTGTTTTCCAGGCAGAAGAGCACGTTAAGTATTCATTTAACTAAATTTGCTAACTTTCTGGAACACATTTAAACAATGTGTGCTACTTGTGTCATATTACATTAACTTCACTTCTACAGACAGGTTGTATACATATGTAATAAATAGCCCCTCAGGGATCAGATCTAGATTAACTGAGAAAAACGTACTCTGCTGTACGTTAAGTAATTTACAATATCTCAGTAAACATTAGAAAAGACATGTTTGTCTCACCAGAACAGGTTAACAGTGCCTGCAGTCTCAGTAATGATTGTAGAATGTTAAACTATCAAGTGGAAAGTTATAATCACTTTAAATAGTCTAATTTTTTTCCCCTAAAACATCAGACTATCTGGAGTTTGATACCATGATGTCTGTAATAACACTGAACGTTTATGACACAGAATAAAAGTAGTAAAGAAAGACACCAGTTCTGCAAAGGATCTAAACAGACTGACTTAAAACTGAGAAAGGGAGGCTTGGAGAGAAAACTTGTTAAGTGGGTAATCTTTTATTTAAATATTATTCCTTTTAAATTAAGTTGCAATACCTGCAATTAAAGATGAAACATGTTTTAAGCATGCCAGTTTTATTTACATATCACAAAATCCCTGTAGCCTCTCTATTTCTATCAGCTCAGTTCTGCCTGGTAATTATTTAAATACAGGTATGGTAACTGTGCTGTAGCTGGCTTTGGCTTTTATCGTCCCAGTCCGAATATAATTAACAAGACTGTTCTAAGTAAGCCTGTGAAGGTTATTTCAGAAGACTTAATGTGAACATTATTTGCAACTCCAGAACTTATTTCTTAGATTCGCCAGGTATTGAGGAACATAACTTTTATATATAGTACAGCAGTAAATAATCTTTTCTTCGAGTTAAATCGATGCATCTGTGGCTGTATTGATTGGCTGCATAGATGTAAGTTTTCCCAAGGCCTAAGAAAAGAGCACGCACCACATAGCACTCATATAAGCTTAGGATGAATCATACAATATAAGAAATGCAGAGATTTCAGCGTTTAGCCTAGCTGCCTTGTCTTTGATACACAGAAGGAGATAGAAAGTAGGCTAAATTCCAAATGAGGAAGCATGTTTAGAATTCTGTCTTAATTGATCATTTATGGACAATCATCTTAATTGTTTAATTACATTATTTAACTGTCTTAAAGTCAGGCAAGAGGCCCACCAGCATAGAGAAATAACAAACTGTAGTAGGAGAGTGGCTGGAGCAGAGGACCATAAGCCCTGGATTCTGGAGAAGCCATTTAACACTGTTTGCTTGTCCTGAACTAGAAATAATAAATACTTCATTATACTCAATTATTGGAGATCCTAAGGCAAGAAGCACTGTATTACAAATAATCATTATTATTTCATTATATATTAGCTTTGCAACAAAAACAACTGAAGACTTTTGTACATGGAGTAAAGGTAATTCAATATATATTATGTAGCAATGACTTAAAATATTTATTAATTGCATATGAAAATGTTAAAGTAACTGAAAAGCGGTTGATGCAAACATTCATAAACATTGTGTCAATCTGTAGAAGAGGTATAATTGAGTTAAAAAAAAAGGTGTTGTATTTACTTAGTCACTTAGTCTGGTCTTAAAGAAGCAGCTTGATTCATTGGGGAGAGAAAAAAAAATACTTAAAAGAGGACTGAGAGAGGGACAAATTTTAGCTTCAGAGCATGGGAGGACTGGCAAAGGTATAATCCTGTAAAACTCAGATCAGCTGGGGTCAGCATCCCTGACTGCAGTTTGTTCCAGGTAGGCCTGACTCTATATGCAGTTCTTCTCAATCTGTCTATAAAGAACAATTTTCATTTGTTTTTCAGCTGAGGACATGACATAATGACAAATATGTCAGGCTTTGAGAGAAGTTTGAAAATTGAGTTCAGTAGAATTTACCTACCAATCATGCTTTGTACTTCTCCTGTGGAGATGAGTGAATTCTGTGCTCTACTTGTTTGCCTATTCCTTTCTATTCAGTGAATAACTGGAATCCAAGACACAAGTGTCATGTGATGCCAATAACCCAACGTACAGGTTCATCTGTAATTAAATACAATGCTTTTATTAAAAGGGGGAAAAAAAGTTAGAAAAACAGATAGAGAAGTGCGTTTTAGAGAGAAATTAATAACTTAAAAAAGAGTAATGACATTGATTTTTAAAGAGTGCTGAGTTGTGTCTTATACCAAAAATAAGAAAGTAAATTAAAAACCTACCATGAACTCAAGAATTATGTGGACACAATCCCTCTTACTTTAAAGTGAGATATAAATCCAGAGATTTCTCATGCCATCATTTTGTAAATAATTACAGTTCTGCTGAATCTGTTGTATAAAGTTTACATGGGAGGTTCAGTGCACCCTCGCTCTTGTTTAGAACATTCGGAACCACCAGAGAGATGTTGACATATGGCTGCACTGTTTTAGTGCACGAGACTTCTACTACATGGGAGCATAATAAACAGGAGCATAAAGACAGGTTTGTGCAGGCAGTTTGGATTGACCTTTTTGGCAGCTGAAATCCATCTTGAGTACATGGTGCTGATGTGGACAGACATGTAAACCTCATCTTATTACCGCAACTACTAGTTTTACAGATATACCCCAATGCTTAAAATGTACATCACTCTTAAGTAAAGTGAATTTAAGTGGGAGAGGGAATGCAGCAGCAACAATTCGTAATACGACACAGCAGAAAGTCTGTCTCTTAAGTTTGTGGCAATAGCCCTACTGATAGATAAAGAGTTAGATAAATATGTTTTATACCAACAGGGTTTCTTATGATAAGTTCAGGGAGACGCCTTATTTCATGGGTTTTTTTCCATAGCATAATATTTGACCAACTGGTATAATATTTTAATTCTGGCATTTAAAAAGAACAAGCTGCTGTCCTTTCGATGAGCAGTTCTTATATCACCATTTTCAAAATTAGGAATATTTGTGTAAATACCTTTTAGCCTTGAATAAGAGTCTCAGAATCTGGTCTACAGCAGTATTATTAGAAACAGAATGAATCCAATTGTATTGCATTTTTGAAGAAACATTTTTTAAAAATACTTTCTAACTTTTGACAAGTATCTAACATGACCAAATTTAGTCTTGTTTTAACAAGTCCTAATCTACCCTTGCATACCAAGGTATATGCTTTTTGTATAGCTCTAGTAGCATTTGGATTAAAGAACATAAAATAATCACTCATTGTGATAATAGATGTTAAGGTTTAATGTTAACTGGTGGGATGTAGCCAAATGGTACTCCACAGCTCCATATGCTCCTTATGTTCTCAATAATATCCTGTGAAACTGATGGAAGTATTGTGCATGTTATCTGTGGATGTTGCCCATCAGTTCTAAATAGTTATGTAATAATGAAAGAATGCACTTATATTTTGTGCATATGCCTATGCTTGTGAATAGCATGCTTTTAACAGTTTTCCTAAATCTGTCAACTCACTAGTTTAGTAAAATCCTGAGATCAACAGGACTAAGATGAAAAAAATTCATATTGTTGTAATGTTAAGGGGTGGCGAAAATGCAGAGAGAGGTAGCAAAAGAGTAATTAAGCAATTAGGCACAAAAGAGAAGCTGGTTAGCATGAGTTACTCCTTATCTTGGATTTTGCAAGCTCAGCGTGGAATAGGTATCTTTAAAACAGCAGTGACTGGAACTATCTATAACCACACCCCTGGCTTTACCCTTGTGTTTTTTTAAGACCTTTTCTGGGAAGAGAGGCAGTATCTTATGTGCATGTGCTTGTCTGCATTGGAAACTAGTGATGAGATAGTAGTCCAGAGTACTCGAAATTTAATGTACAAGTAGACACACTTAACACAGAATTATAGAGTGAGCAACATTCATCTTATATTGAAGTGCTGTTGCAAAGCAGGCTCATTTTTGTAACACGTTGTAAAAAAACATGCAGTCTGTTAATCTCATATTTAAAAATACAGAAAACATGACCCTTTAGTGACTGACTGACCCAATTCATGCAACATGTCGAAGTGCAGTCTTTTATATTCCTTCAGTACAATTAGTAATACTATGGTTGTGTCTAGAACTTGTGGGCTGAAAACAGGAAGGTATTTATATCAAATTCTACTTGGAAATTTGAATATTTCAGTGGTTTTTTAATCAACATACTCACGGAATGGTTGGCATTGGAAGGGACTTGTGGAGGGGATCTGGTCCAACCCAGGGCTCAAGCAGGGCCACCTAGAGGCAGTTGGTCAGGACCATGTCCAGGCAGCTTTTGAATATCTCCAAGGAAGAAGACTTCACAGCCCTCCTGGTCAGTCACCCTCACAGTAAAACCGTGTTTCCTGATGTTCAGAGGGAACCTCTTGCATTTCAGTATGTGCCCTTTGTCCTGTCACAGGGCACTACTTTAAAGAGCCTGGCTCCATCTTCTTATCGAAGTATTTCTACACCCTGATAAGACACACACCCCCAACCCCCAAGCCTTCTCTTCTCTAAGCTATGCAGCCCCAGCTCTCTGCCTTTACTAGTGTGGGAGATGCTCATATTTTTTAAATGACGTATTATGTTGGTTGGTTTCCAGTGCATGAAGATGTGAATTTTATTGCACTTATGCTGTTCATGGCATTTGATCGGTGAGGATGGAAGACCCCATATTTACTCAGGAAGACTTATGTCTCCTAGGATTTGTATGATTGTGTTTTGCTGTTGATGGTACTCATTGGTACAAAAGAAACCGGTGGAGGGTAATTTGTCAGATACTATACTTCCATTTAAACATCCTGATTCATAAGTTTATTTGCAAAGGTAGAAATAAAGGTATACAATGGGAATCAATGTGATTGTTCTGGTTGGTGTATGCTGTAACCCTTTGCTATCTCAGAGGTTTGTCTGTTTTCTCAGCAGTACATCTGAGGACAGAGGCCTGGTACTGTGTTGCTTGTAGCACGTATTATTAAGGATTAAACCATTTCCCCATGTCTTCATTTGCAGAAGGGCAAAATACTTGAGAATTCCTGTGTTCTGGAAATGGCAGAGCTAAACTCAGTTGAAAGCTTTGATTGAGCTATACTTACTCTTTCCTTAGTATGGCTCTGAGGCAGAGGGGGAAAGTGAGAGGGGAAGATTGGCCTTTTCTCCCTCACCTGAACCTTTTAGTTTCCCTTCTGCTTGCCTTGAGAAAGCCTTTCTTCCCTTCCCTTAATGCATACTGTGTTACCCTATCCTGGGCTCATGCCAGATTCTGGAGAGCATGTACCCATGCCAGATTCTGGAGAGAGAATTTAGCCTCACAATGTTTGCATTGTGTTTGCTTATTACAAGTAAGGGTGCTTTGAAAGTAGCCAAGTTGGAATCCGCAGCTATCCTTGTATTACACAGGCCTATGAAATGTTTTATGTTGCTAATGTTCATACACATTTGGACAAAACAAGTATATTTATATGGTTTTCATTTTAAAATTATTGAAGTGGTATCCTTGGTTCTTGCTGCTAATGGAGTTTAATATTGCTGTCCTCACTTCAGCAGATCTCCCGGTGAGATCAACACAAGTTTTGCCTGAGGAAAGGTTAAAAATTTGGCTTATAATGGCCAGAAGGGAGTTGTGCTTTACTCAGCTTCTGCATCACTCAACTTCTGCGCCAGTTTGAAATCTCAAATATTAGAGATCTTTCGAGCGCTCCAGTTTTAGGAAGGATGCTCCTATGAGCTGTCTAAGAATATCTTTTACTGGCGTGGAAAATACATGTATGAAGATATGAAAAGCTAGCTGTTCCACTGGAATTAGTGAAATCCTAAATTTTACACAGTTCTACATTTTTCCAGTGAAGGATTTTTATTTATTGTTATTCTGGTTAAAGTGGTACTTAATCCCGCAGTAAGAATTCCATGATAAAATTCAGGCTGTGCCGTGAGTGACCTGTCGGAAACTGTATATCTTATTGCTAGGAATCTTTTGAGACTTGGGATTTGATTTTTTTTTTCCTGCACATATATGAGATGTCTTTGGCAAAGGTCACACAAGTTTTAACCCACAATATTAAGTCACAAATGAAATGGATTTAAGTGGTCTTGCCCTGCTCCCTTGTGAGTGCTTGCTCACATCTCAAAACCACCATATAATTTGTCACAATTCAACATGATTATCTGTCTTTGCTCAGGAGGACTGTAATAGCTAAGGAGTAAGTTATATTGCAGGTAGGGATATAGGATTACTGGTAGAGCTGATTGAAAGATCTTTCAAAACTCTGCTCTAAGCCTATCTGACCCTAGCTGGTGCTTACTTTCTTTTATTTCCTCTTTTTTTGGTTCTGTTGTCCTTTGGGATTTTGGGGTTTTTTTTATTATTTTTTTTCTGCTGTGCTTTTTCATCATGCTAAAAAATATCCTAGATTGCACCAAAAATGCCAACGCAAAATAGGATAGCAAACAAAGGTTCAGCTGACAGTGCGTAAATAGACCCAGCAACCTTTGATTCAGCTGTCCTCCCTGCTCAAAAAAGTTTTTCAGCATGTAGACAGTGAAGCATGTAAATGTTATTTTCTAAACACTGCGTGTCCAAATGATCTAGACGAGATCATGGAACAGAACATAGTTTGAAAAGCTACCCTCCCACACACTCCCCCCACCCGCCCCATCTGGGTTCTTTGAGAAACGGGGCATGTTCTAGTTGCCAATTAAGCTGTTATGTAAAGTCTCTCTAAAGTTCAGTGCACTTTTGACAATATTTCAGGGTTTGGTACATTTTAGAGAAACGCTCCTTAGCATAATGAGCTGTGCGTATCTTCTTCGTGTTCATTAGCTGCATGCTAATGGCTGTGTTTAAAATTCCTTCTTATCTTGTTTCCTGATTGATGGGAACTTGCACCAACCTCTAGACTTCCAGACCTTGCTCAGTTACTGCCATTTTCATTGGCAGAATAAATCATTTGATGTGAAAAATATTATGCAATATTTCCATTCCTTGATCGGTCCTATAGTATGTATTATCTATCAACGTGTATTTTGTTTTCTGTGGGTACCTGATGAGGACCTATATTGTATGACAGCCTCTATTATTTAAAAGACTGCTAGGAGTTTTTTACCTTCTGCTGTTGCAGCATAAGACAAAGGAATTGCATGCCGCTCTTTTTATTTTTCTCTGGTTTTCTTCTTCACTGTAGTTGCTTGGGTTAAAAGGCAAACAAACAAACAAATCTCTGTGGACTTCAAAGAGATCAAATTTTAAAAAGCAAATAATTTCTTAAAGCTAGGCTGTTTTGCTGTGTTTCTCTCCTGTTTTTCTTTTCTTCCTTTTTTTTTTTTTTTTAATTCTGAAAAGAACTAGCGGGCTGTAGGCACTGCCTGTGGCTTGCTAGCCTTGCTTCTTGTGTGGTCTGTGCAGACTTTATGATTTATTCAGCTAATGGGAAAGGAGCATGACCCCCAGTGGCCACAGAAAGAGAGCTGCATGTGGGTTTAATGCTTTCACCACAAAAATGTCTGCTATGACTAAGCTGTGTGGCTGAAGTCACTGTCTGAATGGTGCTAAAAAGGAACTTAGGCATTAAGTGTGCACTATTTACTATAGATTGGCTCTTGGGATTAGGCCAAGGGTTTCTTACTCAGTTTCAAAGAATAGCATGGAAGCTGCTAGGAAAATTAGAGCTGTGCAATTTATTTTTACCAGTCTCCCCAGTGAGTGACCCAGTGAAGGATTTGCCTCATAACACTTTTTTTCATCAGTTACCAAAGAGGAATTCAAAATGTACTGGTTTGTTCGTGAGTTTTATGGGGCTTATTGTTTACATTTTCCCATCGCCTACTTTTCTTCATGTTAACATGGCTTTCTAATGCTGTTTTTCTTTATATATTGCTTCGAACTATAAAGGAAAACAGATTTGGACGACATTTGAGCATCATTGCTTGAGACTAGTTACGCTACTGTCTCTGATTTAAAGGATAAAACTGTGAGCTAGTTTAGGAGTCTGCCTCCGTCCTTACTCAAAAGAGAATGGCAAAAAAAAAAAAAATTCTTCGCTGGGTAGAAATGGAAATCAGTCTGGTTTATTATGGCAATGCTACCACTAGTTTTACATGATTTTACTGACTTCTAAGGGCAGGTTAAAGTACCCTATGTCTGTTTGCCTACTGATAGGTAACTGTGTCTTCATATGGACATATTAAAAAAATAATCCCCCACCTATAGTAAGAGAAAAAAATTAAGGTGTTTTGTAGTGTATAAAAAGCATTTAGAAATTCTCTGTTCCCAGAACTAATATCTTTCATCATGCTATGTATGAAATCCCATGGAACGTTAAAAATTACTCACAAACACTTTGCTAGAGGTTTTGTTTGTTTCTTTTCTGAAAAATATTCTTTGCTAATTTGAAAATGGTGTGCACACCTTTTAAAAAGAGATCTAGAAGAAAATGAGAAAATAGAAAAGATACAGAGCTCGAGGAACTGACATTCCGTATTACTTCCATCATCCCATAGTTACATCTTGGTTAACTCCAGTGAGTACAAGGCAATCCAGTATAAGTGAAAGCAAGATTTGTTGTTAGTATTTATTTTAGTTATTGAATTATTGGCAACCATGTGGAGAAAGGGGGAAAAATACCAAGTATATCATGTAGTATGTTGTTTTAGTATTAAATATCTGACAAGGCAAAAGTGACCATTTTTTGTTACTAATTTTTGGAAAATGGGAACAACTAAAATGTTACAGATTTTATGTGAATAACAATTCCTTGTGTGTATGTCCTTGCATTTTGTCTCGCAGTCTTGTAAACTTTTGTCTTGTTAGGATCCAGAATTGTATTTCTGCACACAGGCATCAATTTCCGTAAATGCTGAGCACACGCAAAACAGAAGTAACTGAAATGAAAGAGTGCTGCAGGTGTTTTGCAGTTTTGAAATTCAGGCCATTTTTACTTATAAATATTATTGGGAAAAAAATAAAGCAAGTCAAATTTGGGCATGAAATAAAAGATATTATATAAGTAGGCAAATATGGTGAATTATTTGGTAAGAAATACTTAGTTGAAAAAGTCCAGGTATATTATTTTTACATTTGTTGAAAGAGTATATTTTGATTCTGCATTTTGAAACAATGTTGTGTATGTGTAGTACTTCTTTTGTGTTTATGAATTCCAAAACATCAGTTGTGTCTTGTCAAAAGAAACCCCTAAAACTAAGTTGTTAATCTGAAACAGTTTTTTTAAAATCCTTTTTCCCTTTGGACAGGAACTGAAAGAAGTTATTCATACAGTTCTATTTCATAATCTTCAAACACAGAAGTTAGAAGTTTTTGCTTGACTCTGGTTTGAAGTTTATCCTTCCCGTCCAATTTTCTGGCACTTCTGAAATAAGGTTAGAAATCTCAAGGTAGAAGACTTCCTGCTGTGCTTAATTTGTTCCTGATTCTTGCACAACTAGGAAGAAAAAATGAAGAAATGACGCTGTTATCTAAGCACAGAAATTTATGCAAATGGAGTGAGGGGGTTCTGTGGTAGAGGATTAGGCCCGTTTTTAACCTTATAAATGTTTGTATTTCCTGTTTAGAGGAGGGCTCTGACTTTATGCTGCCCTCTAACCCAACACTAGAATGATGTGGTGATTGTACTGTAAGAGAATTTGGAAAGTCATTGCTTTGAGTTATGGAGAGCATTTTTGCTGGGCAGCTATGCATTGTGGAGTAGTTCCCCTCTTCGGACTATGGGGATGGTAAGAACTGTACAAGAGCAGTGGGAATACTACTACTAAAAGCATGCTTACCTACAGCATGCAAACTGGTGCATGTGGTGTGCCGCACAGATGCCTTGTCAGCAAGAGGCATGGGAGAGGACAGCTGTATGGGTCTGGCATGCAGGTGTTTCAGTGTTTCAGCTGGTATTCGCACTGTCTCCTGGCAAACAGATTTTTTTTCTTTTTTTTCTTTTTTTTTTTTTTTCTGGTGGAGGAGGAGGAGATAGTGGGAGGTAAAGAAAGAAGAGGGATCACCCACAGTCATTTCCCAGAATGGAAGAGGAGAAAAGCAACACATCAGCTCAACCCCTGTTTACACATATAACTGGCTCAGCTTTCCTTCACAAGTATAAATCAAATGGTACAGACTTGGGATGTTTTTCTCTCTCCTGTGAAGACAGCCTCTTCGTCTTTTGACTTATGAGGACTGTGTTAGTTCTCCAGAAGCTGTAGGTTGCAAGCTGTAAACTTGACTCTGGGCTTTCTTGACTGAAAACCTCAGCTTTCTCTTCGGTAGGATTCTTTTTCCCTGGGAAGTCGCATAGTGACTTGTGTCACTGCTTTGGTAACATAAAGTGGCTTTACATTCACTGGCTTTAGATCCTTCCATGGGAAAATCTTTTCTGAAGGTAATATTTTCCAGCTATCATGACAGCACCTGCCTTCTATGACTAAAACGTGAAGGGCATGGAGAAGTTATTTGAATTTCTGAAATTCTTAGTTGTGATTGACAACTGGTAAAAGCTCGAGTAGCTCTTGGGGTATTCTCACCTAAATCAAGATACAGACCAGCTCAGAGAAGTTGTAGGTAGTTGTGTTATGTGATCTGCTGGCTTAACTTCACTGTTTTGTGCAATTTAGGCTTTTGATAATGAGATACTAGTATAGATTACTGGGGTCTGCCTGTACCACATAAATATTTCAGTTAAAAGGTGGTTTTCCTTATTTCTCCTTTCTTTTTGTCTTTTTCTCCTCATATAAATGTAGCAGTCGGGAATCGGGTTTTTCATCTATATTGGACACATGCCATTTAGTCCTACATCTGTTCTCTGACAGTAGCCAGTTTCAGTTGCCTTAAGGGAGAGTATATAGAAATGTAAATTATTATTACTGTTATTTTATTTGCTATGGTATAATATTACTGCCAGATGCCACTTGGGGGTTGAATCTATCCTCATTTGGGATATACACTATACTCATCAACCATTTTCTAGTTTTGTCAAGGCTCTGTTGGAACCATAATCCCCCAGTGCTTGCTCTGGAGGCTATAGAACTGCGTGTACATGTTCATGGCATACAGAGTTCATAGGATAAAACAAAGAGATCTAACCCATTTGATCTGCTACTGGCTCTTTCATGTCACTTCATGTAACCTATACTCTGGCTTGACTGTAGCTTGGTGGTTCACTCTACTACCTGCCAGCTCTTACTGCCAGTCTTGGTAAACACTCAGTTTGCTTTTTCTGTTTGCACAGTGATAGCTATCGCTTACTTACAGCAAAGAAAATTACAACATGCTGCTTCTGTTTGTTCTCCTTTGGTCCCCGTTCTATCAGCGTCATTTCCCATACAGCTTGGTTTTTGCTCTTGAGTCATAGGGCAGAGGTTTCTCATGATTCTCTGTTGGCTAGTCATAAGATCTGAAAGATTTTGATCTGTTTATGGGAGCATGGTCTTTGACTTCCATGTCACCAAAGCCTAAGCTAAGATGCCTTTGCTTGCAGGAATTTCTGATACAGTTTTAGGGTGTTTAGTATGGTTAAATTATTATAGAAAAAGTCAGGCTCTAGCCTGTTTCTTCATCCGTGAAGCTTGCATTCCTTGTCCAGGGAGCCACTCTATTAATATCATACAATAGTTTGTTGGACATGTTTCGTGGGCAATCAGTTTCTATAGCACAGAGATAATTATGTGCATCTTCTTGGACCAAACTGTTGTTAGTAGTATGTAACATGCAAGTCCGTGATGCAGTTGTCTGGAAGGTTTTCTAAAGAATTGGGAATTTTGCCCCTCACAAGCCAATATGATGGAATATTTAATCATGTAGATGTTCTTGTTTATCATGTAATTGCTTGAATTTGTATAGGTCTTCAAGAGGCAAGTGGTTTGGGGTTTACTTTTGGTTCCTGAATATATATTTTTGGTCATAGAATATTCTTGGGAGGCACTCCTGTCGTCTTCCGTTCACTCCTGTCCAGGAGGTCATTCTTCCTTACATTAGGTCTAGCACATCGTGCTGCTGCCAGGGTGTCAGTTCAGCAAATATCATACACTTCTTGAGGGGGCAAGACATGAGTTTTCCATTGGAGCCACTCACTGAACTGATTCAGCTAGGAGCTTCGGGATCTTTACTTCCAAATGGAACTGAAGGGAGGGAAAGAGCATTCAGCTCATGGGCTGGGTGGTAGTGGGAGCAGGATTTCCCCTTTTGTCGGCTGCCTGCAGCTAGACCAGATTATGTCTAATGCCAAGCCACATTCTTAAGCAACTCACAGTGTTTCTCATCTAGTGAGACCAGAGTGATGTGCTTGGTGGAGATCTGACTTTTCAGATAGGTCTGGCAGCAAGTACTGAAGAGCAGGTGTCCTCCAGATTGGTGTATCACTTACATAACCAAGAGAAGGCTCCACAGAAGAGGAGCAGCTACTAGAAAAAAACAGTCATAAAACAAGTAAGACACCATTAGTTTAAATGGGCAAAAGTTCACAAAGGAAAGGATCTAGCAGCTGACACTAGTATTATTATTGGCTGAAAAGACATTTTAACTTTTTGGCGACTATAAATGTCAGAGTGTTGGATATGAACTGGTGAAATTTATTATGACCTTTACACACAAGTAGAGAAAATCATTGTGGGTGTTCAAGTGATGAGGACTATCTGCAGCAATAGGTAAAGAAGAGACTCAGGGTGTTTAAAGCAGTCATTGCTAGAAAATACAGACAAGGACTGAGATTCCCCCAAGAAATGTGTCACAGAAAATCAATGAGAATTGGGTGCTGCCTCTTCTCTTTTGAAAACCCTCCAGCCAGGCTCTCTGAAATGACACTACTGAGGAAATGTGATCTTTCTCAGATCTTCTAAATGCAGACATGTTCAAAGCACAGGAAAGCCACGTATTCCAGGGCCTTAAGGGAGGTGCGGGAGGATTACTAAAAAAGTAAAGATTTTAAGAAAGAGAGAGGTTGCTGTTGTGCTCAATAAATGTGAACCTTGGGTTTACAGCATTGATGGTGAACTGTCAGCTGAGACTTTAAAATGACATTTTCTCTCCTACTCCATCTAAAAACTTAGGAAAACGACAGCATGTTTTTTAAGAGTAGGGTTTCACCTACTTTTCTTTGCTCAAAGCTGTCTATTCTTGTGTTGTGGTGAAATGTCATGCATAAACCATGCTTCTGCACATCGTTTTCTTCAAATAGAATGTATCAAATCCATTTCTAGATACAGAATTATATGCATTGTGCTTGATATGTTATCTAATAAATATGCTCTGCACCCAATTGTAATAAGAATATTTAAAAATTAATGTGCATGGTAATAGAAGTTCATATATTAAATAGAATAAGGTAAGATATTACACTAAATAGATTATATTTCATCTGGGCAGAATTTACCATTTCTGTTCTCAAGAAAATATGGTGTGCAGCTGTTTTTAACATGGTTTCTGTGTTGAAATGTATACTGATACATATTCCTGTCTTGGTTTTGTCCTGCCCTAGGACATCATTGATATAAGATTTTTATCCAAATGGGCCATTTCCTATTGAAATACTTAAATAAATACAGAAGAGAATTGCATAGATGCAGGCACCTAGGTACTCATATTTGCATATGCTTAATAAATAGTCACTTGTTGTTTGTAATTTTTTGAGAGAAAGGAAGATTCTAATATATGGTCTGCTTCTGAAGTAGTGGTGTGGGGTTTTTTTATTTTGGGGACTTTTGTTTGTTTGTTTGTTTACCTTGGAGGCGCTCAAACACTGTCACCGGTTGCCCAGAAAGGTTGTGGAGTCTCTGTCCTTAGAGATACTCAAAACCCAACTGGACAAGGTCCTGGGTACCCTGCTCTAGGTGACCCTGCTTGAGCAGGGGGTCCTCCAGAGATCTCTCCCAGCCTCAGGAATTCTGTGGCTTTTACCAGGAGACCTATTTAGATATGTTCTAGCTGTGTGTATGCACAGAGAGAAAAATATACCAAGAGGATAGGGTTTTATAAAGAGTTTAAGAATTGAAAAATGGCAGAAAGAAGCAAAAGTGAGCATGTGCATCCTACTAAGCTGAGGGTTGATAGGCAGAATTAGCAGTGAGAGGCTGGAAGGGCAAAAGCACAGACTGGCAAGTTGGTCTTTCCAGTATCATGAAAAGGTTTAAAAACAGTTCATAGTGAAGACCATATTCAGCAATAATATCTTTATTTAGTCTTTTCTTAAGTTTTCTCTGTGTTTTAAGATATTTCAAGGACATTTATGTCAAAAACATCCAGTTTTCTCAGGTTTGCCATTTCTTAAAATCTGGAAATGCTACTGTACATAGATTACTGATATTTCCAAAGCTGTTGACAGACTCTGACGTGCATAGATCCGTTGAGTGATTCATAAAGCCCAGTCAGCTGTATCTTTTGCTTGTTCATAGGTGAGATTTTGTATGTATAGGCTTTGCAGACTTTGAAAGCTGGCCGGGACCTTTGAGAAAAAAAACAATCTGAATGTTGCTGCTAAAAATCTAAAAATAAAGCAGCATTGAAAAATACTCAGTAATCTAAAACATGTTTTCTGCTGCAAGCAGGTGAAATTGTGTGGTCAGGAAAGCCTTTCACTGGTATATGGTGAGGTTTGTCATGGATAGCAGACTGTCTTTTGAAATAGTGTTGCAGTGGCATGACAAAGCCTTCAATTTTTTGTTCTTTAGAATGAGTAAAATTTGCATGGGGAGAAAAGTTACAACCCTCCCTTAAGAAATCTGTGGGTCACCCTGGATTGAGGTATATCACACAATCTGAATCCACTTTTGTTTCTCCTTTTCATGTCTGTAACAATGCTTCTAGGGATTTAGTTGGAAAAGTCTTTAAAGATGGGGATTTTCTTTGATGGCAGAGTAGGAACCTGGGTAAGTCACTTACGGAAACAGCAGTTCATATACTCCCCAGGGGTATGAACTTGTTTTGCTAGAAGTGTATTTTGTTTATTTACAACAAATGGATGGACTGTATATTGCTTGCAAATGGAGAGGAACTTAAGCTGTCTCTAAATAAGCATCTTAATGTTAACAGTCTCTTTGAGAGAGTTAACACTTCAGAGGATCTCAGTTTTGAAACCTTTTAAATTATCTTCTATGCTTTTATCATTCGCTGTATATATCTCTTCCTTTTGTTTGAGTTCCAAATATACTTGTAAGCATTTTACCCTTTGGAAAAATTGTTGAAGCTTAAAAGCTCAGTGCTTGGAGTTAGGAACTTCGTTCTGCAGTTGGCAGAGCTTTGAACCATTAAATTCTGACAGGGCAGTAACCCATGTTTTTAAAATTGTGGGCGTCTGCTACTTTTTTTAAGAAACACTAGGCAAGCAAAGTTCTTAACACTAATTGATCCCAATAGGAGTTAGACCCTGATCTACAGTCCTGCAAAGCAGCTATTTGTGTAGCTAGACAAAATTTTAGGTATTACGATATTTTAGATATTATGACTCTGGTACAGCACTGCATTGTAATGGGGATATAGCTTGATCTTGCAAGGGAATGAAGGAGGATACTGTTGTAAATCAAAATGAAATCGATCTAATTCTCCAGAAGTCTTGTGGTGCTTTGAAAATGCCTTCTAATATCTGTCTGGATGTCATCTAGACAGATCAATAGTTTCTGGATGCCAAATACTTCTTCAGAATAAAAATGCAGGAGATGGCCAAAGGCTCAAGGTCAAGTGCAAAGTAGGACAGAAGAGGGAGAACATCATTTTCAAGTGCCTCTTGGTAAAATAACCAGAGAAGACAGTAAGCCATTCATAAGGATTAAGGCTAATGGGTGAAAGTAAATTGTTTTAATTAGGTTTCTGAGTTTTAATCCAAAACAAAACTTGCAAGAGGCACATTGTAGATATCAGCATTTGATCCTACCCTATTAAATACATTTTCAGCATCTCAAGAAAAAGCAGCAATGGGATCGTCATCATCTCTCACCTCTCATAATATCTGTAGCACTCTTCTTAAATTATCAGCTGCCTCCCTGCCTGGCATGAAAATGCCTTGATCTTGATTTACAATGGTGGTAATGCTTTTGTTTAGTCTCGTGGTTAGCCATTTAGTAAATATTTTTAAGACCACATTTAACAAAGAAACAGAATGATAGTCCTTACATTTACTGAGACTTTATCAGGTTTCAGAGTGAATAGATTCTACTTTACTTTTCATTGATAATGATATTACACCTTTACCTGGTTTTGTGCCAGGCATTCTGGAGGCACTGTTTTAGGTTAATGTACAGTTTCTTTTGTAGATCCCCTGCTATTAGCCACCCTGTTCAATCCAGTTGCCAGACTGCAAATTCTTTACTGTGTTAGTCATTTAATTCAATAAGTGCAAGTACAGTTGCATATTCATTTCAGTTTGGCAAATATATGGCAGCAGATAACGCCCCAGTTGAGCTTAGAGACGGGCAGAGAATAATCAGAAAATTTGGAAAAGGAGGCAAAAGAAACACGTCATTTTTTTTTTACCACTTTCTATAGTGGTCCTAAATACGGTATAGGCAAAGAACGGAACTGATCTCTCCCTTCTGGTATTGCCAAGAAGCTCTTTATGAGTCTAGCGGATGAGGACAGGGCATGAATTTAGCATTTTTCCTTACCTGGAGTTGTCCACTAAGTAAAAAACAGCAGTAGTTTTCCTGAAGTTTGCAGCCCTTGAGACTCTAGGAAAAACACAAGGATTTATTCATCTGCTTATCTTCTCTTCCTGTATATCATTATTCAATGACACTTGGATTAGTTTTGTTTGCTCTCAGTTCTGCCCATTTAGACCAAACTCCAAATGTGTGTGTCCTCAAGTATGATAAAAATTCAGTTGAAGAAGCATAAAGTAAGTAGTGAAAAGTTCTGAACATTTTCAATAACCGTTTTTAATGGAAGTGCTATTGCTTCTGCCAGGGCAACTGGATGTAAAAAGTGATGGTCAGGCTTTTTAACTGAACCTTACATTAATGAATACCGGATTTTAACTGTTGGATGTCCAGTTCTGAAAAGTTCTAGCACATTTTGCTGTGGAAACAATAGCCTGTGCATCTAAAAAGTTTATATAATTTAACAGCTTAAGGCTTTTTAATACAACTCTTTCACTTGTAATGCATGTCACTGTCTGACACACATCTGCTTGGTGGGACATACAGGAGCTAAATGCCCGTTCACTGAACTAGAGAAATGTGAAATAGCTTTTCAAAGTTGGAGAAACACTAGTGAAAATTGTGTATGTGGTCTTTCTATCTTTATTGAAATTATAATTTGAAATGAGGATTCCCCAAGATAAAGTGATTTAAATCTTAGCAAACACATTCTTACTGAATTTGCTTTTGGAGTAATTTCTTATCTTTCAGCAGTATTCAAGGAAACTAAGCGAGAGAACACATTGTCATTTTGGTTGAGAAGGAGCTAACAGGACGCTTCCCTCATTCTGTTGCTTTGCCTGCCAGCCTGCACAGCAGCTCCAACATTCTTTCCCCTGGCAAGAAGGAGAAAAGAAGAAAAAAATGAGTGGATTCCTCAACATAACTTCCTCTGTTCCTTGAAGTTTTAGCCACTGGTCTAATCTCTGAAAGTTTTTCCTGGCTTGCATTGATTTGCTGCTTAGACAATGAGCACTGTTTTAACCTGTCGGGAGCTGAATTGCTTGGCCTGCCATTGGGTTGACAGTGTGCTGCTGTTCCTTAGACCACTCCATTTCTGAGATGCAAGGCTGACACAAATCTGTACAAGGGCTGACCACAAAGTGCCCCAATGGAAGCCCCTTCAACTGCTGTCTAGTTAGTAAGGTTCAGTGAATACTCAAGAGGAGTCTTCTTGGCAGTGGATTTTGCCTTTTGCAGGAATTCTGTGTTGGAATTCTTAGCATAGGATGGCTCTGTTGGACTGTGTGCACTTTAAAAAAAAAAAAAGGCTCAGCTTGCACTTAAAGTTTTGTTTATGTTTCTGCAGTGTTTAAAGTTGTTCCTTATCTGTTGACTATGTCCTTTATCATTTGTAGGTTTGAGGGAGGCAGAAAAGACCTGCTGTTTAAATTAACCCATCTCACATAGAGAGGAACAGGCTGAAGGGTTCAGATGGGCATCTCTGCTGGCCGATCTTCGGGCTCCTTCAGGGGGCAGTGATGAGGAGCTCAGATCTCCTTGGCTGGCTCAATGGAGACTGGGGAGGGCTGTGTATACATAACCTCAGCATTATTAGTTGTATATGCATGTTTCTATTAGCCTTCTAGGTCAAAATACCAAGTACCAAGGACTGAGGGCAGAGGTAAAGGGAGGCAGGCAGGCAAGCAAGCCAGGAGCAGAGACAAAGGTAGGCACAGTTCTTAGGAACAATTTGGATTGGCTAGATAAAGAGTGACATTTCCTTATTATTCTGTTTTTCCATGATAAATGTGCTCCCTTTTGCAATATTTTCAAGCAGAATTGCATGCATATATATGCACGTGTGTGTGTGAATACAGACTTCATGACTGTTGAAAGTCTGAAACTTTAAGCGCTGTGTATATTGATGTGGTTTCAGAGGTGGAATGTCAACCACAGTATACCTGTGCTCAGAAGATTATACGCTGCCACACTGTAATGTGCTTAATTCATTGCAGTACCGGACAGCTGACGTCACACCCAGATCAAGTCAACCCCAAGCAGAGCGCGCAGGCTGCCTCTGCATCAGGCAGCATTGTGTGGAAAGTGATGTGCATCAGAATTCTACGCAGTATTTGCTTTGCATTAAGCTCACAGACTCCAATCAGCATCTGGACCTCATTGTGTTTAGCATTTTCCAAACACATAGGAAAATCTGCACTCCGAAAATTTTATTTAACAGTATTTGGATCCTTTTCTCATGTTTATATGTACTTACTTCGGGTTTGCAGGTTTTTTTAACCTCTCTTTTGGTCTGTCAGTAATGCTGTTTTGTCACATTTGTAGCAGGACTGAAAAGATCAGTTTTCCAAAAGGTGGGGTTGTTTTGATATTTGCCTCACACTTACTGCTTGATGTTCTATTTCACTGGTAACTAGTGGTTTCTTTAACAGCTGTATTGTAAAGGAAGGTTGGGCTTATAACGCTGTTTTAACTTTTATCCTGAACACCTTTCATTTCCCGGTAGGTGGTGACTTGCAGGATTGGGCCTGTGCTGTAGAAGTGACACAAAAAGCTCGATCAGATTTGCTGGGCACAATTGTGAAAACTGTAAAACTGTTCAGTATATCCTGTTTTCTAAATGTCAGCTTTTTTTTTTTCTTTCATAGTGGGTGGGCTGACTAAACAGAGACTTTTTTACATGGTACTTTGCTGTTTTCTAAACAGAGCAGCTATGTATGCTATCTAGTTTATATACAGCTTTTTTTTTTTTTTTTTTGAAACAGGGTACCCTTATAAATATGTTGGATTTAAATGAAGCTAGTCCTACAGAAAGTGCTTTGTTTGTAGTATCTAAAACTTTTCTTGATTTTTTTTTCACATTTTATTCATTACTTTTCTGTGTGCCACTTTCTGTGTGTTTTGAAATAATTATGCATATGTCCTACAATACAGTAGGGCCAATGTTTTTAAGAGTTTTTGTTCTGACACATAGCATGGAATGGAGCTAATCAAAACATAGGTATTTACTTTGCACCACTCACTGCAGTTTTTAAGATACATATTAAACATTATTCTGGGCCTTACTACAGCATATGGCTTTAAAGCATTAACGAAAGACCATTCCAAATTAGGAAAATTAGAACAAAGACCCATTCTAAAATAAATAATTAGTATTCTTAAAATATATCAGTGTGTAAATACTTCTGGGCTAATTCTGCCACTATGTTGTTGTTTCTTTTTGGCTTGCTGGCGACTCAAGGGAAAGCGTGCTTTTGCTGCACTTAATGCCTCTAAATGGACCACATACAAAACGATTATCCTAAATAAGCTGCATAGCTACTGCCTGGATAATCCTGCAAGCGGCATATCAGATCAGGTTTGAAGTACTGCGTGGCAGAATTCATAGTGGAATTAAGGGCTCTTCTGAGCAAAACTTGTTCCCAGCCAGGTCAACCCTCATAAGCACTAGGAAAGTCACCTGAAAGTTGCCATTGGGGATGTTGCCCAATCTTTTTTCACTCTGAATCTGAAAACAGGTTTCTCTGTTGGGAGCAGGGCTGTGTGTGCCAAGAACTGGTAAAGCGTGTGCTGATCTCTCTTCTTACAGCTCTGCCAACATAACTTTATTTCCACGTCATTCTTTTTCTTGATAATTTCTTCTGTTTTGTGTTTTTTGGGGTTTTTTTCTTCATTCTTGCCATCTTCAGTATCCTGTCCCTTCCTGGCAGAAGAAGGAATAACTTTTGCAATTAGCAATAACTAGAGCAAGACTGAACTCCTTTTTTCTAGACATCAACCCTGCCCCTACCTCATAAGGGTTCTTCACTATGTTGCTTGATTTGATAATGCCTGTTGAGTGAGATATTGAGTTGAAAACAATGGTAGCCAAGCAGCTAGCCAGTTAAAAACTTCATCTTTGCTTTAGTTCTGAAAACAATTAGTTACTGCTGCATCAACTTTCTGTTTTGTTTCATACTACCTTGCTGTTTCTGTGTCACTGCACCAAAGTGTTTCCCAAGGGTGTGTACTTTGAGATTAAACTTGGTCTTGATCTTATGACAATGTCAGTGTTCTGGCCTTGATCCCAAATAACGGTTAACATTAAGGACATTAGAAACATTGAGTTTCTGTGGGATAATGGTATGAGACCCATGTTAAATGTTGTGTTTCTTTTGATGGAAAAGTGTTTATCCAGGAATACGCATTGGAGAGAAATTTTGTTTGGTATGATTCAGCTTGATCAGTCTTTTTTGTTGTGGAGATGATCTTTGATGCTTCGTTTGGCCATTTGCATTACCGCAGATGTAGTCCTGGGGAGCAATTGAATTTTAGACTGAAGGGAGCAAAAAGGCAGCCTGTTACGTTTGCTTCCCAGATTCCACTGCCCACAAAACAGAATCACTCAGTGGGGAAGTAGGAGGTTCTAGCATTCCTTTGGACGTGTGGGAAATGGCATGTGTGTTTATATGGCCGTGGTTTCACCTTACAGAGGGACCACCAGGTTTTAATGACACACTTGGCCACAGGAGGTTCAAGCCACTGACCACTGTGTTTACTCCAATGAGCCAACCCGTTGGCATTGGGAAACCTTTTACCTCAGTTTACACCAGGATGTATAAATCAGACAACAGATTTCTTGTCTATAGGCACATTTTCAGTATTGGCACAGGGGGTTCCTAGGGAAGGTCTTTTTTTGCCATGTGCTACCTGTTAAAGGGAGATGTCATGGAGGGTGTTATGTTGGAAGGTTGTAGCCCAGAGTCAGTATGGAAAAATGAATTTAGGCAGCTCATCTTTAAAGAAACTTCAGGAGTACAAGTAAAAACAGTCTAGCTCCTGATGATGTCCTGTTTCTAATGAATGCTTTGTTCCCCATCAAATTCTTGCTTTTCAAAGCAAATAAGGCTGCATGGTGGTATTTTCTTCAGAGACCTCATGCACATTAAGAGGGTTTGGGAAGGAGGGAGGGGGAAGAAAAATTGTAAGGAAACTGATATAATAGTCTTAAAATAGTCTCCATTAATTTTTTTCAAACCCATTCTTAAAATTACCGAGGAGAGAGAGAAGTCAGATGTCCCAGCATTTTCAGACAGATTCTTCTCTGTGCAAAGAATGTTAAATATAGATCCCCTCTGGTATTGATGAATACTGAAAGGCTCTAACCTATGGCAGTATTAATGACTGACAAAGTCGGATGTAAAGGAGGGATTAGATGAATGTGGAACTATGTAGATCTAGTAATGAACTGGTGTGTTATTAAAGTGTTGTAGAAAATGATCTTATGGAATTGGTTTAGGTCTGGATATGTCTTGTACTCAAATTATAAAGCTTAATCTGTTTTTGATTAAGTCAACTAACTGAAATACCTAGTTGGAGGCATATGTATATTTGTTAATGAAGTCAACCCTGAAAACTTGTTGTGGTGTTGGTGAAAGCCTGCTTGTCTTTGGTTCAAAGTTTTTAACCATGCTTACCACAAACTACCTAAAATATAAAGAGCCTCCTTTTTACTCAACCCTTTTCTGATGTTAAAAAATATTGGCTGTTTGGCAGTTTGACATGATGGAAGTGCCCTCCTACTCTCTTATATGGACTATGCTTGTGAAGTCATGGCGAGTTTCAATTAAATGCTTCATAAGCTATTGTTTATAATTATTTGTTTTTAAAAAGTTTGAAAGATTTTGTTTTCCAGAGTCTAGTTGTTTTAGACGTTTCCACAGTAAGGAGGCTTTAGTATTATAGCATGCTATCAAATTCACTTCTTTTCCCTGTCATTCTTCCTCACCTCCTGTTTATATTGTTTTGACCACTAATAATACATTCTGCCTACATGCTGCATGTATTTATTTTCTCATTCTCCGTATATCACCAACACTGATTGAAATATAGGCTGCTTACTATAAACGCACACACAAACACAGAAGCATTCACTGTAGTTCTCCTATTGACCAGAAACTTCTTTCTTTTTTAACCATTAGCACCTCCTTCCTATCTGCAGTTCTGCAATGCAAGAAAAATGAGACTGCTTAGGAGGCCTGCAGCTACAATTTGTAGCACGAACTGATTAGTTACTACATGAGTTATTATACAATCTCCACTCCCACTAGTTGCATTTAGTAATAAGACATTCCTTGAGAAGTGCAGTGAGGATTAATTAACATTGGTATATTGAACTAGTAAAGTATAAAGGCCCTAATTCAACACTATTTAAGCATGTGATCGACTCCAAGCACATCTGCTTTATTTCCATCGGAATCAATGGAATTTAAGCATGTGCCTGAAGTTAAACATGTACTAAATCACTTTCCTAAGTACAAACAAACTGCTGATTTAGAGCTTATAAAAGCTATCTTTTTTTCCCCTGAAATCTATAGAGGTAATTCCTAATCAGACTGAAGATAAGAAACTCTATTTTCTAAAAATACTGTTTCATTTTCTTTTCAAAATAACTTCTGTTTATTTCCATCAATACATTAGCTTTAATGCCCATGTTTTCTCACAGGAAATGTCTTCCATTTTTAAAAAAAAATTAATAAATAACTTTAAAAAAAATGGGGTGAGCAATAAACCTTGTCCAAAACCATCACAGATTCTCATTCATGTGCAAGGAGGTATTTCAGATTATACTATGAAACAGGGTTTTTCAGAAAAGTGCCTTCTTGTGATTCATATTCAAAATTAAGTAAGTAAAATGGTCTACAAAATAAGTAGTTTGCTTATATGGTTTAAAAAAAAGTGCAAATCCATAATTTTTATTAGCTCTGACTCTTATGTGCAAAAAGACATGAATAAATGGATTGTTAATCCATGGTATCAATGATGTTAAGTATGTGCTTGATTCTTTAAATATTTATAGTTCGTGGATAGTTGTCATGCAGAACTCTGGACAATTACTGAGAAGAAATAACAGCAAACCCTGGCAGACTGATAGCGATTGGATTTGACTGTCTCATAAAAACTTGCCCACCATTGCTTTCCCCAAAAAGGATTTCTGACAAAAGCACTGATGATACTTTTCCTTGAGCAAGAGTCTAACATAAACTTCTCAAAGTGAGCTATATCCTATCATTCTGTATAGCAGCAGTAACTATTTTGACAAGAACAGTTAAAATCCTTAGCTTAATTTTACTATCTAGGAAGTGTAAAGACTTGGTCAGCAGTTGGAATCTCTGATATCCCAGGGCTTTGCAGGCTTCAATAAATGCATGCAAGTAGCAGAAATTTCTGCAAGAGCAAACACAGCTTTTCTTTTCTCCAGATGTTAATCCATTCCAAGAAAATGGGAAATCTGGAAATGATCAATCTTCTATGTGAGAACTCCAGTAAACATATAGCAGCTTCATTTCCAGATGGTGAAACCTGCATTCACCAGGCTTTCCACCAGCCACTCAGACTCACCTGAATGAGGCTCTGTCTGTGCTCGTTCTGTAGCTTTCCAGATTGTGCACGCATCCCCCCTTCACTTCGTGATTGTTCAAAGCATTTATTACTTGCAATCAGCTACAGCCAAAATGAGAACTTGCTGACCATCATCTGATGTCATGTTTTGCCTGTAATATTATGCACGTGGTGAATGATGGCTCAACCAGTTAACACTATTGTGCACCTAGGACAGTGACATGTAGTTCCAGGAGTCATTTTTAACCCCAAAATCTTTTTGTCTCTCTTTCTTTTTTCAATCATTAATTCTTAAACCTATTGTGAGTTTCTTTTTTTCTGATAACATCTTCAGTGGTTGCATGCAGAATGACGTACAGAATACCCAGGGAATAAATGAATAGGGGGTTATGGATTTGCTGTTCTTTGGCTCAGCCCCACAAATCCATGAGGACAGGGAAATATGACAGAGGTGGAGAAAAGGAAAGGGGATTCAGAGCAGCTTCTAAGAAGGATGTTCCAGAGAACAGCCGACTTTACCTATCCTCCAAAAGTCTAGTGCAGTAGAAAATGGTGTTTAACTAGAAACTAAATTAAGTAGCATTTAAGTAGCATGTTTTAAATATCATCTGAGGTCTACTACCACTCCTGTTTAAAATGCGTATACTTCATCTGTGTTAACTAGTGCTAATATCTTAGTTTAATGTCTTCGAAAAAATCAGTTGGATTTTAAAGTACTTTTTCACTCCTGTTATCACTGGGCAGTGTTAAAGTAGTTTGAAGGTTCATCTGAAATATCTAAATGACAAATGAGCTTCTCAGTTACACCTGAGTTCTTCAGGTTCTTAAAGAAAAATCCTTTATGAATAATAACTGATTGAAATAATATAAATATTACAATTTCCTGTCCTAATGTCCTTTTCTGGTAGATGATGTGCCACAACTTAAAAGTTTCCTTTTCTAGAAACATGGGGCAAATATGCTGCAGTAGATGAACTATGTTAGCAGATGTGGCAAATGCTACAATTGTGTAACGTGCTTTAAAAAGTCATGAATGCCCATTCTGCTTCTGTCTCATGTATGTGACTGCTACAATGGCTATTAGGAAGAGAGCTTAAAAATGTGTTTGATTACAAGTATGAAATATTTTCAAATAGTAATGTTGCCAGTCATGAAAATACAAACTAGAACATAGCAAAATGACCTAATTTAATTTTGTGGCATTTCATAAATTGAAAACAGCCAAGTGTTGTGCTCGTTCTTCATCAATCAAAGCAATAGAAAAGTGACACACTATCAAGACTTACCAATGCAGAATTTTCATAACAGTATGTTTAAAGCTGAACATTTGAAGTGGTATTTATCTCACCCGATTTTAGCCATTTTTAAGTTAAGACAACAAAAGTGAGCTAGTTATCAAGATTCTGTCTGGCCTGGGGTGGGATATCCATAGCACTTAAGACATTTCCATTCTATCTTAAAAGCATAGGAAGGACAGATAAGGTGTTTTGCATCTAGAAGTAACTATTTCTTCACCTCATCATACTGGGAACCCAGCTGACAGATCAGATGCCTGGTTTTTAGATGTCTAGAATTAGGTGAGATGAATCCTGTTGTCAGGGTTGTACTTTGGTATTTAAATTTGTGACACAATTCTTGAGGAATTTACTATTCGGAATTGATGCAATGCTTGATTCTTTTTAAGAAAAATATGTGCTTCAGTTGTTTATGTTATACTCAGCATCCTTTTTCATTGTAATGAGTAGATGCTCTTCCAAAATGAGTTCTCAGAGTTTGCTTGGCTTACCTGAGTTGATAACAATCTGTGTAGGTGAGAATCTGAGTGTCTGTATTTGGGTCTTGACTCATGGAGAAAATGTAGAAGACTGCAGTTGATTCCAGCAGGCATTTACACAAGTCCATGAATGTTTAATTTACTAACAATTTAACATTGGTCCCTGCTGCAGAGCATTCCAGTTGAGGTTTCTAATTGCTTATTATTTTACCCAATAAGGTTTGCCCACTTGAAATTCCTTATCTCTTTTGTCAGGTAAGTACTGCTCTGCATTCTCTGCGTTAGTGACATGTTACAAGGCAGTTCAAGCAAAGTCAACTCCAAGCTGCCAGTGGTGCTACCAATAGCTTTCAATTTTTTTAAAATAAGTATTTAAACTAAGTGCAATACCCTATTGAAATAGTAAAGTTTTATTGTGGCAGAACCAGTGGTTACTAGGAGTTGTGGAAACCCATTCAACCTAGACCACCAGCTGGATCAATGCCACGCGACGATCTATTAGAGCAGCATGGTGCTCTTATTAAATGACCTTTATGTCTTGTGTTAAGCCAAACCCATTGCCAGTTTTAAATTACAGTAGTAAAACTCTACTAAATTTCAGAATCAAAGTTCATATACTTCTAATGTTAGTCCTTGTTATTTTTCTTTTATGCATGTCTCTGAACTTCTTAGCTGTGGATAACAACAGCAGCACCACCAAATATTTGGCAAAAACTTCACAAATTTTTGGCCCAGTTTTAGACTCAGTTGGCTTAGTTATATTCTCAGATACACATTCACAGTTCCCAGGGACTTCAGTGGATATATGTCATGTATTTGAAGACAAAGCTGAGACTAAAACATTTAGCTATTGAATTATCCTTAACTGCAGTGAGAATACTTGCACGTAAAATAATTGTATTCCTAGAAAGTTTATATACTTGCCACTGCCCCCAGTAAGGAAATCTTGTTATCTGTTCTGTCTGTTTTACAGTACCATACAGCATCTGTTTAAAAATCTATCTGGGTTATTTCTGAACTATAGCTGCCTACTTCATAATTGCTTGCCTAATTGGCAATACAGTATCTTTTGTTATTTTAATATAATTCATCTGATGCTGATAATTCCCAATCTATTTTTTCAGGAGAAATGCTGTCATCTTTATTTCATTTGTAAAAAAAGTAAAGGGAATTTCTTTTCTGTATATGTTTTAAAAAAAGAACTAAAGCTAACGACCAAATCCCATACAAAATAAACAAACAAAAAGCCTAACAAAAAATGGATTCACTTAAATACGGATTTTGTTAGCAACACTGAAAAATGTCATTTATAATAGTATCTCAATGTGCAAGCCAGGATTACTGGCCGACTGTGCTGGATGGTGTGAAATGCCCAGTGAGAGACTGTTCCTGCCCAGTGGAGTTAACAGTCTGTATAGATAAGGTAAAGGGTAGAGGAAAGAAAGTATCATCATCCCCATTTTACAGCTGGGCAAACCTGAATACAAACAGGTTAAAGCTCTGTCTAGACTAAGAAACTAAGGTGAGTTTAGCAGGTTCATTAGCTAATGCATTTTAATAAATACATTTGTAGTCATCTCTTGATGACCAGAGTGCACAAACAGATTAGTATTTAAGAACAGGTTGTGGTCAATGATACAGCTACTCTTTTGTGAGTAGTGGCTACCTTTTTTTTCTTAGAGGTGCAATTTACTGGCAGTGCAGTATGTCTGTGTTTCCAATGAGTTCTAACATAACTGTCTGTATTGTTAATTATATGTAATACTGATTTTTGTAATTGAGATTTTTGTAAGAGCATGTATTCTTTGTGTACATTTGAACTCTCCTTTGACTGATGGGAATATGCTGGGAAAAGTATGAAAATTATAGTACAGCTGTTTAATTTAGTACAGTGTGTTTAATTTAGTAGAGAGGTGGTCAATATACAAGAGATTCAGAAAGAAAACCAAATTAAATGAATTTGCCTGACACTTATATTGCATTGGTTAGAGGAGTTTAACAGAGGACCTCATTTTTTTAGGAATGCTGTCTATTATACCCAAGAGGATATTGAGACGTGAACAGCTATACAATTCTGAAGCACCTGAGTGACTTAAAAGTGTAATGGTGATTCTTGAGAGCAACACAGAGAATTGGGAGCCTGGCTTCTACTGGTTTTTAAGGAGCCCTCTATTCCTTAGAGTCCATGATTTTTTAAAATACAGACTCTGAAGAGGGATTTACTAATGGATCCCAGAAGATGAAGACACCACATTTGTAGTTGTTATTGTTTTTTCCAGAGTATAATTCTTCTAAAGCACAACTGTTCAGAACTCGCTAGGAAAGTTTCTTGTCTTCTTGGTTTAGGAGTTCTCTTCTTCCAAATGTAGTTTTGATGAAAAGTCACAACTCAAGCTGAGGTAATTCTTCAAATAACCATACCCAAATCTGTTAAAGACTTTGGCTGTGACCATCAAGGCCTTTCATGATTCTTTGCATTCAACAGAAAGCCAGTGAACAGACAAGCATACTGGATGAGGTGTCAGATATATTCTTATTATCATTTGGCATAGTAGTTTCAGTGGCAATAGCTGAGATCAGTGCCTGAGAATTTTAGCCACTCTCCATGCGTTTTCTGTTCAGAGCAGTCCCTACCCGGAAGATCCTGTCACCAAAATAAAGAGAGAAAAGGGATCATACAATGTACAAGTGAGAAACTGGGGATTAAAGAATTTGCCAGGGGACATGAACAAGTGAGAGATTAGATCCCTCACAGAGTTGGTTTGCCAGCAGCAAAGTTGAAGTGCATCAGTGGGCAGCAACAGAATAATGTCCATCACTGGCCATTTTGCGTCTCCATCCATTTTGCAGACTAACACGATTAAATCTTTAGTCTCGATGGATCAGTGAGTATATTGCCACTGATGTAAGTGGAACCAAGATTGCAGGCATCTAGCTAGAATCGTCAGTCTTGTCCAAGCTTTAGAAATAGAAGTGTCTACTTTAACGAAAAGACCGGATTCCTTACTCAAACATTCTTTTTTCCTTCCTGCATTTGCATATGGGGACAACTGATTGGTTTTTACAAGAGGAGATGTATCCAAAGTCGGACAGTTGCACTGTTAGATAACTTAGTTAACCAACCTGAGTCAGAAAGTTGCAGAACCGTGAAAGCAATTTTCAAGTAAGGTTATACTTTCATTACTAGTTTCATAACAGGAAGTTGGGGTGGGTTGGTTTTTTTTTTTTTAAGTGAATAAAAATATAACTACTCAATAATAACATGGAAAAAGTAATGCTTTTCTTAAAAATGTCCATCAAGTGGAATGAATAATACCTAACCAGCAGTTTAGCAGAGTAACTACTACAACAGGATCGGTGTCTTGTGCTTTAAAAATAAACTTCTTTGCTCTGAGTCAACATCTGCTTTGCCTTGGCCTTCATTTAGCAGCAGGAGACCATTATCCTGTGATGACTTTCTATTCCACTGACATCTCATCTGGTGCACCGATATTCTTAGTATTTTACTCCCCTGCTGTGCCCCTTCCCCTCAGCCACACACACACAAACACTCTTTATCTCAGCCTGTAGAATGCTATGTTCTGCTGTTCCTATGAATAGGAGATTACACGTAATGTAATCAATCAGTTGATTCTACCACGAAGGAAAAGTGTGTCTTTCCAATTAACTTCTTATATCCTAATAAGCAAACAGCAACAGTCTTGGATAGGTGCCTAAAATCACGAACATTTATCTAAACTGCCCTGACATTCAGAATCTGAGATGGGGGACTAGGCCATCTGAGAAGACAAATATTCTTGCAAAAGTTCTGGCCTTTCAGGTCTGTTCTGGTTATTGCTAGGGAATAGGAAAAAAGGAAATTAATAATGAAATAAACCAACTAACTTTTTAGAAAGGCTTGACTTGTTTTAGTTTTGGGACAAATATTTGGAGGCAAACTGGTTTCCCCAGGCTTACTTGAGATTAATTATTATTCAGATTTATTAAATCTGTTAAATTTATGGTTTGGAAGCAGCTAATTTGTAATGTTATGTCGTTTAATACAAGAGAATGCATCAAAGCAGGAATTTCTTCCGCTTGACTTTGCAGGTGTAACAATGCTTGTAGCAGTCCAGAGATCTATTTAACCTAAGATGTGAATAAGAAGATGTTTAAGGAATAAGTGTAAGAAATAGAGAAAGACTTGTGTGATTCTACAGATTTCCTGCTTTTATGATGGTGCAAGGACTAGATGATCCCTGCGGGCAGGGCAGGGAGGGAAATTGCTGTTATGGTTTGCAGAGCTTCTGGAAGCACTCAGTGCCTAATGGGGTGAGAAGTTTCCTCCTTCTGTGTCTTTGTCTCCTACACAGACATGCATACCCCCACAAGCGCTGAAGTAAGGGAGCACCATTATGTGATGGGAGCATGTGCATGCTTTCTTTGAGTTGGTTTTTTGGATGCACCCAGAATCCCTCTGGATGAGTCAATCAAAATGCATCCAGTTTCCCCTTGTTCCCTTCCTTTTGAAATGCCTGCAGTGAACACCAAAGCCAAAACCTATCCTTCAGTATTATTATTTTTAATCTAAGTAGGACTAAAAGAGGATGTGTTATATGATGGGTTTACAGGCATGGTTTGAACCTGTCACCAGCAGCAAATTACATCTCTCACATTAAAATAAAACCTCCTCAATACTGTTTATTATACCTGAGTGTAAGCTGATTGTGATGGACCGTGATTGTCAACTGATGCAAGTAAGCAAGACAAAGATGGCTTTGTTTGGTTTTCTTCTTTTCTGAGAAGTTTAAGCTAATGCGTCTGCGTGTGACCAACTGAAAACCTCTTCCATTTACTTTTTTCAATCCAAAAGTACTATCCGTACATTTTCTTTCCTATCCTACCTTCTCTAAAGAACCACTGTGGTAACTTGCAAGATAAAACTGCTATTGCTGCCTCCTGCTTCAGGTTTTTTAGTGCATACTGCAGAACCACTGTGTGTATTTTTCTTGTTCATGGGTTGTTTCACTGCCTATACCTAAACAGCGAGAATGAACAGGCATTCAGGATTTGTAACTTATTCTAGGTGAAGTTGACATCCAAGTCTTAACAGTAATCTGATCTAGTTTCCATCAAAACCAGCATTTTTCTAGTTCAGTGTTGGCTGTATTGCAGATTCCTACTCTTCATCTATCAACTAATGTAGTTGACATTTTTGTGGAGGTAATTAAGATGGGAAGGGAAGAAAAGAGTACAGACTTTCTCACAAATGTGTCCTGGATTTGTCTGAAATGTTTTCAGAAATAGTATTTTCATCTTATTCTCGAGTATCTTGTATTTTGGGAGGCTTGCAATCTGATAGGTTAGGTGACTACATCAGGAGAAAGATCACCCTAATCATTCCCTTTTATGTTTTACCTTGAGGGAGATGTAGACTTAGTACATGGTATCTCTTGAAATTGCAAGAGATGTGACAGGAAGAACTGTTGAAAAATGCTGATTTGCATCTAAAGACGACTGAAACAATGCCATTTAAGTCAGAAGCTGTCTTAGGACTCCATGTGGACTATCCCTGACCTCTGTGCAGTTTAGGGAGATACCAATTAAAGCGTTGCTTCTGTTAGCTTTCACTTATGTACCATGAGAGAAAAGCAGATTAATGTGACAGTGGGAAAATGATACTCACATTTTAGACTATTTTCCATATTGTCTTACAGTTCGCTGCCGTGTTGAAGAACAATAGTTTTCTGACATTTACCTACGTGTTTCCGAAAGGTGGGTTGCCTGAATTTAGCTTGGGGAAAGGTTCTAATACTTAGATCTCAGGCATCAGATGTGTAAGGCTGCCAAGTTTGCACCTGAGTTTTCCAGCAGAAAACCAATAGCAAATGCTCCAAGAAGATTAAAAAAAAAAAAACAAAAAAACCAACCCAACTGAGACAAAACCCAAAAAACCCAAACAACAAAAAACCGCCATAGTGGAATACTAAGAATTATGTCCAGAAAGGAACTTTCTATCTTCAAATGTTCGTGGGTTAGCATAGTTCCTGAAGTACATGAGTTTATATTGTTCTCAAAAAAGCAAAATTTAACATAACTTTTGATATTTTCATTATCCACAGGCATGTCTAATTTTGCTCTTTCCTGAATTCCCTGAGAATGTAGTTGTTTCTAATTAAGCAGCATTGCTTTGTAAGGAGGACATCTGGAAAAACTCCAGCAAGGTCTTTTGCTTTCAAGTTTGGGATGAGAGCTCTTTAAAGGAGAGAGTAGGAGATAAGCAATGTAGGAAATTTAAGATGTTAACAATGCTGAATTTGTGAATCCTTGATTTTAAAATATATCTGTATAGGAAAGAGACATTATGGATACATGGTACACACTAATTGTGCAAGGAATCGGGACAGTGAAGTTCAGGGTCCCATATGCACAGGGTACCTTGTCAGGTATGTTTTGATAGCTTTATTAATGGCTTTGTCCTTGATTTTGGGAACGAGGCAGTCCTTACGAAGACATCAAAGCACTGGATACCCATTTGGCTGTTCTTTGAAGGCTCCACTACGGCCACATTTGCTCTCCAAAAAGATAGTGAGCCTGCAAGTGTGGGAGCCATCACGTGTTACATGTGTGGTGGCTCGCCCTGTGTCTAGGTAGTTTGGTATGCCACACAGATAATTAGGTTTGTAAGCTATCTGAACAGATGAAGGGTACCTTTATGAAAGGTGAGAAAGTCAACAACATTCATACTCTTGCAGTCCTTCCTGAAAGGCTTTATAAACAGTCATTGCTTCTCACCCTATATACAACTGTAACTTCCAGAAGCAAACTTTAAAGATATTGTTGTGTTTAATTCTATTTAATATTCTCAAAAAATTCATGGAGAATTTTTTTTCCCCTGCAAATACAAGTAATTTTCATTATTTAGAGTATGAATGATGAGGTAAACCAAATATCATCTAAAGCACTTTGTGGTTTTATTCAAATGGATGTTTGTAAATACTTCTTGCAAAGGGCTTCTTTACCCTGTATTTGCTCAGCATTAATCCTTGAAAAAAAAAATGATGTGTGGTCAATGAAGACATCCAGTAGAAAACTGATCTGCTGAAGTACTTCCCTCAGAATGAAGTTTGCTTATATGACATGCTTCTTGGAACTTTTTCGTCTTAAAATTGTACAGACCCCGTATGTAATCTATTCATACAACTCTCCCCTATCTTCCATGCTCTCATGTCATCTGCCTAGTTCCTTGTCTCTGTCCATTTTTGTCTTCATGCTTTTTTCCATGCTGCTTTTTGAACTTAGGAGGTCAGCTTTTTATTCATGTGCTTTTACTTCTTCCTAGCTCAGCTGACTACGTAATATATATTGAAAAATACAATTTCTCAGTATTTCCCAGCACAGATTCTTCTTTTCCAGTGTTGACAGTACACTAAAGGATGTGTGTAAGCAACAGCTCTGCTGGGACATTTAATGTCCTGTCTGGTTACAGCTATGTCACCCCCCCATCCTCAGCAATCACTCACAGAAGTTTTAGTCTTCAGCAGTCGTTCTTTGATGCTTCTGGAATGCAAAGGATTAATTCCTAGTCCACACAAGATATATTGCAGAGTATATAGATGTACGGAAATCAGAGCTTAGCTGTTTTTTGGGACTGCCAAAGTTTCACTGTAAACACAACTTCAAACAGAGCTGCTTTCTCTAGACTTACGTTTATCCTGAAATTCGCAGCTTGTTTTCATTGTGAATGTGCTGTGGGAAAAGACTGTTATACTGCAGATAATTTTCACCGTTGCCCAGAAATCCTTGCTGTATAGCTAGGTACAAGTAGGCTGTTTGGGCAACACAGGCTGTTCTCGCTGGATTTTATTTGAATATGTTAGCACTGGATTTGAGCCTGGAAGGTAAACTTGATGGTTGGTGTTATATAGGCCTGTTCCTGCTTTTGCTGAGGTTGCAACTGAGTAACTGTAGTAGTCTATAAAATATTGGAACTTGTAGCAGTTCCAGCTGCTGGATCCCTATCATTGCTAAACTGAGAAATCATCGCAGTGTCGGAACAGCAGCATTCTTCAAGAGCCTGAGCTACCATCTCGTTAACTTGAAGCAGCCTCTGTTTGTGAAAGTCCTGCCTCTGTCACTCAGCACTGTGAATCTTTGCTCAGGACACCCTTCTCTCACCTGAGTATCTCTCTTACTTGACATGCTGTGTTTTTCATTAAGACTCAGGTCAAAACAAACCTTTCAGCAACTTGAGTTCTTTGACTCTTTACTCCAGGAGTAAACACGGACAGCAGGTTCCCATCTTGTCTGAAGATAGATTTGAATTGATATGCACAATGCACCTGAATTCCAGGGAGCTCAGAATCTTCTTCTGATTCATTAACAGCCATCACTAATCTTGACAGAACCTCTAATGGATATAGTACTATTTGCATTTTGTCCAATCCTATTACTCAGATAACTGCCAACAGTCCAGCAGTACTGTGTTATCCTAGAATTAACAGATAAATCTTCCCCATGCGCTAATGCCTAAGTAGTTAGAGTTTTAACAGAACAGTTAATGTGACAAGTCCTATGATGTTAATTGGGGCAGAAAATGAAATATTTCTACTTGGTAGAAAAGAACAAATGTCCCAACTTAAGATGCAGACAAATTTCTGACTTGCCAGCAACTTGAAAAGAAATGCATATGGCCATCTTTACTGCTGTGTTGTCTAAGCTTGCGCTATGCAACTTGTCAGAACTGTTCTCCTCAACAAAGTATTTTAAGGGGGTGAAATAATAATTACAAAGAAAGATTTTACCTCACACAGTATTCATTTATCAAACAGCTTACACGTACATTAGATGATCTGTAGTTCTTCTAAAAGAGAGTCTGTGGATCTAAAAATTATCCTTCTTGCACAACCAGGGATTTGAATTCCTTGCCCAAATATGCATGTGAATGTCAGTACATAAAGTGCATTCATGTAGCATGTAATTTTCTGTTGATGAGCACTGACAGCTTCACAGTAAAAATCCATGTGTAACAGTTTTCATATATGTGTGTACATTTGTAAAGGGTTTTTTTTAAACTATGATTTTTTTTTTTTTAAATGCAACAGGAAAACATTTTGCTTTTAAGCTGAGTAATCTTCAGTAGAACTGGAGGTGCTGATAGAGTAATTGTGAAACTGGAAGAATAAACACAATTTCTGTCTTATAAACATTGTTTTGCATTATTGGGCTCCACGTTTCCCCATCTCATCTGATGTTTTACAAATATTTTTCTAATTGCTTGAGACAGTGTGGTCCAATAAAATTACATCGACTTTCTGCTGAACTTGTTTGTCTGATCTGCTGCCAAAAGTTGCAGGCAGCTATGCAGCACACTTGGTCTCACTTTCTTTCACTCCCCCTCCTCTAAGGCAATGCTTTCAGACAGCCCTCTACCCTTAAAAGAACATGCATGTGAAGACTCAGGGTTGTGAAGCATGTTTTTTGCATTTTTAAGCCATTCAAGTGCTTCAGCAAGGCACTGCATCCTAGCAGATTTTTAAGACAACTGAGACTGTTTCTGTCTGTAGATTTTCATGGAATTAAGTTAATACAGGTAAGTCATACACTATATTTTAAAGCAGAAGTGCTTCTTTTGGCTCTGGACCCCTTCATGTTTCAGCATAACAGCTACTCTCAGCCTTAGTGCAGTATTTCTTCATCTGATAAAGGACAAATTACAGCTAGAAGTGTCCAAAAAGTGAGGCACTGTGTTGTCTTACCACCCTGATTGCCCACATAAAGAAGGTACAAGGGGATATAACAGCTGAAATACATAGCTGTATTCTCTATTTTTACGGTGACAGGGATATTCAGAGGAGAATTGCAATCCTGTGGTTCTGAGTGTCTGAAAGACCTAACAGAACAATGAACTATTATTCTTGAGACTTGATAACAGATTGCCTTATAATGAGGGATGAATTGTAGCTAGCTGTGGACTGAAAATAGACCCTTCCCTTTCATTGTCATGAACATGTTGCTGCTTATGATCGGTTTGCCAGACAGTTTCTTCATGATATTACAGCTTTTCTATTTTTTCCCTCCCTCTTACAATGAGATGAGTCTGTAATTTCTTTTCTTACCATACATAGGTTTGTTGTTTTTTCTTTTGGAATGACCACATGTACATCATGCACCTCATTTCATGTGCATTTTTGAGCGTTTGCTTACCATGTGCCACATCTTGTGTGATGGAAGAACGTGATCAGGTCCAAGATCTCTTAAAATAATTGGCTGCTTGATATCTGGAAGCATTTTAAAAAGTACCTTGAGGAAAAATACCCAAAGCAAATAGTGCTGATTTGCCACAGTGGAACAGATATGGTATGTGATCAGTTAGCTGCAGCCCACAGATAAACACAGACAGACAAGCTAGCAAGCATAAACAGAAACCACATTATTGTCCCACTCAGACTTCTGGCCTCGTGTTTGTTAAATGATTTCTCGAGACTGAAAAGCAAAACAAGAATTTTCAAGTATGGATAGCTGAATTTGAGATTATTTGATATTAGGCGTCTACAGTTCTTTTTAATCTTCAGCGTCAGTAATTTTTCAGTCATCTTTCTCTCCAGTTGGTTAATAAAGACATGGATTGTATAATGGATGGTATTTATCAATGCAACCTCATTTAATTTTTTAAGAATATACATTATATCTCTGGCTTGGGTAAATTACTTGACATCCTTAGTAACATAAGAATACCTAATAGTAATTTCAGAGAGAGTTTGTTAAAGCCTCCAGATGTCAGGGGCTATGGAAGTGTAAAGTATTATTACAGATGTTTCTCATAATAATAATACATCTGATAGCAGGGCAGAAAAAGGAATTAAGGGCCAAGTACTTCAGTCATTAACTAAGCTGAACTCCCACTAAGGTCTATGTGAGTTTTGTTCAAATAAGGATTACAGAATTCAAGTGTAAGTAATTATTTCCAATACGGAATGATTTATACTGCTTTTCCAGCCTTGTCTTTCTAGAATCTTGAAAACAGAGTCAGAGTATATTGACTTACTGTACACAGAAAGAAAGCTTGCCAGCATAAAACTTGGTAGCTTAAGGAAAGTTTGACTCAGTCATAGATACACAAGGGTGACTTAGGTTTGCAAAGCAATCAGATGTGTGCCTGCAGCAGAGAGAGACATACCCCAGCTAGCGCTCATTCAGCTGGCGTGAGTACCACAATCTCATGGGGTTATACAGCCTGTGTTGAAATCTTTGCCGCTACATTTATAGGGCTATTGGCAAGATTAGGGCTAGCTCAGGAGTGCCTGAAAACACCTCTGTCACACCTCTGGCTGCAGCATAGGTACATCTTTTGTTAAAGACACAGCAAAGAACCAAAGGATAAGGAAGCTGCTCTTCAATTCGATAAAGGTATTTTCAGTGAGAGCTTCACTTTTGTAGATTGCAAGCTCTAGGGGGTTTTTTTGTAAAAAAAAAAAAGCTATTTAGGAAATAAGAAGCTTTAAATAGCCCCTGTGCTTGGGAGGAAACACCACAAATAACTGCTTTGTTGCAAAGTCCAATTACAGTAACAGTGCTAAACACATTAAGATGTAGTTTGGTCTTACAGTATGGACAGCATTGAACTTGTTCAAATGCTGTTCATCAACACTATGAAATTCTGATAACATTCAGAGGTTTAGAATGAGGCTGAAACTTAGTTAAAATATCTTTAGGTATATGTTAATTGTAGGTGTGCCATCTCCCTTGTGCAATCAAATCCTGCAGAATACTGTTTTTTCTTGATGTGAGTAGTAGGTTGCAGTAGAGGGGGGTACACAGTCTTCTGAAACGCTGTTGCGCAATATGATAGGTGGAAGATTAGTCTTGGCAACTCTGAACTTTTTGAAAGCCTCCATACTGCTCCACATCTGTGTCTATGACACAAATCTGTAGTTGTTTAGCACTGGTATATCTGTTTATACATATGGAGAACAAAAAGAGGACTGGCATAAACAAAATGTCATATAGATTCAAATTTTGATTACGATAAAACAATCAATCTGACATCATCACAAAAATGGAGTGTCAAAAATTATTAATCTGCCCACTCATGAAGGGCAAGTCTCAAATTTCTATGGTTTGGTTCACTCAAGCACTAAAGAAGTTTAACATGTTCATGAAACTTCTCAGATCCAGGCTCTTGTCCTACTTCTTCGCAAAGTGTTAGAGGCTCAAATCATCGTGTTCCTTTTTGTCCTCCAGTAGCTCCAGTTCAGGTGTCTTGAGCAGGATTCAGCTTGGTTAACTAGACATCGGCAGTATAGACCAATTTATGAACTAGTCACTAAACTCCCTTTAAAATCAGTGGGGGAAAAAAAATAGGCATTTCTTGAGTGTGATTCATCTAACTTCTGTAACCTTGGAATGAGATGTCTCGTGCCTTAGTGGTGCTCATTTTTCTCCACAGACTATAAGGGGATTCTTGAGAACTGTCTCAGATGTAACAGTCTAGGTCCCACTCATCTACTGGCTGTCATTCTTGATTCAACAGCCCAACAGTTGAATTTCTCTCAAATTTGCCTTGAAATTATTAGTGTTATTGCAGTGATGATCAATAGCAGGCAAGCAATTTGAAATTTAAAATTACTGCTGGAGCAATTTTTTGATAATGCTCTAATTCATATTTAATGACATTTTGAATTTTTGTCCTTTTCCATTCTAACTACTCCATGCCCTATGTCATTTAGTGCAAGAAAATAAATTGGCTAGCACTGCTGTATTTCTGGTTTTGGCAGATGTGTAAAGACATTGTTTTGTGTACTTGAGATAATTATTATATCAGATATTAAAGCCTTATATGCTTTATTAATTAAGTAGATGGAGATTTTTGTCTGATCAGCTAGAAGGCATTTTTTTCCTAATAGTAGGAGTTGCATTGTTACTTTTCAGGAGGTAATATGCTCAAAAGCAAGTTTAGCAGACACTTGGAAATTTACTGGAATGGTGATGCAAGTTGCAGAATTCTTGATGATCAAAACTTTGAAATACTTTGAAGTAAGTATCATTACTCCATAATGTTATAAGTTAAATGGCAAAGCCAATGAGATACCTTCGGTTTTTATACCAGGAGTGCTGAAGGAAGCTGTCCTTAGTTCAAGGAGAACAAGATTACCCAGAATTCACAATTCGAGCAGAACTTTGCCATGTTTGAATTATTTCATGGTTTTTGCTAAATTAACTCAGCAGAGTGGATGTAAAATGTGAAGCTGGAAAAAGAGTGATAGCTGAATGTTTGATAATATCTTGTGAGAAGAAAGTGGTAGTATTTAGGATGGATTTGATACTGGAAAGCAGAAGTAGCTCTCTTTACTGAAGAAACATCTGGAAACTTCAGCTACTTTCATGAGAAATGCTGGCAACCCTAAAGAAAACACCAATCATGTCAGGTATAATAGAAAACTCACTGGAAATTTTGGTTTCTTAAGTTTCAGGAGCTGAAGAATGACTTACAATTCATCAGACTACTATATGGAGTCAAAAATTAAGATTTCTAATTGCAGATCTTGAGTGAATTAACATTTGTAGCATATTTTCATTTTACTAATTTTCAGATTATTTTTGCGTTTCAAATGCTCATAGGGAAAAGTAATGTGTCTTACAGAAAAAGTATAATCAGAAAATGCAAACATTCTTTTTTTGATTGTATAGAGCCCCTATAGGTGGCTCTAGGATATTCACCAGTAAAAAATGCCAGGCAAATGAAATCGTTGCCTGTGCGTTTAGCATATGATTCAAAATGTGATGTGACAGCAAAATCTAATGCTAAATATGATCTTTATGGTTTTGCAAAGAAACATTCCCAGCCTGTGCAGTAGCCTTTCTTAACCAAAATTTTTTACCATGAAGTTGATGAAGGGGAAAAAAATGTTAGACTCGGCCATTAAAAATGACATATGAGAGTAAATTTTCATAACAGCATTAGTAAATATTAAAGATGGTGATGATTTACTGGTTACAGATGGCCTCTTGAGTCGTTAGAGTCTTAAGCCTTAAGAAATATCCCTTTTATTTTTTAGTTATGGTCTGGTGACTCTCCATTTCATGCTGTCCACTGTAGCACTCTTGCGTTCTAAACACCAGCCCGCTCTGTGTTCTGGCAGGCATAGAGGGGTGCTGTGTTATGTGCTGCTGTCACTTAGCTGCCACACTTGAATGAAAATGCTGGCCTGTGCATAGAAATCTGGATGGCAAAGTCATTTACAATTACTAAAAGAAATAAATGATTCGTTCTTTGTCAAAGGAACTGATTTCTAGTTAAAAAAGCATAATACATTAATTTAATTTAGAATTCCATACTTAGTATTTGTAAAGTAGCTATTTTAGCTGGATACTAAGGTCTCTTAAGTGAAAGAAGTGTCCTCAGAATTCTTACCAATATTTGAGAAGTTAATTTGGACTAGAATTGTGATTTTCTCATGTAAAATTGTATTTCCAGTGAAATACGACAAGTTTCTCTAAGCTTTTTGAAGGCTATGGTTCAGTTTTAGGTATTTTACCAATAGTTATCTGATTTCAGGAGAAGACCTCACTCAGAAATCTGAAGTCTTCTGCAAGACTTTTTTTCCCTAAAACAGTCCTATATCTAACATGGATAATTATTTTGCCTGTTTGTAAATGACTGTAGACACTATCTCTTCCTTTTTGGACTTCCTAACACAGGGTACCTATGTCATGCCCAACTGCTCATCTCTTGTTTCACACTGTAAATAACCCTTGTTTCCAGAACGTGCCACTCTTGGAGCATTTTCGGCACATCAGAAAGGGTTCTTGAGGTATATGTTCTCAGACCAGATTTCACTGAGTCTTTGGAAACGCCTGTAAGCATTTTCCTAGCGTTTCTATATTGTACATTTAAACTATTTAATCAAACAAAGTCTTTTTTCTTCTTTTTCTACCTGGCAAAGGAAGGGACCACCTCTCAGTAAGTTGTAACTGTTTTTTATATTTGGTGAAATGAAATTAAGATTAGGTTCCAAACAAAACTATTTTACTCAACAGAAATAAAACTCTGATCATTATGTACAGAAAAGTCTGTATTTGTACTTCGGCTAGAAATCAGACTAAAGCTTTGAGTCTTCTTCAGCTGGCACTTAAAAGTCTGTGAATAGCCGAAGTTAAATTACAAAAAGATAGTATTATATTTTTGTGTTTTATTGTACCTCTGTGGCTCGCAGCACTCAGAATTTGTTTGTATTTCCAAATGCTATTGATACTGGAAAACACGGGCTTTTTGTGTCCTTTTAAGTGTCAACTTCTGAATGAACAGTGATACATGTAGTTACTTGCATTTATCTAGAGACATTTCAGAAGCAAATTTTTTTCAGCACAACTGTTACTGGATTTATCTAGTAAATCTAATGCATGTTCTGCTGAAAATAATGATAGTGGTCAATTGAGACCTGCTAGAGTTATCAGAATTTTCCATTTTTTGATGAAAATAAAATTAATTATTTTTCTTTACTAGAATTAAAGAATGTATAGTTTCTAATGAAACAAAACCCCAGCCAGAAAAAAAAAAAAGGCTTGAAGTACACTGCAACATGCATTTCTATCCTATAAAATGGCGAAGAAGAGAGGTTGTACTCCTCATGTAGAAGCAGCTTGATTTCATGGAGCTCTGCTATGGAGTGGGCAACGGACCTGTCAGATGGTTGTAAGTCAGCAGGGAGGCCAGTAAAGGATATGCTGAGGTGGGTGCTGCTACCAACCGCCTGATGATAGTGCTCTGCTGAACCTCCTTCTCAAAAACACGCAAGACCTGGTGGGAACATGACAGTCAATGGCAGCCTTTTCTAACACTTACAGTTTGCAATGGCAGTGCCTTGGCTGTCGTCATGCTCTACTAAAAGCAGTCAAACAGCCATGCCAGTCTGAACAGAAGGCACTAAAAGCAAAACATTCATGCTTTCCATTGATCCTCAGGGGGTTTAATACTGTCATAAAAATAAGGAAAATACATCCTCTTTCATGGCAAGTAAGATGGTGAAATTGTAAATATCATCCTGTAAATATGTAAATATCATCAGTCTGGAGATAAAAAAGAGAAAGAAATAGTAGTTTCATTCATGCTATACTAAGTTAAACTATATTACAACACTGCTTTTTCCCTGACTAGCTTCTTCAGTGTAGTTGCCTCATGTTAATAGTGTTCTGAAAAATTATAGAGGTGATCAGAGGGAGCCTCTTTGATAGAACTGCTCCTGTTGATGAGTTGTGGTAACCATAATATATTTCTTATAAACTAGACTTGGTAGTTTCATGTTTCTGCTTGTACTATTACTTCCCCGGAGATGTAAAGAAATTGAAGACTTTTTATTTATTATAGTGCTCAAGTAAAATATTTCACAACAAATCACAGCTTTAGAATGGGTGTATATTTGTAATTTTGTCCTCCCAATTAAAGTTCTGATGACTTCACATTTTTCTGCTCTTAAGAATGGAGAATCATCAGAATGGGAATCTCACTGTAAGATTCATGTTTTATGGTTTCATTTTACTTTGGAGCAAGAGATTGAAAACCTCCTCGAGGACAAAGTTTTTAAACTGTCATTTGCATAGAATCATAGAATCATGTGGTTGGAAGAGACCTTTAAGATCATCAAGGTCAACCGTTAACCCAGCACTGCCAGGGTCCCTAAACCATGTCCCTCAGCACCACATCCACACATCTCATAAACACTTCCAGGGATGGGGACTCCACTCCCTCCCTGGGCAGCCTGTTCCAATGCTTCACTTATTCAGGCTTTCAGGCAAGTTTCTGAAAACCTGTATAGAGGGAATAAGACTACAGAACTATTTCCAATTCATTAGAGATGGGATTTGACCATAATTCCAGTTGCATATAGGCACTAACTTTGAGGAATCTTCTAGCCAAACCTTGAATTCATAGTTAAAGCAGGGCTGTAATATGACCTAAACAGTATGTGTCATGACTAGGAGTAGAATTTGCTAGCAGAAAAGAACTATTAGATTTCGTTCTAGAATGCTGTAGCTGTCATTTATGACAAATGTCATTTTATATATATATAAACACATGAGCACACACATATTTTTCCTTGACCATAGGGTATTTATCAGGATCCCATTTTCATGCTTTCACAAGAGCTTGTAACTAGAAAAGGAAACTGAGAAACTTGCCAAGGCGTAGCCTGCTTTGTATTCTTCAAGATGGATATGTTAGCAATACAATACAGAGAATATCTGCCACATGAACCAAGAATTCAGAACACAAACCATTAGGCCTACAGGAGAGGTTTGTTTTATGTGAACTTGGAAGAAATGGACCTATGAAAACAAACCAATTTACTTTCAATCCAAATGATCAGCTGAAGGGATTCTTCTGCAAAAGACCAGAAACAGATGTTGATGACTTCTCAACAACTGCAAGCCAGTCAGTTCAGTTTCCAGTTTTCTCCCTTTATGATAAAACCTCAAGTTCTCATCCAGATCAGGCAAAGAAAAGCCTTGAGGTAATTTGATACCCATTTGGCATTGGTTTTTGTCCTTCCTGAAGATACTGAAAGAGTTACCAGTCATCTTTATTATGTGGCATGAATTTACAGTATTTCCAGTAAATACTCTTGTTAGGAAATATTTTCTTCCTCTGTAAAAAGAACCTTTCTCCACAGAGATTTGAGATTTCCATTCCATGGAGGAGAACATAGTCTCTGGAACAAAGGTGGCTTATGGATCAGCTTAATCTGTATGGCATGTAATATATTGCTTGGTTTTACAATGGAAGACTTTAAATTCTAGACTGCAAACCTCATCGTCTGTAGTAGTATGTTAATGCACTGGCTTTTCACCTTTTAAAAAATTGGTTAAAACTTATTTCACTGAAAAGCGAGGATCAGTTTAGCAGTCTGGAATGACTGTTTTCTGTATTACACCGTGGAGCACAGTTAGCACAACTGGCAAGACACCACTGAAGAAAAAAATCAGAGACTAGAGCAACTTCTTCCTTTCAAAATAAGTGCCAAAACCCATTCCTCAGTATTTAAAAGTAAACAACAAAGGGCAAGGAAGGGACACTTGATGCAATTTCAACTGTATGAAGAGTGGAAGTTTTACTAGTGTCCCATTGCAGTCAGTTTTTTGTCTCAATCCCCAGTTCTAAAAGTCCTTGTTATGGAATAATAAAAAAAAAAAACCAAACAAAAACAATACAGAAAAAAAACCCAGAATAAAAAATAACAAAATGGCCTCAGCTCTTCAAAACTTCAGCATAATTCTGTTTCTCGGTTTTAGACAGGAAGAGACTTTATATTCTAAAAGTCTGTAGGATAAAGATTTCTTAAATCTTCCATTTGTTATAATGAAGCTTTAGGTAATGTGCTTCCAGTGGGTGTTTTTAAAGCATTGGTGTCCAAAATAAATTTTAAAAAAGAATCTTTTATCCCTGAGAGATACTAGGAATCCACTAAATTCACAGGAAATTGGCATTTTCTTTGGTGGTGTGAGATTCTACCCCATCTACTTCAAAAGAGTGAGATTGTTGTTTTGCTCAATGTCCTGAAAACAGACAGAAAACCTAGATAACTTCCAAGGACAAGTTTACAGGGGAGAGTACAGCAGCCTTTGCCATTGCTAGTTGTGGTGTAACTCCTATATTCATAGAAGCACAGAATGGATTGAGTTGGAAGGGACCTTAAAGATCATCTAGTTCCAACCCCCTGCAGGAGGGGTGGGGACACCTTCCACTAGACCAGGTTGCTCAAAGCCCCGTCCAACCTGGCCTTGAACACCTTCATCCACAACTTCTTTCAGCAACCTGTTCCAGTGCCTCATCACCCTCACAGTGAAAAATTTCTTCCTAACATCTAATCTAAATCTTCCCTCTTTCAGTTTAAAACTGTTAGCCCTCATGCTATCACTACACATCATGATAAAGAGTTCCACCCCATCTTTCCTGTAGGCCCCCTTTAGTAACTGGAAGGCCGCTATGAAGCCTCCTTGGAGCCTTCCCTTCTCCAACTGAACAACTCCAACTCTCTCAGCCTGTCCTTAGAGGGGGGGTGCTCCCACCCCCTGATCATCTTCGTGGCCCTACTCTAGACCTGCTCGAGTAAGACCATGTCTTTCTCACACTGGGGACACCAGAGCTGAACCCCGTACTCCAGGTGGGATCTCATGAGACCAGAATAGAGGGGGAGAATCACCTCCCTCGACCTTCTGGTCACGGTTCTCTTCATATTTTGAAAATGCATGGTAAGCTCTTGCAAGGTGTCTGTACAGCTCTACCAGCCAGACTGAGATTGCACAGGAGATTGCAAACAGTTACTATTGATGATGTGTACCTGTACATTACGGTGTTTAGACATCTGCAGTACCCGTAAGAAGGCTCAAGGACTGGATTCTCAGCTAGGGTATGTTTCATTTACTTTAGCTGGACAGTCTGGACAAATGGGCAGTGTGGCCCTCAAACATTCCTGTTGATTCACATGTATTTCTTGTGTTTCTATTCCTACAGAGAACAGCAGTGGAACAGGACAAAAATATTGATGTTAAGATAATCAGATTGGAGTATTGGCAAGGAGATGCAGATTTTTATTACTATATGAAAATCTACCAAATTCTAGACTTTCTGTTATAAAATATATGTACTGTGAAATACATAGAAAGAAGAATACCTTTTCATATATAGATTACTAAATACTCTGAAAAGGCAGGAAGGTATTATTGAAAACTCTTGCTCTGAGGCACAAAGAAGTAGGGTACTTTTCTAAGATCATAGAAGACTGTTAGGATATCCAGCAACAGAATTACCCCATACCAGTCCAGTACTCAATGGGCTCTGTCACCTCTTAAGAGCAGTTTATTGTAGTGAACAGCCTTATTACCTTAACAGGATGCTACACTGATCTTTATTGCATCAAAGATGTGCATAGTTACTGTAGACTAGGAAGAAATATTTTGGCTCGCTATTTTTGAGTCTGTGGGTGGGCCGTTGGGGGATCCACAATTATTTTCAGGTTTTAGGCACATTTCTACAGTAAACATATCTGGTTTTCCTTCTTTATTTTGGTCAAAGAGCAGTACTTTATCTGTGGCAATTTGTAACCACTTTATAATAGCCTTGGAGTGGCAAATGATGAGAAATGTTTTCTGCAAAGTTTTTCAGGGATAAAGCCAACTTTTTAATATCAGCATCTTTCAGCTTCCCGTGTTCTCTTTTTACTAGAAACATGCTTACTGTTTTGATAGATTTGGAACTAAAACAATAGTCTTTCAGCACCTTTGGTTTTAACTTCCTCTGTGGTCGATGTTCTAAGTTCAATGGCTTTATTGTCGCTCTTTGTGTGAAAAAAAAAATGCCTCGTCTGGTGTGTCGTTGTGTTTTGAGGAGTTCTCAGATGCTTTATTCACAGCAACTCAAATGTATATAACCATGGAAGTACAATATTGTTATATAAATGAAGGAGGAAGGCAACAATGAAAATCTAGAAACATCAGTTTCCTATATAAATGAACAGAAGTCTCCTAAGGCTTTAGTTCTTGGAGAAATGCTCTGGAGAAAGTAAAGCAAAGCAAACATCGCTCTGTATAGTTGGGTTCCTCTGGAGTAGGTTACAGGCAGCTTGTAACACCAAGAGCCCAAGAGGTATATAGAGAGCTCTGGCAGAACTAGTTTGTCTGGTGGGCTAAAATACGGTCTAGGCCATGACTGAAAAAACTCAGCAGTGACGAGAAAAATAAGGAAAAGCACTGTTACTCCCCAGAACTCATCTGCAAATAGGTCTTCAGCAGGTCCCACCCTAGGAACATCCCCAGAGGGGTTTTGCCAGATGGCACAGGGAATGCAATGACTCACGGTTTTTTCTGTTTCCGTTCCTTTATCCTCCCGTAGATACTCCTGGATTGTTTCTTCTTTGCTATCCCCTCTGACCAAATCACTGGGTCTTCTGAGAAAGAGCTGGCAGCAGGGCTGGAATGTAACATTTAGGGGGAAGCCTGTCATCTGAAATGCCCTCAGCAGGGACGTGGGTGCTTTTTTAGGAAGGGGTAGAGCTGTAAAGGAGTGTGGGAGAGCAGCAGCACAAGACTGGGAAAAACACTTCTTTGGCTTCACCACCAAGCACATCTCCTCTGATTTGCCAGGCGTTTTGTCTGAAAACAATATGGGATATGTCTATTAATATTTCATGTAGAAATTAAGATAAAATGTTTCAAAGAAAGCTATACTTCCATGCTTATGAACACTGTTGTTTACTGAAGAGCTAAACTGAGTTAGCAGTTAGCTGGCTGATAGATTTGTCATCAGCTTTTATTTCCTGTGCTAATAGAAATTTCTTTTTTTATATATATGAGAAAATAAAGGTACGTATCATAGGAGCCAATTATAACATTTCTCTGAAGCTGTATTGCTCTGCTACTCTGCTTTTAGTTGGCTCAAGTTTCACAAACACAGATCTTCTCTTCTGGAAGCCCCAAGGGCTGTATAGTGCCAGCCCAAGAAGGTGGAGTTCTGGATGGCTTTAAAGTAATGCAATCGTTTATCTAACTATAAACTAACCGTCATGTTCTGAAACTTATTCTCCAGTGCAATAGTAAATGAAAGTGATTAAAAATTTGCATTTTTCAATTTTATGACTACAAGATGAGTTATTTGCAAAAAAGTCATCTTTCTATTATTCATTCAGGAAAAAAGAAGTAAAATTAAAAGCAAATAAATGGACATCTTTTTGGTAAATATATTTCCTATTTCTCATTTGCAGTTAGTGATCATGACCAGTTCTTACAATTTTAGTCCTCAACTTGTTTTAATTAGGATTAAAATGGAAAGATATTTCATATAAGAATTCTGGTTTCATTTCTGATTAATTAATACCACACAGTTTCAGGATATGTGAATAATAGAGTCTGCAAAGATACTGGTTTTATGTTTTCTCACAGACAGTGTAGTAGTGAGCCAGAAAATGAAATATTGCATGTCATGCCACTTGATGGGTTATAATTCTGTTATAGAGCTGAGTTTAAATTCAGTTTGGCAGATCCATTGCTCACACAGTCATAAAATAATCTATTTTTTATGCTGTCTGTGTGTGAACTAAAAAATATGTGAAGTTTGAATCTGTGTGTGCGCTCCCTCCCCATTAATTCGCTGTCTCTAGAATAGTGACTTGCCTTTCAGTCTTTTCCAGACAGCCAAACTCCCATCTCTGTATAAAATGTGAGGTGCTTTTAGCAAGAGGGGAGATTTCAGTTCTTGTACCATAGTATTGCTTGTGGAGGCCTCGGAAGCCTCCCTACTGAAAGGAAAGACTACAGCAAGCCCCTGAAAGATGCCTGCGCTGTGTCGACTGTTTTTGCGACAGCCTTTCAAATGAGGAGCTGACACTTCCGTTCTGATAGGAAGGAATGAGGGAGAGAGAGAAAACTTGAACACTGAGGGTGATTCCTAGCAAGTCATTTTAATGCTGTCTACCAGAGAGATGTCCAAGCTGTTGCAGTAGAGCTGCCTGCAGTTGTCAAGCTCATCTTCCGTGCCAGACCATGTCAGCTGATCAGCAACAAGTGGGTAATTATGGGCTGCTGGTTATTGACTTGGCTGGCTGTGGGAGGAAGCAAAGCAACAGGAGCCCACAGGGCCAGCGCTGCTAGGCTGTCCTGGGGCCACTGCACGGCCAGCCGAGTCCCTGCAGTCAGCAGGGCAGTTTCTGCTGTCATCTCCTGGATATGAACCTTTCTGTGAGCTCTCTCTCTAATCTTTGAGCGATGTGCCTTTTAGCTCTTGAAATGTGAAAATGTGAGTTGTAGATTGAGGACATTCCCTGTAAATTCTGAAGGAAATTTTCCTGTAACCTCTGGGGCACTCCTCCTCAAGCCCCACTCACTGGCCACCATCTGTGGCTCTCATTTCTGTGCCTTAGCAATATATGAGTTTTGACTTGCCTGTTAATATCCTTGCTCATTATTGTTGTCTTCCCTTTCTACTCTGTTTTATCCCTCAGTTTTCTATACCTTTGTGTGAGGGAAGGTAAAGGATAGGGAATGGTTAATTATTTTTTACATGAGAAAGGAAGCTTCTACTGTACTTTTTTTAACCTTTTTCTCTCTCTTTTTGCTGAATTTCTTTCTTTTGCTATGCTTCTCCCCATACTCTTTTCCCACATTTTCCTTGAGTGCTTGGCTGCTCCTTCCTGAGTGCGTTGAACAGTGCATAGGGCTGTTCCCATTGCTGCTTGGGTTTTAGTTCCTGTGCAATCTCTGGTCCTTCACTACAAACAAAACAAAACAAAACAAAACAATCTATCTGAGCAGAGTATCTTTTCTTTCCATGCCCTTAGTAGTTTCTATTCTATTGTAAGTTGTGAGAGAAAACTCCAGAAGACTGCTTGCACCTATCTGAAATTGGGATGACAGAAGGATCTGGAAAATGGCAGATGTAGTAGAACAAATTGTAGAGAAGGTGGGTGACTTGGCCACAGTCACACAGCAAAGTGCTGACATAGGAATAGAAACCTGGAGTCCCAGTTCTGAAGGCTGTGTTCAAAACAGTAAACCATGCAATTTTTCCACAGTGTTATCTAGAATTTTCAAAGACAGAATGACATGCTGTTGTAAAACTGATAACAGAAAACTACCATCAGGGAAACACTATACATAAACGAGAGGGTGGGAAGGCAGGCTCTGTGCTGAATGCCATAAACAATGAGTGCCAAGGGACTAAGGGAAATATTTTTATGTTTGTGTGCTGTGGAAAGTTTTATTTAAACACAAACATTGTTGATAAACATAGATGAATATGTTTTCTTTGATCAATGAACTCTGATAGATTTTAAACATCCTGCATATCTCATTTCTGTGTGTCCAACAGGAGAGGAAGAAAGACTCAGGAATACATTCTTAAATCTGTTGCGGTTCCTTTTTTGTGCAAGTTTCTGCTAGTATCACAAATTCTCACATGAGATTTTCCTAATACAGTGTGGGACTGTGTTTTCAAAGGGGGCCTAAGTTGCCCCAATTAAAAATGTGTCTAAGGACATTATCTCACATTTTACTTTCACAAAATAGATAAATATACAGGTACAGAATGATCATTTGGTTTTATAACCTGGTTCAAAGCCTACTGAAAACAAGGGAGGGCAAAAATTTTCAACAAATTGATTCAGTTTTGGATCAGGTCCCAGAGTAGGTGATATATATATATATATATATTTATATATATATAAAAATCAGTCTGGAAGCTGTATTTTCTATGTGCTAAAATCAAAGTGAATAACTGGCAATTATTTTTTTTCCCTTACACTATGTCCTCTTGCTCTATCTACAGAAGCAAAAGAACAGGTATATTTTGTTTTAATTAGTCCCTTAAATTTCTTCTGTATATATTTTTTGATGACCCCAGACCAGTGGATATTATATCCCAGGGATGTTGTTACTGTTTATTCTCTGACTCTCACACACAGACTTTATTCTTTCACTTAGTGTGCTGCAAATTGTCTGCTCATGTGTGTCCTTCACTGCCTGGGTGCCTTCATGCTGTTTACATAGCGTAACAAACTATATAACATCCCAGGGGCCCAATGCTGCTGCCACAGAACACCGGTGAGTCTAATTGACAACAGGATGTGCCTGTTCTTTATGACAGGAGAGCCAAGCTCTCATCACAACCAGCCAAGACGGAGCAATAAAACTCAGACTTCATGTTCCCAGTCCTTGGTCCTTGAAAGGCAGGAATCCCTGGTTAGCAATTCTCAGATTACCTTTAGCATGATTCCTAATATATAATAATGAAAATTAGTATCAACATTTATACCAGTTCATTTAAGACATTAATCCCATTGAAACTACTTTCAACAAGTTTAAGGTTTTAGACAGTTACTTGTTAATTTCTTAGGCTTAATGTGAGGGTGTCACCTTATTTTAGAATATTCCATGCTGTGAGTGATTCGAAAGGGCCTTGACTGAAATCTTTGCCTAAGTCTAGTATTTAAAGCAATTTACAGCTGAATCATTTTCTATTGTTTTGCCATTCCTTCCCTTCTCTGTGGAAGGCAGGCGAGTCTTTTTTGTCACTCTGTTATTAATGAGGGAAACAAGATAATGCCACACTAACTGAGCAGGCAGAAAGCAATTTAGCTCTTTCTTTGAAGTTCCATTTGAAGAATAATTATTCTTTTCTTGGGAAGAGAGATCATCAGGAGCAGAATCTGAAGAGAACTTCTAGGTTAGGCTACTTCTTAGCCACAAAAAGGAGGTGGTGAACAGCAGTAGTGGGACAACTGGCTTTCTGGTTTTGGTTCCTTATTCCCCCATGAACAGGAAGGTATAAGGACAAGAGTGGGTGCATAAACACGCAGTAGATATCGGACTACAGGAACCATGCAGGAAAATCTGCATTAGTTGTTTGGAGGGAATCGGCACTGTCCCTTGTGGACCTTTAGAGAAGGCAGAATCACAGCCTGACAGGTAATCCTGCCTGGCTACACCACTGCTGTTTCATTCCCTCCAGCCCTTCCTTTTCTAAGTTTCTGTTTCCTCCCATCCGTAAAGTTACTGATCTGCCCACAAAGACTGCAAAATTTCAAGATCTGTCTCCAAGAGGGAGGTCTATAATGAGTAAAAAAAGTGACCAACTAAATCCTTTTCTAGCCTGACCATACCAATTCAGGCAGTTCAGCATGCTGTACACCATGTACAAGGAGTACAGTGCAGCATGGAAACGTCACTGACTCAACTGTGACAGATTGCTCTAACATGCAATGACCTTTTACGTGGAAGAAATCTCCCTTCAGCATTAACAGCTTGTTTCTTTGAAATGAAACCATGAATCCCATGAAAACTGTTTTCTCCCGCAAAATTGCCTTTCACATAAGTGAAGCAAGAGTGCTATTAATTTCTCATAATAACCTCAAAATAGCAATACTAATATTGACCTTTTAGTTGCTGCTATATTCTATTTGAAAAAAAAAAAAAGGCGTGAGATAGTGATGATGGTAGAGTACTGAATGTGCTCAGTATAAAATACTGCTCTTCTGTTCCCCAGTAAGAACCTTCCTTGAAAGTCCTGTATTTAATCTCATCCTGTCTTTGCAGCTCTGGAGGCCAAGCATGTAATGTAATGAGGTGGTTTTGCTGAACAGGTTGGCATGACAGGCTGTGTAAGACATAGTCCAAACCTCCTTTTTGAGCACAGGAGCAAGTTTACCATGAGAGTCTACATGTGTGTTACTGTTTGCTGGCTAGTAGCGTCATTGGGTGTACTAATAATCCAGATGGGCGAACTGCTCATAAATTGGGGCAGTTTCATCAGATTGAAGCGAGAGTTCAGCTTGCATGTTTATCTTTTGGCAGCCGCACTGACAGAAGCTCCTGCTTCCTCCTGCTGTCCTCCACCAGCCTGGCAAATGACGCTGTAGTAGCATATAGTGAGGACTGCTTAATAGCCTGAAGAACACAGCTACTGAATGTGAAACTAAATCCTATGCCTGAATGCTGTAGGTCTAATTTAGGGGCCTTGACAGTTGTGATGACAATTCTGGTATGAATTGTGTCATTAAGGATGTTTTGGATATGTAGTTCATCCACTCCTTGTGGAAAGAAAGAACGTGTGGTGAAATTGGGTAACACTTCTCATCCTGTTTTCTGGCCATTGCTGTTTCTTGTGAAGAATACGAACTATAGAGTCTATGAATGAGCAAACCCATCTGCTTCATCCTGCTGCTTAATACCCAGACCATCTTAGTGAGCCTTCTTTCCAGCAGCTGGCAATTAAACTGTACCCGTCTGCAGTAGTTTTGGGTGACGCTGTTGTGATCTCATGCCACATGCATGTTGATGGGCTTTTTTCTTTTGGTTTTGTTTGGTTTTTTCTTTTTTTTGTATTTCCAATCAACAGTTCTCCTGGTAAGCTGTGTCAATGATGACAGAAGAGTAGGTCAGTGATGGAAAGGAAGCAATAGACATTGGAGGGCAGCACTTTGTAAGAGTGCTTGTCCCTTCTGTTCACAGTACCAGAGTGTGTGTTTCAAGGTACTGCATCACTCAGTGACTGGCCAGAGAAACATTCCATTAGGCTGTAACTGAATGGAGAAACTATTGCAATAATTTTATGTCTTTACTTCACAAAGTGAAAAATACAAGTGTACTCTTAATGCCCTCTTTATTTGGCCTGTTAAGAAAAGCATAGTCTGTCAATCAAGAAAAAAGCTTCCAATTGTGTAGCCTGTTAGAATCATTTCATTAATAACATGTGTTTACTACTGGGAGAAGCAGACTCAGTGTGCTAAGATTTTGTTTGTCAGTCAGTCATTGGAACCCCACTGTTAATCACATACAATGGTTTGTGGTTATGCCACAATTTAACCCAGGTTTAAAAATACAAACTAGAGCCTTGGTGGTCTGCTGAGAGCAGTGAGTGAAGCAAAGGTATTGGTTGAACCTGCCTTGTGGGCTGCTGGCTTGGAGTACTGTACGAGCTAATCAAATTTATTAACTCGAGTCATGACTAGAATGCGTACACTGGTGAGTGTGGGTGGGTGCACCCAGGTTAGGCTACATTTGGCTGCGTTCTGCAAGGAGGAAGAAAAGCAACTCTTTGGCCTCCTTTCCACAAAGACAAATTGGAAACAGATAGCAACTAGATTTTGGGATCTCTGGCAGTCTAATAAGAAAAAGGTAGTTTTTGTTGTGGCTTTTATTTATTGATGTAGGGAATGGCTTAGAAAAAATTTAAGGAGTTTCGAAACTCCTTAATACTGATGGCATTCGATGCATATGTGTCATTGTCTTATCAAATGGCCCCCTGCTTGCCATTATAATAGTGATATTAAAGGCAGAATCTCTGACTCCACAATAACGAGGGCTGAGTGTGATTGCCAGAAAAGGGAGAGGCATTTGGCTACTAAGAAAAAGAATACTGGAGAGACAGTTGAGTATCTTTATATGAATCTTGACCTTCTGGCAGTGATAGAAAGAGACAAAGCAGCTAAACCATCTTTCTTAAATATAGCTAGAATATGGTAAGCTAAAATTCCTGTTTACCGCAGCACTGTGGAAATATCATTCGTAACTGCAAGACTTGTAATGCTCTGAGAAGAATATATTCATCTCCAGAGAGAATTATATCCATTTCTTCATGTTACTTTACAGTCCGGGACATTTTGTAGGAACCTCTTCCAGATTTAGAGCAATGTAAGTGATATTTTTAAATGGCGGCTTTAGGATAAAGTAATCCCCATGCATTCTTACTCAAATGAAATGGCATTAGCCTCGATTCTTGTCTTCTTTATAAAGATTTCATAGTTTCGTTTATACTAATCGCTGAAATTATAACTGGCCAAATTGCTGTAATTTGAACTGCCTGAACAGATTCATTCATGAAGGCAGTGAAAAATTTATAATTATTTTAAATATGGCGCTTTTTTCATGTTTCTGATATTTTGGTTATTTATATGCATTGTCCCCTCACTGTTACGTTTTCTTATTAAGAAATTAAATTAAATGGGTTGAGCTTTGCTGAAGTTACTTGTACTAAGTATTAAGCTTGAAAATTTTGTATATTCAGGGCGAGGTTATATTTAACTCTAACTAACAGTGAGCTAAGACCATCCTTTGCTCATCAGGTCATATTCCACAGAGAATTCTTCCTCTTTGCCCTCCTGCCCCATCTCTACCACTCACAATGTACTCCACAACATACCTTTTTATGGGAGCTAGAGAGGAGCTTTGGAACTGCACAGCATCTGGGACTGCTTAAACTGTGGCAAGGAAGCAGAAGGCAAGCGCTAATAAGAGGTGGAGAGGTGAAGGCTGAAACATCCTTACACGCAATCATAAATCTGCACCTACTATAACTATTAAGGTCAGTGGTAATATTGTATGTGGTGGCCTTTTGGGATAAGACTACTGTAAACATCTCCTCCCTTCCTATGACAATGAGTTATCTTCTAAAAAAAGTCTAGTGCTTGGAGTTTATTTGCATTTTGTCTGCATTACATCTGGCTGTCCTTTCAAAGGATATTTAGTTTATTCTTATGTGTTGTAAAGGTTCCTGTATAGCAGCAAACCAGTTCAGTGGCAATATGCAGGTGAATTTCACACTTGTGTTGTATTGTAAGTATTTTTGAAGGAATGTTTTTAGCAAAATGGGAGGGCAGATTCTATAGGTTAATGCCTTTTCAGAGACGTAATACTGCTTATATGTCCCACTCTAATTTCAGCATTTAAATTAATTTGGCTTAGGTCCATGGTGGCCTAGCTTGGCACAATGACTGTAATGTAGTAATAGCAACTCCAAGTTAGAAGTCAATCAAACATGTAAATATACTGACCTTAGTATACTTTGTAAACAGGCTGGCAACATGACTAGTGCAGGATGGTAGGACTGACATTGAGAGAAATTCTGTGACTGTCATGAGTTAGCAATGGTACTTACATATCATGAGACTTTATTCGTCCGTTCTTGAATAAAAGCGCCATAGTTGAAAACAGATGTCTTGCTGGTGCACAATATACATCATCTCTGATACCCATTCCACCAGGGTCTCTCATTCTTTCCACAACATATGCTGACCATTCCTTTCCTTTTCTTGTAAATAGTACTAAACCATGACTGAGGCAGTGGCTTGTAAGCAACTGCAGCTAATGTCAAATTTAGGCATTTCTGTATTTTAGATCCAGTTTACCTCTGTCTAGTCATGGTATTCCCTTTATTTCTCTACTCAGAATCTAACTTATGTTTTAAAGAGTGTTAAAATGAAAAGAGGACAGAGGTTGAGAAAGAGAAAGGGAAGAAAGGTCATATAGGCTTAGCCAGACTTGGAAAACATGGATGGATTAATCACCACTGCCCTTGACACTTGAGCTGTGTCTGTACTGTAAAAAACCACAGTCTTAACTTGGACTGACTGATTGAGGTAAACTAAACCACAAAAACAACAAGAACAACAACAACAAACCCCAACAAAGACACAAAAAAACAGGAAATGTTTTAAGCAAATTAACTTCTCAAGTTCAGCCCCAGCCACTTTATAGGCTCTAAGTTTTTTCAGTTCTTCTGTAGATTTATATGGTAGATACAGTCCATTATTGTTAATGGCAGTCCGTCTTATGGTCACAACTATGCCATCTATGAGCTTGCGTTTCTCAGCAATTTATGTTTTTCTTTCCTGTTTTCGCATGTTCACTTAAAAAAAACCATCATGCTATGTGACTGCAAATGTCTTAAGTTTGCATGTTGTTAACACTTTGAAAATCATGTGTTGCTGACAATGTGTTCCTCTAAAAGATGCAAATAATTGGGTGCTTTTCCTCAGTTAGCTGTAGCTATAGGCAAGGATAAAACATATTCACTTACATGGTAGGTTGCATGGTGTATTAACTTACTCTGCTCATACACAGAATCACACAGAATCATTTTGGTTGGAAGAGACCTTTAAGATCATCAAATCCAACCGTTAACCCAGCACTGCCAGGTCACCACTAAGCCACCTCAGCGCCACATCTATATGTCTTTTAAATACCTCTAGGGATGGTGACTCTACCACTTTCCTGGGCAGTCTGTTTCTGTAAAGGAATTTTTCCTGATATCCAACCTAAACCTCCCCTGGCACAACTTAAGGCCATTTCCTCTCATCCTATCACTTGTTACTTGGGAGAACAAACTGACCCCCACCTTGCTACAACCTCCTTTCAGGTAGTTGGAGAGAGTGATAAGGTCTCCCCTCAGCCTCCTTTTCTTCAGGCTAAACAATCCCATTTCACTCAGCTGCTCCTTACAGGACTTATTCTCTAGACCCTTCACCAGCTTCATTGCCCTTCTCTGGACATACTCCAGCACCTCAATGTCTTTCTTGTACTGAGAGGCCCAGAACTGGACACAGAATTCAAGGTTTGGCCTCACCAGTGCAGAGTCCAGGGTGACAATCACTTCCCTCGTCCTACTGGCCACACTATTGCTGATACAAGCCAGGATACCATTGGCCTTCTTGGCCACCTGGGTGCACTGCTGGCTCATCTTCAGCCAGCTATTGACCACCACCCCCAGGTCCTTTTCCATCAGGCATCTTTCCAGCCACTCTTCCCCAAGACTGCAGTGTTGCAGGGGGTTGTTGTGACCCAAGTGCAGGACCTGGCACTTGGCCTTGCTGAACCTCATACCACTGGCCTCAGCCCATCAATCCAGCCTGTGTAGATCCCATGTAGTGTGTCCTGACCTTCAAGCAGATCAACACACCCACCTAACTTTGTGTCATCTGTGAACTTACTGAGGGTGCACTCAATCCCCTCATCCAGATCATTGATAAAGATGTTAAAGAGAACAGGCCCCAGTACTGAGCCCTGGGGAACACCACTGGTGACCGGCTGCCAACTGGATTTAACTCTGTTCACCACCACTCTCTGGGCCTGGCCATCCGGCCAGTTTTTTACCCAGTGAAGTGTACATTCATCTGAGCCATGAGCAGCCAGTTTCTCCAGGAGAATGCTATGGGAAATGGGGTCAAAGGCTTTACTACAGTCTAGGTAGACAATGTCCGCACCCTTTCCCTCATCCACTAAGCGTGTCATCTTGTCATAGAAGGAGATCAGGTTAGTTGAGCAGGACCTGCCTTTTATAAACCCATGCTGACTGGTCCTGATCCCCTGGTTGTCCTGTATGCGATGACACTGATGAGTGCCGCGTGATGACACTCAAGATGATCTGCTCCATAACCATCCCTGGCACCAAGGTCAGACTGACAGGCCTGTAGTTCCCTAGATACTCCTTCTGGCCCTTCTTGTAGATGGGCATCTCACGACTGGGACCTCCCCGGTTAGCCAGGACTGCTGATAAATGATGGAAAGTGGCTTGATGAGCACTTCCGCTATGTGTGTTCCACATGTAGAACGTGGGCTCAACTTCACACAGTGTTGTCACCTATTGATACAGCAGGTTTTATTCTAGTCTGCACAGACATGTCCTTTAGAGATGTTTGATATCAAGGAAACAAGAATGTTAATTAAATGGCACCATTGCAGAGCATTCTTCTAGGGTTTTTTTTATGTTTGTGTTTTAAAAGTTAAGCACATCTCCAGTGTCCTAGACCTCACATTAAATTAATTTTTTTAGTTTTGCATCATAATTTGGCTTTTGATAGTGCTAGATTAAGAAACAACATCAAGTGCTAGCAGGGAAAGGCAGCATTTCCTTCCTTTCACACTATGCCATTAAAGCCTTCATTGCCCAGAAATCCAAGGAAGTCTGATCTCTGCTCAGACATATGCACATCTTTTAGAGAGGTAACTTCTGAGGATCCTCTCTCCCCTGCGAGGCGAAAAGGGTTAAAAATGGTGTGGGGTTCTGGCTTTGTAGCAAGGTTCAGGTTCAGACCTTCATTCAAGTCACTTCTTCAGCACCCTCCTCTACATGAGACGTTGTCCAATAGATTTTGGCAAGGAAAAGTTGCTGCTATAGGTTTACTGCTTGATTGTATCGCTTTGTAACCTTGCTTCTGTCAGCAGCTGTATCGAATGCTCTAGAGGAATTGTCTGGAAGCTGACCTTGTATACTTATATATACTGTATGTGTGTATGTATATATATAATATTTATTTTTTTTTTACACACACCCACTTATGTATATAGAAAGCTTAATGGAGAATTTTTGCTTAAATTGTAGGCAGTTAGCAGCTGCCATATGCTCTGTGACTGTGAATAATACGTACGTTTCTAATTTTGGTAATATCTTTTGCCAAACACAAAACAAATAACATATTTCAGATTGCCTTGTAAAAGAAAAGAGAGTGAAATCCTTTGGCTGAAAGACTTATCAAAGCAAATAGATTTAGTAAGTTCTTAAATGAAATTGAGTGGGGGAAACAGCAAGCATAGTTACTCTGTGGTGTTGAATTCCGTATTAATGTAAATAGGAGTTTGGTTTTGGTGGGTTTTTTCCCCCCATTTGATCCTTAGATTTGTCCTTTGATTTGCACATTGTATTAATTTTGTAGTTAGCGTTCCTGGAAAAAGTGGAATGTACAGAATTTGGATTCCATCTCCAGAGAACCATGGGTCAAGGAAGGCATTCTCCTGAAGCTGTGAATATCTGTAAGGATATGACCCAAATGCAAAAAAAAAAAAAAAAAAAGTTTATCAGAACTGTCTGATGGGAATAATAGTTAGTAACAGCTGCAGGGACAGTTTTTCACATGACAGTACAAAAGATCCATGTTCCATTCGAAACATCAGCCAATTCAAAGTAGCCTACTTTTAGGGCTTCAGGAGCTGCTAATATGGTCGTCTTCTTCCACATTTGATGACATTGCCCATTGCTGAGTTTCAAGCTTTGAATTTTATGGGCAGAGAGGAACACAGGGAAGAAAAATCTCAGTATTTTTTTAAAATAAAATCCATATTGGTTTTATGTTTATCATCATCTCTGCATTTCACCAAGAACATTTTAATGTAAGAAGGTCCATTCAGAGAACAGGCAAAGGGGCTCCAAAACTCAGCCAGGTGTGGAATGACAAAAAATTACAGGGTCTATTTACTTGAGACATTCTTGCTCTTTTGAACATTCTGTGATTCAAGACTGAGATCTATATCTGTCATTGAGTTATTACTATATGTGTATTTGTATACAATTTTACTCATGCTAATTGGATAAACAAGGAACCTGGAATACAAAGGGAGCAAGAGAATCTGGCAGTGTGACATCTGAAAGTTGGGTTAGCGCAGCAACACGTGGATGCACATAAGCGCCTGCCAGCTTTCATTTTCTCATTATTTCAGTCTATTGTCCGTAGCAGATCTTCTTCCCTGACTTGGCATTTATGGTCACACACCCGGGAAGGATTCTTCAGCGCTTAATGTCTCTGTCAGCTGACCTCTAGGATGGGCATCCTGTGTGCCTAGGAAAGGCAGGCTGGTGCACCGCTGAAGGACTTGTCCTTTGATTAAAGAGAACTAGCAGACTCATGTAGTTTTGCCCCTCAACTTCAAATTGTTAACGTGTCCCTGTTCTGTTTAACAGAGAGAAAAAACAAGGCAGGTAGTTGCCACAGAGCATATGGCATATTTAAATGGGACCTGCCAAGGCTTTAGTAAGTAATAAGTTCACTTTTATTAAGGATATATAAATGTCCTGTGGCTAATACAATGATTAAGATATATTAGAGTGCACATCAGGGATAAAATGCTTATGTACCCTTCTGGTTTTGCTCCAAGTACCATTCCCTTGTGTCAAAACAATTTGCAGTAGGTAGAAAGGTGGTTCCGTGCTGGCTCTGTAGCCCCAGTCTGTACTAGGAGTTTGCACACACAGAGCCATGTTTGACTAATAATTCTAATTTATAAACCATCAACAATCCTAAAAACAGATTAGCCAGCGAGGACTTTTTGTGACAAATACCATGGCACTTTTCCATGCCGAACCACATAAAAGGACTCTGGGTCAGAAAAATGCATTCATTTAGGATCAAGTCTAGCAGAAGTCCCACGATTGCCAATGGAACAAGAATAACACCCCTGTTGCCAGACTTTTTCTAGGCAGTGGGTGGCCATGGATAGAGTGCTGTCCCTTCCCCCGCCAACATAGTCTCTGTGTTACAAGTTGATTTCTCTGAAGTCCAGCAACTACACGGTCTCAGGCTAGCTGGCTATCAGCCTGTACTTGCATTCCTGCCTTGACTGCAGGGGCTCGACAGCAAAGGTAACCGTGATGGTTAACTTCACTCCTGGTATGGCACAAGTCTAGTGGAAAACCTTAACAACTTTGGAAACACATGCTGAGGTTCATGACCAAAGCACACAGGGAGCTCTAAGCTACCTCTGTCACCTCCCTGATGCGGCAGGGCTATGTGTTCAGGTCTCAAGTCTAAGCAATTTATGTGTGCCAAAAGATACCCTAACTTATTCAGCAAGTCAGATTTCTTAAGAAACACAAGTAGCCAGGTTCCTCTGAGACAATGTGGTGATCGCAAGGTCAGCGCAGAGTGGGTAGAGCAAGGCTAAGGACTTGAGAAACACATTGATCCTCTGTGGAAACCAGTGAGGGTTTTAGCTACTTAGAGGAAAGAATCAGAAAACTGATGCACTTTGCCCTGGTGGGTTCACTATACACTCTCCTAATCAGAACACTGTTTTCCACCTGAACGAAGCTTTCTCATCAAGCAGACATTTTAAGGAAAAAAACCTACACAAGTGAATAATTGAAATAGAGACATAATTTTGGAAGATGATGGAAGTTAAGAAAATGGGAAGGGACCAGGGGCATAAAATATTATATTTGCCAGGTCCAATATTTACTTCCTCTAGCTCCAGAAGCTATATGATGGGCGGGTGAAGGTAAATGAGCCTTATTTGTAGTAGACTTATGTAAATACAGAAGAGCTGTTCCAGGATCTACATATATTCACGGAATATGAAAAATGTAGTAAATTATTACAGTAAAAATATCAGAAGCTTCCCTGAGATCAGCAAAGAAAAAAATCCTTAGTTCTTCAGACCCAGCTACATAGCCCCACCTCACCCCCTGCTGAGACCCACAAAGAAAGAGATCCCACAAAGGTGTGGGATGGGCTTAGTAGCGTATCCTGAATATCACCACCTCTGGATGTTTTACAGGGAAATTTAAGGCCCACTCTCATGTCTTCTGATGCTGACTTCTGTCTTTCATGGTCATATTCATAAAGTACCTGTGGTAGTTCAATGATGACTTTTCAGTCAAGCTATCTCAGACTTCTGCCAAAAGGGTGGGTCCCATCCGCCCCTTCCTGCGTTTTCTATCTTGTACCAGCACCACCATTTGTGCCGATACCACACATGCTTCACTGACTACAGGGTACAGGCAACAGAGAACTGATCCGGGTGAAAGCTAACTCGTCATCATTGTACAGTGATTGCAGAGCTGTACATAATCCAATATCTAGCTCCCTTTCTTCACTAGTACCAGCCTTTTTATGAATGCACTAAGTAAAAAAATAACATTTGCTTAAAGAAGTCCAGTTCAGACTTACTGGACAAATAGTGTGGGCGGTGAAGACTGTATATATATATTGATGCTGCGTTGCACAGAAGGTTTGCCAAAAGAAGCCAAAAGCAATTAGATTTGCTCCATGGTGAATTCCCCATGCTAGCACAGTTCTCAGTTACTTTTCGTCATTCCCATGTGGGCTGGGCACAGGCATGGCAGTACTGTGGGTATGCCACATTAGGCTCTACTTACTCTCAGCTGACATTCGCTGTGGGCTAGTGAGAGAAGGGGGAGGAGGAGAGAAGGGAAAAAAAGCCCATGAGCAAAAGCTGCAGGAGCTCACAAGAGAAGACCCTCCACTAAGTTCTATGTCCCAGATCTGCTGCCTCACTCACAAAACTTCACACAACCCCTTGATAGTTTTCCCTGCTGAGCTGAGCTGTCTTCCCTGCTTACCTTTGATCATAAGTAGTGCATTAACTTGTATATTGCAGTATTCTTACTTTGTGTCGTGCTAATATGAGGATGTATAAGCCATGGGCTAGATTCACATGTGCTGTCACATTCCTTTCAGAAGGATGTAAAAAAGTCATAATGCAGCCAGAAGTCTCAATCTAGTTTGATTTTTCTTTTTGTTAACACTATCTAGAAGTCACAATACGTAGAGTATTGTAGACCAAAGTTTATAGCCCTGCATTTAACTACACCTTTCACACAGCTCGTAAAACAGATTTCCAATAGCTGTAATTTTAAATTTGTCTCCTTGGATGTAGTGGAAAATGTGACTTTCATGCTTTTCTGTATGTTTACAGCATCATAAATAACGCAGAGATCTGAAGTGTTTTAAGTACATCAATATGCTATTTTAAACAAAGTAGTGAGAATATGTAGCTTATAGTGTCCAGTTGTTTTGACTTCTTTCAAGGGTAAGATTTCTCCTGCTTGTCTAATTTTTAACTTTGCGTAACTTTAAAAATGTTATGTACTTCACCTCAAAGAAAAAGGAGTTCAAAGATAGATGAAACCTAGGTGAAGAAAGCAAGCATCAAAAAAGCCTGTGTGGTTTTGCCGCTTACTGCAGGTTTCAGAGTTTGTAGTTTCAGCAGACTTTTCACCAAAAGTTCAATCTGTGATAGATTTAATATCCAAAATCTTACAAAATCTTCTGACAAAGCAATCTTTGAGATGATATTTAACATGGGAATAACTTTCAACACACCAAGAAGACTTTCAGTTAGGCAGTGCTGTTTGATTATAGTCAGTCTCCATAATTGCAGTAGTATGTTTATGGCACTGTAGCAGTTCAACGCTTTTATAAAATGAATCATTGCTAAAAAAACCTGCTTCTTATTTAGGATTATATTAATATCATGCTTTGTATAAATAGTTGGTAGAGTGTATAAACTTGATGGTTGTTAAATTTAACTACTGATCTGATAAAAAATATTTTAAGCAAAGTTCCATCTTTTAGAGGTTAAAAGCTGGATATATTTTCTCAAAGGAATGGCTGTGGTCTAGCATAGATTTCTATGCATTTCTGAGCCTCTTCACATGCAAGAGGAGTTGGGGTATTTTGTCATAAGCGTCACTCATAGAAGCAGAAAGTCCTGAATGTATTAAAAGATGGTGTGGTCTTAGTCAAAAAACGCAACTGGTGTTCTTGAATGTTCTGCTTCAGTGAACCCTTCACACACCACACATGGAACTGGTAAAGGAGCACTGTTTCTTTCTTGAAATGGGCCATGCTGTTTCGTTTGAAACAACATGTGTTTCTGCTGGGTGTTCTGTGGTTCTGTCTCAACAACATTACTCAGAGCTCAAATAGAGCAGGTACCAGCCAAGGAGCTCTCAAGTATCAGGGGCACGAATAAATCATTTTTTCAAGAGACACCCATCCCTTTCAAATAGATACACAGCTATACATCTGAGACACATTGCGCTTGAAAGAAATAGTTTAATCTTTTTGCTCTTCCAAAAATTGAGATGCCAAAGTACTTCCAGTAACAACTTAAATGAAAGTCACAGGAGAGGGATTGAGGCCTCTGTTATATTGCTGAAGATCGTAAAACCAAGCCCTTTTGCCGTGTCTGTACCGCTGGTGACCTCTAGTGCCCAAGGAGTAGAACAGGTATTCAAAGTTTCTCCAAAGCATTTTTTTTGCAAGAACATGAAATACAGTAGGGTCCTTTTCTTCAATGCTGAAAATTCTGACATCAGCTTTCAATTTGCAATATTTTAAATGCAAAGTAATAGTGTAGAAAATCAGTGTATTAGGGGAAGCATGATGATCTGTTTCAGGCATTTGTCACTTCCTCACTCAGCGAAAAGGGAACCAGACCTACACTGGAAATGTTGTGCTTCAGCCAGTGCAGGCTACAGTGCAGAGACTCCAGATGACCTCCAAGCTGTGCATGAGGCTTAAGTGGGTAATGTTGTTATTAGCCAGTTGGAATTTAGGTGAGAAAATGGGATACCTAGTACCCACTCAAAGACCACAATGGTTCAGAGCTTGAGATTTTAGTTATTATGACATTTCTTTTAATATAGCACGCTATGACAGGAGATTGGTCTGTTGTTTCCTATGGGAAGGCATAAAGATAGAAAAAAGTATCTCATATATTTCCTTCGCAGTGGTATCACTGAATGGAGATCAAACTGCAAAGCAGTTCTAACTCAACAGCTATTCTGTCTTCTGTGGAAGCAACGGGCAGTTGCAAAGGTCCAGGCACTCCATGTCACTTAGGCAAAGTGCCTCGGTTGATCTAACTTCTAAAGGTTGTAGGGATATCTCCCTTGAAGTGCATCTCTGTACATCACTCAGACTTTAAGTAATGGGAAATTTTCTTTGGCTAATGTTAACCTGGGGATGTGCAAATAACAGCCAATTCATGTTTAATAGTATTAACAGAAGTATATTAAACTATGCTCTGAGAGAAGCATACTAGAGAGGAGTACTAGAAAATTATATATAAAGGAGTAAATAACTGAGTGTATGCACTAGTACTTTGTAGATATGTATTGTAATAGAAACAAAGTAAGGCACAGAAATTATGCTTACAGCAGGGCTGGGAATCTCAGATCCCTCCTTCCAAGACTGTACCCTACCAACAGCAAGAAGAGTTTTGCTCTTGCATCCTGCCCACTGTTCTTAAGCACTTTGCTTAACTGTAATCCAATTTTAAAAGAAAGACTCACAGTAGTCTCCTTTACCTGTGGTGGTAAAGGATACTGGCAATGTCTGAGTCTTCTCATATTGATAGAGGAATTGAATCTCTGAATGCTCTGAAATGTGATCTGTTGCCCTCTTGTCTGATTACATTTTAAAAGAGGATCCAGAAATGGAGATTCTAAATTGAAAATCCTGGATGAATGACAATATCTTCTTACAGCACTATGTCAAGTGTCTAAGCTACAGAGAGGATCCGTGCTGCAGCCAGCCATTGCTGTTGCAGAATGAACGTTTCCTACAAGATGGTAGCACACAGGTCAGCATGCAGGCTCTGAAGGTTGCCACTCTGACTTGCCTTCATCTCGCTTGTCCCTGCACAGAAATCTTCTGCAAAGTTCTGGTGTTTTCTCTGGAGAGCAGATGCCTAAAACTCTTTGCTGTTTCAGTTGTTTATTGGATCTGTCCTGAGAGGGCTAATGACCTGGGGTCAAAGAGCTTTAGCATTACAGTTATTGAACATCTCCTGAGTAAAAGCATGTGTATGTACGTGTGAGAGAAAAAGAGTGTGGGAAGAAAAGGAGGTGTGTACAGAAGCTAGTCTTCCCTGTAATATAAACCATGCTGAATCCACTGACACAGAGAGAGACATAAGTGCAATCTTAAAATCTGTGTGTTGGGTGGCAAAGCCAATTACATGACTTCATTTCTGACGTAATTTGATGACTATGGGCACAGAACACAAGCCACCTAGCTACAACCTTTTAAGCTTTCTGCAACTTTCATAAGAACTTACCAGAACAGTAAGTTACAGTAGCTGGCTGTATACAAAGGACAGCAAAACTGGAATGGGAAAACTTTTTTATTTTAATAAAGATGTAGGAAACAGCTTGAATCTTAATTCAAATGCGAGCAGAACATTCTTTAGGTAAACATTTTTATCATGTTATCATGTTGACTGACTAGCAGTGGTCCTGTGACTAGGGTCTGTAAGGTGGTGGTGATCCAGAGTGCTGTACGTGTTGCCTGAGGAACACGAGCGGCACACTTTTGGAAGCAGTACAGGGGTACCACTCACTGCCAGTGTACATTGATTCACGTGTCACTGAAAGGGAAGTGCCTTGCTGTAGTTAGCCCTGTTGCCCTCGAGAGCCTGTTCATCATCCCTGCTTGTAACACACAATTTGCCTGTCATGCCTGACATAACCCAATGAAGGTGAAACCTGCATCAGTCCCCATTTTTCAGGAGAGTCCGTGAAAAAACAAATTTGGGGATTATTGATCTATCATAGTAGATTCCCCTGCTTATTCTTACAGCAGCTTATTGGTTTATTACTAGGCTTCCTGTAGGGGCTTGATTCAGTTGCCCACCATGTGTAATGCCACTTGGCATGTCTTACAGCACCCTAATAATCTAGAAGGCATATATCTGCCATATGTCTCATACCATACCTCGCAGCCATATCCAGCTGAATCTAAAATTTAGGAACTTAGTTTGAGGGATAAGTCACTGTTGCAAATTAAAAAAAAAAAAAAAGTTACGCGGAACAGGTAGTAAATGTGCACTACTGGTGTTTTAAACAAAGCCAAGGCACTGCTCTGGTGGAGCATCACTGTTCAAGCACCTGGAAGCTGTGGGTACCTTAGACCTATTCTGACAATAGCAGCCTCTTCTGAGGATTCAGAGGGTATGTTTCCTGCCTTTAAGATTGTGTTAGTCACTGAATCATCCATAGTCTGAGATGGAATGAAAGTAAAAATCACAGGATGACTCACTGTGAGTGTAAGGATATAACATCTGCTAGTTCTAGAACTTCTCTTTTATATATATTTCAGCTGGAATCCAATTCCCTTCCTGGTGCAGCTTGACAAAAAAAGCGAGTAAAAATGAACCATTTTAGGACACAGAAAATAGGTCAGTCAACATTCTCAACCAGCATAAAATTTAGGTTTCTAAGTATGTTCAAACTATATTTACTTACATTAAAATGTATAGCTATCCTCCTGCTTGACCAGAAAGATGGAGGTATTCAGTTATATGAATTGGCCAGGTAAGATAAGATAAATGTTTTACATAAAATCTCCTTCTTCCTATTTTAAATCATAATCAAAATTTGTAATTTGATCAGTCTTGTCTGAGCTGCATTAAATAAACCACCAGTTAGCAGAAGGAGCACAATGTAGAGTATAATTCCTGCTCTGCTCCTCTGTGGCTCAGAGCAATACAGACCCAGTGCTGGCCTCTGAAGATCAGGGTGAGCACACATGAGGACCATCCTTTCAGGGGGTCTCTGTCATGTTTTATTCTTCTGAATAACTAAGTATACCTGAAAATTTGAAACAGCAGCTTTCAGGCCATCAAGAGCTGCGTAGGCTTGCTAAACTTTGTTTTCATTATTCTATTCCACTTATACAATGGAGGAAAGCAAATTGGGCACAAACTCCCAAATTTTAATAGGTTAAATTTAAGAATGTTGCAGCCATCAGAAAAATGAAATGCTTTACTCTCTAAACATTCCTACTAAACATCTGGGAAATCTTAGCTTAAAAATAGTGCAGCAGGCACAATGGAAAATCCTTCAGAGTGATGACAGCTCTGATTTCACATGGATTTATAATCCTGCACTTCGTTTATTTTCTTGGGATTTCTGAATTTGACAGAGACAGATATCTGAAAATAACTGACATGCTAACTGTCAGCCTCTCCTTAAAATGTATGGTCAATAGATCAAGGGAACTAAAACACAAGGGGCTCAATGTTATTCTCTGTTACAAAATGCAGAGAGGATGAAGCATTTTATAGGTCCTGAGTGAAATGCTCATATGTGAAAAAATAAATAGCTGACAGTCTCTCACTTCAGCAACTTGTATATGGTGCTGAATACAAACTACTACCTGTGGTCTGTGAATGAAGGACTATGTCACTGTAAAACAAACATGGAAGCACAAAAATGAGAACTGTTGCTACAGGACACAAACTTGCATCTGGTTTAGGGGGTTAGCTTTTCACCTGGCCTGTGAAAGATCTTTCCTCAATAAATGGGATCGTTTTGTGGAATAACTTTGAGGGAATTTAATTCAATATTCAGATCAATCTCCTCTGTTCCTGTAGGTCTTATGGGCAGTCCCTAGTTTTGGCAGGTAGGAGAAACAGGACAGACCTAAATGAAACTAAAACTGCTTTGAGACAGAAACCTTGCAATATACACATCTGCAGCCTCTAGTATGAAGAGGACAGTTTCTTCAAATTATATACGTTTAGTGCCCTGGTACAGACAGCCAGGACAATGGGTTAAAGTAGGAGGCCAACATGTTACTTTTCATTCAAAAGGCCAAGATAATAAGGTGAATTTTTACATTTTCTAAATATGAGGTGGAAGACAGCAGTGATTTCTGCTTGCTGTCTACAGAACTGAGACTTCTTGTGTGGTGTCAGTAGTAATGCCAAGGAAAGCAGGGAGAGGAATGAACTACTTACCTCCGCTTCCTATATCCGCTAGGCGCTGCATAAAATTTTTGAGAGAGAACCTACCAGTAAGTCACTGCGAATCAGTCTAGGCAGAATTTCTTCCATATGTGATGATCATATTGCTCATTAACCACCGAGATTCAAGAAGGCTGCTTTGCTCAGTTATCTCAGTTGTGGGTGATGGCATTGCACAACAAGCGTGCTGCACATTCAGCAACAAATTGCAACTAGCTCCTTGAAGACTGCAAAAGAGGGATCCTGGCAGCTCGCTTCTCAGGGGTATAAGCCATGCTTCCTCAGTGGACTAATTTCAAGGAAAATTCAGCAGGGATATCCCTGGAGCTCCTCCTCAGTCTTGTTTGGAAAAAGAACTATAAGTGTGGGGTTATATATATCTGTGTGAGGACCAGAAAAAGAGGTGGGTAGATTACAATGTCCATGACTTAATCTGCAGCAACAATGATTTTGAGTCACCTTATAGGAAATATCTTGCTACAAAGGTCTGTTGGTTTAGGAGGTGTAAGTACATAGAAGCTGTTTTGTGAGTAGGTCATTAAATGCAGTACAGTTTCTAATGTAATGGTTATTATTTTTCCCAATCATAATTTTCTGTTCATATCAATGTGCTACTTTGCATCACTCACAGGTCCCAGCCACATATAGTAGTGTAGACATGAAAATCAGTGTGTGTGACGCATGATGCAAAAACTGCTATTTGCAATCATGTGATGCTTGAGAAGTTTCTAAGTATATGGAGAGTTCTGCACTATGGAAAATAGTAACAATCAAATTCTGTAAGTAGAACCTAACCTGCTACGTAGGGTGCAAAACAGTGCTGGTAACGCTGACTCATGTGAGTGCTTCCCAGTGAATTCTTTTTTTAAATTAACTTTAAGAGGTCTGTTTAGAAGATGGAAAGAATCACACATTGATCTGTTTTGACATAACATAGCATTACCATGAGGTACGGGGAACAAAGAGAGGTTTTTTCCAACTTACAGCTTGAACTTTTCTGATGGCGATATTAGTCTGCAAAAATCCAAAATTTTAGCCCTTCAGGACGTATGGTTTTTAAATGCTGTAACAAGCTGTTGAATGATCACATGACACTTGAAGTAACTGAAAAAATATTTAACTCTTCTGACATTTTGTAAGTTACTCCAAAAGGATAATTTCATACTGTTCTCTAGTACTTGGTGCCAGGAACATTTATTCCCAAGGACAGTTGATTTCTTACAGCATATAGAAGCCAGCTTCTTTACGCACAAATCTAGAGACAAGCTTTCTGTCCCATAGAGCTAGAATCCCTCATTTCATGTTAAATAGAATTACTTCTGTAGGCTATCAGGCTGTAGAAAGAGAAGGGGCAGCTTTTATAGTAGTAAAATACAATGCTTCATTGCTTTTTCTTCTTTATACTTGATGGTACTCTCACCTTTTACAGTTCAGTTCCTCAGGGGCTGTAGCAAATGCGACTCCTCTGGTTAATGGCTGATCCTTTCCTCCAGCGCAGGATTGCACATGCTGGCAATATGTCAACCACTGCAGATAACTCTTTGTTACTGATGATTAATGAGCTTATGTGAAGAGTTGTTATGTGTACTAATCTGCATTCTTCCTCACGTTACCTTAACTCAATTGTACATCCACCTAGTGGCCTGCATTCACCTGAATCTCAGGATGCTGAGACTTTGCTGTCGCCATGAGTATGGTCCAGTTTTTGGCTAATTATTTCACTGTTGCCTTTATCTATATTTGCTGTCAGTTCAGGAACCTTGAGGTGTCTATGTTTGAATGGGTGAGGTCAGGAAAATGACTGCAAATGAGAATATGGAGTTGAAAAGGATTGGAGAAGGGTTCCAGATATTTAGGCAAGTTACTAGGGAGAACTAGGCTGACAAGATGCTTCTTCAATTTGCAGTTTCCGCAAAGCTGTTTACAGGTGGCTTTCTGAATTTTCTCCCCCACTTCCACTTTGTTTCTTAAATTGTTGTTTGCCACACAGTGCATCTGTTGCGGCTGTGGCACTTTTTAAAATTAGAAGACCGGATTCACTCTGGTGTTGTTGCTAGCAATGGCAATGACAGCAGATTTCAGAAATGCAAGATACAGCAACCAGAGAAGAGAGATTGACAGGTGTGAAGATTAAAAGCATCCTATAGAGAATACGGGCTCTGAGAGCAATGGGGAAACTGAAAGAAGCATCAAAATCATAAAGACACACTGGATGCAAAATTCATCTGTTCTTCAGCAGTCAATAACTAGCCAATGACAATTTCACTGACATCTTGGCTGTTGATTTTCTGTGGGGAAGATCTGTATAGGATGCCAACTTCAGGGGAGGCTCACATTCCCTGCACAGAAGAAAGGAAAATACATTAACAACCCATCTCTCAATACTTCATCTCTGCACTTGAGAACAGAATTACAATTGAATCTGAACTCACTGGTCTAGAATGAGGTCAGATGAGTCCTAAACACTCACTCAGGCAGCTGTGCTTGAACCCAGATGTCTACAGACTGTGAGTCTGGTATATAGAGTCAGAGATGTGAGGCTCAAGCATTTCCTAAGCAAGGATTTTTTCCTGGTCCAGCATCTGTAGAGTGTCCCCACAACATGGCAGTGTACGTTCTGGTAGACCTCATGGAAGCATATGGTGTCCATCAAGTATGTTTTTAGACAGACAACCCATAATAACTACTGCCTGCTTTTTTAAATTAAAAAAATTGTCCATTGGATAAATTATTGTTTCTATGATTTCTACCAAGAACAAATAAATTTGGCATACATGGCAAAATTCATATATAAATAAATTCTACAGAACAAAGCACTTCTTTCTGATTTGCTGTAGGTTTTGTGTTTGATTTCAGAGATACAGGACTTCAGTTTAAGGACCTTACTTTGTTTTTAAAAAGCGGAGTGCCACAAATGCATCTGTACAGTATTGCTGACCCTCAGATCCCAGGATTTCAAGGCTAACTTCAGCCTTTAAATGACAAAGGGATGGAAATCTGGGAAATATGCCTTCTCAGTTAAAACTTCTAAACTTCTTTCTTGCATATCATATACCTGGAAACTCTAAAAATTCTCGTTGTGGGGCTACCTCTCATCAGGCTGCTTATGAGCCTGACTTCTGTGCATTCCCATGTCCAAAAGAATCCACGTGTATGTTTGTCATGAGGTAGCAAACTCTGGGAGTGCAGCTTTCTACGCAGGCAGGAGTTTAATGGTTTTCTATCAGAGACTTACCAGAACCGAACCATCCTCAAAACTATTTCAAAATCAAAACATTCTAACAAAAATACATTATAGGTTTGGGGTTTTTTCTTCCCAAACAGTTCTAGCAGGAACAAACAAAGCAAATCTTGAAACTTAGGAGAGGAGCTAATAGAGAAAGGACCTGTACCTGTGGCATAATACCTAACTGGTTGCTGCAAAGTATGAGAGGACATGAAGATACAGTAGACGCCAACTATATAATTACATGGCCCATCTAACTGGCACTGTTTATTAGACACTGCAACTTCCAAAGCAAGTGTGTAAGAGAAAGTTATTAGAAAAAATATATGTACACATACATATATGTATATATTGCTTTTTCCCTTTTTTGTAACACTGTGTAGAATTTTAATCATTCTGCAAAGTGTGCATGATCTAGTAGGCATGACATTTATGGGCTACGAATGTGGTACAATGCACAGCAATCCTAAAATATTAAATATATTTCTCCTTTAAACTTTGATCTCTGCTAAAAGAAGGAAGCATCTCTCCTATAAACACTGCTTTGCCCGCAGTCCTTCCTTCTGAAAGTGCTTCTGTGGCAGGCAGTAATTCAGGAAAGGTCATGAAATAGGAGGAAACAGAAGTGCCATCAGTACTGAGCTGACCTTTATAGGTTACAGAGCTCCTCTGTGGTTCAAGGGAAGCTTCCCAATATGTTTAGTTGCACATAAGCATCCTACACACTTTATATACCCTCTTCCTCTCCTGTGAGTAGGTATGATCATTATTTGTACCTTTTCCCTCCTCAGTGTTTATGAGTGAGCATCTGAAGGTAGAAAAGGTAGGCAGAATGGACAGCTTTTAGACAAGTTAACTAGATGGTCAGACTTCAGGCGAAAGAGGCTAGTGTTCCTAGGATCCATCTGACTTTGGCACTTCTGAAATTCCCAATGCCCTTTTGGGAGTCTCCCTCTGAATTGCCTCTTTCCATTGGCTGTAGAAGGAGCTGTTGTTCTCCACTTGTCTAGTCAACTCACATGCGTACTTTTTTTGGTGTATGCAGGAGATGCATGAAGATATTAATTTCTTACTCCAGTAAAGATGGTCATAAGATATTACCAGAAGGGACAGAATACATAATTATTATTGGAGATACTTTTCAAACCAAGTCCGAGAAGAAAATGTCTGTCCCACATTGGGAGCAGTCCTTGAAAGAAAAGGGATGCATAATGAAAGTGGTTTCTTGAGCTGGTTAGCAGTAGACTTGGAAGGCAGAAGACTCTGTGCCAGCATTTCTTACTGCAAAGGTCTGCTATGACCTGATAAATAAAAGTTCATAAGATAAGGATGTGTGCACTGAAAAAAAGCTGTTAATGTAAGATTATTGCAAGCATTATGCTGTCTTGTGGAATGGAGATGTCTATCCAAATGCATGTTACTCCTCTTTGCTTGGCTTTAGTGCCATTTGGCAATTTATTCATACAGAGACTGTAAACAGTTGTGGAGTGTGTTGTTAATATTTGGTGAGACAGCAACTTGTCACTCCTGAAAGGAACTAGTATGTTTTTCACGTGAGGATGTTGATGGCTACGAAACATCCAGGAAAGGCCTACTAACAATGAGTTGTAGTACAGTGCATGAGACCGTGGAGACACAAGTATTCCATGATGTACTATTTCTCAGCAGAGAAAGAGAGAGATTTCTGACAGCAACATAATCATTTGCCAAGCAAACTTATTTTGCTTAACTATCGGTGCACTTTACAGGCGGGCAATGTTTTTGCTTTGAATATTTATGGTGCACTGAATATTTAGGAATTTATTATGATCTGTGACTAGTAAAAAAAAAAAAATTACGGTCTTTTGTGATCGACACTCATTTGAATTCCATGTGTCCAGGCTTTTCCATCTGTGAAAGGATACATTTTCTATGTTTACGAAGATCTTTGAGATCTACAGAGTCTCTCTGTAGGTGTGATGTATGGGGATATCCTCATCACAACTACAGTATTTTAGTAAATGCATAGTTCAGAACTTGGTTTACATATGAATAGGACTTGTCATTTAGCTGTTGGTTCTGTAATTTTTGAGCTCCCTGCACACTTGACTTTAGTAGGTAAATAAAGTAGTAGTAAGTAAATAGTGAGTAAAGTAAGTAAGTAGTAAGTAATAGTAAGTAAATTTCTTTCAGTACATCCAAAGCTCCTGCAGTTACACAGTCTGTGTGGCATCCTAAGACTTCGTAACAGTTGTTTTAGGAACCAGGCTGATTCAGCCAATGAGCGGCTCAGGAAATGATAAGGGCAGGAGGGTTACGCTTTTGAGGTCTGTTGCCTCAGGGGTTAATGACCACAACTTCTTTGCTGTTGGGGACAGTGACCTGGGCATTTTTCAGGTTTGTTTTCTGTTGGTTTTGCCCTTCTGCAGATTGAAAAGGAAAAAATGAAGATGTGTAAGACAGTACCTATATTCCTTCTGTTGTTTACAGGTAATTGAACATTTCTTTATATTTGTTTTCTCAGCTCTTACTCACTCTTCAATATTTGTAATTACATTTGGAAGATATTCCTAAGTATATTCTAAATGTTAATTCATGTGACTTGATCTATAAATTGTTGTACTATCATTGAAGGTGTTTTCTCTGCACATTATTATATTGTACCATGTGAGTGATTACTTTAGTTACACCTCTATCAGTAAAATATAACTCACTTAAAAAGCATACAGTTATTTTGCTATAGAAATATCTGTAGCACCCCTAATAATAAAACTTCAAGAAAAGGTTAGGTTGTTGTATTTTAAAGAAATCCCCTGCAGATACAGAAAGACACACGTGCCAATAGAAGGTAAGACTTTTTGCAACATTAATCATCTCAAATTCATTAATGAATGACAAAAATAAATGTTGATCTCAATAATGATCAATATTCTAACAATCAATCGTAGAGCTAGAGAAATGGCAACACATACGGCTCATCCCTTTTTTTTTGTCAGCACTGCTAGGGACAGGTACAGTGGCAGTATCTCAGTGATGCTGCAAAGAAAGCACAAAACTGAATGATTTCAGGCCTTTTAACAACAAGCTCCAGGTAATCCTAATCATCCTACAAAGACTTTGTAAATTTATTGAGTAGAAGTGAGAAGGGGTGGTATCTCACTCTGCAAGTTTCATGAACTTCTTCCCAACTGCACTATTTGCATTATTAGGACTGGCAGGACCCCAGCCCCTTATATAATTTCTGTCTGATGAAAATATTTGTGTTTAATACTCAGAATTTGTGACTAGATATGATATAACAGAGACCCCCTACATAATTTGTGCCTAATATCAGGCAGTAATGAAAGGATTTTATATTTAACAGGATTTGTCACTGATTTTATTGGTTGCATAAATTTTCACTAGGAAAATATCCTTGGGAAAAAGAAAAAATAGGTGTAGGTTGTTTAAAAGATAGAAGTTGTTTTATTCCTCACACCTCTGTCCCACTAAAGGCAGCAACAGAGGGAGGATTTAAGAAGGTGCTAAGAGGTGGAGGAGGTTGGCTAGTGGACCTTCTTATCACGAACGCACACATGCCCTGAGGAGCTCAAACCTGGCTGAAAATTTATTCCATCCCCCTTCAAAGGAGTTCATGGAGATATGTGTATCATCAGGCCCCCTCTGTAGAGCTGTGCTCCGCTTGTCAAAGTCCTACAAAAGCTTCATAGTGACAATGCACATTTTTCTCCTAAGCACTGAGCAATTTAAACCCATTGCTAACAAGTGCAGCATATACTCAGAGGGAGGCAGCATCTAAGTACTGTCGGTTTTATCGCAACATCACGGGTGCATGTTTGCTTCCCTCCAGAGGAGCTGTGGAGTTATGTCTGGAAATGATGCTGTAATTCTAGTAAGCAATTTATAGATAACAAGATATCAGGGGAGACCAGAATTATGTAAAACGTTTGATGGTGTTAATTTTTCTTTTAACTTGATGTTCAAGAATCTCACATTGCAGCTTTGTTCCGCAGTGCTGTTTCAGAGTCAATTACTTCCCATGTGGAACCTGCTGGAATTTCACTGGCTAAACTTGCCTCTGTAGAAGAGGTTTTGTTTTGTTTTGTTTTGCATGTCACAACTGAGACTGTGTGAAAAAAGCATCTGCTTAATGCTCCGGTAACCTAACAAAGGGTATAGTTTTCCTCTTCCTGTCCATCAGAAAAAGTTCAGGGAGAGTATCTTTCACCTCTCCCCAAATCTTTTTCATTAATTTGCAATTGAAAATGAGGAGGAATGTGAAAGAAAGGGTGTTTTCCTTTGTTAACTAAAGCAAGCTAATGAGTGTCATCATCTGTATCAGTGTGATTGCTTCCCGTCTAAGAAGCATATAGGGCAAGAGGAAAAGCGAGAAGAAGGATAAATATCAATAAACCAATCAATATCCCAGCTGAAGTTACCTGTCAGTGGCTTTACTAATTTTCGCAGACTGCCCAAACCTAGTCAAGGCTATAGCTCTGCTACTATTCCTTTATGGATTTCATTTTCTTACTCTGAAGCATGGAAACAATATCTGAGAAGAGTATCTATGATTTTTTTTTTTAAGCTAAGAAATGACAGTGCTGTTTTTTCAAAAATTTTCTGAGAAATGTCTTAACAATTTCAACTGAAATGTTCATACAGAAAAGTCAGATGGAGGGAAATATTCCAAACATAAAACAGCAGGCAAGGTTGTCTAAGTTAGGAGCATTTGAAAGCAGGATTTTATAACTGAAATTATCAAACAACCTCAATAATAAGTGGTATGGCATACTCCAGCAATAATTTTATCTATTTAGGAATTTCAGAACTTCTTTATAACCGTATCTATGCAACCGCAACCCCTACCATGGAAACATCATCACCTGTTCCCACAACCACGGAAGCATCAAAACCTGTTCCCAAAACCATGGAAACACCATCACCTGTTCCCGCAGTCTCGGTATCACCATCACCTGCTTCCACAGCCCCACAAGATCCTGCCATAAAACAACAACTACCAACACAGAGCCTTCCAGGTCTGTTTTTTGATCTGTTGCTTCCTTCAAATTCTGGGCCAGTTCTTCCCTCAGTGTGCACACCCTAGTCTTGTGAATACACTGTTCCATTTTTCTCCTGTTGTTTTCCAGGTAATGACTCTTCATATCCAAAAGCCTTAAAAAAATTGCAAACACAAATCAATTTAGCAGCAGTATAACCCTGTACTTGATTTAAAAAGGTTGCCCCCTGTTTCTACTGAGGTAGAAGCTGAAGCACAAAGAATATTTCAGACAACTCAAATACCACAGCCTAAATAATTGTCTGTCAAGAAGCAGAAAATACATCATTTAGTGTAAAATGTCAGGCACTTTTCATGGTCAGTGGATAATTCGGTATTCTGTGCTAAATGAAGAAAACTGCTGAGGAAGATAACAGCAAAAAAAGGACCCAGAGTCTTGCTAAGTGTCTTGATTCCTTCTGTGATGCCCCTCTGTGCAGGATCACCAGCACCTGTGTCTGCCTCAAGTGATACCCTGCTCCTGTTGATCTTTCTAGAGGCTTTATGAGGTGCCTGCTGTCACAAGCCCGTTCTTTGCTCTTACCATCACAGCTAAGAGCTGCATGAAACTTTATAGGGCTTCAGAATGCTGATGCTTTCTTAATTCCTATGTTTGTGAGACTTTGTGTAGTAGTGGTCTCTGAAGCATCTGCCAGGGCAATGTTGCTAGCTGAAGAGTCAGGAATTTCACCTGCCCTCTGTCTTCCTCGTGTCATCGCTGTGCTGCTTATTCCGAGACACTATTCAAAGCTCAGTGGTGAAGATGGACGAAAGGCAAAAAGGAGGAGGAAACTTCTGGTGGCAACAGTCTCATCTGCTTGCTTCCTCCCTCCTTGTTCAGCATGGCAGGATCTGAAGAAAGCTGCTGTTCTGGCCTCGACTTAGTTATGCTAATTATAAATATATGTAAATGCACAGTTATAATGTGCATATATGCATAACGCATTTATGTATTTAACTTTCTAAATATATGAGCGAGCTCCAGCACACAATCCTTACCTGCACACAGACAAAGCACGTATGAAGGAGGGTAAACAGAAATCAGTGTACAAGTGTAGTGAATGTAGGTACAGAGTAGTTAATAGCTGCCATCTATTATTTTGGCAGGAAATAATGAGTTAGTTTCCTTCTAACACCTGACTGTAAATTCAGTGCTTTGTCATTACCAAAAAAAAAAAAAGGTTGGGAGAACAGCTTTAGCTTCTTTAGACATAGTTGTACTGTTTTCTCATATTCCTAATTTTCGTTATTTTCCTTTTAACAGAAAGACATCTATCAGCTCTATTAGGTAGGTTGGCAACTTCAATATATATACTTCTGTATAAATATTTTTTTTCTTTACCTAAGTTTTGAACTTTTAACTTTTTACTGCAATTGGTTATAGAAAACAAAAGCTATGTATAGGCTTGCCTATATTATCCTGTAAAACAATGTTTTTATAAAAGAGTATTAAAGACACTCCTTAATTGCAAATCATGGTACTTCTCTGGTGATTTGAGTAATAAGAATATCACACTATTAGACTAAACCCATAGTAATTTACTTTCCTATTACCATAATTATTATTTGGGGGTTTCATCTTTCAGCAAAATCTATAGCACCAATAATATTGTCAACAGCAGTAACTTGGTATATTAACACTGGAGATTAATACAGCACATACGTTGCACGGCCAAAAAATCATTGACTGTAATGAGCTGTAATATGCTTGGTTCATTTCTATGCAAATCCAGACTTGAATGAGTTTTTTGTTTGTAGGAAAAAATAAAGACATAGATTTTAGTGTCATATATAACCATTTTATGCTGCATGATTATCCACCACAAATGCAGGTATTAATTTTTTTCCTTTTCTTAATGGCATAAATTCGTTTTTTGCTCTTCTAGTGGCAGGAATCAGCATTTCCCTGGTGTTCCTTTTTATTCTTGTAATGATTGGTGTTTGGTGTCTATGGAAAAAATCACAGGTAAGTCCATGCTTTTACCTTTGGATATGTGTCTGTGTATGCGTATTTATCTGTATATATTATAGAATATGAAGTGTCAGCTTCCCAACTTTTACCCTTTTTACTCAAATTTCTGGTGTTTGTTTGCTCTGTAGTTGCTTTTTTACTGGGATATTTTTTGCCATTGGATGGCATTCTTAAAACTAGTCACCTTGTAATCCAGGTTTCATTTACCTGAGCTGACCTCCCTTCCTGGGTAGCAGCTGCTCACGTTTTGGTAGGAGTGGTTTCTGGCTTGCAGTTTTATTCTCCCTTTAATGACAGTTTTTGTCATTAAAGGTCCTGCATCAGAAATGACAATTGCACAGTTCAAGTGAGATTTATCTGAGTTACTTGAGATGCTATAATTATTTTGCAGCCACAGTCTTATCTGTAATAAGTTAATATTGATAAAAATTAAAATATTAGACAGCTTATCTAAGAAGAATAAATGCAGTAACACTGTAGATTCAGGTACGCAAAAATAGTTTACTGTATTAATGAAACAAGTTAATATAAGGAAAAGTATCAACAAAACCAGTACTAATTTTATGTTGACATTATTGATTTTGTATTTGTGTAGCTCAGGTGCATACTGCAGTGATAATAACATATTTATATTTCTCTCACAGCAAAATTCGGCTGAAATTAATTCTATCCCCTCTGGTCAACCTGGACTGTTGTTAGAAAAAATGTCAACAGAAGAGAACCAACGCGAGTAGCCTTTTGAAAGAGCATTCCAGTGACAGTAGGAGAGCTGTTGTGTGACCCTTCCGTTTGTGCACCTATATGGCAGAACCACACAAACCCTGGGACTTTGAGTCCCGTGTAATAACCCCCTTTTTATACCCTTATTCAGTGGGTGTTTCAAATCACTCCAAAATAATTTGGAATGTCGCTTGACAAGGAAATCCTGTTACCAAAACAATCTGTGTCAATGCTGTTAAGTGTTAAAACCAAGGGAAACATTAAAACCAGGGAGGTTCTTAATGCCACCTGCCATGGCATGCGTGGCCTGCAGCATAACAAGGGAAAAGTCAAGCTGCTGTGGAGCCTCCAGCCTTATAATCTCTTTCCTAATCAATACCGTAACTAAACCCAGTTCTGAGAACTGTGTGATACTAGGGACTTGGGGAAGCTTCATCATCGGCATTTATGGCCTTTGCTCTGTATTTGATGTTATATATTGCAATGAGGTGTACTTCCATCCTACTTACACTTCAGTAGTACTTTAATGTTTTTCTTACATAATTTTCAGGAGGAAAGAAGAAAGTCCTCTCAATTGTAGCTACTTAAACAGTACTCTCAAAAGAGCTGTATCTTTAAAAAAAGTTAAATTCTTGACATTAAAGAGATCCTAGTTACAGAAAATGGCACACTTAAGCTATGCCTGTTCTAGTAAATTAAACTTGCAGAGGAACCGATGTTGCTGCTGTGGAGACTAGCTGGAATAGTCCTTGTTTACACTAGTATATGTGTGAACTACCTATTGGAGATGGCTCTTGGCAAGCTCTAGCTTCCAAGATTTGCCTCAGGCCAAAACCAGCTTGCCAGTGTAAACAGTACTACTCCGGAGCCTGGGAGTTTCCTAGGCATTGTTTAATTTAATGGCCTAGGTATACAGTGTTATTGTTTAAAGCTATTTTTAAATGACATATTTGCTGTACCTCCTCATTTATTGACAGTTATTAGCAGTGATTAATCAAAGCTGGCCACTGCAAACTTTCATTTGCTCACTCTTGTTTTTCTGCTGCATTGTAGCTGTTTGTAAAGCCAGTTGCTTGAATGTAAGGCTTGTTGCTAAAAGCTTATTGTGGTGCCTTAGACTGGAGCATGAATTTATGGAGTTGAACTGCATTGTGCTCTCTCGCTAGGTAGATGCTCTCACAGAAAAAGAGTAGCAGATTAGTCTCACACCCTGTCCTTAGGCCAAAGCTATTGCATCCTCACTGAGTGAGTGCAGAAATCACTAGTACAATGTGAACTCATATCCTGGCCTATGGCTCTGCAAGGCTGTGTGAATTAATCTGTGTGAACCCCATGTTGTGACAAGGCTGCCCTTAGTACCCAGAGAAATTCCATAGCCTGAACAAAGACATGCAATTCAGCTTTCAGCACATCAGCCATTTTGTAAGAGAGGAAATAAGGAAAAACTGGTTTTATAGAATGCAAAAATAAGTTAATGAATTGATTAAATTATGTCCATTAAAATCAGCAACTGTGTGGCTAAAAGGTTAACTCCTCGGTTGGTATAAACTGACAGACCTCCCTTCTTCTAGTTCTCGCCCTTGATGGAGATGATAATAATAATGGAGTCAGTCAAGGCTGAAAACCTGAATTTTATTGGATGATACCATTATTATTCCATTAGTTCCCCTAATTGAGTAATACTCACTAACTGGTGTAAGGTGGTCTCAGCAGCAAGCGATTGCAGCGGAGCTCTGCTTGAGCAGGAGCCAGGGGATCTGGGGCCGAAGGGGCCAGAAGACACAACACACGCCCACAGAGCTGCCCTCTGCTAATGTGGCAGAGGAAGGAGGACCAGAGAGGTAAGGGCATCATGTGAGATAGCTCTACCGAAACATTCTTGTGTGAGCTTTGGCAAGTGACCTTTATTTCTGAGACTGTCTATAGGACAAAACCAGTGGTATGTCCCCACCTCGTATTTATCTGTGAAGATACAGACATTTAAGAGTGGGGTGAGTGTAAGTTGCACAGTAGTGAAGCTATACTGAGAGCTGTACAATTGCAGGAAATCAGGTTCTGTTTGTCTATAAATCTTCTCAAGTCAGTATTATTTATGCCACTAACAGTAGAGGAGAATGCTGTGTCAGCTTCCAATTTCAGGAATTGATTGACATTCTCTGCAAATGAAAGCAGCTTCTTGCCAGGGTCCACACTTCATGAAAGCCAAAGAGATATTTTAGTTGACTTCAGCCGAACAAAATGCAAAGCAATATTTGAAAGTTTACCTCTTTTTCTATCTGCTCAATGGATAAATATATGTTTTTCGTTTCTATGTGATTATTCTGAGTTTAAGAATGAGGTAATTATATTAATTATATCTGCAGCAGTATTACTTGGAGTGGGAGAGTTGTGCTATAGGTGCTTCCTATGTGGTTTTTTTTTAACTGTGCATCTTCTGTTTTCCATTACATAGAAGTTTGGTGAGTGCTTAAATGCTTTTCTAGATTCTAGATCAAGAGTGCCCTGGGCAACAGAGTTAGTCGAATGCAGGGGAAGTAAGAATAACAAGTATTTGATAATTTGCCAGGAATAATTCATATAAACCATGTTTACAGTACTTTTTAATTGATGTTTGCAAGCCTCTCTGTGAATGATTCTGCTTTTGGAAATGTTTTCAGCATGGTGGTATTTTATTTAAACTTTTACAGAATTTGTGTACTAGAAATAATATTTACTATTTGTTATTTGGTGTTTATGTTTTGTTATTGCACTGTTTAAAATGTTTGTGATGATTGAAGTAATAAAAAAAAAATTTCCTCTAGCTTGGGTGACCAGTCCCACAAGTGGGGGTGCTGACTACTTGGCAGTTAAACTACCTGTGAAGTTGGATTTATTTATGTCAATGAAGTCTGTGCAACATATGGCCTGACACATGCGCTCACAAAGCGTTTTGTCTGGCTCATTGCACTGCGGTTTCGTTGCGTGCCGATCAGCAGAGAGACTGACAGGCGTTACGTACTGATGGGGTAGGTGGCAGTAGCAGCTTGCTGGGAAAGAGTGGGGAGATGGTGTTGAAAAAGCAAGTTTAGACAATAAGGCAACAGAAAACTTTTAAAAGAACCATGTTCTGTGGCTCTGATCTGGAAATGAGGCACATGTTATATAAAAGTTAGAGGGCAAAAAGTGAAAAGGCTGAGAGCCCACTGAGCCCAGTACCCTGCAGCCAGCAACACCAGTAACAGGTGCCTTAGGAAAAAGATGAGCGCAGGGCAGATGTAATCTTCCTCCCTTTGCATTCAAACCTTTCCAAATTTACTGCCTTTTCAGCAGTGCAGACTTAACGTGCACAACACTGAAGTCATGAGCTCAAGTTCTCTTTTCTCTCTCCTTTTTCCTTTTTTTTTTTTTTTGGAATCTGCTGTCTAATAGGCTTATTCATTGTACTTTTCATTTTTTTACTATGAACAAAACCAGTGGGCAGTAACTCTTCCCTTTTCCATAGCATTCATGATATTATAGATTTCTAGCATAACTGCTTTGTCCTCCAACGTAAGTGTTGCTTATCCTACATTGATTTAAAGTCTAGCACTTTAAAAATGTCAAAGCACATCTGCTTTTAATAGCTGAAGGCTGAGAATTGCAAGCTTACTATACTTTCTGAGGTAGTGATTGTGATTTTTACAATTTCTACACGATGTTTAAAAGTTAGTGTCTGCACTTACAGTTTGAGTACGTTTTGCTAAAGAACATTGACAGTATTTTATTCAGGCACTTGGTATTAGTGATGTATCATCCCTGGTTTTATACACATTAGCCATCTTGTTCAAACCAAAAGGCTTACTCTTGCTTAATGTAAGCGCACATTGCAGAGGAAGGATGCAATGTCATCCTTCAGGCCTTTAAGATTGCTTTTGTATCCACTTGTGTTTTCTATTCCCCTTCTGCTTGTACGTGCCAGAAGCAGGCTTAGCAGCAGCCAGCATGTTTCCTTGTCTGTAGGGGTCTAATCTGTAAAGGAAACCAGACAGAATATTGTAGCTGGTAAATATGGTACAGGGTGAGAAAGGACTGAAGGGCCCAGGGCATTATTAACAATATGTGTTTGTGTGTCTCTGTTTAGGCAGACAGTAGGTGCGATCACTGCTGCCAGGCCATTTCACACCATCTCAAACAAGACTGTGAAAGCACCTTGCAGTGAATTGTCAAAAATCAGTAGGACCGCTTCTGTTCTTCTGTAGTCCTTGCCAAGGAGCAAAGCATTAAACAGACACACACACAAACACATGAAATACCTTTTTGTCTCATAAACATTCCTGCTAGTGACCTGTGAACCAGGCTGGGTGGCTGGAGGCAGCCGTGTTGGGGAGAAACTGGATGGTTTTTGTTGATAGCACTTGTTCTTTTGGTGGAAAGACATAGGTCCATTGACAGAGAATATCAACTCAGTTGTTTTCAAAGCACTAAGTTTTGCTCTCAGACATCATTTTATAATCATGTTTTAATGCCATTCAAATAACTGACTGTGGCTTTCTATTCCCTCCTATGTGTGCTCAAGTACAGTAGATAAGTGCCAGTGAGACATCTGTGCTTTCTGATTGGGGGACTGCAGTCTGCATACAAGAGCAGGAAGGGGTGTATTCTAACGTATGCCACTGATAGGGCTTGTGTGAGATCCCCCCTGCAGAGATACGTTCTCCTCTGCCCCTCCCTTGCCTCAGTTAACTCGTGAACACCCTCTTTTTCACTTTATGTTGGACGTAACCTTTTTTTTTTTTTTTGTAAAGCATGTTTTGATCAAGAGGCATCAAAGGTGCTTTTACCAGGTTTGTACCATCAAGGGTACACAAGACAAGGAGAATTTTTCCTGAAATTTGTAGCTGGTGAGGGATCATTTTGCATAGCTGTACTGTAGCCTTAATATGTGGAATGCCTGGGCTAACTTTAATGGAACTGCTTTGTATGTATTTCAGGTACACCTGGCAGCAGTTTTGTACCTCCATTTAAACAAAAAGGAAAAAGAAATTTCTGGAGGACCCTTTACTTAAAATTTTCAGCAGGCTGACTACTGTATTTTGTAGCTAACTTCAGCAGGAATTCTTAAAGTTTAATAGTACAGAATAGGTAGGTAAACACAGAATTTTTTTACATTACATGTACATGTCTATGTTTCACATACTGTGGTTAGCATAGCTCCTGAGTGTATAGGTACACTGTCATGAATTTACTGAGGAGGTAGCCTCCTGTCCAGTTGTCAGAATTCTTCTAAGTTGAACTGTGAGACATGGATTTTGAATAACTTAATGAAGCCTGTTCCAAAACAAACGTTATCAGGGATGACACTGTATGTCAGTAATTGCTCCCTGAGTGAAAAAATTATTTCAGTTCTCTTCAAAAATGAGAAATGAGGTGTAGGATGCTACTTGCTGTGTGGAACTGCAGACAATGCCAGTAAAGATGCAAGAATATATGAGCCCTAGAGGCTGTGCTGTGATCAAAGTCTGGAAAATCCTGAGTTCTGAGGAAGATCATTATATCATATTTTCTCTGATGATATTTTCCCTGAAGCACTGTAAGGATCAGGAAGTTTTGTACACGTAAACGCATGCACATGGAATCATATAGTCACAGAATGGTTGGGGTTGGAAGGGTCCACTGGAGACAGAACTTGTGCAAATGTTCTATGGTTTTCCTTATAAAGACAACATCAATAGAAAGTCAACTCTATGAGACAATACAAAGTCAGCCGTGCTGCTTTGTGCCTCTCGGGGGTCAAACCCAGAGCATTCAGGAGGTTTCAGGAGAAATATTGACAATGACTTCTAAAACAAATTAATTTTCATTGTATCTCTGGGCCAAACTGTGCAGAATTTTCTCACATCAGTAATCCATTGGAGTCATCAAGATCATCCATGTGAGCAGTTTACTGATCTTCATTTCTCTTGCTCTGTGCTATAGATACCGTGCTGCTATTTTCTTCTCCCATACAACTTCTTTACAATTAAAACTCTAGTTTTAGATCTCATTTGTGTTAACAAAAGAATTCCTTTTAAAGTTTCATCTGGTTAGGCATATTCTTTTAAGGTATGTAATTTCACAGTTGCATGTTACTCTGAGTTTGTGAAGTGCCTTCTGACAGTAAAAAGTTGATCTCTGATTCTCCCTTAGAACAAGTAAGCACAGATCCAGAGCTTGCAAGTTATATCACATGGAAAGCACTGTCTGAATAATAGAAGAGAAAAAATAATCTACTATTCTTCAGTACAGATTTGCAATTTCAACAGCAGATGGCTCAGATACAGCAGGGTCTGGTTATATGAATAGAGACATTGTTATTCATCCATCAGCCTCATTACACCTAGGCAGTCTGTCTGTGCCCTGTTATAGGCACCCTATTGTAGCCCAAGAATACGCTGTGATCAAGATGTATAATCCTGGCATTAAATAAGAACATTTTCAAATGGGATTATTGTTAGGATGATTAACATGGCATCCCAAATTCTGATCCTACTGTGATTAGATGAAGAATGAATTCATCACCGCCGCATTTTGAATCTTAGCACCTTGAGACATTCTAGTGACTCAGAAGGCTGGATTTGCTTTCTTATCTGCATATTGAATTTCAAGACCAATGATAGACCCTGATGATAGAAAAATAGTCTGTAATCATCAGAAAGATTCTCATTAAAATAATTACATTGCAAAAAGCTTTAAAAGCAAAAAAAAAAAGAAGTACCAGCTTCTTTGAAGTGCAGAGATTCAGTACTAGACAGGAGGTTACAGCTAGCTTTAATTTAGTAACTGAAACGGAAACAAGGGACGTATACAACTGAAATTGGGGCATAGCATGTTTAAGGTTTTCAAAGAAGGTTAAAAATATATTCTGTTCAGGATTTGCATTTATTATACAATCAGGCAAAGTGTAGAGCTGGGGGTGGGGGGAAACTACCTTTTAAAAGATGCCTACCTGGTGTTTTTATATCTTACTAAACCTTTTAAGTTTCTATTCAAAGTATCCTCATAATACTTTTGCTTAAGAAGCTTAATCATTTTCTGGGATTTGTAGTGACTGAAATTTCTAAGTGTTTGTTTTCAGACATGCATTTTCATGAACACCCACTATGGGCGAAAAGCAACGAACAAATTAGCGATATAGGGAAAGACTGAGGGGTGGGTTGCCATGCCAGAAAGTAGCAGTTAAGTGCAGCCAGGACTAGCTGTTCTCCCTTAGAAATTTCCCTCAGGAGCCTTGGCGTACTGGAAGAGAACATGGGATATACATCAGAAAACGGCTTGAGGGGTGAAAACAGAGTCTAAAATAAAGATTTACATATGCACATACACAGAGACTCTCAGTCAAAAAACTCAAAGCTCAGAAGGGTTCTGACTGGAGAGCACTGGAATAGGGAAGCAAGTCAGGAGACTTAAAAGACAGGGAGGGGATCTCAAGTGGCTGTGCTGCAGAAAATGCCTATTTGGCTCTCGCCTAAGATATGAGCCATCAAAGAAGGCTCATATTAACATAAAGCTCACAAATTTGTGAACACACTGAGAAGAAAATATTAGCTGGTGAGGCTAATGGGGACGAAAAAGCAATTTCAAGAGAAGCTTAGTAGTGATGGGACAAAGTAGCTGTGATTAAATGTTAGGAATAATAAATGCTTATGCCACATTGTTCAGCAAAGAGAACTACTGAGGTGGTTCCTATTCCATAGTTTGGCATAGATGTCCTTGATCTTAAAACTATCAAAAACCTATCTGGCCATTCAAGCAGCCAGCTTCCCAGGAAATTGTTCGTTTTGCTGATATACCATTTAAGATTGGACAAACCAAGTACCCTTATTTTATTTTGCTGAATTCTAACATATATGTGGAAGCATCTGTACATTTCACAGAATCACAGAATGGTAGGGTTTGCAAGGTATGTCTGCAGGGCATCTGGTCCAACCTCCCTGCTCAAAAAGGGCCATCTAGAGCCAGTTGTCCAGGACCATGTCCAGCCAGATTTTAAATAATCTCCAAGGAAGAAGATTCCACAACCTCTCTGAGCAACCTGTGCCAGTGCTTGGTCATTTCCATTTCTTTGTGTTCCATTTAAACACAACTGTTTGTTGTGGTAGGGTTTGGATGGGTTTTTTCTGGAGTGGAACAGAAAAAACCCAAATGTGGATTCGTATTTAGTTTTTGCAAGCTTCTGTCCTACTTTTCACTTGGTCATTGTGGTGTTGCTAAAGTAGATGCTATTATGCTAAATTATGTATTTACACCACGATTTTTCACAATTCCCACCATTGTCATTTATATATAATTACCATGGATGTCCAAGTCATAATTCTAGGGTTGATAAGGGCTTGCCTTTTCTAAGTTTAAATAATTTCTTTTTGGGCTTCCTCTTAGGGAGAGAGAATGCTTTCATCAGGGCTCAATTCAGCCCCTGATTTAAAAAGTTATTTTAATGTTGCTTCACTCACTGTTGCGGTTTATAAGGGTCTTGGGTAGAAATAAGTAATTTTTGAAAGCCATGTAGACATTTAAGACATTAAATCAAAACTGATTTATGTGCTGTTGAAATGAGATTTAGCAATCTAAATTTGTCAGATCCTCAGAAATGCTCATTTTCCCCTGGAAATCCAAAATGGTTTCTTTCCAATAAGCTCCTGATGAGCTTGTGCTGGTGGAGCTGAGGTAAAGAAACTCATGTAAGCAAGCAAAAGCAAAATGTGACTCCTTGGTCACAGGCCACTTAGTTATCAGGAAACGTAAAGTTTCTAGAAATGTTCACTGGTGTTTCAGTACCTTTGGAAATCTGGATCTTAATTTCTCATTCACACATTTAATAACAACCATTTTGGTTAGTATCAGTAAGGGGAATGTTTTTTTCCCTATATGCATGTATTTGCTAGGAAGCCAACTAAGAAAATGAAGCAGATTTGCGTGTGCTAATTATAAATATGATTTGCAACACAGTCGGATTGTGTGCTAGTGGGGAAAATAGTTGAAAATATAACTTTAGATTGAATTTATCCAGAACATTGATAGATGATTTGACACCTTTTTATGGCCTACCGGTTCAGCTCCTCAGCCAAGTTAGAGCTTTCTATTTGTTGCTGTACCAATGCCAGCATGGCAAAACTGCAACTTGTGTGCCATTCTGAACTGTCTGCTCTTCTCTTGTGAGCAGCATTGTGAAATGCATGAAAATCCCATCTTGCGAGTGCAGCTCTCATCAACCCAAATAATCTGCTTGCCCGTACAAACACATAAAACATTCATGGATGACTACCAGAAAGATATCTGGAATCCAAAATAAAGGTCGTTGCTTTAATTTTTGCCAGGCATGGAAGTGTTTGTGGGGGTTAGCAGCAAAGCCCTTCACTTTCATACATGTAAATCAGAGCAATGCAATGTGTTTGAGAGGTTATGGCAGGCAGAGTTGTCCGTATCTCATAAACCAGCTTGAATCGGCAGCTCAGGATATGACTGTGCAAAACTAACAGCTGGGGTTTAGAGGAGAAAACAACTACAGCAAGCAAGTAAGGAAAAGCTGTACTTTCCATCTTCCTGGCTCCAAAGCCTTAAAAGTTTCTTTCATTCACTGTTATTTCATGGGCAATGAAGGGCGTTCACAGAGAACGCAAGAAGTGAGGGGTAAGCATGAATGGAGCCTAGCAGAAAGGTCTTGGAAGAAAGTAATGAACTCTATGACAATATTGTAATCCCTGTTTCTGCTCTTCTCCAATGTTTATACTGGATTCAGGTACTCTGACAACTGACAAATAGATGGCTGAGCCCAACCTGCATGGACTTCATTCATGTTACAATTAATGAGTTGTGTTTATTGCTTTGTTCTGGACAAAATTCAGTCAATGAAAAAAATTACATGAGGGAGTTCAGCCATATTCATCAAGAAATATGCTTTATACCTTCTTCTACTCAGGCACTTCATTCTCCACCTTTACATTGGTGCAACTGGGAGAAAAACACCAGGAACTTTCTCCTACCATTTTTTCACCCAAGCTTAAGAAATGGGGCAATATCCCTTCATCTGCCCTGAAGGGTGCATTGCACGCAGGTGGAATACTGTGTGCTGTGTCACTAAGGTGCTGCAGAGCAGTCCTAACTCCTCATAAGGCAACATCTGATGGCAGGATCTGTCTTTAGAAGAACATATCTCCTTTACACAGAGTCTTTGGTATCCTGTCTGTAAGACATATTAGGTATGTTTTAATGACAACTCCAGACTAGCAGAGGCCAGCGCGAAGAATTTTGCAGCTAGGAAGATTATGTCAAATTAAAAAAACCCACAAGACTGAAGCTGAATGTCAGGTTAGAGGAAGTTGTGGTTGGGCCAAGAATTAACTGAAGAAAGTCGATATAGTAGCAGGCCTTTGAGTACTAGGGTTAGCTTGGCTTTCTACCACAAAAAAAATTTCATTTGGACTAACAGCTAAAAATGTCACTGCTGTGTGTACTCACTTCAGCTCAGAATGAGCTGTCAGTGGAAAATACGATCCTCCAAAATTCCCTTGTGCTTTTTCACCACACAGAATCCTGGAACACTCAGAGGTGGTGTGGAGACACAGAACAATGCGTTTTTTATATAGTCACACAACGTGCATGGCCAAAATGCTTTCAGCATATAAATAGTAATAGATAGAGATGCGCACACACACATCCGCCCTTTGCTAAGATGTAAGAAATCAAAAAGTGCAGTTCTGAAATGCTATGGCAAAAGCTGTGTTTTCAATTTGAAGTGAGAGCTGGGAGCATGTGAAGAATAAATGAAATTGAGACATTAAGCAAGACTGTGGGTTAAATACTTCGGTTCAGATGTAAAGGCTTTAGTGACAATGTCAGATGCCTGGGGGGCAAGAATGAAGGAAGGGCAGAGATCAGGGTTAGAAATAGTTTTTATTAATGGAAGAAATAGTTCTAAGAAGTCCAAAAGAGTATAAAGGACGGAATAGTAAAAAAAAGTATAAGAAGACCAGTGAAGACGAACAGATGGAGAATTGAGATTTGAAGGCTGAAAGCAGCCGGGATAGTAACCAACCAACAACGATGAAGTCTGAGAAGTGGAAATCTCTGGAGTGAGGGAGACAGCTGGAGGTAGAGGGTTGAAGGCTGAAAGTGTAACATAGAAGTGGAAAGGAAATGCTGAGATTTAGAGAGTGAAATCAAGCAGCTCAGCATTTTCCTTGGAAAACTAAAGATGAGTGCAAAGCAAAGTCACAAGTATTGATCTGAAGTGTCCAGATGTTAGAAAGAACCAGCATGTTTCCGAGTAAGAGCTTACGTGTGGGAAAAACCAAACTGCAGTTTGAAGTAATCCTGAATTTGGGGTGTTTTGGCCAAAATGTTGGTGATGTAAGCATGTTCCTTTTTAAAAAAAAACAAACCAAAAAACAAAAAACCCCAAATATTTTGTACCTTCAGCAGCTTTGCAAACATGGCTCTTGGACACAGGCTTCACTTGTATTTAAGTCAGTATATTGGTACCAGCTTGCTGGTTAGAGGATACCTACCAATTTAATTTTTTTTTTTCCTTTAAGGCCTTTTAGTTAACAGAAAAATCCAAATAAACTGGTATTTCCAATTCAGATTGAAATCAACTCAGTAAAACTGTTTCCTTTCCAATGTTTCTTCACAAGATGGAATAGAAAATCTTGCAGTCTCTGTTACATAATGGGTGAATAAGGAAACAGGAGTTTTGTCTGAAGGACTGGATATTTCTAAATATGAATCTTACCTTTTTCCTGATGGTAGAAGCCCTTTCTGTGGTGATTTCTACACCACAGCCCTGCTGTCTGGTTGTGTGGGCACACATAGCAGATATCAACAACCAAATGCAATGCAAGTTCATGATGCACACTATATCCCTAAGTGAAAGGTTAGTAATAATCTTTTGTTTTTTCTCTTCAGGAGGATTCTTGCTAAACCTTCATATTTGGGGGGTGTGTGGGGGGGTGTGTTTTGTTTTGTTTTGTTTTTTGGTCAGGAGCCAATTTCTGCTTCATCATTCATTTCTATGTTAACCTAACTTAAATCCCTTCCAGTGCAAAAAGTTAAACTCTAGAACAGGCTTACATTTTTGGAAGCTGTGTCCTGAACAATTCCATGGTGCTCATGCAGATTACTACATTTGCTTCATGACATGACCAAAAAAGTTCTCTAAAAATATGAAATTCTCTTTTAATGGAAATTTGTATTTCACCTGATGGAAATTCCGTAATAGAAGTAACTAAAGAGAACTGTGCTTGACTGTGTCACATGCATCAGCAGCTGAAGCACCATGGTCTCTGCAGAGGACAGTTAGGAAGATGAGCATGTCTCTTCACAAAACCAAAGTGAAACTGATGGACTGCTAGAAATATGAGGGAAACCTGATTTTATACTCCAGTATGTGAAATATAATTATTTAGGGAGTGAAGGGTGGTGGTGACATGCTATTAAGAGGAAGAATCCAGATGAGAATTTCTCCAGAAAAACTGGACTAAACATTCAGGTAAAACACTAGTTCTTTGTTTATAGTAATTCTTCCAGTCAGGCTGTTGTGGACTTCCCTGAAAATTTGCAGACACTTTCAATGATTAAGAGGTATAGATTTTTTGCTTGCAGTGGGATACAGAAGCTGTTCTTTTAAAAAGTAAACAAATGTCCAAATTATTCCTTGTTTTTTCACAGAAAAACCAGCCCTCCTGTGACTGTAGAACACGAAGCAATTATGTCTAGTCTACCTCATCTGTGTATTTAAATAATGGGATGAAAGTGGAAAATGGGGCTAAGTGGAAAAGAAAATTTAATGTAGCTAAAACCAGTGAGCTTTAGATAGTTTGTTTTCAGTTGTTATCATTGGGGGGGGGGTGGTGGTGGTGTGATGTTTTCAAAAATTGAGACTAATGAGATATAGCAAACTAAGGTGAAGTGGCTTGTCCAAAATCACTCAAGACACAATCCTGGTGTCCTGGAACACGATTTATTCATGTCTGTCCACTCCTTACAGCGATGGTTACTACAGCACCTGCCCCAAGAGTAAGAGGACAGGGCTGTATTTCAAGGCTGCATCAGTCTAAGGTAGTTTGAATCTGTATTTCAGAAAACACCTCACCCACCAGGTTCTGTGAATTCAGAGTGAGTTTGTTTTTCATCCCTCCCTTGAAGCCTGGCCATGCTATTACTTGAAGTCAAAAAGGCAGCAAATAAGAAGTTGATCAATTCTAGACTTGTTGATGAAGCAAGTAGGGTGTAGGTTCAGCCCAGCATATCAATGAATCTTGACAGCTGTTCTCCCACTTAGGGTTATAGCCTCTGGTTTTCAACCAGGGACAGTCTAGGGCAAAATACATGCACTCGCCTAGTAGCAGAGCATGATATCCCCCACTGCGTGCTCTTTCAGATGAGAACACCCACAGTCCTGCTTGCCTACTTCACTTCTGGCTCCATAACTGGTGGTGTTGACTGCATAGCCATAGGAAGGCTGGAGAGTGCCTCCTGTTTCACTTCAGCCCTCCCAAAAGTGCCTTCATGTGCCACTTAAGATACCCTTCTACAAGTTGGAAGGTGGAAGTTCAGAGCCCTTCAGGTTGAGAAAACCTAGAATACCTTTTTCCACTGCCCAGACAATAGTGTTATCCAGTAGACTATTATGCAGTAAAGCAAGGCAATATTAGGACTTGCACTGCCCCATGGCACTATATTTTTATTCTTTTTGAGAGCTATTCTCACTCCACGAGTCATCTGTCTTCAGGAACTTAAACAATCTGGATACCAAGTAGTAGAAGTCACCTAGTATTTCTTACAGCATTCCTGCACAATCAGTGGAGGAACTCCTGGGGATCTTTGGAGAAGCCAATCTTTATCTAAAGAAACTTCAGTAAATATAGCCAGGTAGTCTAAAATGACATTTTCTGTCCCTTTTCCTCATCCTTCACCTACCTCCTTTACCTTAATTAAATGTGAAGTAATATCTACTAGGTCATTACTTCTCCCATAGCGAAAGCAGATTAGATGAGAAATTGGCAAAAGCATCTACACGTCTAAGGTATTTAACTAACTGTGTCAAAAACTGGGGTGTTGAGACATGCAAGCATTTAACTAGACATCTGAGTATTAGGCTGGGTTTGCAAATACCCGGTCTTGGTGTGTAGCCGCACATACAGATGTTCTGGTCTTTAGATGCTTGCATTCTGTGAGGCGGGGAGCTTCTTCACACAAGTGTAGTCTGATGCCAGGTTCTGCTTCAGCAAAATGAAAGACGTTTTCTCAATATTTCCATTGTCGTTTCAGTCAACTATTAGAATTGTTTCAAATTGTTCCCCTCTCACTTTAAGAAGGTATGATGAGTGCAGCAGTTTATTCATAATTACTCTCCATCGTCAGTGGTTGTCTGATAACATGCTCCTAGTAGATGGTATTTCTCTTATTTAGAAAAGAATAGTTGGCTTCCTACTAAGGACCCTGACTTCCTTTGAGGGATGCTTTGAAAGATAGAAGTGAAAACCACTAGTAACAATGAGATAACACTGGATTTATGTATTAGAATCTTTCCCTCAAAAATAACCCACTTAAAGTGCTCCAAGACAGCAGCTCCTGCTCCCTTACACTGTTTCATAGCCTTATCAGTAAGTGTAGAGAATACCCCTGTAGAACATGCATCTATTTTGGCACGTAGATTCAGCCACAGGAGAGTTAGGGGAATTTTGAAGACAACAAAACAATTCATCTTTTACATGAAACAGACAATTTGTAAATGTTGTAGAAGGTTTTGTTTCTGTACTTCTTTATTTTTAACTAAACTTTTTCACTGCTGGTCTGGGAAAGGAAAGTGGAAAGTGCCATAAACCAACTACATAAAAAGAAGTTTTAAAATGACAGGAAGTTATATGTAAATAGATAGGGTCTGTTCCATCGTAACCAATTTATCCTTTAATTTCATTTTATTAATCCGCATTGTTTCGCTTTCTGATACAAATGAGATCTTACTTTTTTCTGCTGCTCTCAACATTTTAACATCACTGGGAGACAATTCGGTCGTACTTTAGGACAACGAAAATATTTGCAGACATGAAAAAACATGCTTTATGTGTGCTTTAGAGGATGACTATTTTAGAAGATGCAGTGAGGATAAGGCAATGATACATAATTGCAGCTAATTTTTTTGGTTGTATTTAGTGTTGTATTTTAGGCCTATTGCTATGGTTTTGATAGATTTCATGGAAAGATTACATGCTGGTGCAACAGCTTTTTTGATCAAAATCATCTTTACTTGGTTGGAATGGAATTTACGTCTTAAATAGGCTGAAGAGGAACTCAAATTTCAAGGCCAGGTCAGACAATCATGTAAATCTGCAGCTATCACTTTTTAAGAGACTGAAATAACAAAGACCACACAAATTGTTTCATGAAAGATCTTCAAGCAAAGCTTAACTTTTTTTCCTTTGGAGAACTCTAGGATTTCTTCATCTTAATGAAATCCTTCTCTGTGGCACCAGTCTTTCTCCTTTCCTCACATAAAACAAAAAGTCACCCTTTTTCCCCAGCTCTAACCTACTCTGCAAATACAAACATGTGCACATTCTGAACACTTACTGCACTCCACAAGGTAAAAAAAAACATCTTTGAGCTGCTGCAGCACATGGATCTCAGGCAAAGGCGAGAAAGAAAGACTTTGCGTCCAAGCAGGCTGGTTGCAGCTGTGCTGGATTTCAGATGTGAATGTGGAGGAGTTTGGGGGTTTTTTTTTTCTATCTGACCTCAGTGATTAGCAGGTGGACAGCGTCAGATTTTTGTATGTTTAAAAAAAAAAATCTAGAAATGTTTAGTCTATCTGTGTAAAGTCTTAAGAAAAAAATCCCCTCATTTTCAAAAAACATTTCTGCATGAAATTTTGTATTTTGTATAAGTGTTGTTTTGGGCTTAAGCAGAGTAATTTGGCTCGTAGCTGCCAATTGAAACATAAAGTGTTTAGAAAAAAATGTGCATATTTAATCTGTCACGATTTTCAGAGAAGCATCTGCAGTTTGTTTTATTGTAGTATTTAGATACATATTCAACTTCTTTCTTCAGCAAGTCCGTCTTTCTTTCCTAACTAAAACTGGCATAGAAATTTGCATATACAATATACAGACTGGTCTAGACAAGAGGCGTTACAGATAATTTTGGCTGGAGATAACTGAATCTGGAAAGGTGATCATAGAAAACTCTGGCTGTAGGTAAAGCCCCTTAATCTGGCTAGGATACGTGTTTTCACTTGTTGTGGAAAGCTGAGTGACAGCCTGTTTCTGGATGTTTTGTAAATATTTTGGAACTCTGCTGTAGTTTGCAGAGCTGTTTGTAGAAACTCTCTCCACAGCAGACACACCCAGCAGACCGCCAGCACTGCCTGCGGGACCCGGAGCCAGGAATCACATGCTTCTCCTGCCTGTGTCCTAGTTGGGTTTGGGGTTTTTTTCTCTTTTAAATCTCCTCAGTCCTCTGTATCCTGTGTCTTAGCTCACTGATAGTTCAGGACATACCCACTTCACAAAAAAATCCAGAAGATGGGGTTATTTATAAGTGGTTTCTTGCTATGCAGAACTCGTGGCTGCACAGCTAAATCCGGCATGTTCTTCCTTAGCTCTGTTCCACACATGAGGAAATGTGTTAAGCAGTAAGAGCGAGGGTGACTGTGGAGATGATTGTGGCTCCCATCTTGCTACTTCAGCATGAACCCACTTTTACGTTGCCTCCTTTGATGCAGGACTAGTCGGCAGAGTCCAGGGGGCTCGGGTGTTTAGAAGTGGCCTGTGGGATGGGGGACCGCTGGAGGGCTCCTACCCGGCACAGCCAGGCCAGGGCAGAAAGCACAGGCCTTCGAGGCGACCTGCTCATGTACAGCCATTCCTGCTCTCGCCCCTCTTCGCAGAGGGGGGCTCAGTCGGGGCTTTCAGCAGCTTCTCTGACAGGAGCTCCCCAATCTGCCCAGGCGTTCCCCTGCCCCTGCACATACACAGCGTTAGTCGCTGGACATCCACCTGACGGAAACCAGAGACGGAAATCCCCAGTAGGTCCTGGGCGTTGTACGAGCAGATACAGAAGCCCGGTTGTGCTCCATCCAGGGTGCCTCACTCTGTACATCACCCGCCTGGCGGCTGAAACACCCATGGCTGTGTTCCTGCTCTCTCCCCAGGAAATACGCTGCTCCTGGCAGCGTCCTGACCAGCGAGGCTCCTCCAGCAGTACTGACACCTTCTCGGTATCAGGCTTCCCCTGGTGGCAGCTTAACAACGTTGGCAGAGACTGCTGCCGGGCCTGCCCCGCGGAGACAGGCCCCTCTCCCTGTCATCAGCCTAACTGGTGCCACCTGTGGATGCCGGTGCACCTGGCCCGGCACCCTGCCCCACAAAAGCCAGCTGCCTTAGCAGAGAGCTTCCTGCCCCGTCCTGCAGCGTGAGGTGAGTTCCTGCTCCTCTTCTCTGGGGTAGAAAACGGTTAAAAGCTCCCCAGGAATGGGCTGGGTCAGGCAGGCAGTCCTGGGGGCAGGCGGGAGGCCCGCCATTGCGGGGCGGGCGAGGCGGGAGGCCCGCCATTGCGGGGCGGGCGAGGCGGGAGGCCCGCCATTGCGGGGCGGGCGAGGCGGGAGGCCCGCCATTGCGGGGCGGGCGAGGCGGGAGGCCCGCCATTGCGGGGCGGGCGAGGCGGGAGGCCCGCCATTGCGGGGCGGGCGAGGCGGGAGGCCCGCCATTGCGGGGCGGGCGAGGCGGGAGGCCCGCCATTGCGGGGCGGGCGAGGCGGGAGGCCCGCCATTGCGGGGCGGGCGAGGCGGGAGGCCCGCCATTGCGGGGCGGGCGAGGCGGGAGGCCCGCCATTGCGGGGCGGGCGAGGCGGGAGGCCCGCCATTGCAGGGGTTACAGACTTGGTGCTGCTTGTCCCCCTGAGGGTGAGGGCTGTGTTGTGTGGCCAAACACAGAAATCTCACAGCAGGGTATGGATGCGGGGAAGATGTGGGGGCACTGTGGAGCCTCTTGGGGTGCTGGAAGAGGGCTGCTGGAGGCAGCTTTGGACTGACGTGCTGAGGCAGTGGCAATGTTGCCTTGCACTGTGCTGGCCCTGGGGCTGAAGCCACCTGTGTGAAACCAAATTGTCTATGCAATGTTTTGACTTCCTGCCTGCAAACTGAGTTTGCATGCAGTCTTGTGTGCCTCACGGTTGGTAAAGGTCTGGGGTGGTACAGCTGACAAGGAGTAGGGACATCTAGAATGTGCTAATTTTTTGGCTTTTGCCTAAATGCAGTGCTTTTCCTCATCTCCTTGTGGTGTCCCCTATGGCACAGTGCAATAAGGCAGGGGTGGTGTAGAAGGAAGAAGATATCTGAAAGTCTTTAATGGAAAAATATCCTGTTCTTTACAGCTAGCTCAATGGCTACCTTTATTAACTTGGATCATATGTTTCATGCCATGGTATTTGAAGATGAACTGACATAACTGGACTGTAGTTCAGTAGAAAATCTCAGACTTAGGGAACAAAATCATATATAAAGCAGCATTTTATGTGCTAACATGAATATGGAAAGCTGGGGAAGGAAAATATGAATTCTGATACTTGATCTCCTTGAAATCCTGCAAGTATAGCTAGGGTGTATTACAAATAACTGCCTTACTGAGGGAAAATGTCTTATGTTATTCAAACCTCTGCTACCTGATTTGAATTTATGACTGTCTAAATATGTTTGTGGCTGGATTACAAGGTGCGTGTGTATTAAACCTGGTGACTGTGGGAAGAAAGTAACAGTGATATACAACTTAAAGAATGATCAAAACCAAGAGCTGATATGACCAATGGACTCTAATAGATGTAAGTAATTTGAGGGCTTGTCATCTATCCACATGGTCCTAATGTTGGCAGCCTGTTGAAAGTGATGCGTGGGAAACTGGTGCAAAGTGCTGATTTATTTTATGCTAATGGAGAAAAGTCCATATTGTTCAAATTAAATTCTAAAGCAGAAGCAAATCATCCAGCCAAGCCCATCCTATGGAGTTTCATTGAAACTGTTAGTGGTCTCTTTCGTGACCTCAAAGCTGTAAAAATTAAACAATGTTAGGGGGCTGCTGTTTTCAAGTGCTTCTGACTGCTGAAAGCAGCTGAGATTCTCCTACAGATGGCTATTTAAGTTAAAAGCCAAACGGAGAGATCACAGCAATTAGTGTGCATTGGCTTCTAACTGCATTGGAGTGAAGAATGTGGGAGAAGTGAGCCAGGACTGTGCCTCGGTCTGTGCTTTTTCCCACCAGAGGCTGAGTACCAGCAGTTCTTCTCAATTTAAAAAAAGGAAGGGAAAAAAAAATGAAAAAAGAGAGGAGGGGGAATTTCTTGCTGCTTTACTTGAACAAAATAAAAGAGATTATGCAAAGATAGACTAAAGTGGTAGGAAAGAAAAAAATATTTCAAAGGGAAGAACAGCTTACTTCAGGGTGCTCTCTGACTGGGTGTGTAGTACAATGTTTCTCCTACTTTTGCCATAAACTGCCTCCCCACAGGCTTGGAGCAGAGAATAAAGTTCTCCTACTTATTTCTATGTAGCTTGAGCCCTAGAAAAGCATAATAGGACTTCAGCATTTTTACTTAAAAGAACTGAAGGGCAAAGTGATTTATCATCTTGGAGATTTAGAATTTCCTAAGGAAAAAGGGAGGGGTGGAAAAATTATGAATTAACATTTTATTTTTTTACTAAGGGAGCTCATTTGTGTAAGAGATACAGAACTATACCACAGCATAATCCCAGTTTCACTCAAATTCTTACAACATTGTCCAATGAGGTACTTTTAGCATCCCTCTTGAATATCGTCGAATTTGTGTTTTTTCCAGAGGTTTCTAGCTATCCACTAGAATGACTTGGAGCAATGAGATTGTGTTGGAAGATAGAGATCAGAGGACTGGCCTCAAATTTCAAGTCAAGAAGTGCCTGTGGAGAATGTTCAAGTTCAAAACCAACATTTTTTCCTTCAGGTCTTTTTCTTAGGGAGCCTGCAAAACAATGGCAAAATGTTTCTGAGTCATGGTCATTGTTGAAGTAGACATTCAGCTTTTCCCTCTACCAGATGGAGTGATAGAAGTTTGACTGGATTGTGCTCTTTAATGACTTGTAATTAGCACTTTGGGACTAGTAATCTGTAAATTAATATTTATTCCATTGGTGCCCCAGTGAAAAGGTTTATCTGCTTTCTACACCACTATTGTAGCCTCCTTAAAAATGAGGAACCCACAACTAATAAATCCAGAACAGAGACTCTCCTAATGTTGTGTGAAGAGTGACTAGGAGACAGTTCTCAATAATGTTTGAATGGTCATGATGATCAGGCGAGATTCTTGAGGACTGGAAGAAAGAAATGTCACTTCTGCCTTCAAGATGGGCTAGAAGGAAGATCGAAGGTTCATCAGCCTCACCTTGATCTCTGGGGAGGTGATGGAGCAAGTAATCCTGGAAGTAGTTTCCAAACGTATGAAGGACAAGATGCTTATCAGGCGTAGCCAGCAAGGATTTATGAAGGAGAAGTTGTCCTTCAGCAACCAGGTAGCCTTCTCCAATGTGATGACTGGCTTGGTGGAGGAGATGGGAGCTGTGGATGTTGTTTACCTGGACTTTAGCAAAGCTATTGACACTGTCTCCCATAACAGCCTCATGGATGAGTTGATGAAGCACAGACTAAGTGGACAGTAAGGTGGATTGAGAACTGGCTGAGCTGCCAGCCTGAAAGGGTTGTGATCAGGAGCATGAAGTCCAGCTGGAGGCCAGTCATTACTGGGGTACCCCAGGGGTCAATACTGGGGCTGTGTCAGTGCAGAACAGAAAACTGTGAAATGTGTTCTGCCACTTGATGGCATCTGACAACTGTACATACGTACACAAGGTTGTTGAAAGGACACAGACACTGAATCAATGCCCAGGGGCACAGCCAAACTACCTCAGGATTTAGCAATATAAATTATTTCAAGTAAAGGTTATTAGGGTCACACCAGGAAGCAAACTTCGTGTGGAAGAAAGTCTCAAGCTGATTGTAAACTGAAAGAATAGTATAAATTGAAGACAGCCAGCTGTGAGAGCTGGTGACAAAGACAAGAGGCCAAGGAGCTGACCCTTGACACTAGCAGTTACAATTGCGTGGCACAACACTTCCCATATTGTTGGCAATAGAAAGCTGGGGACAACTGCTGGTGCCAGCAGGGGGTTGAGGAGAAGCCAAGCTGAGCTGCAGCTCCATCAGAATTTATTTACTCAAGGATCAGATGAAATACAAACCAAGGCACTCAGTGTAATGGCATGCACCAGCAGTGAAGGGTTTGCACCCCATAATGTAGGAAAGGAGGGTGTTTGAAAGCATGGCTGCTTCACTGCCTGCTGGACAAGTACAACTACAAACACCAGCGTCGCCAAACAGCTGTTCTGCAGTGGTTGGAAACAATGGGATCATTCATTTTTCTCACGGCAGTTGAAGATGAAATCATAGCCTACCTACTTTTCTTCTTGATTGTGATGTGCTTTCCAGCGTTCTTCTCTAAGGTATGTTTTGGTAGAGGGTTACAGCACCTGGACAGACTTGTGCTATTTAGTGACTTGTCATTAGCACCCTGGGACTTGCCCTTCCCCCTCCCTCCCCCAGTCTCAGTATGAATTTTTAGCTCAGCACACAGAGGTCAACCACAAATTTCTTATTGCTCCTAGACCAACAAAACACTGCATTTCCATAGTACTTACAGCTCTCCAACATATCTACTGTAACTGGTGCTCTTAGGAAAACTACCATCAGAGTAAGTTTTAGCAAGCTACTTTTGCTTTTTACTGGACTTACTACACTGTGGTTTGTGTTTGGACCATGCTGCTCTTGGTGCTAACCTTTTCCGTCACGCTACCATTTTCCTGAATAATTCTGTCTTAATTTGGGGAAATACATGCTTCTTTATATTAGAAGAATGTCCTGTGTGACACAGGAATGTAGTGCAGTGTTCACACAAGTGTAATAAAGTGTTTGCACAAAATCTGCAAAAAGCAGTCCCTGAAGTGGACAGTTTTGACCAGCTCTGTTTCCTTGATCTCTGAGGTACGTGTTCATGCACAGAGCTGAGTATGTTTTGGGCTGCAGAAAATATTCTCTATAGTGCTTTCTGTGACGGTAGAAATACTGAAATCTTGCAGACACATAGGTGACCTTAAATGGTGATCAATCTAAAATATAGGGAAACTTTCAGTTGCTAGCAGCAAAACTGCTTAGGAACCCCTTCTTTTCCCTGTGAAATGCAAACTCCAGTAATAGTTCAACATGTTAATATCAAATACAGAGAATATGTGGCTAAATTAACCTTTCTGCAACTTGTTGATTGGGAGTACTTGAGTGTACTAACTTATCAATGCTGTCTTTTAATGCAACTCAGGATTGAAATTCAGTTGTGTGGTTTAGACGAATAATAAAAAAAGATAATTCAGTAATAAATTAAAATCAGCTATGCATGTAACAATCCCAGTTAATTCTAAATGAGATTGAGATGTTTGTGGATATACATGCAGTGCATTGACTATATGAGATGCTTTAAGGCTGGTGGAAGGGGTTATTGATTTGAAAGAGTTTTATTTTTTTTTAGATATACTGTATGGACTATCAGAAATCTGCTCAGATGGTGGTGTAACAGTGTTTTGATTCTCTTTGCTGTCTTTTAAAGGTCTGCCAAGGTTCTTGAAAAATGTTTCTGTCTGATGCTAACCTCACAATGTTTTTCTTGCCCAGCTGGGATAATGCTAACTACCTTGGTTGTGTGGTGGTCCATAGCCTGACTGCAAAGGGGTGCTGGTGTGGTAGGATGATTTAGAGGTGGTGAGTAGGGCACGTGCTCACAGGCTTATAACATTGGCTTCTGAAGACGCTTGATTTCGGCAGAACTGCCTCTGTAGAGTTTGACACATTCTGGATGTATTTTGTGTGCTTTGTGTTAGATCATAGTTTGAGTGGTCAGTATATGAAAGTGTGAAGTCCTTTGTCTCTCACAAAGTCCACTGAAGAGACTCCAGTTGATGTCAGTAAATTTTGGATTAGGTCCTTATATACAAATACACCTGCTCTTCTCATACGCAAGCTCGTGGCATTCATTGAGGAGGCAGGTATGTGCTGAAATGAGTAAGTTCTGCCCATTCTTTTGCTGGTGCTATCAAATTTGCATATAGATAAAATATAGAAATATAACTGCAGAAAGCAAATCCACACCATATTACACAGAGTCACAAAAGGGTAGGAGTTAGTAGGGACCTCTAGAGATTATCTAGTCCAAGTGCCCTGCTAAAGCAGCTTCACCTACAGCTGGTTGCAACGACAGAGAGCAGCAGTTGATAGAAACACTAGATTTAATATTATTTTCTTAAAATAGCATTAAGTTAAATTAAGTCCTGCAATGACATACTCAACAAAGCCATCCGAATGTGTTTACTAACCCCCCGAGAACGAAGCCATTGTAGGCTGAAGTTGGAACAACCCACACTGGGGGGCAGTGTTGACTGCCAGAATTACTGTCAGCTCTTGATAACCCAGAAGGGTTTCTACAGCCTGGGTTTTGGAAAGGTTTTGGGTGTGACACCGTCGTTTGTGTCTTGAAAAGCTAAATATACAGACATATGCCCCACATGCTTAGACCTCGTATATAAGAACTGTTTGGGGTTTCTTCCCTTCAGGAGGGACTTAAGATGTGAGCGTTGTTTTTGTTCATGGCAGTATCCAAAAGATTATTGTGAAATGTAGCGTATCCCACTTAGTAGTTTCTCTCATCTGCTTCAACATATAGCTCACATATAGTATAAAAGGCATGCTTCCATTTGCAGATTATTTAGAGAAGCATTTCACTAAATATGAGGAACTGATGGATTCTAATAATACATTCTCAAGTAAAAGGGAAAAGCTATTATTTGTTTAGCGGAAATATGTTGTTTTGATAAACATCAAGTGTCTGAGAAACAGATAAAAAGGATTTCTGAAAGACTAATGATAATAAGAAAACTTTATCAGCTGAGTGTTCGCCTTCTCATGTTTTCTTATGAGACCGGATTGTAACATGTATCATGATCACACTTAACTGTCTTAATATATCGTTGTATCAGCTTGATCCCCAAATAACTTTTAGCTTAGTTCCAAAGTTTTTAAAAATCCATCCTTTTATGTAAGCTAGAAGGATACAAACCACGCCTTTTTCTTAATATATGTTTAAATGGGAATGACAGTGTTTAGGAGAAGAGGAAATAATTCAGGAAAATAAGTGCCTTTATGAGAGAAAATTGTGCAGCTAGGCAGCATGATGCTCTATTTAGCAAACGTTATGGTTACAAAAGTGACTACTCTCATACTAAACAAGTAAACCAGAAACCAAATAAAAACAAAACAGGATTAAACATCCTGTTCTGTGGCTTTCTCAATGGATGGCAAGTGATTGACTTCCTCCTCCCTAATCATATCACACGATTTGTACTTTTCAGTCTTCAAATTAGAGGCAGATGAAAGTCTCCACTGAAGGTCGTGTTAAACAGTCAGAAGCTTACTTGCATGCTGCTACAACAAACAGAAAGCAATATTTCCACCTGATAAAGGTCCACCATAGCTTTTGCAGGGTTAAGATTTATACCTGGGAATAGGAAGACAGAAATATCTCGTGCTATGCAGTGAAGAGTCAGATAGTTCTCTTCTACAGCCCATGGTCACAGAACAGAAAGCAGGAAAAACCCACAAAACCTAAGGAAAAGATTGTCAGTATATGCTCATGGCTGTCTTTGCTTTAACATGAAACTTCTCTATTGTCCTGCAAATCTTTCAATGTTGTGTAATTCTGAGATGAATCTTCTTATGACTTTATTTCTGTGACTGAGGGCATCATACTGTATCACAACAAGCCCTTCAGCATAGGAATTAATGCAGACAGAATGTTGGTGGATTTTAGTAACCACTTAAAAAGATTCAGAGATCAAACAAACAAATTCACATAATGTTTGTGCTGACTGCTGTAGGGCTAAGCGCTTTCTTCATTTCGCCTTTTATAGTCTTTCTAAATAAGCCCAGGCCAGGGAGATGGATAAACTCATTCCACCACTGAGCCTGTGTGTCACAGAGTAGCTGCAGACCAATACCCACAAACTCTGAAATCCATAGTCATCTTATAACTTAAAACATCTTAAAGCAGAATATTTCTTCTAAACAAGAATGTCAAGTGTTCCTATCTTTTGTATTCTCCAGCTTTTAAAATATCCTAAGTTGAACATGTATTACCCCAGTAATTAGCAAGAAGAAACAGTTGCAAAAATCAAGGCATTTTTATTATTTCTGTAAGGAAGTTGAGAAGAATATTCTCAGTAGCAATAATATCGCTTCCCACAAACTGTGAGTAGTTGTGATATAGTAATACACACTGCTACATATAAACCTAGCAGCCAATACTACTTACACGTTCTCGTATCTGTGATGTTGATGGTTCATTTTCACCCTTGGTAGCATTATGTGAAAGTGTCAGTGCCAAGATCAATTTCTGCCAAGCAGCAGGATTGCCTGTAAACAGAATAAAACAAAATCTGTTGTAAATCAAGCTTTTTTTATTTAGAAACCATTTGTCTGATTGTGATTTTTCTACCCTTTGCCAAGTCTGAATATTTTGAGAGCTATCAAGTGAGCAATGAAAATATGGTGAAGATTTTCTAGGTAGCACTTTACATACTGTTAATACACAGGATTTTTTGGTAGCAGTTATCACCATAAGAGGCAGAGGTCTGGTTCTTTTTTTTTATGTAGCTGGAAAACTGAGATGCAGAGCTCAAGAGCTTATTTTTCATGTTTCCATTCTCCTGATGCTTTTGATGGGCATTGTAGTGCAAGAACTTGAAGATCTGTATCCTTCAAGAATGTGATAAAATGCACAGCTATGTCAAACTAGAAATAACTGCCTTTGCACAGCAGCACATGCCACCTGAGTACCTGAGACCCGACTCCATACTGAAGCCACAGCGCTGCTTCTGGGATTGCTTTTGGTGGTTCTTTGCAGCATTGCAGCACGCTACCTTGTCTAGAGCTATCTTTGTGTGAGGCAGGGCTTGCTTGCAGTCACTGGAAGAGTGTGATCTTGGATTGCTTAAGATATGGCAACACTTTGGTTAACATAAACAGAATCCACTTCTCTAACCCTGCTGTACTGCAGGTATTTCGTATTCAGATTATACAGGTTAGACTGTTTAAGGGCTGGGTAAAGCATCATGCAGTTACCTTGATGTCTAGGGATGTTGTTTGCTCACGTAACCTAAATAGGCATTGACCGGCTATCTCAAAGAGTACAATATTAAATAAAAATCTGTTGCTTTGGACATAAAATATAAATTTCCCTGAGGATGGTAGAGTACAAATTTGAAACTAAAATGTAGAGAGCTCAGAAGGAAAGTGAGTAGCAAAACTGTAATTAGTAGAATTGCAACTTAACAAGGATACCCAGGGTTAACACATTAATGGGGGGGGGTGGGGCCAGGCATAATCATCTGCCACCTGGGATTGATATTTTTAAGATTCTTATCTGCCCCAGTCTAATAAATATACCTAGAGTATGCTCCACACTTTCATGTAGGATTGGGTCCCCCACAGAACATGTGCATGGAGACCTTCTTTTAAAGCAAAAGTGAAAATGATGGTGCTGATGTCCACTTTTACCTTTTTTTTTTAACTCCTTAAGTGCTTGCCCAGAAAATGAGATGTGTAGGTACAATATCTAGGGATGTAAAATGCATAGCTCAGACTCGAAACAGCAGAGTACACATTCAGAGCAAAGATCAATTTATTTACCAAAAGAAAATCGTGTTCACAACAGGATCCCACAGGTGAATTTCTTTACCAAGTTTACTTTATCCTTAGCTCACAGCACAAGCTCTGTTCTTTCCCATGGGTCAGAAAGGACAGGTTCCCTTGGTCTTGATGTAACCCCAAGTCTGCTGACAGCCTGTTTACATCTTTCCCAAGGCCACTGACACTGGTATAACATAACCCTGATCCTGGCGTCTGATCAGGAAAGACAAGCTGCTTTAACTTAAATGAGGCCCAAAATAGGTCTGAATTCCTTTGAAGTAGTATACATAAGGAGAAGAGTATACATACAAGGACATCTTTGTCCTTGTTTCAATCTTGACTTCAATTCCACTACAGAGATGCTAATCTATCTTAAACACAACCCATCGTGCATTCCTAGTCTGCCACTGTCTCTTTCGTTGTTCTTCTGTGTAGCATCCAAATGCCCTGCTTTCAACAGTGTTTGATATTTGGGGCTTAGCTGCTTATGCTAGTGCAAAGCAGCAAGATGCATGCCTTTGAAAATAAGAAAATATTGTAAGCAGACTGTTTAGTGGGATTCTTCTCTGTATCTATATACTATAGTACTGACTTTAGATCGCAGAGGGAGGAAAATTTCATTCCCATGTAGATAAATCTCAGTGCAGAATGAAGCTGCAGTCTTTTAAAAATCTATTTTACTTTATTGTGTCTTAGTGCTCTGTTTGGACAATAGACATAGCTTCATGAAGGAAATCAGATGCAGTCATTAATGACAATCTGGGTGTCTGCTGATTTCCAGAACAAGTGGAAAAGTAAGAAGAAATTGAAAGTCTCAGTAAACAGAGATCTTAGCTTCTAGGAGAATTGAAGCTTTCTGGCTAAAATTAAGAGTCTACATACAGAAGTTCTTTCCATGTTGAAACAACTCTCCACTCCCTCTCCCTGTTACATGAAATGATCTGTAGTCTGCTTTTTAATTACTGTGTGCAATTGCTTCCCAAAGATAATACCTTCTTTATGGTCACTGGTTGTGCTAGACATCAGAAATAAGCCTTTACTCTAAGCTAGTCTTGCAAAAATCTTTTTGATCCTTTACAAGCCTAGCTGTAAGCAATGAAAGAATCAAATATTCTCAGACTTCAAATAGTCCAGGACAACCTTCCTCTCCTTCATTATCTGCAGACACAGCTTTCTTTTTGTAGCCAAGTAAGCATCAAAGGATCACAAACTTGGAAACTGCAAGTTATGTAGGATTAGGTAGAATGATTTAATGAACCCTTTTATTATGAGAATCAATGTGGTATTCCTTTTGCAGTTCTCAGTTCAGTATTTGTTATAGACAGTCACTAGTAAGTGAAACGTTATGGGATTCATTAAGCGTGATTTTATAAGTTGTAACTAAAACCATTGACATTCAATAGAAATTTTTAATAAGGTGCCTTTTGTTATACGTTATATTGAATATTGTATGTATATCCAAGACAGTTTGGTCATGGTTATGTTTCTGTTACCAATGATTAAGGGCAAAGTAACATTTCTATTACTACATAGTTCTAAGTCCAGTCTTTAAACTAGACTTGGAGAGGAGGAGGGAGATAGTATCAGGCTTGCCTGTGACAAGCTGTGGGATAACACACCATGGTTAGAGGGACAGGATGCTAGCAAGGGCTCTCAGCCTGTTGCTCTGAGGCATGCTGGGGTCACCACAGCACAGTTGAAGTCTTACAGAGATGAGCCAGGGTTCCTGAGGTAATAGGAGCCAACAGGGAAACAGCAGTGAAATATCTCAAAGGAATTAAGAGGTGTTCCTCCAAGAAGGTGACATGGCCAACAGCCCAGCTGAAGTGCCTTTACACCAATACACACAGCATGGGCAACAATCAGGAGGAGCTGGAAGCCACTGTGGTGCTAGAAAGCTACAACCTGATTGCCGTTACTGAAACTTGGTGGGATGAATCCTGTGACTGGAGTGTGACTATAGATGGCTACAGGCTGTTCAGAAGGGACAGGCGAGGAAGGAGGGGTAGAGGTGTCCTCTACCTCAAGGAATGGATAGAGTATGTAGAGCTGTCCCTGAAGAACAGCCACAAGCAGGTCAAAAGCTTATGGGTAAGAATTAGAGATGAAGGCAATAAAGGGAACCTTGTGGATGGGTCTACTGCAGGCCAACCAATCAAGGGGAGCCTACTGATGAAGCATTCCTACTCCAACGACAGGAGGCATTGCACTTGCAGGCTCTTATCCTGCTGATGGACTTCAACCACTCTGACACCTACTGGAAAAGTAGCACAGTGAGCTGTAGGCAATCCAGGAGACTCCTGGAATGCATTGGCGATAACTTCTTAAGCCAGGTAATAAACAGCCCCACCAGAAGGGATGTGATACTGGACCTGTTGGTCACCAAAGAAAGTGAGCTCATTGAAGATGTCAAGATTGGGGGCAGCCTGGGCTGCAGTGATCATGCACTAGTGGAGTTCATAGTCCTGAGGGATATGAGTCAAGCAAAGAGAGAAGTCAGGTCCCTGAATTTTAGGAAAGTAAACTTCCAGCTCTGCAAGGAGTTAGTCAAAGACGACCCCCTGGGGAAACTGCCCTCAGGGAAAAGGAAGCAGAACTGGGAGATCTTAAAAGACATTTTTCATAGAACACAAGAGCTCTCAATCCCCAGGTGTAAGAAATCAGGCAAGGAAGGGGAAGAGACCAGCATGGCTGAGTTGATACCTGCTGGTCAGACTAAAGGGCAAGAAGGAACTGAGCAAGGAAGAAAGAGCAAGAGTATAGGGACACTGTCAGTTGCGTAGGGATGGGTTCAGGAAGGCCAGGGTGCTGCTGGAGCTGAACTGGGCAAGGGAGGCAAAGAGTAGTAAGAAGGGCTCCTACAGGTATGTCAATCAATCAGAAAAAGAAGGTTAAAGAAAGCATACCCTCCCTGATAAACATGACTGGCAAGCTGGTAACAACAGAAGGTGAGAAGGCTGAAGTATTCAACAGCTTTTGCCTCAGTCTTCACTGATAATCTCTCTTCTCATGCCTCCTGAATTGGACAGCAATAAAGGGCCTAGGGGGGCAAAGTCCCTCCCACTGTAAGAGAACATCAGGTTTGTGACCACCTCAGGAGCCTGAACATACATAAGTCTATGGGACCTGATGAGATGCATCCCAGAGTCCTGAGGGAACTGACTGTAGTTGCCAAGCTACTCTCCATGATATCTGAAAAGTCCTGGCAGCCAGGTGGAAGTCCCTGGGGACTGGAAAAAGGGAAACATAGCATGCATTTTTTTTAAAAGGATATAAATGAGGACCCTGAGAACCAGTGACCTGTCAGCCTCACTCGCCTCTGTGCCTGGGAAGGTCATGGAACAGATCATCCTAGAAGCTATGCTAAGGCACATGGAGGACAGGGAAGTGATTCAAAACAAGCCAGCATGGCTTCACCAAGGGAAAGTCCTGCCTGACCAACCTAGTGGCCTTCTACAACAAAGTGACTGCATTGGTGGACGAAAGAAGATCTGTGGATGTCATCTATCTGGATTTCTGTAAAGCCTTTGACACAGTCCTCCTCAACATCCTTCTCTCTAAATTGGAGAGATACGGATTTGATGGATGGACTATTTGGTGGATGAGGTACTAGTTGGATGGCCTTATCCAGAGGGTAGTGATCAACAACTCAATGTTCAGATGGAGATCAGTGATGAGTGGTGTCCCTCAGGGGTCCATACTGGGACCAGAACTATTTAGCATTTTCATTAATGATATAGACAGCAGGATTGAGACAGCCTCAGCAAGTTTGTGGAGGACACAAAGCTGAGTGGTGTAGTTGATATGCCTGAAAGATGGGATGCCTTCCAGAGGGACCTGGACAAGCTCAAGAAGTGGACCTGTGTGAACCTGGGTTCAACAAGGCCAAGTGCAAGGTCCTGTGACTGAGTCAGGGCAACCTCAGATACCAATATTGGCTGGAGGGATTGAGAGCAGGTTCTGCAGAAAAGGGCCTGGGGGTACTGGTGAGTGAAAGGCTGGACATAAGCCAGCAATGTGCGCTCAGCCCAGAAAGCCAACTGTATCCTGGGCTGCATCAAAAGCAGCATGGCCAGCAGATTGAGAAAGGTGATCCTGCCACTCTACTCTGCTCTGGTGAGACCCCAGCCTGCAGAACTATGTTCCGCTCTGGAGACCTCAGCACAAGACAGACATGGACCAGTTGGACCAGGTCCAGAGGAGGATCACAAAAATAATCAGAGGACTGGAGCACCTCTCCTCTGAGGACAGGCTGAGAGTGTTGGGGTTGTTCAGCCTGGAGAAGAGAAGGCTCTGGAGAGGCCTTATTGCAGCCTTGCAGTACTTAAAAGGGGCCTGTAGGAAAGATGGGGACAGTCTTTTTAGCAGGGCCTGTTGTGATAGGACAAGGGGTAATGGTTTTAAACTAAAAGAGGGTGGATTTAGACAAGATATAAGGAATATTTTTTTTTTTTTTTTTTTTTTTTTATACCATGAGGGTGGTGAAACCCTGGCACAGGTTGCCCAGAGAGGTGGTAGATGCCCCATCCCTGGAAACTTTCAAGGTCAGGCTGGAAGGGGCTCTAAGTACCTGATCTAGTTGAAGATACCTCTGCTCATTGCAGGGTGGTTGGACTAGATGACCTTTAAAGGTCATTTCCAACTCAACCTATTCTATGACAGTTCACAAATAAGCTGCACAGAGAGGCTGAATTCTAATCCAAGAAATATTTCCATACAAGCAAGAAACAATTGCTAAATACTACTGAGCCAGCCAACACAGAATGAGTGTATGCCAGAAGAGTAACACATGAAACCCTGCTATGTATATTGCTATATGAACCATTGGGAAAATCACGATTCTGGGTGTTCCTAATGGGGTGCCAGAAGTCTTTCTTCTTACACGGTGGTCACAGGAAGATGCAGAGCACTGCCTGGCTGGCTTGTACAACTAAAAGAAAATGTAATTTTTCTCCTTTATATAAACAGGAGAAACACATGTGTTGCAGAAGCAAGAGGAGGAGAGGAAAATCAGCATGGGAACAGGCAGCATCTTGATTTGTATAACTCCCTTTTGAAGGAAAGGAACCCCTTAGATTCAGCCAGGGCCTTGAAGTAATTTCTAGTGCAAACTGACTTGAGCTCACAGCCAACAGAAAATATTTCTTTAAAAAAAATCCTCTGGCTTTTAGTAAGATTATTATATTAGTAGGAACAGGTGAGAAGGAAACAGCTCAGTATCACTACTTCAGGGTTTGTCTCTCCCAGTGCAATATGGCTGAGAACCTGGCAAAGGCTTCCTGGCATCTCCAGATGGGAATATCTCTACAGCTTTGTGATACCTTCACAAAGGACCTGAGGAACCTCTATGCTGTAGTCTGAGCCCATTAGTGAGGGTCATTTGGGTTAAAAAAATCTTCCTTTCTGTGTTAAACCGAGCAGAATCTAAGCAGAAGGGCATCTGACCCTATGTCCTACCATACCATTCTTGGTCTGTAACAACTGGTATTGGTTGGACCTGGCCTGAACTGGTTTGTCTGCATGAAGAGATAGTTTATGATAATTTCTGTAATTGTTAAGCTCTTAAAAGAAACAATGAACACATTGTGAAGTGCTGTCGAAATGGTCAATCCTGCATTTTCTCACGTGACTTGCTTTTCATACCTCAGCAGCTATAGACTCCCAGGTCAGTGTGGAGGTACGTGTTACTGCATCTGGTGTGAGACCAAGTGTGACGCCACTTACAGGAGATGATGGGTTTCAAATAGTAGTTCAGTCTTTCAAGGATCACTTTGACATGCACTTTGGAGTGTGAAGACTTACAGATGCAGTATCAGAGTAAATAAATGTGACACAATGTAATGTTCCTATTCTGTTTTTAACAAATCATCTTCATTAATTGAGAATTCAAGCTGGTAGCACAAGCTTCAAAAAACAGTGAAATACAAAAATCTGTCACTTTGAGGATATTATAGCAGTGTTGTCAGCCCTTCAGAGCAGGCAAAACAAACTCAAAGCAAGTTTTACTCTGTGGACCTTGAAACTTCAAACTGTAGACAGCTATTAAAGCTAGAAATCCCAGAGAAAGTTGTAGAGACTGCTGTGAAAACTACATTCCAGTAAATGTTGTCTGTCACTCAATATGATGCCCCTTCTCAAGTCACTTTAGAAAAGTCTGCTATTCTATTCTCTATAAGACCATTTACAAGTTCTATTAAATGGCCAGTAAATTTTTAAAAGGCCTCTTTCTTGCTCTCTAAAGGCTTCTGAGTTAAAGTGCCAGTGAATGTGCTTTAGGGCAAGTACTGTTGGAAATGTCCATTGCACCAGGTACTTTCTTGGGCAGAACTGCTTATGAAGCAGAGCAGTGATTCAGAAGCTGAACTTTTGATCCAAGTTTGTTGCCTGGGCACACGTGAACATTGCTTCTAATCCGTAGGATATGGAAAGGGATGAAATACGTGTGGTAGGATGAATTATAAAATTAAAGAGTTGAGCATAAAACTCAGAATTTTAGTGTAGCAAGGCTCTCATGCAGACAGAACTATTTGACTTTACAGGTGACTTGACAAAAGAGTAGGTATTTTTTTTTTCCTCCTTCCTGATGTCCTCCAGATGTTTGTTACAGCTGTTAGAAACTTCTCACAAGGAAATGAAGAAAAATCTGTGCTATGCTTAAAACCTAAGGGGATTCAAAAGAGCAAGCGAAGAAAATCTTGTGATAGAGTAACCTGAACTCACTCAAATCAAGAATGGAGGTTGGTGGCAGGTAGGTAAAGGGAGCAAAATTCAGAATAGATTTTGAAGCATCAGGTTGGCCTGGTTGTAACTATCTCTTCAGAGACTTTAGGCAAAATTACTTGCTTTGAAAAACTTTGCCTATATTTATGAAGCTTGTCATAACAAGAAGTGGTTTAACTGCTTCCTGAATTGGATTGGTAACAATGACTGATGTGTATGTGCAGCTAGTCAGGTATAAAATGATGGAGTTGTATAACTATTAGCCATGAAGAAGCACACAGTACACTGCAGTGAATTAAACTGCAGGAGAGGGTCTGAGTGATCATACAATCGAACAAGTATTTATATGGCTAGAAATCTAGGTTGTAGGAGAGAATTAAATACTTGCCATTGTCCTCTTTAAACAGGAAATTAATAGAGAGATCTTCAAGTTATTTTCTTACATAGTAAACTCCCACTGTTTGATGGCTGTACTTCAGCTGTGGCAGTAAGAAATTTCTGCAGGAGTAAACCTGCCTTTGGTTCTATGCTCTTATCTTGTCATGCAGATAATGTGGTTATCATGCATTTATAGAACACTTATAAACTACAAAGCACGTTCTTCTAAACTCTGGTCAGGCAAGCAGCCTCAAAATAGGCAGCTCACTGTCTAACCTTCACGCTTTCTAAGAATGAGAAATATTTCTTGCAGTGTAGAAAGCCTTGTTAATTCCTATTCATACTATATCCCACAGGGATTTTCATGGCAGAATTTTTTTCTTCTCTCTCTGTGCTGCAGAGAGGCTAGAAAACCTCTGAATAGTGATCCCTGTACAGTTGGTACAGCTGTAGCAGTACTGAGACACTTGTCATGGGACTGGGTTTGGGTTATGCAGTACCTTGCCTCGTGGCTTGTGCACGGTTGAGTATTGTTCCACCCCATGAGCTAAATTCCGTGGCAAAAGTCCAGTGAAGAATGAAAGGGTGGGGTGGAGGAAGGCAAGACAGGGCAAGCCAAGTATAATTGAGGCAAGGCAACTCTAGCTAAGCCAGAAAGTAGAGTCTTGAGAGTCATTCATGGTTTATGCTCAAGTGGCTAAGGTGGTGAATGTGGTAACAGACCTGTGAAAGAAATTAGTAAATTAGCTGTCTTCTCACCTATCCTGCCATTCTGTGGCAAGGTCATATTCAGCTTTGTGATGAAGTTGAAATTGTTGAAGGGTGGCAAAGTGTTGGTAGGACTTTGATCCAGAAATGCTCAAAGCTCCTCTGTAATGAGATGGTGGTACAGAGATGGCACAGGCACTGCTTTCATTTTTTGCTCCTTGTCATAGAAATCAGAGCTGTAGTTTTAATTTTGAATACATGATCTGCCTGCTTAGAAATTAGCTAGATGTTTGCATTTTCAGCTCCTTTTGTTATGCAACAGGAGGAAAGGAAAGAGCTGGTGCTATTTAGCTTGCCCTAGATTACCAGGGAGCGCTTGCAGATTGTCTTTTGAAGAATGAAGTCAGTGCTGCTATGTTGCTACTGTACATTTACTTCTTTTTAGATCTGAGAAATGTGTGATGCTAGGCGATGTTCCATAGCAATCAAGACAACAGTTATTACAAAAAATAACAAGCAAGCAAAATGCAAACCAGAAACCCCTGTTGGAAGCATCTATCAACAGACCACACCAAGCCCAGCCTAAGCCTGAAGCAAAACCAAATGAGAACATGCGTTTGTCTTGAAGTCCTATGAACATACCCTTAAAGTTTCCCATGAGGTTTGGGAAAGCTGTTTTGCTATGAATAACTAGAGAAAGTCTAGATTTTCAACTCTGGTTTTAGCCTATCAGACAAGTACAAGGCTACCATTACCCACCGCCCGAGGTCATACTGTCCATGACTTCCCCACGGGGTTCCCATTCTGGTGTTACTTGGAGTAAAACCTAAGTGCAGGTATTCCATCCAAGACATTACAAAGATTTAATTTTTAAAAGTCACCACTGCTTCAGCAAGCACTTTAGAAGCTGGGGATGCATATCAGCTTGCAAAACTCTTTTTTGGCCCTGCTGCAGGTTAGTTATTAATCTCACATCTATCCACTTGTGTCAGAAAACCCGGTGCTGTGGTGTTAACATCAGACAAAAAGATGTTTTTTACCAGTTTCTGGTAACTGAAGGGCCATCTTGTTCCCTGTGAGTGGGTTGCTTGTCTCCAAATGAGGGGGGCTGTCTAAGTATGAAGACAGAGAAGTGGCATTTAAGCTGACAGGTCTTAATGTTTGTGAGATAAAACCAGCGGAGAAAGGAAGGAGCTGTGAAGAGATGTTTTGTTGCTTAGGGTTTTGAGGGGGTTGGGGGTGTTGGGTTTTAAATAACCTTGGTGTGTTTCAGAGAGGGTAATCTTAGAATCCTTGCTGCCAGTTGGACCATTTGATACTTTGAATTGTATTTGAGCTGTATTTCCAAAGCCAGTGAAAGAAATGCAGTAATTTTGTTGTCAGTTCATGTAATCATTCTTAATGTGTTATTCGACGTGTCTATATATTCTTTAGGTACAGAAGGTAGCAAAGCAAATTCCCCAACTGAAAAACGAAAATACTCTTTTAGACTCAAACATTTGTTAGATCAGAAGAGAGTTTGCTATCCAATTATGTAGACATGTTGAAAGGAATTTTTCTTATCAGACATTCTCAGTAATGAGGGAAAACTGAGTCAAGGTGATAACAGCAAAACTATTACGATGTTGCAGGTTCCCAAGCCAGGTCTTTTAGGGCAGAAGTCCTGGTGAAGCTTATGACTAAATGAATGTGATCCACTTCACATTTTAAAAAACTTGACAGTAATGATAGTATGCAAGAGGAAGTGAATTTAGCCAGAAAAGAGATGACAGATATGCAGAAAGAATGTTTGAAAAGGCACTTCCTTTTCAGGCAGCCTGTGCAACCAGTACCTGTCAACATCAGAAGCATTTGATCTTCCTGATCCGTTATAACACAGTATATTCCATAAACTCCACTCCTATACAGCCAGAGCATCTCATTCTTCTAAAACAGTATAGAACTTTGAAGCATTTGCCATGAGTTTAAATTAATTGCTTTGCACCTAAATTGGGATGATATATGTGAGAGAGCAAAGCTGCTCTGTAATTATCACATGGGAGGTGTGTTTATGTCTGCCTGGGTGGTTGTTCCTGTGTGGCAATGTAAGATAGTAATCCTTCCTCTTTGCCTTTTATTAATTACTAACGAACTAAATAAATTCACCACAACATTCTTCACAACTCTGAATTAGAAACCAATGCGCTGCAAAGAAAAAGTGTTGGCAATAGAGAGCCTGTTGACAAAGAACTGAAATATGTATCAAAATTAAATAGTATTTCTCTTCAGGATTCAGTGACATGTTTTAGAAGGGAGGCACACAAAAAAAGTTCTAATTCTTTTAATAACCTGGTCATTTTTAATATGAACTATATTTAGATAATAGTTAAAATCCCATATTCCTTGAAATACATAAATCTTTCTCATAATTTATTTTGGGTAGTAGATGAACAAAGCTAATTTGTGGTCTGTGTTATATCTCAAAGTTATATGAAAAAGGGTGCAGTTTGTGAAGGGGAAGAGCTGATATGATCTGTTGTTCCAGTTGCAGTTTTCTGTTCAAAGACACCTTCTATTTTACTAGGAATAAAGGTGACTGAACAAGCAGTCAAGGAGAAGGTTTGACTCCCTGCAGCTGCTAATCTCTCATCTGTCACAAACCCCAAATTGATCAGCAGAGCCTGATTAAAATCCCCATGGGCCTTCTTGAAGGAATGGTACATTCTATATCATTTTTGTGGCAATTTTTTACAGTTCTTGGCCATACCAGTTGAAAAACTGGAGGGTTGAGGGAGGAAGGAGAGAGAGATAAGCATTTTGACCAGCCTGTGTGACAAAGACTGGGAGTTTCAGAACTATTTTTAAAATCAGTTATGTAAACACTCAATTGCATTTTTAGCCATCCAAATTATCCTGAAAATCTTGCTCTGAATCATGTCTTTTTACTTCCAGTAAATTTTACACCTCTCTTCTAATTCTGTAATGTTCTATTACACACACATTCAAGCTTTAACTTTTCAGAGATTATTCTTCATCTTCCTGACTGTTCCTAAATTAAGCTCAATTCCGTAAGTGTCAGTAGCCTTGGGAGGGAAAGATGGCAAAGTAGTGGCACCAGGGCAACATCTGATAAGCAGAGCATGGGGTGGGTTTGCATACAAGTGCAAGCAGCGCTGTGTGAGGTGAATAAGGGTGTAAGGGAATTACTGGTGGTGGAGAAAAGGAAGAGCAGAGAGGTGGACTGCAAAAATAACAGCAACAGTGGAAAGGACCAGAAGAGGAAGAGCACTGTGTCACTGTACTATACGTTTCCTCACCAGGTGTCTTCAAGAGTAACGTGGAAGTGTTTTGTGAACACCTTTTGCCCTGCAACAACATCATCCATATAACCCCTCCTTTCTCTTACCTGCAGTTTACCACAGCCTCTCTCAACTTATTTGAAATGCTAACAGAATGCTAGTAATACTAGTAGGTATGCTTGTACACGTCTGCTCTCAGGGTGTGTTTGGCCCCTTCAGTTCCTTTGGGCATTTAGGGAGGTGAGATGCATGTTTTTAGCTGCCAAGTGCAGCATGTCTGGCCTGATGAAAAACCTGGTGAAATCAGCAGGAATAATTTTATGTGCTCTCGATGAATTTTGAACTCAGGTTTGTTTAAAAATAAGAGATATCTTTGTTCAATCTATAATTGACTAAAAGGAAGTACTCAGGAGAGAAAATATGAGGATGTTAATACTGACTCCTCTACTGCTATTGCTCGAGCTAAACTGTGACACTATGCCTTGCCTTTGCCTCAAGCATGTCTTCCAAAAGTTGGTTTAATAAAGCTGATGCTTCCTAGCAACTGGATAACTGTGGTGAGATGTTTATGTGTAACAGCACGAGGCAAATTCATCAGACCATGTCCATGAAGAGTATGGCTGGGTCTGCAAGTATTTCTGCAATGTTTATTGGCTCCACACAGTATCCTGTGAACGTGTCTTCCAGGTCTGTGCTTTCTTTTGCTGACAGGTCGGGTGACCCCAGGGCACACCTTTGCATACTTCTGGCTCTGTGGTTCATCTGGGTGATGGTAGTTAGCGTATCTCCACACTTACTGTGTGCATCGGATCTTTGGTTTGTAGTCTAGTATCTGTCACCAATACTCGCCTCACTTAAGAGTGAAAGTAGTCTTCAGATTTCAACTGCTAGAAGGCTTGTATTTCCATAATGCTTTTTCAGTGTATTGCTAATAAAAACTTCCACTTAAGACACTTTACAATTTTTTCTACGCACCTCGGTATAACCACGTATTAAGTTTGCTTATAGGGACACACTGCAAACAGAAAGGAAAAGCTAAACACCAGTGATCTGAATCCCAGAGGAGCGCTTTGTGAGTAAACATTCATACTGAATCCTTTAAATGAAACAAACTACCACCTACCTGGATGAAGGTGATATTACAGATTATCTCTTTCTGTTTTTTAAAAGGATTTGCTCTGTGAGACCATTGTCCTACAAAATTTTTGGGAGATTAAGTCTTCTGCGGGAAGCCCTGGGAAATGTCTGTCATTCCTGAATGATTGCTAGCTCAGATTTCCCTCTTCAGGTTTCACCTGTCACATAGTACAGAGCAATCTGTCAGCCTATTCACAGCATACAAATAGCTAAAAGTATAGTGACAGCAGGACAGTTATCTAGCTATCACTTTTAAAACAGACGTAAATTTACTGTAAAGTAGATGTTAAACCTAATTATGTACAAGCTAGAATATGCCTTTGAAAATCAGCCCTTTTTCTTGATTTAATACTAACCAGGTTTTACATTAGTGTTTCAGATGAAATTTTAGCCAGGTATATACATACATATGTATACATACATAGTGTTATCATATATCAGTAATGCTCTTTATTTCGTTTTTTTAATGAACAGTTATTGGAAGGTCTTACATAAGCCAAGTTTAGCCTTCATATAAGATTACAGAATGTTGTTGATTTAGCTCCTGCATTTCCAGACAAATAGATGTATTTGATTAACACAACTGTGTGAGATGGTACGTTTGGGTTATCTTTTAATATGTTTATCTCCTTTCACATGAGTTAAAATTTATTGGAGTGGGTGCTAGAAGCTGTGGGGTTCTAGAGAAGGAGTTGCTTTTTTTTTATAAGCATTTCAAGTTTGTTGCATGAAAGGGTGCATCATGTTTAAAAAAGAAAATCTTGAATAGGCTGTTGGGATGATTAATATAAATACCTAATTTGATCTTTAAAGGGGAGTTTTCAAAGTAGAACATCTCTGAACTGGTCCGGAAGGAGTGGGAAGGAGATAACAAGGAGACATTGGTAGACAGGGAAGAAAACCTTTTTGAAAGCATAGGAAAAAGTTCAGCTAGCCTGGAAAAATACAGTTTTGTGTATTAAAAAGAAAGAATATTCAGGACTGTACTGTTTATTCTCTGTAGTAAAGTTGAAGTTTACAAATAAAAATGAAGTATACGGTAATTTAGAGTAATTTGCTCCTAAAACCAGTGAGCTTGATTATTTTTACCAACGAAATAAAGGCAGGCCTAGACTATACTTTAGAAGTTACAACTGTTAAACTTGCAATTACATTAATGACTGTATTTAGCCTGAAAGAAATACTTCATCTTTTTTATATCCAAGTGTTTCTTTGCCAAATTGGATTCTCCTGTGGTAAAATGGGATGATGTAGTTTCCTGGGTGGGTAACAATACTACCATACTCAGTTGATAGGCGGATTTGAGGCAGGGAGTGTTATCATGGGAAAAGCTGCCAAAGAAATATAGGGAAATATATGAAATATAGCCATAGTACTGGGGAGAACAGTACTAATTTTATTGAGTTTAGTAAATAAATAACCTTATTTTAAAGATTATAGAAGGAATGTGGGTATTTTCCATCCTTGCAAAGACAGAGAACACAAAGTGCCAAGTGTTCTCAGGGCTGCTTCAGCTTCTCAACTCCATGAGTTCTGTGCAATAGGTCTCATTTCCAAAAAAGTGTGTGCTTAAGTTTTGGATGTATTTAAAGAACTGTCAAAGCATTTTCATCACTTTACTTTCTTTTGCCTCATCTTTTCCTCTTGCCCGCACACACCTACAGCTGAATGCATGGTGTAAGCTTTAAATGCAGCAGGTCCTTGTGGTAAGCTATGGGACTTCACAGTGTTCGTCAGCTCAGAGCGGAAATACTCAAGCCGTGAATTGGAAAGCTAGTAGCAGTACATCTTGTCATAGTGTTAATGCACAAAATTCTGAACTATACTTATTATCGCCATACTTATTATATTATTGCCAACTTATTATTGCTGTACCAATCTTTGTGCTGTCAGACTGAAGTTAGAGGAAGAAAAGCACTTTAAAATAGTGGTTCCCTGATATATTATTTCCTCCTTACTTATTTTAGTTGTTTTTCCTTCTGTTTCAATTTTATTCTCTCTCTCATATGTTTCATATGTGGAGTATTTCTCCTTAACAAAGTTTTGATTTCTCCCTGATAACAGAAGAAAAATTTGCACATATTGAAAAGGAAGCCAATGAGAGAAGTAACCTGTGGCACTCACTTTTCTAATAACCTATCAGATAATAGGAACTGAGTGTGTTTTTGAACTCCCAAGGTGGTGGGGGGTGAGAGGTGAGGGGGGTGGATTCTTATAAGGTTCTCTGGACATCATAGATGGTTTATCCATGCGGAGCTGTCAAGGCAGTCCTGAATTGCCACTATAGGGATTTGGATGCCTAGATGTGAAGGGTGGTAATCAAGTATTTGCAGGTTTATAGCTGTTTATTTTACTAGTTTTCAGAACTTGTGACTCAAAGTTTAGAGGAAAGAAACACAGAAGCAACCAGAATGGGTTTTGTTTGGTTTTGTTTTGTTTTCCTTGGGCCATGTGTATTCCTAGTTTGAGCTCAGAATGCTGGAAGTAGATTGTAAAGGGTATTATGGGAACTTAGCACAATTTCAGAGGATTGTCTGGTTTTTATGGCTGAGAAACTTGAAATTATGCTTAGAACTGACACCAACGTATCATGCAAAACTTCTGGAATTAGATTTATACTTCTTAATTCTTGAACTCTAAAGAGGTCATGATTAAGACATGGTAAAACAAACAAAACAATTGTCGCATGCAAAACATAGGTTTCACTATGTGATAAACACGTACCTCAGGAAGTCTAAACAGACCCTAAGAATAAGTCATTGCTCATAAAAACACAACACAATTACAAACCAGATAAGGTGAGTAGTTAAGGAAAGTATATGGCTTCTGAAGCTCTGCAAGATGAAAGTGCTTGGGTCAGCTGCCTATGACTTTAAGCATTCTTTCACCATAGGTGCAAACTTCAATATGGAGTGGCCAGCCTATTAGACTAAAGAAATGACAAAATTTGCTCAGTAAGCAGCTTCTAAATGTCAGTTCCTTGTGTAACTTGATAAACTGGCACAGGCAGGAGTCTGATGAATTGTGCAGAAACTAAATGTGTCATGATAGGCTTGATTCTTGAGTTCTGTATTTTCCATTTTCCTAGCTTAAAGTGGCTTTATGCAGACTGCTACATTGCTTTTTTTTGCTGGGTTTCATACAGCTCTTACGATTTTATTCTGTCATAGGACAAAAACTTTTGCTAGCATTTAAGAGTGCTTTTCTCTTTAAACTGAGCAGGTGGCCATAAAGACAGCTCTGAAATGAGTTCACTTTCTCTATCAACTGAGCATTCAGTTATGCAGATGCTGTGAAAGCTGAAGTTACTTGCATTCAGGCTGCTTTTTCCAAATAATGAACAGCTGTCAAGCCATTGCCAGGCTTGGCAATCTTTAAAGACACATGGCTGTGTTCTGTTGTTGAATACAGTCTTGACAGGGATTAGGCAGACCTGCTTAGGAGGTAGAATTTGGTATCACCTTCTTTCCCCATCTTTACTCATCTCTCAGAAGTATTACAAGCATTACTGCTCTGGATTGATATTAATAGAATAATCTAAATTATGCAAAATGAACATTTGTAAAGGTTTAGCTTTTCCAGAGATGCTTCCTGAAGCAGGCTACATATCAATCCCACAGGAGATACAGGGCTGAATCACAGCACAACTTACCTATTGTATAGAAGGAGCATATACTTTCCCAGGCAAATATAACAAGGTCACTTCAGCCTCCTGGCATCAATCCCTTCAGCGATTAGGTTTTAAATATGCAAATTGACAGGTTTGCATTTACAAAAGTTCAAATTTCAAATGCAAACATGCTTGAAATAAGTTCTGAAGTTGATATATTACAGCACTGACAGTTACTGAAATTAGTTACCTGCTTGAATCTGTGACACCTAATCCTTACTCTATTCCTTTCAAGATAAACAAACTTTGACTTCCAAGGAAACTGATCATGATGTTCCCACAATGAAATAGCTTGCAAATCTGCATAGGCTATCTGGATCTGAGGTCATCAGGAGGGTGTCACTAGGTCAGCACCTTGTGCCAGCAAATGGTTTGATGCAGTTTATTACTAATTAGGAGAAAGGGAAGGGGAATAAGTGCTGATCAAGCCTCGAAAGTCAGGACTTCCTGTGAACACAAGGCAGGAAAATGATGTAGTGTCAGGATGGAATGAAAAGTAATGGTATTGCACAATGTGCATCAATTCCACTGATGTGCAAGTTCTGAAAACTAAATTAATCTCATGGTTTAGGTCCACCCAGCTGTTTTTTCCCCTCTTAAATATGTTTATCGCAGAGGTACTGATTGTCTTGGCCTTGGCCAGGGGTGAGTCCAACTTAGCCAGGGAAGCTTCTAGAAGCTTCTCACAGGAACCATCCCCGTAGGCCCCTTCCTGCTACCAAAACCCCACCAGACACAAAACCAACACAATTAATCATCCAACACGCTATTGCAGTGATCCAGAAAGCACCATTTGTTTTAAAAACACAGACTAGAAAGAGGGTTTATTAGAATTTTGGCTAGTGAATGCATATTTGGTATTCTGCAATGGTGTGATCGCATCAGCTACTCCTAAGAGTCACCTGTCCCTTCCACTCAGACAGCATCTTTGCAAGCCTTTTCAACAACTATTGGTCAGGCACCATCTAAATAGCCTGGGAAGGAAATGCAAGCAAAGCTTGGGTACCACTATTAGCAGCTGTCTATAAACTCATCTGTGTGACTGTCCTGGTGGCAGTAGAACTGTCTACTTACAGAAAAGTAGAATATGCTGAGAACAAAAAGTGACACATCACCATCTGAATGCATTCATTCATGGGCCAAATGATTGGGAAAAGTTGACAAAGCAAAAGAAAAAATTGAATAATGACATCAGTTCACTTTCATTTAGGTGCCATTCATGACATGAAAGGATTATTTTCCCCTTACACTAGGAGAGTTCAGTTTCTGGTCTGAACCTCCCAAGAAAGGTAATGTGATGGTCCATGTCACTTACTGTACAGAAATATTCTGCATGAGGAAAATATACCTGTATGGGAAGAATAGCAGCGGCTTTACTTGTAAGACTAGGGCACTCTTCTTGGTTTACTAGAAAATAAATGTTTCAGGTTCTAGGGAGAGTCTGTGTTTAAATGTGGTCTGGTCCACTTTCCTAAAATAACCAATTTATGGTATAAACTGTAAATGCACTGTACATAATTTAAAATCACCTTCTTTGTTTTTCATGCACTAGACCAAAAATGAGAGGAGAGGATGTTCAGTTAGATGTAACTGCTTTACTTCTACTTGGCTGTATAGTTGCAATCACTAGGCAGAGGCAGTTTAGTAAAAGGAGATGAGTATCACATAGAAATGGCCACATTTCAGATCTGCCAGGGAAAAAAATGGATCAATGGTAACATTAGAAATATTATAATAGTGGCATTGAAAGTGTATCTAAACTGGGACCATTGACTCCTATGGGGAAAGTAGTGAAATACATAATTTAGGTGATGTTTAGGTAAATTTTTTGCAAAAGTTATCTTGTGTAGAAAAACAACTTGTGGCCAGGCTGTACCAAAACTGATGGTAATTTCTGGGAGCATGTGATCATCTCCACACAGTTAGCTTTTTTTCCTTTCCCCCTCAGGGCATACTGAGGGGGGAAAAATACTGTGTATTACACCTATTTATATATGGGGTATTTCGGAGCCTTACTCAAGGTCCAGGGTTGTTCACAATGTAAACATAAGATTGATAAATTAATCTGGCTCATTGAGTTTCATTAACAACATTAAGTTGAAACCCTAGAAGAGAAATTCAAAAGGTTTGACCTTACTACAGCAACCATACATAAACTGGATCAGAATATAGATGGAGAGAGCATTACATGACCAGAGCCATCTCATTTGTCTGGAGATAAAGTAAAGCCCGGAGAAAACAGGTCACATTAATATTACTTAGGAAGTTCTACGTTGTCCTATGTTACTGCTTTGTAATCCTGTAAAAATAACCATGTTTCGGTGCCACTTTTCTTCAGGAATTATGCAGACTTAAAATTGCATCTCATCACAGGCTGACGGCTAACAGTAAACTGGGGCACTGAATCATTATCCAGCTCAGTTCTTTAGCTGTCAAGCTATTCAAGACAACTTGACCTTGAGCCAAGTTGTAAAAGAGATGAGAAATTCAGCTGAAATATGTGCTATAGGTGGTCTGTATTTTTCTAAATATAATTATAGAGGCTTGATATAAATTACATCTGGACACTACAACTTTTCATCCATCTGCAGTCATTCTCACTTTATGCCCAGAGAAGTCTGTTTTCCAGTGCTGTTTCAATAACTTTAATCTCTGCTGCAAAAAATCCATATTCCCAACTACTGTGTAATACCTGTGAGACAACTTTGGAAGTAAAAATTGAAAAAAGAAAACAAAATACAGTTTTCCTAAACAGTCTTGAAAATTTATTTGACAAAAAAATATTGGGTATTTCTTCACTTTAAGGGGTTAGGAAATTTGTCAGTTTACCAACAGAGATTGTCTCCTTTTGCATGCTTGGGTTGCTCATGCCTCCCACAGGGCGTGAAGGAAGGATGGTTTTTTTTGAGAGGCAGTGGAATGGCAAGGTATTTCTTCGCATGGTGAAATAATCTATAAAGGCTTGTAGAAGGGGACAGAAGAGCAACACCCAGCTGGAAAACAGAAAATTCTCAAGCTGAAGAATCTGACAGCTGTCAAAGATCATGTCTGTGAGAACTGTTTGACATGAGTAACTTGGGTGAGGTTCTACCCCACAAATTATTGCAGCAACTTCCCTCTGTTGCATCTTTTCAGTCAGCTGAGTAAAACTCCTAAGAATGTGTTCCTGACAAGATCTAGATGTAGAAACATTATAACTGGTTGATGCCTTCAGTCTATGTTTTAGCATACATGTAACATAATTAGTTTTTGCAAATGTTAATAGTATTCTCTACAGTTCTGTTCAGCTGTAGGCAGGTGGCAGAATGGCCCCAGGAAAGGAGTTTAAAATCAAACCAAAAGTATTGTTTTCAATTTGCGCTAACACAATTGCCGTTTCTTGACACAGCAATGTGTAGTTTTAAATGGAAAGTAAACAGCACTCACTTCCTGCAACTTCTGAGAATACACTAAAAGTGTACAGCTGTTTAGAGAAGGAGAGAGCACTGTCATAGAGATTTTGTAGCTGCTTTTCTGGTAGTCGCAGTAGTTTGACAATAAGCAACAATGACAAACAAATCTGTTCTCTGCAAGATATACTGTAAATGGCCAAATATCAAAAGAACTAAAACCTGGGTTTATTCCATTATTGCAACAACAGCATGTTTAATTAAATCCTTGAAATTTGATTTTTTAGGCTATTAACCTTCTCCAGAATCCTCTTAGTTGATCCCTCTTTGCTGCTTTTCTGACCTTTCATTACAAGGGCTGTCACAAGGATTTCTCTGAATATTAACTGTTACTTGGACAAAAAATGGAAGACAAAATTATATATTTTATTACTGGGGAAACTTCATCTCTTCAGCAAAGCAGTCTGAAGTATTTGTGTTGCAAGAAATACTTTTGAATTGGCTGACTCAAATTTGGCTAATATTAGCAAATGAGCCATGGCCACAACTGTATTTTAATTTACGGGTTTCTCATGAAGGGGTCACCTTTTTCTCTATCTGACTGTCAGTAAAGTATTACCCTGAGAAGATGTGTGTGTGTTAAGATGTATGCAATGGTGTATGTCTAATGGTATTTATCATGAGTCCCTAATTGGCTGAGCATGTCTCACATGATTAGAGAGGTCAGCTCAGCTGACACCCCATTCTCCCTCTTTTTCAGAATGACAAGCCTCTTGAACCAGTGAATTTGTTTTAGACCATTAGTTCAGATGTTAAAACACTACTGGCATTTCATGGGGTAATAACTGAGGGAAAATACCGCTCCAAAACTTGATGTCCCATAGAATTAACATTGCTAAACTGCTGGTCTTGGGAGGTCATTCTTAGCCTTGCCACCTTTTCCAAGTAGCCTTTCAAAAAATTGTAGTTGTAGCAATTGAGAGGACAAAATCTCAACAGAGATTTGTGATGGGTAACCAATCTCCAGAGCCTGAGAGGAGGTGCCGATCTGGGGAACTGAGAGGAAGGATGTGGTCTGTGACTGCTGCAGAAGCTAGTCATGGTGCTCCTGTTCAGCCCTGCTTGCAAAGTCATGGAGGTCTGCCTTTTAATCCAGGAGAAAATATGCCCAAATTTGCAGGTTTGGGAAAACTCAGCCTGGTGCCAGCCCTGGACAACAGGCATGAATAAGACCTGACTAAGAGAACAGGCCAGAAGGCAGAATGCCGAAGATACCTGTCAGGACAAAGTTGATAGGTAGAGATAATATTTCCAATTAATTCAACAGGGGGGAAAAAAGAGGAGGAAAATTAGACAGCCTAGGGCATGTTTGCATACAATCACTTGTATGCCTGGAGATGTATCTGATTTTTCCAGCTGTGAATACATACTGCCAATATCCTTAAACCCTGTCTACAGCAAAATACTGCTAAAAATGTCTTGTACTTGCTCAGAAATATTATTGCCTTTCTCTCCAAAGGAAGCTTTAAGTGTCAGAGAACACAGCTTATCTGGCTGTAAGTGATCATCACCTAGACACCTCAGTTAGGAAATCCTGTGAATTCAGCCAGAGACACACAGATAATTTTCTTGCATTGATGCAATACCTTTTAATCACAATTATCCTAAAATAATTCTCAAGTTATATTAAATATATAGAGACTATATAGTGAATATATAGGACTACAAAGAGGGGAGTGAAATATAAGTTTTCTTAAGGATTGATGTAGCAAGCAAAGAAGTAATAGAAGATATTAACTGTAATGGGATCTTGGTAGTGTTGCATTGAATGTAGTTAATGTCTAAAATGTGATCTTCCCACACTTGCTAGTGAATAATTTCTATGAAGAGCTTGATGAGATGCAAATAGTTGCACATAGCATGGAAAGCAGTAGAACGTAACAAATATTGTGGTTTACTCAGGAATACTGCCTTTTGCTTAAACTTACTGGCACTTAGTGCCTGAATGCTTTAAGGGTATTTGGCTTGCTTACAGATTTTTTTCTCAGTAGTTCCTGATGGCAAAGAAACTCCTTTTCATATTCATTTATTTGCTCTAAATTATACTAATTTATAAACTGAACTTCAGGGTTGCTTTCCTGAGTATCTCTCTGACAAAAACAGTTTGCAAGTTCCAGTCCTATCAGGCCTGTTGCTGTTGTTGAAATGATGTGAAAGACCCTGTAATAAAATGCTAAGTAAACCACTCAGCATTTCAGCTGTATCTTTCAGTGCAACAGGAGCCCTGGCTTATCTCAGCTTTCAAATAAATTAAAGAAGATGGGCCACCTGTCACTGCAGTAAAGAGTTTTACCTAAACCCAAAGCAAATTACTCCCTTAGAATGAAAGATACTTAAGGCTACCTTGGAAGGTTAGCTGTTTGCTTTCTTTGGAGAGAATACTGAAGCCAAGAATTCATATGCTCTCTTTTCTAGCAAGTTAACTAGTATAATTTACAAAGACCACTCAATGCACTTCTTAAAAATCAGTATTGCATCCACACAGGTTTTGTATTAGGGCTTCTTAGACCATGGGGACAATAGGGAGATAAAAAAGGGAGTTTCAGATAATGATACTTTTCTGTTTTCTTGCTTTGTTTTGAATACTTAGTCCTGCTGGTGGTCTCTCTTTTCCTCCTGAATTTTCTTCCAAAAGTCAGTTGTCAGCTTTGAGAAATGAGACACTTGATATTTTTTGTTATTTTTTTTTATTTCTTGTATTTACAGTGTATGGCATTTTAATATTTTTTGCTCCAGAAATGCTGCATGATCACTAAATTAGGTTACAGGTTCATTTTATTTTAAAAAAGGGGGGGAAAAGAATTATTAAAAGCACAAATACTAAAATTATTTTCTCTCCCTTTAAAAGTAAAAGCTGTTTTACAATACCTTTAACTGTAGTTTGCAGTAGTCCTTTCAATGAATACATCAGTCTGCTGCAGAAGAACAAGTAGCTAACGACTTTTTTTCCAAAAGCTTCTTGGCCTTTGGATGTAATGTAGTCAAAGGTTGCTTGGTCATGATGAAAAATTCAGAAGAAAGGTGTTGGGAGTCTTGGATCAGATGCAGTGCTTTGGCCAGATAGATATATTTGCCAAGCTGCTAGTATCCTCTTAGTAATGTGACCTGGCATGAAAATATTGTAATAATTCTTGTTTTGTGATTACAGCAAGAAAGCAGTTAAATTCTGTGCAACTGTCTTAAAGTGTAGAAAGGAACAGTGTTCTGGTGTACAGAAAGTAAAAATGTATTTGTGACTTCATTTAGAGGGAATCGGGAGACACAGAAGGAAGGTTGTTCTTTCTCAACCAACAAACATTAACAGTACCAAAGGATAGACCATTGTCTCAAATTTATTGCCCTGAAGCTGTGTGGAAAATTCTATTTCTACCCCCTGAAAATATTCGCAGTTTCAGAAGCAATTCTTAGTCCACGTGCAGATGAAATGAGAAGGTTTAAAATATTTGGGAAGCAAAAAAGAAAAAGGAGGGAAGCTTGTTGATCACCTCTCAATTTCTGTTAGCTCGGTGGCTGGGGGACTCATTTGATATATGGAGACTTAACAGTTCAAATTCCTGCCATACCTCTCTCCCGCTTTGGAGGCCGTCCACCATCCCCAGGAGACTGTTTTCAATTTTCTCAGGAGGGTTGTTCTAATTTGCCAAGTCCATAAACATTGGAGCTTACCAAAGATGTGGGCAGATCCAAATAACAGTAAACCTCTGCAAGGCAGCAGAAGCCTTCTGCATGGGAAGTGCTTGGGAAGTGGAGAATTGTGTAGACACCATGCAGGGAAAATGTTGGTTGTGATGGAAGTAGTGTGATTTGTGAATTCATGAGGATAAGATTAGATATAAACCCCAGAATTGGAGAAGCCTGGAAAATGGAAATGTTTCTTATTATTCTTTGATGTTTGGTGAAAAAGATCTGTATGATTTTTTTAACTTTTTTTTCCATGATGATGAAGTCCCAGTGTCTCTATGCAAGCAAAAAGAGTCAGTGGCTTAAAGGAGCCACACTGTACACAGTAAAAAATAATACTGCCGACAGTCATAAAGATTTCCTGAAAGAATTTAATTGCTAACCTGGGGTCAATTACATAAAGCAAGCTACTCTAGTGAGCTTAGTCCAGTGTCACCCCAACTCTATATCTGATAAGAGCTTAGGCTTCACTAAAAAACATGTGAATTCCAAGGAGGAATACCCAGGGCTTGGTGAAGACGTCCAGGTCGTTGTGGTGTTCAAATGTAACCTCAGTTACGTGGCTGGAAGGCAAGCGAAAGGCCCACAAAGTTTGCCTGTGATTGCAGTGGCTGATGCTGATCTCATTTCCAATTCGCAGCAGCATAATTTGGTGAAGGCAGTGAGGCCATATCCCTGCAAACCATAAGCTAAAAGGTTTGGGAGATCTCTTTCCTAATTAAGGAATATCTGGTCCTACAGCTAAATAGGACATTTGAATATCTCTTATAGTAATCCTAATCACATAGAAGTGTTGAAAATTTCCTTAGCCTGATGACTCGGTGGTTCCTGAATACAGAGACAGCTGAAAACTATGCTTTGACACTGCAAGTCTAGTATTTCATTCTTTGTGAAAGTTTAGTGTACTTGAGATTTTGCAGGTAAAATATGGTAAGATTTTTAAGATAAACAAAATGCCTACTCATTTTTTCTTTTCTTTTTTGTAAATTTGTTTGGTTTTGCTTGGAAAAAATATTTGCCTATATCTAAACCATGTTTCACCGTGGCCAAATAATTTCCCAATTCTCTGTTAAAGAGTATTTCCATAAAGAAGTACCTGGAACTAGTTACTTCTATAAACAGGTGTTCAGAGTCCAAGTCTGCATCGCTCTTAGCCTGTGTAACAAATTCTCTTGGCTGCTTGATGGTGTTGTAATGCTGCTTACAATCATTTTAATACATCTAGTTTCAAAATGTAAAATTAGTCTACTTTTATGCTGCAGATTTATATACTGTATATTTTACAAAATCACCCAAAATTATTTTGGTGCAACAGCATCTTATCTACACTTACACACTATCAAAGCAGCTTTTTAAATTGTTGATTAGGACCCAATGTAAGCAGTAGGAGTTCTGTCCTTACCACTTTAATGTGGACAAATGCAGCATGTAATAGTCTTTTGCTTCTTACAAACAAACAAATATGAAGAAAACAGTATAGCCTGGATATAAGTAAGGGAAGCTGAGTGGGAGGAGAAATCAACAATAATGCAAAAACTAGTATCTAGCACGCCTATCTAATGAATTAAAAATTGTTCACCACAGTAAGTTGTGAGAATATCCTGGAGGTCCAACAGTCTCTTCCTCTTGAGGTAGTGCTGCTATAAACTGTAGTTTAGATCTTACACTATTTTTTTAATAATGAAAGAGAGAAACATTACTGTGGGGAAAATGTAAATAAACTATCAATTTGTATGTTAATTATATAGGTTTATTACTGCACATTAAAAAATGAGTCTGCTGCCTGGTGTCTCAAGATAAAAATCAAACAAAGAAGAATTATATCTTTTTAAATAGTAATATTTTTGTGATCATGAAATAAAATATACTTATGCAGACAGGGTTAGCTTCTTGGTGCTTACCAGCTTTTTTTCAGCCAGAGTATTTAATTTGCAGAGCGTGCTGTAAAGTGCATACTTCAGTTTCAGTAATGTATGAAGCTTGGATGCTTTGCAGCTTAGAAAATTTGTCATGTATAGCAAATACCCGTTAATCACCTCTGGACATATAGCTGATACCCATTAATCACTACTCTAAAAACTAACCTTAAAAAAAAAAAAGGGGGCCGTGGAAAGGAAAGCTATTGGTATGCTCTCAGAAAGCTACATGAGATGTTAGGCTGTGCAGAAGGAATAGCCATAACATATAGGTCCAAATGATTAGATGGAAGAGACATGAAGTATCACTGTGATTTCAAGTTGAACCTGAAACAACTTCAGATGAGAGACAGGAAAACTACCCTTTTGGAATAGCAATTCAGGTAAACCTGAATGAGAACCAGATGCCAAACAGATACATGAGATTATGGTCACTAACAATTACTCACAAGAAACTATAAATCTGCTGTCAGGAAACGTCATTTGTGGAAGGTAGTACAGTGTTATTCCTTCATGCAAGGGTGTAATTGTAATCTTTAGTGTGAGACTTTTGAATGGCAAGGGGAGAGTAAAGAAAATTTTAAAAAGCCAGCAAACCCCAAACACCTCAAAATTCAAGTGCTTTGAATTGTCTGGTGCAATTGATAAGGTGGCTGTTTGAAGAGTAGGGGAGTCTTGTCAGCTAGTTGTTAGTTGCAGTGTGGCCAAATTTTTATTTTGCAAAATCTCCTATTGTTTCTAGTGTCACAAGATGTAAAATTAAATCCGAATCCTTATGATTATCCAAATCATCCAAAAAAATTCTTGTTTCCTTTCTGGTTTTCATGTTTCAATTTTTTCAGACACAGCTCTGAAGCAGACAGGATATTTAGAGGAACTATTTCATGGCATATAAGAGCTGCATTTATAACAGCTGAAGAGCTATTGCCGTACTCACAGCTATTTTTAAAGTAGTAATTTACTACTGTGGGAGAACCACAATTGATTCTGAGGACTAGGAAGATGAATACGCAGACAACCAAACTGATAAAATTAAGATGATGTAATACAAAACATAATTTTTCGCTACTGTTTCAAAATTGTTGCTTATCTTTCCTCCTGTTCCCTATATTTGCACTGTTGTCAAGGATCGAGTGTTTGACGGAAGGAAGGGAGAAGAGGAAGTCATTCCAGGGCTGTGGGGTGTTACCAGACAACCTGCATGTTGTGGGTGACAACTGTTCAGTTATTTAATCAGAACACATTGTGCAGTTATATTTAACACAGTAAGAATATCTCCTGAGTGAAACGTAGCTCTAGTGAATGCACAGTACAGGTCTAAAACGTTGTCTGCAAATTGTCCCTCAAGCAAACGAAATCTACTGAATTTCAGCAGAAAATTAGCATTTGTCAATGATGTAAACAAATGAAAATGACCTTTTATATAAATATTTGTAATTGTGTTTTACTACATTTATCACAGATAAGTCTTGGTGTGCATTTTTTATGGAAAACCTCACGAAGGCATAAAGTAAGTCTCAGATGTGAAAAACTATTTGTAAATTTTAATTACAGTCTAAAGCTTTATGAAATATTAGTGCAGTGATATACTGGTCTAGAATTTTGCATGTGCAAAAAAATTTTAGGTGGATTTCACACCTGACTTTTGTTCTTTGTTGGTAATCCTGAATTTTATTGCCTGATTGTGATGATAATGTCTTCAAAGATTCTGATTTAAGTGTTCGTAGTTGTCTCTGCACCCTGTTTCCTTTGATGTCTTATTTTCCGGATGACACTTGACTTGATTGGCATTTCAAATCTTCCCCTGAGTAGAATACACGATTTTAAAGTGGGTTTGCTCTCTCTCATCTTAAAAATAATTAAAAGCCAGATGCTGGGTATTGTAATATTTTTTATATTGAACAATACTTTTCATGCATGAGGGTGAGTGGGATTATTAGAGGAAATGTGACTGGACTGAGTTTTGGTGCAGAATTTTGTCTTGATGCCCTCAAAGGTGCAGCCAAGTGAGATTGTCCTGGAAAGATCAGGTCACCTCCATGAAAGAACTGTATTCAAAGGAGGCAATAGGAGACCAGGGTAGCTGAGATGAGGGCAAGCCCTGGAGTTCACGTTAATCTCACGCAAGCATGCAACCTTTACAAATCGGTAAACTGTGTGAAATACCTTGTTCAATCATGTTGTAATTAAACATTTCTTCCTGAATGAGGCTTGAAAAAAAGAAAGTGAATATTTATTGAGACCTAGAAATAGGGTGGGGTTTTTTTTTGTTTTGGGGGGTTTTGCCCTAAACATCATGGTGAACTTGTTTTTCTAAAATAGTTTTGGTAGGAATCCCAAGCTCTTTTGATGCTCTTGCTATTTGGTATATCCAATAAGAAAACGTGTAAAAGTGCATGCTTTGAGGTAAGCAACAATAATTGCAGGGGGTTTTCATGCAATTAAATTCATTGCATTAATTAAATTAATCCATAAGAATTCTTTAATCAATAATAAATTGTATTTATCCATAGTAAATTAGAAATCCTCCCTAGCAAACTACTAAGGCAAATTACACTAGACATGCAAATGATGATGTACAACCCTGTGCTTCTTGAAGAATAATTTTTTCACTTAAAAAAGTTTGTACAAAATCATAACATCACCTAAGGGTGTGTAGTATTCACTGTAAAGATGTGTGGATCCAGTCTGAGGCACAGGGGCACTACAACTTCTAGTATTATGGGGGAAAAAGACCATGAAACATGCATTAAGATCAAGGAACGCAGGCCCCCATCCTGGAAGGCAGGCAGACCCAGAGCACAACTTAGTGTGAGTTTTCAAGCGTGATAAAAAACGTTAATGCAAATGTTGACATTTTAACCAAGACAGTGACTAACAAAAGTGGGAATATGATCCTACCTTTTTGTAGCTTTTGTAATGGCAAGCACAGATACCGGCAGTGCAGATTGCTAATATTTATGATAATAAGAAAGGCAGCAAACTGAGGGAGAGTTTATAAGACAGGGAATGTTTTGAGACAATGCCATGCTGTGTCATACTTTTGTTTATAATCATCTTTATGGTGCTTTTAAGGTTAATGAAGTAGTTAGAATTAGTAATAAGTAAGTACAGTTATAGTACAGTAGTGGTATGCTTCAGATGAGAACTTGTGGCTATGTAACCTCTGAGTGGTTGTTCAAATCAAAGATTTAAATAACTGCCAGAGGAACTAAATCAAAATAGCTTGTATCTTGGCTTACCAAAGCATGTAACTTAATAAACTCGCCTACCTGTTGTGAAACTCAATGCTGTGAATGGAGAATAACCAATAGCGTGCAGACATAAGCTCTGATGAGGGCTTGTGCACACACTGCAGCCTGAAATGAATTGCTCTTCTTGTTCAATGTTTGGGTTGGAAAAAAAAAAGCTTTGATGAGGGAGTTACTTCACAGTGTTGGGGGGGAATTTTTTTTTTAAATAAGGGACTTCAAGGTTCATAATGGGAGACTTACAGTAGTCTCTTAGTGATGATGTGATTATTCTGGGATGTAAAACCTCCCTTTCTGCCTTAAAAGCAGCTACAAATTATAGAGGGTTTTACTGTAAAGCCTCTTCCTCTCAAAAGCTATAAGCTTTTTGGTTTTTGGTTTTTTTTTTTTAAAAAAAATTATATAGTCCAGATCCTCTAAACTATACTTGAGTTTCTTTTTAGCCTCTGGTCTTGCAACTCAAAGTAGTGGGGCACTTTCATATATGTGATGACTCCATTGATCTCAGCTGCTGGGTGGGGGGAGCTGGGCAGCACTTTCCCCAGGTGTAATTGAAGGCAGGTGCCAGACGGGTCAGCTGAGCAACACCTGCTTGTAACACCTGACAGGAGAATCAGCCCTTAAAGCAGTGGTTTGCAGACGTCTCTGGTTTAGGAGACAAAGCTGACTTTAGGGCATGGAAGCCTGTGAAAATGAGTGTTTGCCACCAGCTGAGGAGGTAGGCAGCTCTTCTTTCTATGGGTTTTAATGATTTTAATAAGTTTTGTCATAGTTTTTTTGCATTTCTAAGATTGGGAAGGCTTGTCTTACTGATAACCCAATTGATTATCTCTCAAATTAGGCTTAAAAACTTTGAAACAGAAGCTAAGCAAGGAACATATTACAAATTGGGTTTGTTTGTGTTCTGGTTGGGAATGTGTGGGTTTCTTTTCAAACTATGTGAATAGCCAAAATGTGTCTCTAGTGAGAAATACTAGGAGGTACAGGTGGTGTAATGCTGTTATATCAAGGGAGAGAACAAGAAAAACCTCTGCAGTATTCAGTTTCTCAGGAGATTTTTTTTTTTCTCTCATATAAAAGCCAGGTTTGTTTTAGCTTAGAGCTCCTACCATGTCATGGTTATGCTGCTACTTAAACCTGCCATGATAATGGCAAAGTGCAGAGCATTCTTCTGGCACGTGCTACAAAGCAGCAACTTCTTAGGTTCTGAACCCTTAGAGGATGCCGTAAGAGATCCAATTTCTGACTTTGGGAAAAGCTCACTGCTTCTCTGGAGCAGTTAAGAGTTGTGTGGTTTGTGGATGGAGAGCAGCAGTCTCCTGTGCCGGTACCACCGAGGTTCCTTGTGTGCCATAGGGCATGCAACGTGAACAGTTGAATCTAGAATGCTCTGTGATGTTCACACTTGCTTTAAACTAGCAGTCATATTCTGGTTTTATATCACCGAATAAATGAGTATAACTGTTATCTCTTACTGATTAAGGGTATTATCAGGATTAAGGCAGTATTTATATTTTGCAGCCATAATGACTAAGTTTGTATAGACTACTTTTTAAATAAAAACTACAATTATATCTGACTATTAAGAAAAGTTCTAAAGAATCAGCTTTCAAAGACTTAAGCTGTAAATGACAAATTTTTTTTTCAAACTTTTGTTATTGTGTGATTGGGGGAATTGCTTCTGATTTGTCATAGTGACTGCAGGATTATACATATAAATACCAGTTTGTTGGGTCTGAGTGCCTGAAAGTGTGCGAGGCTGGTTAAAGGAGAGAAACAGTAGGCTATATTTTAAGTTGGTAGTAATTTTACTTACAATTCAAGGTGGTGATAGTACTTTATAACTCCTGTGAGGCTCCTACCTGTTTGTGTTAACCTCGCTTATTTATCAGCTGCCTTGTGTTTGCTGCTGTACTAGTTCACAGCCTGTTCTGCTTAAGCCCCTGATTGCTCAGGGTTTAAACTGCCTGTGAGCCCCCGGAGTGTGTTGTGGACCTTGCAAGCTGCCATCAAGTATGGTCCATAAACTCATTGTCCCCTCCAAAAAAAATTGGCTTCTGAAGCTGTATGACGGTTGTTTATTTCTGACACTGTACTTAACCAAATTCCTTGCTGAGCTATGGAATCAACAGAGAAGAGAGCTTAGTAGTACAGAATGAAGTAAAGAGCACTATTAATGTCAATAATATGGCTGTGCAGTGCCAGAGATAGGTGCACTAGTGACAGCCTCTGAACAGAGGTGTTTGACACCTGGCATGTGCGCCCAAGCAAGGAGGATCACACAGCAATAGTTCTCGTAAAATATGGGGCTGGGTCCTGACACTTCCAAACCAGGGTATCTCATCTGCATAAGGTAGAGTTCTTTTAAAGGGAGCCCTTGCTGACATTTATTGCTATCGAAAGCATGGTAAGTGACAGTAGCACTAGTATGCTCAGCCTTGCAAAGCAGTGTTTGACTGACACTACTACTATGGGATTAAGATGTAACGACTTCCAGGGTGGGGGACTGATGTCTAATTTGGTCGTTGCTGCATCTCATACTGCCATTCACAAGTGAAACAAATACATGAAAAGAAAAACAAAGCAGATGTAGTTATGCACTTAGCAAAATAGTTATATTCATTAGGTTAATTCAAAAACTTACTTATGCTGTTATTTTTTTTTTCAGATTCATTCATGTTTTCCAATTTGGATACCTTCAAGAGTCCTTTCCCTCTGACTAGTGTCTCCAACATCACTCCAAGAAAACACCTCTTCTTACTTCAAGATGCGATATACAAAAAGATGGACTAATGCTAGTAGCTGAGTATTCTTTTGATTTTTTTTTTTTTTTCTTAAACTCGAAAGCAAGCTAGATGGAAAGGACTGTTCCAGACCACTAAGGGTTCAGATACAGAGCCTGGAAACTTAAAGAGGAGTAAGCTGGAGTCACACAACCAGCAGTGAATTTGAAGGCAATGGGGCAGCAAATTCTGAGGTAAGCAAAAATTTCGTTCTGTAGTTGTCTCTCACTTAACTGATGCTTGTCAAGACTTGCTCATAATGCTTGCTCTGAAGTGTGAGACATGACCTAACCTTTAGAAAGGGGTTTTGGGCCAAGTGTTGTCTGATCTTTTTGAAGTGCTCATGCATCACAGTTGTGTTAAAGGTAGGAGTTTAACTTTTGCCTGTCAAAGCCCAAAGGACTTTCACTGAAACAGTCTTGCAAAGCTAAAAAGTATATTAAAGTGTGAAGTATATAGAAGTTTATTAAAGTGACAGATATAATAGATTCAGAATTGCCATTGATAAATGCACTCACCACAGTAGCGCTAATAACTAATATATAAAAATAGTGCTAGCAAAAAGAAAGCTATCCTGGGTATTTTCACTGTATGGTGAAAGCATGATTCTTACCAAGAAAGCATCCCTGTCTTGGGTAGAGGAAGAGGAGTACAGCCCCTTGACCATACCTACTAGGTCTTCAGAGAGGTTGTTTCCCCTCATGGCTTTTTATAACCTAACTCCATTTGTTTCTGCCTCTTAGGTGATGTTTACCATGGGTGGGTGGAGGGTTGAGTAACACAGTCATATATGTTTACCATGTACTGTTCTAGGCTCATTACCATATTGAGGAGTGTGAATTTTAGTATTAATTGTGCAGTTAATGAGGCAGAGGTCGTTGCTCAGACAACATTTGCTTGCTTTCTTCATTTAGCCAAAACAGAGCTGTCTTGTGAAGATAAGACTCCCTCCTTCAGCCATTTATTTATTCCAGCTCAAGGAATCTCCACCTCTAGAGATAATAACATAGGAATTCTGTGCTTACAAACATCTTGGCATTTTGTGCAGAGTTCCCACAATCCCTTATGTAGCAAATATTCCCTCAAACATCTTTCTGGTTGCAACTTTCTGTATATTTGTGCGACTGTGAAAAAGGATCTTGGAGTGATTAAGTCTAGTTCTGTGGAAAATCTGTCTGCTGGTTTGGGCTGCAGGTCAGAATTTCCATGATAATTGGCTCTGTATTAACTCCCAACACATCAGAGGGTTGCCACATTGAACTGTCAGATAGGCTCAACCTCCTTGGTTACTAGAACTTAACACGTGCTTGTGTATCCAAAATTAGTAGTAGTTGTATGATTTTAAGAAAAATTTTGATTCAGAAGGGAACACTTGCAAGGAGTTCCTTAACTTCACTTTTTTTTTTAAAGGCAATTTCTCAGCATAATGCTTAAACTAAGATATACTGGTTTTTAATGGAACGGGTGAAATTTCCTTTTCCAGCTTCATGAACATTCTAAATTTTGCGCTTTTGTTTATTTAGGGTTGGTTGGTTGGTTTGTTTGTTTTGTTTAAATGACCCAGACTTAGAACTTGAGGACCTAGCTGTGTATGTTGTGCAGCACCAAGGTTTGAACTGTCTCCTAGCTACGAATGCCTTATGCTCTTACGTGAATGTAGAGCAGAACTGTTCTTGAGCCTAGTTTTGAGTTCAGGGGTGTTAATAACAGTTAGGTATAACATAGAGGGAAAAGGGGCAAATTCCATTTTTTCAGTTGTAATTATGCTACCAGGACATCAGTCTAACATGGTGATAAATCAAGATCTCTAGAATCTTTCATTTGTATCAAGCATCCATATTTTATTGACTGTCTGATCTCTACTGTTAGTCAAAACTCGCTTTAATATTGGAATACAGTGGCATTTTTTAACTGGAAAACAGCTGTAGGGAGGATATCACTGGGCTGTGTTTGAGGCACAGTGAAGCTACCTAAGCAAGTAAAACTTCGGTTTCATTTAACAATTCTTTGCATTTGATTCTAAGTATCTTGCATAGCTAACATTGATCCAAAGCCCATCAAAGTCAACTGAAGGGTGATTGTAGGACTTAAAGGGCTTTGAATCAGGTCCTAAGAGCTGGAAAAACAAATATTCCTTTTCTGAAAATACATATGAAAGCATTTCCACCAATTTTAACATGTAACATGAGCACCCATGTCTACATGCTTATAGGACTGGGCTTCAGTGATGTGAGAAAGATGAAATATTTTAAAAGGCAGTGAAACAGAAAGAGGAGAAAATTATTCTTATGCTGTGTACAAAGTCAAGAATAGGTATGAGCAAAGCAGTCAGAACCACTGCATGCAGTTTGGATTTAGTTTGTCAACACTTTAATGTCAGGTTTCCATAACTTCATAATACATCTTTTACTGATTTCTGGTGTACATTCCTACTTCCAATAAATTATACTACCTCACAACAAACCGAAAGATAGAAGCAGGTTGAGCACAAATACATGTGAAAGCAATTCCTCAGTTTTCCCTGCCCAACACACTTGAGGTAAAAATTGTAACTGAAAATGTTTCTCATTCCATATACTATAATGGGAAAATTTGTCTTGCCTTCCAGGAAGCTCAATGGAACCAGTATTCTGTCTGAGTTTTACACAGACCTTGTGTACTGGCACTCTTCCTTGTAGAATAAATGCCTAGACTTGAGTAAGGATGGAAAAAATACAAATTTTGTGGATGTGGATGCTTCTGTGTATATGTAGATGTCGACACAGGTTTCACTGGGTAACTTGGGTTATTGGTTACATGGTTCTACCAAAGAGCAGAACTTGGCGTAATGGCCTTGAATTGATCAAGAGCAGAAAACCCCTTTCTATCCATAAGTGATCCTTCAGCGATATCTTTGTTACAGATTAGTCCAGTTGTATTTATCCAGAAATATCCTGTTGGCTTGAGGAAAATAAGCTGAACATATTAAGGTTCCTGAAATGACAAGTCCCAGTAAAAGTTTGTTAGTGTCAGCCACACCAGGGGCTCAGTCCTCGCTCGAGGAAACGCTTCCATGGAGTACAGAACTGCTGTCTAGTGTTCAAGGAAAGTTATGTGTGAGAAAGTCCTTACGCTTAAAAAGAAAGCCATTGATAAACTAATAGCAAATGATTGTATAAACCTTGTACTAAACCAGAAAAGTGTACTTGGTCTCTCTATACACTTTATTTTCAGTATGTGCTGATATTAACAGACATCAGAACACAAGCAAAACACCTAAGAATGAAAAGCCCCCAATCCTCTTTTATGGTTGGTAACACTTGAAAAGCAATTAATATTCATGTGCAGTAGGACTCAGGAAGTTGCTGATATCTTCCTGAAGAATATGAAAAATCATAAACAGTAAATAAAGCTTTAAGCAACTTGTCCCTTTAGTGAAACAGGCTAAATATCAAAATTATTAAGAAGTGCAGTAATTCCAACAGCAATCTTGCATTTTAAAATCCAGTAGCATTTTCATCTGCTGTCCTTAGCCAAGAGTCTGAGCAAGGACTGAGCACCTGTGAGTGAAACCGAATAGGAATGGTTCCAAGCAAAGTGGAAACTGCCCGGGCTGCTTTCACTGTTCTTGCTTGAGAAATGGCTTGGCAGTTAGCAAACATCCCTAAGTCAGCCGGGTTTTGCTGATTTCCCCCTTCCCTCCCTTTACTGTCTGCACCTGCCGAGTTTGGGGATGAAGGGGAGGAAACTTCTGTCTGTACGAAAAGATTAAATACCAACAGCCCCTTCTAGAGTGTGAAGGGATGGTCGTATTGGCTTTGAAATTCTGTATCTGCTCCTCTCCACACTGAGTTCGCTTGCTCCTCGAGAGGGTTTTCAGCCGGAGGGCTGCTGGCGGGCAGTCTCTTGCATTAGCCCGGCACCGAGACGAGCCCCCTCCCTGCTCGGGAAGCCTCGGCCGAGCCTGCACGGCTGCCGCCGGCCGCCTTAGGTGCCTGCGCTCCTCTTTTTCTGCTTGTCTTCCCAGCTCCACCTTGCTTCTCCTGACCTGCTCGCTCCTGCTCTCCTGCCTCATCTACTTCTTTATTTTCCGCCCTTAATCTCGCGGCATGCTCTCGCTATCGCACCGCCCGAGGGAGAGAGGCCGCGGCCGTGCCTGCCCCGGGAGGGGCTTCGGGGGCTCCAAACGCACCGCTCCGTCTTGACAGCCCACCCCGGAGTCGCTCGGCCTATTCGCCGCCCCAGCCCGCACCTCGCCGCCGCGCCTGGCGTACGTGCACCTCCCGAGCCTCAGCCGGGGCCGGCGGCCCCCATTGCAGCGCTAGGGGAGGGTCCTTCGTCTCCTCATCATCCCCTCCCCATCCCTGGGGCGTTGCCCCCGCGTCCCGGCCCTTTAGCAGCCACGGCAGGGCGGGGAGCGGCGCAGAGCGCTGCAGCAGCCGGGCCGTGGCCAGGGGACCTCGGAGTGTTACGGCCACGGCGGCTCTGCTGCTGCTCGGGCTCCTGAGTGCGCGGGGGACCGTGGAGCCCCCGGTGGAGCCCGACGCCTCCGCTATCCCGGTTTCCAAGCGGGGGCTGCGCATCCCCCTCGGTCGCTCCGTCTCGTTGGACCCGGCGGCAGACCTGGTGCTGCGGGTGCGGCCGTGGAACAGGTGTGCCGTGGCGGTGCTGGGGAGGGGGCCGGGCCTGCAGCCCGCCGGCGTCCTGCATTCCCCGCGCTTCCCCTGTGCCTTTGCTTGCGGGCAGGTCACCTACACCCACTTCAGGGTCCGCAGCCCTGGCCGGTACCGCCTGCGCCTCCAGCTCCGCTACGACTCGCCCCGCCAGACCCTTGTCGTGCCCTTCACGCTGGAGGTGGAAGTGGTCTTCCAGCAGCTATGCCTGCTTAGCCGCAACCTGCCCCTGCCTGTGGAGAAGCTGCGAGGCCTCAGCGCCCCGCTGGACGGCAAGGTGCTGAACTTCCCCGAGGGCGAGCCCGGCCGACGCTGCCGCCTCACCTTGCTGCCCCCCGAGGCCGCCGGTGCCGGCCCCCTTCCTGCCTACGGGCGGCTCCTAGGCGCTGAAGGACGGCCCCTGCACGCCGACTACAGCGGAGACTGCTCCGCTGTGCTGCAAGAGGGGATATGCTACCAGCACACGGCGGCCACCGCCTCGTCCGGCCGTGACTGCATCCTGGCGCGGGTGTCCGTGCTGCCTGCCGCCGGCCCGGAGCAGCGGGAGTACTTCTAGGTGCTGGTGTGGATCCACGAAGGGGCTGACAACACACTGCCCAAGCCCAGCTTCCTGGTGCTGCTTATGACGGAGGTGGACCAGTTTGTGCTCACAGCCCTCACCCTGGACATGCTGGCTGCTGAGGACCTGGAGACCCCCCCTGACCTGTTGATCTTCAACCTCACCTCTGTCTGGCCCAGTGACCCACATCAGCAAGGCTTCCTGCTCAGCACTGATGACCCCAGCTGCCCCCTGGTTGCTTTCTCACAGCAGGAGGTGAGGGAGCTGAAGATTGCCTACCAGCCCCCTACCCGGGACTCAGACCAGGAATGGCTTTTCCAGGTGGAAATGGAAGTGCTGGACCCTGATCGTGCCTCCTCAGAGCATTTTGCTTTCATGATCCTGGTAAAACCCATGAACACTTTGGCCCCTGTGGCCACTTTCAGTCAGGTGGCTGGACTACAGCTGATGCTTTTTGAGGGCCAGTCAAGACCCCCGTCTGGCAACTTGGAGATCAGTGATGAGGACAATCTGAAAGAGATGAAGATCTGGGTTACACAGGGCCTACGATACGGGGAGCTCGAAGTACTGGGTATACCTCCCAGCCGCAAGTACTTCACTGCTGCAGAGCTAGCAGCAGGGCAGGTGATTTACCAGCGTGATGGCAGTGAGCACAGCTACAGTGACAGCATTGTTTTCTGCATAGTAGATGGGCAGCACCAGGTTGAATTTCTGTACCCCATCACCATTGCTCCTGATGATGATCAGCCACCACTGCTGAATGCAAGTACGGGGCTGGTGCTGAGTGAGCACCAGCCTGTCCAAATCTCACCTTTTGTCCTTAGTGCTACAGACATTGACTCTGATACCTCTATCTGATTTGTCGTGGTTAGGGACTCTGCAGTGTCCCTAATGCAATCCCACCACTTTGGTGAGCTGCTACTGTGTCAGGCAGAGGAACCAGCATCTTAGGAGAGCAAAGAAAGCAGAGCAGGGTTTGGGAGTGGCACCTCTTCCTTCCCTCCATTTGTGGAGGATGAACATGTGTATGAGAGGGTGGTGAATGAGTGGCTGCAGCAGGACATCCTCAATGGAAGGCTGTTCTTCAGGCACACGGGAGCTCACAGTGCCAATCCAGTGATGGGTCGCATTGTGTTCCACCTGCAGGATGACAACGACCCACCTAACCACTCAGGGGAGCATATGCTCACTGTCAAAGTCGAGCCAGTAGACAACCTGCCACCTGCACTGTACCCAGGTACTAGCCTGCAGATGACAGTGGAGGAATACCAGCTGACTGTCTTTAAGAAGCACTATTTACGGTACACTGACTTGGATACAGATGACAGGGAGCTGAAGTACACTTTACTGACACCCCCAACGGAGACAGATGAGAACCACTCTGTGGTCACTGGATTGTGTTGGCTGAGACAGCCATTACACGTTTCACCCAAGCCCAAGTCAACCACCACAAGGTGGCATATCGACCCCCGCATCAGGAGCTGGGGATCGCACCACGTGTGGTTCAGTTCACATTCTTTGTAGAGGACTCAGCTGGCAATTCTATGCAAGGTACTTTTACTGTTTTCCTGCAGCCGGTGGACAACAAGCCACCTCAGATCACCAATACAGACTTCACTGTGCTTCAGGGAAACAGCGTCCTTCTTACCAGCAATCAGTTGGATGCCACAGATGAGGACACATCTGCAGACCAGATTGTCTTCACTGTAACTCAAGCTCCAGGCCATGGCCATCTACGTTATCTGGAGGAGGATCTGATGGTGCAAGGGGAATCTTTCCTGTTATTTGATATTGCTGGTGGGGGCATATCCTACAAACACAGTGGCAATGAGTTTGCTAGTGATTCTTATCAGTTGGAAGTGAGTGATGGAGTCCATCATGTGCCAATCACAGTCAAGATTGCTGTGCAGCCTGTGAATGGTGAAAACCCAAGCACTGCTCTACCTGGTGGTCATGTGCAGGTGGGAGCAGCCATTGATGTCCTCGAAAATGGTGCTACTGAAATTACTACATTGCTTATCCAGGGTACAGATGAGGATGTGGATGACTTGGTGCTGACCTTCATTGTGCAGGATCCACCCAAGCTGGGTGACATCCTCGTGAATGGATTGCGACCAGAAAAGTTTACCCAGCATGACATCATCAGTGGAGCAGTAGCCTACACTCACACTAGCAGAGAGATTGGCTTGAAAAAGAGGTATGATTCCTTCAATCTCGCTATTTCTGATCTCTCCAGTGAATGGATGGTGAGAGGCAGCACAGTACAAAGAGTGTGTGGGGCTGTGACTATATTGCCTGTGGACAGCATTGCACCTGAAGTGATGGTTGCAGCAGAGCCGCTTAGTGTCCTTGAGGGAGGGAAGAGTACTCTAACTCTGGATCAGCTGGATGTAGGGGATGTAGACACTCCTAGAGATGACATCTTGTGCGTTGTCACAGTTCAGTTGACTTCAGGATATTTGGAGAATGTTTCTCCAGCTCCAGGACCTGAGAAGTCTAGAGCTGGTACTGCCATTAGTGCTTTTTCCATCAAAGATATTTGTGTAGGCTATGTCAACTATGTTCAGAGCATTCACAAAGGGGTGGAGCCTGTGGAGGATAGATTTACTTTCCAGTGCTCTGATGGTATTAACTTTTCACCTAACCAGTTCTTCCCCATTGTCATCATTGCCACCAACAATGAAAAGCCAGAGCTGTTTGTGGATGAATTCATGGTGCTTGAGAGGATGAGCCTAGTATTTGACACCCCCATCCTCAATGGAGCCGATGCAGACATGCCTCCAGAAGAACTGCATTTTGTTATTGTTGGCCCTCCTAAGCATGGGCAGGTTGTACAGCAGCTGTCCACAGGCACTGTGTCTGTTCACAGCTTCACCCTGGAGGACATCCAGGAGGCTTCCAGCATTGCTTATGAACATGATGATTCAGAGAGGAAAGAAGATAGCTTCCAAATTCAGCTGACTGATGGACACCACACAGTGGAGCAGAACGTGCCGATTATGGTGATCCCAGTAGATGATGAGACCCCCAGGATGACAATCAACAATGGTCTGGAAATAGAGATTGGCAAGTCAAAGGTTATCTCTAGTCGAGACCTTAAAGCCACAGACATTGATTCAGAGGATAAAAGCCTTGTTTATGTCATCTGTTTGGCACCTGTGCAAGGTTTCTTACAGCATCTGAACAGGCAGAAGGAAGCGCTGTGCAACATTACACAAGGCACAAACTTCACACAAGATGATTTAGATCAAGGTTTTATCCGCTACATTCATACTGGCCTACATGGAGTGCGTGATCTGATTAAATTTGATGTTACTGATGGTATTAATGCCTTAATAGACAGATACTTCTATATTACCATTGGTAGTACTGATATGCTCTTCCCCGAGGTGGTCAACAAGGGTGTAACTCTGAAAGAAGGTGGAAAGGTGACACTTACAACTGATCTACTCAGCACAAGTGATGTTAATAGTCCTGATGAAAGTTAGCATTTCAGTGTCACCCGATCCCCAAACAGGGGCCATCTGGAGAATTCAGACAGTCCAGAGTACCCGTTGTTTCCTTTACTCAACTCCAACTTGCAGACAACAAGATTTACTATGTTCACACTGCAGAGAATGAGGTGAAGATGGACAGTTTTGAGTTTGAAGTGACAGATGGGTATAACCCAGTCTTCCGTACCTTCAGGGTCTCCATCACAGATGTGGACAGTAAAAAGCCAATTCTAACTATTGGTGACCTGGTTGTTGAGGAAGGGAAGACCAGGCTGATCACTCCTTTTGAGCTGACCGTGGAAGATGGGGATACACCTGACCATTTACTGCTATTCACAGTCACTCAGGTTCCAGTGCATGGCCAGATATTGTACAATAGCTACCCAGTCACCAGCTTCACCAAACAAGACTTGAGTGAGAATCTTATCAGCTACAGACATGATGGTACAGAAACCAGCCAGGTTAGTTTCTCCTTCTCTGTGACTGATGGGACCCATACAAGCTTTTATGTTTTCCCTGAGTCTAGCAAGGAGATCCATCAACTCCAGATGATGAGGATTCAGATCAGTTCTCTGGACAACAGAGTACCACGGTTAGTGGTGAACAAGGGTGCCCCTACTCTGAGAAGACTTCTAGCAGGGCATATGGGCTTCCTGATCACTAGTAAGGCACTGAAGGCAGAAGATCGAGACAGTCCACACAAGCTGTTGAAATACAAAATAACAGATGGGCCAGAGCATGGCTTCGTCTTTAACACTGGCCTGGGAAATGTGAGCATTAGAACATTTACGCAAGGTTGGTGTTGATGTTTGTATTTGCCTATAAACATTTGGCTCAATGAGGTGTTATTTTGTGTTTATATTATTTGAGTCTTTGTTTCAGGGGATTTAGGAAGTGATGTCTTTTAAACTACCAAGTATATGCAAATAGTCAGAATTATAATGCAGGCATTTTAGAAGTGAAGCTGTGTTTTAGCTGCAAAGACACAATGGAAAAGTTCTGTGTTGTATGTGCACGCATTAAGGTGTTTCCTGCTGTGTCTTAAATGTATGTGAACATCACATGGTACTGCTCCAAGGAGATCCTGCACCAGTTTCCTTTTGAAGACTGAAGTGCCTGTTTGCCTGCCTGGAAATTAAACCCAGGCTCAAAAATCATTATTGTCTTCAGAGAAAATTGTTTGGAAAGGTGCTTTAACATTTCTGCACATCACTAGATCTAGTATTAAAAAAAAGAAAAAAAAAACATTAAAAAAAGGCTAGTGTGGCCTCAGAAGTTTGGGTGATATTTTGTGTGATTCTGTTCTACAGAGGAAGCTCAGCAGGTAGGGAGGCCTCCTTTAGGTGAGCTCCGCCAAACCTGTGCAGAAGAAGTTGTCCAAGAAGTAATTGAACATTTTGAACCAGTCATTTGGTATTGTCGCTTTGCTCATATGTGAAAGATGATGTAGCTTAAGGGACATTAAAGATATTTCAATATTACATCCACCACACCTCTGATTCATTGTAATCCTGTCAGAGACAAATTTCTCATGTGAAGGTGGAAGTGAAGGTGGGAGAGTAGGCAGCTGGGAACGTGCACAGTATTCATAGCTTGAAGGAAATTATTTCCTTGCTAGTTAAGGTTAGGGTAAACAAATCATTTCATTCAGCTGTTGTTACACCGGGCTTCAAGAAACTGGAAAACCTATTTCATAAGCAAAGAACACACCAACTTTTTTATCCTTGGCAACTTTACAGCTGGAAAGATCTTCTCTTTTAGGAGCCAGTAGAGTAACTGGGAGTCAAAACTATGACAGGCTGAAAATGGCTTTTGGTTTGTGCTTTTTCTGGTTATGCTGAAAGAAAAAGGTTGAACGTTGGCCAGCTGAGGGGGATGTTAAAACAAGATAGATTTCACAAGCCAATTATTCTCTAGCTCTTTTTCAAGTAGTGTGCAACCAATGCAATTAAAATCAAATGGGGGTTTTAATTTAAGAAAGATTGGAGAGGCATTGTTTGTCTATTTTTGCTGACATTTCAGTTAGCATGCATCTTATTTTGCTGTCACTTGATCAATATACAAATCTTCATGGCATGACTAAGTAGGGTAATACAATAGTGATGAGAAACAATGGGGAAAAAGGAATGACATGGCTGAACAGATGGTAATTTTTATTCCTTATACACCCAGGGATACAGGGATTCAGTAACTAGATGTTTTCGTTAACAGCACTTTCAGTCTCTGCTAAATGGAGTGATTCTTTCAGCTAGGTTACTTTATCATCTGTCTGTTGCAGATATCAACAAAGAGAGCAAGAAAAGCTGTGGCAATAGATGTGTGCAGCTATGCTCGTAATGAAAGTATGTACTGCCTGAAAGGTGATTGTATACTGATGTGACACTGGCACAGCTACAGGAAGAGTACAGAGCTGCAGGAAGGTGTGCTGAGTGAGTAACATCTGGAAATTCACTTAAAACTTGTTTGGTGTGGGAAAGAAGGTTGAAAAGTCAATGCTGTAATTACTACTATAGCACAAGGAAATGCTTTTAAAAGGAATTCTGTCTGGATTAGTCTTTTGATGACATTGGTGCTTAGAAATACATTAAACATATTCCCTCAGGGACATTTACCTCCAAAGGAGAGCCTGAAAGAAGGCACAACTGTAATAGCTGTGGTACAACTCAGGAAAAAATAGTTAAATACCCAGCAGGAGGAGAGAATGTACACTGCTTTAGTACAGTTTGCAACTGCTTTAGCAACACTCAAGAAAGAGCCTGCTGTTTTTGATGTTTTAATGTTCTAGCTTCTAAAATCCTCTTAAAAGCATTTAATTTTGCGTCAGTACAAAGGATCTGGGCATTGAAATGCATGTGTGTGTGCGCCCATCAAATATGAGAAGAAAATGCATGTGTTTTTCTTTGTCTTATCACTTCATTTGCACCAATGCAATCAGCTTCTTCCAGACAGAATTTTCAACCCTGAATGGGAGAGAATACCTTTTGAATAATAACATTTTGTCTAATCTCAGTGTAGGAAAGATTCCTTTAGGTTCTCTTAAATGCTCTGCTATTTAAGAGAGCTGGTGGGAAACCTGTATCAGTGACGTGTGAGAAAGAGTGGCTGGCAGCTTTCAGGAAAGTCAATCTCCCTAGCTTGAGGAAACCGTTCTGATTCCTGCTGTTATACTGAAGATTGGTGCAGAAGTACTAGAATTTTAACTGACTAGTTACGGTGCACGCTGGCAGCTCTGATTTGTGAGCGTTCAGCGTTGAGCCTGCAGTTCGTTTCACAGTACAGATGTTGGTAAATACAGAGTAGGTAAGGTTTGGACAGTTTTAATTATTAATTCCTGGTGTGAGTATACAGATAGCATAATGTTGAGTTTGTTCAAAGGTTTGTAATGGAGCAATGACCTGCAGTAAACCTAGAGTGGGGGTTTTTTGCCTTTATCGTATTTGATTTTGGAAACATTTGTTATTTTTCCTTGGTGATTTTTATGCAAATTTCAGTTTAGTAAGACTTGGTTAAGCCAATGCCTCTCCACCTGGTTTATGTTCAGTGATATTTTGTGTAAGTAACACTTTTGTTTACCTGTAGAGTTCTCTTTTCTATTTTGTAAATAAAAAATTCAGGGTTTAACCTGAATTTTTTTAAATAACCTTTTAAATAACCTTTTGACACTCCTGGCATTGCTGCCCTCTAGACCTTGTTTTCAATTACTGCTGCCAAAAGAGTAATGAGAGTTTACTGATACCAAAAGCTACAATGTTTTCCTGGTGTGAACTTTGTGGGACTGGTTCAGGCTTCTTTTAAACCTTGTGTGAAATGTGATTTTAAAACTTAGAATTTCTTTTGGAAAAAGTAATCCCATTGAAACACACTAAGAGTATTTGCAATCCTTAAAATATTAAATAAAATATTGTATTACGTACTTCTAGCTACTAAAAAATAGCTGTATAGAAAGAAAAATTTAGAATATGATCTAAAGTGTGAATTTGTTCTGTGCATTTTCCTCAAAGTGGTCCCAGGTCTGTGGCGTGAAGATCTGACCCTGCTAAAGTTAGTGGGAGCTTTGCTATTCATTCTAGTTGGCCTGGGATTTCACTCAGAGGCCTTCTCACCTGTGTTTGACTGGTGCTACTGCAGATCCATTGCATGGGGGAGGTGTGGTGGGGTGAAAAGCCTAAGGGAAAACTAGCAGTTTTCTGGGAGTATGGGATATTCTCACCTTTTTTATTAACTTTTGCTTTCCAAAGACTTAGACTGTTCAGCCAAGGAGTTGATCCAGGGGCTGATCCAGGCTTCCCTGAGGCAGATATAAGGAGCTTGTTAATGTTTTTCTAGGCAAGGGGCATGGCTTCTTAATATGTAATGACCTGTCAGTATTTGGATCGAAGCTGCTACCTAAGAAGGTACAAGAATACAGGCTTTTGTAATTTTGTGAGCTACGCAGTTCCCACAGATTCTAACATAATATTATAGTAAGTCACATGCTTGCTCATAAAATCTAGAAATGTTACAATGTCTAGTCACTTAAAAATAGGTATTCTTGTTAAGGCACTGTGCAAGTCAAAAATAAGTCTCTTGGCAGGATTAAATGGTATTTTGTTGTTTCCTTTTGTAATGCAAATAGAAATATGGGAATTCTGGCGGCTTGTTAGCAATCCTTGGTTTGAATTTGATCACCTAAACTGGCAGAACGTAGTTACTGGTCAAAGTTAATACCTTCTGAGATTTGTGCCTGCTAATTACTGTGTTTATCTAACACAACTATCTTCTCTTACATGTAGGTAATATTTCCTCTAATTTTACTAACGATTTTGCAAATCTACTTTCTGTTACCATATGCAAGTCAGTGTACCATCCTCTTGATAAATAATTCTCCTTTTTAGTAGGCAGGTTTTGTGCATCTATCTCCTCACATCCACAAATCTGAAAATAATTTGCAGACCTTGCAAAAGATGTTGCAGTGCTATAATTTCACCACTTTCAGACACAAACACAAAGCTACGCTTCTCCCAAGTTAAATAGAATTGTTAAGGGCTTTACAAAAACTTGATTTTTAATAAAGTTTGAAAACATGATTCAGCAAAGACGTATGAATTCTTAGGGAATAAAGCTTGTCAAATAACTTGCACTGCAGGAATCTTCTGAATTCAGTGGGAAAATACCTTCCATTTGTAATGTGGTTTTGGTGTGCTCTAATTTGCTGTCATGCTTGACAGCACTGAATGATGCATTTTACCTGCGTGACCTCAAGAATGAAAAGCCATTAGATGGGAAGGCTTTATTTTGATACAATTGTTTGCAGAGGCATTATGTTTCTGCTGAAAGGAGAGAACCTGAGCGATAGTGGAATGAAAACTTTGAAGTATTTTTTGACATGGCTTTGATTCATCCCTTCATCTACTGCTGTTTCAAGATATGCACTCTACAGTGTTTTCAATTCTAAAGCCAGATTTTCCAAATGAATGAGGTTACTCACCTGAAGACTTTATTTTTAATTTAATTTTATTTTAATCCTCCTCTCCAAAGTGTTTCTGCTGTTGTAAGGTGGGTTTTTTTGTTTGGGTTTTGTTTTTTTTTTTTTTACTGTGTAATAGAGGATACTTGTACTAGAACAGGGTTGCTGGATGACAGTATTGTTTCTAAGATGCAAGAAATAATTATTCCACTTGGTGCTAATATGTGCCATACTAGATTTCTTGTACAAAGTTTGTCTGAATTTGTGAAAATGTAGAAAAACTAGAGAAACTGTCTTGGGGGAAGAAATGAAAGTCACCAGATATCTAGAAAACTTGACCAGTGAGAAAACATTAAAGGATTTGGTACTGTTCAGTTCGAAGTAGAGAAGACCGAGAAAGGATATGGCATTTGTTAATGCAGATAAGAGGAAGAGAATTAAGTGTTCTTTACCACTATGGTTAGCAACGGTTACTTTTAACACCCTATAATGTGAGATGTCTGGCCTGGAAGAGAATAGTTAATGTAAATTTTTCAAGCAAGGTGTTTTTAGCTGAAGGGAACCACTAGGTCATTTGCTCTCTTCTGCTGTGTATCCCAGGTAATTTCTCCCAGTTATTTACTGAGTCCAGAAGCCTCTGCTTTGAACTAACACGTTTCATAGAATAGCTAGGCTTGATTTTTAGATTAAAAGCATAAGTAAGTGTAACGAAAAGCCATAGCTTTCCATGCTAATATGTTCTAGTAATAAATCTTCCTCACTGATGAAAAATGTGTATGCTTACAAAAGCTGGAGTAGTCTAACTTCACCTTTGGGCTACAAATTCTTCTCATGACAGTGCTAGATTGAAGAGTTGTTTATTGCTCTTGTTTTTCTCCTAGAAACAGTATTTTTACTCTGCAGTCAAAGTATCCTTTTATTTTCTTTTGACTGAGCTTTTGAAGTCCAGTCAGAATCCAAACTGGTATCTCTGAACATGGTGCTCCTTTAAGTAATTCTATTTGGCAGCTAGAGCTCTCAGGTTTCTTGCTGCAGCATTGCTTTACACAATGTAGATATCTATATGTACTTCATTCTTCATATGAAATACTTTTTCAATAAGGCAGTAACTATTTTTGTACCTCTTTTGCTGTGTCTACCCCACTTTCTCAAAGACCTTTTTTAACTGTGGAAAGCAGAACTGTATGCTGAGTTCTGATTCTTAATCATGTAGAGAAGTAAAATACTCTTGAAGCTCCTAATTGCTGTTCTCTCTTTCATGAAACAAAGGATTCTCTATCTCCAGTATTGCAGTGGAAGATTACTTATGATTGATATTTTTTTCTGCTTTGCCTAACAGATCCTTTTCAGGAACACAGCTTTCTAGGCTGAAGTGCTTCATTCCATATGTACTATCTACTTTGTATGTTGATAACATCTACAAAAATGTCTGTAAGAATTTTGCAGTTGGAGCTATTGAAACATGGGATTTGTTTTAACAGACTGCCTACTGAGCAGCTCACATAGTTCAGCAAATTTTTCCTTGTTCTTGCCTCTGTTTTTAAACTTTTTAATCAATCTGTTATTGTTAAGTATTACCACAAAAGATGATGTGTTCCCAGAGCACAAAAGGAACAGATTAGCATCTCACTGAGTAGTAAGGTTTGGTAAACCCATTTAGAAGTAGCGCTTTCTGAAAGGCAGTGAGATCTGCTAGCTGTTTTGTTATTGGCACATACTTGAAAAAATGATTTTGTTATTTAGGTTTTGAATCTTTGGGGATGGAAGGAATGATTCTTTGGTTTACAAGTGTTGGGATTTTTTTGGTTTGGTTTGGTTTTTTCCTCTTATTGTTGTCCCTTATCAATACCCAGTGCCGGGGCAGGCCCAAAACAAGAGACATGAAAATAGGATTTGAAGGCTTTGACAGACAATAGCTCAAGGAGGCTGATCTCTGCCTGCTAACCTGTTCTGGCCTGACAACCAATGACTACTACAGACATAATACATAGGTCTCTCTGGAAGTAATGCCTCCTATTTATTTCCATGGAAACTACAACAGATACAAAGAGCATAATAACACTATTTGATAGGGCAAATTCTCGGCTACAAAACACCATTTTTTGACACAGTCACCACCACTGGCTGTGTGTTTTTGCCAGTGATGAACAATAGCCTGCCTGCCACGCTTGTAAAAACCTGCTGAAACATGCTTCCACCACCTCACTGTGCTGACACCCACTGTTTGGTCTCTGTAAACATTCAACAAGTGTCGATGAATGTCAATGGGTGCAGTTTTTCCGCAGGGAGGAATTCAATTCCACACCTTTGCTTCCTACACACTGCCATGTCAGACACCATGTTGTTAGACCGCCCCTCTGCTGCTGTCTGTTGCACGGCAACAAAATCTAACGGAATAGTGATGTGGCAGTAGAGGTGGAACCTTCCCACCACCAACACCCACCTCTGACGTCGTGGGCCAACGTATTAAAATAGGAAGCACTGCTTTCGGAGTGGCCCTTGTACTTAGAGCCTATCACCCTCCTTTGGACAGATACAAGCATAGCCCTGATGCTCAGCACTTGATAATTTCTATTTCACGCTGATTGCTCTCTGGTTTTCATTAGCTCAGATGTTGCTGTTTTCCAATTTGTTGCCTTCGCATCTTCACTCAGACATGCTGGTATTTGTGGAGTTGCCATCTGTTTGATTATGGCTTTTTGGTACTTAAGAACTTTGGTTCTTAGAGCTAGAAGGTTGTGTTTGTAAAGCCTCATTATTTTCTGCTACGTACAGCTCCTGTTCTTGCAGAGTAAGGTTCTTCTCTAGCTAGTACCCATAGGTTTCAAATCTGTACACTTTATGTGTGTGTAGCACATAGGACGTGTATCTGAATTGGGAGCAGACGCTCCAAGTAGTACTTACACTGTAAGCTGACTGTACGGAAGCAGTCCCATACACAAAGCAAGAATTGTGAAAGTGCTGCCCTTTGTTTTGCCTTTTTGTTTGAACTTTGGTTTTTGTCTGGGATCTTATAGGCCTGGATGAAGCAGCAAAGATTCCTTGGCAATTCTGAAGCTGAAGCAGCTTCAAGAACTACTCGCTCACCTGTCGTACATCTAATAATAAAACTGTATGTTTTGTTTGGTGTTTAGGACTTCCTCAACTAAAAGAAAGAAGTCCTGAGTCTCATCTCATGTTGATACTGTTTCAGTGACTGTTTTTTCTTCTAATAATAACAGTGTATGAGGGCTAGGATTTAGATGAGATTTGCCTGTGACTGAACTGTTAGTTTCAAGGATTTTAAGAAATTAAAATGGGTGCTAAAAGCTAATTCTATTATTGCACCAATGTGAATGAGATTAAAACCTAAATCCTAAAAATTATCTCACACAGAACTTGGTCTGTTATCAATGTCACAACAAGACTTACTTTAGAAGGTGAAAGCTGGGATGGAGTTTTAGCCAATATTATGGCTTTTCAGCAGCTACTTTTCAGTCCCATAAGTTTGCTAGATTTGAACAGTAATACAGATTTTTTGGGAAAAGTACTTGCTTTTTCTTTCCTGGCTTTTCTTGCAAGTCCTATATGCTTTAGCTGGAGATCCATACACATGCAGTTATATCTAAGTTCAGATTCATTATTGGAGTGTGACTTTGATATTCCAGTAAAAGCCTTTAAAACCTTAATGATGAAAGCTAAACTGTGAAATATTATGATCAATCACGTTCTTTGTTATTTGAGCAAGGGATTTTTGCAGCCTGGAGCACAAACGTTTTCACACTGTTTTTTTAAAAATATTAATACCAACCTCTGCACCTGTAAAGAGACACATTATTAGGAAAGGGAACTGTATGCACTGAACTGCATATATTAAGAATGTGAATAAATAGTAGTAGCAGCAAAAGATTTATTGTCATTGAGTTGTGTGGTTAGATTTTCTTTTAATAGGTAAATGAAACTTTGTTTCCACATAGTACTTCTTTAGAGAGTTTTGGCACCTTGTTATAAAAATCTTGATGTGAACAGTGGACTACAGAATAGTTTGTGGGTTTTCCCTTTTAATTTTTCATAGGAAATCTGCAGGAATTTTTTGTTTGCTATAATCTAAATCATCATGGACTAATTCAGTCTTTTGGGTCAGTTTTTTGCTATAGTATAGGCTGGAGGTAAGCAAATTTTTAGAGTTGAATTTTATGCAAGTGTTTTGTTAGTCTTCATGATTTTGATTCTGTATCCTAATGACAGGAGATAAAATATGTATACATTCCTACTTTCTCACATCTGGGTAACATTGGGGAAAGCGACTACAAAATATAACATAAGATTTTTTTATATACTTTTGAGAGCAAATGAAATACTTGATTAAACTTTCATTGCTGGTTCTTTCCAGTTAATATGATGTTGCCAGTTTAATGCAGCATTACTGTGTCAAGCAAAATGCCAGATCAACGTCTGTATTTTTTATATAACTATTGCAGAGATTCTTAGAGCTTCAGGCTTTGCAAGTAGATTATTTTCCTGATGGCTACCCAAGAATGTAAGAAGGATGTGGGTTCTACAGATACAGTCCCAATCAAAATGGCACTTAACACTTGTTTAGTGTGCAGCTTCAGAAGTGTCAAGGATTCATAGGCTATCTCTTAACACCTACATAAAGTCAAGGAAATAGTACCATGGTAATTATTTTTTCTCCCATTTTTTGCAGTGTCAGAGCATGTACACAGAGTTATTACGGATCAACTCTCAAATGTTAATGCCATAACTTGCTGAAGTGTTGAAGCCCTCTGATCTGCCTGTATCTTCCCATCACGCTCCTTTGATGGGATTGACTAATTTGGTGGTTCCTACAGAAAATTTAACTGTTCTCTTTTATTCTTTTCATTGTTTGGTTTGTTCAGTGCTTGTAATAGAAGTGTTCACGAAAAGTGACAAAAACCTTAAAGCAAAATCTTCCTTTTTTAATAACTTATCAAATCCAGAATATCTTGCCTGCACTAGAAGACAATTTTTCTTAGTTCTCTTATTTTTACTACAAGGCTTTTTCTCTGTCCTTTTAGCCATAAGACAAAATTTAAAAGAACATGAGAGAGACAGGAATGAGAAAGAAGGAAAATTACATGAAAGGAGAATTCTGTGGGATGGCTATCTCTTGCAATTTATCTATGGATGCTGATTAGAATTTCTTGATGTCTTGATCTGTTTACATCTTCATTTGACAATTTTAGCCTGAGAGATTTAAAAGATAACATTAATAGACATTCTAGAACTTTTATGACCTACTCTTGAAATTAATCTATCTTTAGACCATCTTTTTTTTTTTTAATTAAATTTATGCATTTGTCTTCCTTTTTCCATTACTGATGAGCTAATGTGTTCCATAGACATTTTGTTTTAACTATAACGTGAGATAATAGAATTATTTGGGGTTTGCTTGAATGCATGTGTGTAAACCGGCATGCACGTTTTAGTCTCTGATGTATTCAGTCTGTTATGAGATATGTTAAACATGTCAGGAAGGTTTGCGTGTATCAGGCACTTGACATATTTGTCATTGCTTCAAAACTGTAACAGAAGTTGAATGGAAACTAAAGCAGAACAGAGTTGCCGCAGTCAACTGATGTTGTAATGTGAATGTGTGGCAGCAGATAAATTCTTTGTGGATTGCATGATAGGATTTTTCTTTTTAGGAGAGCTGATGTAGGTCAGCTCCTTGAACAATAGAGAAAATCAATTGCGTTTCGTCTGCTTTACCTGACGTCTTTGGTAATATTGGATTTCAGTTCCCCCCCCCGCCCCCCCCCCCCCCCCCCAAAAAAAAAAAAACAACCAAAACCAACTGAGTAAATATTTCCCAAATCTATCACTTATGGAGAATTGTTTTCCAGATCAGGACATCTTTTATTAAAGCATGTAATTTTCTAATGCTGCTGACATTGATGACTTGATAGTCCATGATGTTCTTCCTGAAGACCTAACATGCCTTGGGCGGTCTTCTGACCTCCTCTGGTTCTTTCAAATCTCAGATTTTTGTCTTCTGTATGTCTTTTAGCAATTCCTCTTTACCTCATTCCTTTTTTTCCTATGTTATGTATCATTAAGCTCTGCAAAAATAAATTCAACTCCTGTCTCTGTGTTCAGGGTTCACATAGGCCTGTGATTTGTCTTTGACAGCATAAGTAGGTAATTTTCTTTAAAGTATTGTTAAACAGAAAATATTTCCGTGCCATAAGTGTTGTCAGCGATGGGAATTTTAAACATGAGGATTAAATGTGCATTGAAAATGGTATGAAATGGCTCATAGTTTTAACTTCTTGTAATTAGAGGGGCAGAGATTCCCCTGCAGTTCATGTAACTTCTGGTGAATCATTTGAATACGTGGATGGGCAATGAGGAATTGAAGTATAGTTTCAACTTACAAAACAGGAATCCAGATGGTATTTATAAATAATATAGAGCTATTTAACTTGAAAATGTATTTTTATGTGCTTTTTTCTGTTGGGTATTGATCATGCCATTTACATGTGTGATACGTTCAGGAAAGTGTATTCATAGAATCATAGAGTGGTTTGGGTTGGAAGGGGCCTTCAAAAGTCATCTAGTCCAACGCCTCCTGCAATGAGCAAGGACATCTTCAACCTGACCTTGAATGTTTCCAGGGATGGGTCATCTACCACCTCTCTGGGCAACCTGTGCCAGGGTTTCACCACCCTCATGGTAAAAAAAATTATACCTTATATCTTGTCTAAATCTACTCTCCTTTAGTTTAAAACCATTACACCTTGTCCTATCACTGTAGGCCCTAATAAGATGATTGTCCCCATCGTTCATATAAGCTCTCTTTAAGTACTGGAAGGCTGCAATAAGGCCTCTCCAGAGCCTTCTCTTCTCCAGGCTGAACAACACCAACTCTCTCAGCCTGTCCTCATAGGAGAGGTGCTCCAGCCCTCGGATCATTTTTATGCCCTCCTCTGGACCCGCTCCAACAGGCTTATTTCTTTCTTGTGCTTCTCAGTCACTGTCCAGAAGTTAGGGGAAGAAAAAAAGAACATATAAACCTCTTCCATATAATATATCTGTCTCAAAACAGAATACAAATTTATTTGTTCTGTTCCACATGCATCTCCTATAGTACACAAAATGTTTTCAGGGTACTATGGGATTCAGTTTCAGATGTTTGGAACTCAAGCTGAATTATGCAAACTGGCAGTTGAAATAGTGACAAGTTGCAAATGTGTTATCTGGTTTTACCAAAATTTCCTTGAAGTTCTTTGTCAGTATCAGTGTAGAGCTTCTCAGTGTTAACCTCTTTGATATCCGAGTCTAATATTTGCCACTTGTTTCAGCCTGTTACCAGTTCTTAGAAGTCAGCTCTTCTGAAACGCTAGAAAATGCATTTCAGTATTGTTAGTCACCTGTAAAAAATTAAGTGAAGGTACTTTAATGGACAGAATATGCAGACCAGACATTGCTCCAAAGTGGTATCTTCCAAAGGAGGTTACAAGGGCGCTGTGTCACCAGAACTCATGAGGGGCACAGATGCTGCACTGATAGCACTCATCTTGATGAAGGTGGTCCCAGGTTCTCCCTTCTTAGCTTCATCTTCCATGTAGACAAAGGAAAGAGCCATTGTGCTCCTCCTGAGGCAAGGCCTGCACTGCCTTATCCTGGCTGGCTGATCATTGCTGGGATAAGAAGGGTTTTATACTTTCAATGCTGTGACCAGGAAAATACTTCCTAAGGTATTTGACTTCTCACATATCGTTTGAACTTAATTGGTACCAGTGATGAGACCTAACTTTCCAAGGTCAGCCATGTTCCTGCATATTATTCTAGCTTGTGCCCTTCTCACCCAGTGTATATTTCACCTTGTTGTGCAGGAAATGGCTCCATAGAACAGCAACAATCACATTAGCCTTATGTAGGAAGAAATTTCTCTGAAGTTAGGGAGCTGCTTTTCCTGATGTTATAGAGGTTTATGACATTTCTTTGTGATTGCAGATAAGAAATTAACAATACATTCTTATCATTCCCAGATGGTTCAAAGGTACTGTCTGTTATTCAGCCTCAGCCTCTACCTGGTATGGCACTTTAAGAAGCCTTCTCAAATGGCTGCCTGTCTCATGAACTGTGTGGCCTAGTTTTGATGTGTTGATGTCATTTGGGGAATTATGAAGGCTATAACTTCCTAAGACAACCAGCTTATGAACCCTGCAGATTCAAACTACAGATCAGTCAGCTGCCTCTTGATGGAACGTTTTAAAGATCAAACTATAACATAAATCTCTTGCACTGATCCTTGGCTTACAAAATCTCCAGGGTCTCACTGTGAAGCCTCAACTTCTTCAGGGACCTGAAATGCCAAGCGTATTAATGTTGCAAAAGAGCATTGATTCAGGGAAGGAACTTCATTTATGATTAAAGGTACCATTTCCATTATGGTTGGGTAGCTTTATCTCATGTTGGCACACATGGAAAGTTACCTTTTGGAAAACGTAGAGGCTTTCTGTTCGTAATGAAAGCTCTGCACTTCTGTGTTACGATTAGCATAAGATAATTGTATCCTTTGTGTGTTGCACATTTGTGTTATCAGTCATGATGTTATTTTTGCATCGAGAATTATAAACTTGTTAATATATCTTTCCTCTCTATTTAATTTGACAGTTGTGAAATGTAATGCATTTTGGCACTGACCGTGTAACAGCATAACTGAAATTAGATTTTGTTCAGGATGGAGTATGCAAGAGTATTGGGTAGAATGAATGCATCCATTGATCTTTCCTCCTGATTTCTCCTGAAGGAGCCAGAGAATTGTTTTCTGAGGCAGGGATTGCATTTGTAACTGATGAGTACCGCTGGAAGAACAAACACAAAAAGAACAGCCTTTTTTAAGATTGCCACGTATATCCAGCCATCTGTACATACCTATCTACATAGTACATCACTTTTTTCTTGTCCCAGCAGAGTGAACAAATTAAGCTTCTTCATGCAATCAGGCAGTTTAAACAATAATCGTCTACCATGTAATCAGGTCTATGGTTCACTTGAAAAAATTGTGACGTTTTCTTCCAATCCAGGTAGTAAGTTTTGAATTTTTATAGTCTGTAAGATTACAATGCATAGTCAGTTCATCATAGTTATCATGACTGGAACATATCACTACACCTTTTATTAAATTTGATCACTCTTAGGCATCAGATTTCTTTGTTGTTGTTATATACTAGCACAGTCACAGGCAGTGACTAAGCTATCGGGAAGGAGACTGCAAGTTCAGCTGATATCCTTTAATCTGTCACTGACAGGTTAAAGATTCCTTTTGGATTCAGTTCATCTTAGCAAAACAGCTAGGGAATAATTTAAGACCAGCTCCAAAGATTTTCTCTGCCATGTAATGTAGTTTCTAGGAAAGAAGTTTAGAGTATTTAAAAAAAAAACATGTGCACTAGTTAATCTGTCTGCAGTTACTTAATTAGGTTGTGATCTTTTCTGCAGATTCAAGGATTAACATAAAGGAAATACTTGCCAAATCAATACATCCATAGGTAAAAGTTACCATTATTCTCCATTGTGTGCTGCATTCAATAACTCAGTCATCAATTTTTCTTTAATGGCAATTATTTATTTGTGCAGTTTGGCTGCTCTTAGATTTTTCAGCAGTTATCTCCTAATTTCAACCTGCTCCATGGCTAAATGACATTAGCATCACTCATTTGCTATGTCATGGAATTGCTACCAAGCTTGCTTTATTGTGGTACAGTGTGTAAGTAATGATGACGTTCTTTCCAAGGACAACTTATCTGCATCATGGGCTCCATGAGCAGACATGAGCAAGATTGTATTCAGAAGCTTTCATTTCTGTTTTGGGTACCTGCTTTGCCTTCCTTTATGCAGGCTTGCCTGGAGAATGTCCTGGCCAAGTGTGATAACATGAGCACCTTTCCTGGTGCTCTAGTGCTTCTTTTTATTGTCTGCAAAACATAGTTACATAAACAATTATCATTCTCTTGAAACATAACAAGCACACTTCTTTGGACAACCCAGCTGGCATGCCCTTTTGAGGATATCAAAGGACAGGGTGTATGGGCAAGCAGCCTTCACGTGTGAAGAAATCAAAACTGTCACAGAGTTGCCGGGGCAGAAATCAAGAGAAAGGGAGGCAGAGGCAGTCAGCGCTTCTTGTAATGCTAATTCTTGTTAGACACTTACTGATTTCTACAAGGTTCTTGAAAAGGCTCCAGGTCATTATGCTGTTGTGGAACTTCAGATAATGTCGTGTGACTGGAGGGTTCAGAAAACCTTTTTGTTGTTGTCTATCCTGGTCTTCTGGTCTTACTATGGCTCTGGAAAATAGCCATGTGGCAATGATCTTAAAGACTGAGTGGGCATTTCACCAGAGAGTTAAAGGGAAGGCCTCTGAAGCACAAAAGAAACATACCTTTCATTTCTGTGGTACCTCTTGGCACCTCTCCAGAATTTAATCAGATGTCTATGGAGCCTGCTGATCAGTCTTTCTACTTTCATTTATGGCTTGTTTCCTCCTGCGTTAATTTCCCTTGGTCGCGCTGTGCTGCTGTCCTTAAAGCATGTTTGCATACTGCCCTTTCAAAAGCTTAGAGTTTGTAAGGCACTTATATTCTCCTGATAAAGGATTGTTAAAAATCATAGTCTATATATTGTTCTCATGATATTTCAGCGATTTGGCAAACCATTTGTCTAGGTAATCAGATATGACAGCTTGCAAATGGATTGATGGCTGTTCAACACAACTGATACTGAGGAAGTCTAAATTAGATCAGATGTTTTAAGTTGGATTAGGATCAAAGCCCAGACAGACTATAAGTATATGCAAGATGATGACTGGCTAAAGAAATTTCTAATGAAGAATTTATCACATAAGCTTTGCTGGCTTATCAGTTCAAATGGCTTGCAGAATTCTTGAATGCATTTGTTATTGTGAAGCTCTGGCAGAATTTCCTGGCAAAATACTCTTTAGTGTATGGGTAGCTTCTAAACTGAATACTGCATATAATTTAGACTAATTAAATGAATTGGTTGATGTTGCTTCTTCTACAGTGGCAGATAGTTTCTGTAATTAACCTAAACATGGAAATGAAGACCATTACTTGAAATATAGCTTTTAATGTAATTAATACAAAAAAGGAGGGTGAAGAACAAATTCCCACAGTTACCGTGACTTCATTCAGGCTTTAGTATTAGCTTTACCTACAAATGTTTTTCAAGGAGCACTCATCACTTTCTGCAGCCAGTGTCCTTCCTTAATAGTCCTCTGCATAATAAAATTCAAGAACCATTTAGAGCAAATAAATGACAAGGAAATTTTTCAGTTCCCTTTTTTTAATTTTTTTTTTTTTTCCTGGCACAGAACCAGTTAGCCAAAAATTCATTTTTATGCTTGTTCAAATTAATGTGAAAAATGACTGAAGAGCTCACTCTTAGGTCCCCTCAGTGGCATGTTTCAAGCTTTGAATATTTTTTATTGTTAACTTCACAATTCTGATGTTCCTTTATTATGTCTGTCTTTTCTATTTTCTTTTTCTCTTTTTTTCTCTCAGTCTTTCCCAACAAAGGGACTTCTGTGACATAACAGCTAGCAAACCCCTATTTCCCATCTGCCTTGTATATATCTTTGTTGGACCATAAGCCTGATTTCAGGTATTGTTGTTTGAGCTGCCTAGTTACGTAAACGTTAATTTATTCTTAAATTAAATGAAGAATAGGAGTAGGATGTAACTCATAACAAGCAGAGTCTATAAGACTATGTATGTGAGTGACCTCTAATAAATTTCGTTGTATCTAAAGTTGCTCTCAACAACCGGAAATTCCTTGGATGGTGGTAAGGAGTGTCTTTGTGCCTTCGTAGTACACATCCTTCTGTAGTAGTTCTGTCTCGTTCCCTGCCCTATCTTCCCTTCTTGAACCTTCCACTTTTAAATTTTCCATCCCTTTCTAAAAAGGGGAATGGTTCTAAATAGAATATGACTATATCTATGACTAGGCTGTTAGAAAAATGGACAAAAGTTGACAAATCTGTGATAGAAAACTTCTTTTCTTATTTTTCTCCTAATTTTACTATTAAATGCAACTCCCTTCTACCAACAAAACTGGTATATTTAGAAGTGCATGTTCCCTTTCACCAGAACAAAAATTATTTGGCTTCTTGTGAACAGTCTCTGGAGCAGCAGTTAAGTTTGTTCAAGAGCTGCTTTTACTGTCTGATCTCCAGCAGTGTGTTCATATATCAGAAAAACTCCAAGAATTTGGAAGGCCTAGTTGATGGAAAACAACTTTCCAGCCATGCAGGTTAACCGTGCTCCTCCACGCTAATAGTTACAGTAAACTGGAGCATGGTGTTTGTGTTCCAGTGAGCTACACTGGCATGGATGAACAATGCGGTATGATGACTTCCACCAGATAAATAGTTTTAATATGGAATCACACAGTGCAGCGAAGCATGTTAATGTGAGGATTTAAGGACACTTTTTCTGTGTAAATGACAAATTTTAACAGAAGGATACAATATTTGGTTTAGGTGGGGAATGACTGGGTCTGGGTAAAGATTACTAATTCATCACAAAAACAGGCCAAAGCAAAGAACATGAGTTAAAGCACTGGAGTCATAAATGAAGTAACAATCTTTCCTGACCGAGGATATGGCAGCAGATCAGTCTTTTTGTAAAATGCATGTACATTTTGTTATATTGCCAACAGACAGCAACCTTCCCAGGAAAGGGTGGGCAAGCAAAAGCAAAGATGGGATATACTTTAGGTCTCCTGCTGCACAGACTCGCCTCATGTTTCACTGGCCCATCATTCTCAAATTACAAATCTTTTAGTCAACTTCCAGGTCTCTTGGAATTCGGGAGGATGAAAAGACGAAATCCTCATAATTGGGTTAGATTTAAAAGCAGAAGACAAAGTAATTCAACCTGTGCACATCAGCCCTCCACCGCAAGCTGCAATAATGAAAGTGGCTCCAGTGAAACATGAACCACAGAGTGCCTGTTCCTTTAACCTCCCTGCCCACCCACATCAACCAGTACAAAAAAAACCCAACAAAAACCTTGATCATAAGCAGCTCTATGTAGATTCATTAAGGCCTCAGAATTTCTTGATAACTGAAATCAGGCACAAATTGTAAAAGACCTATTAAATATTGATGTAAAAGGCAATGTGAAAGTCTTGACTATGGTGCAGTATCACTGTTTTAGATTTGTGCACTCAAAATGATCAGGTGTACTTTTTGTCAGCTAATTTTTGCTCTTTGGGTAATGCTTTTTTCCAACATCTACAATTTTTTCTATTTTTGACTTGCATACACTTTAAGTGTGATGGTATTACAGCAGCTGCTTTTGACATGTACTCTGCACTTTGCAGTTAATATTTTTTTTTTAAGTAATTTTATAACTTGCTTATCTTTGTTTTTACTTGTTTGTTCTTCCAAGTCAATTCTAAGACTTTTGAAATGCTGGCATGTCCTTAAATGGAATTTGTATTCTAATCAGACTTAAGGTATTTGGGAGACCAGAGTGATGCATTTCTTTAAAAAGCCATTTCACCAATAACTTGATGTTTCTCTAGATTTTCCTTTAGCTCAGATAAAAGCAGCTGCTTAGAGTAGGCCAAGGAAGCTGACTTTTCCCTGCAAAAAAGCGATATTTTTTTCTAGGTTGATACCTATGCTGTTATTTCAGCTCTTGAGACGTTCAGGAAAGGAACGTCAGCAAAAGTAAATGCAAAGAACTAGGCCTTTTTTACATTTTCTAATTTTGCAGTTTGTCTTTACAGTATTAATTTTATAGCAACAATTTCTAGAATTAAAAAAAAAACCACAGATTTTTAGGAACAGAGTAAGTTCATTTCTGAATTTTCTGTCTGAGGTTTTGCTGGCTGTTTGTTTATTTATTTATTTAAAGTTTCTTGGAAAATATTTTTGTGAAAACAAAGTTTTCTTGAGTCTTGTAGTGTGCCTGCCTGCTGCTTGTCTGAATAGCCTGTTAGACCTTCTAAGCATGCCAGCAAAGAAGGAAGACAAAAGAAGATTAGGGATTAATGGCAGCTGTTTTAGCTGGTCTGCACAGAACAGGCACTTGTTCCTCCCAAGCTGGAATATTTGTTCACTACAAATACCAGACTGAGAACATTCACTCCTTACAATAGAGCCTGATATTGTGGTACATGCAAACAAACACCCACCAAGCGAGCAAACAAACAAAAATTTGCCAAAACTCTTTCTGAGTGCCTCTCTGAAAATGCAGGGGGAAATGAGATAGCTGGGACAGGGGAGGTTTTGTTCTGCTTTGCTGTGGGTTTTTTTTTTTTTTTGTTACTTGGAGCATGACTTCTCTGAAGAAGTAAGTCTTTGAGCCATAGTATAAGATTAATTTAGCTCAAAATAAAGACCAAAACTGCCCAGTTCCCAACAAACTCTACATTTCCTGACCAGCTATCTCTCTCTTTTCCCGTAATTTTTGAAGATTTTAGGATGGTAGGGGGATGACTGCACAGTTGTGACTTTGTCACCCCTGGGGTTTTTTTGCTGAAGTTACAAATTAATTTAGATTTCCCCCTCCCTCTCATCTCCCATTTTAAATTTTCCAACGTTTGGAACTATTTCCCTTTCACACATATGTATATTTAATTTCTTTTTTCTGAGCTGGTGAATTTTGTTCTTCCTTCCTTCTGCTCTTCTCCAACTTCTCAGTCCTTTTATTTCCTTCACTGTTTATTCCCCTGCACTGCTTTTTATCTTTCTGATCCCTTTCAGTAAATTTTAGCTATCCAGCAAATCAAAGCCAACTGCAAATATGCTTGCATCCACAGAGCAGCTGTTGTACAGTAACTTAACTTCTCTTGAAGGAATTGATAGAAACACTGCCAACCACCCAAGCTAAACCAAAGTCTGATGTGATGGTCAGATGGATTTTTCACCAGAGCAAAAAGAAAACAAGTGTCCTGCCATCTGGATTATTAATGTACAATTCTTTACTAATTTAGAACTGCTGAATATATATTTATGCTCTCTGTGAGGGTTGCAGAAAGAAGATCTATTTTTCATAGCATGTAGGACCCATATGCCAAGCACATGGCCAACTTTTACCTCCTTGTACTAATCTAGTCTTTTCCCCCAAGATCTAGTAACACTTGGCATGACATCAGCCCTTGCTTAGGGGTAATAAAACCAAGAAAGCAGTAACTAGGGTAGTATTTTTAGGAAAACACTGAAAATAGAAAGCTCTCTTATGAAACTTGGGAGGTTTCTATGAAATTTTATTTGACAAGAGAATGACAGTTCTGACTTTGTTACATTTATGAAGCTGATCGTATGGGACATTCCTTGAAGGCTTCCCTCTTTGGCCAGGAAAATGCTGGTGGACTGTAGTGAAAGACTTAGGGGGCTTACTAATCGTAATACCTTGTTGGAGTACCTCCGCTTATCAAAACTGTAGAACTGCAACCGTCTAATTTCATACTGGACTGTTTTAAGGTATGTTTTGTTGTCATTTTCAGTTTTGTCTTTCTCTGAAAATTGCAAATGTAAAATACTTACTATGAATGCTCAATTTTCCCAGCAATTGCCCCTGCATATATATTCTTTCTAAAAATTACAAAATGGGAAGCTGCAAGGTATTACAGCTTCTGATGCATATGCAAGTAATGTAATGAATTTGTGGTTTAGTTAGAAAATAGATACATAAGCATATAGTTAGAACATACTTTACAGAACAAAGTTCTCCCGTCTGTTATTTGTAAAGCAGAAGTGATAAATCCTCAACATAAAGAATGGATACCTTAGACTCACTTTGTTATCTCTAAAAAAACCTCAGAAAATGTATTACCTTAAAAATTTAACTGCCTCCTGCTCTAGCCTTTTCCTAGTTCTGAAATAAGGAACAGGTGAAGAAATTATGAGGCTGTAAACACGTGTTGAACCTCACCTTAGTATTGTGCGTAGTACAAGTTCCTCAGCTACCCTGATGTTCACTGAACTTAAGCAGCCCAAGGTTGGGAACCTGCCATTGGAAGTGCACCTACCAAATGAGGTAGGCACTTTCCTGTTTGGAAAGGGAAAAAAATTTCTAGGAGTGCAAGTGGGTATTTTGCTATTTGCATATTGAAAGACAGGGCCAAAGGGTGTTCCAGGCATTTATCTTCTAGGATGCTGAGTTCTGTGATATTCCCAGTAACAGGAAATTATATGAGTCTATTTTGAGCATACTTTAAGCCTACAGAGTGTTTGCGGTCTGCTTTGGGATCGTTTTGTTTAGTGCCAGAGTTCACAAAAAGCCAGGTGTTGAGTTCAGCTGGATGTGATACACATACCACCAAAAAGTGAAGTGTATCTTTAGCTCTCTTGCTCTCTGATCTTTCTTAATGATGTTGAGAGCAAAAGACATTTTCTGACGATTCATGGCAGCTGCTTTGTATCATCAGCTCCAGCAGTCAGTCACCAGATGCCATGGCACACACTGTGCTGAGATTGCCAAGGCTATAGGTGAACATATGCAATATCTTTTTGTTTTCCAACAGTATGGTTTTTTGAAGGTACCACACACTATGGATAAGAGTTTGGGGGGATGTTTTACTTTAGTTTTTCAGCAACGTTATGTCGTGACTAAATAGTCTGAGGATAATTATATAGCAGATTAACCTTCCTAAAAGCCTTCCCACTCTGGCAGTAGGAGCAGATGTTTCCAGAAGAATATATCTGTAGAATATGTGGAGAGTGGTGAATATGCCTTTGCTAAACAACCATATTTAGTTGTGCATTTACCTACATATGTAAGTGTGTTTTGGGTGTAAGGAGGAGGAAGCTGCATGTGTTTCTATGTATGTAGGAGGGCTTTACAGTACAAACAGACAACAGAGATGTTGGTACTTGTGATTGGAAACAAGTGTGCAGGTGGTCCCATCACATCAGGGTTTTAGCTCTGTATAAATGGATATAGCAGTTCATCAATAATTTTACACTTGAGAACTAGCTTTTGACTGCAGTTGTTGGCTAGTAGGAAATCAGCCTGTTTATCGTGAATATATTATTGAATTAAAGTGGTTTCATGGTGTGAGCCTTTTGGTTGGTTTTGGTTTTAATGTAGCCTTAAGTCAGTGTTTCCCTTTGTTTCCAGTCCTTCCTTTCTTACCTGATAAGTCTTTATTAATTTGGAGTACTCTGTGTCAGTCTTATTTGTAAAAAATGGGAAAAAAACCCTCAAAACACTGAAGTCTGTCAAGAGATGAAGGCTGTGAAACAAAGAGCCACCAGGAAAGATGTCTATAATGATCGTGCTGAAGAGCATTTTTTCAGCAGAAACAATGTCATTCCTTAGGATTTTTCTAAGACAAAAAGAAGCCTTTTTATTTTCTATAAGGGAGTAGTCACCAAGAAGGACGTGTGAATTATGCTTTCAGAGATCTTTTTTCCAGCCTACATGCAGCAATAGACTGTCAGCCAAAGCAGCAGCCAAACAGATAAATAGAGTTTTTTGAAAATATTCCAGTTGGTAAATAGGTTTAGGCTTCAGCTTGCAACTTAGATGAATTTTCAGAAATCTGTTTTCTTCAATGCTTTTTTCACAGTGTTGCTGAATGGCTTGCATTTTTTTGTTTGAAGACACCATTAATTCCAAGTTGTAACTACTTATAACACCTTAAAATTGATTCTAGGCTCATAGGTTTTATGCAGCTGTAACCTCACTAATTACTGGAATTTCTCACAATGTGTAAACTAGATTTGTTTCCAGTTAGCAGGAGAATCCTGTGCTGGACTTTGCCCTACACTTTTTAAGAGTTTGAGGCACCTCCCGTAGAGATAATGTTAGTATAAGAATTCTCAGTGTTAAAGCAAATGAGAATTATGTGGTGATTTTGATTAGATGTCAACCAGGCACTAACAGACAATTAGAGCCTTTAATGCAAAAGTTTCAGTGCTTATTTTATCCAGTGCTGAATTAGTCGGCTGATCTCATGTTGTTACCCTTCTGTAACAGAAGTACATAATTATAGAGCAAAATGTGCATTTAATTTTAAAAGAACAATGTTATCGAACATAATTTTTAATGGAAAAAATAACACCCTAAAATGCTAGCAGGATACCATTTTCTATTTTATTAAATTGTCTGTTTCAGTAAATAGAGGCTTCTTAAATACCTGAAGTACCCTTTTTTGCAAATTTCTGTTCATTATGTGGAAAATCGTCAGACAGGTGGAGGAGAAGGCTTATTAGTTCTTCATGTGAGCAATGCTTTTTCTTGTCCATTCTTGTCTATACCTATAGACAAGTTGTCAAGACCAGTTGTTATCTGATTACCTTTGTTGTGTGGAAATGGCATTTGCCAGATCACATAGGAATATTATTACAGAATACTTCTAAAGAGTTAATCTTCAAAAACAGAAGAAAATTGCAACCTGAATTTTGTTGGGTTTGTACATTTTAAATTACATTACATTCATAATTTGATTTTTTTTCAGTTTTTCTTGGTGTAATACAAAATAACTGCTAGTTTTGGTAAATTATTTTCCTGAAAGCAAAGAGTATAATCTCTAGTCACAATTTCCAAATATTTCTGCACAATCAGTCAATATATAATTCATGTTATTCTATCTTTCTTATGTGATTCTACGTTGCCTTCCTTTACTAGGATATGCTGAATTGAGCTTGAGCTCATATATATTGATAGGCACCTACTAGCATTGTGAAAAAGAGCCAGTAACACAAGTCTGCGATGTGACCCACCTAAAGCCTCCCAGAAGTATTTTCTTAGCTTAATCCCACTCCTCACAGAAATAATCTTTGCAATAGTAACCTTTGAGTGTTAATAGGTAGCTTAATTAGGAAGCTGCTAAGACACAGGCTGTGACCCCTGAACTAGCTTCCAGCCTCTTGGAAGAAGTGTGCCGGTCATCTCTGGGGAGAGCGGTGGTCTGGGAGAGTGGACCATTGTGGTTCACATGATGCACCTCTGTCTCTTATATATGCAGGTGAAAAAGCAGGCGAGCTTTGCCCTGAGGTGATATAAATATACTTAAGCAATGACCTTAGGCAATACTAGTTATGTTTTGTGAACTCTATGTGGTATTCAGGATACTTTTTCTGTGACGCAGGGGGGAACATGTTAAAGAGCCAGCCATTTCGACTGAACTGGGCTTGGGTTTCACTGGAGAAGGAGAACTACGTCATAGGTGAGAACTCCAGGTTTCTAGAGGTGACCATCAGACACAGAGGATATCTGCAAGAATCCTCTTTTATCAGTAAGTAAATCTTTAATGTTTGAAGGTTCTTGCACCAGAAAAGGCAGCTGTTAAGGACCTGTTCTATAGTTGTTTGTTCCACTGTTTTCACAATAAATGTTTGTATAATAAATGCCAATAATGAGTATAGATTTTTATTGCTCAGACGGGGCTGTGTGTTTCATTTTCCGCTGCTGCTACCCAAAATTTGAGTATGTATATTAGTAGATGTAAGAACAAATCAGTAGAATTAACTTCTGCTCTGTGCCTAGTGTCTTTTTCCTGAAGTCGCTTGCCAGACAACAGAACAGAAATCGGGATACTCTGATTTGTTTATTTTGGCAGGAGGATACATTTTGTAATGCATTAACTTTAGCTGTAAGTAAACAAATAAGTTCTTGAAGTAGCTGGTCTCTGCTTGCAGAACCAAGCTGTGGAGAAGTTAGTTACAACTCCTCACTTTACAAAGGCGGTCTTATGCTGGCCTTTGAGCTACGAGAAAATCCAAAAGCCTGCTAGTAGTTCTCCAAGGGTCGTCTGCTCGCAGGGGTGGCAGGTGTGGAGCACACTGAAGTTATGAGTGTGCTATCATGGGATAGCAAAGAACCCAATCAAGACAGCTCTGCAAAGTAAATGGGAATCATAGAAATCTTTGCACCAGTGGAGCGACCCAAGCACAGAGCAGAAAGGACTTCTTCTCCCTGATTTAAAAACTACAAAAAAAAAGTTGTAAAGTTTTAGGGTTTTTATAATTTAAACTCATGTATGACAATATTTGCTTTATGCAATACAAATATTTTGGGCTATTATCTGAGTATTAATTAAATCAGACATTTAAAACCTTAGCAGTTGTGGAATAGAACAACTGCAGGAATTTAGGAATTAATTCATTTAGAAATGATTTCATACTCCGCAGCCTCCAGAAGCTCTTCACTAGGCATCAGATTCTCCAACAAACACATAGGCTATTGATTTGAGAGGGATTAATCATTCTCAACTGGGGTGGTAAAGTGACTCATAATTGTTGGTGTTGAACCTTAATAAAAAGATGCTCATATATTTGAGCTAGTGATGGATTGAAACCCAAAGGCAGTAATGAATTTCAAAACCCCATGGTGAGTTACAGATCTTTGCTTCATTACCTCCACAGCTGGATTCTGCCACCATGTGTGCACCTTTGATTAAAAGAAACAAGTAACCTAGCCATAAAAGTATCCAAGCTTAAAAATGTGTAGCAACTTTTTGTACTTAAATGTTTTCTTCAGTGCCTTCCTGTGATATATGGTACAGTCTCTCTTTAAAAAAAATAATAAAAAATATATTGATTGCTTATGCTGCATGAAGTAGTAAAAGCTGAATGAATCCTTATGTCAGTTGTAGCTCCCTGCATGTGAGTTTCTGACGAAACATGTTCAGGTTTCTGAATATTATTTTTGCTCTTTCAAAACTTAAACAGTTTATCATCCTTTTCTCATGCTGCAGCAAAAGCCATCTGATATGAACAGCAAATAAAACCTACTTTGACTTAAATCCTCACCTGCTGCTTTCCTTTCAACTAAACCAATTAATCTCTAGCCCTAGAATCTCTATGCAACTACCTTCTGTGGTTTTTATTAAGAAGAGAATGTGCAGCCTTTTAAACCTGTACAGTGAAAAGATTCTGCTTAAATAATACCCCAGCAGAAAGGATGGATTATCTGACCAAGTATTGCAGTTTAGAGTTACATAAGGAAGAAAAAAAGGGGATGGGAGAGAAGCAGCATGTTTGCGTAGTGTGGTGGTCCAAATAAATCCTGAGAATGTTGTTCTGTTGCACTGAGCAGCAATTCCACATCACATGTCCAGTTATTTACTTACCTAGCTAGGAAAGCATCTGCAGAAGTGAGACTTGGGCAGACGCAAAAGTCTTTAGGGGTTATTTGCTCTACAGGTGAAAGTGTCAAAAGTACTTCACAGATCTCTAAGTGTGTGTAAGTACACACAGATACAGAGCAGTAACAGAAACTGTAAGCACAAAGTATTAAACATATAATGATTAATTTATCTTTGAAAGAGATGAGCAGTGGGGTTGGTGTTTGGTTTGGTTTGGGGTTTTTTTAATGTGAGTGACTGAATTATACCTTCAATGAAGCTTTGAACATCTTAATTGTCATAAACAAATTTCTTAACAGACTGCTACATCTTTACAGAAGGCGTAACTGGAAACCTTGTTCCACAAATTTTTATACAGATGGGAATATTTGTCCTGCTGAACAGTTCTGTTCAGTCATGCCTTAGTAACTTCTTTGATGGTTGTATAGGTTTTAAGTGCCCAGCAGGTGAAGTCAATGGAATTTTTCATGCAAATACAATTCTTTAAGCACACAAATGTTGGTAGGCCCCTACCCTATCCTAATTTTTTTTTTATCAACGAGGCAAAAATATTAGACAAAGTGTGATATAACCATCCTTATTTTTTTCTAAATTTCAGTAACTGCCAGAGTAGCATTTTTAAAGTATTTTTTGCGGTTACTGTTTTAATTTTAGTAAAATATTAGAATTCATGGAGAATAGTTCCTCTGAATTTTTATGCAGGTATTGGAACCAAAGATGGTTCAGCAGTTAGAGGATAAAGACTTCAAGGGGAAACCTCAGAAACAGGTCCAGTTCAATCCAGGACAGGCTTCGGCTTCCTGGTGAGTGAGGATATTTGCAGACAATGAATATGAGGCATCTGAAACATTCCAGATTGTTCTGTCTGATCCAGTTATGGCTGCCCTTGAGATTCTGGCAGTAGCAATGGTTGAAATCATGGATCCTGGTGATGGTGTGTATCACTTCTCCTTCCCTTAGAATTTGTGGTGAGGTGCAGTATCGTTCACTTGTGGGTCCTGTGATTATCTGTTGCCTGTACCTCATCTGTCTTTGCTCTATTGTGGTTCAGCCCTGTCTTTAAGCTGGCTGAACCTAGCTGAACAAGGAACTTGTATTTCTTATCAAATCTCTTCCCTGACTAAATTCATACTCTGTCAGTCAGTCATACGGGTGTTCAGCCTTGGCCCTCTCCTTCTGCCATCATGTTTTTCTGCAGTGTCTACAGTGTATATTCCTCAGCTGGAATATAGGGTAGAGGAAGACATAGGTGAACTGCTGATTCCTGTTAGAAGATCTGGAGATGTCAGTCAAGAACTGTCGGTCATTTGTTCAACACTCCAAGGTGTGTTATCTAGCTAGGTAACAGTTTATTCAGTGTAATATTCATGTTAAGGCAAGCAAGAGAACAAATGCAATTGATAGTCAGCAAGTATTGCCAGTAACTTCAGTAGCTGGAACAAGTGATTTTTGCAGGCAACTTATGTGTGTCTATTCTCCACTTAAAGGGTGTTTTAAAGCCCAAAATGTAAGAGAGAGAGTGGATGCACACACCTATGTACGGGTATACATGTATGTACACATACATCTATGTCTATATATATGTATACATGTATGTACACATACATATATGTCTATATATATGTATATCTCTTTTTCAAGAGGCACCATTTATTTTCCTGCAGCTTTTCCTGCTGAAGAGGAAATGCCTGTCCTTGTGGTGATTGTTTAGAGGGGAAAGAAGGATTCTTCTAGTCTTACGCCCTGTACCTCTGCTCTTGTCGAGTATCTGACTGATTATTGCACCCTTCTACATACCCTGAATGAGAACTGAGTTTCCCCTGTATGGGGTTTTCCTGTCATCAGTCCTTTGTGTTTTGACTATGCAGCTGAAAGAAACCAAGTCAGAGCCTCAGTTGAATCAGCAACAACTAGTATTTCAAAACTGACAGACTGCGTGCATTGAGTATTACTTCTTGTTCAAACATAACTGATGCAGAAAGGCTGCATGACACAACGATCTGTCTTAGTAATGCTTTTTATCTCATTTGTGAATCTGTGTTATCAAAGAAGATGATGTATGAAGTTGGTTATGAACCACAGAGAAGAGATGTAGGTTTAGAACTCAACCACTTCTAAAATCAAATGAGATTTTTGGGGTTTAGTTAGTTTGCTAGATATTTAGACATGTGTGATTCTAAGTTTGCAGTGGTGCGCTGACTTTCAGCATGGTGATAGTCACTCAAATATTAGAGTTAATACAGGCAGGTAATTGATAATACAATTCTTTCTTCAACTCATTTGAATCTTAAGTTTTCCAAATATAGTTCTCAACTACAAAATAAGCCTGTTATAAAGCAAAAAAGTGAGATGGCAGAGGAGAGAAAATAGATATTGTAAACCTATTAGATATTATAAAACGTATCAGATAATTCTTAATCAAAACTAAAATGTGCATTCCAGAATAGGTTTAATAAAGATAAGGCAGTGGGCATTTACAAATGAAACCAGGCTTAAAATAAAGCTTAGAATTTATCCAAATCAGTGAAATATGAAAGTTTTGTTTGAAAAAACTGCTTTTTGTATAGAAGTCTTCTATCAGCCAGTCATAGCTTGAGATCCCAGCATTCTGCATGCTTCATGGGCAGGGAAAATGGGGGACCATCCTCAGTTCTGTGAGTTATTTCAACTTCAGAACCAGAAAATTCTTTTCGATGTCTTTTGTTTCTCTTTTACCCTTACCTGAGTGGTTGGCAGGAATCTTCAGAGTGTCTGACATTCAGAAGTCATTTGTTCTGTCGTCAGTGACTTATAAGGACTTAACAGAATTTTCCCCTCTTCTGTTGTGTATTGAGGCACAGAAAATCTTACCAAGTTACTTAAGGCTTTTTGTCCTTGTAGGCTGTCAGCCTGTCTGGCCTTAATAACACCAGCCATTTACCCAAATGCACAATTGCTGTAATTGTAGTCATTTTCTGCCACAGTAAAATAATTTTTCTTGGTTTTATAGATGATAAGCACGGTAAACATGACACTGTCTCATTTAATTCTTGCAAGAAACACTGGGTACTGGGCTGTGCTGTCAAATTAATAACTGGTTCTAGGGGATGACTTGGACACGTGGAATTCAGGCCAGAAAAATAGAGGTTTCTAAACCCAAAGCCAAGCAGGCAGGAAGGTGAGGAGAAGCTACATGCTGCCCAAACAAGGGCAATGGCTGGGACATACAGCGCTTTCCTGCAATGGTTTGTATCCTGGGCTTTGTGAGCAGAGCTGTGACATGAGCAGCTGAGCAGCGGATTTTACCAAAGCTGACTGAACAGCCTCTGGTATCAGCCATCTGTCTCATCTGCAGGAGCCTGCTCTCCCAGACAGAGCTGGCAGAGGGACACATACATGTGTGCCTGCTGCTTCTGTGTAAACTCAGGTGGTTTATACTGTTGATCAAGGATAATTTTGAGGACAAAATAGAAACAAACCCTGGATTTTGTACTAGCAAAAGGCACACATGCATCTTCTTTCCTGCTTGATTCTGTTGTGGGGGGAGCAATAACAGACAGCTGGAAAAGGTGCAGTTGTGACTTGCCAGCTCCTTGCCAGGGATGTATGAATTCAGGCCAGTCATTTTATGTTTCTAACAGTTTCTAAACTATTAGAGTGCTTTCACACTGGGATTTTTCAAGTTAGCTTGTCTGAATTTGGGAGAACTGACTTGGATGTTGTCAAATAAGAATTTGGTTTTTGGAGTTAGGGCTAGCATTTTCCAGGTGTGCACGTGGTCAGAGGTGACACAGGAATTGGAACAGCAACTCGCTACTATCTGGAGTTTGGTTTTCTGTTTGTTTGTAGTTGTCTTCAATTAAAAAAGCCCCATGGCAGTCATTCATATCCCCTCAATTAAGGGGAAAGTAGTATGCTTGCATGAAGGTCTTATTTTGCTAAGGCAGTTTTAGTAATAAGCATGGTACTGTTAGAATAATGCTTAACAGTGTGCTTGCTTGGAGCAGATGTAGGTGAGAATAGCTAACCCCCTTTATTTTGTGTAAATGCCAACCCATAGGCATGCAACTCCAAGTATTCAGACTACGACAAAACTGGATCCATCTGCGTCATGGAAAACATCAATGATACTCTGACCCTGTACCCTTGGCTTGTCGGTGCTCCCAGTGGGAGTGATGGTGTCACCAGCTCGATGAGAGAAGTGGACTCCGACACTTTTTTTACCAGCACCAAATCCATCTCCCTGGACTCTATATACTTCCAGGCACGCTCCAGGCTTCAGTGTGCAGCTCGAGCTGTGACTGCCACTGGCGATGCAGGTCTAGAGCTGCTAAGTCCAATTTATACTGTAAACAGAGAGGAAGGTAAGTTTTTAATGATGGGAATTAGGCTGCCTTAGCATTTGCAGGTGATGGAGGTCTGCAGTGGCTGTTTTGTTTTAGGTTATTACTGCTCATATGTTAGTTAATTTCTTGCTCATAAACACCTGGGACTGTTGCTAGTGAAAGGCAACAGCATCTTGTGTCTCATGAACTCTGGTATTTCATGAGTCTGTAAAAGTGATTGGTGGGTATATGGTGATAATGACTTTTTACACCTAACCTGACTAGTGACTAGAGCAGAATTTGACTTCCCCAGTCTTGGTCCTTTGCTTTTCTCAGTTTACATGTTTCAAATACACCTCCATTTCCATGTGGTTTTAGTTTAAATGACACAAAGCTACTGACACCGAGAGCAAATTGTAGGTGTATTGGATTTGATATTGTCTAAAGACCTGCAGACTAAAGACAGTTAAAATACAGGTGCCGGGTAAGGGTGGGGGCATGACATCCATGTAGAAATTAAGATATTGCAGCACTGCATGTGTAACTGCTGAGAGCTCATGCTGTGCCTCAGGTGGCAAAAGGACATCCTAATTCTGGATGTAGCCCACATCCCTCAGGTTTCTCAGCCATGATCTGTGTCTAGATGTATATGTCTAATCTGTGACTTTTTTCCAGAAATTCAGATGAGGAAAATGCATCGTCTTTTTGCTCATCAGTGACTGGAACAGTTACTTGGGAGTTACTTTAAAGTCCTATGCTTCCCAAATGAAAGCAGGAGCCTGACATTACTGCATCTTTGGGTTCATAGGGCAAAAATGTTGAGTGCTAGGGGGTGACTCTTTGTCTCTTTAGACTAAAATGTTCTTATTTTAGTCAGCTCACCAACTATGCAAGTGGTGCATACTGTGCTTCATCAGCTCTCTGTTTTGCACAGTTACATTCTTTACCGTCTGTTACATCTCCTCTGCTACATGGAGTCCTTCACCTCCATCTCCTCCAGCCACAGTGCAAAACTCCTGAGTAGGATTGAAGTATGCGGGAAGAACTGAAAAAGTTTTGTGTTACCAGGGTATTCATGATGGTCCTGTTGTAGTGGCGGTGGCCTGTCATCACAACAAGGCTTGCGAATAGAGGCAGTATTTTTGTTAAGATCACATGATGGGGAAAGAAGGGAAGCTTTTGGACATGTAATCTGGATTGAAATCCATCTAAGTTTTAGGCAGTTGTGTTCATGCTCGGTGGCTGAATACTACCTCCCTTGAGACTTCCCATCTGTGAAGTTTTCAGTGTTCCCTGAGGCTTCTAAGTATTAGATTTATAGATCTAAAGTGGCAATTATGCACCAGAGCTCCACTGTGGATTTACTGCTGTGCGCCTAAAGTGTCAGTTCTTTGAGTAATTTAATCAGAAATTATCTTTGCCTCAGTCGTACACAGAAAAAGAATGAATCCGAAATACCTCCCCAGTGTAACTGATGGACCCTGCGGAAGGCACGAACTGCCTCTATGAATTTTAGTTAGTTGTTGTCTGCAAGATGTTGGCTTCCCTCAAGCAGCCTCTTCTTTGTGGCAAGAGCTCAGGTGTGGCTGTGAACCACCCTGCCCTTCATCTCAGAAAGTGATGGCTGCCAAGGTAAATTCTGATGTAAAATTGCTGTTCCCCCATTTCTAGGGAGGAAGAACAAATCCTTACCACAAAGAGGTCAGGTTCCTCAGCCACTGCTGGGCATTGAAGTGTTTCCATACTTCTGCCCTTGCATCTCCAGAAAATGGCCTCTTGGCCCTAGGAGTTAGACCAGGCGTCATGGGCAGGGCTGTGAGGAGCTCCCTAATTAGTCTGTTGATGTTTCTACATTTTTTGGACCTAGTTCTATGGACAGACATCTTCAAGCTGCTGAACACAGGTACAACACTGTTTAGCAGGCATCTCACAACCTGTCTTTCCCCTTTGCTCAGGTCTCTGCCAATCTCGCATCCCAGGAACAGTAGGAGCAGAACCTTTCTCAGCTAAAATTCGCTACACGGGTCCAGATGATCCTCACCATCCCAATCTGATCCGACTAACAGTCACAATGCCTCATGTGGATGGTAGGCATCAAGTGGTGAGAGTAACCCCTTAATTAAAACACACTGCTTTGGACTTTTCCTCTCCCACAGGTTTGACTCCACAGTTGTTTTGCTTCATTGTGGCAGAACCACAAATAATCCATGTTTAATGATTGACTTACCAATTGCAAGGTTAATGCATGGATGAAACACTGGACATCCTTAGCTCCTTCTGTGTTTCCAGACTCCAGCTCTAAAAAGATGTTCACAAGCAGTTAATGAATATTTCATTTACTCTTTTCCATTCAGGCTCTTAATGGGTCATGTGACATTTATGTTTTAGGAATGCTGCCAGTTATCTCCACGCGCCCCTTATCGAACTTTGAGCTTACGCTTAGCCCTGACGGCACTCGTATGGGACACCACAAGTGCTCCAACCTACTGGACTGTGATGAGATCCAGACTTTTCCACAGGATAGCCAGATCCAGATTTATTACAAAGGAAACTAAGAACCCCAGAGTGATTGGGGAAACATCACCTTACCAGTACAGCAGTGCTCTGCCAAAACCTTGCATTTCTACCAGAACCTCAACCTTGAGGCTTGCCTTTGGGAGTTCAACAGTTACTACGATATGTCTGAGCTGCTGATGGACTGCGGTGGCTCCATTGGCACAGATGGACAGGTACGTGCCACTGAAGTGCCTTCCTCTCTCAGCAGGATTTTTTGGAAACACAAATCCAACAGGAAGGAAGTGTTACTGAGGATTGCACGAGAAAGGATTAAGTCACTATGCAGGCAGTTTAATGCGTGTTTTCCCTTAGCCTAAATGTTTTTAGAAGTTCCTTTGCACTGTATTTCTGTGCACCGACATGATTCATCTTCCTGGTAACTGGGCAACACTTACTGCATTGCTGTTGCTCCTAGTCTGGATTTTAGAAGTTCTATGGGTGTGCTATCACCCAAAGCCCAGACAGCAGCATATTCAAAGAAGATGCTACAATTTTATTGCCTTACAGAAGTAAACTGTATGTGTAAAGTATGTTATTGACCCTGCAACTGTGTTCTAAGGCTACATTAAAAAATGCTTTAAAAAAAAAAAAACCAATAAAAAACCCCACCACCTTTTTAATTAGAAGCTCTCATTTAGGTTTGCAGTGTTTGGGCTGTAGGCAGAGCTGTCAAGTGGGTGAGATTTTATAAAGAGAAGCTTGGCTGATAAGGAACAAACATACATGTGATTTTCCTCAGAGAAAAACAGGCCATCATTCCAGGTCTTTGATATGAATTACATCACTATTGGTCACATAGCAGGCAGAATGGCTCCCCTGTGCAGTGTCTGCCAGCACATTGCATTTACCTAGAAAACAACCCAACACACAAATGTCCTAGAGCAATTGCACTTACATTAGAAGAGATTCCAGAGGGGTTGTAGAGCCTTTGTGATGACTCTGCCTTGAATCAGCCTGTTCTCAGTAGCTTGATGATTTCCTTTTCTGTAGGTGCTCAACTGTTAGCTTCTCAATTGATGCTCAGTGGCCAAAGAAGATGTATTTACAATTATCCACTTGGCCACCCATTCTGATTGTATCTTAGTTGCTTGGTAGAGAGAGAGCTTCTTAACTCAGACCATAGTTTTAAATTGCGGTGTTTTGGGGTGCCATAATCCACAGAGTTCAGTCTATTGTAAAGGTAGGTGTTATTTACAGGATTCATTTCTAGATCTGTGTTTGATTTCTGAATGCCTAAGGAATGTGGCAGATCTCAACTGGAATTTTAATTTAGACCACCTTCAATTTCTGTGAAGTTCATTTTGAAGGCTTTTTTTCTTTTTTAATTCTGAGGTAAACCAAAATCTTAGACGGTCCTTATTTTGGAGAGGTACGAACCCTGTTGTTTTAAACTGTCAAAGACTTGAGGACACTATCAAGTGAGGTGATGTGCAGGACGTGAAATAGTGATGTCAGTAACAGATGTAAAATGTTTCTGTGCAGGTTTTTTTTGCTTAGGTTTAAAGAGTGCAGTTCATGAGAATGCAAGGTTGGCAGTGAAAGTAATTTTTTTTCAGGTTGAATGCAGTGACCTGATGTTTTTCAGGTCTTAAATCTGGTGCAGTCATATGTAACTCTGCAGGTGCCTCTCTATGTCTCCTATGTCTTCCACTCCCCTGCTGCCATTGGCGGCTGGCAACATTTTGATTTGCAGTCTGAACTGAGACTCACCTTTGTGTACGACACGGCTATCCTGTGGAAAGATGGGATAGGCAGCCCTCCTGAATCAGAGCTCCAAGGTGAGCTGTTTCAGAGGCCATCATTTCTAAACTCCATCCTATTCGATGTGCTGATGATGGCAGATGTGTGGTCAATAACATGATGCTTTTTAGCGTTCAGAGTCTTAAAAGCAGTAACAGCACGCTGACTCCCTCAGTGGAAACACCCACCCAAAGGACAATTATGTTTGTTTTTTAATGCTGAATTTTACTACATCAGGTGTTTTGAATCTTCCCTCAATTGCATGCTGCTTTTAATTTACAAAAAATAAGATAAATTAGTACACAGACTAAACCTAAAGCAGATTATTATGGGGAGGTAAACTCCAGTGCTGAATTGGTACACAGTTGCAGGGTGGTGGAAGCACTTATATAGCCCTGAGCAGGAAAGTGCCTGCAAAAGGGACCTTATGGGAATAAGTAGCCTTGGTGCCCATGTGACAAAAAGTCCCAGACCCCTTCTTCCCCTGTCTGTGCTCCTTTATATCAGCATATCTGGATATACTTCAGATGAGTCTGGTCTTATGTCAGCAAAAGGGAGAAAAAAAAGTCTGCCTTAATGCCTTGAACCACTAGTAGGTGTAAATGAGTGCATTTCGTCTGAAGTCGGTAGGTTTAGAGATCTGTCTCAAAACGATCAATGTGACAGAGTTTAATATTTGTGAAGAGCACCAGGGTTTAGGTAAAGAGTTTCAGATCTCCAAATGCAGAAAATATATCTCCTCTAAAAATGCACTTGGGAAATGGTGATGGTAAAATCGCTGGCTTTTCCTCCCTAGGGTCCCTCTATCCCCTGAGTATGTGGATCAATGACAAAGGGCAACTAGTGGTGAACTTCCGAGCAGAGATTTGCTTCTGGGGCCAGCTGGTGATGTCGCACCCAGGTGTGTACACAGTCCCTCCACCTGTGCCAGCCAGAGCATCTGTAGTGCTGTCTGCCTGGCAGAGGAGAAAGGTCTCACAGTAAAGGGTCTGTCTCAGTGTAGAAGGGGAATAAGTGACTGAGACGCTTCCTTTTCTGGGGTGTAAGTTAATTTCTCTCCATTCTTTGCTTCTGTGTGCTGATTTTATACCATGGCAGGCATCAGTATCAGTCATGGCAAATTATAATTTGCCTTTTATTCTTTCAGGAACACCTCTCACATCAATGGTGATGTCTGCTGACCACCTCGGCCTCACATTCACACTCAGCCTGTTACGAAGCGAGCCGACCTTTCACCAGCCTGTGCAGCAGTGGAGTTTTATCTCTGACTTTGCTGTGAGTTTGCATTCAGACTTGACTTCATAGAAGCAAAGGGAATGTCAGTTTTTCACATACCTTTAATGCAGTCATCAGCACTATAGATCAGTGATCATTAACTCATCTGGAGGAAGTCATGTATTTTTATTACATAGTGAACAGTCAGAAGTCCCGGGTGTCCATGGGGCTTGAATCCAGAGATGTGAAGCTGTGCTCCTGCTACCACTAGCGAGCACCATTCGTTAAGCTGGCCAGTGCTGGAGCTGTGGCTTCTCGAAGAATTTGCCTTAATGTTATCTCCCTTGGCATTGCCAGGAGACTGCATTCTAGGAGTTGCTGCTGCTGTTCTGAGAAGCTGGATTTTTCCCCACATGGGGTGAAATGACTTAGCTCCTGCTGAGCTCAGAAGTCAGTGGGAACTACTGTGGCCCCAAAGCCTGGGCCTCTAATAGCACAGAAGAGGCTTGCTTAAAAGTGTCTTGCTTCTGTGAGAGGGATGCAGCCCAGTTACTGAGCTCTTGTGGAGGTGGCAGGAAAGCAGCTATTTGCATTTGCTAAAAATCCAGACAAAATCATCATCTCTTCAGAGAGATTTAGTATGTTAGATCGCCACCACCACTGCGGCAAGGTCAGTCCCTCAAAGACCTGATAGTAGCATTAGTCCTTGTTTTGCAGAGAAGTTGAGGAGAGACAGCATGTGTCGGTGGCTTGTCTATGCTGCTGAAGTGTGCTGACGGTGTTGGTGCACATGCTTCCTGCATAAGGTAAAGCGCCATGATCGTAAACAGCAATGTCCAAGTTTGTGAAAGTGTTTAGAATGCTGCTGGGAATTCAGCTTGGCCTCAGGGGCAATGTGAGCTGAAAAAGTGATTGATCAGAGGCTGTGGAGAAATGCTCATTTCTCTAATCTTTCCCCAGGTACAAGATTACTCAGGTACCTACACTGTGAAATTCATCCCTTGCACTGCTGCCCCTGGTCAGCAATACGCCCTTCCTGTCATCTGCAACCCACGGGACCCAATTGCATTTGATATGGACATCAGGTTCCAACAGGTACACCATTTTATTTAGGACTTTCATGAAGCCTCATGGGCAATACCAGTCAAAAGCAAATCTCGGCTGAAAGGCAGGTGTTCCATAACCACTGACAGAGGTGTTCTGGCATAGGCCAGCCAGTGCCAGTTGTCAAGAGAAAATTATGGAGTGTTTCAGAGGGCTTCAGAAGGAGTTTTACAGTGCTTGTAGATTGCTCTAGAGCTCATCTTCTCAGGTGAGATAAAATCAAACTAATTTTTTTTTCATATTAATTAAAATCGTATTTTTCTATTTATTTACCTCATAGTCCAGCCTGTTCCCAATTACTTTGCTGCTTCTTTGAGGAAGGCAGGACCTGAAGGGGGAAGGAATTTTAGTTCTAAGTGAGATTGTTTTCAAAAATAATTTGTAGTCCTGAGGCTGACTTTTAAAACTGAGATTCATTGTAATAGAATTGTGTCAAGAGGGTCTTTTTTCTCAAGTGGGGGAACAATTCATTTGAGTTAGTGTGGCTGCATGACAATTTTCATGTATAAAGAAAAAAAAAAGCAGTGCACTGAATAGCAATAATGCACTATTGTAGACTGTTACAAAGACCAGGTTTTCTGTTGCAGTTAGCTTGAGGAACAACTTGAACAGCATTTGGAGACCAAGGGCTCTGAATCTGAGACTATTCAGCAATAGTCTTTGTGCTGCCACTTGTAAATGCAGGTCATGAATGCGGTACAGGAAGAGGAAAATGAGGAAATAGCTGGAGTTGTGGTGGCATTTGCATAAGTTAATTTTGCACTTCTGTCTGTGTAATCACACCGTTAGGACTGCTACCCCTGGATGCTGAGTTTATTGCGGTCAACAAGATTAAATAGTGAAAGGAGACAGTTCAGTTCCTCACCTTATTTCTGTGTTGGAGAGCCGTTGGCCTTCTGTTCCCCTCTGTATGTCCCTGCCATCACAGGAGTGGTGGGTCTCGCGGCACTCCAGAGAGTCACAGGGCAAGCATGGACCAGTGGCCCGATGCCAGCTTCCTCTGTCCAAGCGTACTGGGCTCCGTCGGGCTCCTGCAGCCACGAGGTGTTTGCAGTGGGGAAGGCAGAAAGCTGGTGACTGGGAGTGACCAGAGGAGTTAACCTACTTGCAGGGAAGCTCCTGTATGGCCTCCAAATGTGGGCTATTGGCCAGGTTACTTTTCTGGGCAAATTGCAGACAGCTTCTAGGTGGCAAGTGCAGGCCAGCATGAGTAGGGACAGAGAAGGTTTTCCATCCTGTGCTCATTGGTTTGAGTATGCAGATGGTTATTTAGAGTAGGGGAAATAAGTTGGTGTTGAGCTAGGTTATGCTCCTCATCTAGTCTTATTGGCCGCTTGCCCACAGGACTGTTCTCCCGATAACTTTTGCAAGTGTGACTGAAAAGATACGTCGCTGTCCTGTACCTAAGGAAACCGATATCTTGCTGTTTTACTGGGCAATGTTGAAATAAAGCACTACAATTGTGTATTTTAATAGGTCATGATGAGAAGCACAACAGGAGGTTTAGGTGTGTATGTACGTATGTAGGAAGGATTCTTAAAAATGCTGCACCTCTTCTGAAAGGTTTGGTCATCGCTTCTATAGCAATGGTGTACAATGATTAATGTAAAGCTACAACCAAGGCATTTTTTTAACATTTAATTTCACTTTTCCCCACAGGTCAGTGACCCAGTGGTAGCAGAGTTCAGTCTAAATACTCAGATGTTTCTGCTCTCCAAAAAGGAGCTGTGGATATCTGATAGATCAATGGGATTTGGAGAAGGAGCTGATGTAGCCTTTACCAGAGGTAAAAAACCAATTGTATGTTCAGCACATTATGAAAGAAAACAGAACCTCTTCTAACAAGAGCTGAATATGTATTTTATTAGTTTTATAACCCTACATTTCCACTGAAGAAAAGTAAAACATCAAAGCACTAAAATATAATGTAATTTGTGTCATAGAAACAGGCTTTAGTTCTCTTTATGGGGTCCGAGAGGAAAAGACTTCAAAAGGTAGATGCAGAATTTAGGTGCATATAACTGAAACCGCAGTTCTGAAAACTCTGGCTCGGTTACTGCACAATCATGTATCCCCCTCAGTCTGGTTGTTATGCTTTGAAGCTGCCCACACTAGAACATTTTGCCTCATTTTGAGGGGACTAAGTAATTTCAGTGCTTAGGTTATTCTAGTTAGAAATGCAGGAATTGAACACTTGTACACCTGAGGCTCCTTGACTGGGTCCTGCAACTGTTCTCAGTTGCAGACTGGATGCACAATAACTGCAGCTGGCTTCAGCCAAGCTGCTCAGGGTCATTCTTGACTTCTTTTTTTTTTTTGAGTTATGGCCCAGGGCAGGTGCTCTCACATACTGTACTCACTGACTGGAGCTGTTATCAGGTTTCAGGAAAAACTCCTGGTAATGGCAGTACTGGAGCAGAAATAATTGGTCCCTTATTTGAATTATCAGTCTAAAACCCAAATGTCGTGTTGAGGACTTTATTTTGTTTGATATAACAGTGTTGGGTAGTTTCTTATATGTGAATATGGGTTGCCCTCTAGTGAAGAGAAGGAAAAGGCTTGCTTAAAAAAGAGCTGTGCTGCAAGATCTACTCATCAGTACTAACTAACAGCAAATATGAAGTCCATGATAAATTAGTAGTAACAGTTATGGAATATAGTGTCTTCATATGCAAAGGGAAATACACTTAAAGCTAGATAATTCCTGTCCTGAGAATTTTTAAGAACAGTGGTTTGGTGGTAACTTATTTAATAATTTTGAATTGACAGGTATGATGTAAAATGTGTTAATCTGCTTTACTAGGATCTGAAATCTATGGCCAAGTGATGGTGGATCCAGTTCAGAATCTCAGTGACTCCTTCACCTGCAGCATCGAGAAGGTGTTCCTTTGCACTGGTTCTGATGGGTACATGCCCAAGTACAGCCCAGACAGTCAGGAATATGGGTGCCTGGCTGACACCCTCCCTCCTGTACAGATTCAAGATCCTGGTAAGTAAACAAAGGGTTACGGGAGCAAGCGTTTTTACATCCTCGATTCCCATGAGAATCTGGAAATGCTAAACTTACTTCCTCTAGGATAAAGCTCAGAGACACAGGCAAGAGCCTTTGGAAACGTGGAGTTTCATGCTGCATTAGCAGCTGATCATGCAGATGCTTTTCCTCTAGTAAAACAACCTGGTTCTGATGGTTTCAGCCTGTCGTCTGCTCCACTCTTCTAGGTAAGTTGTCTGACAAGTGCATCACAGAAATTCTTTCATGCCAAAAGACGGCTGGGGTGGAGGACTGAGCATGCAGGCCATCATGGGCACTATGTTAAATCTGTGACAGACTTCAGTGACACATTTCCTTTGTTCCCTCTCCCTAACAGTGTAGAAACAGTGACAGCATTGTTCTGTGACGCTGAGCTTCCCTTCTGCAGCCTTGCTGGTGCTGCAGATGTGTTCACCTGTGACTGGGAGCAGGAGTCACTGGTTTAAGTTATCATGGGGGCCTTTTTGCACAGGAGAAAACTATGAAATTAGACTTTATTTTCTTGGAACTGGAGGAGGGGAGAGGTAGGCAATTGGTTTGCATATGATACGAAAAAAAAGGGTAAATACGCATCCTCCTTTAAGTCAAATTAATTGAAGTTCCTGGTCTTTTTTTTTTTTTGTCTCCTGCAGTGGGGTTCTTCGTGCCTAAATTGACTAGTGGTGTGTAGCTTTATCTGACCTACTTCAGCAGTCTGCGTTAAGGAAAGATTAATCCTATCTCCAAGTGCCTTGTTCTGCCGTTGACTTTAATTAGACGTATTTGGCAGCGAACTTGGGACATCTGTCGGGATGAATCTGATGCTCGGTGTTTTCCAGTTTATAGTAAATATGCATGGGGGGGTTGTTCTGTTTGTTGGGGTTTTATGTGTTTGGGCTTTTTTTAAGGTGGCAGCTGGCCAAGAATGGTACATTCACACTATTTACACAGTCCGATCGAAGGAGAATGCGCGCAGGCACAATGGCAAAAGAAGCCTTGACTACCACCACGTGTTGTCCGCTGCTGAAGGAAGAGTTAGCACCACAGCCTTTAAATGCAGCAGAAGAGCCAACTCGGATGCCCCAGTCTTCATGCAAGGCATTGGGGCAAATAAAAATAGGGGCACTAATATTCAGCATATTGCCCTTGTCCGTTCTGACAATGCTTTCATCATCCAGAAAGACGTGGCCCCAGCTGGCGTGCCACACCATAGGCTAGTTCTGGAAGTCAGAAGCAGAGACTCTGGAAACAGTATTGTACCCATGACTGGAGGCTTGACGGGCCTGCTGGTTCTGCTCTGTGCTGTGGTCATAACTCTTTTTCTGTTGAAGCAGAGGCAGCAGCCCTCTGCTACGAAAAGCAAAGCACCCATCAGCTGCTCCACCAGCAGTGACAACGTGACCATGTGCCACAGCAGCAGCGACAGCTCAGAAGTCTATCCAGCTTCCTGGGTGTGCTTCTTTTCACATGTAATGACACCAAACAGCACGACGCTCAAATCCAGCTCTTGGCTGACTTGTTTGTGTGGGCAATTGGCTGCTCCCATTCTACTGCTGGTTCAAGTATTTGTAACGGGCTGCTATTTCTGACAGGGTTGGTGTGTACTAGATTCATGTCTGAGTGATATTATTTGTAGAATTCAAAGTAGTACCCCAGGAATGGCAGGTGATGGTTTGGGTGGTTTTTTTACAAAAAACCCCTAGTTTTTCTTTAATGTTTTGAATATATGCAGCTGTAAATGTGCCTTAGATTCACCATGGAAGGTTGGTGCTTAGGATATTGGTTTTGATTACATGTACTGTCTATAGCTTTCATCTAACTGTTTTTGGTTTTTTTGGGGTTTTTTGTTATGGTGTTTTTTTGGGGTGGGGTGGCTTAAATACTTATTGCTGGGGAAGGAAGAAGGTAGTAATATTAGACTGGAAACTAAGTAGATGATGATGTTCTTTTAAATGAGTGATACCAACAGTTTTGTCTCAAATGTTAATGAGGACCTCAGGCATCTGGACAGTGGTGGGAGACACACCCAGGTAAGGCTGTAATTGCAATTATCTGTAAGGAGCACATTGCATGTGATCAATGAGAATTAGAACTGGAGTGTAAAGCCACACTAGGAAAATGGCATGTTAACACTGAGGTGCTGGCCTTAAGGGCTTCCCAACACACTTAAACAGTCTGGTGCTTAGAACACTACTAATGGCCGCTCTCCCGTACTGGACAGCACTCCTGTCTTCCTTTGCTTGATACAGACATTATAGCATCACACTACAGGCCAGTACTCCTCAAAGGCAGCTTATTTTGCCAGGTGGCACTGGGAGGGAACACATGTGCATCATCTGGAGCAAGTACTTTTTTTTTTTTCTTTTTTTGTTTTTTTCCACTTCTACTTGAAAGAAACAGGATTTTCTATAACAAGTAGGATGCCATGTGGGAGACTAAGGTTTAGTTCCTTTTGCTTTCTGCACACTGACACTTGAGAATTGTTAGCACAAAGAAAGTGCTGTTCAGCTAATTTCCCTTCTGCCTCATGTAGAAGTTTTTATTTAGTTGTAAACAAATGAGTGTAGCTTGTTTTGTTCTGGGTTTTTTTTGTTATTTGGGTTTGTTTTGGGTGTTGGTTTGGGGTTTTTTTTTTGTGTGTGTCTATATATGTGAAAAGGGATGCTTTCAAAGGAAGGCTTCAGCAGGGCAGCATTTTTGTTGAGGGAACACCAGGTGTAAGCAGTAAGATCAATGACTTCTAGAGCTGCCAGGATGTTTTGGATTGGCTCTTAATGCTGTACATAGCAAGTTCGTTTGACTTTTTAAAACCAAAGTCTTGTTACTCAACCTGTTTCCAGCTGCAAATCAGTCACCTGCAAATAGAAACTCATTTAATGTACCAGTAAGAACGGTGCTGCTGTACAGGTAACCTACATACGTGAATTCTCAGCTTTTTCTGAAGTCTCGTCTTTCTTGCTTAAGTAAGTATGTGCTTAAGCTCCAAAAAGCCAGGTTTTTTTTAGAGATGCATTTCTCCCTGTTCACACAATACTGATGCCTTTTACAGACTCATATCAAAAGGGCCAAAACTAAGCCAAAATTATGCAATGCAGAGCCATTATTCTGTTTTCTTTCTAGTACATTCCAAAATGAAGCTACCTTTGGTGATGGCCTTGGGAAACACACGATGTCATCTCAGTCATTACCTGCTGGATACATAAAAAAGACAGGACTGTGTATGGTCGTTTGACTAGCTCAGTGATCAGTGACCGCAGCTGTCTGAGAGAAGGGGGTGGTTTTACATATTGTTATGTTTCCTGTTCTGAATTGTCGCTGTTTGCTAATCAAAACAATTCTACCATTCTTAGGCTAGTCCAACTAGGTACAAACCTCAGCATGAGTGAGTGACCTGGCTTCTGGCACGGATTTTAAGCAGCAAAATGTTGTGGTTTTGTTCCAATCTATATGTAGGTTGATTATTAGTCCTTGAGGTAGATACCTGATTCTCCCCCCAACATCACAAAACAGAGTACAGTTGTGCAGTAAAATTCTGTTCAATAAAGAATTTGTGGTCCAGAGCCACAGAATTTCCTGAAATGGGAGTTGACTGTTCATGGCTTGTAGCAAGAAAACACACCTAAACAAACAGTTCTATTGATCATAATGGAAAAAGCCTTCACAACACCCTACGAGGGAAGAAAAAAAAAAAAGGGGGGGGGGATGACTAAATACGTAGGTATTCAAGGGGAAACACTTACAAAAAACAAAGGCACGTGAAACTTTATTAATAAATGAAGCCTATTTATTACTTCAAGTGTTAATGGTAAAAAAAATTCAGCACAGCTGTTGCATTTAAAAAAGTGAAACTACATTAAGTACTATGGTTCTAGTTCAGTAAACAGATGAACCCGATGTCCTTTAATGACATAATAGTTGAGCATTATACAGTACATCTTATGAAGACCCGTAAATTAAAGAACTACTTTTTAAACTTAGTGATTAAAAAAAATTCTGCATTCACAGCTTTAGCTTCTTTTTTCTTCCACGACCATCGGGAGTACCATCCATTTTGCGCTTCTGTGCCTGTAAGGTAAGTTTTTCAGTAAGTTATTGTGATACAAAAAGACTATAAGCAAGCAATGTGTTTCAAGTCAAAGCAGATGGAGGTGATTTACACTCTGACAGCTCTGAAATGTGGTAAATTGCACATGATGTACTATGGCAAATATGACAAATATGTACGTCCTTCTCAGGAGAGCCACAGTTTTGTATTCGTCTCTTTCTGGAAGAGTACGATTTCATAGAGGTAAAAGGTCTATAGAAGCAAATAAGGATGTTCCTATTTATGAAATAGTATTTCTAAACCATTAACCTGTTTAAATATTGTGTGAACGGTTCTAAGAAACTAATTAATCCACCACTTCTTTACTGATATCTGCACATCTGCAAAGTAAGTTTGCCTTCTAAATTTTTGATAAGTTGGTATTTCCTTTACAAAACAGGGCTGTGTATTTAGCAGTACTTTAAATTTAGTCAGCAAAGAAAGACAGTAGTCAAGCACATGTGCTGGATTCCCAACTCTAGCTCTCGAAGTCCATTTCATGACCAACCCCCCATACAAGGAAACATGGCAGACAGCGGAGTCTGCACAGGAACACTTGTAAACAGACCTGTAAAGGGGAACGAATGGTCTGCACGGCCTATGGATAAAAACTAATCAAAAGGCCAAATAAACCTCTGGTATATTTTAACAGAGAAAAGCTACACAACGTACCAACTCAGTCATCCAAAACAGACGAAGTTTACCTGCTCCAAAGCATGCAAGCTACAATTCCGAATCTAAACTTATTTTCCTTTATTTGACACCCACACCCGTACTAGCTGCATGACAGCATGAACTTTTAAGTAGCTCTTAACACTGCCCTAGAAGGTGGGGACTTTTTGTTGTTGTTTTTAATTAACTTTAGATGTCACTTGTCCTAGACAATTAGAAAAGCACCCTCTCTTCAAATGAGCTTTTCCACAGAAATGCCTTTTTAAATCTTACCGAAGATGGTTTTGGTCCTCGTTTTTTCTTTTCTGCCTTTTCCTTTTCTTCCAGTTCCATGTTTTCTCTCTCAATCAGGGTGATTAGAGTATTGCATCTCCTTTGCAGCTCCTAAATGTCACAACATAGTCACTCAGTATATCAGGCAGCTACTTGATGTAAACATTGTGTTAGAACATTAGACATGCCTGTAAGGAGGTCAAAGTGTTTTGCTGCATCTTGGCAGAGTGAAAAAGGAATGAAATATTTTTTGATAGTTACTGGCTGGCTTCACAGGATCTTATTGCACACGTTTGCTTTTTAAAACATCATTATATTTAACTCAAATCCATGTTGATTTTGGAAAACAGTACCTTGGAATTCTGCATTTCTCCCCCATAAGACTTTTCAGTTTACTGCATCTGCCATCCACTACAGCTGTTGGAAAGCCCATAAAAATGTAAGGTATTGTACACACGCACAGAGCTCAGTATTTCGGAAGCTCTTTCACTGGCCTGGTGGGTATAGCTGTGCGGCCCAGGCATTCATGAACCAAAGGCAAAACAGAGTAACACATACCATGGCAGTTCTGGACTTGAGAAACCAGTCAAATCGGAATTGCGGGGAGTTTCGGATACACTGTCTTAGTTCATCATAGACATTTTCTTTATCAAATCCTAGCTTGTGAAGCATGCAGATTAGAAAGCGATCCTCCTCTTCAGTGTAATTCTTCCCTTTATTAGTACCATACGATATTCTTAGCTGGTGGAAAGGGGCCTTATACCTGCCGATCTAAACAAACCAAATACAATAATATAAAACTAAGATATAGTTCTGAATTAGCATGGAACTGTTCTATGTGAAAGCAATACATCACAAAAGATGGGCAGGGGAACAATACCTAGTTAGAAAACTAGATCTTTTCTGATCTCTGGTGCTCAAGTCACCACACGTGAGGAACTGTGCACTCTAGATAGGTAGTGTGTTTACCAACACCAGCTAAACTGGTAAATTCTGTTTAGACAGACAGCTTTGTCTGTGGTCTTTGGAGCGCGTGGTTTATTAGGAGAACTTGGTTATTGGGAGTTTGTTGTACAGCACTATGACCTGTTTGTCCTGTGATACAGATCATGGTTGCACACAACTTTAGGTATGGCCTAAGCTGGTATCATCATGGCTATCAGCCAGGACAGCACTTGTATAGAAGGGAAAAGCTGTAGGAAGCATCTGCTAAGGAATAGGCAAAAGAGGCAAATGCCACCCCCAGCACATTGTCATCCAATATTAGTAACACTGGCTAGACCTAGTCCTGCCTCTCACCTCACTGGCACAGGTAATTAAGGAAGGCACACAGTAAAGATACCTTTGTATCAAGTGCTTTTTTTATGCTGATTCGTCTCTGAATTCTGGCTTCTCCTCTTTCTATCTGAGCCATGATCTTCTCTATGTCTTGGAGCTCATTGCATCTTTCCCAGAACACAGCTATGAAAAGAACAATTGGTTAGTTTCTTATCATGCATCTTAAAAGCTAGGGGTTAATACCTTAAAAAAAGATGTTACTTCTTTTTTACCAGAGCTCACTGCTGTATAAACTAGGCATGCCTTCACTTTCTGATACCATGTGCTGCAGCAGTACAAATGCTGTTTTGAAGAGGGTAGATACAGGAGTCCTCAGTTTAAATTGAGGTGCGATACAGGCCAGAAAGGTTTTAGTTGGCCTATCTCCTTCTCAAAGAAAAAAGCTTCTTAAAATGGAAACTGCTATAACAGCAACTTATTTTTACAGAAGGAAGCGGAAGGGCAACTGAGTGACCAAAGAGCAAGTGTCTAGAAGACAATCAGGTGTTTAAATAAAAGGGGTTTTAGAAGCATTTTTCACATCTTTAAGCTGCTATACACCTTTAGAAATTTAGCCCCAGGACCTTGCAGCTGCACTACAGTAGAGAACACTCCTGAGACATCAGAGGAAAGTAGCCAAGTGTACTTAGGTTACAAAAACCCTTCATCATTATATATTCAGTCACAAAATATTTGGAGTATCCCACTCTTGATGAAGTAACAAAGGTGTCAAGATTCAAGAAAACTACTGGTTAGTGAAGACAAGGAAAAGTGAAATCTCTCCAGCTAGGCATTTTCTCTTAGCATTTTATTTTGCAAAAATTAACAAGAATTGAAGACAGCCCTAGGCAGTTCAGAGCAGATTCAGGATATATTAAGGAGGTGTCAGTAACAGTTAATATGCACATTTAGCTTTAATTATGCAGGGGCTAAGCATGGCAAAAATCTAGATCAGTGGATCCCAACTCCATCAGTACAATTCCACCCTGAACGTCTTCAAGAGCTGTGTAAGAAATTCTCAGAAGTAAGATGCTACCATGTTCACAGGCAGTTCGAACTAGGAAAGCAGCATTAGATGGGGACTCACAGAGCAGACATCTCCAAAAGGGAACTTACCTGAATACTCAATGACCTCCTCTGGTGTTTTTCCTTCTACTTCTCGTGCTATATTTTCAATGTCATCTCGGCCCCACTTCTCATTGGCTTTGATGAACTGGTTAAAATCTCGCTTATTCCAGTTAGTGAATCCCTTCAGAGGAATCAAAAGGAAACAGTGCACACAAGTTGAGTATTTGCCTCTCTCCAAATTTGTTTCAATGGGTTTTTTTTTTTTTTAAACACAGCCTGTAACACTTCCATCATTCCAACAGTATCAAAACTCTGCTTCCTCTGCAGATTTTATACTGCAGTCGCTGTAGTCTCTCCACCTAAATACTGCATATTGATTGAGCACTGGTTCTCTGCCTACCTACTAGTTTAGTTTTGGTTCTCTGGAAGAGAACATGGGATCCCTTTTTCAGAAAAGTCCCTCAAGTGAAGCCATAGTCTCTCAAATGGTTTGGTTTTGTCAAAAAGGCCCACCATGTGCCTCACAGATGCCATCAGCCCTTTTCCCTGGTCACTCTCCCTCAGGTCTAAAGCTGTCTTGTGATGGTATTCAGTGCTGAAATTACTGGCTACCAAAATAGGATCATTTCCTACTAGCAGTAACTTTTACACCCAGTGAAACATTCTGCCAGCCATGTCATGATCTAGCCACAGCTTATCTGGTTGTACCACTGTACTGTTCTTAATAGTGAGCTGTTCCAGTGCAGTACTGCTCAAACAAGAGGTCTTGGCTTATAATTCTACCCCCACAAAATACAATGTGAAAATATAATACCCAAATAAGGCGCAACAGGCATTAACCTGTTTAAAGTTATTTGCATGTCCGTAGTACCTAATTATATGCCTATTCAGCTTCTATCCTCTGAAAGAGAGGGAGGGACACTATCCCCTGCCAGTCAGTTTAGGAAAACTGACTGTTCACCCTGCCGGTGAACACTCCACATGGGAGTGATACTTTGGCAGAAGATATGCTTTACATAATGTGGCCAGGAGCACATTCAGCTCTGGCTCTAGTCTGCAGGATCCCACAGCTGAGAAAAGCTGTCACAGCCTACAGTCAGTACAAAGGTGGGGAGCCAAACTCTGACACTGAGATAGTTCTTATTCTTCAGGCTTAAGATACACAGACCGTCGATCAGATTCAGTAGAATCCTAGTATACTAATTTGGTGCACATTCTTCAAAGGTATCCAGGCCCACGACAAACCAAATGCTAAACGTCTTTTCAGACAGAACCAAAAATTTGCAGCTGTGTTAACAGTGACATGTGAACACTGACTAAGAAATGTTCCTGTAACAGTGTAAAACACAAAACAAGCTTCAGCCGATTTCAGTCTCACTGAAGACCCAACTATACCTGGGTTAGAAGCTTTTCTTTTTCTTCTAGTTCTTCATCATTGAGGGGTTCAGCCTCATCAATCTTAAGCTGCTCTTCCTTTTGCGCTTGGGCTGCATTTGGCAGATCAGGATTACGAGGTACCTGAAAGGTTTTGCATTTTGTAAAATTTGATTAGCTTTTTCACAAGTAATTGCTAATTGTCACTTTTTTTGTTGGATAGAACCTAATCATTTGTTCAGCTCAACATGATGTTATTTCATTTAAATTAGCGTGGAAGGCAGGACAATTACATATTCTTCTACAGTCACAGTAAACTGCTGGGACTTCACTGTGACGTCGTCAATTACCTTGTACCCAATAGTTTTCCTGTAGTAGAGAATCTCTTTTTCCAGTAGTTCAAACAGGCGTGGAGGAAAGAACTGAAAATCCTGTACATTTGGTTGTTTTGGAGGCCGTGGTGCCTGTAAGACAGACATAGAAAGTTTGACTCCCTTTCATATCCAGAATCTCTCTGCTTGTAATAACTGATTACAGTTTATGAGCAAAAAAGTAAAGCTTTCTTGTTACAAAAATGCATTGTCTTTATTTAAAAAAACCAAAAGGCTCCTCCATACAAGAGAGAACTACAACCATGAAGAATTCTAAAAGTAAAAGTCCCATGAGAAAAAGGGGTTTTTTGAGTGGAGGAGGCAGCTGAGGAGAATCACACACACATTCCCTTCAAAGTTCAGGTGTTCTGAGCAGCAGTAAGGAAGTTTTCTACAGGTAAGGAAAATCCACAGCTGCTTCAATAACAATAAGATGACCTTGGTCTGACCCTCCTGACATCTCACAAGTTTTAACCAGCTCTTACTTTTTTCTCACAGAAGTTTGTCTCAAGTCTTTTGTTTTTTTCTAAATTTAAATGCCCTCCCCCATTTATAAAAGTCAACAGAGCAGTTTTTATGAATAAAGGTCTCGCTTTCAGCCTTAACTACTTATCATGCATATTTGAACTATGTATTTTTTAACGTTAGTCAACTCACCTTGGGCGCCTTTGGCTCACTGACTCGCAGCGCCTCTCTGAAGTAAGCATCCACAGCATAATTGGCTTTTCTTTCTCGTTTAGGTGGTTCGATCCACTCTGTAAATGCCATCTATAAAAACAAATCCCACCGCCCCCAAAAATATTAAGACTAAGCCTTGCAAAATGTTGAGACCACCTGCAAGTTTTACATAAAACTAGGTCTACATCTACTTCATCAAATAAGTAATAAAACTTATAAACTACTTTCATAGATTATATTGTATTTTAACCAACCTTTCTTAAATACACAGTGTGAAATCATACAACTTAATGCTTTCCTTCCAAAGAAATTTAAACGTTACCTTCTGTTTTTCTCTGTAGTCTTCCCCTTCAAAATTATACACACTGGACTCTGTATCCATTGTGAAATTCCTGAGTGAGCTTTCACCCATCTTCGAAAGTTTTTCATTCATTTCTGCAGTCTTGGAGAGGTAGAGAAAAAAAAACAGTAGCAATTTAGGAAGGTACTTCATAAGACATCCCATTTACAACAGCAGACAAACCAAACACGTTTGACCAACATGAAAACCCTCAACAGCAAGCCCCCCCCCCCCATTCTCCCCAGCTTACCATCATGTTGTTATCATCTAGGGATATACTATCTCACCATCAAACCTAAGTCCCCAGGTGGGCTCCCCTTTTTTAAGATTCATCTCACCTTCTTTGCACCTCTTTCCAAAATGTGATCAATATCTTCATCTGTAATCTCACTCTCCTTTGAGGCAAACACATGTGTGGCTCCATGTCTAATCATTTGCAGCATTTCATCCTTCCCAAGTTTATTCAAGTTTTGATCCACCAGCCTTCCTGAAGATCAAAGCATTGCAGGAGAGCAACTAACTAAAAAGTTTACATGATGGAAGGAGCAATACATGATTTTTTTTTCCCCCTTACATTTCCATGTCAAAGCTATACCCCTCTCAGTAAAGAAAATTCCAAATGGAAAAGAAAAAAAAAAACCAAAAAGGAAACCGCGAGAAAAATTTAGCCAGGGATCACACGCATTTTCTTTATTATACATGAACTGAGTTCAACAAACATCACTTTGGATGTGAGGTCTGCCACATAACCTTTGTTACGGTGCATGCTTTCACAATTTCCAGACTTAACCTTACGGAATCCTTTTTTTTTTTTTTTAATCAGAAATAAAGTTACTGATTCCAATCAAACAAGTCAAGTCAACCAAGCTGGTTACATCGCTATCACTTACTTCACCCTCGCTCTTAAATAAAGGCAAACCATTAATTTCTTCAGTTTGAAGGAGGAGTGGTTTTAAAAAAACAACCCCCAAATCCAACAAATAAATCTGACTAGACCCACTTGTACACACACTAGCACTAGAGAGGTAATCAAAAAGTTAGTGAGGAAAAGCCTACCCCTACAGTAAAACAGATGTTCAAGTGCACCAGGCCTTTGTACTCCAGATTTCAGCCGACACTTACTAGCTGATTGATTGCACCATAGTTTAACAGTTGGGGGCGGGAAGGGAAGAGAATGACATCCCCTACACAAACAAATTGCCTTCCTGTACTCACCTTGCTGAATGACTATGGAGTCCAGCCGGAGTTTCATCTCTGCACGTTCCACGATCCGTTCTTCCACTGTATTGTCTGTGATAAACCTGAACACTCGAACAGTCTTTGTCTGGCCAATTCTATGTGCTCGATCCTAGGCAAAAAAGGAAGGAACAGAAAATCCAGTACTTGGTTTCCAGCCTGACTACGTAATTTGTGTTCAATTTTCATTAGTTTCAACATACTAATTTACAAAACAGAATAGCGTAATTAGTTGAGTCTTTCTTTATAGCCATCCAGTTCACATGACTGACTAACTACCCAAGACAGCACGTTCTTACCAGCACTGCAGGTTTTGGGGTGTTTTTGTCAATAACATCAACACTGAGTATGTCTCTAGCTGTCATACCTAAAAATAGTGTGTGCTTGGGTTTTTTGTTAACTCACACGGGTAGAAGACTGGACACTCATGACCTTAACTAACCTTCTGTAAAATCAAACTCTTTAAGAAATTCTCTCTACACTGACCAAAAGCTGCCATCCTCAGCAGCGTTCCGCTGTGCCAGGGGTGTCTCAAGAAAACTACAATGCGCTACCTCACCTGACAGGCAAATCATTAACCACCGTGAGAATTAGTATTCTGATCATACACCTGTGGCGGTAGCCGGAACTATCTCGCTTTCGCTTCCAGCCACCAGTTCCACCACTCATTCAAAGTAGTTTTTCCTAGAACACTTGAGAACCTACAGCTTAAATGAAATTAATTATTAAAAAAAACCCCCAAATTTCCAAGATGTGTCACTGAAGAGTCTCATTTGGCAAAAAACACGAGTAGTTCTTAAATAGCTTTATTTTCTTACGTGGTCGGTAGTGTTCTTGACATGTCCCGAGGTGGGAGGTGCATACAAACCTACTTTCCCCCCAAATTAAAGATGGTTGCTAACAGAAGCTTTCGCACTTGTCACCACTGTAAAAGCAGGTTTTGAAAAATTTAATTTAGCTTCTCTTTGTCTCTTTTCCAAGGCCTCAAGGAAGACAGTATAAGCACATTCAACCCCGCTCCCCACAGAAGAAAAGCCCTATAGTTTTGAGATGATTAACATGTTTTTAACAACCAACCAACCCCCCACCCCGCCCAAAGCAGGCCACTTCTTTCACTAAATGCCACTAAGAGTACTGCAGCATATACCCAGCATGTCCCACTGCATAAAACATTGTCTAGCCCAAATGAGACTAAGGGTTCCACACAGGGGAAGCTGCACTGGAACTGAAAAACTGCTCTTACAACTATTATTATTCCTGTGCTAAAACAGGGAAAATACCAATTTATTTTGGAAATACTACATCATGCCACACAATTCTAGGAAAGTTCTGTGAGAAAGAGGAGAAGGTAATTTCCATCTGTCTTCTTACCATGGCTTGAAGATCTACTTGTGGATTCCAGTCTGAGTCATACAGAATTACGACGTCAGCAGTAGCCAAATTGATTCCAAGACCCCCTGCCCGTGTACTCAACATGAACACAAATTTTGAGCTACCAGGCTCATTATATGCATTAATGGATGCCTAAATAAAAAAAAAAAAAGGAACATACTGGTTGAAGCGAATGTTTTATGAGTACTGTTTTTACTGAAATAAAACACTTAACATTTTAAATACCTGTCTCTCATCATGTGGTGTTTGTCCATCCAGTCGACAATATTCATAGTTTCGCCACATACAGTAATCTTCCAAGATATCTAGGACTCTGGTCATCTGACTGAAGATTAAGACTCTTGAACCTGTTTGAGTGAAAAGCTTTCTTATGTTTTCACCAAAACTTAAGATTTACCAACCTCTGCAAGTTTGCACTACCAGAAAGGGAAGGCGGGCAGGTCCAGAAAAAAAGTAGTTAAAGGTTCAGAACCCGATATATAACATAGGGCTGCAGCCGCTGCTGTCAGAGCAGCTGTGTGGGACTTCGCTGCCTACTGGGGTTAAACCGCAACAGTCCTTTTGGTGCCCACCGTGGGGCTCGAAGGGTTCCAGGTAACAACAGGTGTGACTGGAGCGTGCTAGGCCAAATCCGGAGCTGTTACAGCTGTTTAGCTACTAACTGGCAGGCCCCGGCTCTTGCTGTGGGGCTTGCTTGTCTTGCTGTGTAATGTTAGAGTCTTGTCAGCAGTTGCCCTTTGCTTCTGTTTTCTGTCATGCTCCTTATCAAAATGTTCCCAGACACAGCAGAGTAAAATGGTACCACAAATATAAAAACATCAAGGGGTATAAAGAATGAAATTCTGAAGTATTTGGTTTGGATTTAAGATATCTAAAACTAAAGTAAGGTGTTCTTCAAGACTTGTCAGTTTACTTACTGGCCAAGAACCACCTCCAAAAAAAGTCAATGTACAGTAATTTATGCATACACACACACAACCATTTCCAACCTACTTGAGAGTTTTAACTAAAACACACAATATTACAAAGCTTCCACATCTCCCTATATTCTCCTAATACGATATTTTTATCCTTTGGACTCAAGGTCTAATAATTAACCCTCTTTAGTTTTAAATAATCATTCAATTTAAGACCAGGCCAATTTTAATTGCCACGTCTCAACAAGCAGCCTCATAGCAGAAGGAAAACAAGGGCAAAAAAAAAAGGGCAGTAAGCACTGTATCATTCTTTTTTCAGTCTTACAATGATGCGTATCGCCACAGCTGCTTGAATGATACCTGGATACAAAGTACAGGTTACTCCTGTGTTACCTAAGGCTGAGGTTTGGACTTGGTTTTAATTTTCTGCAATGGCACCTCAGTCACACACTGTTCCCTGTCCCTTTCACCAAGTGACTTCAGTAAGCATTCTCATTAAATTTTGAGTTAAAAATCTATTCCACAGTAAAAAATTCTGCAGTGACCAAGTTTTACACTAATGTATTCCAGAGCTTAGTCCCTACTGTCAAATAACTTTAAAACAACTGAGTGTTTGTTCCCCCATATTTGCATGCCTTAAAGAATTCACCAAAAAAACTCAGGTCGTGCTCAAAATCATACCCAACATGAAAGACCAATGTTTCACAAAGGATTTGACTTTAACCCTACACAAAGACTTTGAATCTGAAAAGGTATTTCAAGGCAAATCAAACGAGTGGATAAAACACCACATGATTTTATGTTTCAAACAGCCAACACTCAGAAAGAAAACCTAAAGCCCAGAGCAGCTGATGTTTCTGTGGTCACAATTTAGCTGGGATGAAAAGAAAGAAAAGAAAAAAAAAAAAATATCAGAACACTTCCCCATCACAAAAAGCCCTAATGGATTATTGATCCAATTATTTATGAAGGCACTTCACAAACTGGTTTGGTATCAACTGTCTAAGATAGAGTGCTGGACAAGCTGGTATCACACTAGAAACCAACAACTGGCTAAAACTAGAAACCAACCCTGCCTAAAGCGTGCTGGGTTTTGCTCAGGATACGTGGAAATGTTAAGAAACACTGACTCTCATTTTTACCATTGAACCGAACAACTCTCAAACAACAACGAGATCCATACCTTGTTCTTTCAACTTCGGTAGCAGTTTGTCCAGAACTACCATTTTGCCGCTGTTGGTCACCAAATGCATATCTGTCGTGTAGGGTGGACCAGGTTCTGCTCCATCAAAGAGGTAAGGATGATTGCAACATTTTCGCAGCTGCATGAGGATATTCAAGAGTCTCATTTTGTCCAGCTTCCCAGCGGAATTCAATATATCTATATCCTTCATTAAGATTCGTGTATACCTACATTGAAGAAAGAAAACACTTTGTAACTTTAAAACGAAGCTGGCCTCTCTTTAAAGGGTAAGTCTTGTCAAAAGCTCACCCTCCCCTCATTTCATCAGGTAACTCTCCCTGATATGCATGGTTTTGCCATCACAAAACCATCACAAGGAAATATGTCTGAGTTGGGAGAATATTACAAGGAATTAAATCAAGTTCCACACAACGATCAAGTCACAAGCAGCCCATTCCTCCTCAGCCCTAACCACAGCACAGTCAAGTACGTGAATTACCATTCTCGTTGCATTTTGCTGAGACCCACGTAAATTTTAACTTCCTTCTTTGGAGGCAAGCTTTTCTCTACATCAGCCTTAATGCGACGTAGAAGGAATGGTCGTAGCACCTGAAGGAGATTGCATCGTTAAATGTGTTTTGGAAACTGAAACACTGAACAGGTCAATAGACAAAAGCAGGGCAGATGTTCCCTACCATCAATGCTCAAACACCAGACCTGTTACCAGATCATCTGTAAAAGCAGACTACACCGACAGGTTATTAGACATGGGAATATACAATGTGTTTTCTTCAGAAGACTTGAAGATTAGGCCAAAATAATTTTCCAGGTGATTCTGTGCCCCTTGATTCTTTTCTAATTTTGCTTGACTGAAATATTTACAGTGTCTTCATAACACATAATTTTAATTAAGCATTTCAGAACCCTGAAAGCCAAAACTATTGACCCCTCTCTCCCCTCCAAACAATTGCCTTTTCAAGAAACAAACCATCTTCTGAGCTTCAGCACCTATTCTGAAAGTCTGCCATAGTTTCTGGAATAAGCTCTCTTACCCTAACATTGTGTCACAAGAAGCATTAGAAGAATTACTTAGAACCTAACTTAAGTAGGCACAACACTTACATAAAAAGCAGAAAAACTTACCATATGGAGACGTTCTACCAACTTTTGATCCCCTAGGCAGTTGTTTGTATCAAACCATGAATCAAAGTCCTGTATCAAGAAAATCATAGGTATGTAAGAAGTTTCCTTTCACGTCATTACGATGGTGAATAAATACAACTGAAGTACGTAGGCAGTAGGTAAAAGAACAAATAACACATTACCCTCTTTAGTCTGTTTTTATGGAAAGCCCTGTAACACAATGTCGTCAAAAAAAAAAAACAACAAACAAACAACAAAAAAACTGCCCACCCTCAAAAAACCCTCTATACCATTGGAAGGAAATAAAAATAAAATCAATATGTGAGTCCTTTTCTGTTGAAACAAGATTTGCTTATATCACTCCACTGGACAAATTCCATCTAGAAGAAGTGTACTACTGCGGCATGTGATGGAAAATGAAAAGGAAGAAGTAAGATTTCGGTGTAATGCATCACAAAGCTTCCCCTTCTGCAGATGTTACACTCCCAATTCATTAAAAGAGTTAAGCACATGCTTCACTTTGTGGAGTCTATTGCTCATTATATCGCACCTCCCAATGCTCAGGAAAGAAGTCTTAGATAAACAGTAAGGTCACTTCTGGTTAAACAAAAGAACAAAGTTAGATGGTTTAGCCATCACGATGTTTAAGCCTGTTCATCTTCACACTGTAGTTTTAAATATGTCTTATAGCCACTAAGCTCACAATAGCCCTTAAACATGGCCAAGCTGAAAAAATAGTCTGCTCTACCGCACTTCACAATTCTGGAAACACTTCTAACTTCAGTCTGTTGTATCAGTAACTGGAACTCCTAACTATACACATTCGGATCTATTTTCAAGTCTGGAAAACCAGCAAAGCTAGTTCAATTTGATGAGCAGAAATGAAGACTTACTTCAGATGAGTTAAAGACATCTGGCAAAAGGAAATTAAGAAGTGCCCAGAGTTCATGTAAGTTGTTCTGAAGTGGAGTTCCAGTTAACAGCAGCCGATTTGTAGTCTTGAATTCCCTCACGATTTCTGATAACTGGAGGACATTGAGACATGAGCAAATATAAAAATATTACTAGGTCCCACCACCAACACCTAATAACCCACACAAATCTCTCAGTCAAAGTAGAAATTACCTTTGATTTTTCATTTTTAATCCTGTGGGCTTCATCTATAACTAGGTATCTCCAGTTAAACTTTTTGAATACTGATTTCTCTTTGATAAGCATTTCGTACGAGGTTACGCAGACATCCCATTCTCCAGGCAACAGCACATCTCTGACAAAGGCAGCCTAGACAACAAGGTGAACAGTTACTGAGGCTTTGTCAAATATAAACCAAAAAGAACACCCTGGCACTGTTAGAATTTTACAACAATATGCTACTCATTATAAAGGCAATATAACATACAACCATTGTAAAGTCTAACAATTCTGTCGCTGCTGAAGCTGCTAGAACCCTTGAGCTTGAGGCAGAATGGAGAAGGTATTTGAGCTCTAACTTCTGGCTTTGGAAACTGCAGATGACTACCTACACATATCAGGTTTTCAATAGCTGAACTATAAGATCAGAACTCAAAATTCATTTTCTATAGGCTTTGGGTTTAAGTTTTAAGTTTAGAAAATGGTAGGTTTTGAATATAAAAAACAATCTCAGCAGAGCTTTCTTCGGCTAACCGAACAATTTCTAGAACGCTGACATCCAAGGTTAAAAGCAGACACAGTAATTACAATTCAAAATACAGAGATGTACAACTGTCAAGAACTTAACTCCTGTAAGGATCAAGTGTACTGAAGAAAGAATAAGAACTTCTGGATTCAAGAAAGATCCACTAAAAACCCCCAAAATCACAGGATATCAGACCTGGACCAATGACCGCCAGAACTATTTCAAGTTTCATCTATATTTTTGTAATTTCTAACCTAACAAACTCTGAAAATAGAGCTAAATGCCCTTAGAATAAAAAAAAAAAATCTGCTGACAAAACCAGAAGTTTAATGGCACCAGTAAGAACTCTTCCTTCCATAAATAAGTGGGTAACTCCAGTTGACAAATCTACAGATACACCATCATATTCCATGGGTTTTATTCTTTCTGTGCTATGCTAAGGAAAAAAAGTAGCAAAGAACTGATACTGTAACAAAAATGACTGTAAGTAGCAAAAAGTAATTAAAAAAAAAAGTAACAAAAAGAGAATGATTGAAATAGTAAAGCCAGAAGAGGCTGAACAGTATTTTCTCTTTTAACTGACGAACTTCAAGCTAAATAAGATCCCTTGGCATATCACTTCTACCAGCCAAGCCACCTTGCCCCCTCCATGGTTAAGCTGGTAACTGCTTTCAGAAAACAGATCCTTAGTGACAGACCCCGTACTGCTCTGAAGAGCTGCTGTCACAGCCAATGCAACGTACTGTGCTATATAGAGCAGAAAACAAAGTACTTTTTTACAGATTTATACACATACGACAGCAACACACATGACACTTTATTTTCCTATTATAAGATTTATTGGGTTTTGCTGGTCTACGTGGTGTATTGTCTTCACAAAAGGAGAGAAAAATCTTTGGACATGAAATTATGAGAGTAAAGTGATGAAGCAATAACTGGGCAACACACGTTCAAGTTCTAAGCTGGTTATAGTTTAAATAGGTAGCGCTTGTAGATCTTACTGTTTAACCGCTACAGATGGAAGTGAACAACAAGTAAAGGTAAAGGACAGCAAAATCACATGCTGGATTTACACAGGAAAAACAACCACATCCAAACTTACTCGCTGGTCCTTGTCACCTATCAAACAGACTGCTCGAAGTGTAGGTACCCATCTCTTGAATTCATTCATCCAGTTATGTAGAGTGGACTTAGGAACTAACACCATGTGAGGACCAGGAATATTTCTGTAGTGTTTCATATATCCAAGAAGAGAAATTGTTTGCAGTGTCTTCCCAAGACCCTGTAAGAGATATTAACGTGTCAGAAAAAAAATCTCTCAGGAAACACCTTTAAAAAACCCAGCGGTGAACTCTGAGTACAACATGGAAGACACAGCAGCCTGAAGACAGGAGTGAGATAGATAAGACAGACAGTGCTACTCACACAAGGCATCAAAATCTTGGTTAGGAAAAGCTCATACAGCTTCCCGCATTAAATTAAAAAAGTAGTACCATTTTCAAACTTTGTGTTATGAAGTTAGAATTGCGCCTTTCCTTTCAAATAAGACATGTTCTAACTTAGAAGTGCAAGAAAACATTATTTCATAGAATTTTGTTTTGTAGACTAGGGTGTACTCAGACTATTTATTTAGAACTCAACGAACTTTACAAACTGGAGGCATACATTCCTTTAAAATTGAAATGAAGTGAAAAAAGTAAGAGCCCCGAAAGTAGGCTTTTACAGGCCATGACATGATGTCTGTTCTTATGAGAAGAAAGCCAAATATAAATGTAAACAACTACAGATATGGAAAAAGAAAACAAATACTGAGCTTCTTTAGAAATACTTTTAAGCACTCTATTCAACAGAAATATTTAAAATCTTGTATCTTCAGCATATAATTTTAATTAAAACAAAACTGAGGAAGATGTGCAAAAACCAGGTCATTCATATAATTTAAATAATTCAAAAAGATTACAATTCAAACAAATGGGATTTTAAATAAAATCTGAAAACCACCAGTGCAAGTTATTTTTGCTTCTAAAATTCAAGTTTTGTCTTCAAAATAACCACATTCCACCTGGTGTAAGATGTGGAAAAGTGATTATAAGCTGTATGAAAGGCAGTACTAAGTCTAAAAGGATGAGTATTTAAGAATTAATCAAAAAATATTTAATAGTAAATATTTAAATGCCCCAACGCAAGATAGATTTTGCCTGTCAAACTACTACAATTTCTTTTGCATTCATCTTGTCTTTCAGGGAAACAGAAGATAAACAGCAGAAAAAGCTGCTATGGCCGGTGCTGACTGAAACGTCCATGGTCACGACATGAAAGAAATTTTAACACAGCTTTCTAGCTACATCTCTCTCTGCACCAATTTTCCCAGAAAATTTCGCACTGCTGCAGCTCTTGCTGCTGAGACCAGTCCACTTAGGACACTTGTATCCCGCTATCTGCACTGTCCCCTAACTACACAGCAAGTGTTCCTGCATTTGTTGCTCTATTTGTACATGACACTCTCTTCACAAGGGCAGCCTGAGAACACCGTAACAAACTAGCTGCAGTTTAGAGGAAAAAAAAATAGAGGGCACATCATTCTATAGAACAACTCCCCTCCACCAAATTTTGTTTTCCTAAAGGTTGACAGGTTACCTTTTCATATGCCTATTTCTAACACTGCCTGCAGGTTCCTTAAATTAAGATACCTTTAACACTTTTACCATTAGAGACTTAGAACATACTAGGAAAACAAGGTTTGGCAAATTATATATTGTATTTTGTGCTATTAAAACCCCCGTATATACAGTTGAACTAAACCAGCAGTGTACCACAAGTCCCCAGGAACGTGGGCTATGTACCTACCATTTCATCTGCTAGGATACCATTGATGCCATTTTCATACAGAGAGATGAGCCAGTTCAATCCTCGGACCTGATAATCACGCAGCTTTCCCCATTTAACATCTAAAAGACATGAAAGAATAGACCAAACAATCTGTAAAAACTTACCAAAGACTTTCACCACCCCTTGCCTGCTAATTGACCCTGATCGAGCTACAAAACAACATCAAGTAGTAAATTTCATGCAGTAAATTCCAAGGACAATGCAGACTGGAGACAGCGACATTTTGTTTCTGCAAGCTGCTCCAACAGTTTTGTTTTCTGCTAGAACGCAAAACGTGGAAATTCTAACTGTCACCACCCCCCAAACCAGAACACGGTCGAACATTAAACCAACAGCATAGTGAGTTCTCTGTTACGTGAACGGGAAGCTGTTAGGTACTTTAAACTGTATCAGAAGATAGGTTACATGTGTACAAACCGTAAGATGGCAGATTTAAAACCAGCTAGCTCTTTCCTAGTAACTAAAGTACAGCAACTGGATTTCTAACGGGCAAGACTCACTGGACCATCTTCCTGGCCTGACTGAAAACAAAGAGTCCCTCACTAATACACTTCGAATCATTACACTTGTGCGGGATTTTGTTTTCTCCTTCTGTCCCCCAAAATTGATTCATTGTCCTTCGGAAGGATGAAAACAAACTTCATTTTAAACAACGTTTTGAAGGAAAAGAACAAGGAGGGGGGGTGCGAAAAAAGAGGAAACACACATGATGGAGATTCTTCAAATCGAGTGCAGACATTAGTTGCCTTGGAGCTTTCTGTTAACAGCTCCTCGTCTTCTTCTTGCTCTGTTCTACGATGGCGGTAGCTGAAAAAGTGCAAGAAAGAAGTAAGTTTCCGGCTAAACTGGAAAGACTGTTCTGAAATTAAATCTAACATCATTGCGGTACATAATGCAAACACACAAAGAAGCTTCTAGCATGATTCTTCAAAAGAACTCGTTCTTAGCTGATCAGCTGAAATGCTGTGTTTTCAGTTCTTTAGAACTACTAGCTCCTTAATAAGATAAGGTAAGATGACCACGCTGTTAGCAGACTCAAACATTAGAGCAAAATGACTGGAAAGGGATAAAGTGTGTGCATCAGAACTGGCCTCTAACTACGAGGCAGGGAACAACACTATTATTTAAGAGTTCTGGAACGCCTGCCAAATGCTAGATATACTGTAGCCACACAAGCTGCAATGAAGGCAATCCAAATTTCCAGACTTCTGATTGTCAAGCTGCCTGTGAGATGAGTTATACTGATGTCGTCCATGAAGTCTTTCACCTTACAGCCATGCACGCTCTACTTTTCTGTCCCTTTTCTTCACGCTAGAATACTTTTAATCGTGATAGTGATTAACCAGCAACATAAAATTCTTGTAACTCCTAGAATTCTTAAACAACCCTCAACTTACAGGTGAGCAGTTGAAAATAAACCACAATTATACAGCATAAACCACACACTGAAACAGGACAAAAGAGTAGCAAGTTTAACTTACGCTTCTAAAGTACAATAAAATCCATAATAACAGTACAAGCTGGCCTATATGTCATCACTCACTCGCCAACTGACAGTAAATTCTGTTTCTCATCCTTCTTTATTCGTGGACGTCCAGGCTTCATTTTCAAAGGTGAAGTTGGAGTTTTCTGAGCAGCAGGCTGGATGAAATGAGCAAACAGCTCAGTCTGCTTCAACAGATACTCAAATCTGTTTGCTCTGTCTGTTTGCTGTTGACAAAGAAAATTAAGTGGAACAACTATGAGACATTACAGTATGTATTCATTTCAAAGAAAAAGCTAACAAATGCTTTTTAAACAATGTGGATTCACATTTCTTTATACACATAGCTGCAATAACAAAGAAGACATGATTACCATCAGCAACATAACTGTTGCTGGCAGATTCGGTATTCTTTCACGAGGTCAAGGCCAGCCTTTGCTAAGCAGTAACATCAAAGTTGCAAGAGCAACCTGCGCCAAGACTGAAATCTGGCTTTGGCACAAAGATTGCATGAGTGTCACTGGACAAGGTCAGAGTCCCTTAACAACCTTCTCCTATCAAAAATGATAGTCCCACTCCCAGAAATCAACCCCCACCCAGCATGCACAGGATTCTTCAATGAACTTGTTCATCTCACCAACCTGGCAACAATGATTTTCTACCGCACTAGTTTCCTGCCTGCTCAGTGAGATACACCTCCTGGCTGTGGTGTCAGATAAGCAAAAGAGCCGGCATGAAAGGGGGCAGAGAGGGCAGAAGAGCCCATAGCTAGAAGCCACAACACCTATTTCAGCAGCAGAAACCTCTTCGATATGCTCAGCCTAACTTGTGAGACTGCTCCCTTTGATAGGAGTCACTGTTTCTGCTGTGCAAAAAAGATTACAGGAGACAATAATAGTCTCTAAAAGGTTCAGTTCCTTTGAGACAGGTTCCACTTGGAATCAACACACCTTCCCAAGGCCATACCAAGACTTGAGAACAGTCAAGACAGAAAAGAGCTCCAAGCTTAACAGCAACCACTAACATTCTGCCAGCTGCCACAACATAACCTGGTATTTAGCAACTTGCACAGTTACAGGAAGTCAGTTTTCTTAGTAAAAAGGAACATATGTTCCAGACTTCTGCAAGAGCAATGCCAGCTCCGTGAGTGTCCTCCTCTTCAAAGCAAGCAGTTCCTGCACTACATAAAAGACAGCGGGTTAGAGAAGAGACCAAGAAAGAGCTCCTGTACGTACCACAGAAGAGTCAGACTGACTCCAGCTATAGTTGAAGCTTGACTGACACAGCTACCACCCACACCCACTGATTTAAAGTCTTTCTGTCTCTTCTTCATAGGGTTTTTTTTGTTTGTTTAGTTTGCAACAGTTTCTGAAGTTTAAACTAAGTAAGATCTTACCGCTACCTAATTGCTGACCCTATTTGTAAGTACTTGTTTTACTGGCTGTGCAAAAGACGAGAAGGGATGCAGACTGCATTGCAGAAGTTTCTTCATTCTAAAATTTCAGTGGTGAATCTTCTGCAAGTTTTGGCACTGCACCCGCATCCCCACAAGTCATTTTCACTGCACTTAAGAATATTCCTTTAAAAGACTAACAAATATTATCTCTTAGATAGGACACAGACAAGCACAGGCTGTACTCTACAACCTTGTGCTATCCTTCTACCAACAGAGAAACTTCTCCTGTTTTCTTCTCCAGTGCATCTTCTGACTTTTGCACAGCAAAATACAACCCTCCTTGTAATCATGACTGTCTAGAGATTAGAAGAGACAACTCCAAGTTCACTTTCTTCAGTTTGCCAGGAAGCAGCACAAAGAAATTAGCAGAAGAAGACTGGGCTATTTTCAGTGGCAAGAAGAAACAACACAGGAAGCAGCAAATTATAAGAATCCGTTTCACTTTCCTATGAAGAAATTCCACATGCAGTCACAGGCACTGGAATTCCAAACAGGAAGAAAGGAAAACGGGGAGGAACGGAGAAAGAAAATGCGATACGATGGTGAGGAGTAGACGATTCCTACATTCATGGTATTATAAAAACCACAAAAACTACAAAATTAGGGAAAATCATTGTTTTCTCCTATCTAACCCATGAAGTACAGAATCATCCATCTTTGAAAGCGCGAAGACTCTAACTAGAGATTCGCAAAGAACAAATTAGATTTCAGAAAAAGCCAACAAAATCCCTTTCAGTCTAGACAAAGCAAAAGGATTGAAAAGCTGGCCAAGGCTTACAGTCAGTGCTTATCCTAAACAGCAAACTGTTCCTCAGCCTCCTGTGAATTTTGAAAGCTAACTTTTATTTATTTTGACCCGTAAACTGTACTGTTTCTAAGAACCTGCCTATTTTGAATTCCTCATACTAAAGCAGGTTTCACCTTAAAATGAATGCGGTGCCTACTCAAAGCCTTACACCAAACCTTTCTTTTTACTGCTCACCCCCCAAACAGAAACTAATACGCTTTTTCCTACAAAGGACTGCGACTCCTGCAGTTCAACAATAAGTTTGGAATTATTTTCCTGTATTCAGTAGTGAGACGAAAAAAGGTCCGAGACTTCAACTGATTCCCTGTCTTTACAAAATAAGGTAGCAGCCGTTTGAATACTTATGGATGCTTTCCTAGAGGATCCTTCCATTTCTGACTGAGAAATACTCAACTCTTCATAATCCTCCTTTGCCTACAGGAAGGACAACTCTACAGATAACTTCAAAGGCAACTTGAACAACTTCTTATTACATTTTTTCCCCTAAGACATTTGAATATTTCCCATTATATCATTCTTTTAAATCTAGAGAACCTCAAAGCTGCTAGGACTGAACTTCCTAGACACAGCAAAACACATTAACAGCTATTCCCCCAAAGAGCTGCAATGGAAATGGAGAAAGAGCAGAGGACCAGTGAACAAAACGCCAAAAGGAGAAGGGTCTGAGGATTTTTTCTGGATATTTTATGGATTCAAGTTATTTAAATATTTTCTAATAACTAGATAAAGTTTTATAAATCCAGTTAAGAGATTTCAAACAAGCACAAAATTCAGTCTATTTCAAGCATCTGCTCAAGTACTGGATAGCTGTAAACAGTCCCAAATATTACATACCATTTTCTCTTCGTATGTAGGATCTGCTTCCTGGATTTCTTTTGGTTTTCCTGGTGATGCACCGTCAAAAGATTCCTGAGATGAAAAAGAATTGGAAAAAAATTTATTTTTCTGAACACGGAGATTACCCACATAAAGGAGAACAAGCTTGTTTCAAATTACTATCTAGCCACATCAGATAGCCCAGCCATCTTTTGCTGCTCTGATATAGTCGGCTTTCTATTACTTACTGTAAAATTACCTGGAGATGGATCAAAGATCCCTGCCACAGGGTGAGGGACAGAGCTAGATCACTGTAATCCGATTTAGCACCATCATTAGAGCATCACATCAATGTGAATGAGAGAGACAGCTGTGGTCCAGGAGCTCAGCAAGCCGCTGCTAGGATGCTTAGCCAAAACCCTCCTAAATCTGGCTCTGCAGAGAGCTGTGAAAGGACTACCTCCTGTTCCGAAACAAGAGTCATTTCAAAGTTTTTTTTTCCCTTTTTCCAGATTCCCCCAATCCCTTATCATTCTGTATCAAGGGAACAGGTCTAAATAAGCACCTGGGCTGAAGTTTCGTCCTAGAAGCAGAGCAGGAATTTAGACAAACTGTGTTTTCCCCATAGTTAGATTACTAAATCAAATAATCATTGTAACCATCAATGGTACCACTACTAACACAAAAACAGGCCCTCCTACCAAATCCTTGACATACTACCTTCAATTAATCTTTCACATCAAGGCTTTTTTATACTTGTCTCTTCTGTTATGAAGTTAACTCTTACCCCACCATCTCCCACACATAACTTCTTCTGTTTTTAAAACCAAACACAATAGCACGATCCTTCCCTGGTAAACCACGCTAAGGCAGTATATTACAAAAAATTCTTGAAAGAGTGAGAAAAGGAGACAAATGAGATGCCTTCAAAATCATTGTTAGCCATCTGTTTAACTAAGCTAAGAATTGAGCTAAACTCAATCTTTACTGGCCAATAGAGAACAAAGGGACAAGAAAATAAGAAACAACGTGAAACAAAGGCAGGCACAGGATGTTTGTGGGTGGGTGTTTCCTCAAAAAACTCTGGCAGGTGAGGTGTGTGGAAACAGAAAAATCTATGTTATGTTCACCAGTCAAAATATAAAGAACTGAGCTTAAAAAGTTATGGCCCAAGATCTTCTAAACTCATACCTAAATCTTCTTACTCATCTCCCACTGGGTTTAGCCAACACCCACCTACCAGAGAGCACAAGTATAGGGCTTTTGGAACTTCCCTACGAAATTCATGTCTTTCCTGAAATGCCTAACACGCGAAACACAGCAGCACACCACCTGATCTCGTCATGTGCAGCAAAGATGACAAAACCTTACAATTTAGCTGGAGAGCAAGAAAAGCAGCCTCTCAGATGGTCAGGATACCGAGAAGGTATTTCAACAGGAATCTTGCTTTATACACAGTAATCCCGTCCGACATGCAAAAAGGAACGAATTTGGTAAGCTCAGCGACAGCCCTCACGCACGGGTGCCTCACCAGCAGCCTTTCACAGCTCCCTGTGCTTAGCCCCAGCCTGGAATTGCCCTATTTTTGCAGGTTCGAGCAGGACTTATTACCCACAGTGCTTTGAATACTTGCTCATCTGAAAAATATGGCATTTGCAAATTTATTTAGATCAAGTAGGCTGGACTGTACAGCATGACTCAGAGTACAAAACACCCAGCGCTACGAGCAGGACCAACCAGTTTCCTCATATCATTAAAGAAACAATGCTGAGATAAAATTAGCATCTTCGGGCAATCACTCGAATGCCTTGAAATTTCTGGAATAAGCACCTGTTGCCAAAAACAAACCCCTCAAAGAACCCCTTCGTCCCCCCCGAAAAGTTTTGAACCCCTTCGGAAGACAGAAAACGTTACTGCTTTTTAGACCGTGAACTTGCCCGTGCTGAAGCAGGAAGCACAAACGATGGGAACCGTCTTCGGGGAGGGAGAGAGGGAGCAGAGCAGAAAAGAGAAAGGCTACTTGCAAGAAACAGGTAACCAGCCTCGTGAGGGCTTCCGTTCGCACGGGGCGGGGGGGTTGTGGGGGTGTGTGTGTCCCGAACCCCCTCCCGAGCGGGAGGACGCGAGGGGGCTCCCCCTGCCCTCCTGTGACCCCGCTTCAAAGAAGATAAATAAATGAAGTGACCTAGCAGCGAGGCCTCCCCCTGTCCCCGCAGCAGCAGCCGGAGGCGGAACGCGACGCCTGGCACCCGCGTGCGGCGACCGGCGGCCAAGGGAACGGAGAGATGGAGCCCCTCCCCAAACGCCGCTGACGGGCCGTTTACCGGCCCCGCCGCGGCCCGGCAGCGCCCCGGAGGCGCCGCGGTGAACGACGCGGCCCCGCGCCCGCCCGCGCCCGCCCCTCCATTGTCTCCCGCGGCCCCACGCGGCCCGGGGACGCCCCGCGGGCATCGTCCCTCATGGCGGGCACCTGCCGCCGCGCAGCCGGGCGCGCCCCCGCTGCCGAGCTCCCGGGTCCCGCCGCCGAGCCGCGCGGGACTGGGGAGAGGGGTGGGGGGGTCCCCGCCGGGGAAAAGTGCCTGACCTCCATCTCGGTGTCGCCTCCGGCCGGGCCGGCGGCGGAGGGTGCTGTCCCCGCGGCCTCGCTGCTGTTGGCGCCTGGCAGCGGTGGCGCGAGCAGCTCGTCCGGTTGTGACGGCGGCAGCGGCGGCGCCTGCTGCCCAGTAGACATGATCCCCACCCGCAGACAATGCTCCGCTGGCAACCGGGCCCGCGCCCGGCTGGCTGCGCGCTGCGGGAGAGGCCGGCCGCCCGGCGGGGAGAAGGCGCGGTGGAAACGGCGCGCGGAGCCCGGTGCGCGGCCGCCGGCGGAGGCCCGTCCCCGCTGCCGCCCCGGCTTTCCCGGCGGGCGCCCACCAACCAGGAACCGAGCCGGCTCCTCGCTCTCGCGAGAGCCCGGCCGCCGGCGTGCGGCGCGGCGGGAGCGAGTGCGCCGGCGCGAGCCGCCGCCTCGCCTCTGAGAGGAGGCGCCGTCTCAACGCCCCACCGCCGCGGCGTCACTGCGCGCCCCAGGGAGCGCGCGGCTGCACAACGGCCGCCGGCGGGGCGGGGCCGGGTCGCGCGCCCGGAGCGAGGGTGGTGCCGCCAGCGGCCGGGAGCTGGGTCCCGCGTCGCGGGGACGGGCGGCAGAGCCCGGTCCGGCACCGAGGGGCCAGAGAGCGAGCGGCTGCGAGACACAGAGCCCGCAGCCTTAGGGCAAGGTGCTCCTCGGGCCGGGGGCGTGCCTGGCGGCCCAGCACCTGGCTGAAGCCCATGTCCCCCCTCCCCGTTCTGGGCACCTGCGGTGGCCCATTGGAGCAGCTGCACTTTGCGCTGGACGCAGGTGGGCACGGTGGGCGTGAGAGGAAGAGCAGCTGCGCTGAACGGCGTCAGGTGCCTGCCTCAGGTGCGCATTACAGCTTTTAACTGTCGAAAGCAAGACAGGGGCTGAAGTTAACCAGCACCGCTGCAGCTACAAGGCCAGGTAAGTTTGTCACTGAAGTGTGATTAGTAACGCGGTGTGCTCTTCAAAATAAAGTGCGAGGAGGACAGCAGCGCTGTGAGGCAGCAGGTCTCCATAAAAACTAGTCCTTGTTCAGGTCAATGTAACCAACGCCTCTCCAGCAGGAGAGAACGACTTATGACTAGAAGGATGTGTGTGCCAGAGCTAGCTGCTCAAGTCACCATACCGCACGTTATCTGGTTGAAGGAGCCAACGTCTGTAGCTACAGAAGTACAGTTTTATAGACCAACTGAATAAAACATGGAAGGCATGGGGGGCTGCAGACCCTTGCTTCAGGGTGTGACTGAGCACATCTACACTTGCACTGCCTTCGCTCAGGCGAGGAGCACTCCTCACCGGTCACTCCACGCTGAGCCTGCCAGGTACCACATACCACAGCACGCATCCCAGAAGGACCCTGGAGCGCACAAAATGGATGAAACGCACCAGGAACGTAGATGTAAGAGCACCACTATTGCCCTCCAACTGCTAACAGGGGCCGAGTCCCCAGGGCTGGTCTGAAGCAAAAGTCCCCTGAATGGGACACAGCAGGGACAACTGTATACTCCACATGGGCTGAAGCGCTCTGCAGATCTACACCCGCACGTTTGCGACATTTGTAGTTATGGCTGCATTCACAAGTGTTGATGAGGCCGGTGCAGCCAAGTTTGTGAAGCTGCGTCTCCCACGTCCTGAGAAACTACTGTAGCCATGAAGGTAGCAGCTGAACGGAGACCGTCTCTGCAATGATTATTACAACTCTCCATTCCACTGTGTGTTATTACAGACATCCTTTAAAACTGTCTGAAGTTAAAACAATTAGCTTTGACATCTCCAAAAGATTATGTCTCTTCATTTCTGCCAAAACTACTCAGAATACCTTCTCAGAAAAACTCAAGTTTTCCTGCAATAGGATTTCTCAACTAATAACAACTTTACTGACATAGTTTCCTCCTGCTTGTCATCTGTTATCACAGATGAAAACCCAGTCCCTGAGCTTTGCTGAAGTCTTTTTATCTATGTTCAGGCAGACAGCTTGAAATATATGCAGCAGCAAATTACACTAAATTGTATTAATTTAGCCACCTATAATATTCCAGCATAGTCTTGTGTGCAGTTTTGACATGCTCTGCCTCAGCTTCTACCCCATCTCCTCTAGTTCTAGAGTTGCTTCAGATGATGTCGTGCTGTCTGTGTGGTGTGAAGTGTAGGTAACGGTGGGAAGCAAGCTACACTCCCCCTCCTCATTTTGCACTCTCTTCCCTGCAAATCACTCAAAACCACACGTGGAGGATCAGTGGTCAAGAAAAGTGGGGTAGAAGATCCTTGGGAAGGAGGCAGGTATTTGGGAAGAGAACAGTATGTTTCAGCACCTTTAACACCATCTTTTAAAATCAGACTAAAATCTCCAGGTAAGATCTGGTTTCACAGAGAAGGTGAGAAGAGCTGTCAAGGGGAGAAGGGAGAAAAGCACCACCTCCATCCAAACCTCACTGATCCTTGGCCATCCAGCAACAAAAAACACCACCATGTCAGCGGGTGGTGTTGGGATACTTGTGCGCCTGGTATCAGAAAAGATCAATATGATATCATTCATCTCACTTCAAAATTGCTCCTCTTCTCTTCCTGGCTACTGCTTTAGCGTCTATTTCCCTTACTTCTGAGAAGCTCTGCCTTTAGTAAAGAGAATAGATTTTGCTTAAATTTCAAATTTAGTAAGCAAGAAAAATACCAGCTCCAAATATTTCATTCACAAAAAGTGAAACATAATTAAAAAAAAATATTCCTAGCCAAAACCTGAATTTCACAATAGAAACAGGATTTTTTTCTTCTTTCTATATGAGAAGTAGGGAAAAAAAAATAATAAATTAGTCTTGCAGTTGTATACGGCCTGCAATATCATATGAGTCTTTTTTGATAACCCTAACAGGAAAGTAATAAAATACACATTTATAGACCCAAATGCTTCTGAATAGATTATTCACTTCTCAGCAAAAATCCTAAGTCTAGCTCTAATCCACCCATTATTTCATTATTCAGTATTATTGACTTGAAGTTGCCATGGACCCTATATCACTGCAGGAGAGCAATATCGTGAGGAGTCAACTCCTACATCAGAATTTTGGACAAGCAATTTCCCAGTGAAGAGACCCATGCTGTGGAACAGCAGAAAGAGTTACCACAGATCTCTGCCACGGTCAGAGGAAAAGGCTCAACTTGAGGCAAAAATAAAGCAAACTGTTAGACTTCTAACTTCTAGACTGATTTAAAAAATAAAAATAATCTTTTGTCCAAAGTGGAAAGTAAGCCTAAAGGTTCTAAATTTCCTTAAAGTCCTGAAAGCGGACCAGAAGACTGTAGCCAACAACAACATAAACAAAAGAACCCAAACAAAACAGGAAAGAGGACTTCCCAAGTTAAGAGGAACACACAAAACTATAACAGTCCTTAGAGCCCAAATACGAGACCTGAAATTAAAAGCAACCAGCGGTATAAAGAAGCTCATGACAGGGGTTACTAATGTGCTAAACACCAACATACGGCCAAATACACAATAAAGCAAGAAGTCCCTCCTCAGCCAGTACTAAATTGTAGAGAAAACTAATTATGAACATGCTTATGAAGTTAGTAAAGAGCAGTTTAATTACAGATTTTTGTCAAATCTCTCAGACAACATGTCTTTCAATTCTGTTGCTCAGTTGTGTAATCATAACTTTAATTATAATGTTCTTCAGATGACTTCTTGTTAAACAAGAAATTGAAACACCACAACTAAGAGCAACTCTAAACGATACTATTGGCTGTGCAGCAATTCTGCTAATAGGCATTGCTGCACATCTATCAACACTGTAAATCTTACCAAAGTTTGGGAAATGAATGGAATGAAACGGAGCTGTTTGTGGTCACACCATCAGACGTATGGCAGTCATTTAGATTCAAGAAGGAAGGAGAGGAGAGAGCCTGGCTTGCATTCAGATCTTAGGGCATTTTGTTGATTTTTAAAGTTTAGTTTAAAACACACAAGTAAAATATGACACAAGTGAGATTAGATACTGCCAGTTTTTCTCTCAACACTGATGCTGAGCTGGACTATGCCATCCAAAGCTAAATATAATTAGAGCCATCACTTTTCTGTCACCATCATTTTTCTTCCAGTCTCAGATCAATGGTGCTACAGGCAACAGGTGAGATACATACACACACACACCCCCCCAGTGAAATCAGCCATCGAAATCATGCTATGTCTGCTAAAAATACAGACAACCCAATGAAAAAACCCAAACCAAATCAAAAAACTGTCCAAAGGCACAGGTTCATCGTAACTGATAACACACTGAATTCCACCATAAAAAAACCCCGCCACACACCCACAACAAAACATCAACACACACAAAAGATATTATACATTAATTTCAGTAGTCTCCTTAATGCAGTGGAAACAACGTTTTAGAGTTTACCACATGTAAGTGTGTAAGTTTCTATCCACGTGCTCTTTAAATCTGGAGTACTGTGAAGACTAACATTTAAGTTTTTCCAATTACAGTGTAACCACGCTAGCAAAATTAACCTTTCATACAAAATAAACAGCACTGAGTTCATCTGCGGTGCGTAAACTGTGATAAATGTTTGTAAGCCTACTACGTTTCAGGTCTACCTTCAAAAAGCAGACTGCAACAACAGTGACACGTGAAGACCAAAAATCTTCCTAATTTTGCACAAACCCAATCCAGGGAAAATTTGGTAACACCACCACATCCATGTGGCATGTCAAACTGGACACAAGCAGAGTCTAAAACAAACCCTTTGATCAATAAAGTTTACCCATGCAGAACAGCCAACCCTAGTGTCAACTGCTGATACTTGTTAGAGAAATCCTCCAAGAACGGAGATTCTGTAACGAGCAGCGCTGGCACAGAAGAAACCCAGATTAAATACAATGCATTTAGGTTTTACTTGCATGCTGCTGTGACTGCTCAACCAAAATGCAAAAATACGTGGGTTTTTTATATGTAAAACGCACACACACGCTTACACACACAGATCCTTCTCTCTTCCAAACCCCAGACTCTCCTCCCTCTCAGTGGTCAGGTTCTCCCTGTCCCTGTCTCCTTGCACCCATGAAGTTCACTTCTCACCACAGGGCATGGCAACCAGAGCGAGACAATGCAAGCAGAGGCTCCCTTGCAAAAGTCACGACCTCCATCTATTGGCACTGCAGTTAAGCCACCTGACTTCCTCCTGGTGCTGTCATTCTTAGAGCAAAAAGGGATTTTAAGAAGTTGGATATAAACCCAGACTTCACTGAAAATATAGGGATAAATTTGAAAAACAGTTTCATTAAGCAAGGCTTAATACTTCAACAGCATCTGCAATTTTATCCCTGAAAAATAACAGATTTAGAAAAGCTTTAATTCAGTGGATACGGATTGTAGCTGTGCTACATCAAGGCCTCTACCATAGCATCTTGATCTGATTTCCATGGTTTTCTTCCCTTTCTTACACTGCTTTGTTCCTTTTCAGTTGTGACCAGATCAATTTTCGCCTTAGATATTTAAACAAATACTCAGGGTTTAAATCTATGGCATGTAAGGGGAAGGGAGCTCACTGCAAGGCAGATCAGAGGCTAAACCTTGGTCCTGGCTGGCTCCTTTCCTTTTTTTCTTCTTTTTAAGAAAGTTCTTTAAGGGCCAAGTCTATTCTGTGCTCCCTCATACTGAGCTGTCAGTGAGCAGAGCTAAGGGTAAAAAAGTCTTCAGGATCATCACTTTTTATTTATGCAGGAAATAAACCCAGTTAAAACACAAACAGTATTTTTAGAATTTAGTTCCTAAACTCATATTTACATACCTGAGTAGAAAGGAGATTTTTGAGAAAGTTCTTGGAACTTTCACTTACATAAGCAGGACACGCTGGTGGCTTGAATATTAAAGTCTGCTCCTCAAAAAGATCATACAAGGGATTTGTGCGCCTGGGGATCTTGCAACCCTACTGCACTTAATACCATTTAAAAACGCTGCTCCCTGCCTAACTAGAGATGGTGTACCCTAACTGAACAGCATTTGCTTCAACATTTTGGTTTCAACTATGATTAATTTCTTAAAAATAACTAAATACATACACAATGATTTTTATGTATTATTATGAAGTCAACCTCAGCAGGGTTGAATCCCCATTTTGATGCAATTAACTGCAGACTCAAAATGAGGTACTGCAGGAGGCCAGTCTAAGGCATCTCCAGAACTCCCAGGCCAGCATCGTTCACCACTAACAGGTAAGGTGAAAAAATTCCTACACAAACATTTCAATTAGTCTGCACAGTTTCCACGTGTGTAAATCCACAGCACAAATGCACAGAACAAGCAGTGATTCCTTCTTCTAAAGAATATTCCCTGAAAATAGCATAAAAATATGAAATCTTGTGTAATTTAAAGTCTGGTAGGAATTCAGGGAAAATAAGACATAATTATACTTTCCCCCTATTCTGACCATCTGATTAAAAAAAACCCAAACAACGTACTAAAGGCAACTTTCCTCTGCCCAGTTGTATTTGTTCACATTCAGTGCCGATGATCAACTTCCCAGATACCAACATATTTTCTGTAAACAGGGTTTTAAAATAGAAACCTACATTTTACCTGTAGCTTTAAGTATAGTTCCTTGGGAATCTAGTGGCACTAGCTAGTTACAGCTAGTTCAAGCGCAGCTCAACTCTCCTGCAATGCCTACAGCTAAACTTCAGTACAATACTGAGGTGCCCTACTGTTAGCCTTTTATTTTTCTACATCAAAAGCATTTAATTTCATACTAAAAAGTGCTCAGTCAATTCTAAAAGTAACACTAAGCCTGGTTCTACTTTTATTGCAGCTTTTAAATATCTTCAGATGGCTTTCCACATCCTCTCCCGCAGTGCAATCAAGTCGCCCGGGTACCCTGTGCAACCGTGTCCCCCCACCCCAACAGCACGTAGCACCAGCCAAAAGGAACCTCATCAGTATTTAATAAAATGACAACGGTAGGAATGGCCTTTTCCAAAATTGATGTGACACACATTTGCTTCTTGTTTCATTGCAGATCTAACTTACCAGGGAACGGCCTGGCAAGGATGATGGATCCTGTAAGAATCTTCAAGAATGAATCATGATGATTACTACAAATGTTGATTTTATTACTGAAAAAAAATTGAGAATCTCCATTTTAACAACTTTGTATTTTATGTTCTAAACTATATGGAATTTTTTTTGTACCATATTAAACTAAAATACTTCAAAATTAGTAAGTTTTTCTAACATTTACTTTTTGTTCTTAAACACAGAAGTAAAGGCATTGGTCCATGCCTTGTGGTTTAGAAACTGGAAAAATGCATTTACTGGCGTACTGAATTTGGCACCACAGTGAGATACTTCTTTTGCAAGTTGGTTTTACCAAAATGTTTAGTGTTTAAGTTGTGTGTACACTGCAGATTACACAACTGTACACTTCAGCTAACTTGTTTCTTATAAAGAAATTGAAGCAAACAGATCATCCCTTTCAAACAAAACATGGGAGTTTTCTTTTCAAGACCACCTGAGAAGAAAACCACTGGCAGCAAAACAGTCCAGCTCTGCTTATCTAAGGATGAGATGGCAAAAGCCTTTCAACTAGTCATGCACCCCATACCTGCTGTTCTCCTACTCTGGTTACTGAAAATTAACATCAAGGCTGCTGAACCATAAACGTATACTGGGAAACTTCTGATGTCAAAGACATCGTTCATAACTACCTCACACACATTTTCTGTGTGTCCCACTCTGCACCTCATCAGGTTGAGACCTGCACCCAAATTGCTTGTTCAGTTAAAACAAAAAGCCAAACAAAACCCTCACAACTTGGTATTTGATTAATCTACACCAAATCAACGCAACGTTTAGTGCAACATTTATTACACTAATTGCTGGACAAGCTCTTTTTTTTTTTTGTGGTCACAGACCACATTAGTATTCCCACGTAGTAAGACAGACAACAAGAAACAAACCTTGAGAAGTGGTGCTTGGTGCAACACACAGAGACCAAGAGCAGATGCAAGAAATATGGAAGATAATCTCCAAATTTAAGTTCACCTCTGGACAGTGCTCAGTTTAAGAGCTATAGGCATAAAATACCCAAACAGATTAAGTGATGATATTGCACACTGATGTTGTATGGCAATACCTGTTTCTTGAGCAAATACGTATCCTTCAGCTTTTCATGACACAAACCTCTGTAAGTAAAGGAGAGAATGAAAGGTTTGTCCAGGGCTGCTAAGTCTCCAAACTAGTTTTGCAAGACTGCAGTATAGATATAAATTGACTGCTACAGTCAGTAACAGCTGAGCTTAAATTTCACTGCGATAAAAATCCTGCTTAGCCCACAGTGCAATGTGGAAGCTGTAGAGCTGCCCATCGCTCCCTATTTAGCTACGTGGAGCAATGAATTCTAAATTACTTAATTAAAACAGCAAGATTGAAATTTGTCTGTACACCCTATATGTAGCAGTACATCACAAGGGCCATACATGAACGGATTGTTAATTTTGTTGGGTTTTTTTACATGATACAAATTCTCAGTAAAAAAGACTAATAATCACTAATTTTTCAATGTAATTTTACAAATTTTTAGCGTAACAGCCTGTTTGCACCTGCACTTCATGACGTAATAGTGATGATGCCAAAGTATGGCCATTAGTACTTACCAGATAACACGTGGTTCAGATTATAGCACAAAGTGATACCAAACCACCTTTAGAGTCAATCTCCGTGCACAAGGCACTAAGTTTTTCTTTGGATTTTTGTGAGCAAAATTTTGTAAGAAACCAATTACAAACACGAACTTGCAGTTTAAAAAGACTCGTTTATGACCCATACAGCAAATGAAAACTATATCCACAACCGGTAACGTACCGTTTGAGTGAAACAAGAACGAACTTACCTGTTGGAGAAGGAGCACTTGACCAACACCACACACAAATTACTTTGCACTGATACCTACTGGAGTTTCTGCCAGCAAGCATCCCTCTAACCAGTGTCCTCACAGAGCTAGTAACTGAAAGTTACAGATGGCAAACATCAGCCTAGCTTGCTTTCTACCACCTACAATTTTAGGATTCACATTAAGTTAATATTCACATCCTTAGACTATCCAAGAGCTCAGAGAGACCTGCAGCATGAAGCCTCGTTCTAGCTTTATAGGTGCAAATGAGGTGTATCATCCAGAATTAGTATCGTGGCTCTGATTCTGAACACCCTTTGGACAACATCTAACTAGAGTATATGTATTACTGGAATTAGGGGGAGAAAAATGCTCAGAAATCTAATTAGAGACATTTTAAACTATTGCTCAGAAATCATTGTACTGTCTGTACAGGCTGAAAACTGCTGTTTTCCCTCACATAAGGAAGGGAAAGAGCCTCAAAATTAAGAGTGGATTCTCAATCATAATTAACAATTAACATTGTGAATGCTGCCAAACTTAAAATGAAGAAAGAATAAGTGTAATCTGTAAACCAAGGACTGATATCAGCAAACTTGGAGCAAAACCACCTTGTATCACTAGCTCAACAAGAGAGGCCACCCTAGGAAACCGATTCTGTTAGGCATTTATACTTCATTATCGGAGATGCTCACAACATCTGAAACAATAATACTGATATCTACATGTAAGTATCACTGCTTAGTTACAAAATCCAAGGAGTTTTAAAAATAATATGTAGTTGGCAAATATTTCAAGGACAGATGGGTTGGGGACAGGTGAAAGATGGGTGGCAGCAACCCTTCCAAACCCTCTCCCTCAGATTCTCCTGTCTATTGAGAGACTACAGAAACCCAAGTTTGAAATATTCTAAGATCACCTCATGCCATGTGTGCTTCAGCTGTAGCATGTGTTCATCACTGGATAGGAAGACTGTCAAAGTAGCGTTGAGCTGTAGCACCAGGATCTTTACAGATTTAAGTGACTTTTGATTGAGCCATCAAGGTCCCCTGGCCCACATCACTTCTTCTGACTCCCAGAACACTGTGAATTCAGATTATTTATCTGCTTAGTGCAGGGTTTTAAATCAGATTGATTTTCAACATTGTTTTAGCTGCACATTCTTTTCAGAGGTACTAAGAGATAATCTACAATTGTGGAAAAGCATGGTTACTATCTAGGCACCTTCACAGACGCATTAAGACATTTGCTGTTTCACAGGACAGAGTTTACACATCAAAACTGAACAACTTGATTTATTTAAAATTCACCTCAAAATGCATTGTGTTTAGTTTCTTTTTTTAAAAGGAACATTCAAAGCATCAAAATATTACTAATTTAAAAAGAACTTTTGTTAAGAGTAAGATAATTTACATACTGTAGATTGTGGCTGTGAGGGGAGAGAAACAACCAGTGGTAGATTAGGCACAGTACTAAGGCCAACATGCCAGAAAACAACACGGCTCTATGCTCACCTTTTAAATGATCTGGACAAAATAAAACAATTGGGCAGGAAAATAAAACCAACCGCTCACTTGAGTGTGTTTGTGTGGGAAAAAAAAGTGTTAGTAAGTTTTCTATCTAGACCTAACTCATTCATGTATTTAAAGAACTCTTATCTTCTTCCAAATAACAAAAAAAAAAATGTTTCTAAACCAAGGCAGATTATTATTTGGAACTGGCATAGTAAAATAAAAGGATCACAGTATACAGAGCTTAAAATCCTGTACCAGGGAAGAGCAACAAGTGGTTTATAAGGGGATCATTTAAGTATATTATCTAATTTTTAAAAACAGAGATATAAAATATCAGTTGCATAGGAATTTAAATATAAGGCCAAGCAGGAGATTAAAGTAAAGTAGAGATCATAAGAAGGGCACTATGGTGTCAAAACATAGTATTTCCATTTGAATTAATGTCTAATTCAAAATCACAGTATTTCGCTAGTACTACAAACAGTGAATGTCAAACTGTCCCATTAATCTTGAACTGAAAACCGCCATTAGAACTTCTAAATAGTACAAAACTAAAGCTCCTTGTCTAAACCTGATCAGTGTATTAGCACAATAGTGCTTGGTACGTACCTGATTTATATACTCTACCTTCTGTAAATAATATAAGGGTTATTTCTTGTTAATAAGTGTGAGATCACAATATTACTGCATGCCATCAGTGGTTTGCAGGCTTACTGGATACTTAATTATTCAGTCCTTAGAAGTGTAAGATCCCACCCTGCAGAATCTTCACCCATTGAACACAGAACACTGTCATTAATAAAATACAATAGAAGTTCCACCGCTAACAACTAACAAAAGCGCCAGGATTGTAGGTCTAAACCCAGTACAGTTCATTATTATTAACTCACAGCAATTTTTGTTAGGAAGGTAACCTGTAGACTTCCAAATCTTGCGCGTATTAAATATAAACAAGTATGTGACTAACGGTCGTCTCTTGGCATTTCAAGTAGATTATTCAATTGTGAAAGTATATCCGCAAAATCAATTTTAAGTTGTTAAAATGAAGTTCAAATAATAATTTCTGTATCTACACGTAGCTTAATTAACCTATAATTGTAAGGAATAGTAGTGTAAGGAAAAAAAAATCCTCCAGATGAATTAGGTACACTAACTGGGAATACCTGAACCAACATCGTAACTGGAAAAAGTGCATAAACATGGTAATACTACAAATGTGTTAACTACAGAACAAAAGGTTTTCTGAAAGCTAAGCGATACTATTTTACATGTTATTTACAGGTTGCAATTTTTGCAGAGACCACAGAGCCAATTTATGATCTTAAAATTCCTTTGATATATTCAAAGGGCCCTTTGGCTTCCATCCTGTTTGGTCAAGAACCAAGTGAACACACTAGTGAATCAGGTACTGTACAGTCGAACAACACTGCCATTGTGGTTCCGTAATTCTTCAAAATTCACACCTCTCTGTTCTTTGAAGAAAAAACAGTATTTTCATTTCACACTTTTCACAGGAGTTTCAGATTCTGTAGACTGTCTCCCATCAGTCCATGCCTCTCGTGTGCTCTTCAGTGCTAGCGTTTTCTGCTGGTCGACCACAACATAATCAACTCTTTCGTCTGCCACGCTGCTGCCTGAACCACTGCTCTTTTTCTGGGAAAGGCAAGGGAGAGCGAAAAACATACGTTAAAATAAATTAACAACAAAATGTAAGTAGGTGTCCCAAACAGATCTAGAACAACCACAGGTTTCTCTGAAAGGTCCAACACAGGCTCTCCGATTGATCGTTTGACAAACGAGTGTAAGATGATCGCGCTGGAGGCTCCCTCTTCCCCAGCAACTACTTGCTAAGAAGCTTGATGGCAAAAAAAAAAATGCAAGAGTTGAAGATTTGCTTACCTTACGAGGTGGGGTAGATTTTCCTGAATCTAGGTCCAGATCTAAATATTCTACTTGTTTATCTCCCTTAGGTTTTACCATAGGGCTGCTTCCTCCATCAAGACTATTGCTTCCAAACAAATTCTGAAATTATAATATAAACAACTTCAGCTACAAATGTACGTGCTAATGGTCCACACTATCAAATGTTCATTGTAAACTGCCAAAATATTAAAGGTTAAAGAACTGACTGAGAGCTCTTGCAAACAGTAAACCATGCAAATTTTACTGACATTGCATATTCTAAGCCAAAACCGGGACAGACTTGAAAGCCAATGGTGGGGAAAAACCCCCAAACCAACCCCCCAAATTTACGGTTGCCACCAAACCAATCTGTGCCTTCCACCTAATGACCCTTTCATATCATCAGATAAGAACGGAGTGTGGTTTGTTCTTTTTAAATGAAGTTGTTACATCTCAAATTTCGCATTACTTAATTACAAGCTTTCTATTTCTTTAAATTGCTGTTGAATACCTTACAAGAATTTCAGCCTTACAATAATGGCAAAACTTCAAATGAAATTTTTAAGTTTCATTCAAAAGCCATTATGATTAAGCTGAAAATCAAGAAGTATTACTCCACTGGTAAGACCAAAAGATTAAAACTTTGGAAAATTTGTGTAGGGCTGCCTGAAGTTGCATTGTATATACCTAAATTTTCAATTAGCCCAGACTTTTACAACCTCACCTCCTCTGTCCTCTCCCAGCCTGATCCCTCCCTCTTAACAGGTGTTATAGGAACAGTACAATAGAAGGACTCTTCTCTAAAAGATAAAGAAAAAAAAAAAGGAAGACAGAGGGCAGCAGTCAGCAAAAAATTAAGAGGAAGGCAGAAGGAAAGACAGAAAGGTAAGGCTGACAGCAACTTGAAAGAAGCAGCAGAATATTGCTGGTTTTATTAAATAAAACAGAAGTATGACATGTCCAAGCAAGATGCTTCAAAGCTGATGACAGAAAAAGATGAAAAAGTATGGACTCTCTTCTAAGATGCAGTTGGAACAAATAAAAATTTCCAAAACGTAATTGGCACATTTGAAAACAAAAGCCTTGAGATATCTGGAAACGTTCAGGTTCTCTAGGAAATAAAATATTTTATGGGTTAAAGCATAACGGGCTGGGCTTTTTAAATTGAAGTTATCCATTCTATATGTATCGTCCGACTCATTTAATATTAAGTGGTAACAAGGACAAACACAAACGACTGAGACAAAGTTCATTTTTGTTGCCCAAATTCTCTAGACAAATTTCTGCATATTTAACATACAAAAATCAGGTTCTGTATCAATGTCTCCAGCACAAAAAAGCCATTACTCTTTAAACAAAACCCAAACTGTTATTTCAATCAAACTAGACAGGCAGAACATATGCATTAGAAAACAGATACTTCAAATATACGTGAATGAAAATGAAAGGCAATCTGTAGAACAACCTTAAAGAATGAGCGGTGCAAGCAAACAGAAGATGTTACTGATAGGCTGAGCTGTGATATTAATTACACCATCTTGGCACCGAAGTTAAACCTCCGAATCGGCACTGTAAGGATCAAGAGAAACCCCCAGTTTGAACTGCGGTTCTGCCGCAGGGAGAACTGCGGGCACAGGCGATTCTAAGCCTGCGTGCAAAACGGGGTGTTTCTTGCATTTCTGCAGTGGGACATCACCGACTACTTACCAATGCCTCTTGCAAGAGGGGCTAAGTTTTTACGTCATCAGCCCCCCGCTATGAAGCGCCCTTCACCTGGGAAGCGCGTGCACTTCTGACAGGTCAGACCTCGCACAGAGCGCAGGCCAGGATGCTCTGCGGGCTCCTCAGCCTGCAGCCAGCCAGAGCTCCAGAGATGTCAGCAGAGGGGCTCGCTCAGGGGGACCTAAGAGGCAGCGTCCAGAGGCAGCAACAGTAGGCTGGAGGGCAGGAAGACTGGAGGAGATGGGAAGGGAATCCAGAGCAGGAGAGGATGGGGAAGGAAGCAGCACTGCGAGAGGAGGAGAGTCCAGGCTGTAGTGAAATGGGCTAGCTCTTGCCATTAGAAGGCGGCAAAGGAACAGAACAAAAAAAATGTGCTAGAGAGGCCCTCCCCAAAGAAGGTCTTTCATAATGCTGTAAAGATGAAAAATGCTGCTGTACTCCCTAACTAGCTTTAAAGAAGCCTAATAAGAGTACACATAGCTGAGTTTTTATAGAATGTAAGCAATAAACATCAATCCCTTTTCCCCCTGTTCCTTCCACATTTCTTAGAAGATGTCCTTTTAATAAAGGTTTTTAAGCATGTCTCAGAGGTCCTAAGACAGTTTATTTCCCCTGATGTCATAGTAATGAACTGGTGCATAGCCCAGGACAGGCAATTACAAAGAGGGGACAGTTTCTTGGGAAGAGGGGAAAAAAAAAAATAAGTGTAACTGTTTTGTACAATAGATATGTGTGTAGTAACCATTTTCTTCATATATGATTATGCTCTTAACTTCTTCTGTGAAATCTTGAGAAAATTACAGTTTTTCTACAGAGATTTTTTTTATTATTATTTTAATCCAGAGGTATAGATGTTGAGTGGAAGGATCTGCGTTTGCATGATTTAAAAGTAAGGACCGCACAGGAAGAGAGTAGTTAAGATGTAGATTTTACATACTGGGTCTTCAGTGGACTGATTTGGATTCATGGATACATAATTATCTTCGCTGTCGTGCGAGTCACTGCTGGAAGTTGTGCTATGAACTGAATCCGGTCTGGGAGACATGGGAAACCTGGAGGAGCTAATTACCAGGAATTATTTTACAAACAATACATCTCGAATATCTTAAACCTCCTGGTAAACAACAAAAATAAGCATATTAGAGCTGAAATTTTCATTCAAGTTTACTAGAGTGTCACATTTTTTGGTTACACACAGTTTTTTACCTTTAATATTAGGAAATAAAAATTCACATGGACACTTGGTTTCAGTGCACATAAGCATATATACATAGACACACCTATATATACACACACTTCCAAAGGAAACATCAAGTTGTATTACACAAGCTAAAAATATAACACAGATGTACACACATTTATTAACACTCTAGTCAATGACAACAGTTAATCCAAGTGAGGAAAAGCTCAGAAACTTACTCTCGTGCAAAGCTTCTGGTGATAGGAGATCTAACTGGGGCCTGTAATTCTTCCCATTCAGGCAGAGGTTTGATTTCTAGCGGAGCTGGTTTTGCTAAGTAAGAAACAGACAAGCTTAAAGCACAGAACATTCCTAAATGAACTTAAATGTAATAGCTTTTCAAAGCCTAGATACAAAAAACCCCACCCTATTTTTTAAATAGTAAATACTAGTGAGGAAAAGGAGACACCGTTCAGTTCTCAGAAAGCCATGATATATTAACTTACATTTTAATCTTTCTAGGTACTGAAAAGCAACACCAATTAGAAAAACCCCCACAATTTAAGAATTTTGTAAGATATACTTGTATATAGTAATTCTGTTTTGAAAAAGAGACTGAAAATGGCAGCAACACATTCTGTCTTTGCTGTGCCACGACGACTTGTGGACCTGACAAGCCCAGCATGGGTCGATGGACTGTTTCAGCAGAACCAACTCCGGGTACTTTCTGTGGCTCACGGCCAGTTGTTATTAGGCAGACCCTGCCCTTGCTGCACACACGTGCCCTTACCGATGAGGTTTCACAGCTCAAAGCGTGGGCAGAACCTGCAGCTAAGACTAGGTTTGCAAGAGGGAGGGATGAGCCAACACCCAGCTTCACTTCCAAGAGGTGCTTGGCTTGCTTGAGCGCTTATCTCAGACACGCAGAGCAGTGGCGTGTTTGTGCCATTAATGACAGCTCACACTGTTCCAGAAAAGGTGCCATTTAAAAATTCCTTTTTGCAGAACAGAACCACAAATAGAGTATTAGTGAGAAATGCGTTATCCCTCTCTCCAGCTTGTATGTTTCACCCCCCTAAACTTTTTGAAAAAAAAGTATGACTTGTAGAAAAAAAAATTTAAAATAATACTTAAAAAGTCACATCTGTCACAACTTGAATCTCAACTTCATCCTCCCTAAAACTGTTTTTAGAAAATAAAATGCCATGTCAATGTAATTACAGCCCTTCCTCTCCTCGCCACCCCCGTCAGTTTGCTGCCTGTTAGCAGATGCACCAAGATCAAACGTCAGGCATGTAGCGCTTGATGTGGAACGAGAGCTGTCACAACGGACCATACAGGGAACTGACCAAAATCAGTTGCTCAGTCAGCGTGGTTGTCTCCCAAGGAAAAAGCAGAACTGTATTCATTATACTTCCATTAGACTCACTCTTCACATTGAGTTAACTGAAGAGACACCTATCATATATTAAACAGAAGGTCTCCTGATTCAAATTTTCTGGATAAGTACCAGTCTTTAGTTTTCTCTAAAAACCACGGTTTTCTCCTTTTCTCTTAAGAAGCCATAATTATGCACTCCAAGCATATCAAGCCTACTCCAGTAATTCTACCACTTTAACTCACTTGCTTATAAAAAGCTGTCACCACAGACTCAGAAGAGGAACTACAACTCCTCTACCTCAAAATATACCGTATCACATGAGATAAGAGTGGCAGAACCAAACTTGACATAGGCGAGATGATACCAAAACGTGAGTGACACACAAATGACTGGCTTGGCTCAAGCGCTCTGTAAAGGCCTGAGACTACCTGGCAGGTATAGACAGTGGGCAAGGTACTGCTCCAGCAAGAACAGAATCAGGACTTTGCCCAAAGCCCACTGAGAACAGCCAGAAAATTTCATCCAGTTGCAACGGGCTTTAACAATCAAAGGTAACGATGAGTGACACTTCTGTGAGATTTTTAACATTGTTTGTAGTCTCCTCTACTTGTTGTGACTATATAAGGCACCAACTCAGCACCTTCAATAAAGCCCATCAGACTAATTGCAATGGCCATTAAGGTACATAAATAAATCTCTGTACTAGTAAATGGTTAGAGGGGATCAATATTTTGCTTTATTTCAGTGTTTAGCCAACAGCAGGAGAACCAAGTAAATTGTGATTTCAGATTATTCCTAACAAAAGTTATTTCCAGCAACTCACAGGTAAGTCATATATACTTGTTTCTAAATAAACAGACAAAAGTAAATCCAAAATATGAACAGCTACAACTTAAGAGATCAGGACACCCATGTTAATGTCAAGGAAATGTTTCCTTGTGCTGTTCAAGCCAGAAAAGCTTTAATTTCTTATATCGGAAACTTTTTGCTTGGCAAGGAAAACACATCCACGATCTTAGGTTATAATAGAAGTAAAAAGACTATACAAGAGTTCACGTTATTCTAGAATAACAGTTATCTTAATTTTTGTTTTACTTATTTTTATAAAGCTCCATATACATACAGTGCTAAAGTACATACCCTTTCTTCTTGTAGTAAAGTCACCTATGGTTTGTGAATCAGTTCGCTCTAAACCATGTGGTTTAGGTCTTAAAATTTTAGGACTTTGACCTAATTGGTAAAAAGAAGACTCTCTTAATAATATTCTATTTGTAACTGGAAAATGGAATTTCGTAAATAAACAGCACAACCCCCTGCAGAAAGGTTAAGGCCACAAGCATAAGCAAGCTGCTGAAGGAGAGTTTTACACTCTAGCTAGGTCTCACACTAAGGGCTTAAGCACCAAACCAGAAACAAAGAAAACACTGCATGCAAGTAATTTGTCGGAGGCAAGCACACAAGATGTACAAAAAGGCTAAAAAGTGAATACAAAGATTTTTGTAACTGGTCATTAACTGTTTTCAAGCTGCATTACACAAAAAAATTCGGTATTTGTGGCATATCTGTCATGACAGGAGAACAGTCATGTTTCAGACGCAATCTGAGGTACCCTCAAAGAAATTAAATCCTCTTTAGTCACAATATTACTTTGGAAATAGTAATACTCTCAGGACATCTCCTATCCACCACGTATCTCCCACTTGAGAAGCCCCCAGAATCTTTTTCCACACTGTATTTGTTGAACTTGCTCCCCAGAGGACTATACCTGTCTGTACCAAAACCACCTCTCTGATCTTGCAGACACAGGCGGACTTTCTTTCCAAGCTCCCAGCCTACATACTGTTCCTCCATCACCCAACCTCCTCCACAAATGACCCCGTCCTAAAATTACATTCCCTAAACCTTTTTTAAATTGTATATACCTAGTAGCTAACACTAATCATTGCCCAATACCTTATGCTATCATACGCTATCATGTTATTAGCAGAACATTCCCCTATGTTAAGCTATCGCACAACCTCGTGCTTTAGATGAACCTGGTAACACGGTGAAGAGCACAAACTGAGAGAACATTAGAGTCAGTAAGATCCCTACGGGCAGTAATACAACCTCTCTCCCAACAGGGAAGTTCTTCACCAACGTGACCAAACTCTGAACATTTCATGTGATGTTGTCTATTTAAGTAAATATGATCAATAACGCATAATAACCTTAACCTTTCATGAAAGTCTCTCTGACAAAGGGTTAACATTAGAAAAGATGAGTGCCTCCAAGTGGTACGCCAAGAAGCCGTATGAAAGGCAACCCTGTACAATAAACCAAATGAAAGTTTCCCTACAGCACAAAATGGGAAAGGACTGGTACAGATTCAGATGTGGACTGGTACTACCAGCAACGAGTGAGAATGCCTTGTAAAAAAATAAACTTGGCAACCAACACCAGAACTTTGCAAATCTCTACCCCAAGGGTTTTGCATATGAAGTGCTCTGTTAGTGTTATCACTGAAGTATTGGGAATAATCAAGTAACAACAAGAAAGGTAAACAGAAAGAAGTTAACATACGGTACAAAACCTACACAGTGCTTCTGAGAGACCACGCAGGTAAGACAAAATTTATCTATTTACTAATAGGGCTGCACAGCAACTTCCTTAAAAAGAAAGGACAGGCAATTATTTTTACAAAGACAGTTCTTCTCCAATTTCAAAACAAGATGCTCCCTTAAATGGCTCGAAGGGCAGATGGAAAGGCCAAGCAGTTGGGCAATGGTGACCAAAGACCCAGATTGTAAAGATGTACACAAAGCATTTCTGTGAAGTATGCCACTGACTGGAACTAAGTCAAAAGCATGACCCGATGTGTTGGCTTAGCTCAGTCTGAGCTGACTCGATATTCTTAAGAATCTTGCCTAGAACTCTAAGATAAAAGCTTGCCTATATAAAAAGACAAAGATCGATTTAACAAATGTAGAAGTTCAAATTCAAACACCTTTTATTAAGAACAATTTGATGCTGAATATCATACCTAATCACAATAAATTTTGTGTTCCACAGTTTTATAATCTGATTTAAAAGAAATTTGACCCAATACAACTCAATTAAAAATGCCAATCAATGCACTGACATATGAGCACAGACTGTAAGTACGGTGAGAAATCTAGCAGAGCTAACAGAGCTAATGAAATTATTTAACCGGTGTGTACTTCATAACCTCTCTGCTCTTATAGCCAAACACAGGCTGGAGTGCCTGAAACCCACGATATAGAGGACAAGCCCGCGGAACTCAGGGCTGTGACTCATTATTTCTACTTCTGTCAGTGACACTACGTGGTCTCATGCAGCCAGCCTTCCCGAACTAGGATTATCCCCATTTGTAAAACACAGATATTATCTAAGTGCCTGCCTCATACTTCATTTTGCACTTCTAACCCAAAAGTTCCGAGACTTTCAGAAGAGCTATTCATGTAAGTACAGGTCCCTATGATATTCCTCTTCTGCATCAGACAAGAACACACAAAATGTTCCAGCATAAACTAAACTCACTGAGCTTTCATCTCTCGCTGCTGAAAGACTGTTCAACCTAAATAAGTTCAGTGGCAAACAGCCTGGTGCTACCAGCCAGCCAGGACACCGCAATTCCTCTAGCTTAATGTCACAGAGAATTGCCTTTTTTTTTTTTCTTTCTTCCTACAAAACAAAACCCAAAAGGTCTAATCTCTGTTGAGGAGCTTATACTGCGCCACAGAAAAGACCTGACACCAGGCAAAGGAAAAGGGGAGGGGGGTTCAGTCACAAACTGAGGGTATTTATTTGTGTCTGTAGTGCAGAATTCCTCCACCTTGTTTTCGCCCATTTAAGAAGATAAACTACCATGAGCTAGGCCACAGAAAGCCCTTAATAATATCCCTTACTCCCTCAAAAGACATCTTTTTAATACATCCATCGGAAATTTGACAAGTGCCCTTTTGCTATTTAAAAATAGACAGTTCTGTCACTATCTTAAACCAGATCTGTGGAACAGAAATACTTATTTTTTACAACTTTGTATCTTATCACTGTGCCTGAAATTCCTGGTGCTGCTCCCAAGCAACCTCACTAATTTTCTCCAAGAGCACGTCCTGGTACCTCTGAGAAGCAACGAGCTGAATATAATATGGAGAAGAAAGTGTCTCACCCCTGTCCAGCAGGCTGGCCTCCAACACCTATTCTATGCAGAACTATCACTAAAGCTAAGTGTCATAGGGCTGTCCTTCAACCACCCTCGGGAAGGTGGAAGGACAGTAGGTCTCTGCGGAAAGCCGGGCTCCGCATAGCACGCCAATGCCAGCAATACTGATAAACACATTTCCTGCGGTCTGGGCCCAAATTTACCTCACCTAATATTTAGGCACCCACACAGGACAACGCTTTTAACTCACACACCTATTCTGGGAGAGAGAAATCTGGGTTTAAAAAGAAAAAATATAGGTTTTATATACACATACACACACATATATGTATTTTTACTCAAAAGGAAATAAATTGTGTTGCAACACCACTGGATGCAAACCTACAAGTGGAAAAAAAAAAACCCAAATGAGTTATGGCAAGTGAAACCAACCAAACAAGAAGTGAAAATTAGATGTTTTCACTGTTTAGTCAAGTCACCACCTGTGAAATGCAAAGTGCTACAGCCAGCAGAGAGAAGCTCAGCTTCGGCGTGTTCTATCGAATACAGCGCAAGGGCACTCTGAGCTGAAAAATCACTCATGAAGTCTATTTTTCTAACAAATGGCTGCTTGTAAAAACTGCCAAGCAGAACAAGCGACTATGGATCTAGCATTAGAGTGCACTCAGATGGCAGGAATTCTGCTCCTGGCATTTCGGTGTGTGTCAATGCTGCCTTTGTCTGAGAAGCCATCAGGAGAAGAGTCCATTTCACATGTTTGACTTTGTTTCAAATAACACTTTAAACTGAAAAACCTTTTGGTTCCATCAGCTAATATATTCTCCCTTTTTGTTTTCCATAAAACACTTGGAATAGAACTTTAGAGGGGGGGAAAAGGAGGTCCCACTGCAAAAAATTCCTGCATCAGAGTAGGTGGAGCCTAACATTTTTGGTTTTGGGAAGCCACTCACTAAAAAGCCTCATTTCTTTTCAGGCTATCTCCTTGAAGGGCTAGTAATAAACAAGATATCTGTCAAGAATGCATCTTTTCTGACTGGCTTCTTGCTCCATGGCTTGCTGGCAATGGATTTTACATCAGGAAATTGCAAACATCCTCATGAAAAGAGGCCAATGCTCCATTTAAATACCAGCTCTTTAGGGCTTAAAATTTGATGGTAAATCTACTAACTTCACATAAAATTTAAGAAATGCATGATCTGTTAATGCTGTTTCCTGGCCAACAGGACTAATCCTCAGGAGACAAGGAGACACAGGAATGCTAGAGCAGTGGTTTACTTGGAATAGCAGGGGGAGAGCAAAAGGCAAAACCAGCCACTTAAGCGGCTATCGGCAGTTTCTGACTTCCATTTCAAAATATGCATCTTGCCCCTTTTCTCTGTAACTAGAGGAAACTGAAATTTGCACTGAGGTCCAAGAATTACAGTACTCAGAACCACTGTAGATTTTTACTTAAAAACCAAAGTGAATCCCATGACCATACTCCCACGGTGTTTGTTATTTGGTTTTCAATTCTGCAGAACAACCTTCCCCTTTCCTTCTCCTCCTCTTCCTCACCCCAGTGAACTCAGATTCCCGGGTACATGGTCTTCAGCACAGAGCTCTACAAATATCCTGAATTTGCTTTTCCATCTCTGTTTTTATTAAGACTATTTCCTGCCAAGGTACTTCTAATTAGAAACATGTATTACCACATTCATATCCATTTCTATACTTGTATCCAGCAAGAAACAGGAATATCAATAATGTGCTTAGTTCTGGTCAGTGTCACCACATGAATGGTGATAGATACAGTCTCTTTAGGACAGTGGAAACAACCTGAAATCAGCTTATTCCTTCAATATCATGAAATATAAAAAGCAGTCACCTAAGGAGAGGCTCTCAAATTTTCTTAAGACTTCTTTATCTTCTCAGAATAACTTCTCTCAGAGCACTGGTACTCAGTATGCTTCAGAAAATAAGAAGGAATTGGGCAAAGGTATCTAATTACAAAGAAGTCCAACTGCATCTGACAGCTAAGGTTCACTGGTATTCATAAAATACTTGCCAAATGCCATGAAAACGATTCAGAGAATACCAAGGCTATTAATCATGCAAACACTATTTGACTGCTCTAATTTGCAAGTAACTCTACATGTCTATTTAAAAAGCCCCCAAAGCTTGATGAACTAAAAGCATTCAATAACAAAGACAGTGCTTTCAGACCCAAGTACAGTGTTCTGGAGTGTTTATTGATTAGCAGTTTAAAGCTGCACTAAGACTCATGAAGTCCAAGGGATACTTCTTTTTTTCCACCCACAAAACACAAAAAAACTAATGAAGTTTAACTTGTTCACTAGAAAAACCAAGCCTAACATTTAGTCTATAAAAAGGCCTATGGAATAGCATGACAATAAGCATATAAAAAACTAGCTTTCCTTAAAAAGGCATTAAGCACACAGGGAAGAAAACAAAAATTGTATGGACAGAAGGCATTATTACCTGTGTTCTCTTTTTCCTGCTATCCCTACCGTCTTTGGAGATCAACACTACCATTTCTACCACTAGTATCTGAGCAAGTCTTGCAGTTTGTCTTCAGAAAACTCCTATGTTTAATTTTTTAAAAACCATTATGTCCAGTAAACCATAGCTTCCTTTGCAGCTGTGATGCAGCCATCCAAACAAATTCCTTACTTAAAAGTATTTGTTACTTCGAAGTTTTGTAAGACAGATAACAGCTGCAAGTTAAGGACTGATATATCATAGCAAGGAGCTATATAAATTTCATTTAAAGATACTGAGTAAAAACTAGCCTTGTAGAAGTAATTTAGTACAGCCATGAAGGAAGCATAATTTTCAGCAAAATGGAAGTCTTTGGAGCTTGTGGGGGAAAAAAAAAATTCGGGGGGGGGGGGGGGGGGCGGTGTGGAAATCAATAAATTGGCATTCAACCTGCTTTAGGAACTCTGAGGAAGCACCAAAAATCTTATTATTTAAAATTCCTAAATGGAATGAACAGGAGATATAGCTTCCAAGAGTAAACGCAAGGATTAAATGCACAGATTTCTTAAAAGCAAATTGAACGGTACTTCTGCTCAGAAAAGTCATGAGAGTTGCAGTTTCTTCTTCACCAGATCTCCTGTTCAGTTCTTGCTGCTGATGACAATCACCATTCACAATTTTTCAATGGCTACTTGTCCTAAAGCCTGAGAAAATGAGTGATCCTTTATTTAAGACAATCATGATAGCACAGAACACCGCAGTGTTGCCAACTCCTAATTAATATTATTATTATTTTTAAAGAAATGTCAGCTCCTGTTGTCTCAAATGCCTTAACTGTTTCTCTGAAGTTTTATTTCAGGATGGTGTGATGCTCCTGCTACATCAGGATGTGCAGTATGTTCACATTGTCCAGCTCAGACACTCAAACATGTAAATATTTAACAAGGAAGCTGTTCACTAGGCTGTTTATAACTAAATTCATGATTAATGAGGGTTCTTAATTTCCTTAACAACTACCTACTTTGCTTGCGATATTTACAGCATCATACGGCACTACAACAACAGGCGATTCTGTCATCCAGAAAAATCATAGTGGGTCCTATGGGGGCCAGACTGTGGCAGATGCTTCCTGCCACGTGAAAGCTCCGTACACAAATACCTCTTCAAAACGTGTCTATGCTCTGAAATAAAGAAAATTGAAATTTTCTATGAAGTTAATCTGTTCAGAAGATACTCATGAGCAGTCATGGCAAAGATACAGCCAAATCTTTATAAGCAATCCACATATTTGTGGTTTAACCACACAAATTATGTCTTGTAACATCTTAAAGAAGAAAAATCTACAAGAAAAGCAACCAGATAAAGTCTTTCGCATTTTTAAAACAATCACAATTCACAACTCCATTTCCTTTCCCTTGGTTCCTTCTGTTTGTTTTCTTGTTTTCAAGGTGTAACTGGGTAATTTGTTGGCACGAAGAGAGATGTGTGCATCACTGATTGTCTCTAAATCCTAGTTTGCCACTTGCTGAAACGAAAATTATGAGGGCCAAGCAGCAGCCTCTTAAAAAAGGCAACTGTATAACTCGAGTTGCAGGAAGCATCTCAGACTAAATGCTGATATATTTTTGTTGGAAGATAAGCCTTTCGTAAAAAAAAAAAAAAAAAAAAGGTGAAAATGCACTACACTAGCTATTGGTCATTTTTGTCACGAGCAAAATAATCTGTGCAATCCAAACCGAAACTAGGATTGAAAAAATCTTGTTTAAAATAATCTTGAATGCAATTAGACTCTAACAATATTTGGGCAAATACAATTGCTATTGAAGACAAACGGACCGAAGTCCAGTACCAATTTGTAGGCTGGGAATCCCAAGTTCTTTACTGCCTCGGTCAGCAATCTGCTTAGTGATCCTGAGTGCATCGTTCTATCTCAGCTCCCCAAGATCCTGAACCAGGATCTGCTAAACTGAACTCTCTCATGAAGTGTTTTTAAGTGCTATGGAGCAAAAACATTACAAAAGTGGCAGGGTTCCACTATATTCAAATTAATGAGATTTAACTTCTGATTTTCATTCCATCATGGTCATAAATTGTTAATTCAGCCATATGCCCATGTTCATATACTTCTTTTCAGAACCTTAAAGAACCCACTTTGGAACAGAGACATGCTGTCCCTCAGAAAAGAGGAAAGTTTCCAAGTTACAGTAAGTAGGGCACCAAACCTAGACTTCGAAGAACTAAATTCTGCCACCACCCATTCCATCACGGGCTTAACTGCTTGATTCAGATATTGAAAAAACTATGTTTTGTCAGCCAAGATAGCAAGGACATATTTCTTAAGAGCTTTGGACTTTACAGATGAGATGTCTATACACACACACACTAAATATTACATAGCTAGAGTCCTTCCAGATGGCTCCTAAACAAGTATTTTTTTAAAAATAAATTTTCTAGCTGTTTGGTCTTCAAGTCTGGTTTTAAGACCACAACCCCCCCAGCCCTACCCCTGGAAATAAATCCTGGGGCAGGAGGGGGTCATTGTCATGCCCGGAGGCTCACAGACATGCCCCCATGTCTCTAATGTTGCATCACTCAAATACTGTCTCCTGACCTATAAAAGCCAATTCACACCCTACCTCTTTCATTTTCGACCATGCACTTTCCTTGATCTCTGACTTACGTCACATTTGTACTGAAGATTAAGATCGTCTAGACTCACAGACCTCTGTCAGGCCTTAAAACCTTCTCATGGACTGCCAGCACAGCCACCTGGGACCTGCCTCGCTACACAGAGTGGTTCCCTGTGAAACGGTGAAGAAACAGTGAAATGTTCACTGCGGTCCTGCAAGCCCTCCGTGGGGTGGAGATCACAGGATCCACTGCCTCGTATCACAACGCTTTTCAGTTATTTGGAAGAGCCTCAGGGGAAGTACGAGGTGCAGCAGAAGAGACCCTTGCTGTTCTTTGCTCCCTGCTGTCTAGGGAGTCTTTGCCTGACTGCATTTGGGCATCTTTAATTTCATGTCTCCTTTCTTGGATAAATGGTATTTTGAGGAAGGAACGTGTGTCAAAACAGTCACATAACTGCTCTGTGGCAGAACCAGCCACAGCCTTTGAACAAGTGCGAGAGTAAGACCCAGCTGCGTGGACGAATGCAATATTTCTTCCACTTGAAGCCCTGTGCTAGCAGCAATGCTTCCAATTAAGCACCATGACTACATGCAACCATGGCAAGCTAAAGCAGCCAAAAAACAGAAATACAAAATCAATATAGACAATGGTTCTTTACAAGAAACAGCACCCTGAAAAAGGCAAATTAAAAAAGGGATTATTTTTGTTATTCAGTTACAGGGGAATGCAGAAAAAGCACCTGGCCAAATGCTCTCCGTTTTGTCCCAAGCAATACACCACTTACCTTTTGGCATGCCTCTCCAAAGAAATGGTAAAACACTTTGACTCAAGGTATTGGGGCAGGAAGCCAACACCATATTTTGAAATTACTTTCAAGACTTCCAGAAAGTACTGGAAGCTCCCCACATTGACAGAAGTGGCTGTGAGCTAGAAAACTGAAACTACATGAAAGTGTAGTGTAATCACAAGGCTGTGTATTTTTTAATTTGTTATTGTTTTTTAACCCATTTTCTAAATCAAAGCTCTTCTACAAACCAGTGGAAAAAGACACGGGGTATCTCACAGCTCACCACGGTTCCCGGCTCCAGCTACTCCTACAAGTGAGAGGACTGAGGAGCCTCAGGCTCTCACAGCAGGGCTGCACAAGTACCCTCCTCAGAAGAATGTGCGCGTACTTAGTGAATTTTAGGCCTATTTATTACCTACATTTAGTTTACCCATGTTATTAATTTTTCATACCCATACCTATTGTTTTGGAATTTTTAAGAGTTTAATAAATTAAGAGTTTAATAAATTATCCAGAACATCAGTGCTTGTATCAGAGCTGCAAAGACAAACACCCTACAGTCACTGCTGCTGAGAAACAGATTGCCAGAGCCTTGCTGCCTGACACATAATTTATTCTTCCAAGACAGCAGACCCAGAAGTATGTGTTTCATCTCAGGTTTACAAAACAGAAACAGCAGAGGGGAGACCAGACTACGTGCAACAGAATGGCCACTGCCATCACCGAGCCCTCCACTTTCTACCTGTCAAACTAGACGGCCAGTAAGCCCTTAAACTAAAGAAAAAGAGAGAAGATGCTAAGCATATACATTTAGATAACAGAAGGCAGGGCGTTCTGCCTTTATGTGCGCGTTGCACTGGGTTATTTCTTTGTCAAATGCATTTTTAGCACTGAACATAACAAACTTCCCTGGCCCACACAGAAACATTACCGAGCCAGAGCTAATGCTCTCAGAAAAGGGGATGGGGGTATTTCTCAGTGAGAAGGATAGCTACCAAAAAGGAATTGTTACTTGGAGGCAGCGCAAACGCTATTTTTGCAGCAATCTGCAAAACCAATGAAAAAGATACAGCAGCTTCTTCAGACAGAACGTGAGATGGGCCCTCACACACCTGCACATCTTATCACCAACACGCCTGATCTCTGCAGTAATACCAGCTTTTAGAGAAGCAGCGGTGGTCTGTAACAGAAATTCCTGAACCAATGCCATATTAAAAAACCAAACAACCCAAAAACATTTAAAGGAGCAATACCCCGAAGGTAACTATCTTGTGTACCATTTCCTTCCTTTCTATGTGTGCCGAAGTTTTACTGAACATATCGGCCAACTTGATGCTTTCTGTGCACTAAGTTGTAGCAGAAGGCCACTGTAGTACGTTTATATAAGCAGAAACAACCTGATAATAGAAGTTGCTCCAAGAACTTGAAAGCTGGAAAGCAACACAGTAGAATATAAAGCATACACTTGTTTTAGTTCATTAAGGGTCCACTAAAACAAGAGATTCACCCTATTTTAGTCCAAAAGGAACCGTAGTTTTATTTTCCCAAAGGTATTTCTGGAAGGAGTTATTCGTGTGGAGAACTCATCTACTGAAATGGGAATATATTGCCATCCTGACGTATCATCGTGTCTGCTCTTCACAACAAGGGAAGGCTCGCAGTAGTACACCTGATAAAATTTGAGTAAGCCAGCATGTGTGTTACACAGATTACTGTTACACAGGTTAGTAAGACAAAACCCTCAGTGACAGATCGGAATCATTACCATTCTCGGTAGCTCAAGACCTTCACAATGCTTTTTTCAAACTTTTTTCAAGCATTTACTATAAAATATTTGCTTTTGGGGACAGTTTTACTTTACTATTACTTTATCGTCTATATTATATTAAATAGTCATCTTATATTACAGTGTTAACAGCTTCTAAAAGTCTACAGGCAACAAATACAGCCAGTCACTCTGCGCTCATTAAGAGGTATGTTAGTACATCTGAAAACCTTTTCCCTGATGTTAGCTAAGTCTTTCTAGCCGTAAAGCATTTGTGGAGAGGAGCAAAGCAGGAGCCTTACACACCACTTTTAGAATGCAACACACTAATTCAGTTTCAAGAAAAGAGATGCAAAAGCAGTGATGCTGCCCCAGCAGACAGCTGTGCGACTGCTTTGTGCTGCCAACAGCGAAAGTCAGAAGCTTTTCAACAAAGAAATTTACTACTTACAAAGTTCAAACATTTTATCAGTAAAATACACAAACTGGCCAGTCAGGGAAAATATTTTAAAGCAGTTCAGTGTTTATTTTGAGGATATTTTCCAGTATCAGCTTTCATCAATCTGTTACTCTCCAGAATTTCTTAAGAACTAAACAAAACTACTGTCTGGTACCATGGACACAATTAGACACAAGCAGAGAGCCAGGGTCTTGAGAAAGGCCATGCTCATTTTCTGGAGATGGGACAGCCAGAATGAGACATGGTACTTTCCACTTCACACTGAGATCATATCATAGTGATATTACCTACTTCACAGACTGTTTTCACTTAGTGATAAAAAACCCCTAATTTAAAGGTTTAGTTAGTGACTACTTTGGATCATCTAAATATTTGCCATTGAGTTTCCCCTAAAATGAAGTCAGCCATTCTCAATGTAAATACTAATTTTTCAAGCACATAATTTTAAAAATAGGACTCACTCAAATATAAAAGTGCAGACATTTGACCTAATGTTCATTAGTGCCCACTTCTACAAGAAAGCTAGTTATTTTGTCTGAAAAACTGCATAGTAGGGAAGTAAGTTCCTTAAGCCTTTACCTGTATTTCTGATAGCCTGGCTGATAAAAAGAATTTAAGACTACCTTGAAAAACAAAGCTATTTATTGGTGATTCTCTATAGACACATCATAACAGTGCCATTCTTTCTTAAGAACACTGGTCACTCCAATAATCCTTATTTTAAAGTCACACCAGATTCAAGAGATTCATTTTTAGGACAGCTTTGAAGGGGCTCTCTAAAATTTAGGGGACTTTTTTTTTTTCCAATTTTGTCATTGGAGTTGTTGCAGCTTCCTTAGACTCATAATAGTAATCTTCCACACATTCTACTGTTTAAAATATTGCCACATAAAGCTAGTTTTCCTGTTGCCTTATGACTTTGTTTAATCTAGCACATTCTATAAAGGCACGGAAATTTTCACCTACTACAGTTTATACAAATGTCGTCACAAGCACGGCATCCAGCTCCCGTGATAAAGCAAACATATCTTAAGAGCTGGTTTGAATTAGCCGTTCCCTCCTCCCATTTATATCCCAAGGAAAATATATATGGTAACTTCACAGACCACATGTGAAACATCTTCCTATGTCTGCTCCAAGTAGCCACTAACACTTAAGCATTCAGCACCTCCAATATCATGTGATTTTCCTTGCTTTTACAGACTGAAATGAGGACTTAACATCACCTCCTTAGTAATAAACACTATTTCTTCAATCTAGTTCTTCCTTCATTTGAAGACATTTGGAAGAATTATTCAGACCGTTGCATACTTGGAGTAGGACTAAAAACCAGCACAATATGCAACTCATTCTTCTAACAATTAATTCCTTCTAACAATGTTTACTTCAAAAGCAAATACCTACAATAAGTTATTTTTAACTTTCACTTCATACAATGAAAACATGTACTGATCCTGTACTAAGCATCGCTATGACCATAAATCTGGCTATCCAAAGCCTTGTGAGCTCTCTCTCCATCACGAGTCGTCTCGCTGTCTCCAAGTATAAGGACTAAAAATCACACTTCTGAGTGTTAGCAATTGTGTCATTTTCTTCATTAGTAACTACAGCAATAAAATTTAAACCTATGCTTGTATTTGGCATTGTTATTGTGGGGTTTGAATACGAGTAAAAATACTTCTAGAATTCCTTTATGTTATGGCTCTCATAGGATAAAAATTATTTTGTGAGTATCTAAAATGATTATAATTTCCCACTAAGCAGAAGTTCAGAGGGCTATACTGCTTCCTAAGATGATAAAAATCAACTTCTGTAGGACATTTTCCTCACCTTTTCTGTCCGGTTTGAGGTTCCGATCCACTGGTGGTGGCTCACGTTCTGCAACAGGTACTGACCGTCTGGGAGGGGTCTTTGGACTGGACCTGAAACCCATGTGAGCAGGAGGAGGGACTTGCTTTCCAAATAACGGAAAATCAAACGTGCCTGGTGTCATGGGTACATAGTTTGTTTCCTGGATGGGTTCAGTGAAGCTGCTGGAATGCTGTCGTGGAGGAGAGTTGGGATTCATTGGGACATAATTTTCATCTAGTTCTTCACTTGAAACACTTCCCACTGTCAACATGCTTCTGTTTTTCTAGAATTAACATATATTTCCTTTAACAAAATAAGTTACGCAATCAGCTGTGAATCATATGAGTTTTTTAAGCTAATCTACTCAGATTAACATATTCTACTGAAACTGAAAAATCACAAACGCCGTGCAGCTTGCTTTTTGACGTGGGAACAAAGCGCATTCAAGCACTGTCACTGTTGCCTCGCATCAGATCAAGCCATACTTACAAAGTGGTTATGGAAGCCCTCCAATGAATTGGATCTGTCATTCGAAAACGTTCGTGGAATATCATAACAGTCTTGAGAACTAATTTCTAAGGAAACAAGAAGAGAAAGTAGCTATTTATCATCTCTGTTCCTGTCACTTGGCACCAGGCATCCAAAGTCTGTTATTTACTGTCTGCTTCTGAGAGCATACAAACACACATCCTGAAGCAGGGGCCCATAGATTTTATCTATATACTTGAGAGGACTGTGTTCACAAATGATCTTAGCAGTCATCAGTCATCTTGAAGCTCTTTATAGCAGCATTTTTCCCATGGCAAGAAAAGAAAAAGTAATTTTTCCTTTTAAAGAAGCAGCAAAGTCTTCCTTTCAAATAGGCAGGTGTAAGAACTTAGTGTGAAGAGTGGATTTTGAGATGCTGGCCCCTTATGAAAAGCCTATTCTAAAATAAACAAATAGCAGATGTAATTCAGGGTCTGGAGAAAGGTTTTCTGACTGAACACCCTTCCCTTGGCAAGTGCAGATTTAACAGGATTCATCTGTTACAGGAATGGGTGAATCCTTGCTCTCAGCTCTCCAGCATCGTCTCCAGGGGCTTTCAGTTTGAACGAACTGCTACAGAACCAAAGTTCTCTCCATTTTCAGGGTCCTGGCTCTTGGCAGTCTGTGGCTGTTTCTCTGGTGGACAGGAGTGTTTGAGAGACATCTGGCTCTCAGGTCCTGCTCACCCATGCAGGTGACAGGCTGCCTTACCCTGCAACAGGCATGCCCCCCGCCTCGATGACAAGGCAGAAACTATGAGCACACTCGGGGTTTTATCCCAGCTTTGCCCTGAAAAAAAGCTCTGAATTTCTTTTGAGATTTCCACCTCAGAGGAAAAACAAACACTGCTGTTAAGTGCCAAATTAAAAGAGTTTTTTCAGAACGGCTACTTTTGCTGAGGCTCACGATCTCAGCTTTCGAATAGGAATACACACTTATAAACTTAGCAAAATGACAGAAGGTAAGTGAAGCAAAGCATACAAGGGACTTTCAAGGTGTTACTTTTGTCATTTTAAAACACTAACAACATCCATTATTATCAGTCTACAAAATGAATGACAAACAGGATAATACTGAGTACCTGTATGATCACATTCACACTGTATATTGCCTCCTCTAAAAGCCCTGTCCCATCCCCTTCCTCATTTCAGCTTCCCATCCCGTACCTAGCACAGGTCAAACAATTCTCCTTTAAAATCCCCTCCAACTTTAGCATTGACCCTAACGAGTTTAAAATTTCACTTTAAAAATAACAACATACTGCCCACCTGCCTTAGGCACCTGAAGAAAGCCCCAAACTCTTAGCCCACGAGTGGTTAACAAGACTAGAACAACTATTCTCTGTATACAATAAATATCAGCTTTCCAATTTCTATCTCTCAAAGGATTTCTCGGGTTAAATCTGAGAGAATAAGAACAGGAACAAACCAACAGGCAGAAAAAAACCCCAAGAAACACCAAATTCTAAGTAAAAGTAGCTCCACCAGATTTGCTAGGACGCAAAAGACATCCATCTGCTAAAGGAAAAACAGTAAAAAAAATCCATTAGCACATCTGGAATGCCAATATTTAGGTGACTATAAGGAACAATTTTAATTTCACTTAAAGACTGCCATATGCATATCTATCACAAGGAGAGAAATAAAGGTCAATGCAATGATCACCAGAGCAGGGATTGATCTCAAAGCTCTGGGTATACACCAAGTCCCACTTACCTTCATGGAACACTTTCAGCTTCTGCAGGTTTGGACCACTATATGCTAACCTTACTTTGGTGATTCTGAAAGACTGACAACAGCAGTATTGAACTCAGCTGCATGAGCTCATTAGCAGAAAAAAAAAAATTATTAGTCCTTCACTGCTCACGAGTAACACCATAAGTATGTCTAAGTCTTCAAATATTTTTAGCTAAGACTACATATCATAGTGCAGTATATACCTTATCAACATTCTGTGCTCTGCTGTTTAGATGGTTTCCTTTAACAATCTTCTCTTTTACCTCTTTCTTACATATTTTAAGCACTGTGACCACGGACCGCTTTGTGAAGGTCTACACACTTGTTTTTAAAGGCTAGAAATGCCCCCCACACCCTTCATCCCATTCGTGTCATTCATGTCACATCATTCATCACAAGATCACAACATTTCACACAACAATTCTGGGAGAGCAGGATAAAGCATGGAATACTGACCTTTCCGAAAGATATTCAAATCTACAGTTGAAATGGTATTGCTGCGTGAGGGTGGCATTCCTGCTGTAGGGATGCAATAACTACTATCAGTGTCTGAAGCAGTACGGCTAATGCTACATGTTTCCACAGGAGATCGATCTGCAGAGTGGTGAGGTTTTGGTGGCCGAGGCGGAGGAATATCTGGAATAGTCTCCAGTTTCGAAGTCTGAGACATCGTTCCCTCTGGAAAAGTTCGTGGAATCTGGTAAGTACCTCCAGGTGTGGGGGGAATGTCATAGCTAATGGAGATGTGTCTCATCTGTGCGTCTAACGAAGATGATGCTGACGGGGTATTGAAAACATGTTGCTCTCCTTCTGCATCAGTCCCAGATGGAGATGCTGCCTTCGGTAACACATCCTGTGAGTAACTCCTAGGCAGGTTATAAAGGCTGCAGTCTGCCAGTGTCAGTCCAGTACGAGAAGGCGGAGAGTCATAGACACCTTGTTGCTGTAAAAAGCCATTCACAGCATGCTTGCTCGCCGATGGAGCAGGATTTTTGTGGGAGGGCACGTTATCATTGCAGTCTGTTTCAGAAGAGCTGGATTTTGCAGAGTCAGCATGAGATCTACATATAAGATTAAGATGTTGATGAACATTCAAAGAAAAACAAACATTACAAATAATAAACACAACACTTAAAGTGTAAACAACTGAAAAGTCTATCAGTCTCTTCCAATTCTTTTTTTTTTTAAACGAAATGCAGGAACTCAATTGTTAAACAAACAGTACTACTTAAGAAGGATCCTAAATAACTACATACATACAAATCCATGCATGTGAAACAGATAACACAAGTGTGGGGCTTTAGCAGCACTGAACAACAAGCTGATGTTTCATAAAGCAAGTGCTTTCCAGGATGCCAGTTTGGAGCAGAGTTTGTCTGGGGGCTGGGGAATTTTTTTAATGATTTTCTTTCTACCCCATGCTGCAAATCAGCAGCACTTTAATGGCAGTGTTAAAGGCAAAAATAATACGCTCAGTCCTTGGGTTTACAGCACTTGCTAGTTCTAATCAGTATAAAAAAACAGGAAAAAATAGAACTGCTTGTAACACCCGTAAGTACATGCCTGAAGTTATCTGCTGACCATATAAAACTGGTCTGAAATACATAAAGGAGAAAGAAATAGGAGGAAGATATCATGCTCTTTGGGGAAAAAAAAAATCCATAGGATGTACGTGCAAGAGTGCTTTCATCTTGAATGCAGGTTAAGGTACCACTGTTAGATAGAACTGCACTTAGTTTACCATTGATTTCCTTGGAAATTCCGTCTTTTATGAGAATAGCACTCATTAATACCGGTACTAACCAGTACCAGTAAACTTAAATGAAAAGTACACATTGCAATTTTTTTTTAAAGCCCTGCAGTTACTTTGCTCCGGGCAGAGAAATTCTGTTACCAGTCTGACTCCTTGCTTAAATGAAAGTCAAGATAGTGACAAAATACTAACACAGGTGGAGTTAATGCAGTCCATAACTTTTTGATCAATCATACCACGGTATTTCCTATTTTCATTACTATGGTACCAGACCATTATGTTAATTTATACATACATACTAAGGTATTTCAGCATGCACGTTTACCAATGAGTAATGGCTATACTACTCTTACTAAGCTCTATTAAGCAACTGGACCACACAGTTTACAAAACTTCTGAAGAATAAAATAAATAAAGAACAACAGCATGACTACCATGAGCAGCACTTTCCCCCCTTATTTTAAGAGGCTCTCTGTGTCAAAGTGATCACAACCTGAATTTATTATTTAAATTTCAATTTGTTGATAAGATTGTATAAAACTTTCTTTCTTAAGGGACAGCTGGATTTATCTCCCAAGGTTCTGGTAACTTGAGGAGAAAGGAATCCAGTTTAGCTGTTCATTTGGGTTTCCTCTTCAGTCATTGGAGAAATAGAGATTGTGTGAAACAATCCGTTCTTCTTAAATATCCATCTAAACCCGACGGATCACTCCCAAAGTGCCTCTCTGCCAGCTATCAAGGGAACTGATGTGAAGAGCTTAGACTGGACATCTGCAGTCAAGACAAATGTCATTCACCTACCCAACTGGGTTTTGTTCTGTTTAATAGCAGTTTAAAATAAGCACTCCTCCACCAGTCGAGTGGCTTATGAGAGTTTTCCAGCTTTAATTATATCACCTTTTTCTATTAGTTTTTTTGGTGTGGGGGGTTTTCATTAGAAAAAGTACACTAATTTTGCTCTGGTTGCTATTTTAACATAGATTTAAGTTCTGTCTCACTGGTTGGAATTAATTTCTAGGTAACTGAACATTACTCTGCATTTAGTTTAACAGACCCACAAAAAGGAAGAGAATGTTCTCATTCATTATTTATCCTTGGCACAACCAAGGAAGTAAAGCTGCCTATATTCCTTACGACGCTAAATACCAAAAAAGTATCTCTTGTTTACTAACAGTTTACTTTTGCCTCAGCTTCAAAAATTCACTAATGAATCACTGGAAGTTTAACACGCTTGCAAAAAAATGGAGCACATAGGATGGAAGGAACTACATGAGGTTACAGAGCAAATAATAAATTGTGAACATACTGTGTGACTAGTAACACCATGAGGTCAGCCCCTGCTGCAGCCCTTGCTCTTTACTGGAAGGATTCATTCAAGAGTTCCTCACTTTCTAGATGTACTATTCCAGTTCTGTGGTATTCATTCCGACCAAAGTGGCAGCAGAAGTTACATGTGTTTTGCATGAGCAAGTATGGCAAGGACTGTGATCTGTGTTTTATATGCTATAAAAACAAAGGGGGCAGTCTAGAGAAGCTGAACATTGACAATCAACTGTAGAACCAAAAATAATAGTTCCAGTTCACTAGGATATACTTTAAAATAAAAAATTTCCAAAACTACAGAAATAAAATATAAACACTCTATCAATCTTATAAAACATGCAGGAGAACAAAACCAAAGCTCAAAAGGCAACAACAGCACGTGTACGATGCCAGTATGTAAGGATTACCCATCATATGTAAGCCACAAATGCTACAATTTTTAATTTTAGGAGCTTCTCTGGGTCTAAGTGAATGCTGCTGCTTCCTTCTTGACCACAGGCACTTGTGAAAGCAGAAAGACTTTCAAACACCACGACACGAGGCAGCCAGGCCTGTCACTCGCTGAACTGATGGCAACAACTTACATTTCTTATCATAAGAGGGCATTTCTGATTTACTTGGTGTTTTTAAAAGTAATCTTTTGGAATCAGCTTCTCAGTCTGTTGAAATAGTTTTCAAAACATGAATGGGTTGTAGCCAATCTGATTTTGCAAGACCAAAAGTTAGAGGACAGTCTGAAACACAGGCCAAGAAAGCAGTTTATGCCAAAATGAAGACAGAATTCAGCCTCCGAAGTTAAACAAGTTTTCAAAAGTCAGTATTAACCACTGAGCGCTAGAAGAACACCCATGTACCATTTTGAAAATCTACAATGCATAGTTGGTTCATACTACCTCAGTAAAATTTAGGTTAGGACTACAGGTCAGGGACAGACTTTACTCCTGCTTTTTTTCTTATTTTTTTCAAAGCATTTCAGATGTAGGATACTTCTGCACATAAGAAAGTCACCTGAAAATTTAATTTTTTCCCCACGCCCTTCAGAACAGCTCAAAAAAGTCAACGGGCTTAAATATTCCATTAACAATTGGTTAAGCATTAATGTTTTTTACACCTCAGTTTAAAATAATGGCAAAGTTGGGTATAACACAATGAAAACTCCTCACTATTTATAAGCACAGGGTGACTGTGTCATCACATGTTGGCATCCCATATCTGCAAGTTATGCTACGTGGCCAAACTATTCCTTACTCCGTGCTAGGACTGGCCACCTCTTCCCACACATCAAGAAGCGATAACCGTACAGCCTGCTGATCTAAATGTCTGATGCACAGAGAAGAGGTGGGGTACCGAGACAGGGGGAGCCCAATAAAAAGCCTGCCTCCGTGTACTAAAAACTACTTGTTGACAGACCCAGGAAAAAGGTTTTACAAGTGTTTCAGTCTGAGGGGTAACCATTCCATTTCTGAATACGCTGTATTTAGTCTGGTTTGACCACTCATCCATCCTTTAGAGCTGATTCTTTTCCCATCTGCAGGAATCTATATGACCGATTAAACGGAACACTATGAATGAAGTGGCAGCAAAACTGCTCTTGTGTGCCAGCAATCCGGGACAGAAACAGCAAGCATAGTAAAAATGTGGCTAGATAGATAAACAGCTCTATTTCCAGAAGATGGAAGCCAAAGTTACATAGTTTTTCTGTTAAAACTCACAGAACACCATGCAAGACACATCTCAAACAAGCAATGTTTTCAGGCAAGTTAATGGCTCTGTGATTAACTTCTCACACATGTTCCAAGAATGGCTACTGTTCACTCACTGCAGTGGAATCTTTTTACTTTCAAAATCTTCTAACAGCAGGTATTCCTGCCCTTCTTCCGAGAGAAAGGGTGACCCTTGGCTGGTTCATAAAGATAGGAGAGATGAGGAAGAGAGCGTTTAGTATTTCAATATACCTCTTGAATGAGCCAGAGCAACAAGGGTTTTGGAAACAGTCTTTGGTTGCATTTTCTTATTTAGGATCCAAAAACAAACCTTAAAATCTCACTAAATGCTACAGTCAAACAATGCTCTCTCTCAAGTCATCAGTGAACAGAGCATAAAACTATTTTAGACAAAATACAGCATGATTATTACAGCTACAAGTGCTGCATCCAAGATATTCTCACAACAGTACATGGGGCATTGCATGACACTGTAACGAAGCATTGCAAAATTATTTGTTAATTCTGAAACACCACAATCCTTAAAACTTTCAGAGAGGCAGCTCAAATACTTCCTCTATGTTTCCCGCCTCACTTGGAGAAGAGCCCCTTGAAATAAAAGTCAATGGTTCCCCAAATATCTATAAAAGTAACATGCAAAATTAGAACAGAAAATGTTCCCTCTGCACATTGGCAACTTTAAAGTCTCAGAGGAAAACATCATAGAAATAAACCACTGATGTAACAATACCTGCCTATTTAATTACATCTGTTAAGCTTTGCACTTACAAAAAGTGCAAAAAGGTTGTACAAAATAAACAGATAAATTGTTCCAAGTTTGGAAATTAAGAGGAAAATGACGCAGCCGTTTCCTTTTTTCTGTACCTGTATGGATGTGGACTGGGGTGTTGCACAGAGTGCCCTCTACCATCTTAGTAACCTGGTACACAGATACTCAAAGCTTTGAGATCATAGGAAAAGGTCTACATTCTCTACACTCCGGCCCAAATCCAGCAGAATACCTACTGTACAACATGAAACTTAAGCAGTCCTTTTAGGTGTAACTGAAACTCTAGCGTGACTATTATTCTGAATTGTCATTATTACAGCTTTCTTGTTAAGACGACACAGCTGTTTAGTGAATTTAGTTAAATGTAATACACTAAGACCATATAATTTCCAAGTAATCACAATACCAGTGTTTCATTTCTTCAAGTATTCCTTTAAAAACATCATTTATTTAAACAATCTCTACACTCCCAAAGACATGTTCTGTTGTCAGTTCCCTTGGCATTTTATCTCCATTGGACCTTCTGCCTTTCTCCTGTGTCACCAGTGTCTTCCTCAAAAAAAACTTGCAGGCTATTCATGGGCTCTTGCCACATTTCGTGCTCCCTTTCATGGTCTCCTCAGACTTTACTCCCTCTACTTAACCTACATGTCACACAATTGTGGATGGAAGTCAGGTCAGAAAGTCAATTACACAACCTAACCTTGATCATTCCTGAAAACAGGCTTCATATGGTGGTGTTAGAAATCCACTCTGCGCCCGTCCCTTGCAGAGGCAAACGGGCACTCTTAAGACACACTTCTGGTGAGCCAGGCACTGAAATAAAAAGTCAAGATTTCTCTCCCAAGCTGCTCTGGAACGGACACCAAACTTTTTGATACCTTTCAGCAGGAACAACAACATACCTCTTGGGCACCATCAGCTTCTAAACATCACTAAACATTTAACACTGAGAAAGCAGAAGCTGGGTTTCCCCTTCTCTTGCAGGAGTCTTTGGGGCATGCTGTGTTACCCGTAACCTGAACATTCCATGCTCTGGGGGAACTGTAGACTCATTTCTCTGTTTTATAAGAAACGCTATAAAGGGTGGATACTTTTCTATCCTGCAATCATCGGTAAACAGAGCAGGAAACTCCTCGGGCACAACAGAGCAAGATAAAAATGGCAAGGGAGCGGAGAGCACATGGCACAGGTAAAACTGTCAGAGCATCAAGGTGCTGATGAAGAATGCACTGCCACTAAAAGGTATGGCCCTAAGGGAGTATGTGAAATACTCAGGAAAACACTTTCAAAGGAAGCTTTCCTCAGCTTTCTGTGTCCTTGTCTGCAATCTCAAAACGCATATGATGTTTTGGTTTTTTTTCTGGAAATACCCCAACAGATTTTATTTTGAATTACTGCAGAAAAGAAACTTGCCAGAGATTTAGAAGGTTCTCCCACAGAATACTCAAGATTGGAAGGTACCTCTGGAGATTTTCTGGTCCAACTCTTCCAATACCTCTAAGCAAAGCCAACTTCAAAGTCAGATGAGGCTCCTTAAGAGCTTGTCCAGTCAAGTTCATGTGTGGTGGTTTGAGGGTTTTTGGGGTTTATTTTGGTTTTCTTTTTTTTGTAAATCCAGAGATTCCACTAAATCCCTGGGCAGCCTGTTCCAGAGATGGCTATTCTGAAAACCCATAGCAATATTTCCCAGGTAGCTACCATAAATATCGTACCCTACTATGCAGGAGGTGCTGCTGTACATCTGTTTAAGTTAGACGCAGGAGTTAGAGAAATAAATATACATTTAATTCAGTAGAAGTTCTCAATTCTTTCCTTAAAACATCCTATTGCACACTCCTCTGAAGAACTGACTGTGTGGGTACTCTTTATTCATTAGGAAAAAAGGCTTATTTTAGCTTAGTTTTAAATAACTGTTATTTGGGAAAAATTAAAATTCAGGATACAGAAACTGAGTGGTTTAAGTCTCCGGCACTCTTAGTTCTCATAAAATAATTATCTTTTACTCCTGCATGAGAGTCTGAACCGTGTTAGTAATAGTTAACAAATATCATTCGAGGCTTACTATATTCAGTGATGTGGTAACCCAGCAGGTGATAATAAATATTAGTATGTTCTAGTGAATCTTTCCTGTGAAAGCTTTAACTGGCGAAACTGTGGCACCAAATACCGGAAGGGGGAAAGACTAAATTTCGCCAGCTTTTTCTAGTCCTAGACTGGACTAAACACACCAGATTGTGGCTATAAAAAGGGTACTTCTCTGCTCTGTGCCATGCATCCCTCCAAGCTACAATGAAATGCTTGGATCTCCGCAAGCATCTCTGATACTTCCTACTGGGGATTGCTGTCCATGCTTCTGAAGAATGCAGTATGGGCTTAGCACTGATCAAACAACTTGGTCTTGCTGCAAAAAGGTCAAGCATAGAAAGAAAAGCGGTAAAAGTTACAGGCAGCTTCCCGCCGCATATTATGTGCGTCCAGATGTTCAATGACTAGGCAATAAAAAAGTGCTTTTAGCACAAACATTCTCGGCCTGTAATACAAGGAAGTGTTATTAAAAAGTCACTTACCTCATAGGTTCGGGTTTTTTACTTTGACAGTTTATTAGCAGTAGGTAGTCTTGAGGATCTTCTTGACCAGAGGAAGACTCCAGTGGGGGGATGTTAATAAGCTGATAAGGAGGAGGTAGGGAAGATTCTGCTTGCACGGAAGGTGGTGAAGTGTTGATGGGCAAGGGTAACTCAGCAGAAGGTTGTAAAGAACTGACCGGTGGCTTCACAGCATCTGCAAGCACAGAAGCAATGCACTGTTTTTACGATGAAGAGACAGTCTTACAATACCAGCAAAAAAAATTTATTAACAGAGGATGAGACAAGTCAGGAGTTTTAATTAAAAAATGTAAAATAATTAAAAATTGTAAAATCAGGGCACTTAAGAACATCTGGATATTAACATTTGCTCACAGTATTTATATTTACATATAAATCTTTATAATCTCTTTGTATTTTCTCAAACTGTAATCAATTTCTTAAGTACACCTTGGAAACAGAGGTTATGCCTTATTTAATGACTTATTTAACCTGTTTTCTGGCCGCAGAAATAACAAAGAAGCTGACAGCTGCAGTAAGCCAGCTAAGAACACAAATTCACTGTTTTAATCCAGAGCAAAGGCCCATAGGTTATTACTTGAACATGGTAACCTGAGTCAGCACCTGCATGCATTCATCCCTTTTTGACCAACACCACTTCAACATTTGAGATTAGTCGCCAATCCAGAACTGGCCTCTCTCAACATCTGAAAACCAACAGAAAAAAATGCTGCTTTTGCAACGGAAGATCCCTTACAACTATAAAAATAATGCACAGGCTCAATACATACCCATATTCTACTAAATCCCCTCATTACATACCCCAACTTTGTATTTTTGTGCAATAAATGAAGTAGTTGTGGTTTGTTGTTTGGTTTTTTTGGGAAGGGGAAAAAGGAGGTGTGGGCTTTTTTTAAATAACCTTGTCTTTGTAACCCTTATCTGCTTCCTATTCAATGTATATTCTAGAGTAGTTTCTTTTTTCCCTCCAAATACATGTATCCTGACTATTAAATAATCTGGGAGGCTAGAAAATATTGACACTGTCCAACATTAAACAATTATTTAACTTTTTCATTGTTTCAATGATACATCGACTAAGAACAACATAATTAAGCAAATCATTCCTCAATTATCATGGCTCCCTTGTACTTGCAACTCATCGTACATTCCAATTTGCACATCCCAAGAATGGACGCTGATTATTAGCATTGTTTAAACAAATGTATTATTATCCAATGCAGGCTGCTCCTAGTAGGCTTACAGGCCAGCTATGCACTACAGAGCAACTTCATCCAGCTCCTGCATCTCAGCACTCTCCTGGGAAGAGCCAGATGAGCAGACCAGAACATAGCCCTCTTGTTTCCAGCTCTGTGTGCACTAGGTACAAGTGATTTAGATGTGGAAATAGGAACAGCAGTACTTCCTTTGAACTCCCATGGCACTCACACATGCTCAGAAATTAAAACCCACCACACCCACGTGGGTGGAAGAAGTCTAGGTGTATGAAAATTCCTCAACTCAACCTACCTGAAAAGGTAGGATAACCTAAAAAAGTTTTTATAGAAGGTTGTGCCTGACCCGTCCATCAAACCAGTTAGCAGAACAAAGGCAAATCCAGACTGTAACCAGTGATCACACAAACAAAATGGTTTCTTTACTACATGCCAAAATATTACAATATGAACAATTTTCTATTATTTTGGAATTTCAAGAGCTTGAAGGAGTCTATTTGAGGTACGTACTGGTATTTCTTCATTCCCCCTAAGGTTGAGGTTCAATAGCAGGAACAGAGAGGTGCCTGAATGGATCTACCAGGCACGTATTTCTCGCTCCTGGAAAAGGGGTAGTGGGAGAAAGGACAGGTAGCTCTCTGTCCTGTTCCCTCCAGAACTGAGGAATGCAAGGAAATTTATGTGTTTGTAAGAACAGAGAAGAAAGGTTTCCTGCCAGATACCCTATCACTCTTCGGCTGCACTTACAGACAAGATCCTCAACAGCTCCGGTGAACCACAATCCCCACCCATGTTCCTTGTCCCTGACTACGTACAACCTTCATGTCATTAGATCTGCTTGGTGCCAAGTTCACACAAGGGGGAAAAAAGACATCAAACAGGATGTCCCTGCAGCTTCCAGGGAAGATGGGTGTGTCAGTTAGACCACAGGTAGTCAGGAGAGCTCAACAGGTATAGAGTAAGATGCCTACGTGAGACTGATGGATTTAAACAAACCATGCACTAGCATTCCCATGGAGAGTAACAAGACTCAAGGGTAACTTTCCAGGGAAAAACAAAATCAAGAAACTTGCAAGAGGACCAAGTTTGGAGAAGGAAAGAGATACTTTATTGAGGCAATAAGAAAAAAATTGTGAGAGAGAATGAAAAAGAAGTTAAAGGCTGGCTCTATCCTGTAATTGGTGAAAGGAGGCAAGGTGGTGAAGACCATTAGGGCAGGCATACTGCCTCAGATCCGTCGCCTCTGAAGCCTGTGATGCCATCTCCAGTGGTGGCCTGTCACAGACAGGCTGAGCAGAAGTAGCAAGGCAAGCCTGCCATGCCGCCCCCAGCTTCTGGGGCTCTACAGCTTCGGGGCACCCCAGGACAGAAGCTGCTTCCACAGCCTATGCTGACCAGCCTCTGACAAACTTTTCTTTGAATTTGTCCTAACTGTTTTGAGTACATTTATATTTTCGATCTCTACTACCAATCTGTGGCACTGAGCTCCACACTTTGTGTGCTGTGAAAAGATGCTGCCTTTTATTTTAAACCTGCTGCCTGATGTTTTCACTTGATAACCTTCAGCTCCCATCTTCAGAGAAACAGTGAACAATCGCCTCATATTCATAATCCCCATTCCCAACTTTACACAACTTTTTCACGGCTTTACGGAGTTGGGGCTGTTTAATTTTTCTTGGTACAGAAGCCATCTCATTGCAGATCTGGATTTCCTTCACCCTCACCTTTCCAAGCTCTACTAATTCCTTCCTGAGAAACTATAATATATTTTTAAAGAAGTTTGAGACATGCCTACTGATTTACAAATACATAGCAATAAGTCATTCTGTTCCTATCCTAACCATTTGCCTTTTGACTGTTACTATTAAAGGTGACAATATCCAACTGTCCAGAAGGTTCATGATCTCTTCTCTGAGCAAGGATTTGGAGCCCAACAATGTCAATGGATCGTTAGGGATGCTTTGCTTGTGATGAGCTGCCTCATTTATTTTGACACAGATACCATCTGACAAAACCCCCGAGTCTTCCTACAGATCTGTTGTGGGGGGGTTTTGTGTGGACAGAGCACTAAACTATTAAAATAGCAACTTTCTGATGTGAAATTCATCCTCATGCAGACATTTTGTATGTGTAAAATAGTGTGGGCTAATGCACGATTTAAAGAGCAAATTAACTTAGTAAAAGCACTTCACTGCTGGGCTACTACTTACTTGCTTTACACATTCAAGCCATTTCAAATTTGACTATGAAGAAAGCGGTAATGTTCTGACTTTCATCGCGGAGCAAATGAATGCTGTTTGCCTACCTGTACCCTCTCGAATACGCTCTTTAGCCACGTAATTCAGAAGCTGATATGAAGGAAAGAGTTTCTCCCAGCAGCCTATTATTACTTCAAAGAGTACCATCACCGACTTGCTCTGCTTTGGACTAGCAGATTTCTAGCGAAGGGGTCATCTGCACACCAAAGAGCGTTTTAAGTAATTTGGTTTGTTCCCAGAGCTCAGACGCTCGGACTGCTTTGAAATAACTGGGAGCTGGAAAAACATCCAAAATATTTAACACGCAAATGAGCATCACAAGAATCCTATTTTGTTTTTATAATTCCTGCATTCAGTACAGCTACAACAAGCAGCTTTCTCAAAGCAGGGCAAGTGTTTTAACTTTTTTCAGTTGTTTCGTTAAGAGTGATTATAGGCATCATCTTCACTAGCATTTATACTTTTTTCCCCCCTCGCAACCATTTTTGTATTTGCCTCACTGATAAAACAATCAAAATTTGAGGTAAAAAGAACATTCTCTGAACAAGAATAATCAAAGGCTCCCCTCTCTTCCTTCTTCACTACATAAACCTTCTTTATTCCACGTGTTCCTGTATCTGTGCTTTAGGAACCATTTAGGAGATTTGAATCAGTGTGGGAGTTTGCATTTAGGGTTGGTTTTGTATTTTGTTTTGTTGGGTTTTTTTTTTAATGAGAGCAAAAATTAAATTGTTTTCTGCATTATTATATATAGTCTTTTAATGTTCTAATTATGTAAATACTTCAAATGTTCTCATCACACAGAAGCCTCATTACAGCAAGCATTTCTTTAAATGTCAAAACTGCAATCACAGAAAAGGCATTCTTTGCAGATCGTAGGTAGAAAGACTAAAATAGAAATGGGATTTTCCCATTGTAACAGTGAATCAGCAAACAATCATGTGATTCTACTATTCTTCTGTTTCATTCAATCCATTTACTATGATGCAGACGTTGTCACTAAAACGACCAATTGCCACCAAAATATTACAGTAATAACCCAGATAAAAAAAATCTACAGATGCAGTGGGAGCCATAATAATAATAAAAACCCAAACATCACTTCAATCTTTAAAAGGACTTTTTTTTCCCCCTTTTCTTTTCCCCAAATTAAGTCTGCTAAGTCATTATCTGTGCTGCTTAATGTAACGAGATATGTCCTGAAATACACTGCTGGAGTTTCTTCTAGTGTCAGCTTCTACATGTTCAGGTGAAAGATGGAAGTTCCTCTGCATTTCCTAAGTTTGAGATGTTATTAAACTAAGAAAACAAAGTACCTCTCTTTTTCTGAAGATACACATGATACTCTGTTTAAAGCGTACCAAAGAAGAATTCAGCAGTTGCTCGTGGTATATTATACTCAGGACAAGCCTGCCTCTTGCATCCAAACCAGAAACACGACCGACTGTCCCAAGCTGCTATCACTTGCTGAAGTTTACAGCTTTCAGAGCTCACATCTAAAATTTAGTACTTCCTACCTGCAGTTCATATGTAACTTTAAGCTGCACTTTTGGTTACCCGTTTAAAATGTGAAAACACCAAAAGCATTTCCACTCAATTTCCTCCCCCTCTCCACCTGCAATTTACTTTTGAAGAGTATTTATTCAAAAGGGAGAAAGAGAGAAACATCTGCAACCTGTTCTCTCCATCTTCAGATGGTACACAGGCTGGGGGATGCAGGAAAAATAATCAAGGAGTCTGTTATAGACTAACGTCTGTAGGTGCTCATGAGGAGATACAGTGCAGCCTACCACGTTAAAACGTTCAGGTTTTTTTTTCCTCACTAAAAAGGCCCAGACCTCTCCTCGGCAGAGCAGGCTGCTCTAGCCACATGGTGGATTTACCTAGCTGGGGCTGCAGCATGCTATCTAGAACCATTGTTATCTCTATGCTTCAAAGGGGTTTTTGGTGCTCCACGTACTGCTTCACAGCACCTCATGTCTTGAACTAGGAATCTGTGGAACAGTTTTCCAACCTACTCCCTTGGAATCCCCTTCTCCTAGCAACTCATCAGGTGATATTCATGCCAGAAAAGGCGTCCAGCAGGAAACAGGGAAAATTAAATTAATTACCTAGGCATATTAGATTCAGTTTATTTTTTCCTCAAGGAAGAGTAGAATTGCCTTCCATACGAATTTTTGTCACACACAGCTGGCAGCTTAAGATAATAACCCCAGACACTCAAGATTAAGATTCTGACTTCACTCCTAATAGTAAATTGTATCTTTTTAATATATTTTTTCCTCACATACTTGTTAGGGAATACCTACTGTAACAGATTTTGTGCTCTAATCATCAGCATCTCACTTAGCCATCCATCCTTTAACTACATCATCTGAAATTGAAGACATCTTTGTCTTCTCTCTTTCCTTTGAATAATGGGCAATCAGTATTTCATTTTGCCTCCCTTTACTCAGTTCTTTAACCACTAGCTATCATATCCACCAAACCTGCTATGCCAAATCTCACGTCCTTCTCTGGTCCCACTTCTAATTTTATTATTCCTCTGCAATCATGTCTGTACATTTCTATGGCCATTATCCCCCATCTTGACTTCCTTAAAGCAAGCAACCAAAAAAGCCTCCCCAAGAAGAGACGCCCTTATGCCACTATTTCCCCTCCATCTACTGCCTCACTTTTAAGACAACAGACCCACAAGCCTTATCTGGAGGGTCTCTCTCCTAATGCTTAGCTCAGTCCTCTCATGCTGTTCTTTACTGCACTCCAGGTCACCAGTCACTCATCCTCCTGGCACATTATCTTTGAGCTGACTTTCTTTCTAGTTAATCATATTTAAGAGATACAAAAAAATCTCAACTCATCATTAAGTACATTATATCTATGGTGCAACTTCGTTACAAAGACTTTTTTTAAAGCTTATTACTCTGTCATTGCACTTCTCTCCATGCTCCTCTATAGCCTCCCTTCCTTCATCTAAGAGCTCATGCTATTTCTCCTCACTTTTGAGCGCTTTCACGACCCAAGACTCTAATATTCATCATACGTTACTGAGATGGTGATTTTGATTTGCCAAGTGTGCCAGACTATCACTCACTTGCTAAAAGCTCTCAGAGAACATTTATTTCTCATGCAGAAAGGGCACCCTAAACACCTTGAATAGCTACTATTTATTTATCAAAGATCCCCTGAAAATTTCTTCTCAAAAATCCCAGAGTTCAACGACAATCCAACAGCTGAAGCACTAAGACTACTTATCTATCACAATAGTCAAAACCACCGTATTTGCTTTCACTCCTTCCCGTGCTTCTGCTCCTATGTCGGTATGTCTTACTGCAGAGAGTAAGTTCTTAGTAGCAGAGCCTGTTTTATGTTCCATGCTTGTGTTACAGGCTGTGCAGTGGTACTCTGATCAGATACGAAGATCTCCAACACGGCGTAGCAGCAATGATGCCTGCCCATGCAGCACTAGAGAGAATACAAGGAGTCAGGAGTGGAAGGTGGAGTTACGTCCATCCTGCCAGTCACTGATACTGCACCCACGCTGTGATCAACCTGCAGTGCATGTATTACCAGAACACCACTTTTAAGAAAAAAGGGTTGTCTGAAAATATTTATACTGTTCAAAATGCAGCAGGCATGAGAAGCATATACCACGTAATAGCTGCCTGAACAGAAACACTGCAAACTTTGAAAGAGTTGTGTGTGAAGCAAGCTGTAGCTCTTTCAAAGTACAATTCTTACGATGACAAAAGCTTTCTTTAACCACATGTAATTATTTGTGTAAATGTAATTGTAGATTTCAACATCTTGTTCTTCTCTTTTCTTTTTTCTTCTGCTTTGCTATTTCTCCTGGTTTACTTTGTTATTGCTATCTTTATTCAAAGGAATACATGCAAGCAACATGTTTGCATACAGTAAGGTTATTTCCTCCTTCCCCTGCTCTGCCAAGCACGCAATTCACTAAATTACAGAAGCATGGAGCTGGATCACGTATAAAACAGTCATCACAGATGTCTACTGAATCTAGGGAAGGGCTTTCACAGCTTGGGCTTTAATACCCTTAGAAGGTTTTTCTTTATTGTTACATCGCTCACTGAAAGAGAAACAAATTACTTCTCTCTTCAGATAACAACTGATCCATGTGCTGCTTATCACAGCTTTTTATACTGAGTCACCTCTTCCCTCAGTATTTTCTTCCTCAGAAAAACAAATCCTTCAACTTTTCTCCCCATCGATCCCTTTTAAAAACCCATTTCCTCTATTTCTACCATTCTTCAAACATTTATCCTCATCCTTCTGGAAGCTCAGGCCGCAGTATTTCGGCTGAGGTCTCCACAGCACCAGGCACAGAACAGACATTTCCCATGTCCGTTTAGTCTCTCCATCCCAGAACGTCTCCTACTGGAGTTCAAAGCACACAAAACACTGGTAACACAGTTTTGCTTATAGTCACGTTTTATCTTCTAAATGAGCTATTGTATTGTGACCTTACAGAGAAAAAACAAATGCAGAAGCGCAGTATGAAATGCGGTGGTAAACCTAAAACCCATGCTCACATGTAGCTCCCCTCGCCTTTGCACACGTGTTTTAAAAAGAAAGATGCTGCAGGAAAAAAATCATTTTACAGCTACCATTTGAAAACAAGAAGCATTAGCTGAAGAAAACCTAAAAAGTACCCACAAATTTCTTGACAAAAATAGAATTATTTGGCTTATTAAAAAAAGTTTCCTTCCTGTTTCCATCTTGCTGCAAGCTTAAAAGGCCTAAATCACCATAAACCCTTCCTTAAAAGACAGCCCCTACAAAAAGCCATATGATGTGATTGTAATGTAATCGTTACAGAATACACTGCACTATGATGTGACCAGAAAGCTGGAGACTTGATGGCTTGTAAATATGACTGAAGAACATAAACTTATACACTCAGTCTAAATACATGTGTAACACTGCAGACCTCCAGAATGAACAGATTTTATGTGCCTAAATCCATTTCTAGGTAGAAGGTCACAGCAAAGCATTAAATTACTGTGAATACTCATTTTTAAGCAATAGAAGAAAACAGAAACTTCGCATCACAGGAATCTCCGAGTCTTCACTAAGCATGGAAGGAGCAGCTCGGAGCTAGTCTGAAGTGATCTGTATTTTTTTGGTCCTTCCACAGTTATGATGAATTCTTTCTCCCTCATACCTCCCAACACCAAAACAACTCAATATTAGTTTTCTAATAGCACCAACCATCACCACCTCAGTTTTTTTCTTTGTAAATCCAAGGCAGCAATGGGACTGGACTTCCAAACAAACAGCAGCAGGAGCATTAGGTCAGTGGTGCTTCCAGTCTTTGATCAAGCAGAGGGTGCCAATGCCAGCCCTTTCACAACAAGACCCTTAACCAGCCTGGCACAGAACATTTTGTCCAGCTTCAAAGAAAACTATCTTCCACAGACTAGAGGGAAGGTTGGTTCTGCCCCATACAATCTCTTTGATTTGCTATACTAGTATATTAGTGTTTAGTATACTAAAATAACAGTGGTTTTTTGTTGTCCGCAGTGACCTTCACCTATTCTTCAACTTCCCAAAATAAACTGTAGGTTATCACAGACTTTATAAAGTACCTTCAGGACTTGCTCTTTCCCTAGGAGCAAGACCTATCTTGTAAAAATAAGAACCTGACAATAAACACTCAGCAACTGATTTTCCCATTTTCTTTTATTAATTCTTGCTCAACACATTGCAAGACATTACTAAACCCATAAAACAGACAGTACTGTCAACTCTCAGTTATGTAAAGGTGTTGGGATAGTACCAACAAAGCTAAAATGCCAAAGATGGAACATGCAGTAAGACTATAATGGGAGCAAGTTACTGACACACTGACTAGAGCAGAAACCAGTTTTGGTCCAAACAGCCAGTGAGGGCATAGTTAGTTGTCTCTGCATTCATAGCATGTTTCATCTTCAGTCCAACAAAAGATGTAACATCCACAGAAAATTAAGGACTGACAATACACCAGCTCTCAGCAAGGAAAGGCTTCGAGGGGACCCTAACTCTCCGTTCCACGCAAGGGACACATGCTCCTTTGTGCTCTCACATACACGAGAGCTGCCAAGGGAACACATTTCCTCTTCGCTCCCCAGATTGCCAGTTTGTCCCCAGAGCCAGTGACTGGTGAGCACCTCCTGCCCACAGCCGCACTGGTGCACTCGTGTGTTATCCACGGAACAGCAGCCACCTGCCTACCTCTCTCCCGTACACAATGGATGCCTGGCAAACTGAACACTGAATCACATGGCAATCGCTCTTAGAAACGTGCTGTGGGTGCTCTCGGTTATGTTCAGGATGCCATAAAAACATGTCGGAACTGTCAAAACAAGTACCCTTCACTGAATTTGCTATCAGAGTGGCAATTCATAGACAAAGTTTGTGTGACAAAACTTTAGTTCAAAACTGCAATAAGGAGAAAGAAAAGGGCCTCTCCTCAGAAAGCAACAAGATTTTCCAGTCATTTTTGAAGACTTGGCTGGAATAGAAGAGATGCAAGCCCTTTTTTCTCCCCACCTCCCTCAATCCACAATCCTACAAAAACCAGGGATTTATTTCTAGCTCCTTCAGTCAGGCATGCTTTATAACCCTCTTACCACTCCTATTTGATCTTTTCTTGGGACTGTGCACAGAGCTACAGCACGTCGTGCAACCCACTAATCTCCACAAGGAATGCAGGAATAATAAGCAAATAAATAAGGATGGATTCAGGACAGGCAATGGCCACAAGGTACCTGCAAGAATTAAACACAGCCTCTTGTTTCCTACAAGCTGCTTTCACACAATGTCTATTTTGGTAGGATTAGAGTTGGATAGTGGAGAACTACAAGTTATTTTTTCTTTGTTTCAACCTGTGGGGGGCAGATTTTTAAATTTCTTTTTCAAGTTGCAAAGCAGATGGAGAAATGGTAATATTAGAAACCTGACATTTTGCACTCATTCCTGCTTGCATAACCATATGTTTTTATACTGAATGGGATTCCTTTGATGATTATGATGATCTTCTGTTTTGCATGGTTTTATTTAAAGATTTTTCCTATACTCTCAAGACCTAACATGCAAAACAGAAGAGCATCATCCAAGTTCTATGGCACACTTAATTTGTAACAAATTCTTCGCATCTCCCTCTGCTCTGCTTACTCTTTTCCAGAGTAACAAGGAAGTTTCACAGCCAATCACACAAGTTTTAAGACATATGCCAGCTAAAGATAGTCATCTGATCTTTGAAACTTTCTTTGCATGTAGGCACCACACTTTCTCAGAAAAAACAACAAAACTTACCCTCATCTGTAGGGTTGAACCCACAGATATCACAGATACATCGAACCCACTTATTCATCTCCTCCTCGCTGTCTGCTACCAAATAGAAAACTCTGTCTATGGTGTTGATATCAAAAATGTAGCTGTTTTCAAACTCTTTTTTGTTGAATGTTAATCCAGCATCCACTTGTTGACACAGATTTAAGTCAATAATACGGATAGGTTTCTTGGCATGGTCATTTTTGTAGTATTCCAGCACATCTGGATCCCCCGTTAAACGGCCGCTGCGAAGCACAAACCATCTCCTCTTCCATGCCTACAAATGAGAGGGAAAAAAGAGAGGAAAAATTAGAAAGAAGAAATCATACTTTAAGACTGTTACCTTTTGTGTATGGTTTTAACCTGGGTTGAACTGAGTAATAGTAAGTAGTTGAACTATGATTCTAAGAGATTACACACCAGAAACCTATATTTAACACAATCTATTTATGCATTGTTACAGCAGAGGACTAGTGGATTAGTAAATTTGTATTTTAAAGTTTATTTCTTCTGTGTTTGAGCTTTGGGTTTAAAAGGGGACATATAATTAACTCACTGTTTACAAAATGAGAAAGGATGAATCCAGTAAAGAAAAAAAAAGAGGGGATGGGACCAGGAGAGGGGGGAAAAAAAAAAGCACACACAAAAAACTTCTGAAGGAAGCTGATGTAGGCATGGGGAAGACAAAATAAAATGTATCTTTAAGCGTTCCATAGGCTCTTGTTTCCAGTATCTGCTGCTCTGGGCTGACGCATTTTAACTCTGAATTTTTCACTGAGACTCAGTGATAGCAACCTGCATTTAAAGAACCGACAATGCTCACATCGTACGCTCACATCAATGTTAGGAGAACCCTGCACTCAAAACCTCATAATATTTCTACAATAGTACTTCTCGGAAAAAAGCTACATTATTATTTTGGAAGCCATTAGAGAGATGGGGATGAAGAGAATGACCAAACGTTATAGCTCTACAGAAGAATATACCTCCACAGAAGAAATACATTCTGCTATCTGATGCTGTAATCGTTACACCAGCCTTCCTGCTGCTGCAGAAAGAAGCTGGTCCAGGAGTAAAGCACAACTAAAATGCCTCGTCCTGCAACTACTCCTCAGCTGCCATTCATTCCCATGAGCCTCTGTCACCTGGCACAATTCTTGCCAAAGATGCTAACTCAAACCAAGAAACCAAGGTTTGCATACAACTGTCCTGGTGTTACCAACAACATCCTTATGCCCTGATTAGCTGCGTTTTGCTTCCTCAGCTCTACCAGCAATACAGCATTCTATGCCATAAGCTTCCTTACGTGCACAAGTGCCAGGATAATGGGCACAGTAGAGAAAACTAGTGCCACTGCCCACTAGAAGAGTCACACTGCATGTGCAGTTAGAAATCTGTACGTAGAGCCTGAACACAGTGAGAAGCCATCACAATTTAGACCATCTGTTTTTTATGCTTTTTGGCAAATCTGGGGAGCAAGGCAAGTCAATGCAGTAGCCAAGCCACTGCACATTACATCACAGACTCACACCAAATCCAAGGCTCCCCATTTAAAACGTCTTTAGGATATTCAAACAAGGTGATCAGCAAGACAAGTTTGTCCTTTGGAAGGGCAAAAAACAAAAGAATAAAAACCAGAACAAAACAGGTTAGTAAGATCTCCTTTTGGCCAGCCCTGGCTGCACAGTAAAAGGAGATAAATGACATGAGCAAGGGCGGTCCCAGAAGATGTCAAGATGCGTGATGTCCTTTACACACTGGGACGGAGCTTTAGAAACAAGAGTTTCTTACTCTATACTAGGCAAATATTCAGACCCACTTTCCTGAGGCACAAGAATGTTTCTATTCCACTTTCATGTAGTTGTTACCTTCAAACAAATTAGTGGAGGGAGGACATTAAGCACAAAGAGCAAGAACTGCACTGCCATCTTCCAGCTCCTGACTAGTGCCATCAGTTTTCCACTAGAGATTCCCAAAACCCCCATTGTCAAGGGGACGTGCCTTTTTTGGGTATCAAGCTCAGGAAGCTATTATGAAAAGATAATACAGAAAACAAGAGAAAGGGAAAAATGCCAGACAGCTTGATTAAGGCTTGTGATCCATTCCCCTACTACCAAGCCTCTAAAAGTTATTTGATTTCATGATAACTTTTCTAATTTATAAAAAAAGTATACTTGTTGTAGTTGTGAATACAGCATCTGCCTATAAATGCTGAACTGGGTGAATCAAGTCAAGGTCTCAAGCAACAACTTCCACAGTAGCAGTAAGTTTAACTGGCTGAGCAGCAAAACACAGAAGTAGATGTTACAGATGAAAACCCTTCAAATGTGAGCACCTTCCAGCAGCACAGCTGATAAGCAGTTTCACAGCGACCCAAAAACAGTGGCAAACTTTGTTTTGTTTCCTGTTTCCAAATCAAGTGACAACTCAGATGCTGGGATAACAGGAAACTGCAATATCAGAGGCTCTCACTCCAGACGAGGTCAATCACAGATAACTGTTGCAAACCCAACTGCGAAGCTCTGTTGCTTCAGAAACCAGCTTTATCTCTAACCACAGCCTTCAGTCAGTCAGATGAAATTTTCAAAGCCTGAGTTAGGAGGAAAGAGATTAGCGATAGGAGAGGAACAAGCGCAATCGAGAAGCACAGTGCATTTTGTCTCACAATTCGTGTCACAAATAAATAAATAAATCAACTCTGTACCAATCAAGCATGCCTCTTCTAGAAGTTTATTTCTAGTACTGTGTTAAGGAGCAAAAGTTTCTCAGCAATCCTGACAGCCTCTGTGGAGCATTAACAAGTAAACAGGACTCTTAGAACTTGAGAAAAATCAACCAGCTGAATTTGCTCCCAGCCCTTCAAGCTATAAAATAGCAACTATAAAGTACTTCAAACATTGAATTTAGTTTACCAGCACCTGCTACTGTTTTTGAAGAGTTTTCACATAGTGCATATTTCAACATTTATTTCAGTCATATAATGAGTCACACTCACTGAAACTGGCACAGATTATATTCAAAAACAAAAGCAATTCCATAAAGTACACACTAATAAGGCAGATACAAAGGTTCTCTGGATTTCAGTACAAAGCACAATTTAGCAGCAGAATAAAGCTTAAAGCTAGACAAGCGAACTGACATCAGCACCCTTGCTAATCATAGTACAAAAGCGCCTCTATATTTTGTCAAAGTGCAAAATGAGTGCACATAAATCACCCTTTGTTATTTGAAAATATCTGGGATTCTTAAAGCTTGATCTATTTTTAACATTTCAGTATTTGTCGTTGTAACGAAAGCTGTACACTGCCTCACTGAAGTACAGAATACTGAGCTATATATGTAAGGAAGAGAGGTTCTTCAGTAACGGCTTTCCAAAAAGAAACCTCTAAAAGAGAGCATGCACATGTGCAAATACATAGTTATGCAAATGTAATTTTTTTTTTTTTTACCCCTTTGGGCATTCCTGTTTGAAAATTTTGCCTTTTTTTTTTTTTTTTTTAACAGAGCACGTTACAAACTATTTCTCATAGTCATAATAACCAGAAAAGTTGTAACTGGTTTAAGTCCCAGAAAAATTTCAGGTTCTAATTACCTGCCCTGTTCCTGATGTTACCAGCCATACGTTATCAAACACTGGTTTTCTGTGCTACAAGTCAACTGCATTAAATTTGAGAAGTCTAAGAAACAGACAGTATGGGATTTAAACATTTTGTCCCAGTAACAGTATCATTTAATTCTGGAAAGATACTTGAGCAGATAGAGAAAAGGTGGTTTTTTAATAAATGATTTTTTGCATATACGTAAAATGTCTGTACATAAATAGGGTTTTCAAAATATATTTTATAATTATATTAACACCTAGTTAGAAAACACTGCAAGCAGATCAAGTACTTAATTCAGAAATAAGGGTTCCTTTTAAAAGAGCAGTATGGCAAACGTCATGGGAATCGAGTTCTCCAGAAGCCTGTCGGCTTTGTAAATTATTACAAAACAAGGTTTAACAAAGTTTGCTGCTTCTGTTTCAGACTAAGAAAGGTCTTGTGTGCCCCTCAGCTTGTTTTCTCCCTTGAGCTGCAAAGCATATCAGCTGGCCTAATATAGGACATCACCACTCTTGCCAAACATTGTCCTGTTTGTATCATGAGACCATCGTATCATGAGACCATCATAACTACAGAAACAAGCTTGTTTGCTTGTTTCTGAGGTAGTCTATAATGTGACAAGCTGCTCACCCACAGAGCATCAAATGATCAAAGGAACAGAGGAACCTTGCATTTTTCACACAGCATTTTGAGTAGGTTACAAAGCAAAACCAAATTCCTACGATTAGTTTTTCCACTCACATATATGCAAACTGCTGATTTAAAAGCAAGTGAATCACCTACAAAATTGGCAGAAAGCATCATTTAGCAGTGTTGGGGTTTGTCGTTTTGGGTTGTGGTTTGGGGTTTTTTTTGTAAGACTAGCTAAACCTGTATGCAGTACACAGGATTTACAATATAATCTCCTTATAAGAGGTGTATCTGTTGAAGAAGATGTAGCTATACCTCCCTTAATCTTTACATGTATTTTTTTTGCCCTCTGTCATATATATTCAAGATGAACCTCGTTCAGCTGCTGGCAGATCAAAGATGTAGGAAATAGGGGCTGTATGTGTAAATAGAGAGGGAAAGGAAGGAGGAAGGGGCAAAAAAGAACAGATTAATTCACATTATGTTTTAAAAAGTATTTAACTTCCATTTGGATCGCCTCAAGCTATTGCTCAAGAGGCCAAAGTAATTACATGAAAAGTTTAAATAAAAGCTTAGAAATGTTAAATCAAAGACAACTATTTCTGGTAATTTTTTTACAGCATTTGCTCTCATGTGGTCAAGTAGCTGCTTAGTGATAAAATAGTCAATTGTGCCTCTTTGGTTTGCCAAGTATTATCACCCATAACCCTCATATCCCTTAAAGCCCATTTTCCTCTTCTGGCACATACACCACCTTCTTTCTCTGGGGTAGCATGCAGTCAAGAAAACCTCCAGAACTGCCGAGCACTGCCTAAGCCAGGGAGGGCATCACTTCCATCCCGCTCCGGTGATACCGTTAATAACTCCGTCCCCCATGTATGACCAGTAGGCCCAGGAATAAGATTACAAATATCAGACCTTCCTTCTCATCTCGCATGTGTGCAGACATTTGTGCTTACGTTTTCACCTCCATACTCCACAGACGGTATCTTTGAGGGGCAGTATTTGGCATGCTCCTTTCCCAGAGAAGTCAGCTAAGACTTGGAAGGAAGCAGCGGCTAACCCAGGGGGACAGGGAAGGAGCTAAAAGAACACTTGATGTTTTACAAATGTGTAACGAAACATTTGGTCTAAAAAGAACTTAATAAAGCAAGAACTTAATAAAGCAGAGCATGAACCAGAGAGAAGAGGGGTGGTGGGGGGGGTGGTACAGAACCAGACAGCCCAAGATCACTTCAGACCGTTCTCCTGGACATTTGTTTAAGTCCTGAACATACTGTCAAGGTCTTTTCACTTGTCTGCTGGGATCGAGATTTAATTTTCTGTATGCTTTTTTCTCCCATCTATTTCATCTATCCCTCTTCCTTTACTTTTTTTTTTCCAGTGCAAAGGTTAAGCAGTGAAATTGCTATACATCTTTGACAAACAACAGGAAGAAGGACCACAAACAGAAGGCGAGTATTCCTCCTTCTCACCTCCACATTTCTAGTGTCCAGGTGTTCTGTTTGTCACAGGAGACCACACACCTTTGGCACAGCTTCACGGACTCATGCATTAGACCTGTGCTCTGCATCCTTTTAGAAACTCAAATGAAATAAAAATAACGATTCCTTCACTCCATGCTTCTTTTTAAAGCCTGTTTGTGGTAGGCATAGGGCAGTGACAACTGTGGCTGGCAATCCTCATCCCCCAAGGCGTGTATTCAGGAGGACTGCCGGGAAGCAGCCAAAGGGGTCACACTAGGTAATGGTCCTTCAAGCACAGAACTTTACTTTTCTGACGTGCTACTGCAGCTTGCAGGAGTAACTCCAACATGATAAAATTAACACTTGTATAGCTCTTCATGGAAAAGCATTTTCTGGAAGTCTTTTCAAAAACTTTTCTTTTTTTTAACAAAGGTCATATCATGAGCACCAGAACTGAAGAACACGTAATTACTAGTTACTTCTGAAAACCACTGTCATAACACCTACTGGCAACTACCATCCTCTTCCCTAAAAACGATGCCCTTCCTTTTTCTTGTTGGGTTTTTTTTTTTTAAACATTAGACAGAACAACTAAACTGAGCACAAAAAGCAAGCACGTTCAGTATCTTAATTCTAATAGCAGAAACTGCACTTGCAAGAACTGACAATAGTCCAAGCATTCTACTCTTAGTGAAGTTAAATACTACAGACGTATAAACAGATTGCTGCAAAATAAACAAATGTGATACAAGGAAAATACTGAATACATTATGACTTTCTTTAAATACTTAAGACTTGTTTTCCAGGAAGCACCATCTTGTCTCACTGAGCAAAATAAGGAAAAAACAGTCTCAGTGGAAGTTTCCACTCTCCTGGCCATCATCCTGATCATCTGTTCCGAATACACACAAGGCCAAAATTTCCTGTTTTCAAACTATTGTCACCATTTTCTAGTCTTGTGCTGCCGATTCTAACTTTAGCTTGTTAAATAAACAGAAGAAAACACTGAAAATACAGCAGAACAATACTTCCACACAGATTTACTCTGAGCACTGTTTCATAACTGATATTTCAGCATGTGAATTAATTTCCTGGTGTTACGCCGCTAATTAAACCATCGAAAAAGGCGCAAAATACAATTCAGACAACGTAGCACTAACTGCTGCTTCATTTTGTGAATCAACAACTAACTGAATATTTCCATAATCCCTTCTATTTTGCCTTTTTTTTAAGCCTTGTGCCTACTCCCAGTGTAATCGCGCAGCCAGGTCTGCATCCTCTAATGCACACTACGCTGGTCCTCGCTATGGCTGGTAGCATCAGTCACTTGAATAAATACTTACTTTTCTGCAGTATGTCACAAATTTTCCAATGGCAAGCACAAATTTCTCCATGGCACGTTCCTGCGCACCAGAGAATTACCATCTCTTCACCAAAGGAATGCAGAGAGCTATACAGAACAATAAAGCAGGAGATCTGCAGCACCGCCAGGACACCAGCCCTCATTTCACTGTCTCCGAGCTAAGACCAGTGACCAGATCATCCCTCCAGCTTTCTCCACCACCTCACCCACTTCTGGTGCCTACAAATATTCTGTTTCTGATCGCTTGCAAACTCACCTTATCACTTCTGGGTGTCCTACTTCACACCACCCACCCTGTGCGGCTAAGACATAACTCCCCAGGCCTCGCCATCAGTGTGTTCCCTAGCACAGAGCTTTGCCACCTCCTCTCACTGCTTTGTCAGCAATAAAAACATAACAGTTGTCACGGCATGAGGAGAAGTATATCTGTTGCAGGTCCCTTACCCGCACAGCTACATGGTCTTTGGTTTGCTGCCCCGTTTTCAGAACACTTCCAAAATCTTGTCTTTTCCTCTCTGGTCATGAGCATGTTCTGATCATCTCCCTCTCTAGGCTTTCCTATATCCATCCTATTTAAAATACTACTACTAGGAGAACCTCCCTTCTCTCATTCTGGTCACATCATCTTCTATTTTAAAGTTCTCCATTTATTGACTTGCTTTATTGCAGTTTTTGAGACTCAGTTCCTATTTTTAGGCTTTTTCTTAGGAAAGTCGATGCACTTGCCCAACTCCCTCCCTCTTACAAGTCACCTCCTATTGCTTTGCTCTGCCGCCTATACCAGATTTGGATTATTTTTCCTTCCCTCCTGCATCTTTCATCTTTCCTCAACTTCTGAAGGCTCCCTGAATCAATAAGCAAGGGCATGACACCTCCTTCCTTCAGATTCCTCTTAAAGATCAGCCTCTTTGGTAGCACAATCACCCAACCAAATCACAATTTGGCTTTGCATCATGTGGATTTATTTAAAAAGTAATGGTTTTATGTATTCACCAGACAAAGGTTTGTTTGTTGGGTTTTTTTAAAAGTTGCTTCGGTCTTTTCATCAGGTCTTAATTAGAAGTTACTCCCTCCCCAAGTCTTAATCTAGGAAAGCAAAACATTCAGGTTAGGTTCTGCCTTTTTTTTTTTTAAGTGTCTGTATATTACTTATCACAAGGGTTACTACAGTGCTGACAAGACCCCCTTAACAGAACAAGTCAGAGAAGACACCAGCCATGCTGTTTGACTTGAGTTCCACTATCATGAGCTTCTGGGTGCAAGATGTGACAAATTGCATGGGAGCAACGCACAGAAAAATAAAAAATTTAGGATTTATAAAGACATAATAAATCCAAAGCTGAAAGGTCAAGCTTTACGCTCCACTGATATCAACAACTGCTTTCCCACTAATGGCTGAGAATGAACTATTTCACCGTATGTTTTTGTCTATTCATTTCTCATTTTCTAGGACAGTCATTCTGAAGTGGTGTTTGTAACAAGGTGTGAAAAATACCCATTTTTCCAGATCATAAGCCTAATGCTTTCTGCAATATTTCATACAGATTGAGAGTTTTGCTTTTTTTTTTTCCTTCTTCTTACTTGCCTGTGTAGAAAACTTTCTTCATCATTTGTGAAAGGGTTATGTACAAGGAAAAGCAAGACACTAGAACTATGTAAAAACATGCAATTCCTGACCTATTGTGGATCCTTTAAAGGACATTGCTGTTTCAACAAACATACACACGCTTCACCGCTTCGTGTTTGGATCACTCAAGCGTGCTATGCTGCATACAAAATCGAGATTTCTACAGATGACAGAGACCAGGCATTCTGCACATCATCATCTCTCAGCAAAATATTCATAGGCTTAAATACTGTGCTTTGTACTCCCTGTAAGAGGGGATCTGAGCTACAGAAGCAGCAGTTTCTCCAACTTTGACAGACAATGATGACTTAAGGAGGATTGTGCAAAGATAACCCATAATTTCTACAAATTGCCTCCCAACTAACTAGCCTGGTTTAAGCTACTAGTTGAGTGCATAATGAAGGAAGCTCCTACACATCCATCAGCACACGTAGAAAAGTCTCCAAAGGAAATTCCAGACAATGTTTTCAATAAGCCCTACAAATTAAATTTAGGTCGTGTTGACACTCCATCCTTATCCATTCCATGTGAGAGCAAGGCTGCACACTAGCTGACATTTTTGCAAACCAGTATCTGTAGAGCAAAGCAGCAGCCTCTTCTGTAAACGAGTCAGCCTCTACTCAGCAATTAAAGGACCAATACTTACTCAAGCCCCTTTATTCAAGCACAGTAAAAGGAAAGCTAAAGGAAATCTATTGTTCTGGCAAGGTATTACTGGGAGAATCAACAGAGTACTTTTGACATGCTGTGAGGTATTGCAAGGAATTGTTTATTCTAGGAAAGGGGAAGAATTAGGAAGGGCAGTTTGCATTTCAGGACTAAAATTATTAGCTTTTACATTACAAATTATGAGATCTGCAGTGTGCATGAACCAAGTGTGCAGATATGGCAGGAAGAGTTGCTAAGAAAAGTAAAAGCTAAGGTTAAAGTCAGCATTGTGTCCCATACATACATTCTTACATTCTCTCTTAACATGACTGACAATATTTACCAACTAGGCTCAGCAGACTTTTTTCTGAACAGAACTGATCTAAAGAACTCCAGAGAAAGATTAATTTCAAAATAAACAAGCATGAAGTCAAAATTCTTTGCAAGACATTATGATACATAAGATTGCTTTTAGTATGCTAATTACAGGAATTGAGTTTCTATTATAAAATGAAAATATTGTTTTTCCAACACTGCAAACAGCATGCTTTTAGATTCAAATAACTCATCAGTAGTAACAAAATGGTTAAGAAATTTTAAAACCAGCTACATCACATACCAACAGCAAATTTAACTACATACCAGCATACGTGAAAATTAAGATGCTTCAGTATCATTACTGTGATTAGCTTATGAAATGCTCCTCTTGCTCTCACCAACTCATATAAAGTTTTGTTTCCTAGACTGTAACCGTACCCTCATGCCATATATTATTACAATCAGCAGCTCTGCAGAATTTAACCACCACAGCCAATTAATTTATCTTTTTTTCTCCCCACCCCAGAGCAATCTTCTGAACCAAGATTTGTTCCGAAACCGAATCCTTCAAACGACATTGCCGCAGTTGCTTACCACGAAGGCTGCGCTGCCCCGCTGCCGGAGGAACCTGAGCACCAAGCCCAAGCCCCGGTCAGCCAGCGTCTGCTCACGGCAGCTCACTGCAAGCCTCCCTGTTGACAAAACTGAAGGGCTCGCACCAGTGTTTTAACAGCCAAGGAATTACAGACAGTTCTTGAATAACAATACAAATATTAAGATAAACTAAGTATTTTAGAGGGCTGTATTAGCACACATACACATGCCCACGTACATCCATAACATACTGAAGCAATAAATCACAGATGCACTTTGTGGCATGAAATTTTTTTTTTGAGTTAGTAATACAAGTGAACAAACAGGTAGAGGTTTAGGCTCATGCTTCAGAAACAGAATTAACCGAGTCAACTTACAGATCAAAACAAAAGTGACATCTCTTTTTGAACAAGAAAGATTTTTTCAAGCAAGAGATAACATTCTTTAAGGAAGCCCCTGGTTACTTAAATCCACTTTCCATACACCTAAGCTACAAAGCAGAAAAGTAAGCAACGCTGAGAACAGGGTTTTTTTTCCTAGTTTACCTCGTGAAGCCTTCAGAAAGTTTAAGCAATGTCCTGGCCATTTCTGTAGTTGTGTCTACCCCAAAATAAGCAAAGCTTTCTTTTTCCTGCCGGCTTCCCACCTCACTCTACACCACCCTATCCTCATAACCTTTGACCAACAGGAAGCAGACACAATGGACTGAAAATAACAGCAATTGTAAGATTTTGAATGATTTAATATGTGGGGGGTGGGCTTAAGATTTTAACAACTTGCCTTGCTTTGGTTTTTCCAAACACAGATTATCTACAGAGTTACAACATTTGTTAGAGATCCTAGGTTGAACAAAGCTAAAAACTGTAACACACACACACACACACTATTAAGAGCACAGAGGTACAAATTCTTGCATATGGTGAGATTCTGCATTGAAGTCATAGTCATTAGGCTTCTATATACAATGAACTTAAATCTTCCCACAGTGCAAACCATAGCAGTAAACATTTATTACAGCACTATGGCTTCCCCCTCCCCAATATTTTAATTTACCTGAGCTTTCAGGTATAATTATATGTCCCAAAGAGTAATATGACATTCTGGTAAGAAATGTAAGCAGCGATCCATTTAAATGCTGCAGTTAACACTATAATAAAAAAATCTGGTGAACAGTTTGCTAATACAGAAAGGACCTTTGCTAATTCTAAGCAGCTGAGGTGCACTTTGTGGTGTAGAAGGATGGATCTTTATCTTCTCCTCACACAAAAGCCCAAGCAATGACCCCATAGATACCTTCTCACTACCAGTAAAAAATTAATGTGCTTTAAATTGTACTAACATCTTGGCAGGAACACTTGAGGGTTACAGATTCCAAAGTCCAGATCGGCAATTAAAGCATTTCTTTTTATTAGTTTTAATGTTTTTTGTCTTGCACCCCACGTACCAGCTGATTATCATTTTGCAAACCCACAATCACATCCTGTCTCTGTCATACCTCCCCAAAGCCCTCAGGTTCCTCCTTTGCGGTTACACCACAACACACACGGATCACGATGATAAGAGCAGAATGAACTCAGAGAGAGCCTCACCTCTCGTATAAGAGCTATAATGTGTTTTCTGGAGAAGGGAAGGGAGGGGGTATAAAAAGTCAGTGTCGTTTTTACGCAGATTCCTTGTCCTGAATACAAGATAATTAAATCAAAGGTTCTTCCACACCATAAAAGCTGGTAACATCCTCCACCTTGTAAACGCCAGGCAAAATTTCAGGCCAGGAGTATTACAACAGAATAGTTACAAGGTGAAACGTGAGGTGATAATAGTGTTCCAGCATACTTTGGGGTACATTTGCTACCCACACACACACACACTTTATTCAAGCGTTCACTGCACCTCTATTGCACGTTAGGTGCTGGTTGGTTTTAGGATTATTTTCATCATGGAATTACACTAGAAATACTCTTTTCTTGGCAGGGGAAGACTGGATCTAGCTTGTCAATGCAGTATTTCATTTAGGTTTGCAAATGCTGGAAATGACGACAGTAAAGCCCCTCGTGATATTTTTCAGGTACCCACAAAACTTCCAAATATAAGAGACATCCATATTGCACACGAGCAAGCTTTTGAGCACAGCAGCAGAAGTCACCCCTGACATGTTATTATAGCACCTTGAAGCACAAGTGGTTCAACAAGGAGAGTGAACACAAGGTTCTCTGCAAGCCTGCAGTTTAAGAGTCCCTTGAAACCGCTTCATCTGCTAATAGGATCCTCCTTTTCCCTTCCCCCATGTTAAGACACAACCTGATGCCATCACACCAAGGAATAACAGAGAAAGGATATCCTGCCTAGATTTTCCATTATACAGATCAAATCATCAATCCAGAGAGGTCTTTGCTTACACATGGGATAAAAAGAAGATGCTTCCAACTGATAAACCCTGAGAGGAAGCAAGGTTGGCTCCATGACTATTTTCAAGTAGTAAGCATTCACACAATGGTCTAAAAATTAATGGCCAACACCCAGGGTCCATGAAACCTTCATTAAAAAAAAAAAAAGTAGTTAGCTGGGAGAAGTGTGGAAGAAAAAAAAGAACTAGGAGGTATAATCATGGTTCTCCTCAGACTCACCTTAAACTAAGCATATAAACTTAATTCAAGTGAAAAGATAGGAAGCTCTATGTTGTTTTCTCTAAAAATGAAGCATTTCCTTCGATAATTGCAGGGAGACATCTTACTTCACATCTCTTCTCACTTTGACTAACACTCTTTTTACTATTTTGCTCGAAGTATCATATGACAAAAACTAAGTAAGCACAGAAAAATAAGAATATCTTTATGTAGTTGTATGATGAAAGAACGAACTTGTTTCCCAGCCCTCACTTCCAAGGCCAGCCACCACAGCTGTGCCGCAGCTCCCAGCTGAACAGCTCCCCGCAGCTCCCCACCTAACAGACAAAGGGCATTAAGTTTACCAAACAGCCAGTGTTTCACATTCAGCTCAGTTAAAAGCATCCCACTTCTAGGGCTTCATCTAAGCATAGGGAGAAAAGTCATGCTTTGTGCATGCGGACAAACATCTCTGGTATCATCTAAGGATAAACAATTTAAATGGCATCATTTCACATTAAATGCAGTAAAAATGCAGTTCTCATGCCAGGCATTTTTTTGGATAAAGAAGAAGATGAGGCAAAACGCCCTTTAAGATCATCTCTGTGATCTAGGAAATTCACAGAAACTCAAGACATTTTAAGAATCACCATTTGTTTCCACCTTTCAGTGCTAGGAAGGATTTCTTCTTGTAAGCATTTGTCCCTTTGGTGGTTTTAGGTTGGTTTTTTGTGGTTGTTTTTAATAACAGCATCCTTCTGATGAGTAACTAATAGAATCATGAAAATAATAATTGTTCAGAATTTTTGATCTCATCACCAACTATTTCCCTCCTCCTCTATGCACTAAATAAAAAGTGAACAATTAGCCTGCTGTTTGCTCAGTACAGTGAGATTGTTCATATCAGATCACATCGTGGAATAGAGAAAAACATTAAAAATAAAAAAACCTATCATTAAATCCCCAACACTGCTATAAGAACTTAAACCCCATCAGATTTTTATTACTTATTTTTGAGTTTTGATCAGACTCAAGTGTTAAGGGTCCCTTTACCTTATCTGGCTTGCAAAGCACGTCACATTTTTAAGCTTTGCTCTTTGACATGAAAAGCAAGTACCACTTGCTTTTTACACCTTTTTGTGAGAGTTTCATAACTAGTTTCACTTACTATAAAAAAGTTTAATTTTTAACTTACAGGCAGTGAAGGACCTCTAAAACTGGATGCCTTGTTACTTTATTTATTGGCGCTCTATACATCTAAACAGCACCTACTTTGTTTACTGGCTGGAAGCTCTCACTACTGCCAGCACTTCAGGAACAATGTAACTGTGGAAAGGGGAAAACATGTTTTTCTACATTTTGTTTGTCATCTAACAGAATTATAAGGTACACATGTCCTAGTTTGAAAATATTTTTAATAGCTGGTAACCTCAAATGGACAAAACAACCTACCTCAGCAGGTACTTTGAACTCATAAATTAACCCTTTTCATTCTGGAACTATTTGAGTGATGACAACTGCCAGATTTGCTATAATGCTGACTATTTCTCAATATCTGCACCATAATGGCACTGAAAAAGTGGAATCTGTTTCTAAAGACGACAATTTTTTAATCCTTAAAACGGGAAGAGCTTTGGGCAACAACAAGAGGCATGAAATCAGAAACAAGATTTAACATCTTGTACGAAAGTTTCCAACTCTTAAAAATATGTATCACAGCACCATTTATATGAAACAAGTAAGATACATAACTGATTTCATTTGATTTTTAATACAGATATAAAAGGAAAAAAGAGATGCCACTATAACAACATATCAAACTTCAAACAAAAAAGGAAGCTTCTCATTTTGTCCACCAATCACTGTGGCATCCAAAGTCTTTCCTTCCCTAGGGAATTCCGGTGCCACCTGTATTAGGTTGTGTGACAAGGATCCAGTTGTCTGTGGGGTACAGCAAGGGATGCTACTAGCCAGGCCAGGTGCTGCTCACACCACGTCCTCCTGCTCACCAGCACTGCCAGCGGTCCTGATACGAGAGAGGCCACGGTGTTCTGTTTCAGGGAGGTGAGATTTGGCAGAGGAGTGCACTTTCACATCCAACACCAGATCTCACACAGGTTTAAGCTATCATTTACTGTCAACACTAAACAGATGTAAGGCACATACAGAGGTCTCCAAGTGGATGGCTCCCCTTCTTCCACAGCCCATCATCTACCCTCCCTCCCAGACCTAAAAGGACAGCAATAATACAGAAAAAAAACCCCAAATAGCTACTCTAAGCAATACTCAGCTGACCTTCACATTTGAACACATTGGGGTTTTCTCTGCTTGCAAGCCTCTTCCTTCTAGAAAGCTGCAGAGCTGAAGCTGCTTATTCAAAACATGAATCGTGACAGAAAATCTGGGGAGACCAATAACAGTGTCAAACGATAATTATAGAAATCACTGATGTAGAATGATTATATCTTCACTGTCAGCGCCTGTGAAGACAAGACACCTACTAACGTCACATTATTTGTACTGCTGCAGTCAGCTCCCTATCAGGCAGGTACCACTTCACTGAAGCTACTACATGATTTGAGAGCACTCATTTTTCTTGATAGGCAGGGAGACCAAGACATGGAAACAAACACATTCTCACTTTCGATAACAGGATGATATGCCACACTGGAGTGAATGCCAATTCTTACTCTCCATTACAAAATTTTTCAGAGCAAATAAGACAGATTTCAGCAGATTGGAAAAGTCAACTCAGATTTTACTAAAGCAAAATTATATCACTGCACAGTGAAGATCAGCAGATTGAGGACAGCATGACAAAGTGAGAGTGTTTAAATTTTAGTATCACTTCATTTTGGTTCCAAAAAAAGAGATTGTTTTTGCTAGTTTTGGGGTTCCCCCCCCAAACTATCAACTTTAAATTAATGAGTCCCTATGGCATGTTAAGAGTCTAAATACTGCTAGGACCATTCACATCAGCTACTGATGGACACCAACCAAATTGTTTCAAGCCAGATGAAAATTATTTTTTGATCAAAGTCACCAAATCGAAGCAACAATAAAGAGCACTTGTACTAATGTCTTGGCACCTTAATCAAAATATGCTCATCTATCAATTTGTTAGTCACTTTGTGACTAATAAATAAGCATAACCAGTATTAATGGTGTGCTTTCCACCTCTCACACCCCTGCTCAAACACTGCAGTAAAAGCTCAGGGGAACAGTTCAACAGTTCACTATACTATAAATCCCTCCTCACAGCAGCAGGGATAAGACAGTCTCTGCAATAACGCGCTTGAGCCATGCGTACAATTTAAACACCTTCTACCCGGGAAAGGTGATGACGGCATATTATGCTGCTTGGAGGAAAAGCTATAGCTAAACTCTGAGTATTTAAAAGAGGTATGGCATCATGCTGACAGAACTGATGAAATTGGCACAGAACAGAAGAGAAGTTTCAGTGATTTTACCAGACACAACAGAAACGAGGTGACAGGGTAGAGAAGCCCAGACAAATGACTGCTTTCTCTTTGATTCACAATATTTAGATTGTTATTTCCAGCCCAGGTTAAACAAATTGGTGTTATGATACTATTGTTAGGCTTGATGTATAAACACACTCCTGCACTTTTGGAGGCAGGCCAGCCAGCTCAACAACAGATTACAAAAGCAGCAGTGAAGAGGTAGAACACAAGTTGCTGCTCAGGTTCACCCACCAGGCTGTTACGGAGAGGGAGCAGCGGGTGGGAAGGAAGAAAACAGCACAGAGCAACAGTGGAGCAAAATATGTTGTGACCATGCTATTTTAAGAAGTGTACAAGGTTTCTAAAAAAAAAAAAAAACCAAAAAACAGAAAACCAAGCAAGCTCAAAATTTGGTTCATACTCAGCAAAATAACTCCTGAACATTTCACAGACAGATAGGTCAAGCAGTTTCAATCAGCACGCTTAACTCAAGGCAAAAGAAACAAGAATTCTGGATATAGATTTCTTACAGTGAAAGGAAAATTCATGCTCAAAGCACAAATCACCATCAGCAAAATTCTACTCAGTATAGAAAACTGTTTGTTTTCTTCATGAACAAAGAGTAAGGACAAAATATACATTCTGGGTAGTCCAGATCTCCCACTTAGCCCCTTGTGAGGAGGGCTCAGCCTTATCCCACTCTCTTCTGCAACAGCTCAGGCACTGGATCCCAATTCTTCATTCTACCCAACAATTCTATAAAAAATGACATTAAAAAGGGGTGTTTTTCCCCTCATTTCAATCAAAGGAAAGGTGATTTGAGACAGGTTATTTACAGCTGTTTACCAGGGCACCCAGTTTACAGCTACAGAGTTCAAAACAAGTATATATGAGCCAACAGAAACCACGGATATTTTTTTTTTCTTAGATACAACCAGCCTATGTATGCAGAAAAAGAGATAAAACTGTAAATAATAAAGGCAGAGTAATAAATATAATCATGGATTAATCTCGCTAACTTTGGTGAACCTGAAGTCACTTATTATCTCTTCCGACAGCCAACATGGTTGAGATATCATCCCTAAGTGAACCCAACATGCAGAAAGAAAACCACATGAAGAAGTAAAGCCAGTAACTCATTCCCTTTGAAAAGGGCCGTGTGAGATTTCTCATTTATAGAATAATAGAGTGCTTTGGCTTGGAAGGGACCTTTAAAGGTCATCTAGTCCAACACCCACTACAGCGAGCAGGGACACCTTCAACTAGATCAGGTTCCTCAGAGCTCCGCCCAACCCAACCTTGAATGTTTCTGGGGATGCGGCACCTACCAGGTCCCTGGGCAACCTGCACCAGCATTTTAGCACCCTCACTCTAAAAAAATTTCGTCCTTATGTCTAGTGTAAATCTACCCTGTTTCTGTTTAAAACCATCACCTTTTGCTGTCACAACACAGCAGGTCTTGCTAAGAAGACTGTACCCATCTTTCTTATATGTCCCCTTTAAGTACTGAAAGGCCTCAATAAGGTCTCCCTGAAGTCTTCTCTTCTCCAGGCTGAACAACCCCAACTCCCTCAGCCTGTCCTCACAGGATAGGTGCTCCAGCCTTCTGATCATTTTTGTGGCCATCTGGACCTGCTCTGTCTTGTGCTGAGGACTCCAAACCTGGACGCAGTACTCCAGGTGGGGTCTCACCAAAGCTGAGTAGAGGGGGAGAATTGCCTCTCTCGACCTCCTGGCCACGATTCTTTTAATGCAGCCCAAGATACAGTTGGCTTTTGAGGCTGTGATCACATATTGTCAGCTTATGTCCAGCTTTTCACCCACCAGTAGCCCCAAGGCCTTCTTTGCAGGGCTGTTCTCAATCACATCATCCCCCATTGATAATGGGGGTTGCTACGACCCAGGTGGAGGACCTTGCACTTGGCTCTGTTGAACCTCCTGAGGTTCACACAGGCCCACCTCTTGAGCTTGTCCAGGTGCCTCTGGATGGCATCCTATCCGTCAACGGCACCACTCGGGTGCAAATCGTATTTGCTCTTCATTCACAGCAGATGCTCTGGAAAGAGTAAGCTGCATTGCAGTGATTCCAAGAAAGGAGGTTTCTCTTTTCATAATCAAAACACTTGCTTTGTTTCACGGCAAATACTCCATAATTTTAAATTCTCTTCAGAGGAACAGGTCCTTCGCTGGCAAAATACAGTTGCATACCAAGACCTTGATTTGCCCGTAAAGTGAAAAGTAACTGCAAAGTAGAGCCATTAACTGAGCACCCTCAAACATCTCAGGCGATGTCGAGTCTTGACCAAGCTCTCCAAATAGGAGATTCCGAGATACTTCAACTCAGGCAGCATGCTTGGAGAGCAAGTTAAAGTTGAAATGGAAAATATTTCCATACCTAAGAGATATTGTAATAGTCAAGTAATTCACTTCAGTCTACTGTACACAAACATACACTTAACCACTCAAAAATAACACTTTGTGAAGTTTAAAAAGGCGGGAAAAAAATGCAATAAACAGATTTGTAATGCTTGCCAATTCATTTAATTAATCATTTAGTATTCAATGAAACTCCTCTTGGTTTTGCATATAAACTATTGGCCCGCCTCTTATTTTTGTATCACATCCTGTATAACCTTGAATTTTAAAAATCAATCACACAAGATGACATCTCCTATCATCAAGTTAAAGACATTTTTACTAAACTAAGAAAATTAAACCTGAAAACTTAGTGTGTACTTGCTCTGATGATCGCATTTCACAGAATATTGTTGTCTATAGCCCATTACTAACTTGTGCAAGTTTGGTTTTGGGTTTTCTTTTTTTTTTTGTCAAATACACACAAAAGAACATTCTCCTCACAGTGTGCTTATTTCCCCCACTACTTCAGATGCTGGTAAAGGTTGTTGCTGTAGCTTTTGGGGTTTGTGTTGGTTGGTTTTGGTTTTTTGCGGGGTTTTTTTGACACTAGATCCTAAATAGCTCTTAGACAAAGATCACTCCCTTGCAGAACTGCTGAATAAATAGACCACATTTGACAAGAGGGTTCAGAAAATATTACATTGCTGGGGTTCCCTTGCCAAAACAATACAGCATCTGTGCTTTTGTCTCACTGGATGTGCATATATCCTTATTAATGTCACAGTTCTCTAAGCAACAAAAATGGACCAACTGTTTCTTCTGTTTGTTGTCCCCCAGCCCAACAAATTAACTGGACTGTTTTTAAATACAAAAAAATGTGACTATACAGTAACAGTAGTTACAACCACCATCAGAATACTAGTCTTGACCTTCCAAAATTCTGTTCTAGCAACCCTTGCATTATAAATACTATAACACTGGAGTCCCAGAATCAGAAACATTTGTTTTTCATTTTAGCATGCTAGCAAAACAAAGCTCAAGTATATGCCTAGTCAAGTACACCACTTTTCATTTGAAATTCGGTGTTTTCCAATGAGTTCCTTAAAACAAGCAGCATATCCCCAAATCAGTTTGGATTTCTGTATACCACCAGTTCAAGTACAAGCATGAGCACGTGCTTCCTGCCATACATGGTGTCCTGTAAACAGACAGACAAGAGGATAAGGAGTGCCACTTACACTACACCTCATCCTAGGTCAAGACAAAGCCAACCTTCAGAAAAAACACACTTACTTTATAAAAGCCAAACTGTGATACACACCATGGTACTCCCCTTTGCTGTAGGGACATAGGAAGCTACACAAAGCAGAAACATCTTTAACACTAATATTACAGAATTTCACATAAAACAGCAAAGCATGATAAAACTAAACTAACACAAGCCTGACAATGACTTTAAAAGAAAATGACACCATCACCCAGAATCTTACTTTAAAACACAGAAAGATGGAACATCCGTCTTCAGCCTCCAGCTGCTGCGACTTTTATCCAGGAGAAAAACCCAGCAAGATCTCTGTTTCAGCATCACTGCCCGGAGAGCACCACACTTACTTAGCATCAGTTCCCAACAGCAATACAACTGAAAGCTCTGCAAGCTGGTAGACTCAATGAAGGTTTTAATCATCTAATGAGATTACCTCATCCGTGCGTGGTTTCACAATGCAGTCTCAATGGTAGCCCATTATGTCAGTCCCCTGACATGCAGTATCAATCATGCTAATCAGCTTACTCTGCTATCACTCCTACAGCTAGATGACTGCCATGCACAGAAACCAAACCCGGGAAGAGTTTCTACCTCACACGATAAAAAGAAATTGTGAACTAAGTACTGCCACAACAGTACAGAAAACATTACTAGCTCCATCCTAAAATGAGCGTCACTTTATCTAACAGGTTATGAGCCACGTTCCATTTTAAATTTTACATATATTCTATGCTCAACCATAGCAAAGTACAACAGCTCCCTTATAAGGGAACATGAAGTTCATGTATAACAATTTCCATGTTTGCAGTTAATAAATTTCATACTGGAGAGTCATATAGCTTCACAGAACGTCAGTGGCTGCCTTTTCTGAACCCCAAGCTTCCACAGTTGTCATCAAACGGAGCTCACGAGGCACAGCACACCGGCTGTTGTATTGTTACCAGTATAAAAATGCTGTAGTAATTAATGCCGTTCGTTTACCAAAGCAAGTATCCACCCTTAAAGTAACACCATGCATGTTCCGTTAGAACTTGTTCTAGTTGACAGATGAGGCTAATGAGAAAACCTAAACACCTGAACTAAACTTGGCCTATATTTTATTTGTCGGTTGTGAGGGACATAGACAGCACCGAGTTCTGATGTCTAGGTAACACAGGGATCCAGCTGTGCACACAGTTAAAGAAGAGCCAGCCGCACTACACGGCTCAAAAGACAACCAAAACAAGCCCCTCTAGTACCAGCATTTTATACAAAGGAGATTAAGCAGCTTGCCCGAAGAAGCGCAAGACTCACAGGCAAAAATCTAAGACATAACTGTTCGATTAGCACTACCTTTTCACACTGGCTTTACCTCTTACACTTTTCCCAAAGCACTGGTAAATATTAGTGCTACCACAATTTCAACACATCTTCATTCAATGCAAGAAAAAAAACCCAAACACAACACACAAGCACAATCACAGCTATTAACATGTAGTTAATATTTTTTTTTAAAGGCTACATATATCTAAACCTGACTGAGGACTAAAACAGGTCTCTCTAACCCAAAACACCTCCTCTGGTGTATCCTTTTACCATTAGCTGCTTTCAGTAAGGTGAAGAAAACGGAAAGGGAAATTAAAGACCAGCTGAGCATATGAGGCTATAAATCTTGTGATGTTTAGCTTAGAAATATACAGAACCACTTAAAACTTGACATAACCTGTAAAAAGCGAGAATCTCAAAATAAAAACCCAACCAAAAAGACAGAAAAACAAAACACAACCACACGCACAAATAACACCAAGCAGCTTTAGGCCTTTGCAACCCCGCTGCAAAATTTTAGCGGGCCAAGTATTCCCAAACCCCTCTGAAAGCATCTCAGTCCACTGCCAGGACCCTCATCTGAAATGGGAAAACCAGCACAGCAATCTCAGTGAAAAAAGTCTTCTGATCTCGTTTATCCAAAGTTACCTGCCTTGTCAGCCACCGACTCGGGGGCCGAGCTGAAGCCAGCATCTGAGCCGGGACTCTTGCCTGGCCAAGTAACACTTTTTTTTTTATTCCAGAGCAGATACCAGAAGGTAACCTCTTGGCATTTGACATTCCAGATAACACACATCATATTTTAAAAAGCTTCTGCATTTTCTCCTCCGCTTTCCCACAGGCACAACCTGAGCAGTTCAGTAACTTCACATTTTCACGGGATACCATCTTTGCGCATCCCAAGTGAAGGCAAACAGCTCTCCATTTCAAATCAGAAAACAGAGACTTACGAGTAAGTTCTCCCGCTACCCAACCGCACACTAACCCTCCAGAACAGAATATAAAACTGGGTCACGCTCATTGTCTCGCCCAGACCTGATTACTGAGGTAACACCGTTGATTTCTCAAACTTCTAAACAAATGAAGGACAAGACCACGATCAAAAGTGGTCAGCATGGATTCTTGAAGGAAAACCATGCCTGACCAGCCTGATGAAATGACTAGCTTCAGGGATTATGGGTGAGCAGTGGATTTTAATTATCTTGAAATACAAAGTCCTACACCTGGGAGGAGTAACACCAGACATCAGTGCAGGCGGGGGCACGGCCAACTGGCCAGCAGCTTTGTAGGTAAGGCCGTGGCAGACAAACTGACCATAAGCCAGCAAGGCGTCCTCAGGGCCAAGGCTGCCAACAGCTCCCTGGGCTGAACTAGGCAGCGCATTGCCAGCACGTCAAGAGAAACAATCCTGCCTCTCTACTCAGTCCGGTAAAACACATCTGGAGCTCTAGGTCCAGTTCCGGGCTCTGCAAAAGAGACCTGGACATGGTGGAGAGATAATTAGGGAGGTGGAGCATCTTTCCTATGAGGAAAGGCTGAGAAAGCTGGGACTGTTTAGCCTAGAGAAAAGAAGATCTCCATGCATATAAATACCTGCTGGGTGGAAGTAAAAGACAATGGAGTTTGACTCTTCTCAGTGTGCCGAGTAAGAGGACGTGAGGCAATGGGCACAAACCGAAATACAGAAATTCCATTTAAACGTAAGAAAAGCCTTTTTGTTGTAAGGAAGACTGAACACTGAAGCAAGTTGCCCAGAGACATCTCCACCCTTGGAGGGGGCTCAAAACCCACATGGACATGGTGCTGAGCAACTTGCCAGTGCTCTGAGCAAGGGACTTGGAGTGCATATCCAGAGGTCCATTCTAATCTCCGTAATTCTGTGAATATATAAGTAATCAAGCAACTATCAAACATTGTATTTGTTGACTCTTTTGAAGTTTTTTTACCACAAATGCTCAAGCCAAAAGATGGTTTGCAAGAGCAAAGACCTTCAAATCCTTTCCCATTTGAAACATATCTACTGAGCAAAAGCTTTCTGGAAACAATAAAATCACTTACTGTTTCAAAGGAAATTTTGAACAGTCTGTGAGACCCGCAAACAGGGAATACATCTGAAACAGCAAGACAAGTAGACAAGCTAATACGCAACCTGATCTCTCCCCATTTAGAGTTTAAGTTGTTAATACAGTTTAAAAAATGCACAAAATGAAAACCATAGATATGAATCAGCATTCCTTCTTCCACTATTCCATCAAAATAACCACACTGATAAAAGGAGACAAGGCAGAGGAGAGGAGGAAAAATGCATTTGGCTTAGCTTCAAAAAGAAATAAGAGTAGGAAAAAATCTCTAACAAAGTTTCACTCCATCTAAAATATCAAATATTGTCATTAAAAGCAGCATTATTATTATTCTGCCACTAGCATAGCACCGAAACCTACCAAGGAAGAATCTCTGTAAGCATGGAACACTGACAATGCACAAGTGTCTGTTTTGAAACTTCCGCACCTTTAACAGACCTGAGTATTTCACTCTGCTCCACCCAGCAACTTCACATTGTTTCCAAATTTGAACAATATCCCAAAAGTCTGTTATCAGCCTTGTGAAACCAAAATGTTCCTTCCCACCCCCCACAAAAAGTTCCTGTTGAAGAGGACTGAAATGCATCTCAGGGTCTCTCAGCCTTGCTACTGAAAGAATTTAACAGCAGGGAGAAGACAGGGAAGGACATCTTCCTTAAAACAGTAATTACCTCATTTTCACTCCTTTTCTCACAGTCAGCCTACAACAGACACCCAGGACAAAAAGTCATTAGCACAACCAGTTAAAACATGATTTAACTAAGACAATACTACAATGTGAGATGTTAGGCAACCTAAAAATTTGAAATTCATTGGCTGGTCTATGTGTAATAAGATTCCTGATGTTGTTACGTTAGTTTCCATAGGGATCCAAAATGCTAATTAAATGAAAGTCAAAAAAGTATGGGAGTGTGGAAAAAATACCAAAAAGAGATCAGCTTCATATGAAGTTCGTTTTACCACGCATCCCGAGTTTGTTTAATGCCTCTGATGTTCTATACAATTGTCATTCAGATTCAAGTAATTCTAAGTCCAGGTAGGAGAGTCACATAAAGCCTAGGGAAGCTGCATTAAGATGCAAGAATTAATGTCTAGTAGTAGAGTGCAGACCTTATTGGGTTTCTGTCACGCATTTATCAGTGGTACCATTATTTTCCCGCAGTTGTTTTTGTTATTCACAGCAGAAAGGCACACACTCTCAAACAAGCACACTGTATTGCTGACTAAACCCAGTCTGAGCATCATCCAGATATCCAAGTACTTGTTCATAATGGTAAAACATCAGTGAATCACCAAGGGTGCTCAGAGGATAAAGGAAAATGAAAAATACGTTGCCCTGGGGAAAAAAAAAAAGTTATTGAACATCAAGTCATTACTCACCTTTCTGTTCATTTTTCTTGAGCATTTGGAATGGGGGTGAGGGACGAGGGAAGAGCAGTGGGTCGGAATTCACTCCTGCAGGTGACCTATCATTCAGAGCAGACTAAGACGAAACTAAGAAATAGTCTACTTTTTGATAGAAAATGACTACTGCAATTCCTTAATTTGCTTATTTTTATTGATCTCCTAGTTTCTAAAATGCTTTCCTAGTACAGGGTATTCCATGAGCATGCTAAAATTGCACTGACACATAAGCAACCCATGAATGACAGGAAGCAACTGATTTGCAGCACAGGACAAGCAGGAAATAGGGATTTGTGAACTGCAGTTTTAAAAATAATGAAAAAAGAGTTCTACAATTACTGCCATATTTCAAGAAAGTATCTCAAGCTTGGTATATAAGCCAATACTAATGCTTGATGTCTGACAAGTCATTCTGGATCCTAAAAACATGCTATTTCTGACACATTTCTGGTTGGTCAGAACCTACAGATTGCTCCACACTTCTAACCAAGGCATTGCAATATGCACAAATGTTGAAAGAAGGTTTTAAGAAATATCTTCCCACCTGACAGTAATTTCTTTCTGACTCCATTATGATGAAGCAGAGCGTGAAGCTGTACTGGAACTTACACCCACAGAAAACTTTAAAGATGAGAAAATGCTTCTGGAGATGGACATTTGACCACATTACGTATGGGATTGGGGTTGTTTGGGTGTTTTTGTAGTTTTGCATATTTAAAAGTCTGTCCTGGGAAAGTGCAGGTGCTCCTTAGGCCAGCATGCTTTCAAACCTCACCTACAGGATTTACAATGGATATAGTTCAGAACCACAAACCTCAACTTATATGCTGTACGGCACCGCCAAGACCACGTCTGTAAAAAGGCATATCTCAGCCTGCCCTTGCAGTTCCTGTCTAGTACACTGAAAAATCTAAATGAACAGCACTAGACAAGATATATACACAGACACACATATATAGGCTGATAAACACACTGTATTTGAACAGCTCAGAGCAAGGAAGACTGATCACTACTACTGATATTATTCCCCGACCAACTCTCTCAGGCAAGCAGTGAACAAGCACTATCAGAGGACAGACCATCTGAAGAGAAACAAGCTCCAGGGTGTTGTCTTACTAATAGTCAGAATAAAAAGCTGGCCTAGACAAGTCTTCGGAGGCAGCAGAGCTCTAAGAGAATGAACCCTAGACGTAAGATGTTGCTAATAAGCAACCTGCACTACCTTCTAATCCCTGTAGCGCAGATTCAGGTCTGAAAATAAATGATAACATCTTTTTTTGGACTCTGCCTCCTGCCCCTAATTTCTGTAATACATTATTACATGCAGAGATATGGTATGCATACATCAGAAACAACATGATTTTACAATTATACATTACCAACATTTGGTGAGACAGTGATTTCAACCATTGTTCCAAGACTACCAAGCAGTCATTCGTTTACATATGAATTGAAACTGCGTAGAATTCTATGGTATATAATTTATAGTCAAAAAGCAAAACAGAACAGCCTCATTAATTTAACTCGATTAAAAGCATACTTGAAATATTTCAAAAAGTACAGTGGGTTTTGTGGAAGAAGGGGAAGTACTAAAGTGCGTGCATGAAGGAAGAGACAAGACATATGTATTGGTGAGCTGTTCCAGGTGCAAAGTATAATGGAAGAAACAGACCTGCAAGAAGAGGGAAAAACCAATTAACCAGCCCCAAGAAAGGTGTGATGAAACAGCATTAGCAAGCAGCAATATACCACGCGTATTTGTGCAAAGCCCTGACTACACAGGACCAGCTTCGTGCTTTCTCCTGCTCTGGAGGGAGATGTGCTGCAGCAGACACCTCACCCCTACCGAACGTACTTTTAGGGCCACAGCTTTCAGAGGCCATCTGTAGGAAAGCTCTCTGTATAGATGGCATGCGGCAATACCTCTGACACTTCGTCTTCATTATTCTGTCTTAAAAGGGAAAGCCAGTTGTACTTATCTATGCTTGATCAGAGGCAACTCTTAAGATCATAAAGAAAACAAGTCTTGCTCATCCTTCAAGAACCTCCCAACAGCCACGCATGGGTGCACACATGCTTGCAGACATGTAGTTTGAAAGAAGAGGGAGAACAACAATTGATTTCCTGCAAGTGTAACGTCCTGTTGTTTTTCCGAGGTGATCCAGAGAATTATCACAATCCCAGATGTTCACAAGGGGAAACAGATACTAGTAGTAACTTTGCACAGGATGGGACAGTTTTCTGCCCAAGCACATTATTCTAAAAGCAAATTCAACGCTTCACTACTTTTTCTGTAGGGGTTCTCTGTTCCAAATCCTGGCATTGCAAGCTGTAGGACATTAACAAGCACACATTTGAGTTTCCAGCCACTTCAAGTGTGTATGAGGCAGTGAACTTATACAAAGTATTTTTAGACTTCCTGCAATCAACTGTCCTCCCAGCATTGCTCAATATGACGCACAGTTGTCTGAATTATGCAGTTGTGCTAACATACGCTTTAATTGTAAAGTTTCACTTCTGTGTTTGCCATAAAATAAGTACTGTCAAATTTGCTCATGCAAGAAGTTGAATCACAAGTGATTAAGGGTCATCTAAGCTAAACCATATGGTGTATATGCTCATTAAATTATACTTATAAAAAGTAATTTGTTTTATCTAGAGGAGATAATTGTGTAAATTGAACAAAACACTAGTAATGATTGGGTGTGTATAAAAAAAGAGGTGGCTAAATTCTGCACAGTAAGCTTTGCCATTAAAGAGGCACACAAGTCTAAGGTTAATCTTGCTTGGAGATAACATACATCATCTGTAAAGGAAAATAAAATAGAAAATGTTGCCTGAACTTGACAGATCCTGCAGGAACTTTACAGATCCTGCCAGACAGAATGGCCAAACTCTTTTAGAATTGTCCTATTTCCTGGCATAGTTCAGAAAATATTCAACAGCTGAATTATTTTGAGGAGGAGTCAGGAAACAGGGTGATGGTTTGTATCATCTAGGCATCTCATGTGTCCAAGAAAGGATCAAGTCATAGCATATCAGTGCACGTATGACAAGCCAGACAGAAGGATTCCAATACAAGATGTTCTTGCAAGAAATAACCATGGACAGGGCGATTACTGCACCAACCTAATTATTCCGCAGAATTGAGTAACAAATCACTATTTGATGCCGCTCCAGACTATACGCTATTATAATAAATACTGTCATTAACCATGATTATGCATTATCTCTAATGAAGAAGCTTCAAATGAAGGAGCTTGCAAATTAGCTGTGTCCTACATCTCAGCTCCAACAAAGGAATCTTGGAAGTCTTCTGCTACCAATTTGCAAAAACGGGTGAATAAGATTGGACCAATAAGATGCTGATGACATTTCTTCCATTAAGAAGACAAAAGATGCCATCAAGATGTGGTGGTGCTGTGATTTTAAACTGTTAGCGATGTCTTTCTCCTGGTCTATGACTGCTCTTGGTGTATTTGAGCACTGTGACTGTCATTTACAGAAGAAACTGATCTCTACTTTTGGCAAACTGCCTCAAATCATCATCCCCTCATTACTACCATTATTATTAGAATCCCAAGTCAGAAAAATTGATCACACTGTCCCAACTATTAAGAAAAACAGCGAATGTTTCACAGACTAAAGCTGATATAGACTGAACTGAACGGCCTTTGATTCAAGGCTCAGCTGAAATTGCAATGCAAAAAAGTACTTAGAGAGTAAGTTTTCACAGTAGTGTCCTGTTAGAAAGAAATTTTAATTCCTTCTGAAAAATTAAATCAAAATCATCTCTGTTTCACGTTAATAAGGATGATGTCTTCCTCAGACTAAATGATTACAAAGAATTTAAATGAACAAAACAGTCTCAGGGCAGGGGGTGGTCCTCACAAAGTGCTGAAGAACTAATCAAAACACCAGAATTACACTGACTGATTCAAAGTTGCTAGTGAGAGTAGAGCATCATACTCCTTCTTGCTCAGTTACAACCTTGGTCTTCATAAAACCAAGGAGTTAAAAGTAAAAATTAAGCCATATATGAAGTTAAGGATTCTCTTTTTTAGTAAGCACAGAAAACATTTCTTATGATAAAAAGGGATTGAATTAACTATGTAAGTGGGAAAAAAAGACTTTTTTGCCATTTGAGTTTTTAGAGCTCCTCTTCCCTTCTGCGCACCACAACCGGCAACTCCACAAATGGATTATCCAAAACAGAAGCTTTACTAATTTGAAGATGTTTCGGACATTTGGTAAAGTGTAGATGGCTCTTCGCTGGGCAACACATACGCAAAAACATTCAAGCAACCGTTTTACATAAAAAGCTCTCTGTATAGATTGCACGTGGCTCTATCGTGGACACTTTGTTTTCATTACTCTGAAAACAGAAACCTAGTTGTATTCATCTATACTTCAGAGGCACCTCTTAAGATGTTGTTAGATGTTGTTCTTTCCCTTTTGTGTCACACGGATGTAATTTTCCCCGAAATATCCTCTGAATGCAAGACTATTCTTACTGTCACCTGCAGGTCCAAAAGCAGCATGGCAATTTCAGAGATCTCGCCCACACCTTTGAATTCCAAAGTTTTGGTTATAGGCTACTGCTTTTTACCACAAACTTGGTCCCTTTTTAGACATTCAGCAGCCCAGCACAAACAGCAGTAGCTCCAAGGACAAACTAGAGCTCTGAGCTTTTCAGAAGTGGCGGTGGGGGGGGGGGGGGAAATCACCAGCTGCCATATCAGCTTTGGGTTTGCACGTGTGGAGTATCAACAGTGACAACAAAAGGTGACACAAACTGTAAACAACTCTTGCATTTGGATAGATACTTCTCAGCTGTCATGGAATTAGCCAATAGACTCACTTCAGTCACTAAGAAACTCACATGTAGCTTATTTACTAGGGATGCATTAGGACAGACAGAACCCATCTTGTCACCGTAGTGCTGTTAATGTGAAATAAAAGCAAGTTTGTAGATCAAACAACTAAAAGGAGTCAATGAGAAGAAAGCATTGGTTCCTGAAGAGAAGGTATCAACTCCTGTCATGCATCATGTTTCCTGTGTCTTCAGATCATGAAAGAATGAGAAGAAATACTTCAAAAGGAATTACGTAAGTGCCTTAACAGGAAATTATAACCTAAGAGCTACAAATAGTTAATCTAAGAACTATGGATAAGAGCAGAGCATAAATGGAAATTTTTTTGATGACAAATGCATATTGGGGTGAAGCAACGAGGTTGGTATTTATGCCAAGAGTGTATAAAGTATTTGTAATAAAGCACAAGGGATATTCCCGGTACTTCTAAGAACTATTATAAAAATACATATTTATACACACAAGGAGAAGCCCACATGCAGAAAGAATTTAAAACCACAAGAGAGCTCAAACAATTTTATGCTATCTGGTTTGACAGACTGAGAAGGTGAAGTGCCTTACCCATCTCCCCAGTCCCCTCTGCTTTACCATTTAATAATCCATATTTCTTTTTATTAAGCATACAGAAAGGGTGACTAAGTTGCAGTGAAATCAGTGACTGGAAACTACTTCACTTCTCTGTACACATATTCCCATTTTATACTATCCGATCCTGACACCTGAATAAGAAAGCCTAGTTATATTTTATGTGGGGTCTTACAGAGAGCTGCTACTCAGAACAAACTTTGCAAATTATTCTCCAGCGCTTTTAACTGGATAGTTAAATGCAGCCAGAGGGAAGCACTTGTTCAAGCCTTATAGGCAAAAAGGCAGTTATGGGTAAAAACTGCATATGTAAGATACAGAAACTTACAGCAATCATATAACATTTCAGCTCGCAGCCTCACAAGCACATATCCAAAAGTCCACAGTTAAACAAACAAACCAAAAAAGCAAAACAAAAACCACACAACAAAACTCCACACTTTTCACCAAAGTGTTACTGCCGTGTAATTTGCTCGGTAAATTTGAAGACAAAAATCAGAGCAGAGTCAGTACAATTACTCCCAAAAGCAGAAACAGTGCAACAGTTCAGTTAATTTTCAGTATGAGAATACCAGTACGCGGAAGGTATCAGCAAGCAAGGTTAGTTTTATCGTTCTTCACTTGAGAACACCAGGTATCCCTGGAAAATGCATTATCTCACAGTGGCGTAACACAGGTGCTGCATGAGCAGGGAAGGAAAAAAAAAGAAAAGTCTGTTCATCACAGGAGGAGCGAGGACATCTCCAAAACACACTTCCCTTCATCTTTTCTCTTTGCCTAGCATATGGTTTTCTTAAAAGAAGGGAGTGAGTCATTTGCCAGATACATCTGTCTGACGCACTAGGAAGAAATAAGGTATTTTCCAACACCTTTGGTAAGCTTACAGATTTAAGCACAAACTACTGCAGTATCACAGAAGTTCAAAGCAGTTACTTTAACAGCAAAGACTATTTCAATTGTTTATCAGGCTTTTTAAAATAGCTATGAGAATCTAGATGGTTAGCAAACCTCCAACAGGATTTTTTTTCCCTGCAAGCTAAATGTTCTAAGGGAGCAAAAACCCATTGGGGGTTTTTTTATTAGCTTTCTGTGGTATGTTTTCAAACATACTCCCGTTTATGATTACAGTTCTTGAGGAGAGCTCATAAAAAGATTATGAGAAACTGCTTTCTCTAAAAGTTCACCAGCATTGTTTCAAGGGAAAGCACATTACACGCTGTAGTACATCCAGTTAGTGCTTCACCTCACGTTTAAAGTCTCTTTACATCCAAGTGAAAAGTCGCTGAGATGACAAGCAAAGATAAACACCACGGTCTAGGCTCGTGAAATGGGTTTACTGAATTACAACACACAACCCCTGTCAAGACGACTTCAGTTTTCACATGATTTTTTCACCAGTTTAGTAACCTCTGTAATATTGCAGGCAAAAAGCTTGACTGCAAAAGCTTGACTTTTTCCAAAAGAAAGGGTAAACACAGAAACTTTAACGATGAACTGAGCTGCTACTTCTATTTATCGTAGCTGTGGTGTGCGAAGGAACTCCTGCCCCGATTTTAAGAAATCTGGCGTGCGTGATACACTTATAGCTGCACACCTGCCCTTCTGCTACAGAGATAGCCGACTGACCTTAAACACCAGGTCTGCTGATCGAGACTTTCCTCAGTGAAACCCCGTTGCTTAATGACTTAATGGAGACAGACCATTAGCTTACAAAACAGCGTCGGTTTGTCTAACCAGAAAGAAAGTCAAATTATCCCACTGGGATAGCAAGGGAGGCTAGTAAGGAGAAGAAAGGAAACGTCAAGCGCATCAGTAGCATTTGGATGCCCCGAAGATGGCAGGACAGAAAGACAAAACGTACCTTTCCCTCGGCGCTGCCCCTATCTCTGTCTCACATCACCGCTCGGCGCGTTAGAGTGGTCTTCACAGAAGCTGCACATACAGCACAGGCTGGCCCACAGCCAAGCGAGTGACTTCAACTGCTCCATATTAATACGGCCGCAGAAGCAATAGGCAGGGGACAGCGAGAGAAAATGGAGGGGGCTGGACCCTTTGCTCGGCTCCCCCCAACAGCTGCCAGGAAGCAGCTGAGCAAGACACCCGCTCGCTCACATGGGACCAGCACTGAGGCATTATCAACACAGGCACCTGCTGCGCCACCCTGCACAGGCCACGATGTGGTTCAAAACAAGAAGAAACAGACAGACGGACATCCCCCCCTCACCCCCACCGGGTAGCTGTCCCTGGTCAAACACCAAGGTATTTACAAGGCAAGCAGCCCCAGCCTCCTCAGCCTCCCCCCAGCAAGCACAGCGAGGTGCAGCACCACGTCCCCGAGCACCTCGCATGGACACTTAACAAGCAGAACTTCTTTATGGTGAAGAAGGGTAAGATTAAAGAGATGGATTTTTGAAAGGCCTTGAAAGTTACAAAGAGTGATAAAATGCACGAAATTCCTGCAATAAATTATCTTGCACATTCTGAGCTATTTCCTGATACACGAGCTGTTCAGTCAAAAACTTAAAGGTCAAATTTGCATTGATAGCCTCGCCAAGAAGTGTTCTACAGAGAAAAGAGGGAGGAGGAAAGATCGGAGAAGCAAACATGACAATAAGAAACCAATACCTGTATTTTACACAGGATAAAGTCACATGCAGTGTGGCATCAGCCTGAAGAGGCAAGTTCTTAGCCTTGTTTTAACCAATATTCTTTCTCTTATCTTTAAGCTTTTCTGATTAGTGATATTCATTCTTTTTTCCACTGACTGTCTCAGTTTTAATCCTTCCTCACACTCCCACACAAAGAACTTTTTTTTCTTTAAGGACACTTCACAAATACTTTATTATGTCAGAATTTCTCCCCCCAGTATATATAAAAAACAGCTACTTCCCATTTTTAACTCATTCATGCTGCAGCCAAGCATCTTGCCACCAAAGTTTAAAACTAGGCATACTGCTGTTAAAAGAATGATCTCTGATGCTTAACAGTATACTTAAGCAAGCAAACATGAAAACGCCAAATGTAGTTTCTTACCTATGTCACTTGCAGAATTCTAATGAGCACTCATGGGTTTGATGGTTTTTTGGTTGGTTTTTTGCGGGGGGGGGGGAGGGAGAGGGGTTTTCCACTTCCTTCAAGGAAGGAGAAATGGAAGCACCTGTATCTTTTAGGTTCAATAAGAAAACTGAAAATCTTAATTACTCAAACCTGTCTAGTTCCCAATCATTCAAGTATGCATAACATTAAAAGGTACCACATTCAAACAGATGGTGTTTTAGTGAGATCATATTAAAACTGATATGGTAACACACTCAGATGGGAAAGAAAAAAAGAAAACAAAGCACAGCCACACCATGCCTTATTTTCACACCTCATACTGTCAATAAAGCCTTTCAAGATCAAAACACTCAAAAAGGAAAACCCTGTCTCTTAACACAGCCTGGCACTGTGATTTGCAAAGTAAACAGAACAGCACTGAAGGAACCCAGCACGTTTTCCCCAACTTGCTTTCATCACTGTTTACCCCTGCAACACTGATTTAGCCCTGAAAAAGAAAAAACAAGAAACCAAACCATTACCATCAAGTGCTGTGATCCACCAGAAAGTCTTACTGAAATTCCCAAGAGAACAGATTCATCCCAGCTGACAGCAACTGTAGGTCTGAATGACATATTAAAAAGCAATCAAGCTGATTACATTATGCATCAAAACATGGTTAAGTGGTACAGTTTTGCTGCAACATTAAAAGAACATCTGATCTGCCTCTGAAGAAATACGGTTTAATTGTCAAGATACAGTCAAGAAAAAAAAAAGATAAAAACTGCATGAAAAAGATGACTATTTTCTTCAGCAGTTTCTGGATTATAAGGCCAAAGCTTCCCACACCAAAAAAGGTTTATGGAAGCAAAGGGTGAATGTAGTGACCTTGCCCTAGGCAGATGGAAGAGACTGTGATATTACAAAGTTCTCCTATTCCTTTTGGGGTTTTTTTTGTTTGTTTTCTTCGGTGCAGGTTATTCCCGCCACTCCCTTCTCACCGGGTTCACTTCTAAAGCTCCCAGTAAACCATCTCTCCTCTCAAGCACAGCCTTTTTGCTGTTGCAGGCCAGCTACTCTCCAAGTTTCTACGCTCAGAGCCCAAAATAAAAACAAAAGCTTCTGTCTGAAGGAGGAATGTTCATCACAACAAGAGAACAGGAATCCAGCAGAGATAAGCAAGAGCAGAGAAAGAAGTCTGTCTGCACATCTTGTTCTACAAAACCATTTTTTCTTAAAACGTCATTCAACAAGACAGCAAAGACCTCCATTGTGGATGTGCTACATCTCTGCTGCAGACAAAAATATACATACACACACATTTCCCCATAGCAACTACAAACTCTGGGTGGTGACAGACTTGTAGAAGGACCACTTTGCTCCAGAAAAGGGAGGAGAAGCTTATGATGAAAGGACACTGTCAGAACTTCACCTGCCTTTTCAAATGCAAAGGCTGCACTAGACCCAAATAACAAATTTTTGAGCCCTGATAATTTCAACTTAATAGAGAAGCATCTGCTGAAGATACCAGCCAGCTACCAACAAGATGTTCTGAGTTCCTCAGCAACAGTGACAATAGCCACAACATGCCGTGGAAGACCTTAGAAAGCTCTTGCTTATCCAATTTGACAATATATGGTCTAGTGATTTAAAATGAGAGCTCTCTTGGTTTGGGTTTGGTGGGTTTTGGGGGATTTTTTTGTTTGGGTTTTGTTGTTGTTGGTTGGGTTTTTGTTTTTTTTTTTTAATTGAAGACTTTCCACTTCAAGTTTCTTGCACGTTTTGGATGCTTGACTAAGAGACAAAACAGCTGCAGAGAGACACATACACATTACAAGTTTGTACACACTTCTGCATACCTTTGCATTAGTGCTTTTAACTTGGTATCGCTTTTTCTTTGAAGGCCTAGAGAAAACTTACAGGGTAATACTGTGAATGTTAAATTCATGCTTTGGTTCAATGCAGAGTAAAGATTAATTAAAAATAGAATAGTATGCTCTGTTGGACCACCACCAAGTCTATCTGGGAACCTCGCAAAGTTCCAGAACTGTAATTCTGAGGCTCCACTATTGTAGCCCAGGGGACAAGTGAAGCGGTCCTTCAGTGGCTTGCAGCCACACGTTAAACGGTATGACAGCACGCCAGTCACTCACAGACAGTTGGACCAGTGAGCATTCACCAGCCCACTGTCTACTTTTAGAACTGCTGCGGGGTGGTTTTTCACCTGTTTTTAACCCAAAAGGGTTTTGCTGATTTCTCTTATGAAGAATGATGCCACAAGGCACCTCCCAAGACTAAGGCACTCTCTTACAAGCGCTGCAATTCCAAAACGCAGAATTTCCTGGGCAGCCAAGAAGATCCAACACGAGGGAAACAAATGGAACAATTAATGCAAGACTTCTCTCCCAACATACTATTAGCATTCTGTGGATCCTATACACAGCCCTGCATCACATCCATGCAATAAAGAGCAAAGAAGTAATCTTTATTTCCTTGGAAAATTATGTCCCACAAAGGTCTCTGCAGACAGCAGAGGATTGGGTATCTCTTCTTCCTACATAGAGAGAAAGAGACTACCAAAGAAGGGGTTAAGTCAGACAGCATGCCAACAGGAAAGGTTTCACATTTCAGCATTGAAAAAAAAAAAAAACCCACAAACAAACAACAAAAAAGGAAATTCTGCTTCCATGCATCAGGCCTGAGCAGGAATATCCACTAATAAAGGCTCCTGAGTCAAGAAATAACTTCAATGGAAAAGTTCTTCCAAGTTAGTTTTTGAGTTATTCAGTTAAAACTATTTGCATTTTATATCACGATCCAACTAATGAAATTCTTTCCAAAACCCCACCCTTTCCTCCATGCCAAAAGTTCAAATTTGAAATTCTATCCCCATCCTGGATTAACAATTCACTGCTCTGTCACCAAGTCATATTTGCAACCAGTCTTTAATGCAGTAATAGCAATAGTCGCCTATAAAATCCTAAGCTGTCAAGACCTAGCCCCACTCTCATTCAAGACTGAAGCTAGAGACACGGGAAAGGGCATCGCTGCCAGGAGTCCAGGTATTTTTCGGCTACGGCTACCAAGGTACCTATTGATTTAAATTGAAAGATTCACAACATGTCAGTAAGTCTGAAGTGGAATCAATAAAGTTATTTGTCTCATTTCATTCTTCCCTCATGAATTAAGGAAAAGGAACAACTATTAATCAGAGATCAGCCCAGCAGTATACCGCTGCAAGATGCTGCGGATGATGTAACTGTAGGTGTATACACTGATGATAATAAACGAAGAAATCCTTCAGAGCATAGCACTCATGGTTACAAAAATACATCATTTCTCTGCTTTAAGAGTGTGCTACTGTCTATATGTTCTTAAATACATTTTACTCCTGTAGATAGTTCTTTCTGAGGAGGCTTGCCAATAGTAAAATTGATTTCTGAACAGGAGGAAAGCTGTAGACAATCTGAAATGTAAGCAGTAATAAAGAGCATTTTTTTTTTTTTAGGATTTCTAATTTTTTTACATGACAGTAGGAAAATCAAAGACAAAAAATTTTAAATAGCAAAGCTATCTGGAAGCAAAGCTCTTAGGAAACAACATGACAAAGGAAGTGTATTTATAGGTCTGCAAAAAGGGGGAAAAAAATAATCACTGAAGCAGCTGCATGGTTCTTGCACAGTGGACAAAAAAAACCAATTAAAAAGGGAGGAAAAGGCAGACAGAGAAGAAAGTAGAGTAGTTTAAAACTAAGGATCCAGTACTTAACTTATTCCTGTCTCAGGTTGTTGTGAAAGTGGTGGGGGTTTTTCGTTTTAAAACCAGTGCTTTTTTTTTTCCCCCCACCTGATCCAGTTTTCCTAAGTGCCTTTCCCAGTTTTCATAATTAAAGCCATTAAATAAATAATTATACTGCTATGACGCATGTTGCTATGGCAAGGATTGCGATAGCAAAGATTCAAGCTTTTATGACTTCACTACAAGGTCACACAGAAGCCTGTGAACAAGAGAAATGTGTGGCAAAAAAGGTTACTTCCATTAACATCAACTGCAGGGAGAGATACTAAGACGAAGTGCACGTCCACGCTCCGGAGAGGGGTCTGCGGCGCGAGCGTTTCATTTTTCACTCCAGGCTCTGCAACAAGTCACAGAAGGAAGAGAAACGTGACTGCTATCTCATCCTTCTGGTTTTGTCTGAAAGGTACGTTAGCACAACCCTCAAAGAGCGCACGAGGCCTCAGGGCTACCTTTCAAGTGGCACTCAAGGAAGACAAACACCCCAGCCCGCCTTCCCAAAGGAACACGCGCATCCTCCGTGCCCTCCGTTCCCACCAGCAAAGCCCAAGCCCAGCCCCGGTGGGAGAGCCGTGACTAAGGGCACAAGCAAACTGGTGGTGCCAGCGCAAAGCAGGTGGGCAGGAACACCCGGGGGGCTCCAGACAGCTGGCTGCACTAGGCAGCGGTGCGGTGGTCTCCCCGCTCCCGCACAGGACTACGCTGGGAGGGAGGGAGAGAGGGAGGAGCAGCCCTCAGCCCTACACCGGACAGGGTCCAGGGAGAGAAGAGGAAAGCCTGCCCTCAGATTACCAACCAAGTTTTCTCCCAAAACGGTTAGAAACGTCTACATTTCACTGTCACTGAGGGCCACAACTTAGGAGACAGAAGCTGCCCGTTGGCCAGCAGCTGTGCACAGCACAGCGCTGCCAGCCTGGCCCCAGCCCTGTGGGTGACAAATGCTGCTGCGCCTCAGAGATGCAAACACCAGTTTGAAATGAAAAGCGTCACTACGCTAAAGCAAGGTGCCTCTAACTTGTTACTATTTTTACCAGTAAATCTTGCCCTAGAATTACTTGCATGGGGGAGGAGGAACACAGGAGGACTTAGTGGCATGTCAGCTAAAAACTTCTAATCAAATACCTGCATGTATTTGAAGGCAAATAAACCGCTTTGATGCTGCTCCCCGGCAAAGTCTCCAACTTAGCATGGAGGACAAGGCAAACAGACTTCCACGTTAAGAGGTGGGAGATTCAAAATTAGAAACGAGGAGAGCACAACACTTGTACTGAACTTTCAAAACAAGTTATTCCAGTTTAACATTTTTCTTCCTGAACTGACGTAGCATAAATAAGAACCAATGAACTAATGAAATGCAAAGCTTATCCTGAAGCATGAAAGTATTATAATTGTGCTGTGCTTTGCTAATTTTAGAAGATGAAGAAGAATGACTATACTATAATAAGTCAAATGTAAATACACAAGGCTATCCAATCACCCATAGTGCATTCAGCCCACATTTTTCAATATTTTTCCGTGTCGCCTCAATTTAAGTCAATAAGAGCAGCAAGGAATTTGTCTATGACCTCTAGTTTGCTAGATAAACAAATCTATTCTACTCCAGAGAAAAGTTTACCAGTCACAATCTCCTTTACTTCAAGGTGGAACTGCCTGTAGCTTTGTCCAGCCAAGGTACGCAGAAACGTCAGACAGTGCAATAAAGAAGTGTGAAGTCTAGTATCTTCGCAGTGCTTGTTGGCTCCACCATCACCTCTGGATCCCAGAGGAAAGCCCAGTTTTCATCGCTATGGGATGAAAACACATTGGGATAACACCACTGTAGCCTGAAGACTGTGGATTCTTACATGACACTCAAAATAATTGGACTGAAAAGAGAAATAATGAAAAAAAACCTACTGGGAAGTTTCAAAGAAGGGAACATCTTTCCTTCTAGCCACTATCTCCAGATAAAAATCACTATGGGTCATGGCCTCTCCTGTTATGAAAGCCAGCATTTTGCACAAACCTTCTTCCAGTAACACAGATTAAGGTAGTTAGATAACTACACAGAAAAACTCAGATTCAAGCCACATTATACATCTGTGTATGTTTACCATCTCTGCTGTAAGTTACCCTGAAAAACTCTGGACAATCTAGCCTAAGCAAATCATGACATGCGCATTAGGAAGGCTATCAAAGAGGAAAATCAATAAACGGCTATCAAAATGGGGGGGGGGGGAATCAGGAAATCCCAAGATTCTGCAGTTGTATTTCCTTCCAACCTTTTGGGAGCATGGGGAGAGCAGAAGGGAAAGGATAATCTGGAAAGGTTTCATTTCAGTGGAACTGTATTTTCTCGGCTTATGAAGGAACTTTTCATGTTAAAATGCCTAGTTTTCTACTGTGACAGAAATAACAGTTAAATATTTCTATTTAATCAAAACAGGTTTTTTTTACAAAGGTCATTAAATCAATGGCTTATAATGAAATATTTCAATTCACCTAGATAGCATTTCTGGCACTGGAAACTTCAACTTTGTTTGAGGAACTTCAGGATCTTCAAGACACACAGATGTTACATGCTAGTGTTCAAAAGGAACAACAAAAAGCAATTCTAAGCATAACCCCCCCCCCAACTTTTACAACCAGATTCTATAGCTTAAATGGTTCTCATGAACGAAACTGGCAAAAAAATACAGTAACTGCAGAATTTGGTTCAAAACCAGACTTATTTCATGTTACTCAGTTTAAAAGAATACCAATCAATTTAAATTAGCTCTTACTGGCTTACTTGAAAAATTCTTGTCTAAGCTTTGCTTAATCTTAACTCCTTACGCTCAGTCCACAAAAATGTAACTGAAACCATTTTTCTTAGCATTGGAAGTGTTATGCTGAATGACTCTTACATTCTTTTCACTCTACATCTTCTCAGTGACAGAAGTTGTTCATAGAAGCTATATTATATGAAATACTAAATATGCCTATTACGAACTCCAAAAGCTCACCACTGATTTCCCACCATGTGCAAAAAACTGCTATCACCATTATGAGGCGTGTCGTAAAAGCATATAGATTTCATATGCCATTAACGTGTCATACCACAGGGGCATATTTTGTTAATGCTGTGTAAGATATTACAGCGCATTCACTGAGCTCTGCAGACTTTAACCACACTCACCTAACAAGACAGGCGAGTTTGGCTTATACAATAGGTAAACAAGCCTTAGAGCAAACATGCAGTTGAACAAGTTGAAACATTGGTTACATTAGTTAAACCTCATTACACCTGAGTAGCCTCTTCATTTCCAGTTATTCCCATTAAGAACACTGCAGGTTAGCACAATCACAAAATAAGAAGTCATCACCATCTCCATCCCCCTGTTCCAGGAATACCTTGCACAGGGAGGTGCAGCAGAACAATTGTGAGAGTGCACAAAGAGCTCCGGACCACCTCCAGGTCTAGATGCAGAGCTCTATCTTTCTTCCCCCAAGCATGGTCACTGCAAAACTTAACCATACCGGCTGATCAGTTTTAACTCCAGCAGCAGCAGCCTTTAGTACCTTGAACTACATCAGCACATGCCAGACCCCTCGTGAGGTGGCTCACACAATTATTTCCTCTTGGACAGGAACACGCTTGGATTACATTATGGCATCTGGGGTACAGAGATTCCCTCCTGTGCAGAGTAAGTAATTCTCTTCTGTCACATACCATTTTTAGAGCACTTCTACAGACCTGTGAAAAGAGAAAGGACTAGCCCCAGTGGTGTTAACCCCCCTGTAAAGGTGTCTCCCAGCTCCAGATAACTTCAGACTTGACTGATTCGGGTTGTGAAAAGAGTACCTGTCAAAGGCTCAGTCCAGGGAAGACACAACTGATGCTATAAGAAGCACTCAAAGACTCCAAAGCTTTTTGACCGCATTCAGAGAAGAGAATGCATGCGGTGGATTCTGCTGGCTTCAGGTTTTTTGGTTTTGGGGTTGGGTTTTTTTTTTTTTAATATATTTATTTTATTATTAGAGTAGTGAGATCATCAAATGAAAGGAAATTTGGCTTTATAGTTAAAATTGCATTCTTTCAGGGGTCAGCTTTCATGCTTGTGTTTGCTTTTATATCTCAGTGGAATCTGAATCATGTATGCTATTTGGGGCTTTACTGAAGGATGACCACAAAGAAACTTTACAGCTGATATAGAAGACAGTAGCTTATCTTGGCAGCGCTCCTAACAGAGCACAGATAATTCCCATGCTCTCCAGTCTGTATTCTGTCAATTGTTTCTACACACAAATTCAAGACATTTCGGCCTTAATGGATCTCCACATAGGCAAAGTCATAGTCACAAAGGAATCTCTCACTCTACCCAGATTGGACTAAAAACCAGCAATTGTGTTTAAAGCCTGCTACATGCTTTCCAAGCAAGGAGAGAGACATGGCACCATTTTTCAGCATGAACTGTCCAAAAACATTGCCCACAGCTCCTTCCCTCAGTAATGTACAATCTCAGAAAGATGGAAAACCGAAGACAAAAGGGGAAAATAATTATTCCATTTTTGTTCTGTAAGGTGTTCATGTCCCTTTAGCACGTTGGGCAGGAGGAATTCTGATTGTCATTTTTAAACGTGACAAATACTGTGCCAAAAGATAACATGCCCAGAGTAATGAGTATATTCAATTCTAACATCCTCCTTGTCCAAAACCAAGCCTTACCCTTCCAGACAGAGGAGTATTTCACAAAAATACACAAGTGAATAGAATAACCTACAAATCCTTTGTACATGTAATAGAAGAAATTACCCTTAATTAAGAATTGAATGGAAAAAAAAATACTCAGCTTCTAATAGTTCAGAAAAGATTTTAATCAGTTCACCCCAAACTTAGCAAGAGTTTAAAAAAAAAGAGAAATCTGTTAGAGGAGATAGGGAAAATAATGAGATAAGTCTCTACAGAGATACAGTGCAGTTATGTAATGCTGTAAATCCAACCTTCAAGTAGTCTGAATTTCATGAATTTATGAAGAAAATACTTGTTGCATTTATAGATGTTACGGTTAGCAGCCCTGACACAAAAGAACCACAAAAATATGACACCAGCTATAGCTGGTTCTGTCTGGAAAAAGTCTACATGCCCACCCAATGGCGAACGTGGGCCACCTCATCTATGAGCTCCTGGAATAGGCAACTCTAGCGGCCAGGAGACTTAATGGACAGGGAAAAGTGGGTATATTTTAAAGGACTAGAGAATGCAAACTGCAAAGGCAGCATCCAAGAGAAGATATACTTCATTTGGTAGCAAAATATGAATAATAGCAGCATACAGAAGACAAGTCAGAGGAGAAGAGGCAGCATTTAGCAGCAGAGACTGAAGCATTTGCCATTGATGTAAAGCTTACATCAAAGGAGCATAGGAAGTCATCCCTGGACAGGTCAACGGCAAGAAAGAGCAAAGATGAAGAGATACAAGCTAACACAGATCCCCAGGGGAAAATGAGACCAAAAAGAAAAGAAAAAGTAGAGACATGAATCAAGTTACTTTTAGTAGAGATATGAATCAAGTTACTAGAGTAGCAGGGTATAGTGACACAAGGCTAAACACAAGAGCTCAAGCAAAGAGTTACTGTTTCTAAAGTGAATAAAGATGAAAGGGGAAAAAAATATAAAGAATGAATGAACTACTGACACAAGAATCAGCTTGGAGAAAGTCACCTGTAGGCCTCCGCACACATCTGTAAAAGTCATGAGCAAAGACCAAACCTCGCAAAAGCCAAGGCTTCCCAAACCTGGAGATGTACCAGTAGATAGTTTTCTGGGAAGGCTCTTGGCTCTGAATTTTGCTCCCGCCTCCCCCTTACAGATGAGCTTCTGGGCATACTGCAAGGCTTATTTATTTACGCAGTTTTTTGCCTGAAGGATACACAGATGGCTGTGAAGATTTTCCTACTAGGAACGTAAAGAGAGATCTTTTGTTGTTGGCACATCACTATTTCTAAGCTATTTAAATTGTTTTAAGTCCTATACACACATTAGAAGTTTATGGCAAAAGCTGAAAAAGATACATTGTGCTTTATTATATTTAGATTATATACTTATCTGGACATTGAGGTAAGTTTTACCACACTCAATAGAAGTTCAACATGTTCTTTCACATCATTAACAGTTGGACTCAGTGATCTTAAAAGTCTCTTCCAACCAGATGATTCTGTGATTTCATCAGCAATACTTAATTTTTACTCCAGAACTGTAACAAAATTAGAGCGCTCTCATTTTGTCTTTTGACTAACAGAGCTGGAGTTCAAGCAATACGATGTTCTTATCACATAGAATAAATACCCAAAACAAAATTTCTGAACAATGCTATGGAAACCTTAAAGATTGGTTGGATTCTGCCTAATGTTCACAGTACGCCCTTGGGCGAGCCTGTGAAATTATCCTTGTAAATCAAAAGCTACATCCTGCAATCACATCTGCATCTGGGGACCTTTTTCCACAGATGAATAAGAAGTTGTCTGAATGCTACTGGGGAATAACTGCAGTTCAGAGGAACTACATCTAACGGCCTGAATGAACTAGCTTCCATTCAGTCTTATTTACCTACGTAGCTGGCAGTTTAGGGATCTAAACAAAAAAAAAAAATCATCAGTTTGGGACGCTGCACTTCTTCACGAAAAGCCAAGATTAACACATTGAGTCAACAACTTCTATTTTGAAATAGTTTAATTCTCTAAGGAGATGACTGCTTTCCCCAAATGATGCAGACGTGTCTGCTGTTGTCTGGGCCAATTCAGAGGCTTGTTATTCACTACTCAGCTGATTTCAAAATCAGACTACCCCTTCAAAAAGTTGCAGAGACTATGACATCACATTTAAGATAATTTATTGCACAATTACAGTGGCTACATCCCTGGATTTTATTTCGTGGGAAAGCATGTTTCTACTACAGCCTCAACCATTTTCTTGGCTTATGCCTCCTCGCAGAGTTACAAGTTTTGGTAAAAAGCTTAGCGTGACTTTTTCATAACACTCTAAAGGTGTTTTATAGCAACTTAAGTCTGTGTAGGTCCAATTGCCTAGAGAAATATTTGCATTCTAAATTGAGACTTACTGGAATTTTACAAGCAACTCACAGAAGCACTGCTTAACTATTTGCTAAAAATCATACAACCCTCCACCAGACTTCACTTTAATACCACTTACGTCTTCTTAAAGAAAGAAAAAGCCCAACATCCTTTGAGGAGGCAAGATTGTCATTGCCTTGTATGAACAACAATAATGCAATCACTGAAATTCAATTCAAGAGCATAGTTTAATAAACTCAAGTTCAAATGAAAAGATTTCCACACCAATGTGATATTGACTAGAACTGATAAAACAGTACTGCAGAACATCACAAGACAGCTTAACGTAAGACAAATGATCAAAAAATTTGGTTTTGTTATACTTTGGTCAGTGTTATCTTCATTCTAACCAGAAATACTTTATATTACAAGCTAAATTAATGGGCAATAGTAGACAGGTCCTGTAATACTATAATTACAGGACCCAACCCTTACATTTTTGCTTCTGATTCAGCAAAACTTTCACCGTACAGCTTACAAAGGACACAAAAGTATTTTCTACATTATTTAACACGCCATTTGAGTATGTACCATTTAGTTTCAAGAATTCCAAAAAGCATTTTAACAAATGGATAAAACTATTTTTAGATAGTTTTTTTCCCCACATTCAGTTCCCACATGCTATAATCTTAAGAAATTAGTTACCATCATTTTAGACTAGAATATATTATAAACCAGATACTATCTTCTATCACACTTCTTTCTTCCCAATTCCCTAGCATTCTTCACTACCCAAATTCCACCCCCAAGAAAATGACTTTCATACCCCAAATACAGAAAACTCATTTCAACATCAATCATAGGAATCAGTAACTCCTCCCACTATTGTGGAAAGAAACCTAAATTCTTTCATTACACAAAGGTAAGTAGTGTAAGTAGGCGATGACCATGGAAAGGGTACCCAACCCATTCACAGCTTCTAAGTTGAGCTAACAAGTCAAAAAAATCTCTCAAACTCACTTTTCTGAGGAACTCCATCCTTTCCTTTACTGACCGGATGAGTACAAAGAGCACAAGGGAAAACCCTGTGCCCCTGTGCACATGCGACCTCAGCCAGGAGAAACTGGAACATGAAGCATTCCTATGGCACGTAACTGCAGGGTTCTCTTGATTCAACTGTCTTTCCTGAAACTGCTATTAAACTAGACTAGAGTAATATTCCATTGCTTTGTTTATGGGCACAACCTGCCAATTTTTTTTAAGATCACCCTCATGGAGAATATGCTTCCCATGCGATAGGAAACACAGTCAAAAAATCGATGTAAGTTGAAAAGAAGGTGTACTCACACTCTCTCTTTTACAAGAAAGCACAAATAAGATGTCAGTATAACATTCAGAGTGTTCTTATCTAGTCTGTCCTAAGTATATTTGACTAATTCTCACCTTCTTCCCATCTTAGTAGGAGGACATGAGAGGGACATGAGGATGCACAGATGGATGGGAAGACCAAAACAAGGATTGCATCTTTCCTCTGCTGTCTCCATTTACCAAGTCCAGTCCACTTAACAGTTCCACATGTAGTTGCAGTGTAAGAGCTGCAGTGTTCAGCGCACTGTGAGACTGGTCTATCACAATTCAAGACAAATTTTCCCCGCAAAGGACAGAAACCAGCAAAGAGAGGGTGTGAGTGCATCGGGAAAGGTGGGGAGTCCCCATGGGTGTTTTCTGTATCCTCTATGCACCATTCTGGAGTCACAGTCAATTTAAAAATAAAGGATTTTCAAAGTTTAGAAATAAGAGTAATAATAGGAACAGTGAGGATGACACATTTATATGTTGCAGCTTTTACAAATACGGTCTAAGAGGTCCAGCAGGCTGATGGGGGCAGGATGCACATCCCAGTGCCCTCCGTTATCTTCCTGCCTTGCATTGAAAGAATACAAAAAAAATTAGCAAAGCCCTAACACTAGACCTGACAATGCTTATCACAAGCGACTGGCTAAGTAGCAGACGCCATCTATCTCAGCAATGTACATACATGCAAGGTATGAGAAGAGGCGACACCAACAGCAGGAAGGCAACCTAGTTGTTACTAACTTCAGAAGCTCATAACCCACTGTTTATACTCTGTTTTTATCATTCGCTACCATTCACCTGCTGGTCCTGATCGGCTGAGCAGCTCCATCAGTTTAGGACACTGGAAAGACAAGGAAATCAGTTTGGCTCGGAAGCACACCGTAAGGAGCTTATCCAGCCTGTGCGCAGGTGAATGAGCTTCCCATGCACACTGCCAGAGGGACCCCCACGCACCTTCATAAACATAATTCAAAGGTCTGGAAGAGTGCCAGGAGTAAAAAATGTGTGTTTACTCCAGGCGGGAAGAGCTACCAATGATTCAGACATTAGGAAGTGACAGGAAGGACTAAATTATGCAATTTAGAAGTAGGAAAATAAACACAAAATGGTTGCAATGAGAGGGAGGAGGAAAGGACATGAGACACAAAAGGTTTGGATCTTCTCTCACACTTGCTCAGGGCTGAAGTGATCATCACAGCAGGAGGCCCCCCGCAGGATTTCTTCACCTTTTAACCCTCATCCTAGAGGCCCTAGCCAGGGACTTTCCTCCTTAGCACTGAGTAAGAAACATCTGTCCAGCTGAGTCTCCCAGTTGGAAAGGGAAGATCATAGTCTTCCTTATTCCCTATTCTAGGCAGACAGAGATTTCAGAGAGGAGCACTCCAACTGCCCTGCCTTTAAACAATAGCTACCAGCAGCAAAGGATCGAAAGGCAGTTGTAGGAAGGGCTCGTTTTCTAGCCAGCTAAGTGAGGTAGGAACATACTTCAGCTCTGTCGGATGCTGGTTGCCGAGATTGATAGGAAAAGCTTTTCCCATAAGCAGAAAGCAGAAGTACCCCGATGGGAATAGTGCTGCCTTCCCAGCAGTTGTTGGAAGCAATCAAGCATCTCGGCAGCGTTGCTTTCAACTTTGCACCTCCCCTCCACAGTCTGTCAGATCAACTCCCAGCAGTACATATCTAGCAAATTTTAAGTTTGTTGAATTGTAGTAATAGTCTGCAAAATTAGCGTGTCCATTCCAAGGCTAAAACAGAAAACGAGAAGATTTGAGTCACCGTCAGTTATGGTGGCACTGTAAGAAAACACCAGCGGAGAACACTACCAAATTTATGTAATGATGATGGTGGCTCCCTTATGTAATCAGAAAAGACCTTCTTGCCCCTCTCTTTATAAATCAGACAATAAATCCCTTCTCCCTTTTATTTTTCCTAGAGCTGCAGAGATTCACAGATAAACAGAGCCATCGGGTCAAGAAAAAATGCAAAGGAATGTGAATTAATTTAGCACTGAAGCACACAGCATAGCAGAAAAGTCTGTAGTTACTCGTCCTGGGACAAGATTACACTGCGATGAGACCAGGGTTAAGTTTCCCAATTTACACTAATGAGTCATTTGAATGCTACTCTTCACTTTACATCTTCCCCTCGTCCCATTTCTCCTTTCCCCTCCCCAAAACCCAGAAAGGAAAAAACAGGTTTTATCTGAGTAATGACTAACTTCTGAGCACACACAAGTGCGTTCTCTGTGCCGACAGACCTTTGGCAGTGAAGAGTAACAAGTTATTCTTCATAGTGCTGACAAGCTTATGCAATTTACCTTCTTGTGCACACAGACAGCTGTATTAGATAGGTCATAACTTAGAGCGTGACATGACCTCAGCTTTGAGCTTTAAGGGCATTATTTCACACACTGAGTAACGAGTCATTAGACTGCAAAACTTACCCACATAGCATGATGCAAATAATTTCAGCAATAATAGTGTAGAACCAGTAAATGGGAATGCATTAGAACATGCAAGATTCAGGCAGATACACTTATTGTTATGCCTTATACCTATTCTTGCACTGAAAGTTATCTCCCTTAGCAACAGGCTTTTGTAAACAACGGGTCTGTCTCATGCCACCATGAGAACATCACTCAGGACAACACATAATCGAAAGAGAAACATTTATTTAATGAAGAGCCGCACAAGAAATCACGGAATTATATAACAAGTGATCTGTTCAAAAGAGCTAAGTTTCTGTCGGTTTATGGCTTAAATCTCAAATCAAGTTCATATGGATCACTGCTTTCTAGGACAGCAGAACTTCCAGATGGATCACTCCCTTAGCTTACCTCTGACACTTCCAGCATGTCAGCAGAACTAGAAAAGACTGGATCACACGGGTGATCCACTTACAACACTACATTTTCAAAGCCTCCTTTCAACATATCCCACACCACCAAGCACTCATGCTCACAGCTGGGGGATTCTCCCCAAAACCCCTGGAATCTCCTGCATCCCTGATGCGGACACCACATGACAGAGTGCTCCACTGCCTCATCTGTCCAAGGCAACACCAGCCTCTTGTTTCCACCCGCACTCCATACCCGCGCCTCTTCCTCCCCGCGACCCCCTTAATTTTTTATTAAACTATGCAAGGACAAATTGCCAATTCACCTCAAGTCCATGCATGACTTTGACATTCTCTCTGCTCTTTCTTGACAAGAACACAATGCCAATCCTTACAATAACCGCTAGGAGCATCAGATAAATTATCCCCACCATCTCTTTCCTAATGTGATCCTCACTTTTCAGTGTCTGCTGCGAAGGGGCAGACTTGCTGTCAGTATTTCACCGTATTTTAAAGAACCACAGTTATTTATCTGCTTTTTTAAAAAAAAAAAAACAACTGTTTGCTAGACTCTGTATATTAACTTTGGAGATCGTCAGGATTAATGATTGCTCCCATGCTCTACGCTGCTCAACAAGCAGTCCTCCTGAAGTTATCAATCCTCCCCTGCACGTTCCCAAAACCAGGCGCAGCTTCTCTACTGCATCTGACTGCGCTTAAGAACCTACACGGAAACATAAAGATCGGAAAACTGTAACAGAAGCATGCATTAAGCGTGAAGGGAAGCATTTGTCTAGCACATTACGTGACTCAGCGCACTTATTCTTCAAACAAAGTGAAAATCACAAACTGACACGTTATTTTCAGAATTCCTTCTTTTTTTACAAACAGTTACAGTTAAATTTTGAAACTTAAAATCCATTTTTCATCTGATATCATGTGTGTATTTACCCTTTTAATAACTCTCCCAAATGGACTGTAATTCTGGTGTGTCGATTGCATCAAAGGTCTATTTGAAGGCAGGGGTATTAACTGTGTTTGAGTAGCTTCCTGTATCCCAAATCTAATCCTGTGAACTCCTACTGTCAGCAATAAACACCTACAGAAGGTTTATTTGGTTTTTAAATCCCAAGCCCCAGACAACATAGAAAAATAAACCAAAGTCTCTCTATTTTTATGGGTTTTTTTCTCTTTTTTCTTTTGAGGCGGAAATACTGAAGGGCCTGGTGGTAGCTGTGGCCCCAGAGAAAGGAACGTGCTGGCCTGCGATACTGAAACCCATCACATTCCTCCTGGGGTGGAGACAGCCTTACTTACCCTGGAGGAAGGCAGGCAGCAGATCTGCCATCACCCTGCCCCAAGGCTGGCTGTGCTGGAAAGTGGGTGGAGAAGGAGATGCAGTTCGTGACAGCCACTATCTCCACTGCCACGAAGGGTTTACCTGGCGCTGTTCTCACTTACAAAGCACCAGAACAACCCACACAGGACCAGCCAGCCAGCTAGAAAACTTGTGTGGGAAACAGGCAAAGAGACAAGGTTGCTTTTCTCCTGCTAAGCAAAGTCACCCCAGTACCCTGCTGACACCCCCAGCCAGCGGGCACAGCCACAGGCTTTGCCTGCACACAGCCCGACGTCAAAGTTCCTCATCGGAGCGAGCCAGCATGTGGCAGGAGACAAAAATTACCTCTTTTTTGAAAGCAGAGAAGGCAAAGCTTTCTTCTGGCTTCCTAGAAATTCTCAGAGAAAAGAACAAGCGCAGCTCCTGAAAAAGTTTTGGTTTTTTTTTTTTTTAAATCAACCCATCAATAAATGGCTGCACAAAGTAAGAATGAGCAAAACCTTTACATTTAATTCAGTTCTTGACGTGAGGCCTAAACTCAGCTGTCAAGAAGTGACAAACCGGCACACTAACTTGGCACAGTCTCCTAGCAGAAGTATCACCTCTTTTTCATAGCATGTTTTTACACTGAATTACTTGTATTATTATGTACGGATATTATGTATAATCACACGCATGCCATATGGACATAACTGCCTGACTTCTTTTAATTGCACGTTGTTACACCACCAATTCCAAGAGACAACCATCATGCTGTCGTTTACCCCATATAACAGCCATTTACCTGCAAAAAAAAGGAAGCAAAATGTGTCACCATAACCTCGAGGAGTTTATTCCTAAAGTTGTAATTTTGACGCATAAAATGCAATTAAATATATTCCTTCTCCTCAGTCAAAAAAAAAAAAAAAAGATGGTTAGAGAGTTCAACAGTTAATTCAGTGTCTTTCGTCTCACAGAAAGTTACCTTATAAGCATTTCCCTACTGGATATTGCTAAGGAGCAAGTCAGATAAAAAATAAACTTCTGTTATGTAGTAAGTCTAAAAGCAGCATGGTACATTCCAAAGAGTCTCAAATGTTAATCATGAGAAACAAAACTTTTGACAACAGCTGGAAGCAAGACCAAACACAAGCCCCCCCCCAAAAAAAGACGATACAACCTTTTCTTGGAAAGCCAGGTTTTTTAAAAAAAAAAAATGAATACAACTAGCATATTGCACTGAGCAGTATTTACAGAGCTAACCCTATTTGTACAACTATGAACACTTTTCCTAAGGTAAACAAGCCAGAGAACTCATAAGAGAGGAACCACAATAGCCTAATCAAGAATTGATAACCGGGGAATTGAGAATAAACAATACTTTATTTTCACGCTGGAGAAGGCAGAATATATGCACACCCCTCCTGCCCCGCCCCGAAAAATGTAGTGCTGCCTTAGAAACACTTGTTTGTACATATGAGGAGCTGAATTCAAATTAGAGTCCCTAAAACAGCAGCGCATTACATTGGACTAACAATATTCACCTGTACACACCACATACCTGCCTTGACAAGATGATCCCTTTCTGCCTGATCTTTCTGCCTGCCTTGCTCAAATAATTTGCATGACATAAGGTCCATCCCTCCTAATGAAACAGCGCAATTAAATTGCAACAGTTGAAATTGCTTCTATTGGCAATAAAATGATTAGTCATTGAAGCACAGAACATTTTAAGGTCATTTTGATTAAGTCTCAAGAAGCCTGTCACTGCAACACTACAAAAGAAGTTGGGATGAAAAAAATAAGGCGGTGTATCTTTGCTTTATTTGCTCTACATCAATACAAAATTTGCACCTCATCAGTTGCACACCCCTTCTTGATTTAAGAAAATATTTCACCCAGTATAGTTTGGTGACTTCTATTTTTAGACTAGAAAAAGGTGATAGGAAGATGAAAGAAGTATGAGATACTCAAGCCAAAGCCATCTACAACACAGAAAATTCCTCTCTCCCTTAAAATTACTAAATTTTGAATCACTGATATTCCCTTCACTTTTTGACAAGACTTCTGTCCAAGCCACGAGCCAAATTTAATGGGAAATAAATGTGTTCTGAATGTCTGCAAGACATGACATTTGATTCTAATCACCTCATCCAAAAGTCATGTCAAAAAAAAAAAAAGACAAAAAAATGCCATGTCTCAGAGGTGTCCAAACCATCAACACAAGATTTTTAAAATTTAAAGAGAGAGGAAAGGACACTGGAAATGGTTTTATGTATGTCACTTTCCTCTTTCTAAATAAGGGACTGTTGAATACCAAAAGGGATGAATGAAAATGGAAGGATTCTCTCTCTTCTGAAAGGGTGACCTGCTCAGAAAAAGGCCTCCAGGACTGATGCTCATTTTGACAGTCAAGGCCTATACTTTTTATTTTAAGCTAAACTGTCCAATAAAAACATTATTTTCTCAATATCTCCAACTCACATTTCACACAGCTGCTTTGGGCTTACAGCTGACCAAGCAGCAAGCAAAACAAGGTCATGTGTGTATAACTGGAAGTTAAATTCATGGTATTTCATTATTTCCTCTGGTTAGTATGTACATTGCTTATACTGAGCGTTCAATGCTGCAAGACTTTGTGTGTACACGGAGGAGCAGCCACTATGCAACATCAAGTGGGAGACATTAATTTGTTTTTCCACTCTCTCCTCCTGCTCCCTGTTAGTTCTTCACTGAATTGCAATCCCTGCGATTAGCTGCACTAAATCTTATTAACACACCTACCACAAGACAGAAGCTTAGCGAAAGGGTATCCATAAGCTGCTATACATCCATTCACAAAACATCAGAATCTGACTATTTCCTCATCTCTCAGCTATGATGGTACCAAATTGAGGGTTACTATTTAACAGCTGTTAAAAAAAAGTTGTTCACAAGAAGAAACCTCTTTAGAATATCTGGCTTATTTCCTATGTCCAGCAGTTCACCTGCACTTCAAGAGGAACAGGGCAATTTCTGTTACTTGAGCCTCCAACTTTTCTATCTACACCAAGAAAAAAAACAAGCGTGCAAGCAGTTTGGGTCCTGTCTGACCATCCAAGATCAGAAACATTTAAAGTAACAGTGTACATCAGTGTGCTATTCTACATGAAAACTAGATTAACTAGTGCAAGATGCTTATCTTACCTTAGTACGTGTATATTAGACGATTTAATCTGTTTTATATACTGTCACCTGCTCTTGCCCTCTGAAACCATCCGCTGGTAGTTAATTCAGAGCACACACCATAGGTCAAGTACTAACAGTGCTGTAGCTTTGGCAGCAAAGTCAACACCAGCTGCTAACATCCTGCCAAAGATCAGAAACACCCGTATGATGAGTTCCACGCTCCTCAAGTGAGGCTTACAACCCAAACAGCAAGCTTAAGAGGTAGATATACACCCAAAGTCGTACCCAAGATCATTCCAGCATCTTCAGTCAGCACATAAAACACCTCCACATCCTGCTATAATCAACAAAAACATTATGTTTTTCAATTTATGGTTTAGGGTTTACTAACCCACGTTTAAAAAAATATCAAAAGTAAATCCTACAGATGGAAAAGTTGCTGCACAAACACCAATTCCTGCAAGGTCTTCAGCAAATCCTGGAGCAGCACAAGCACAAGCAAATCTGGACTATTAAGATGTCACATAATTTGTCTTGATTAAACTCATCTGTCTTGAATTAACTTGACCCAGCTCTACAGGGACAGCACTGAATGATGACAAACAAGCTCATCTTGTTGGGTTTTTTTATTATTTCTACAAACCAACCGGCTTCTTAAATTTGCTCACTACGATGATGCAAGATCACAAAAAAAGCTTTAACACAAACAGGTGCCTTCCAGAAAGAGGGCTTTTGTCAGGCACTGCAGCTTCTACCAGATTACAACTATTCTGCTGAATAAAACATTTCTTAACACTATTACACATCTTAGCACGTTTAAGTATTACTCAAGACAGAAGAGGCACCTATGCGGTTAGTGCCAAAGAGCAGCAGCCAAACCAAACCCCTGTAAAATAGCCCACTTCTATTACTTTTGTGCCTATACTGTCCGAGCCGATAACTCGCTTAGTAGTCCAGCACTTTTTCAGTCACTGTCTGCAACTGAGAACGTTAGAGTAAGTAAGAGGATGCTATACATAGCCTTGTCTGAATTATATCTGTACCCCTTAAGGCCTGAGGGGATGAAGACTATTTCTCATTTTTAAATTATTAAATGTTCAATCAATAGGAACAGTCAAATAACTACAGGATTTTTAATGATCAAAAAGGTTTCCTAATTCCCTTTCAAAATCATCTTAAGCACTCTCTTAAGTAAATGGAAGCCCGTCAGATAAAAAAAAAAAAAATCTGAACCAACTTCCCCAAAAAAGTGTTTTCTCCTTTCCCAATATATTTATACAATGTTTTTGATGAAGTTTCACTTTTTACCAAATAAAAAGTATTTCACTCTGCGTGAGACACGTTAGAATAGTGAGAATTATTATATTACACCAGTAGACTTTCTACAAACCAGTTCCATAAACTAACCATCCATGCTAAAACCCTGATTTTAAGCACATCCAGTTATACCGAGCCCTGGTCACCCCCCGGATGAAAGCGTAGTAGTTCCAGGAGAGAATCTAGAAGACTTATTCCCATTCCCTCAAGCTTTTCTCCCTGGCTTTACCAAGGACAGCTGTGTTTAAATATCTGGTGGTTTCTTAGCATAATGGCAGTAAAAAATCCTCTGTGCTGCTGCCACAAAGAATCAGCTGTTTTAACTGGCACGTGCACAGCAGAACTGCAACGTAGCAGAAAACCACGAAGCCAAGGTTTACTATCACAGATGGGGAGAAAGCTGCTTCCCAATTGCATCTTTAAAAATATGGGGACCAGAACAGAAAAGTATGTGAGGTGAGGGCATAAACGTTTACAAAGTTGAAGGCAACAGAACAACAAGTGAGGAAAGAAAATAATACAGAAGGTAGCAGAAGATGCAAAATTTCGCAGTCCTCCATCCCTATGCACAAACAAGTTCTTTCATGTACTCGTGCAACCACAGCACGGGCTGTACAGACCTGCGCAGGATTTAGTCCCAGCTCCCTTCCCCTTCTTCTCTGCTAAATCCACATCCTCATCTTGGACATCCAGCCGATACCAAAAGTTACTTGCATTTTCTCCGCGAGATCTGCTGCAGGAACAACCAGCCTATTCCAACAAACAAACTGTTCTGAATACTGGCTCCAGGGAACCAGCAACAGGTGCCACTGGTTACCAGAAAGTTACTTCCACACCAAAAAAAGCATGAACAAGGCATGAAAACAGGACTGCTTTTAAGGGGGTGAAAAAGGACATCCATGGTATTAAGGCATATAGTCAAGAAAAATCTGATTTTTCCACCTGCAGGATGGGATTGGTTCAGATTTTTTTTTTCTTTTTTTAGCCTCAAAATGATTATAAGCTAGCTTTAAAACTGCATCCAACTGTTTCCAACTAAAAACTGAAGTCTCTGTGAAACATATGTCTAGGTACAAGCTTCAAAGTGCTCCTTTTCACCCTTCCTAACAACTGAAACCATATTTAACTGCAATTTCAGACTTTTTATCTCCCTTTCCAGATGGTAACCTGGGTTTGCCTCAACACTTGCATGCAAAAACTAATAGAGCGCGATGTTACAATTTTCCATATATATATATATATATATGTGAAAACCATGCACTGCAGAAAAGCAGTTTCCTACTGAAATCACTTTCCCATTTTTTTTTGTCTGGTGCAACTTCTGGAAGGATCACTAGTATGAAATATGGTTTAAAAACCACAGCTCTTCTGTGCCTTCACCTAAGCGTAGAATTGCAGGGGGCATAAGCCAACACTTCAGTCAGTGCACTCAGTTAAAGTGCATCGTCTTCAGTACGTCAACTTTTTCCTTGCTTGAAGATGGCCATCATGATGTCAAGGTCACTTTTAGGTCTTTGAAGTGAGTGTGAACCTTCAGCCTACAACTGATCAGGCACTATGGACAAGCATGAGGAATTTTACTTTAAGCCCTCCTTTAAACAGCACCTTTCTTTTACAAAACCAGAAAACAGTCTACAACAATGTGCAAGATTTAATCTCAAAGACGTACAGCGTGTGCAGATGCTAAACCAAGACATGCTCCTATCAACCTGCCGATACTCTGCCGTCTCAAAAAGAAGATCCCCCCTTTCAAGCGAAAATTAAGGGATTCTTCAGGACAGGGAACCACTTGAACAACACTGTAGTCAGGGTTTTCCCCTCAAAGGTTCTGCTGTTGTTCCAGTATGGAAATGGAGCTATAAATACACTGGAAAGGGCAGTAACGTGGAAAAAAGCTAGTGCATGTAGGGACTGATTTATGGTATTGATTTAGAAGGGCAAACTCGCTTACAACTCTGTCCATTAGCAGCAAACGTGATTTAAGAGTTTGAGCAGGAAATTTATTCAAACTTTAAAAATACTAATACTGCTCTTAATTCCTACACACTAGTAAAGTGGCATCCTGTGAATACACACATACACATGGAGGATCGGCCGAAAACACAGCCCGTGCCCAATTCGGCGGGGAAGCACGGCCCTGCCGTGACCCATCAGGACATTCTCTTTGCAAGTCTCATCCTGTGTCCTTCGCATGAACAGGATTTTTCCCTTGGGGAACCAGAGAACGGGCTATCCCATATATTATTTTTAAATTTAAAAAGGGCCTCATTTCACCAATTCCCTGGCATTTAAGAACTTGTCCGGAACACCAACAGTTCTTCAAGAAGTGGTTGTTAATCGCTAACAGGTGAAAATAACTGGTCACATTAACCCACACTCACAGATTCTCACACCAACCTGAAGGTTTAGCCGCTTCCACAACACCCCACAAAACCCACTGACGAATGCAGAGGCCACTCCTAAACACCACCTAACTAAATGAAGATTCAAAAAAGAAAAAAAAAAACCCCAGGCCCAGCATTCTGTACCAGTTACAGAGATGCCGTGAGGCGAGCCGGGTGCCAAGGGGAAAGGGCTCAGCAGCAGAGATGACGCCTGGCATCACCCCCTCCTCCTACGTGACCTGACAGCGTCTCCGCCGGCACCGGGCAGCCCCAGCGCGCAGCAGCTCCGCCGCCGCCGCTGCCCTGTCACGAAACCTGCCCCCTCAGCAACCGCGCTCCATTTTCCTGCGAGCTCGGTGTCAGCCCCGCTGCACCCTCTGCTAACAGAGTTACTTCTGAGCAACACCAGGCTGAACCTCAAGTCAGAAAAAGGCACTTTTCTCGCAACTCCCTCCTCCAGCCCGCCCCCCTTCTCCCCGATGTAAAGGGCTCCAGTCCCAAGGGCAAAGGCCCCCCCCCCGGCCCCGGCGGGGAGGGCTCCCGGGGCATCCCCGGCTCCCGGCGAACAGCTCCGGCCGCTCTCCCGCCAGGAGCCACTTTCGTCCTGCCGTACGGAGCCGAGTTGCGGGGCGCCCCCCGCCCTCCCCTTCGACCAGGCACCAGCACCGGGACGGCAAGTGTTTACGTTTAAAAATACATATATACCGACTCCGGATCCAAAGGGAAAACGGAAAAACTCCGCCCCCCTCCCTCTCCCGACTCCTTCGGAAAGGAGATGAAAGTAGGGCAGAAATATTTGACCGCTCGGCGCCCCTTTTTTACGGGGAAAAAAAGGAGGGGGGGCGCGGAAAAAGAAAAGGAAAAAGAAAAAAAAAAGGGGTGGGGGGGGAATAAAGGGTCGGGAAGTGCCACGGGACGCACCGGGCAGCAGTCCCGGCCGAATCGGGGAGGCGGCCGGAGGGCGGCTCGTCCGCGGCGCCGCTGCCGGGCCCGGCCGGGAAGGACCGCGCAGAGAGGCCGGGCCGGGCGGGAGCGGGGAGCCCCGGCTGAGGGAGAAGCAGGGAAGGGAGGGGGAGCGCGGACCGCGAGTGGGAGAGGGCACTCACGTAGCGTTTCAACTTCTTCTCCGGTGGGGACTTTCGGAGCCAGCCCGAGCAGACCACCTCCCCGCCGCTCATGGCTGGGCCGCCTGCCCGCCGGGGCAGTCCTTCTCCTTCTCCGGCAGCAGCGGCGCCCGGGCCGGGCTGGGCCGGGCCGAGGGAGCCCCGAGACGCGGCGGCAGCACCGCGCCCGCTCCGGCCTCCCGGGGCTGCGGGGCGAGGGAAGGGGAGGGACGGGGAAGCGGGGGGTGTGTGTGTGTCTGTCTCTCACGCACAACCAGCCGGAGCGGAGCGGCGAGCGGGACTGAGGCGGGAGGTTCCCCCCCTTCCTCCTCCTCGCCGCCGCCGAGTCACACGAACATCGGGAGAGACGACAGGGGCAGCCGCCGCCCCGCCGCAACTTCGGCTCCGGCGTCCCAGGGCAGGATCCAGCCGCCGCCCCGCGTCGCTGGCACCGCCCCCCGCGCCGCCGGGACCCTCCCGCCAGGGAAGGGCCGCGGGGGGCTTCCCCTCCTCTCGCCCCGCCGCCGGGCCGAGCTCAGCGCCGGCCGCCGCGGCTCCCCGGGCTCGCTCCTTCCCCTTCCCCTTCCTCCTCCCCCTGCGCCGGGAGGAGGGGATCGGCCAGCGCTCCTGCCTCCTTCGCCTTCACCTCCGGGGCGAAGCGGCGGGCCGGGGGGCCGCCGGGGCTGGGTCCTCTCCCTCCCGGCGAGCGTGGGAGGGGTTTACCCTGGTATTCACGGCGTCGTGTCGTCCCCCCCCCGCCCCCAGCCCACTTTTCCCCACAGCGCCGGCCGCCGCGGCCAGCCGAACGGCGGCACCTCCCCGCCCCGCCTGTCCCTGCTCCCGCCCCCCGCGCCGCCCCGAGCGGAGGAGCCACGGCGCGGCGGCTCCCCCCGAAACTCCGCCGGAGCCTTTTCAAACAACAAGGGCCGGGAGGGAGAGGGGAGGGCACGGGGCCTCCCAGAGGGATCCTGGGAGCTGTAGTCGGCGGGAGGCGGCGGCCGGCGGGGACTGCGGCGGCGCGGCCGGCGGGGGGCGCGGGGCGGGGAGGGGACGGGCTCGCCGTTCGCCGGCGGAAGAGAAAGGGGTGAGCGACGGACCCCGGCCCGCCGCCCCAAACCCGCCCGCCGGCGCGGGGCGGCGGTTCCTTTTCGGTGCCGGAGGACGGGGCTGAATTCAATAACAAATATTAAAACCGCGGGTGAAATTGTGATTTTTTTTTTTGAAACCCACCGCAAAATCACTCATTAGAACCAGGGAAAACAAACAGAAAACCCCAAAAAGCCCTAGAAAGACTGCATTACGAACAGCTCAGCAAAAGTAAACGCTGCTTAGCGATCTGAGACTGCCTTAGCAGTTCAGAAGTCGGGGCGTGAGGGCAGGACGGCGAGATGCCAGCTGCCGTCCCTCCCGCAGCCCGTCCCCGCACCGGCGGCTGACGGCGCTGCGCTGGTGGGACGCTGCGAGGAGGGGCCGGCCGGTGACGGCCGGGACGGACTCACTAGGCTGGAAGGGTCGGGAGGATTTTCAATCTCCCTCGGATAAACCGGCGCTTACCCGCTGGAGACCCCCCACCCCACAGCACCGCTCCCTACCGAAAACCCACCAAAAAAAAAAAAAAATTAAGTCTCCTCTGCTCGTGCCTGTTATTGACCTTATTGTGACATTATGATGAAGGGGCGCGTCGATGGGCTGCCGGCAGTTAGAAGGGGCCGTTAAAAGGGGAAGATCAAACTCATTCAACGCCTCCGCTCTTGGTGCTCTCTGTTTCTTCCACTCTGCCGGGAAAGAGCTCCAAACAAATTTTCATTTTACTTTTTTTACAGGTAACTGCAGGTCTGCCCGCTGAGGCGGCGGTGAGAACCGGCGCTCTCCCACCGCAGAGAAATAGTCCCCCTAGTGTGCCGTTGCTGAAGGCAGCGCTGCGCTGCTGCCGTCCATCGAGGTACGTTGCATGGAAAAGTTACAAAGCAGCCGCCGTGGCGTTTGAACGGGGGGGATTTGCAGAAGCAACAGCAAAAAGAGAGGTGAAAGACGAGAGACATTAAAATCAACTTCACCATCAATCTTTTCACAATAATTATGACAGGTAAAGCAGTATGAAGCACTAAAAGAAAGATCATCAAGGAAGAGGGTATTTTGCCAAAAACATTTGAAAACAAGAAAAATGGTGAATATTGGCCTTTATAAATATTAAAAGTGCACAAATCTTAGCATCCAAGCCACCCTCATGTACGTTGCTGCACATCATTTCAGCTGCCTCAGGAAAGAGCAGGCTCAAGCCGTACCGTTTGGTTTAGATTTCAACCAGGTTGCAGTATAGCTCTTTTGTTTAAACCACTAGTGCCGTTGTGTAAGAACCTTAGTATTTGAGTTTATCCAAGTGTCAGACACGACCACAAAACTTCCCAGTTCCCTTTAGAAACCTGGAGAAAATTTAGTATCGTCAGAGTAAGAACATGTGGAATCAGTGTGAACTTATTAAAAATGCCATTGGCATTAGGGTATTGTAGCATGATCCAATGGTTCATGTAAATCCTATTAATTAACCCACGTCTTGAGGACTAATCAAAGAAAGCCAGAGCCTTTTGGCTTAAGCAGGCTCTATGGAGGCACCAACCAAACAACTTAACCTGGTCCAAAGACACAAAACTGTCCCTGAGGTCAAACATTACGTTTGTATCTTAAAACCATGGTAAGGTGGTGTCCAGTATTAGTTTTCATATATTTGTCTTATATTTGTTTGTCAATTCATTTTCGTGAAAATAGCTATCGAGGGTCAATTTTGTGCGTGGATTTCATCCCTGCCATAGAACGATAAATCATAGCTTAGGGAAAAGGAGTTAAAGCCAAGAGTAGTGATAAATAACAAGTAATTAATCCTGCCTTTTAGACCATACCTTGTTGTTGAGCCGAATCACAAGCCCCAACGCTGGACATAAAAATGATTTATTGGATTGTGGAACTGGAGAAAATACATTACAGCAAAGAAAGATTTCCAGATAGCTCGTTCAGCTGTTGCCTGATGGACGCCTCTCTTTCTAGTTATGGGGGTGGATTTCCCTTTCTGCTCTCAACCGTTGGAGTTACTCATTCGCAGTTCCACCGGCACTTTCACTAGTCATCTGGAGACAGGGCTGCACGCAGCTGTACCTCACTTCCCAGGTAAGTGCACAGCTAGCAAAACCAAGAATATTAACCCCGTGGATTTCTGTGCCTAACCAGTTTTGCTCTGCAGTTCCTAAATTAGATAGCCGGTATTAGGGTAAACCAAAGCAATTAAGAGCGCTAATGAAATGCATAAACAACACAATATTTAGGTCTGACTCTTAACATCTGCACATTCACAGCTGTACAACTGTCTGTGAAGTGAGGTTAGTGGGCACAACTGAAAGTACCGAACACGCCCTGGGGTAGTCCCTGCTTGCGGCACTGCTGTAACCCTACGTCAGGACATGACCACTCACTTTGTCCCCACAAGTTATTTCTGTACGAGTAGGCTGTTACTCAGGAAGCCCAGAGGATAAAGGTCCTTTGAGCTCAATTAATTGCACTGCAGAGGTCTTTTGTGTTTCTGTACAAGGCCAATCCTGGAGGAAAAAGGATTTTCTTTGCCTTGCCAGGATATCAGCGATGGCCTGAGAAGCTGCAGAGGTCTCATTGTGCCCGCTAGGATCAATCTCGCTCTTTTGCTTTGCAAACAGTGGATGTTCGTGAGGAACCGACACCTTATTTTTCAAATGGGGTTCCCGTGCTTGGGAACTTCCTTTTGTTTGTTTACTAGCAGCAAGAAAACCATCATCAGCCCTCAGCTGCTTTGAAGCTGGTTGGGTTACTGAGGGGGTTTTCCCCCCATTTTTATAAAGGAGCTTGTGATTGGCAGCTGCCAGTGGCCGAGAAGAGGATGTGCCCAGCTATGCAAGAACCACACACATGGTCAGGGCGCTTGTGCCACCTTTCAGCTCACTCTGCTGGAGTTCGTGCTCCTCGGACAGTAGTTTCGTCTCAGTTACCACTTCCCTTCCACAGACGCCTTGATTCTTCCATTGACTTCGCGTTCTTTCATGAGCGCGTTCCAAAGGGTTTTAAATGGGTTCTCCAAAATTTTGGAGTAGATTATTTATGTATCTCGCCAGATAAAGTGGGTCATGGGGAAATACATCCATTTGCCTCTGGTTTGCCTGCCAAGCCGCCCTGACAAAGGAAACAGGAGCTGATGGAAGAGGAGATTAAATTCATATGAGTTTGATTTTAAAAATAAAGATGACACTAATTTCTCATGCAAATAGCTTTGAAATTCTGGACTCACGTAATAAGACAGTGCTCACTACAGCTCCCAACTTTGTATTATAGTATGAAAACCTATGCATCCCTCTGGAGTTTCACATTGCAATCACAGTCAGCTATGGCTCCTGAGAGTGATCCCTATGCCCTTTGCTGACATTTGAAAGTAAAATTTCTCCTTCATTATGACGTGAGGGACTTCACACTCTAATAGAAAACATAATAAAAATCGGTTTAATTTAAAATTTTGCATGTCAAACTATATTCCAAAACATCTCTAGATATTTATGCAACAATGAATCGGTGTAAAAGACATTCTTTTAAGCTTGAAAACACCTGCATTTAGACATTTGTTTTCATCTCAGATATTTCCCTTTTCATTTCAAAGTTATACCCAGGTATATTTAATCCACAGAGTTATTTGGTCAGTTTGTGGATGACATTACCTGCTGTTTCTTTCAGATAGTAGTTATTTAGATTATTTGGCAAGGCAATTGAGGAAAGTAGTACAAACCAGTCATAATTAAATGAGATGACTGTATGCCCACACACTTTAGGGTTGTTTACTGGTTGTTAAGCTCCCTCTTATCTCTTTTCTTTTATTCCTTTTAATATTGATGTAGGCAAATAAAGGTAAGGGTATACTGCAGAAGTCATAAAAAAAAAAAAAAAGACAAAAAGGACCAGTTTTTGGTTCTGCATTGGTGTAATACATTGAGATTTCCTTTCTGATTTTTGTAGAAAACTCTCCTTCCCACTTCTGGAATGGAAATTCACTAGTAAATGTTTGTCCTCTGTTTTTTTGCCAGGGAATCAGTTGACTGCCTTACTTCATGCAAGGGAATTTCCCTTTTCTTTCTGGACTAGGCAAGGAAGAAGGAGCAGGCTGGCTGCTTGGCCAGCCAGGCAGAAACTTCCTCAGGTCTATGCTGTTCAAAAATTAATCCGCAAGAGTTTCCCTCCATAAGGACAATACCTTTACACCTATCCTTGCGTACTGAAAATGCATGGACTTTTTCTGTTATAGGAAGCCTTTTACAAGTTCAGACACGTTTGGTTTGGTCTTGTAACAGAAATAAGAATTTCCATAGAGGATGGCCATATTTTCAGGAAAAAAAAGTTAATGCATGGTCACGTAAGAGACCAATACTTCAATCCTCACATAGTCAAGAAAGCATCACCCAAGCTCTTTGGTTGAGCATGGTTCGTCCTCCAAAAACAGGAAGTGGAAGATGTATTGAACACCTCCCAAAAAATTTATTGCAATGTAGAATACCAGGGAGCAAATAAAGGCTAAGAGGCAGCGAATAAGAGGACACTGCAAGCTGGTGGCTTCTGTTACAGCGTCAAAAAAAGCAAGCTCGTATCAGAGAATTATTGTGGTTAGAGAGCCTTTCTTCCAATACAGCAATTTCAATAACTCAGCTTACAATGCAAGTATAATAGTAAGTTAAGTCAACTAAATATTTTGCTTTGTCTTACCTTTCTTGGTTCGAATCTCCATGCTTAAGCAGTTCTTTGCAACTGCTATTCTGAAAATACAGTAGGGAAATCAAAAGATTACCTAGAAGTAGCTGAATAAAGAAAGGAAAATGTTCGGATGCCAGGCAGAGTTAAGATGTGTTTAGCTGAAGCTTCTGTCTCCCTCTAACAGATTAATCCTGTTATGCTGCAGTGCTCCCAAATTTAAATTACAGAAATATTTAAACCAAAAATTAAAGTCACCAGATGTCTTGGAATATTTTTGTACCGAGTAGAAATGTACAGTCAAAACCAGGGAAATGAGGCAGTAAAGAAAAAGGATGCTTTTGAAGAGAGGTCCATCTAATGAACACACAGATGTCTCCGAGCGTTGCTAAAAAAGTACCTACCGGCACAAGACAGACGACCACAACAAGGTGCCTTTCTGACATGTTCTTAGATTACAGGGTGACACTTTAGAGCCCAAACTCACACTGTTTGGGACCTGGTGCTTTGCAGAGAAGTTCATGGCTTGGCTTCGCGGACGAAGATTTGGGAAGGGCTTTGCCCACGCTTATTGCAAGCGCGTTGATGGCTGAAAAGGCCAATGCGGGATAGGCAAGACCGGTTGCAAAGAGCACACCGGAGGGTCTCCTTGGGTGGTATAGTCGAGGCACGGTTCTTTCTGCGCTGTCTTTTCTCCTCGAGCTTGATTCTACGCGTGCTCTCAAAGGAGACAGCAGCGTTATGTATGGTGTGTCTCCAAATCTCCCGATTGGAGGCCAGGGTGGACCACTGATGGTGGTCAATATGGCCTAGGCTGAGGTGTTGTTTCAGGGAGTCCTTATATCTCCTCTTTGGAGCTCTTCTCTTGCGGCAGCCGGTGGCAAGTTCACCATAGAACACGATCTTAGGGAGGCGGTGATCCGCCATCCTGGAGACGTGCCCTGCCCAACGCAGCTGCGTTTTCAGCAACATGGCCTCAATACTGGTGACGTCTGCCTGTTCAAGGACAGCAACGTTAGTCACGTAGTCAGTCCAGTGGATGTTTAGGATTGTGCGGAGGCAGCGCTGATGGAAGCGTTCGAGGAGTTGCAGATGGTGGCGGTAGACATTCTGCACTAGGCATCACTCGGGTGTGACAGACATCGCGAACATTTCTCTGGCGCACTAAGATATAGTCAATGAGGTGCCAGTGTTTAGATCGAGGATGCATCCAGGTTGTCTTCAGGCTGTCTTTCTGCTGGAAGAGAGTGTTGGTGATGGTAAGCTGCTGCTCAGCACAAAACTCTAGCAAGAGGCGACCGTTGTCATTGCAGTTTCCAACTCCATGCTTGCCTAGTACTCCTTTCCAGGCTTCAGAGTTCTTACCTACTCGTGCGTTGAAGTCACCAAGGATTATGATCTTATCATCTGCAGGAACCTTTTGAGTAAGGCGGCGCAGATCGGTGTAGAATTTGTCTTTTTCTGTAGGGTCAGCTTGGAGAGTTGGGGCATATACGCTGAAGAGAACAACATGTTGCTTGTTGTGTAGCGGGAGGCGTAAGGAGATAATGCGATCAGAATGACCTGTTGGCAAATTTTCAAGTTTAGAGGCGATGGAGTTTTTAATCATGAAGCCAACTCCGGAATGATGACTTTCGGTTTTGGGTTTGCCTGACCAATACAGTGTGTAGCCGGCACCATGTTCTTTAAGGCTGCCTTCCTCATGAAGGCGAACTTCACTGAGAGCAGCAATGTCGATGTTGAGTCGTGACAGTTCGTGAGCAATTATAGCAGAACGGCGTTCAGGACGCCCACTGTCTGCTGTATCGAGCATGGTTCTGATGTTCCAACATGCGAGTGTCAATCTGGACACACCTTTGGAGGCAGGTGTATGCCTTTGTCTCTTTGTCTTTGGTTGACCGCAGAAGAAGATGTCCGTTGGCCGCGGCTAGCCAACCGGATTGGAAGGGAGATGAGCTTTGGTTAGGCCACCTTTTCTAGGCCCCTCTCCATGCGGAGCAAGCAGTGCTCTCCTTGAAAAAGGCTGCTTGGTCATTCAGGATGCTGCCGAACGAGACTGTCATCTCCCGGGTCAGTCTCAAGCGACCAATGTCCTGAACCGCCTGCATGCAGGGTTGGGTCTGCGGCTTCCAGTGACATCTTTCCACCTGCCGTTTCGTCCCTTGCCTGTCGCTACAGGGCTTTGCAAACGTGAGTACACCCTTCAAGCCTGCGCGGTGGATTTTTTAGGTGAGGCGCAGCGTGCGCGAGACTGGCCCCACCCTTTACACCTGACGTTCATCTGCCAGGGCCTAGCGAGCTTGGACGGTGACAGCGAAGTCCTCAGGTCGTAGGTTTGGTTAGAGTATCCTTCTCTTAGATGGATGGCCTTACAGGGCTAAACGAGCTCCATCTGCCCGGGTTTGGAGTTAGAGTTGTCCTTCTCCTAGGATGGTTGCCCGAAGGCTAGTGAGCCCATCCTGCCCGTGGACACACTTTGTCTGACCCTTCAGTTGAGACCTGTCAGGCTTGGGAGACCCTACCGGAGGCATATGCCACCACCAGCATAGCTCTCAACTTCGCAAGGGCACACAAGCTCTTTCCCCATGGCAAGGGGGTGCCCATGAAAGAGGCAGAGAAGTTAGTACCACTGGAAATTATCTTCTCTGCAGACTTCAGGATGCCTCCATCAGAAATGCTTAGCCCTCGTTCTAAGCACTTGCTTTTCAAACAGCCACATTTACTTATCTTCCATCTTACTGGAAGAATAAGAAATGCAAGCCTTTCACAACACTAGTACTTTCTGCTGGAGTAAGGGCAGTTTCGGGGATAGTCCTGACGCTTGCCTGCAGCCTCAGCCAAAGGGGAGCCCTACTGCATGGTGCAAGTCATGTAGGCTGGGATTCACCTCACTGTGGTCACCTGCAGCGTGGTGGTTGCGTATGCGCTACTCATCTACGCCTTCTTTACAGGCAGTGGTGAGTTCTTTAAGTGCTTGTGTATCTCCACCGACTATAAAAAAGAGTCTAGATGGCTAGCTCAGAGGTACACAGCCATGGGCCTCTTCATACCAACTTACATAAGAGGAAGTCAGAAAAGCAACCCCCTTTTCGAATGTGAATGCCAGTCCTGCATGGAGATTTTATGTGTTTATTTGTTGCAGTTGAGTGTTTTCAAGAACTTTGAAAATTCTCAGCCTGTATCGATAGCAGGAAGTCTAATGAACTTAGAAACTGGACAAAAAGATCTGAGAGCCAGAGACAAACACTTTGCACTGAAGACAGGACAGTCCTTCCAGGCAGCACGCAGACAAGAGCTGTATGTAGTCTTTTCATAGTTATTTATAAAACCTTAGCTTAAGACTTCCAGAGCCAGAAGCCGAGGAGATTTAAGTGTGTTTCTACCATTGTTATGATTTTGTCAATCTCTACCACAATATCTAAGATCACTCTAGCACTTAAAATCCTCAGAATATTAAACAAGAAGGTTTTTCACCTTTCCAAACACGGAAACATGGATTTTTGGGGGGATTTTTTTGTTTGCAAGTTTTTAATTATTTTATTTTGGTTTACGTTAAGAGTTTTCACACTGGACTCTGGTTTCATCAGAAGAAACTTCTTCATCGATCTGAACTCTTTAGGCTCAATCTGGTCTTTTCTGTCATGAATTACTATGTTGTCAGGAGTGCACGGCAGTGGAGCGAAACAGACTGTCTCAGCTAAGTGCATGGAACATACCATATTGCCTGAGCTTCAATGACATCGCCCAAACATTTCTGTATTCCTCAAAACAGAAGGAAAAAAATCAGATTGGAGCTGGCGGGTTAGAGAAGGTGTGGTGCCACTGTCAGGGAAAGAGAAACGCCTGGCCCCGAGGTGACACAGTGTCCAAGACAACGTAAACAGGACGGCAGGAGGACAGTGGGGTCACAGCTGCTTTTTTGAGATGTCTCAGGCCAAGTCCCGCAAAAAGGGGAGGAAGGGACAATTACATGTAATTTTACATGTAGGATCAGTGATTGGGTTCACAATTTCAGGAGATTTTCTCCTTTAAAAAAAAAAAATGCCTCTTTGACATTTTTCAGTGGAGCTGCAGTGTTAAGAGGCTTTGTCTCTTCTGCAGCTCCTCAGTTGCGTAACAGGAATGCAACACTCCCCTTGCTCCTTCCAGGCACAAACAAATATTTTAATTAAAAAAAAAATAAATCAAAGGATGGGAAAAATTATTTCTAAATTGCAGGTGAATAGGTAGAGTGTTCTACTTGTATTTAAAAGCAAAAACTTCAGTTTCCTAAAAATCACCATCCGTTCTCTTCTCTCTCTATCCCTCCACCTGCCACTGTCTCCTTGAGGGTAACAATATCCCAGTTCGCTGATTAGGCCATCAGCTTGTCCACAAGGTCATCCAAGGTGGTAGGAAATAAAACTGTTGCTTACTTGATCAGCCACACAACTCGAGTATTGATATGTGAATGGTCACCATGAACAATTCCCTAGCAAGCCACAGCTTGCAAAAAAACAGGAATTCAACTGTTCATGGGAAACTTATGATCAGGTGAAAGAGTTACATTTGACTCCAAAATAAATATTTTCTGCTTATCGATTCATCTACCTCTACTGGAGACTATTACATCATATTCACCGTTGTTTTGTGTCACCGTTTTTTCTAGAATATGACTCTTGTGCTCATCCGTAAGCTGTCCGTATTGCCTGGGGTCTTTCACAGACAGCGCTTCGGGGGGTTTGAGGTGTAAGCCTTTAGTAAGGGATCTGGTATTTCAGGAACAGAATATTTATTTTTGTAGATTTTTATGCCATAGCTACTACAGCATAATCTTGCATCAGTTGCTTCATTTGCTGCTTGCTGAAATCTGTTCCAGAACAGCAACTGTTGCAGGCAGGCAGGCAGTCACAGGCATTCCTGCCATTCTCTATCTATTATGCAAATACTGTAGGAAAAAGGCACTCTGCTGAGGTTCATCCTAGAGCGGCTGGTGTGGGCCTCAGGTATCGTTAAGGTCTTTCATCACATGCACTGAATATTTCACAAAGTGTTCCCCTGATGCTTTTTTTCCTGAGGAAAAACAAAAAAACAAACAACTTTTAAAGTTTGGATGTTAAAAAAGCAATTCAAATCGTAATTTTGCTAAGCGGTGATTAAAAGTGTTTTTTTAAAGGGTAGCATCTACTAGAATTCTCTTTAAAAATGCCCATGTTAGGTTTTTTAATGCTTCATCTTCCCAGTGGTTTTTGCTTGCCTGAAAGCTTCCCCTGGGTATTCCTGTTCCCCTGGAAGCTGGATGTGTTGGCAGTGGTTCCTTTATATGGGGAAGAAATCAGTGATCCAAACAAAATCCTCATGGATAGCTAACAGTGAGAAGGATGCAAACAGAAAACCGTGGGTCTGCTGTGGTTGACTCGTCTCCTCAGAGCATGGGAAGATGGAGGGAATTGGGGAGCTGCTGTGACCTCATCAAAATGGTGCGAACTAGCAGCTCAAGACTGCCTGTAGATAGACAGTGGTTTTGGCCAGACTCGTAGCAAGTCAGCCTTTCCCATGCCAGGTTCTACACTACTAGCAAGGACAGCCAGTAAATGAAAGCAGGTAATGTGGCTCAATGGGAAGTTTCAGGAGGCCAGGAAACATTGCTGTGGATGGGAAGGGACTCTCTCTCTCTTCCCTGGCTAAGATCTTTTCCCATCTCATTGGAGGGACTGAAACCCGAGGTAGAGGTCGAGGGAAACAGAAGCCCAGTTCACTGATCAGGCCATCACCTTGTCCACAAAGTCTAGGTCATCCAGCACAGTAAGAAGTAAAACTGTTGTTTACTTGATCAGCCACACAATTCCAGCATTGAGTGTTGGAGAGGGTGTGTGACAGGGTGCTCATGACCCCATCAAGAGGCCATGCCTTGCCAGGGGTGTGAAATGAGTGCAGCACCTCAGCTCACTCCCCTCTTGAGAGGAAGAGAGAGGTTTCACACTCTTGCTGTGAGAGAGGGGTGTTGTGAACTGCAGGAGGACAGCGAGAAGGTGGAGGGGCCAGGCACGTAGTGGGGTTGGAGCCAGGCATACAAAGGTGGAGGGTGATGACCCATTTATCACCATCCTGTTGTCCCAAGCGACTGCTGTATGCAGTCAGCTCACTCTCTGAAAACTGTCTTGCTCCTCATGTTTTAACCCTTTGTGAGCTTTTCCATGAGAATAACATGGCTGGTACTACACGTACATAATATCACAGACGTCTAGTACTTGATACCGCAGTCATATAGCAGGAAGACCTGAGTTTGAAACACTAAATTTTGTGCTAATCCTTGGCATCCCACAGAAAGCAAATTAGAAATAATCAAGAGTTGTGATTTAAAAAAGCAGGAAGCCAGAGGCTTCTTTCTGCAGACAGCTGGAGAAGAGAGAGAGGACAGGTAACACAGAATAACCCCACAAGCTCTCAAACTTTTGGACAGCTACAGGCTTCCAGAGAATACGAAAGTTCTCCCTTTTTTTTTTTCTTCATCATTTTTGGCAGTGAGCCCATGACTTTTGCTCCACAGCACCAAGACTCTTCCAGGAAACGAGCAGCTTTGGTGTGCCTTTCCCAACACTCGCAGCATTCCTTCCCAGTACGCCGCGGGATGAAGGCACCCTGTCACGTGCGATTTTCTCTCTTCCTGGCCCAGCTGTTGGTGAGTTTATGGTAGTAAAAAATGAGGTGCTTAATCCCATTTGAAAAGTGGCCAACACACCTAATTGAGCAAAGCCAGATAGAGTAACAGTGATAACAAGCTAAAGTCTGATTTGTTACACGCATGTGCAGGCTTGATAAAGACTTATCTGTGGCCTAACCAAAGGTTAAAAGTGACTTGAAGTCACTTCGCGTGATAAGGTGAGGAGAAGTGTCACAACCTCAGCTGTATTTTATGACCTTGATCACTTTTATATCTGTCAGTGATTATGTAACTCCATCTCTGCAGGGGAATCAGGCTGCAAAACGGCAACATTTGCACCACCACATTTTGCTCCGTAAAGGTTTCACTTGCAAAAAGAGGTTGTTCTGTTCTGGGTGCACAGTTAATCTCCTTCAGTGTAACACACTGTCTTGGTTCAATATAGCCCATTCTTCCTGTTGGAAATGATCTAGCTCCTATACTAGAATTTTCTGGCTGAAAATTCAAAAAAGTGCAAACTGTATGTAGTTCATATTTTCTTATGAAGGTATCATTACAGACTGCCATGGAACAGGTTTACGAAATGTGAACCGTGCCTGACTAGTAATGTCAAAGTTGTTGAAATGGCTTATCTCCACTAGTTGCAACGTCCTGCAATCTTAGTAAGAACACAGGAGCTTACATATCTAATAAAAACAGAGCGTTAAAGTATGGAAGCAACTGATTGAAGAGTCTATTGATATTAATGGGCAATGGTGATTTTGCTTTTATTTTATTCTGTAGCAAGTGAAATACGCCATTCACAAAACCACATTGCATGCAAGTAAGTAAGGTGTATTTACTGTTGGACAGATGGATGATGTTGTAAGTCAAGCAAAGAGAAAAACAAGGTAAAAACCAAAAATGAAAAGTAAGGATGGGGGAGAGTAAGTAGAGCTGTAAGCTGAAGGAGAGTACAGTGTGTGTTATTGCCCTTGAGGGGTGTTTTTTGGTCTTAGATTATAAATTTTTTGAGACAGGGAGTGTGTTTCTTCCCTGTGTTGAGATCTAACTCCAGGACTTCTCAGGCATTAAAGCCAGTTTCATTTCTCCCTGAGGGACAGGAGGGCTGTTAGGATAAAGAGCGATGGGGCAGAGTCCTAGGGGCTTGTACTTGCCACACCTCCTGGCAGACACAGGCTTGGGGGATGGTGTTGGGGGTTCTGCTGCTGCAACCCCTTTCTGGCTCACAGCAGGAATTTAATATGACAGCGGTGCTCATTGTGGTGTTAGGGACATGTGGTAGAGAGAAAATACGTTATAAAACCATGTCTGTTCTGCGCCCAGAGCGGTCTCTTGCTATAAGCAATTGCCAAGTATTCCCATGCCTGCTCTCATGCTGCTCGTGTTCGTCCAGCTCAGTAGAGAGTCAGTCCTTGTTGCTACAAGCATGCAAACAAGAATCAATTACAATGTGGCCTCTGATTCTGAAATGCTCAGAATAGCAATGTTTTGGGGAAAACCTCAGCCAATGTGTAAAAATAGGACCTAGTGCTACAGGTCAGCTTTGTTGACTTTGAGAGTGTTGTTGAATCTTATATTTGACCTTTCCAAACGTAATGAAAGATTTACTGTAGCACACAGATACACGCTGCTCTGTCACCCGCTTCTCCAGATGGACAGACTTTGACTGGAATAGGGCAAGCTATTCTGGGGAAGCACGCTGTGCCTCGCAGGACTGGGGCACGGAATATGTGCGCAACAAACAGCATGCACACAGGCCCAGTTGTACCGGTGGCAGATGCCACCTTGTGCCAGCTGCGCATTTGCATAAGCAACTGAAAGAGATGTGCTTGCAAATACACATATTTATTCTACTTAACACACTCTGAAAAGCCCGAATGCAAGCGGACATTACGATTACGAAGTTAAAACGCTAAAAAGTTCATGTGCAACTATAAATCTGCTCTTACATGACCATACACCTGTACTGCTGTTTCCACACAGCCCCTGCCAAAGTCTCAGCGTAAAAAAACAATTTGCCCTGCACGTTGCTGGACCTAGTGGGAACTCAAGTGGTTTCGAAGTATACTGAACTGAGGGAAAGAAGCGTGTGACGTGTTCTTCAAAGCTGCATAAAAAGACAGTGTACATTTAAATAAGAGACCGTATCGTGGTGCAAGGTTAGTGTTTGGTCTAAACAAGCTGTAACCCACCCTTTAAAAAATGCCATATCCTAGGATTCTCTGAGGAAAAACAGCAAAACCAGAAACATGCTGCATTCGCCGTTCCCTAGTCAAAGTGCCTAGACAGCACCAGAGATGGGGAAGTGAAATTCTTTGGTGTAGATAGATGATACATTAAAAATATTATGAAACGTTTGAAAGGTCTCGGATCGCAGTCATCCGCTCAGCCTCCGAGCTGCTGCGTGGTGCACCTGAGTCTATTTTGAGGATTCAGACAGACTGTGTGGTGGCACAGACCTCATCCTAGTGCTTTTTAAGGGGATGCATTTCATCCCAGTTACATAACTGTCAACAGCTGCAGGCCATAATAAACGTCGTCTCTGACGGTTGTTAAACGGACCGTTCTCGCTTGCTGCGATGTAACTGGCATGGAAAAGGTGGAAAGCAGCTGGGCAGCAGCAAGTAACCACGGAGCACTTCAGTCTCGCTGGATCTATCTTTTCTATGCGAGGTGGAAATGTTTTTCGCTTCGAGGCAGTATATATACGCTGACAGGAATTCAGTTCAAACAGGAGGTGCCATTGGTAAGAGGGCACAGACACAAACACAGGCTCGCACCACGTTGTGATCTAGCTTTTTGGAATTTGTGACCTTCAGTCCCAGAAGCATGGGCTTGGTAAGATAAGAAGAGCAGCTCTCCTAGCTTACCCACAGATAGGGAACTGATAAACACTAAGTAGTTCGTCATGCCTTTCCGCAGAGTGCAGGGCTGTGCACTCTGATATAATTACTGTGATATAATTACAGCGCGACTTCTTACGGCGCTGGTAGTTTTCACAAACCATCATCAACCAAGGCAGACCCCCCACATCAGGAAGGCCTATATGTCACGGGAATCCGCAACATAACTTCGGCAAATCAACACTGTTTAGAACGTCAGCAGCTTTCTAGGAGATCCAGTAAAGTGAATACACTTTGATTTGAAAGTCATTGCAATTGGATGGAACATCACCGAGGTGCATGCGGGAGTATATCCATAACTATATTCCCGTAATCTTCCAGAGCATTACAGAAGGAGCTTTGCCCTGCATAATCTCCTGGGTTCAAAAAGCATTTTCAGCATCCGCAGATATAATGAACTTAGAAGACAGAAATAATCAATACTCTTTATTTATGTCTTCCTCATACACTGAAACAATTAATAAAGGTTTGCAAAGCCTTTGTGGGTTTATTGTTACAGACATCAAGACCTGTTACTGCTGATGCAGCAGTGCAACTTGTGGGAGGGGAGATTTGTACCCCTGTAACGACGTTTCCCCAGTGGTGGGGAATATACCATATGGTAATCAAAATTTTAAGCGTGCCTGATACCAAGTGATACTGCACCCTGGGGTCTCCTGTGGCATATAGGACCTAGGAGGCAAGCTGATGAAAGAAGAGGGTGGCCTGTGACGCAGAGCTGTCTTCTGCAGAGGCTCTGGGGAACTCTGGAGGTGCTCTGGGGCAGCTTTGTGCCACAGCTTTCACCGTAAGGTGAAGTTTTCCAGCATGGGTCTATCCAACCCAACGAGAACAGGAAGCAAAGCAGACAGTCCCTCACACGGCCTTTGAATCCCACTGATCCCATGTCATCCTAGCTGTGCCATTAGCCTTAATGATACCATAAAGCTTTTGATTTAGTATCATGACAGACTCAGATATCTGTCATCACTGATCTTCCCAAACAGTAAGCCAAGTCTGAAGTGCTGCTTAAGATTATCTCATTAGCTATAATTTTTCTCTAAAGCTAGCAGTAATTTGTATCACATGCCATGTAATAAGTTCTTCTAGCATGGTATATTATAGAGTGCTTATGGACTGAGGCTCATACAACTTTGAGTTGCATTACGTCTTCTTTTTCTTTACAAGAAAGAATATCTTTGCTTTGGATGAATGAACGACATACTGGCAAAGTGGACGCTCACACTCTCCCGCTCTCTCCATGTAAAAAATCAACATTATCAGACACTATTTTACCAGCAGAATGCTTAAAACTGAATACCCTTATTACCACTGACAGCACAGACTCTGGAGTGCACGCTGGCGATGCGTTTACACACAGTGCAAACCCCTCTCGACGGAGGGTTCCACGAGTGAAGGCTCAAACTTGGGGAAAACACCAGAGGAGAAGCAAGTTTCTGAGCAATCAGGAACAACGACAGCTCTGGGAAGAGGCAAATCTGTCCTCTGACCTCTGGAGTGAACAAAACATGCTGGAAACAGGAACATCCAGGGGTCAAGAGTTCCAGGGCAAAACTAGGATTCAGCTGCACCTTTCCTCAGCTCCAGTTACTCCCTCCAGTTGGAACAGGGAAGGAGCAGGGCTAGGAACAGCCATCTGACCTTGCTTCCACTAAAGGAGCTGCCTCCGCTCGCAGGCACAATTTTACCTTCTGTTACACGGAGGCAGCAGCAGTGAAATCGATGCGACTCGCGATCTAGGCTTGCTGTTCAGACCACCGTGGTTCATCATTGCTTGGACTGCAGGTAGCTCAGCAGCGCCCTAGTCAGGGATGTGACAAGGCTTCTAGGCACAGGAATAATGCCGACCGCAATAAATAACACCTGCTGGACTAAAGTAGCATTTGGTTCTTGCTGTGTGAATTACCTATATTTTATCTTTTAGCCCCACCGCATTCGCCAATACAAGATCCGAGCTACACGAGCCAGACACGTCCTCTCTTGATATTTGTACCAGTCTTAAGACTGGGATCGAGGAGGCCTCAATAACAAATGGAGTGACAGCAATAAGTAAGAACAATATTATATAACTGTATTTGGCTTGCTACCAATGTGCAGGTTGTCTGTGCATGCAGTGATTTCCATCACCTAGCTCCTACTGCCTGCTTGATTGTATCCCAAAGCTGTGGGATGTGCACTCAGGGCTGCGCAGGAGCCGCATCACCTTCCGACTGGTCTCCTGGCTGGGAGACCAGAGCAATGGGACGTCCCTGTTAGTGCACCTGCCTTGAACACAGATAAAGCACTAAGTGCTGTGACCATGAAATGGATGCATTGCACTCTACTAATACGGGTTTCCTCTTTTTTCTCATTCAAGTCATCGGTTCTTTTAAGTAAAAGAAATCAGGAATGGACTTTTTGGAATTGATTTAAAATAGTGCAAAATCCAACCTAATACAAATTTTCCAATCATAACCTCTTTACTTCATTATTGAATAAGCACTTCTATACCGTTTTGGAGAGCTGCCACCATTAGGAAGTCTGCTTTCTTCAGAAGGAAGACTATTCACTAGGGAAGGAAAGGTCAAAGGCAATTATTTTGTCTAAATGATCATGACTATTTCTTTGACAAGCAGGGTAACAATTTCTGGCATGGTCCTTGCCTTATCATTGAATGTTGGGAGTGTAATTTTCTATCCTGAGTTTTTATTTTAGACCAGTATTGGAAATGAAAAAATAATGCTGTCTTGTTTCTCCCTGAAATGTACTAGCCAGTATCTCAGGGCTTCCCAGTTCCTTTCTTCTCCTATTACCATCTGGAAACAGCTTTGGGAGAGCCTCTTAACCGAGAGGCAGAGTCTTTTTCAGGCCCTTCTAACAAAGGAATTCTTGCTTAGTACAGCAATGCAAAATAATTAGCAAGTGTCGTGGAAGACCATTTGAGACTGTCTTAGACCATCTGAACTGGAGCCCTTACGAGCAGCAACACATTTAGGAATTTTGTTAATTATATGCATTTAAACACACAATGGAAGAAGCAGCAATCCCTTCTAAAGCCCTGCCTGACATCTCTCCGCTACCAACATTACCTGCTTCTCACTTCGAAAACTGCATAGTGGTAAGCTTTGCATGAGCTTTTAAGGTACATTATCCCCATGTAAACTTACCGAAATACAGTGGACATCTCCCCGTTTATCCTGGGAAACGGGAGCAGATCAGTCTATCTCCTACCCCCAAGTTAACTTGAAGCCCAGCTGCATTTATGCCGAGCAGCCCCAGGCCTGCCCCACGCATCGCTGTGCTCTTGCATGTCCCCATGAGCAAAAAAAGGGTGTAGGAGATCACAGAGAAACAGACTGTGTTGAGCCCTTGGCTCTTCTGTGCATGAGGGCAAGTGCTGGCAGCGCCAAGCAGTGTGGTGGCAAAGATAATCTCAGCAGAAAATGCAACTACTACAACAACAATAATAATGATGAACTTGTTGACTCCTATTTCTTGATAAGAGGTGGGAAGAGGCAGTACAGATTCTGCTGCAGGAAGAGTTGCAAAGCAACCAACCACTTTGTCATTTGCTTCCCACCCCCCTCCTTCTGCTCAGCATCCCCAGTCCCCACGAAGGTGTACCTAACAGCAATAGTAATGACAAAACCAGCCATAAATAGAAACTCCTTCACACACAACCCCGTGAATTACATAAAGCAAGCCAAAGCTTGGTAGGACAGAAAAAACCAAGGACAGAATAAAAAGCAGATGGGAATGTGGTTAATGGAGGGGAATGTGGTTTTGATACAGGAAGGCAGCCTTGCTAAATTTTTGATCAAATATGTCTGCACTTTCAACAGAAACCAAAGTTAGGGTGTGAACCCTGAGGCCATGCGTTCATAGGAAAACATATTTTGCTTAGGTGGTTCTCAAAGGCTAAAATGCTGACCACTGATAATCCTTCGCAGTTGCTTCTGCACCTCTAATGTTCTTGCCTGTGATACAAAGTTTGTAATAGCATATTTGATAATTTTAATTTCCCTTAAGGAAACAATAAATCATGTCTTTTTCTGAATTCACATGCATGTTTCTGGATTCACATGCATAGGGAAGGAATGGCTTTTCCAGGACAGGATTATTTTCTATTTCTTTCCCTGGATATGCAAGCCTGGCTGGTTCCAGTAATGAGTGTGGAGCTGAAAAACAGTGTTTGTTGCCTAATCTCATATTTCTGTGTTCTTCCCCAGCCCATGCTTCCAGACGCATGTCAGCGTGGAGACATCCGCGGGCCCAGCTTCCACTCTTCTCTGAAAAGGTCTGAGATTTCCTGGTTGCACTTTGAAAAAGATGAATCCCAAGTGCCGTATAGAACTACAACTTGTCATTCAGTCAGTCTCCTGACTTTGGAACAATTCAATCAGCAAAACTGCTCTCCCACCTGTTTCTTTGCCTCCTTTTTCATAGCAGGGAGTAAAGGAGGAAAGGGAGGAAGGCACAGACTGAAATTTTATTTTACTTCTGTGTGAGCTGTGCGAGGGAAAAGGCTGGGAACTGAGACTCCTTCCTCCTCATTGCCCTCACACACACATAAGGGCCAGGCTCAGTTTGGCTTCTAAGGCAGAACCGATCATGGTAACAATTTACTGAAAAACATGATGAAATAAGATCCTTAGAGCTGACAGTCCCTGGTGTTCAGAATTAATTAAAATATATTTCAGTTCATGCAATAGCATGAACTAGACTGCTCTCACTTCCTCACAAGTACAAAAATAATAGGAGGCGGCTTCCCACCAGCCAGAGCAAAAGATACTTTATGCCTTTGGACCTCAGTTCCAGGCACCAGCACATTCCAGATTCTACTGGTTTTTGGCCCACATACGCGGACTCTTTATTGCCTGAGTTAATCTACTGGCTGGAATAAATTCTTGTTTTTAAACCTGAGAGCAAAATGGACAAAGAGAAATCCAAGAAGAAATTGAGCAAAACATGACACGGAGGTGAAATCTTGTTTTCCACATATAGGGCCAAATGTGAAGTCAGTGGAGTAACTTTGAATGTACAGTGGTGGGGCCGAAGGCAGGATTTGGCCCTTGAAGCCGTGGATTACTAGGTTTGGAAGAGAACAGCGGTCGCTCCATTGCAACTTGGCTCTGACAAAATATGACTTCTGGACATAGTCCCAACAAAACGGGAATTATTTCAAACAATAATCATTTTGTTTGCATAGCATAGAATTTCACTCAATTATAAATACATCTTTAAAATTAAATTTCCCTTGAAAAACAATGATTTAAGGAACAAAGTGGTTAGTTAAACTCAGGGTATTCTCGGTGAAATCTAGGACTTGGGGTGGGGTCTATTGGAAGCCCAAACTGCTGCTTAGTTTTTGCCATGACCACAAGAATAGGATGTTCAGTCTCAGGCAGAGAGTAAGTTGGCCTCATGGTTTCCTTTGCCTTTCCTGTAACAAGACAAAATTTCACAGGCAGCAACGGCACAGGGGTTTTCTTAGGTTTTTTTTCCCTTTCTCTGCTCAGTGAGGACAGGCAAACCATGGCTTTCAAAACACTTCATCTGTGGACCACACACAGCCTGAGGTTAACGCTATTATTGCTCCTTTGTCAGGCCTTTTTTGTCTGCTCTGCTAAATGAAATGCTTGTTTCTTTATAAAATCAGACTCTTTTCCAGTAGCTGTCTTGCTTAACCTCAAAATAAATCCCTTCCCTCGAAGAGAAAGATCAGCGGTGTACTCTTGTCCCCTTGGTGAAACAGCAGAGACAACATTTCACCAAGGGAAGTTATGGAGTGTTCCCTGAACCTCTTACAGAAAAGGCAAAGCAAACAAAAAATAAACACTTTTCCTCTCACTTTGGGGCTGAAGAGTAAGTATATGGAACTCAGGTTGAATTCTGGTTGCTCCAACTTCTTTAACTCATTTCAAACACAACTGACCTTTCAGAAAGTAAAACTCAACTTCAAATACGAATTTTAACAAAATATTCATTTCTTCTTAAATTACTACCTATCTCTCTATGAGACATAAGGAATTCTACCTAGAAAGCCTTTCTGCTTTCTGGGGCTTTTCAAGGAATAAGCAGGATAGTTACCTAAAAGAAATGTTTCTGCCTATGGGTTAGGAGTAGCTATCGCTTCATGTATCTTTGGTCATTGTCAGCATTTCAAATACTTCAGAAGGTTCCCTAAAATATCTATAGGACTATAATTGTGCTCCCTTTTTCAGTTTTCAGTTCACTGCTCTTACATCCATATTGACTCTCCTCATTTTCCTAGGGCTATGAGAAGAAGTTTTGAATCCAGCGGTCCAACTTTCTCTTTTTATTCTCTGTACAGGAGATTTCCTTCTGGTGCCATCTTTTCTTACCCTCCCCTTGGTCTTCCTCTTTTTTATTACCAGTTTTGTTTTCCTAATTGCATATTAACCCCTCAGTTGTTCATTTGCCCCATTATGTATTTGATTTAATATTCACGCTCTGCTGTTTTCTTTCATGATCAGCTGGTGCCTCACTTTCTGCCTCCGCCTCACGTAGAATTTCTGACTCTGCTGTGCCGTCCGCTTAGAGAGTCCTGATGGTCTCCCACTGGGAGCAGAGCACCCTCCAGAATGGTGTGGTATGGCTCGGAGTGAACCCCAGGGTTCATGAACCCCACCAGGTATCACCCCTTCTCTGTCCCTATGCTTAGTAGCTCTGCCCAGAAGGATTGGGATAATAAATGCACAATCATGATCCAATCACATCAAGAACTGATTCTTTCATTGACTGGCAGATGACAGTTAAATCCTTCCTTTCAGGCGCATTCAAGGATGTTGGAAATTTTTTTATTTCTTCCATCTGGGATTTGTACTATATGAAAAAGATAATTTCCTATTTTTCAGAGGGTGTGTCATCTGCAAGCGTGATGTATTCCTAAGAAAGGCTATTTTTTTAGGGCTTTTCCCCTGGAAAGGACAACCAACCAAATTTGGTTGGAAACGCTCTGATCAAATCCAAACTAAGTCAATATCTTCACTCATTCCGGTGAATTGTGCTGTGCTTTGAAGCCTGCTCTGTTCTGGGAAGCGGGGAAGCAAGGGCAGCTGTGAACCCGCTGGCTCTGCAGCCAAAGGAAGGGCCACCCCCACTGCTCCACCCTCTTCTTACTCTTCTACCACTTCTTGTGCTGTCTATGTTCCTTGCAGAACAGAAGAGGTTCTTGGCCACGCCGATTTGCGGGGCAGAGAGAGACTCAGCCCCTCGCTCCACAGCATGGAGAGGGGCAACGTAGCGCCTCTGCCCTTGCATGGGGGCACAGATGGCTTCCTAGGCTGATCCACAAGGAAATGTGTGCTGGCTTTGTTTGGCAGGCTTTTGGTAGTGGGGGGAGGAGGCTGGTGTCTTGTGTTTGACGCAGTTTTGGTAGCAGGGGATGGGGCTGCTGGCAGGGACTTTGGAAGAAGCTTTGCGAAAAGCTTCCCTGGCTCCAGTTTGTCCCTGCCTCTGGCCAAGGCTGAGCCAAGCAGCACCTCTGTGAATAAACATACTTAAGAGGGGAAGCTGTTTGGCAAGTGCCTTTTTGTTTTGGGAGCTCTCTTTTGTTTTGGGGAGGCGGGTAGGGCAGAGAGAGAGACAACCCACGTGGACAACACAGTTTAGTGAGGAACAAGGTGGGAAGACACTCCAGAGCATCCCTTTCACAGAATCACAGAATCATTTGTGTTGGAAGAGACCTTTTAAGATCAGCGGGTCCAACCGTTAACCCAGCACTGCCAGGTCACCACTAAAGCATGTTCTTCAACACCACATCTAACACATCTTTTAAATACCTCCAGGGATGGGGACTCCACCACTTTCCTGGGCAGCCTGTTCCAATGCTTCACAACCCATTCGGTGAAGAAATTTTTCCCAATAGCCAACCTAAACATCCCCTTGCTCAACTTGAGGCCATTTCCTATCTATCATCCTATCGTTTGTTACTTGGGAGAACAGACTGACCCCCACCTCACTACAACCTCCTTTCAAGCAGTTGTAGAGAGCGATAAGCTCTCCCCTCAGCCTCCTTTTCTCCAGGCTAAACAACCCCAGTTCCCTCAGCTGCTCCTCACAAGACTTGTGCTCTAGACCCTTCACCAGCTTCGTTGCCCTTCTCTGGACACACTCCAGCACCTCAATGTCCTTCTTGTAGTGAGGGGCCCAAAACTGGACAAAGTATTCATGGTGTGGCCTCACCAGTGCCGAGTCCAGGGGGACAATCACTTCCCCACTCCTGCTGGCCATACTATGGCTGATACAAGCCAGGGCACACTGCTGGCTCATCTTCAGCCAGCTATCGATCAACACCCCCAGGTCCTTTTCCACTGGGCATCTTTCCAGCCGCTCCTCCCCAAGCCTGTTTGTCGCTGGGAGAACCGCTGCCTGTGGAGGACCCCCATGCTAGTAGGAGAAGTGCATGGAGGACTGTCTCCTGTGGGAGGGATGCCCCATGCCACCGGGGAGGACTGTGAGGAGTGTTTCACTTGAAGAGGAAGGAGAGGCAGAAGAAACATGGATCCAGCTGGGACTGGCTGCAACCCCCATGATTTCCCCCTCCCTGTGCTGCATGGGGGAAGGAGGTAGCAAAGCTGAGCCTGGGAAAGGAGGGAGGGGTGGGCAGAAGATGTATTGAAGATCTTGTCAGGTTTTTTTTCTCACTGTCCTACTCTGATTGGATTGGTGGTTGGGTAGTGATTTTGTTGTTTAAATTAAATTGATTTCATTTCCCCAAGCTGAGTCTGAATTTTGCCTGACCACAACCAGTGAGTGAGCCCTCCCTGTCCTGTGTCTTGACCCTTAATCCATTTGTTGTATTTTCTCCGACTAGAGTGACAGAGCAGCTGCGTGGTGCTTGGTTGCCAGCTGGGTCTAAACCATGACAGAATGGCAGGGGAAGTTCACAACTCTGCTTCGCTGGAGCAAGCAGAACACGCAGGGCCTGCAGAGACAGAAATGTTTCTTGGCACATCTTAAACAGGGTCACTCAGCACCTTCTACTAGAAACCCATGAAACTAGCCAAAAAGACAGACTTCTCATGACTTTGAGTAACAGTCAGCATTTCAAACATATACAGTTCAAAGTATACATCATTCCAGATGAGAGCTGTGTTTAAATAGTAAAGCTCAGCATAATGCATATGCAATAAAGCTGTAAGAAACTGGCATCTATGTTTTGCACTGGTATGTGGCAGAGTACTATTTTAGAATCCATTTTCCAGTGAAAAAAATAAACAGGAAAATGTGGTTTTGCACTGTTAAAGTTTCCCAAGAGAGTGGTCAAATCAGCCAGCTATCATCTTGAGAGGATGAGACTACCTCAAGTAGCATCCAGCAGAAGAGTGCCTGGAAGAATTGTCCCTTCTCTCTGTTGATGGAATACATATTGCTGAAGGAAAGGTGACAGTCACATCCACAAACCGCTGGTTTGGTTTTTTTTTTCCACTGGGACAAAATAAATCAAAGCAAACTCCCAAGAACAAAATAATCTAAGCGTGCCACTGGGTGATAAGGCTTTCCCCCTGCGAGACAAACGCATGGCAAATTGTACTGCTGAAGGCACGCAGCCAGGCTACTGGCTGTGTTAAGACAGTGCTGAACCAAACACATGGGGAAGGAAAACGTGGTGGCATCTGCACCAAAATATGGGCTATTCTGAACTTGTGCAGACAAATAATTAACATCGTAATATGCAATACGAAGTTTGTGTGTGAGGGAAGCTTGTATTTACAGATGTTATATGTATAAATGTATAGATGTAGAACAGAAGAGCTGTATGGAATAGTGGGAGTTGCTTCTTTTCAATTAGTTGACGTGCAGAGGACCACCACAAGAACAACAGATTAAAAATAAATAAATAAATAAATAAATGGCTTGGTTTCATCCCAGCTAACTGGAAATCCCAGTGTATTTCTGATAAGAACCCAGCTGGTCTTAAAATCCTGTTGGAGATTTGGAGATATTGCAGAGATGTCATTTTGACCACCTCAGCAGAACTGTTCGTTCTCCAGTATAGGAGGTCAGAAGAGAAAGTATGGACCTGAAGGCTAGACACTTGTTTCTTGAAGGAGGAAGGAAGTATGGGGCTTGCGAGCCTGCCGCGATCACTGCCTGATGCAAACAGCACACTGCGGGTCACATGCAGGACTTACAGAGGCTCGGTCCCCAGCCAGAGCAGAGCTGGACCCAGCCCTGGGAGCCACCAAGCTGACAGGAGGAAGCAGTATCTTCTTTTCTGAAAAGGAGGCCTGGGAAAGCACCAGGCGGAGAAAATAAGCTTGTTGTGAAAAGCAGTTGGCAAACCAAATCTTAATCTCTCCTGGTCCTGTGTAGCTGGCTGTGTAGGTGTGCAGGAACTGGCGAACCGGCTGGATGAAAGGAGTTGCTCTCCCTGAGGAGATACAAGCAGAGGAGTTGTAACAACTGTGTGATTTCCTTGATACTGCATGCAAATAATTTCTGTTCAGCAGAGCCGAACCGAGGATATAGCGAACAACAGAATCCAAACTATCATCCCTAGGTGTGATCAAGAGCCTGCTATGAAATCACAAATGTGTCACCGAAAAGGGCAGGAAGCTCTCTGAGGGGCAGTTTCCCTGACAGCTCTGAAGTAAGCTGGGTTCAGCCCTGAAAACACTGGCAGGCACAATCTCCCCGTGTCTCACCGAGCTCATCACAAGCCTCCACTATCAGCAGCTGACACGCAGGCAAGCTCTTCTTTTTGTCAGTCACGGGCACAGTACAACAAATACGTGAGTCAATTAAATCAGATAGCGAGGAGCCATCACCGAGTGTGGTAAAAACAAAATTCAAGTGAGTTATTCTAAATAAAAATAGAAAGCAAGCAAGAAGCCACTATGATTAGCAGATTCAGCTAGCTTGGAATCACATATGGCCAGCCAAGGAGGACGTTCCAAAGAAACTGGGGAAAAACTGGGAACAGCATGTTCAGCTAGTTTCCCTTACAAAACTGAGAGTTAAAATACAAACATGACATCTCAAAATGTCTGAGAGAAGTCTTGCTTTTCCCACAGGGCCACGTAAATGTGAATTACAAGAAGTTAATATTGTTGAAAGGAAGAAAAGTGGGTAATCTGAAATGTGGTGCTGGCAAATATCCCTGTGTGCCTTCTGGTTAGAAAAAAAGAAGAGCGCTAATTTTAGCAACACTGCTAAAAAAAGGTGGACTGTTTCCACAGGCATACACTTTGATTGTATCAGGCATAGCAATGGAATTAACTAGAAAAGCTTATCGTAGTAAGGTGGGAGGGGACAACCAACAACCAGCAGAGAAGTGAGAGCAATTCATTTGATAAAGGTTGTTATCAGAAATCTTTGTGCAGCTCTCATAGCAAAGGACTTCAGAAAGAGCATAAAGAAAATCTGAGGGATCCGAAAGGAAAAACAATCCCTTTTGAAAAACATATTTCAATGTGAACATAGGAAACACGATGAACTTCCAGTTATTAGAAAGGCAGGTATTATATTATCAGAGTGTTTTATCACCAGACTCATCTCGGGTTGACATGTAAGCAAGGGTCATGCCATAAAGAGTGTAACCAAGTAAGAGCTGTTAAATTTATGTTGAGTGTGTTAACTTAATTTTTATAATTTTAGGAAGATTTACACTTTTTTCCCCCCCTTCAGTAGCCAGTTAATCTAACAAAGTTTGCTTAACAGTAACGTTAGCTTCCATTTATGTGGACGTCCTTGCAGGATCTGAGAAATCAGCTTAGTAGTATTTTGGGTAACAGTCATTCTGCAGTCCGGTAACTGCTGGCAATCTCGAAATGTATAGATCTGTGTAAGCAAACCGAATGTGTGTAACTGTGTATATTCTTAGTGGATAAAAGCTCTTGGCAGCCGTCAAGTAAAGGAAATGTACTGGCTCTAAAAAGGGATGAGGCCAGCATTTTTTAATTTCTCACTTCTTAAAAGATCTTTTCCAAAGGATTAAGTACAGCTTTTCCAAGCAGTAGAATGCAGCTTAAAGTGCAGTGTTGCAATAAGCATCTATCTAGCCTGGGACAACAGACATATTAGCAAAAACTGTATTAAGTAACCCATTTTTAAATGTAGTTTAGCCTCCTGCATGAATAATGAGAGAAACAAATTTAAAATATTAGGCCTATGACAAGTTAACGTATTTTGTAAAGCTCTGACTGTAAGGGGAGCTGAATTTTACCTTAAAACACATTAAAACAGGTACCAGTGCGTTAAAAAAGATTGTTCTTTCTGTCTCCAGCTAGAGTCGTCATGGCTGACATTGTTTCATCAGTGCTGAATTATAATTCTTTGGCATACTGTGACACAAATCCCAAAATGTAGACATTTCTGTAGACCAGGGAGTTTTTAATCTGAAAGACAAAACAGATAAGCCAGGATACAACGAAGGATTAATATGGAAAATTCCAAGTTTGTTTGTGTTTCTCCCTCCTCCCTTTCTTTGGCTTGATAATGCAGTGGTGATTTACTCCTCCTGTTCTGGCAGGAAATCAGCCTCAAAGGGCTTCCAGTTTGCACCTTGTAGAACTGGCTTTGTCACTACGAAAAGATGAGTTTACTGGAAGGCAAAGTCCTAAATGAAATACAAAAACTAATGCTTGCCATTAAGAGATCTTTATGTAACTTTTGCAGTGCAGAAGTATAGTCGGTATCAGCCACATCTGGAAGGTGCTTTGGTTTATTCAGCAGGAGACACTGGAATGTGACTGTGGACTAGGTTGGGCCATTATGAACTTGAAGAATGTCGGTCAGGGCCCTTGCAAAGCTGTTATCCTATCTTTTTTCCAGAAACAAGATGAGAACATTTGAAAAATAAAAGCCAAACAAATCCTTAGGGTCAACTATTGATGTTACACAGGGGTTGAATTTGACTCAAAAAGTCCATCATTTACAGTAAAAGATCTCTTATTTGTGTAGTTCGGTGTTGATCAGTATTTTGCTTCTGATGTCTTTCTCAGCAGTTTCTTATTTTCCTTAATCCTCTCCCTTCTGCACTGCATATCACTAGACGAAATGATCTCATAAAATACCTGCTCTTTTCTCTGAATGTAGCAAAAGCTGGAATTAGAGAAATGTTGGACGATCCTGATTGCTGATGCTGTGACACCATCTAGAAATGGAGGCTTTTAGGTAGAAACTCATAATGCTATTTCCACAGATAATTGCTATTTTTCAGGAGCTTGTCTTGGTGATTCCTCGAGCAGGACCCTTCTCTCTGGCCCTTGCAGCAGTCAAGTACACTTCCAGCAGATGTGAAATAAAAGTTCTTTCTTTCCCAGAGCACAGATCATAATTTTCCTCCCAGACCTCAGCTCTGAAGTAGTTAGGCAGATGGCAATGGACTATTTATAATTACATTATCGTTCTTATCATTCTAGCCTGTTTTCTGCTCTCAGTGGGTATGGCCAGGAGTTAGGAAGATAAAATCCCCTACAGATCCATGCGACAGAGAGATCTCTCACTGATCCTTCCATTCACAGTTCATGGCACTGCTTCTTAGGACTGTCATTCCAACCTCGTCAAGTTTCTCCTAAAGCACCGACCAAATCTTCTGAATCCAGGGGTTATGCACCCCCACATTTCTGCAGGCTCCAGAATCACAGGAATTACAGATGTGCAAGCCTGGGTCCTCGGGTTCCCTATCGAAAGCTTGCCTTCCTTGTTGTGCAGAAATGGATAATGAGGCGTAATTTTAGTCTAGTGAAAATTTTGTGTGCCGATAGCTTTTGTCCTTTATTTTTCCTTTTCCTCAGATGGTAAACATTGCAGGAATAATTATAGCAGTAGAGTGGATATTACTCTGGTCTGGAAAGTGTTTAAGTACTGAAAAATATACCTGAGACATTAGGAAGTAAAAGAGGGTGTAGTCTATTTTAGAAGGCAGTTATCCAGTTCCAGGTGGTTGCAGGGCAAGATCAGAGCATTCATACGTGATGTGGGTGGTCTGGACTGAGCGCTGAACTCCATGCAAGGGAGTGGACTGCACAGTGGGAGAAAGAAAGGTTGAATTTATGATGGTTTTACTTTATTTTGTTAAGTAGAAGTTATTAATGGAATATCTGTAAAGGCAAAGCTGCTGGTAGAGCTGGCAATACTTAGTATTAATTTACTAAAGATATTTGAGAAGACTTTGTGAGGGAAAAAAAAAGAGGAAATTAATTTTCAAATTAAAAGTGGCTGTGGGTAAGTGCTCAGCTCTAAAACAATTCTGTATTTTGGAAAATCTGGATCCAAATCTCTTGGGCCATGGCAAGCCCTATTTCTTTTTTAAAAGCTTTATTTTACATCCTCAGGGTTTCCCCTGTGCTCGTTACATTTATAGACCATAAGAGCTTTTTTAGGAGGGTCAGGGTAGATGTCTCCCTCTGGCAATGGCATAACAGGATGCCCACCATAAAGGGGGTTTTGGAAGTGCTACAGTCGTGTAAATTAGCAAAACCAACCTTCTGGCCAATAGGTATGGATTCCAATCCATTACTCATAGATAAAACACTCCAAATCATATTCCCAGTTTTAAAGGAAAGCTTTTTCAGCCACATTTTAATCTGGTAGCCATTTGTCTGTCAAAGAGAGGAAATGCCTTTTTTGTTTTAATTAACAACAGCAACAACAAAATCTTACTTCTGCACTCCATGGAACATTTATGCCTGAGTTTGTCATTCTCTGAAGATAGGAGCAGGTGCATGACTTCTGCAGCACTGGACCAAAGCCTCTGTCACAATCACTGAAAAAAAGACCTATTATTAGTGGCACAAATCCCATGTATGACAGCACAGATTTTGGCCCATTATACTTCCAAGGTCGCTAAAGCAAGGTCACTAAATACAGCAAATAGAGAAAATGGAGAAAAAAATCATTCTAGAGCAGCTCGATTGGAGCAAGTGAATAAGGAAGCAACTTCATAATCCATTTTGCATGTAAAATACCCTTTCAAAGTCAGCTATAATTGCTCTAAAAGCTTTAACCTATTTGAGACAAATTTACGCTTGAAATTTTGTTTAGAAAAATAGAAATTAATGTTTCCTAAATTCCTGGAAAAACAATGCCTTCAATTATGTTCTATTTAGCTCTTGCCATGAGCTATTCCCAAACAAAATTGTAGAGGGACCAGAGAGGATGTAGATGCTCCATCCCCGGAGACATCAAAACCCACGGGCATGGACATGGCAACCTGCCCTTTGAGCAGGGGGTTGGAGAAGACTGCCTCCAGAGGTGGCTGCCAGCCTCAGCAGTTCTGAGATCCTGGGATTAAATGCCATCCAGTTTAAAACAGTATCTGCAGAACATCGCTTCCTGGGACTCTTGAGTGGTTTAGAAGTGCACCCAGCCAGAAGCTTAATTCTGTTATCCTCTCGTTGTGGGTTAACTCCACCAGCCAGCTGAGCCCTGCACAGCCCCTCACTCAACCCTCCCCAGGTAGGACAGGCTGGAGAATAGGAAGGGCAAAAGTGAGAAGACGCATGGGTTGGGATAAAGACAGTTTAACAGCTACAGCAAAAGCCGCGTATGCAAACAAAACAAACCAAGGAACTCATTCACTACTTCCTACTGGCAGGCAGGTGTTCAGCCACGTCCAGGAAAACAGGGTTCCTTCAGACCTAACGGCTACTTGGGAAGACAAACACCTTACCCCCAAAGTCCCTGCTTCCTCCTCCTTCCCCCCAGGTTTTATTGCTGAGCACAACATCATGTGTCCCAGCTGCCTCCCCTCCCAACTCCTGTGCCCCCCCGCCTACTCAACGGTGGGGCAGCATGAGGAACAGAAAGCCTCAACGCTGTGCGAGCACAGCTCAGCAATAGCTAAAACATGGGCATGTTATCAACACTGGTTTGGCCACAGATCCGAAACAGCACCATCCAAACTACCGTGAAGAAAATTAACTCTCTCCCAGCCAAAACCAGTATACCAGTTCTTTTCATGACCATAGTGCTTTTTTCCTCAACCATCTCCTGTTGTCACTTCACATAGTCAGCATGTTATACTTATTCCAGCATTCTTACTTCCTATAAACAGAAATTCCAACAAGCTAACTCTAATTTAAAAAAAGAAAAAAAAGTTGTTCAGTGCATCGGCTGTATCCAGCAGCCCTGTAGCTGTAAAAGTCTTTGCCAAAAGAAACCCCATAGCCGACTAGCGTCACACGTAACGGCTCCAGCAAGAGGAGCTCTGCGCGACTGGCTCATTTCCATTCTCCTTTGCATCCCTATAAATCAGGAGTCAGTTGATTCAGATTCGAAGGGTGTAACAGGGAACTGAAACTGGCTTTAAGGCTTCCTCACTCTGCACTGGTTCCAGACTGTTGTGCTGTGGGCAGCCACGAGCTACCAGATGTGCCAAAGCCACATGGCCTGCAGCTTTCTAAAGCCGTTGCAGCTTACAAAATCACAGCGGTCATCTGGAAGGAAGAGATCTGCATCGCACACGTTTTTCACTTGTTATGCTAACTAGAAGAAATGTTGAGTGAAAAAAGAAAAGAAAATCAGGAGTCACTCAATGGAGAACAGAGAAAAGGTGATTGAGACAGGCTTGGCAATGACCTGAAGGGAAAAAACAAACATTAACATGAGAGAATATTAGCTCTTGCATGTAGTAGTGGAAGGCTAAAGGCAACCTGAACACCCCGAAGAGAGAAATCTAGCAATTACCAGCCTCCTCCTGCGGTTTATTGCCTGGCGTATGATGTCCTGAATACATTAGATATTACAGGCTCATCCATCACAAATGTGCTCTAATGGAACCAAAGGTCAGGGGCAAAATTAATGCTGGGGAGAAGGAATGACCTAAGCGTGTGGGGAAGGGGGGAGGTTGTTACTCCTATTTTAGCTTACGTTAAAAGATTGCTGTGTATTTGTGTATGCAAAGCTTTTCACTAATAGCTACCGAAAGGCCACAAAAGCAAGCAAGTAATACAGAATTGCTGGGCTTATGAGCAGACAGATGACAGTTATTATAAAGTTCAATTAAAAAATCCTAGATACACTAAGAAAACATTAAAAGATGGCTTTAAACTAAAAAAAAAAAATAAAATTAGACATGCTAAAAGTCACAATCCATCCCTGTTGTGAGAATGCTGTAATACGTAGCCACAAAGAAGGGGGCCTAGGCAAGCAATAGGAGTTTATCCCAAGATATTTCACTTTGCTTTGCCAATTTAATTCTGATTTTTAATGTACCGCTCTGATAATTCTGAGAAAATTGTACGTAGAATTGTTAGCAAGAGACCCTCTTGCAACTGGGACTCTGTGAGACGTCAGAGAAATAAATGTGGCAAAGACTTCAGAGATCACCCGGGTCTCCAGCCGAGTCACTGAAGAAACCGTAAGGAAATACTATGGGAACCAGTAAGTCACGTCAGAGGCTGTAGGCACATTTCTAACTTGCTCTGCGTGCAAAAGCAGCTCAGAAAAAAAAAAAATCCATATTTATGAAATCTGAGTTCACTTCAGAATATTTTAATAACAATAATAGCTTGATTAAGATCTAAGTGAAAATATGAAGCTCTAAAATGAGTTATTTTAATAGTACATAATTTTCCCTTTTGAAGCTTTGCCTAGAAAGGAGTTAATCCTCATGGACTACAGAACACGATATACATAGGAAAGACCTTTTGAATGGTTATGCGGTTCTGCAATGTTAATGACACACAAGAAATTGCACAAGTCCCACCCACACAATTAAGACGGCAAAATCAAACTCTTTTAAACCCAGGTATTGCCAAAACTTAGAATGCCCATACAATTGCTGTTCGGCCCCCTTCCACACAGGCTTTGTGAGTTTTATGGGTAAAAGCTACTTTTTTACACCAGAGTCTGCCTTTAAAAACAGAATTGACTGTTCAAAGAGCTTGACAGCTATAAGATATCTAGTCTTCACAATTCAGCTAGTGACCTGCGTATTATCCACCATCCAAAGCATACAGAGAATCTTTAATTTCTGCATGTGAAGGGAAGCTGCAGGAAAGATAATGATCGTGCCACCGAAGAAGGTACCATAATGCACACAATGCAAGAGGATTAAATTAAGGACACTCACAACAACCTCAAGAGTTGTGTTTTCAAGCATGCCAGCACTTCCCAAATGTATTTCATCTAATGATCTGATTTCTGAATGTTATTTCCTGGGGTTTTTCTGTCTGAACACTCAGTAATAAGCCACCATCAAGAACAGAGTTGAATTCTTATATGCACTACCACCATAAAATTGTATAATTAATAACATGAGAATATTTATGACAGGGTTTATTCTTTCCTCAACATATAACCTGTGTCAAAGTAGAAGAAATTGCCGAGGATATCCAGTTCGATTCTCTCTACCCATGTCCCTTGAGAAGATGTGTGTCCCCACAGCTCCAAGCTGACTAAACACTTGTTTCGGTCTGCTCTGGGAGCACGACTTCCCAAAAGGCTAAGGTGAACCGAAGTTTCACAGCCTCTGAAAAGGAGAATTTGCTCTCCCCTCCATCCCCATCCCTTCTCCTCCATCCTCCTGCTTGCACAATGCTACATCTTCCCGCTGGCTGTCCTGCTTGCTGGATCATCCCTTGAACTAAATCAGCTTGTTCACTGTTGGAGTTCTTGTTGCAGCAGTGGTTTTCTGCCAGGTTAGCGAATTTGGGTCCAGCATGAAGGTGCTGGTGTTGACACAAACTGAACTGGTGGAGGAGAACAGCCAGGAGTGGAAAGAAGAGGAGAGGCAGCAGAGAAGACCTTCCTCTTTCTCAGCCGCAAGCTATTCAGTCAGGTCCTCCTCGCTGGTTAACCTGGAGCCTCTGATTCTGCCATTTTACCAAGGGTGCAAGAGAGAGTTTTAAGTCGAACCTAAACCAGCGTGTGCCTCAGCCACACCTGAGCGGAATGGTGTGAGGGGCAGAAGGGACACTCCTCTGGCTTCAAGGTGCTCTCTGTGCTTGAGTTTCAGCAGCTTCCCCTATGCATCAGAACTACAGCTTTCCCAGATCGGTCAAAAGACATTTTGACAGCGGGAAGCACTTGGGAATCCAAATGCAGGTTGCTCCCGGCTAGTCCTACAACGTCTTGCCCAGACAGCAGAGTTTTGTTCAGTCCACTACAGCACAACACTGCGCTCTGCAAAGCCTTAAGATGCTCCATTTCCACGAGGTCTGTGACACCCAGCTGAACAGATGATACTGTATTGACATCGCAAACTCAGTCCACACTGCCCGTGACATCAATGTGTGACATCACTTTGGGAAGTACTGTCTTCTGAAGTAAACAGATGCAGCTCATAGCTTCCAGGAGATTTCTACGTCCCCAACTCTGAATGTGAGACGGATAAATAGGTCTTCCACTTCTACGACACACGTCTAAACATCCAGTCTCTGATGAGCACCCCAACTAAATCAGGGCCAGGCGTAAAGCTGTGTTTGGATTCTGTTTTGGCTGTCCCCCAGTGGACAAAGGGGGGCAAATTATTTCTCCTCCCTTTGCCACACGTGCTTGCCTGCTCCAGAAGGCAGTGCAAAGTGCTGTTCATTCTTCGGATTTCAGGCAATGACTTGTGCAAGACATGATATTATCACAAGTGTCACATAAGCTCATATTTATAGGGATTTATTTCTTGGCCATCTCAGAAGGAAATGATCTAATTACAGACTAATATAGTAGGATCATTATTATGTTAGCTGCCCAAGCCTTCTCATTTATAAGGCCCCTTTTTGCATTGTCTGTAATTTTGCAGTTTTAACTCTTTGACCTTGATTTCTTTCATCCCATGAGGCTCCTTCAGTCTTTTTTCAATGAAATTTTCTGCCAAAAACCATAGTAATTTCCAAGAATGCAGCTGAAAAGAGAGGTGCTCTTTTCCTGATGCTAAATCTTCCATATGAAAACTCTAGCCTACATGTAGCTTTGAGCAGGTACTAGAAATTCAAGGGGTAGGGGGAGTTAAGGAGTTGTCCTTTGAAAAGCAAATGAAATTTAGTCATGTCGCAAATGTCTGGAAAAACCGTAGTTTGCACATGTTCAGTAGAGATTTGCCAGAACTTCATAACATAACTCTTCAGAGATGCTGTCTGCAATGAGCACACTAGACTTCATAAGGCTTTTCTGTGGCAGGAAGGTTTATAATCTAATACCACTAATAATTGCTCCTTCAGATCAAGTTGCAGCAGATTTAAAGTTTCTAGCCTGCCGATAAATCCTGTTATTGTTGGTACAATTACACAGTTGAATTTTCCTTGTTTGCATCTTTCATAAGCTTAAGAAATTTGGCATTAAAAACTCTCCTTTAAAAACAAATACAGCATAAAACCCATGCAAAGTGAGTATTATTATCCCCATTATACAGATTTGCATCTGAGATATGTGAAGTTTAAAGCCAAGCATATCTATCAGTTTTTGGGTATCCAGCCAAGAAGTAAAATTTGATTATTTTTTTAATTTTATTTTTCTGAGCACATGGCTTGACACAGCTGTAAGTTGTGTGTTCTCAGGCTCCTACAAATCTGTTTCAGGTCTCAGAGTCAGGCACTTGAAGAACAGGGAATGTACAAGATAACTTTTTTCCACGTTTTTCACAGGTAGACTTTATCTCACACAACCCATCTCTGAACTTGCGCTACATGGGGGAGTACAGCTCAGATGGGAAAGAGACTTCCTGGCTGAGGACTGACTTACAGTCATATCCTTTTAACACAGTATTTCTATAAAGTTACCCACCAAGGTTAGGCTTTATGTAATGTAAATAGGCATATTCATTTCCCCAAAAGTATTTGGTCAGCCTATTTCAATATCAGCTTAGTCTTTCTGTGGGTTTTCTCTCTTGTTTGTTTATATGAACAAAAATAGTATGAAATTACTAGCATATTTTATCTTGAACAAGTATAACCACTGTTTGAACAATAATTAAGGCAAATCTTTGTATAGCAAAGATGTTACATAGACAGAAAGATAATAACGATTTCATTAGAAGATTAAACCTTTCATTGAGATGTATTAAACAATAGTTAGTATCTTTTATTTCAGGAAAACTGAATTCTAGCTGCAGCGATCACTATTACCCTGTGAACTTGGGCACTGGAAGGAGTTGATGACAACTAGATGTAATGTTAATCACACAGCATTAAAAAATAAGCGGAGAAAACAAAAGACATAATATTTTCTTTATAACTGTTGAGCCATTCTAACAAACACACAGAACCACTTGTAATTAAGATAAACACAACATCCTCTTAGCACTGCTGTGCTTACAGCTCCGTCAAAGAGCACATATGGTTTGTACTTCTATCGAACGTGCTTAGACCCCTTCCTCCTAATGAACGGTTGTGTGTGTTGTGGTTGGGCAAAACAAGACTAAGTTAAATACACTCTGGCTGCCCTAACTCAGAATTCCCTTGTATTTATGGATTTATATTAAATCCCTAAGGTTATTTTGAAATTGTTTTCAGTGTTATTGTATCATTAATCTTATTAGCATCCAAAAAAACTGGCTGCAGATGATTGCTTTGAGGATTGGCAAATACATTTGTACAGCTTGAAACAATTGATTGAAAACATGTTGCTTACATAAGAGAACATGCTGTCTTTAAATGCTGTTGGTAAGAAATGTTCATTTCTTGAATTTCCATTCTATTTATGGACTCCGAAGTCAGGAGAAATACAAATCTAAAGGGCACCTAGAGGTTGCGTACCTTTTACAACCACCTTATTTTAACCTCATGAGGAGGGATCTTCATTGTCTAGCTGTGACTTTGCAACGGGCTCCTCAGTGGTGGCACAGGGCAGCACACAAGGCAAGGTAACACGATTTTTCAAAAGGCTTGATCTTTTCTCCAAAGGAGAAACCTGTAACCCGTCATGTTGTAAACTAGTGAACATTGGTTTGATAATGAGGGGGATTTTTAGTTTCAACAGAATGATCATTTTTAGCCAAACGTATTTCTGTGGGCATAGAAAGAACAATAAATCAAGATTTGGGGTAATGCATTTCCTCACTTTTCTCCCCATATATCTGCCATCTCTATAATTCTTCAATCATTCGTACATTTACATGTGCTGTTACTTCTGCTGTCTGTGCAAGCAGCAAGCACAGAGGTTTTTCCCCTCTTTCTACTTTCCTGGTTATCCACTGATCAAGTACCTTGTCAGATGCTTTTCCTAAGAACACAGAAGCCCAGGCTTTTCATCACGGATCGTTTCTTATGCTTTTGTTGACTTGGGAAGCAGAAAAAAGGAAACTGGAGTCTGCAATAAAAAAAATAAAATCCCAAATCTTTTAACAAAGGTTCAGCCCTCAGAGCCTCTTCCAGAGGGACAAAAGAAATCTATTGACTTTCAATGACAAAATTTTGCCACAACACTTCTAGGTCAAGATTTTTAAAAATGTAATCTCAGTTTCTCTAAGTCCATCTACCTGGTTAGTTCTGCCTGCATATCCATCTGCACTTAAATTTCATACAGGAACAAACGTAAATCTTCTCTCTAGACTGAAGAGAAGGAGAAGCAGCTAACCCAGAAACTCAGCCAGAATCCCACATTTCTAGCGTGTTTCCCCATGCGGTCGCTTGTTTCAAGTTCCCAAAAGCTGGACCCAAAAGCCCAGCAGTCCAACTTGGCTCTCCTATGTTAATTAATTTTTTTTTAATATCCAATTTTGAATGAGGAGAGTGACATATGTGCTTAGGCATTCAGAATAGCTTCCTTTTAAAATTAAATATAGCTGTCTTTTAAAAAATTGAACTTTTGGAAACACAGTAGATAGAAAGATTCCCCCGACCACAAGTATGCATAACTTATAATCACAGCCAGACTTCAAAGATCCTGCCTTTACACCCACACCAGGGTCTTTTTTATTGCAATTCTTTTCTAAATAACTAATTGCCTGCTAAGCGTTAAACAAGAAATTTACATTTCCCCCTTTATTCTTCATGGGGCAATTGACATAATGCTGAGAGCACAACTACCAGCTTAACCCACAGCAACGCTATTTTGGTCAGGTCACCCCATCCCAGTTTCCCAGGGATATGAGGAGCAAATAACAACTTTTCTCCTGTTTCATTGTGCTGTGAGGTTTGATTGAGGAACTTCTACCATGTTCTACTTAAGGTCTAATTCAGGATCTCCTGACAAGTACTCAGGCCCCCAGCATAACAAAGACATGGACCTGCTTGAGCAGGACCAGAGGAGGGCCATGAAAATGATCAGGGGGATGGTGAGTCTCCCCTAAGAGAATAGGCAGAGAGTTGGGGTTGTTCAACCTGGAGAAGAGAAGGCTCCAGGGAGACCTTATGGTGGCCTTTGAGTACTTAAAGCGCACTTATAAGAAAGATGGCAACAGTCTTTTTAGCAAGGTTTGTTACAACAGGACAAGGGGTGATGGTTTTAAACTAAAAGAGGTGAGATTTAGCCTAGATATAAGGAAGAATTTTTTTTACCATGAGGGTGCTGAAACAGTGGCACAGGTTGCCCGGAGAGGTGAGAGATGCCCCATCCCTGGAAACATTCAAAGTCAGGCTTGATGGGGCTCTGGGCAACCTGATCTAGTTGAAGATGTCCCTGCTCACTGTGGGCCGTTGGACTAGATGACCTTTGAAGGTTCCTTCCAACCCAGAACATTCTACAATCTAAGCAAGGAATAGTTACTTCATAGAATTGATCACAGCAAATTCAGCAATAGCTTTTTCAGTGCTCTGACTCCAGAAAGCCAAGAAACTGCATGACCACTGCCAAAAATTCTGCAGCTCAACTTGTATGTTGGATTATGGTTCCCCAGTAGGACACAAGGGCCTGTATGTTTGTTTGCCTGAGTGCCTTAAAATGAAAGTCAGCTTTCATTTTGAGTTGTATTTGTAGTCTGCTGGAGTATCCCTTCTTGCTGTTCTGAGCAGCATGGCTCTTTCCAGAGCTGCTGCCAAGGGAGGAGGCTGTGCAGTCCCAGCCACCTCCTGACACCTCCATCTGAAATGATGCCGAGATAAATCTGAGTGCCACAACTCAGCATACAGATAGATCCACAGAGGTAAAATATTTCTGAAAGATTAGACTGGGTTTGTATTTCTGGCACTTACACCCCCCCCAACCCCTCACCTCCCACCCCCTTCTATTGAGCTTCTGCCTAAAAAACAATCCAAAAAACTATTATGGAAACCTAAGAAAACCTTCAGCCATTTGTTATTAAGCTACTCATCTAAAGACAGTAAGAGACAGATTATGATAACAAGGTCATCAAATTCAATGTTTACTGGCACTCCCAGTATATCATGCTTATCTTGAGATAATCCAAGAGCATTTTCTTTTAAATCTCAGTAGTCAGATTTTCACAAACTGTAAGATGTTACATCGGGATCTATGGCCTCCTTTTTATCTACACACAATTTACTTTGCAGCATATTTTTGTTTGACACTATATAAACTAGCTGCACAAAACCAACTGATGCATATTACGACCAGGTAAGTGGAGTTTACTTTCTAATCACCTCAATAGGTCAGCACTATTCACTGACATAGAATTACATTGATACAGGCACTAAAAATAGCTCACCTAGATTCTTCCTTAAGGTCAAGCCTGGAAACTTATGGTAGCTGTTGCGTTTTCTGTGAGCTTTAGATCTTCCCAGAAAGCCACCAGCCTGTCCCTCCTTCCAGCAGCTGTGGATGAAGCTGTCCTTCTCTGTCAGTGGTCTAAATCAGGCAAAGTGAGTACTGTTATTCTCTTCACCTTCCCAATTTCTATTTTATGGTTACATTACCTTAAAACTCCTGGATGAAGCCTGTATGTCTATATAAATGCTCAAAATAAAGAGAAACAGTGCCAATTATGTCCTGTTGACCAAAGGTTATTTTAATCTGCATTAAGCCCTCCACCAAGTTATTTTATGAAGTGTTTTAAAATAGGCATATTTTGTAAGCTTTATAAATTTACCTTATTTTCAGACGTTATGGTTTTGTTGTTTAATTCTTCTTGAGGTCTGTATGCATATCCAGGGGTGTAAAATTATCATGGGCAACTTTCCCAAAGTGTTATGCAAGCTGATTTGAGATTCTGCTCCAGGAGCTTCATCCATGTATGTAACCATCTTCCTTCTCAACAGTTAATTCCTTCCTTCCCCTATCTGATCCACACCAAGTCCTCTTTCTCCTTCCCCTGAGAGCCAGTGCTAACTCAATCTCAACACTGAGTTTGCAATATAAGTGTCCATTGCTGTTACCTTATCTCATGGTTACAGTTGTCTTACTTTGATTTTTATAATTCGTACACAAACGTGCTTATAAATTTTATGCATCATACCAAGATGTTTATTCTCACTTTCTCCCACAATAGTCCAACAAAAGGAAATGATGAGTCCAGAAAGGTACAATACTCAGCACACAGTTTCTAAAACAGCTGCTAGACTCAGGTGGGGGCAAAGGATGCTCCTGCAGAATGAAAGCCTGCTATGCTGAAGGGTATACAAGTACCAGTCCTCCCGGTAGATCCTAGGAGGGGACTGAGCACCAAACCAAAATGGCTAGGCTGTCCTGGGCTGAATGTACTATACCCAACCACGAGCAAGCACTCCAAGCATTTCTACTACCTAGCTGACAGGCAGACAGACTGAAGTGTCCAAGGAAAGGAAACACCTTAAATAGACTGAACCGCTCAAGTATTTTTGCTGAATAACAAGTACTGCCTGGAGGACACCGTCCTCACTAGCAGCTCTGGCTTGGTTTTGGTTACCATATAAAGAATCCCCCTGGGTTCAGTACAGTTTCAGGAACTTGAAGGCTATATAAATGTGCAGTCTCCTTCCCTGAAGCCACATCACCAGGCACTAGAGGTGAGCAGCCCAGAAATAATATTTTGGAAAGAGGACTGCCAATTCGCCCTTCACGTGAACAGTTTCTCACTGGCTCGCCTTGAGGTATTAAAAGTTACGGTATGAAACCATCCAGGCAATCTTTCCCTCCTAGTACAGTTAGCTTGTATTTTTACTAATTTTAGTCTGCTCTGACAACTGCTACCACTAACCAGGCAGAGTTTAGGTTTTGGTTAGTGCATTTAGCCACCTTATTCCTGGGCTACAGCTTTTTTTACATCTGTGGCTTTCTTCTTGCAGCCATTCAGAACATGCTATTCTATTTCTTCTAGTCACTTTTCTCCCCCCAAAATGAAAAAAAAAAACAAACCACCCCACAGTATTTTTTTTAAACAAACAATTGTTTGGCAAAAAATACTTGTTCTGTGCCCCGAACAGCAAATTTGTTTGGCAAAAAATATTCCCTGTGTCAATGATTTCTAACTGGATGCTTCCTCTTTTGTTAGTTGTTTGCATGGGGCATGGTCCAGAGAAGAAATGCTGCTTCCTGTTTGCAGAAAGAAAATCCCAGCAAAACAAGACCCAAAGCCGCCATTTATCCTCCCTCTCCTCGTGCTCTGCTAGCCACCAGACCACGAGGCCATTTTCCATTTCTCTGCTGACAACCATGAAAAACGCCTCCTTGTGTGCTTGGTAGCAGGCAGCACTCATGCTCCTACTCCAGAAGCAAACCTTGCACTAGGAGTGGGGACACTCCTGTAGCAGCCTACTGCACACTCGAAGAAAGGTGGGAGGCTAAGGACACTAGTTGAGGCCGTATAGTACTTTTTGCAAAGGAGTAAAACCATCATCACCTCTATGCTTTTAACTGAGAAGAGATACATCAAATGTTAGACTTGGTTGGGTAGGTGGAAGTACCTCAGATGAGAGTTGAAGATCAAGACTGCAGCTTCAGGCAGATGTACTGGAACAGGTTATGTGGAGGAAGGAGTGTGTGTTACCTGTGAGAAGACGAGCTAAAATAACCCTCAGCTCCAGTGGTGGGGAGCAGGAGGAGGACTGCCGAACTCACAGTGCTGGGAAAAAAACGTAACTGCTGGGACACCAAGTGCAAAGACCATAGAGTAACATTAGAGATCAGTTTGCATCTTTGAACTGCAGAATTCCCTTACTCGGAAAACATCCAGAAAAACCTTAATCCACCACCATTTGGAACCGTACGACCCAAGTGACCCAGGATGTCAAGCTTTCCCAGAGCACCTCAGACCGCCCGTATGCAGACTTTCAATGCTGTATGAGCACCACAAACTCATGTCCTTTCAAACTAATACTACAAGTCTGGTATATCCTTAATCTTAAAAAAAATAACCAACCAAAATACAGTAAGAGGAAGAGGGAGAAAGAGCTTTATGTGTGAACACAGATCAAAACAATTTTCTATGCCTACAGGGGATGGAGAAAAATACAACAAATTATAATTTTCAATGAAATGTAATTGATGAATGATTTATGGGCTATTTGTGTAGAAGTACTAAGTATGATAAAGTCTAATCTTGATAAATCAGCTCAAATTCCACTAGTGCCATTAATAAATCAAGAGCAGGTCAGCTCCATTCTTAATGTTGTTATTATGGTGCCTTCTGTCTGCTAATGCAAGTTTTAACATCTTCACACATTAGTATGAGACAAAGATGCATCCATCTCCTTAGTGAATTAATTAGCAGGATTTTGCATCCTACATTTAACAGACAGGACATCTCCCAACTCTCTTCCTCACACTCCTTTAGCTTTCTGAATGGGATGTCAATAATACATGGAAGGACAAGTATATAACACTATGATAAAACTGTGCCAAATTAACATGCCAGCCCTTCTAGAAACGGGAAGCTTCCCTCTCCCCTTCTGCAGTATCCTCTTTTCAACCTGTTTGCTTCACTCCCCAGCTGTGCAGGTCACCCCCTCCCTGATGCTGACACCAGCACTTGTCCAATGGCAAAGTAGGTTGATGCAATTTGCTATCCCAGCAGAACTTAAAAAACCCCAACAAAAAAAAAAACCAACAGAAAACCCAACACCCCACCCCACGCTGTTTTGAAAGCAAGCCAGAATATCTGTGGGAACATTCCACAGAATAGAGAGGCATTTAAGTGCTTTAAATTGATTTAAATGCAGTCACGAACACCAAAGCCAGCTCTAGGTAAGAGGAGAGGATAGGATGATATCTCTCTTTTCTAATAGTTGCCAGTTGCTTATTTGGCTCATCTACCTATGAAACTTTTTTTAAAGACTCTAGGACACATTTGTGAGCTTAAGAACCATTAAAATTATCAATTAGTTCTATTTCTAATTTGAGTTGCTCCAATTAGTTCCTACACACCAGTAATTCTCCATGTCTTTGTACTGGCCAATGCTCATCTGCAGAAAGGGTTGGGCAATTAGTATCTATTACACATCTTAAAAACATTAAACTTCTACTTGTAATATGAGGAATCTTTAAGATGATACAAGAATTATTTTTTTCATAATGTGTTCATGAGCTTACATCTTCTGAAACAGAAGCAGGTTCTAGTCAGCATGCAAACCCCACTCCTTACAGCTTATTTCTAAAGATGTGTGACAGGGAGAGACAGTACAGATAAAGACTGAGGAGAAACAGCTTCTACAGACTCTTAGAGATCATTAGAACAGAAGGGAGACTGAGGAACATACTGAAAGATACACTGTGGAATTTAGAAATTTTAATACAAGTACTCGCATGCTGGTCTGAGTGGCTTTTTCTGCTTAAAAAAAAACCCTAAAGTAGTTTCAAAAAACCCTAAAAGTTTCCACGAAGCTATGAACTACTATGTAGTACTAATCTTGCCAATAACACGATTTTATGCACAGAAAATTAAGATCTAAAAACTATGCATAAAGCTGCATTGGCCAGACACTGTGACACATGCGGTCTCTGCTCTGTGGAGTTTACAAAGAGCTCATGAGGCACTCCCTCAGAAATCAAACAGCTTTCTATGTAAACTGCATATTGCAGCTCCAAATTTAAAAATGCTTGTTAAACTGAACCCTCACCAACTTCCTACCTCTGCATTAATCAAATATTAAGTAGACTCAGGAATGAGATGATGTAGTATGAAGCTTTTTCCCCCCCATGTGTTTAATCTTCCCAGAGAATTCACAAATGGTTGAGGCATGACCAAGATTCGCAGGTGTTTATAGGCTTAGGTTTTCTCTTGGCAGCCACCACTGCAGCCTCCAAGCATCTTACAAGAGCTAAAAACAACGCCATCAATCACCTCTCCTTCCTTCCTTCCAGTAGGTAGGCGTAAATTACCTGACTTGGATGACTGGGCTGGAGGGGAGGGAAACAGAAGCAGGGCAACTGAGGAAAGCTCACTGGAGGAGTCGAACACTTCGTGCCAAATATTCAGAGCCTGTGGTCAATCTTGCACCTCTTTTGACACACAGCTTCAAAGCCAAGGTCCAACTCACACATAAATTCTGGCTTCTATAGGGAAATCTTCTCCCTTCCCTGCCCAGGTCTGTGGTCACAGTGAGACACACGTGCTGCAGAAAGTCATACACACAAAAGGACAACCATCTCAGACGCCAGGGCTAATCCTACAGAGGGCTCGGAATAGTAAGACCGCCAACATATGGGAAGAAGACCTCGTCAGCATCTGGGACATCAGTGTGATGATCTTACAGTGACCTGCATTGCTCAGCAGGCAATCTACAGCAGGTTTGGACCAGATGGGGCTTTTCAGGGTGTGATCTTGGTTCTTGCTAGTGGAAATAATCACGCCTGGCTGTCTCAAGTGCATAGATCACTGTAGAGGACAGGATGAGACACAAACTCCTAACCAGAAGCAGATGGAAACATTTATTATTGTGGCTTTTCTGCACTTGCAGAGCAGTGGGGGTCTAAAGGGTCTGAATGCTGGAGGCTGATAACTTGCCGACTCTGAAACATCCCCCACTGCAGAGGGATGTTATCTCAAGCATGCTCTTTTTTTCCAGCAAGAAACATAGCTCAGCTTTTGTCCACTGCTGTTATATCAGGAGTTCCCAGTTACACAGCAATAATATTTAAACAGTTTTTGTCACATATTAGTCTTCCTTGGGAAGATGAGGAAAAACGTGTATTATCTTATTCTATTAAGACTGTTTTATTTCCTTTCTGTTCTTGCAAAACGTGGGAGCAACACAAAACCCTGTACAGCTTCATCTTGTGACTATATATATATATGAGCTGGGCATTTTAGTAATTATCTCTGGCAGCCTTCCTCCCTCATTTACTGCTCCTCCCCAAAAAAGATTCAAAACAGGAAAGATCTTATTTTATATCTGAACATGGGACAAAACGCTCACCAACTGCTTCCAGTAAAGACCAAAGATAAAACCATGAGATTACTTTATCATATAGGCTACACATTCTCCAGTGGCTGTGGAAATCACTTAACACTTCTCTACGCAATTATAAAGCGTGTTAATCTCTTTCACCCTTGCAAAGATTTCTGTTATTATTGAATGGAAGCTATCAGTAAAAACAATGCAATGGGAAAATACTAGGCTCAGTAGGAGTTGGCGAGCACCAGACATAACTGTGGGAGTGACTCCCACAGTGGGTTCTGGCTAAGATATGCTAGTTATGTGTTCTTATTTTATCTTCATTGTAAACTGGGTTTTTGACAAACTCCCTGCCCCCCATACAAGGTTATTGAACTAATGAAGTGCACAAGGCCTTTGCAACTGGAACAACAACAAAAAGATTGGCAAGGGAGGCTTTTCTTACTGTTCTTTTAAGCTAATCATCAAGGGCTGATCTTATATCTTTAGACCAATGTTTATCCTGGGAAATGGGAACTCAAGTGCTTTAGTAAGGCACTTTCCCTCACCACAGGTGTCTAGGTGGTGACTCCACTTCAGCAAAAGGTGACAATCTGGGGAAGGAAGAGCACCACACTGGCAGCTGAACTGGAATCCCAGTGTACCCACCGGGTCCCCACTCTCTTTTAGCCATGCTTCTGCTCACCCCCTCCCTAGCCACTTGGTCAGCTCACTCACAATGGCAGAAGTAATAAACCCTTGTTTAGTTTATAGCCGCCTTTTAAAATGCAGCACGATGTTTCTGACTCAGAAATTGTCGCTATAAGCATCCAGAGTGAACAGAAATCACACCTGAGACTGATCTGCCTTCACTTTTTCACTTGCTATAGGAGAGATGGATTGAAATGAAGAAGTTTTGCTCCCTAACATCTGCTCAGCAAATGCTCACATAAATCAGGATGCAGAATATAGAATATTTGCCACACCCTGAATAGCAATAGTCATGCAAGATGAAGAGCAGAGTGAAATCCTGGACTTGAAGTCCATGGCAAGACTCCCATTCATTTCAGGCAGGGCAGTATTTTACTGCAGATTGTTACCAGATGGTAGATTTTAGGATCAACTGACAAACGCAACTAAAAGCAAGGAAGAATTAACTGATATAACAACTGCATTAATTAATTGCATTCATATTATCAAAAACCGATACACAATTCACATATCTCCCAGAAACAACTGTGACTGCCCTCTTAAAAGTACCCATTTGCAATTAGGAAAACCTGAAATTCTAACTAATAAACATTCTCCTCCAAGCAAGCAGATTTTCCATACCCATTTTTAAACACAGAAATAGGTTATTTTGTAATGATAAGTCACACAGTTTTAGATAAATACACTGCCCTACCCATACTTAGATCTTTTCCCGTGCATATTGAATAGAATCCTTTCTATCAGAAGTAGCAAGGATAAAAATTGGGAGCTGTTTGTTTCTGAGAAAATACTGCAGTCGCCTAAACCAAATTCAAACCAATCAGCTAATACAATAAGCCTAGAGATAATACAAGTTCATGCTCAGCTTCATAGTGTGTCTGTTGCTTTTTTCCCTTAAGTCCTTACAAATAATGTAATAAAGATATTGCCTCCAGACAGTTATTCTCAAATTCATCTGAGATGAATTACTACAACTCACGCTTCTCTCAGTGTGATTGTTTCAGGATTGCCTGTATATTTAGAAAGATTAATTTACACTGGTCACATTATTAAAATTCTTCTATAATCCTAAGGGAGAATTAAACCACCTTTTTCTCCTACAGGCAGCATCTTCACGCTCCAGAGTTAAGGTTACCAGTTCACTGAGCTATTAGGAGCAAACGCAGTTGGTCTGCTGGGCAGCATGGCGAGAGACATTTTACCCAGGACACAAATTAGAGATACTCTCCCGAAGTTATTCCGAAACTTTTTTTTTTTTAAACACGTCTTTTTATATTTTCTCATTGGCTCCATCTAATTTTCTCACAAAGTGAGTAAAGGGATTGTTATTTTTGAACAATTGGCGACAAACTCCATTGGATGTCTGAAAGACAAGTTAGTCTTTGTCACTCATCCTATGTCGTCCATGAGGACTCTACAACTTCAGTTTCAGTAGACTCTCTCATGTTCAGCCTAGTTGTCTTAGCTCTGAAGCAAAGGCAGACACTAAAACACTATTAACATAAATAGGGGGGTTTTGCCACTGCAGGTAAGATTTTGCCTACACAGAGAGGAAGGAATCACCTTGATTATACCACTACTTTCGAGCAGTTGAAGATAGTTGTAGCACCAGCAGTCTGCCATTTATCCTGACAGTCCTGGCACCAGTCGCTCAAAGGGGGTGCTGATTAGCTTCCCCATTAAAGGCCTTCACTCAGCTATTCACTGCAAAGGGGAGACTGGAGTGCTGCTGCGACACCAAACTGCGGGTAAATGCCAGTTTAGCATTTCCTGCAGTCTCCGGCTTTACATTCTTTCCCCAGACTATTTATAGCAGAGCTTCAGCCATGAACTGATTTAGAGAAAAACCTACAGTCCCAACCCCAGGCTAGTGCTCCATAGCACAAAATTATAAGGTAACCCTGAATAATTTGATGGAAACGTCAACTCAAGACAGCAGTGTCATTAGCGCCCTCTGCTGGATAAACGCACAATTACTCCAAAATTAATAGAGCATGTCAGGGACCTCAGTGACAAAGTGGTGCAAACCCACCTGTATTTAAATTATAATACTTGGACTGTATTTATAAAAGCTTATGATACTCAAAGCAAGTTAAAGCCCTACGTTCAGATGCAACAAAAAAATGTATAGAAGTCCTTGAAAACAAAAACACAGCTGAAGTTGCAACTCTGATACCTGAAGCAGGTCCAATTAGGAAAAACAGGCAAGACTGTACAAGAATACTTGAGTCAGGGTAGTTTTAATCAGAAATATTCCTTCCCATTCTTCACATACTATATCCATATGTACAGATTAATTTACAGCTAACAACTGCAAAATTCGATTTCAGAAATTTCTCTTCCCTCAGAAGTAGTCATGTACTTGGAAGTTACAAAATTTTCCTCATCACTTTTCATACCCTACAAACACAGGGCAAGCTTCTACTTTGCAGTCAGAATAAGAGATGGCACTTAGTTTTCTTCACCTGGAAGTCACAGTAAACTAAGTCAGCATCCCTGTTAACACCCACCATCATCACCAGTGCCTAAGCCTCCATCTGAACGGAGAGCCATGATTTGCCATTCTCTCCAACCAACATGGAATCACCAAGTCCCACCTCCAGCAGAATGGTCGTGCTGCCCTGCAGTTCGGCATTATTCAGAATCAAACATGAAATACCTAATTTGGCATCAAAGTGTCGATGGTTCAAGCACCTGTACCACAAGCCTTTGCACAAAAGGTAGTGATTGGCCTTTGTGAGAACCTCTTCATAATGCAATTCCCTACAAATACCTGAAGCGTGCTTACCACTACGCTACTTCCTTTTACCAGTGGGCATACACATTTCTTAAAGGATTGAAAAAACACAAAACTGTTTTTACTGTAACTGCTACTTGAGGGAATTTTTACATGCAAAACAGAGGAATTATTCCTGACATGACTTTCTGTAAAGCAAGTTTTTTAATTGCATTTTTGTTGTTCCATATTTGATACATCGCAGAATTAAGTTTATCACAGTAGCATTTAAAAGCTAACCAGGAAAGCCCCACTATTACGTATAGCCCTGTACCAAGAAGCGTGCAGGGTAGAAGATAACAGTGCTACAGAAGTGAGCAGAGTTGACAAGGCAACTGCAAGGAACATGAGGAAGGGGAGAGTGAATGTGAAGAGGGAGAACACAACACTGATGAAGCCGTAGCAGGAAACATTTCATAAGTACCATGACAATTTCTCTGAATTTGTTTAGGGGAGAGTAAGATAAAGAGTTGCCGGATGGACAGGGTAGAACTGGTGAACACCACTACTGAACACAGAGCTGCTGAAAAAGCTGTCCAAGTTACTGCTTTCCCTGCTTAGTGATACTGCGGTGAGTCTCTGGCTGCATCTCCTCAGATTTTCACAAAGGCACTTAAAGTAAGAGGGGAGTAGAGACAATAATCTTGCTGCGTCCCAGTGATCTGAAGGAGAACATATATCCTAAAAAATTCTGGGGCTAAGGAGGTTTCAGGGATGAGCTATCTATGGCCTATCTCAGATTTGACCGGTTTTTACTATACATACACACTGTTTTATATAATAGAGTGCACTTCATCCTTTAAAAATGTGGGGAGAATATTCAGGCAGAAGAATTATTTGGAAAAAATTAAATATCTCTTTCCAGAGGAGGCTAAGTTAAAAAGACAAAACCCAAAACACTTCATTTTGTCAAAAAACAAATTTTCTTCAATACAACACAGATGGACAGGAGGCTGAGCATGAGTTTAGCTCAAATAATAATGAAAACACAAATGGGTCCCATTTACCTTGACCAAAAGATCACTATACTTTTTCCCATGTGGTTTTTCTTTATGTACGTAATGACATGTGAAGGTGGTGAAGTTTTGCTTAAACATCTTCTCTTTGGTCTCAAAAAGAATAGGAAATCCACAGCTTTGCATACCCCCACACTCTGAAGCTCTTGTTCACATTTCTTTCCAGGTTCTCCCTCCCCTTTTTCAAAAAAGGTTGTTTTCCTTTCATCAAGCCCTCTCCAAAGCTGAGCATGCATGCCCATTCCCAGAATGTGAGCTGAGGAACCTGAAAGAGTTGCTACTCTACAGTTCATCCTGGTCTCTCCCACTCAGCACATCCATAGCACCAAAGGGGACCATTAACTACTAATCGAAGACTACTACTAACATTTTAGTCTTTCCATACAACCCTTTCACCTTAACGTGCCCTGAGAAAGCATGGGAACAGCAGTTCTGTTGTAGGCTGCCATGTAAGATCACACTGACACTACCTAGGATCCCATTCCAGGAACCAATCCTTCTTCTGCAGAAATGTTTAGTAACTGCTTTTAAGAAACCATCTACTTGAGGCCTGTTTGCTTTCCGTTCCATCTCCTCAGATTCATACCGCTTACTATCCTCACACGTCTTCATTCACATTCATCTCCAAATACAAAACACAGCGGACAAACCCAAATGATGAAATCACCCACCTAGTTGCTTGTTTATACTGCAGCCACTTCCCTTCCCCACCAAATTTGGCATAGCTGCTGTTTTCATGGTCTCATCAGCAGGAAGCACCTCTTGTAGTCCTGGAATTTTAAAGCACAGAGAAGAACTAGCAGCTCCTACTGCAGCCAAAGCATTTCTTTTAAAAAAGTTATGATTAGGTTTTTTATTTGTTAAAACATGATCTGTCCTTTACCTTGGCAGTAACCAGGTTCAAGTTATTCCATCAAAGCAAAACTGAAACAGCTCAGGTCAAGAATAACTCTTAAATTAGCCTGAATAGGTCTCGGATGAAGGGGAGGTTCCCACGATTTTATCCTCATAGGCAGCACCAGGCTTAATCCTGAGACCACATAAAGGCAGCTGTTTCTAATGCCAGAGGGAGGTGTGGGCAGCCAACTAGAGGAGCCTCAACTTCAAACTCCACATTCTAAGGGCAACCCAAACCTTTCCCTTCCCTCTCGCACAATTCACCACCCAGGAGTGATTTACAGATTATTAACTGGCCTGTTACTTGTTCGAGTTTCCTGGGTATTCTTGTAGTCAAGAAGAACAACGAAACCCAAAAATTCTCCTTTCAACTTGTACTCTGGGGAAACCTGAGGAGAAATACACAAAAGTTGAAAACAGCCTTTGGGAACCTTGTCTTTATTTACAGGAGACCTGAAAGTTTCTGTGCCGTAACTTCCATGTTCATTGAAAACTGCTGCATTTCAACCAATGATCATGTTCTTTATTAATTCAACAAGTTTAAGGTCATTTCATCTTCTTTGAAGATTTAAGTAACACCCACTGAGAAGACAACTCAAATGAAACATTGTCATATCACTGCACCTGAAATACACATGAAATTCAGCTACTGCCTACTCTCGGTTCTCCAGATCTAGTTGGCCTATCAGGAGTTCTCTGCTCTGACTTATTTTCCAGGTTTTTGAGTGAGATTCTTCAAGCTCAGATTTACAGATATAATTTACAATTCCAAAAAACCAAACACCCCCCCCCCCCCCCGTTATATTTTACTAGAACATCTCTCTTTCAAACACATAAAAACTTAGGTACTTTCAGACAACTTCTGAGGCATTTAAAAATATGTATTTTGACTTCTTTATGGAGCCCACAGGTGTACAGTAAAACACTCTTTTGATCCATCCACTTTTAAAAAGATATGAAATACTATTAAACACTTCTGCGAGTTTACAACAACAAGATTTAAGAACAGGCATACCGCAAAAATTGTTTCAGCTGTAGTGCTATAAAATAAACACCATGACAGATACAGCAAGAAAATTAGATCACTTTCTTTTAAGGAGTTGAGCACTAAATATTGTAATTCTTGGGAACACTTGAGAAAGGATGAGTTAAAAAATGGTACTGACCTTCAAAGTTGAGTACTAACACATTCCTACATTTGGCCAGGGATATGCCCTCCCCTCAGAACTGGAATGGCTTTGCATCTCTGCAAACCACTTAAGGCTGACACCTTTTTTATTGTCACTTAATGCACACGGTAGGAAAACAAGTGGTGAAACAGTTCACAGCTCTTGCATCAAATTTTGTAAGAACTCTATTGAATAAACACAGATCCAAAACATAGTCATGCAGCATAATGACAACAGTCTATATTCACTGAGTAAAATAACCCATTATTAAGAACATGTCGATTTGACACCCGTTTCCGTCAAGTTAAAACCCTTTTCAAGGCCATAGCCCAGAGAAGCGGTCTCCAAAGCGAGGTGCATGCACCTAAGGGGGTATGTAAGACAATCCATTTGGGTGCAAGAAGGAAGTATTTTTTTCTACTATTAATAAACAAGATTTTAAATATTTTTAAAATAGTGTTTATTTCCTCTTTATCTCATACTTTTTCAATTTCTGCTCTTGTGTATGTACATAGTAGGACAGTAGTACATATATAATTTATAAATATACATATACTGGGTGCACACTTAAAGTTTTTACTGATGGGGCATGCAATCAAAAGAGTTTGGAGACCACTGGCCTCGAGGATGCTGTATGATACTACAGCTTACCAGCCCAATCGCATATCCTGTTGCTGAGTTAATTTTTTAATGTCAATCTGAAATACTCCATATTTTCAATATGCCAATTGAGGTTCTTTCCTCAAGCATACTGATGTAACGGAAATTTTAGAAGGGTTAGGCTGGGTAACAAAGCAGTGCTGATAGTATCCTTTGGTGGAATTACACTAAAGTTACAACTTTATAGCAGATACATGTGAAATTATTAAAACATATGCAACCTCTAAACCACATTAGAGCCATCCTTTCCTTTTTACAGTTCGGTAATCTCATTTTAGTCTTGCACCAGCACTCCTCCTTCGCCATCCCCCTGCCTCTCCTTCCCAAAAAACCAACTCCATGTGCAACCACCTGACCTCTTTGTGTCGGTTGCCACAGATGCCAGCCTCTGTCAGTGCTGCCAGAGGTCCCTGAGTTACCCACTCTGGGCCTGGAGGCTTGCTGAGGGACTTGGGGACTGTGCCCCACTTGAGCTGGCACCTCAACGGTGGGGCTGGCTGCTGCACCCCAGACTCCTCTTGCAGCCCCCACTGCAGAAAAAGCACCCAGGGTGGCTGCCTCTGACCACCCACAGATGCAGATGATGGCGAAGGTCCCAAACAGCCACCCAGCAAGGCACAGTCCACAGGCAGCAGCTGCTCTTCCCAGCTAGTGTCTGGAAGCCAGCCAGCAAGTACCCCAGCGTTCCATGTTGATTACCAAGACGGCAGTGGCAGGTTGTGCATTTCGACATGCCTATTCCAGCACTTTTACAACCAATTTCTAAAAATATTACCTGTACTTGAAAAAAAGAAGAAAGCTGTATCCTGAATCCACATACCTGCCTGAATCCAGTAGACTTAGAAAAAAAATTTGTTTTAAATAAGAAAGCAGCATATTGTATTTAAACATTCATCTCTGCTTCACTCTGCCTAGTTTTAATTTTGCTTGTTTTCCCTTTGATCTGGATATTTTCTTTCAAGCAAAACCAAGACTCACAGTGAATGGAGGGATGCGTGTGCATTTAAAAAAAAGTCAAAAGCATGTGTCGTAAGCCAATGGTATGTCACACATCACAGCCGACGACACACTGACCACAGCCAGAGCTCAACCTGCAGGCCAAGTCTCCTTAACCTGTTTGCTGAAACAGTGACACTCACTAGATCTTTAGTCCAAGCAGAACGTAGTGTTATACACAAGCCAAACCGTCACACAATTTTCGGTTCTCAACTGTTACATTTCATCTGACACTCATGTGATTTAAGAGAATATTACTCACAGCTATGAATTCAGATTAAGGTAGACCTATGATGACTAGCTGTAGGAAACATGAAAGTTTTTAAGATCATCTATTCTGATCTCTTGTTTAGATCATAGATCATTTGCTTAGCCATTGAAAAAGTCAAATAATTTACATTTTATTACAGCCTACTGAGGACATCAAGTGGTACAACCCATTACATCCCGCAGTAGGTTGTTAACCAGGGAATCACCCTTGAGTTAGAAACTGAGCACATTTCTTTAGATCACAAATCTTCCTAGCTTCCACTTTGCATAATTTTTATGCCCCACTCCCCTAAATAAGAGACCAACACCACCCAAAAATGAGCCCTCAACCTTTGTTATGTCATGGTTTAGTATCCCCTTCATCTGCACTTTAATCTTTGAGCCTTAAAAAAAAAAAAAAGGGCAATGTGTCAAGATGGGAAGCCCAAGAGAAGAGCAAAACTAGGAAAGGACTAGAAGGGACCTCTGGTTTATCAAGTCTAGTTGCCTACTATTGAGACACTACTTTGCATTTAATTTCTTCCATAGATATACTTGGCTTTTCCTTCAAAGCAGGTCTCTGCCTGGAAGGCTGTTCCAGAATTAGTGCTAGTAATTAAGAACTTTGTTTCTAATCTAAATCCTATTTACAGAAAGTTTATACCCACCTGCCTTCAATCCAACACTCCTTTAGCTTTCAGTGCTTCTGCTCTTTGCCTGTCATTCATACAACAAAGGTCCTATGCTGACTCTGTAAACAACCTTACTGCTGCAGATAAAAAAAAAAAAGGTTTACCCATGAAATTAAACTTCCAGAGCATACAGAAGATACAATATTTAACTTTTCAGAGAGGGGAACAAGGTGGGGGGGGGGGGGGGGTGTGTGTGTAAAAAAGGAAGGAAAAAGAGCTAGCCAGAAGCTGTGATTTGTTTAGTTATCCAAAGAAGCCTTTTCTTTCCTCATCCTGGATAAATGGGCTTGTGGATATTACAATCATTTGTTACAGGGGTGACAGTCACAGCAATCCACTGTAATGCTCCGCATGAAAAAACGTCCAAAATGTATGGAAGAAAGTTAATATAACTCCACTGACCACTAAACAAACACCATAACACAATCTGTTCTGCAGCAGGAAATACCATTTTAAAAGACAGACCATCCTTAATTTTGGTACAATAGTGTAACCTTCATGAAAGGAAATGACAAAACCCCCTAAGATTCAGAAACAGTATTTTATGTATTTTGTATCTTTCTACCAATTCAACTTAGATAGAAAACAAATTAAGAATGGAGCCAAAAAGGTCACTAAACGAACCACCCAGCATTCGTTCACAGTTGACAGAAAACCAAGTACCACATGTACACTGTTCTCTTGTATTATGTCCAGAAGATAGGAGCATGCAACACCGTTACTGTAAACAATGATAAAAGGTGTACATTTTTAAAAAGAGTGAAATACTTCTCTATTTTCACGAGTTTTTCTGAAACCTTCCAAGTTAGGTATGAATCAGCCTACAATGGCTGTCAGGTCAGCAAGCAGACTTGCAAATAAGTATTCTGAATTTTAAAATCTATTTGTAAAACCCAAAGTAACTGCGTCGACAGCAGTCAACAAGGGGAAAGAAAGAAGTTGTTTTCAGTTTGAGACATACCATCATTTTATACCTAAGGAGATCCAACCCTACTGGCATTACTCTTGTATAAAATTTCCGTATTTAACACCTAATTTAGAACAAGCAAACAAGGGCGTAGAAGGCCTTCTACCAGCTCACAAAATACAGTACAACAGGTAGTCTAAATTCATACCGCACGTTATTTTTAGGTAGGGCACATAATTTGTATTTTTACTGTGAGAACACAAAGCCAAAACTGACCTTTACAAAATCGTGATTTAATATAGAGTAAAAACACTTGCTTCTACTTACTAGTGTTTTAAAGTGAAGAGTAAACTGATAACAGCATTGTAATGCAAACAGTAGACAGCTTTTTAGTGTGTCCTCCTAATATGGAAGAGAAAAGCCAAGTTAACCTGTCAGACAAAACATTTTAAAACCAGAGCTAACTGGCAGAGAAGCCTAAAAGGAAACAAAACTCTTAGACTGACAGTTACAGAATTTGAAGGCAAAGTGAGCTTTCAAGAAAACCTCATCCAAGCACAATGAAATAAGAATGTTCCTCACACTAGTCTCATAACATTCCCCATTTCCACAGCTGAACCCCTGGTTCAGAGATCTACAACCGAGATAGCGATGGAAGCTGAGGTCAAACGATCAAAACAAACCTTGGAAACTTTTCAAAAAATGAAAGTGAGCTGCTCTACCTTTCTTGAGCAGTAACATATGAATCTATAGCAGAGCAAACAGCGTAGTTTTAGTGATAATATAAAAATAAGCTTGCAAGCTAAGTTACCTTTCAGACTAAACTCCATATATTTGATACCATATGAACAAGTTTTAATTTTTTCAACTTATTTTATGCTTTTTAAAGGCATTTTCTAAGAAATCTGTTTACTCTGTACAGTTAAGCTAACACCTGCCAGGTCTGCATGCTTTTTCAGAATGCACTTTGTCACCTAGTAGAATATAAAACCACAGTAAAACAGTGCAGAATTTTGTAAAAATACTTTAAATAAATTTACACTTCACTGTAGGATTATTCAAGTTAAGAACTAATCACCAGATTCAGCAGTGTAACCCCTTTACTTCTGTTATCCTCATTGCACATCAAAACCAAAGTTGCTATTACTGCTGAGACTAAAAGAACAGATCCTCAGCCTCTGCTGGCCTAACAAGTGAGCAAACACTGCTCTATAGGCAGCATCGTTGTGGTCTTCTGCAGACAGTTAAAGCCTGAACTCGTCAGAAACTTCTCACTACGAGCAACATTAGAAGGCAAACTTCAAAGGACTCTTAGAAGCACAGATCCGCAGCAAGGATCAATACAGGCAGCCTCTCTGAGATTTCACAAACACAGCTCAGTAGTTATGACCACCTTTTTCTTAGCAATGCAAGCCAAGAAAGTTATAGAATATTAGGTATGATTTTTTCTTTAGATCAAAAAATAATAGGCAACACACTTACTGCATTTCAAACTACCAGTTTTTTTTACTTCTGGAAACCTAACAGCTTTCTATAGATGTACTGATTCCTAATACTGACCAAAAAACAAACAAATTGACTACTAACGCAATTTTCCCCCTTTCTGCAGCCTCAGAAAGTTTAAGTTACAGTACTGCAAGGCACATACAGAATTTCTTCCTTTCCAATACACAGCAGATATATTCCCTGAAATAATTTTAAAATCCTCAAAACAATTAGAAATGCTACAAAGTTAACAATTTCTATTTAAAAACATTGTTCCTACAGAACATGCACTTGGTTTGGAAAACAACTTAGCAAATATTTATAAATTGGTTTTTCTTCTCTACATTTACACTGGAAATATATTGAATCATTTTTAATCCGGAAAAGTACTGTATCATGTCACATTAAAGTTATTGCCTTCATTATAAATTGCATCATCTCTGGAAAGCCATAAAAGTACTGGATTGAAAATAAGGTGGGAGTGAGAGACTGTGTATGCAGCTTAGCCTATCTGAAAGGATCTCCCCATAAAGCAACAGTCAGAGTATAAAACGAAAAAAAGAACTTTCTTCATTCAGTGGAGGAGGAGAACAGAAACTGATGTAAGTGCGTTTGTTCAGTTTAATGCAGTGTCATTAGCAACTACTCAAAAATCTCCATTTTCTGCCTTTTGGGCAAGCTTATCTTAGTAGAAAAGCAACTGAATTTTTAAGAGGTAGTTTTTTTTCATTATGCGCTTATTTATTTCAAATAAAACATAACCCCAAAAAGCCCAACATTTGCTTTTGAACAAGGATCAAGTCTCAAAACTTGGTACGATGTCTGACAAAGTTCAATATTTTAGTTATCCTCATCATTACAGGGCTGCTTTGGAACCAGTGTATTCCAGGTTGTCTTCATAGTCAAAAAACTAATCTACCAACAGTACTGAACCCACCCCCTCCTCCTCCACCTGTCGGTCCACAACTTCCCGGGGGGTCATTGTCATCAAATCCATTGGGTCGGAAAGAGCATGAGGCTGATGCAGCTTGAAGTGCTTGTGTTCGAGCACTAAGCTCTTGCTCCTGAAATGAAAGAATAAAGACAATTAAAAAAACCCAACCAACCTCAAGTTCCTGAAACAGCTTATTTCTAGTAAGTTTTGAAGCAGTTTTCAAAGCAACATTATTAACTTCTGGACTCCTAAGTCTGAACGGCTTTGTTGACTTCAAGTTGAACATCCACAGCCAAACCAAGATGCACAATTTAGTTGAACATCAGTATGTATATGTGAATCCTAAATAAATCCGTTTAAGTTTATGCTAAAATGCTATTTTATAGCAACATGGGATGTTACTAAAGAATTCGACTGCTGATCAAAAGCTAAAAAAACGTTAGTTTTTGATATATTTCACATGAATTTTCATCCTAGCAATTTTAAGATACCCCTGTTCTTGCCTGCCAAATAGAAAGGTAAGACCATTACATTAACATTAATTATTTAAAAGACACTTTTTTCTTCCACTCAACCAACTGCATAGAGCAGTACTCAGATAAAAGGCAAAAAGATGGACAAGCTATTTAGTTTCCAATCAGTGCAGCTTTTTAACTTCGAAGTGTTATTGCTATGCTAACTTTGTTGAACATTAGTAAGTCTCAGGAACTCTTGAGCACTCCATAAAAATCAGAGTCAGCTGCTGGAAGAAGTGGCAGGAACAAGAAAGCATAGCTTTCTGCCAGCTGCTTTTTCAGCTGAATGCCCCCATGGCTCCTTAGACATCTAAGAAGGGGATGACCACAGCTTTTTGCCTCAGAGGTATCATATCCCATGTTGTCTCTGGCCAGCTAGTTTTATAAACCTTGCCACAATTTCTTGTCTGTAGTACCCCTTTCTTGAATTGGTCAAGTGCTTCAAAAATCAAGGGAGGGAAGGCAAGTGTTTGGCTCTGGAAGACTAACAAGAAAAAGGCAGCAGACCTATACTAGCTTTATTTCTTTGGGAAAAAAAGGAAAGTGTTCAGTTCTAAGGCTCACACTTACAGCCTCCTTCACATGACACCTCATCACTACATACCTCCCCTAAAGGCAACAGGTGGACATTTTAACAGGGTTTTAGTAATTACATGGGTCACCTTGAATTGTTCCTTTTCTTCACCTCCTGGTGAAAGCAAGGAACAGAGCCAAGAACCTGGTAGAGTGTTTGTATTATACTACCATGAAAGCACTAAAACTTAGTCTTGTTCATTTACTAAAAATAGTACTTGTAGGTTTAAATTACTCTGCCCTCTTAGAAAAACACAGCCTTGAGTTTGAAACTATTTTATACTATTAAGGATGGAAATACATACTCATTTCCAAAATTACATAAAAGATATTTGGAGGACATTGTCTACGCAGATACGCTGGTCATATTCCTGAAAGATGGTATTACGCTATCTCCAGCAATACTGCTAACTATAAGACGCATCAAAAATTCAGTACATTTACTAGGAATAACAAGGGAATATGAAGAACTCAATTCTAGTAGCAGAAATCAACCGAAAAATTTTGATTAAAACAGCAGGCCTTGTGTAAATAGCCTGTTCAGTTGAACAACTACACTGCAGAACTCTTCAGCTTAGAGCAGAATTTCTTCTCAAAATCAAACAGTGGGACACTCACTAGACAGTACTTTGGCTTTTTCTTTTTTTTTGGTAAAATATTTCAGAAAAACGTTTTAATGCAGCACAGTACAAAACTAAAAATGGAGGGTTTTTTACTCCCTCCTTCACTTTCATCCCTCCAGAGAGCTGTTTTCTGGCAACTTCATACCTCTTAAACCTTAGCAGTTGAGTTTTACCTAACTGTACTACAAAAGGATGTAAGCATCAACTATGCTGTATTAAATAAAAATCTTAAGATTGTAAAACACACTAGTAAGGATTTTTTTTTTTTTTGCCAGATTTAGCTAGAAACATGATTTTTGATTTGCCTTACTGCAGTTACTGGATGGCACAAGGTTTTGGCATAGCTCTGCAGATAAATGACTTGACGTGTTGTCTACTACAGTACCTTTCACAACACTGTTAGCAATGGTGTGATTGTGCTACGGTCACTAGGCTTCCTTACAGAGAGGGGGCAGGCTGAGGGGAGAAGCACTGCCACGAACACCACCACAGAACCTTGCACGTGACTGATGGGCAAGGGATGACTCTCAGCTCTGGAGACACATCACGTTTGGTACAGAGTGTAAATGAGCTGCAGGCACAGCTTTTGTCAACCACTTAAACACCGTTCAGAAGCAGCCATAATGCTCTGAGAACAGCATAAACCTGGGTTGTGATCTTAGCTTCGTCGCTAACGTGTACAAAACATTTTCCATAATGGATGTAACGTATCTCTCTATACAGGCACACACATAAGAGAAATATGGAGCAGTGATCAAATTATCAATTATTAAACCTTCTTGACAGAGTATTAGTATTAAAAAAGCCCACACCCTATTTGTGTCTTCAATGCTAGAAGTGAAATCATTGAGCAGTTTAAGATCTTTCATGTTTTATTCCTGTTCAGTAGTTTGTGCTAAACGAGAACATTCCTTTCTTCTCTCAAGGCATATATTGACTTGATTTATATTCACCTAGATTAAATTGTTCTAGTATAGCGCTTACATTTTTGCAAGAAATATCCTTGCTTCTAAAAAACGTTAAATGTTTCCAGGCAGATTACATTTATGTCAACAAATACTAAATCAGGTAAGTAAAACTTGATAGTCAATACAGTTCTCTGGACTGAAAAAAATGAAGAGCACCCCACACCAACCCACCCCCACCCCTCACCACCACAGCTTTCCACTTGTTCCCAGAATAGGATTCTTAACTTGTTTTAACTGGAGTGGGAGCTACCCATATTGCAGGTTTTGCTATTTAAAGTGAAAACATTTTAGTTCACCATGTGGTAAACTGGTATGCAATAGCAAAACAAAAGTAGTATGCTAGATATTTTTTGGAGCGTTTCTTCTAAAAAGCAAAGGCTTTCTCAGGACAGAAAAGTATATCCTTAACTTATCAGGAAAATACTACTTTAGAACTCTGAACAACAATTAAATGCCACTGCTCAAAAATAACACAATAAACCACAATATTAGTGTTCATTTGAGAAAAGCGGAGCATTTCTAATCAGCCTCATTTAAACTGAGAAAAGGACAGGATCTTAACAACTCTGAGATTAGCAGAGCACTACAAAGAATGGCAATACTGAAGAATCAAAAATTAAAAGGTGAGTAAAAGAACAGAAACTAAAAAAACACAACTAAAATACAAACAAAAACCTCTATACTTGGAAAACTTTTTTCCACTTTGAAACTAGATTTCTTCTTTATTTCTTCTTTTAGTTGTCAAAGAAAGGTTTTCAAGAAACTACTAATTTAGCTTTGACTTGTAAGCTATAAGAGGAAATGACTCCACACTGGGACAAGGGAGCAGAACAGAGCTGGAAGGTCTTTAAGGACACTTTCTATAGAGCACAAGAGCTCTTGATCCCATGCAAGAAATCAGGAAAGGAAGACAAGAGGCCAGCATGGATGAGTTTAGACCTGCTGGTCAAACTGAAGAGCAAGAAGGAAATGCACAGGCAGTGGAAACAGGGACAGTTATCCTGGAAAGACTACAGGGACACTGCCTGGATGTGTAGGGGTGAGGTCAGGAAGGCCAAGGCATAGTTGAAGTTGAGCCTGGCAAGGGATGCAAAGAATAAGGGCTTCAAAAAGGTCAATCAAAAAAACAAGGTCAAAGAAAGCATATACCCCTTGATGAACATGACTGGCAAGCTAGTAACAACCAATGAGAAAGGCTGAGGTACTCAACAACTTTTTCTCCTCAGTCTTCACTGGCAACCTCTCTTACTATACCTCTCAAGTGGATGATTTGCAAAACGGGGACTGAGGGAGCAAAGTCCTCCCACTGTAAGAGAAAATCAGGTTTGTGATCACCTCAGGAACCTGAATACACATAAGTCTATTGGGACCTGATGAAATGCATCCCAGAGTCCTGAGGGTATTGGCTGATGTAGTTGCAGGGCCACTCTCCGTGGTAGTTGGAGCAGTTAGGTGAAGTGCCCGGTGACTGGAAAAATGGAAACATTGAATCCATTTTTAAACTTCAGAAGTGGACCCCCCTGAACCACATGAGGTTCAACAAGCACAAGTGAAAGGTCTTGCACCTGGGTTGGGGCAACCCCCAGTATCAATACAGGCTTGAGGACAAGGGGCCTGAGAACAGCCCTGCTGAGGAGGACTTGGAGGTACTGGTGGATGAAAAGCTGGGCATGAGCCAGAACTGTGCGCTCGCAGCCCAGAAAGCCAACTGTATCCTGGGCTACATCAAAAAAAAAAAAAAAAAGCATGGCCAGGAGATTGAAGGAGGTGATTCTGCTCCTCTACTCCTGGTTTACTGGTGAGACCCCATCTACAGTGCCGTGTCCAGCTTTGGAGTTCTTAGCACAGGAAAGACATCGACCTGCTAGACTGGGTCCAGAGGAAGCCTCAAAAGTGATCAGAGCATCACCCCTATAAGGACAGGCTGAGAGACTTGGGGTTGTTCAGCCTGGAAGAGAGAAGGCTCCGGGCAGACCTTATTGCAGCTTTTCAGTACTTAAAGCAAATTTCTAAGAAAGATGGGACAGACTTTCTAGCAGGGCCTGTTGTGACAAGTCAAGGGGTAATAGTTTTAAACTAAAAGAGGGGAAGATTTAGACAAGATACAAGGAAGAAGCTTTTCACTGTGAGGGTGGTGAGACTCTGGAACAGGTTGCCCAGAGAGGTGGTAGATGCCCCATCAGGTTTGACAGGGCTCTGAGCAACCTGATCTAGTTGGTGATGTCCCTGCTCACTGCAGGGGGTTTGAATTAGATGACCTTTGAACATCCCTTTCAAGCCAAACTACTCTATACTCTGAGAGAGCTGCTAAAGAACCCTCATTTTTTGCTACCCTGTACACTCAAGACGAAAGCTGGCGTATGAACAAAGATGGTTAGGACACAAATGCTTTAACCACACAATCTGAAAATAGCAGCAGGGTTGCAATTTGAACTCTCGGTTCTGTTTGTTTGTAAAATACCTGCAGCTATTATAACAGATATTCCACAGTGAGATTTAGCTGTTCTTTTTTAATTTGAGCAAGCCTAGAACTTACAAGAACAGCTTAACCCATCAAAGAGCACACAGAACACGCTTCTACTGTTACACCATCCAAACACAGCAGCAATGCTAAAAGCAAATCATATTGAAATGTGGAGAACAGTGGGGGTTTTTTGTAACAACAATCAAGGAGGTGACTACAGCTAGATGAACTCAGAGCACAGGGAATGTGTGGCTGGCAGCCCTGGTCCCACAGAGGGACAACCTTACTGTGGAACCTGTCTAGCAACATCAAGATGGAAGCGAGATGAGTGATTTATAAGGTTAATATACCAGAATATTTAAAAGCCAACTTCTTCTTCTTTTAAACTGTCCCTTTTGAGTTTGAAGGAGAACACTCCTCCTACACAATTCCCGTCTTACCTGCAAGTACAGTTTGTTATCTTTTGTAATTGCATCCATGAGGTCTTTCTGTAGGGGAGGGTCTCCATTTACCCAGAGTCCGTTTGCCGAATTGGTGTTGAAGCCACAGGTGCTATTTTGTTTTTTGTAAAACAGAACATAAGCAGTGTCCTTTGGAAATCGACTGGTAATTTTCTGGACTGACTGAAATGAGGTAAAAGTCACCCTGCTGTCATTGAACAGAAACCACTCTCTTGGTATCTCAGTGTCCGGCTCGTTTTCTACAACAGTACAAGGAATCTCCTCTGTCAACAACTTATCCTGAGGAGAAACTAAAGAAAGAGCTGTAGACTGGTGGCAGAGTCCTGAAGGCCCTGATCCAGTAACATTTCTAGCATAGGAATAATAATGTCCACTTTCAGAGGATACACCAGAATGCACCACCACAGAGCTTAACACGTAGGGCACCAGTTGTGGGCAGGTCACTTCATCAGCACCTGAGGGCTTCAGTTTTTTAGCAAGATTTTCTCCAATATCAGAAATCTCAACACCAATAGACCAACCTCCTGAAACTACAGCTAGAGGAGGTGCTGCTCTTTTGACTGGCAGTTCCAAAACAAGTGGCAGAGACACATTGTCCAAGATTTTGCGCCTTATATGACACTTTGGATCATATGAAAATCTCAAAAGAGTGAGAATGAGGTATTCGGGTTCCTCAATGATTTGCATAGTTTTCTCAGCGTTCTGTAGAGAGGCACACTTTTCACAATAATATTTATTGTCTCCACTGAGGATCTCGGGTGCCAGAAAATAATTCAGTAAGTCTGTAACTGACAGGGTGTTTTTACCTACTAGCCTCTGAGACATATCCCTGTTATCTTGAACTTTGTTGAGTTCAGAATTTGTGGTATTCTCAGAGTTTGGCTCAGCAGAAAAATCTTTTATGGTTCCTTCATTCATTATTGTGTCACATCCACCATTTACTTCCAAATTACTGGGAATTTCTCCAGCGGGACTAGCTGCTGAAGTATTAGCTTGCACCACGTAGTCGTCTTTCACTTCAGAACGTTCCACACATTTTTGGCCAATGTTCTCCAAGGAAGTCGGAGGACAGAAAGCCAGAGAGAGATCGGTGAAAGCTTCTTCCTTTTGAGATGTACTTTTGCAGTTCAAACAGCATATAGTAGTCTTCAATTTTCCTCCAAACATCTTCTCTATTAGAGTTCTTTCTTCACTTCCCATACAAGGCCCTTCAGCAAATACTTGTGCTTTATGGACAGCTTCTTGTGTCTGGGACTCTTCATTCATTACACTTTCAGAAGTCTTTGCTGAAGACAATGCTTTCAAGGTTCTCTCTTCTTCATGCAGCCTGAAGAAAAAAGGAAAATAAATCCAAGTGGCTGTGCTATTTTCCAAGCAAATATTGCTGCACCATTTCAGACTTTTCTCCAGTTATGCCAAAAGTATAAATGGTTAAGTGGCTAGACATGTCTTACATTAAAAAAGCTATTTGTTATTTTCTATAAGCAAGCTGAACTATACAGGTCAGTACTATCCAAAACAGAGTATGAGAGGAGCACAAATGCTTTTAACATGGGTTTCATTACACAAAACACAATGAGAGCACTAGCAAGTACTAAAAAACCCCCAATGTTTCTATTATTTACCATTACATTATCTTAATAAATCAGTACTCCAAGTTGACTGGTTCTGTATGTCAGATTTTGTAAGTGAACAAGTAGCTATTTATCTAGTGCCAGACTATTTCTAAAGAAAAGGTCATGACTTTGTAGCCAAGAAAGTTAAGAAACTACAGCAAGAAAAACCAGACCAAAAAGGAAACCCAAGACAGGGGAGACCAAAGAAAAAAAAAAATCCCAAAACCAAACACTACTTCATATCGAGATAAACTTCTCCAGAAGTGGAATATGTCATAAAGCAATATTGCTTTAAGTCACATCTCAGCAAGCTAAAATTAAAGAAGGCTACTAATAAATTTAGGTGTTTTTTTGTTTTATCTGTGCCTCAGTTAATTTGCTTGTTTATTAAACTGGTTATAAATGGATGTAAATCTCTTCATGACTTATCTGACCTGTATGAAATACAGCTGTCTCCACCAGCATGAAATTCCAGATACATGACTAAACTGCTTTCAGCAACCACATTAATTTTGCAACAGGACCGTGACTAACTTAACACCCAAGTTTCAGTTTGTAAAAAAAAAAAAAAAAAAAAAGGAACATTACTATGACTATAACCTGCTTTAAATGATGTGGATAGAAGATGGTATCCAGATTCTACCACAAATTAAACCCATGAAGAAAAGCATTTCACAGACCATATAAAAAACCAGACACAGTCAGGAATGAGGCCCAAAACTCCTGTCCTCACTCATGCAGTGGAGCTGTTACACGACTGCTCCTAAGAGTTCGGCATTATAAGACTTAATGGCCCAATAACCATACCTGTCTAGCAGGAATCTGAGATATTCTGAACAATCCTGCTGGGATCGAGGGGTGAACCATGGTGGTCTCGAAGCCTCAAAGAAAATTCTAGGAGCATATGCCTCCCTCTGTTCATGTAAGAGAGGGACAAACAAGGTTAAATAAGAACTACTTAAAAAGTTGGTTATGTTATTTTGATATTGACCACTGAACTTTGGACTACATTATTCTAGAGGAACTGTATGAAACACATGGTGCACAAACATTTCAATACTTAATCACAGGAAGAGAGCGTCATTAATTTTGTAGCAATCACCTCTAGTACAAAGATAAAAGTAGTGGATCCTGCAGGCAAATATTAACTGTGTAGTGAGTGCAAACCAGATGTTATGCATAATAGCAGTTACTGTTCTTGCTGGCAAGCTTAAAAATGCTTTCTTTCTTCAGAAGAACACCAGTATTTCATAAGTACCAATTTATTTTTAAGGTGATGCAGCCTCATCTCCTTCATAACAAGTTGTTATTAATCAAAGAGAACAAAAGTGTATTATGTCTTTCTAGCACTAGCAAAATATTCTGAATGTTTAACAAAGTTCACTTTAGACTCTGAACTGCAATAAAATTTAGTGTAAAGTTCACTACAGAAGGTCACTGCTTATTTTAGAAAGTTACATAAAGTCAGGTCTTATTTGTATTTTTTCATTTTGGCTTGTCAAAGAAAAGCTGTTACTGCCCATTTACAAGAACACCACAATGCCAAGATGTTCCAATCTATACAGAATATAGATTTCTAAGTCCACACAGACCATCTAAACATTTGGCAATATACTCATTACCCTACAAACCTATGATATTTATATTTTTAGTACATTCAAGAGGACTCCCATGGCACCCTGTTTGTTCCTAAATTTTGGTATATAGATCTAGGCTTAAAAAACAGCAGATGAAATAAACTGACATACCTGGGTATGGGCCAAAAATGCAAAAAGATGCTGCAATTTTCTCATTAGTGAATTACACCCATTTAAATTCAGAGATAAAACCTGCCTTCTGAAACTGAAAAATAAAGAGAGAGACCTTAGTTTCCTTGCTAGATCTCTAACACCACCACAGTTACTTCAGCTCAGATAATTATTTCAATTTGAAACAAAGCAAAACAGGTAACACTTCCCTTCAATAACTGGATTCTGTTCTATTGCAGATGCCACATTACTGTACAGTAGGAACCAACATTGCAAAAGAACCTATTTCTTTAAACATTTAAGTGTGTAAGAATGGACTCTAGACAAACAGAATTTTTTTCAATAGCTTCCAGATTGTAACAAAGGCATCACCATAAGCTTTTACAATACTGAAAGGAGCAAGGACCATGAGGAAAAGGGACTTGCCTTTTGACACCAGAGAGAAGGATCAGGATTTTTAATGGCTAAAATTGCAGTTTCACAGAGCTGGACTTTAACAAAGCAACTGGTGAATGAGTGCAAAGAAACCGACTCAGCTCTAGCAAGCTGAGAGACCCCAGGACATGTTATTATTTGGCGGAAAGCAAGAATACAAGAACTGTGATAGTTAATTTGCAATGAAAAGAGCTGTTAAAAAGGACTTACTCTGTAGCCATAAAAAGTGCCTGAATAATGCTGTTCATGTAGCAAGTATTTCCTAGATTAATTAGACCTGTCTTCCCAGTTTCAGATTTTCCAGAAAGTCTAGATAAACAAGATGGCAAAGAACTGGATTGAGAAGTCCAGGCACTCTGACTGAGAATCAACTTAATCTTCTCTTCACTGGGTTTGGGCATATCCTACAAGAGAAATATTTAAACACACTTTATAGGCTTTTTCATTTGTTTTTATTACAGGTCCTGATATTCAGCAGGCTTATATCTTCACTTACTCCCGTGTTCCCCTTCAGAGTCTTGCTAGCCCTGACAGCCTAAGAGATACAACCCCTCTCCAAGCCCTCCTCTTTAAAGCTTTCTTTACTCACCTCTCAAATTGCAGGAATAAGGGGCTGCTGGGCATCTTTGATGTGCATATTCACAGAATCCTCTCTACCACCAAAAACTACCTCTCTATTTTCAAACTTTAATAGACTCCTAAAGCATCCTCTATTCTGCTAGAAATACAATCCTGATCTGTCAAATAATCAAAATAGAAGAATACAATCATAAAGTGTATGGAATTAAATTGATAGGGTCTTTTAACCATCAAAATGTTTAACTGCAATACTACTGCTATAAATTCAGGCAGTTATACCCAAGTGGTTTTTTGTGGGTTTTGTATTCTTTTCCAATTTAATTTTATTTGTTTTGGGGTGGGTTTTATTTTGGTTTTGGGGGGTTTTAATATATTTAAGTGCATAATGCACTTAAATGTTTATCTAAAAAAGCCACATTTTGCTTTGAAACAGCACAGGCCAGCACCCTTTACACACAGAGGCATGCAATACTGACTGCAGTATTAAGATGTAGTGCTTCATAATGGTGTTTTGGAGCTAGTCAAAGATTAACACCATGCCAAGTACTCCTCAGAACCTACTTCAATACAATCAGGGCTCTGAACTTGTATTTGAAGTGTTACAGTTTCCAGCTTAGGTTGAAATTAAATGCCTAGAATAAACCTCACAAAAGTACACTAATAGTTACATGAAGCTTCAGAAATTAGATTGTACTTTTAGTAAAGGATCTCATTTCAGGCTTTTCTTAAGGCCTGCTATAATCATAGACAGTCAGGACAACTTTTGTAGCATATTCCAAACACCGTCAGAAATGACATTAGATTACATGGTTAGCTCTTTTCTCCTAGCAGAAGTCCTAAAGAAATTAGATCTATGGGATTATAGCTTTCATATTTGGGAAAAAGAGACAACAAAGCCCCAAACCATTCCATTCTCTTAGTGTTCTTGATATACCTTAACAGCTTCCAGAATGGGTTCATAGAGCTCTGGAAATCCTGAATAATGATACATCATACAGTGTATCAACTCAGTCAACTGCATCAAAAAGGCTGTGCTGGAAGGTAAGCCATCTCTTTTGAAGGAGTGAACCAAACCAACCACGTGTGGGACAATCTGAATGGGATCACAAAAAAAAAAAAAAGGGTGTTAATTGCATTTTTCCGGTTTTTCTGTTCTACAAACAACTTCACTGTTTTACACGTGCCAAGCAACAGGGGACCTTTTCTTCTTAAATAAGTGGTTGAGAAATGACGACTTGAAAAACATGCATTATTCTTTACTCATGACAATTTTCAAACAGCACAATTAATTATTCGATGCTCTCCTTAGCTCCCATATCAAGTTTTGTAACTTTATGAATATGTATTAAGATTTTAAACAGTGAAGTATTCAAAGTACTCATCTTATTAGGGATATTAACAGCAAACATTTTGGTTTTGTGCCACCACTAACAGTGCAGTATCCTGTTCTAATTTCAGAGGCAGAGTCTTGAAAACAAACCTCTCAATATTCCTTAAATTGAACCTAATGCTTGGAATCTGAAACCAATGGACACATGCAAGTGATTTCAGTTTACACAGCGGGGAACTGGCTGACAGCTCCACCTAGCGAGGGAGCTAGGCTCAATAAACCGAGACAAATTAACTATGAGCTAAAAAAAGCCTACCACAGATACCATAATCTATTTGAGAATTAGTTCAGATTCATTACTATTTCACATTGTGTATACAACAGAAATGTTTACTCCACCTCTTTTTCCTTTGTCAGCGCAGCTGTCTGTATTTTTAAACGCATGAAACTTAGATCAGTCTTAAAACATCAAGCAGAAAGTTATTTCAAAGCAGTCCCGAAGAGTAGGGACTTCTCACTGTGAACCAAAATATTTTATACACCTCTGTCAGTTCCCAAGTGATCAAAAGGGATTCACTGTTAAAGAAGTGGCTGGAATAATTTGTCACAAACAAGCTTACAAATTGCTTTGGAAATGAAATACAGAACAGAAATAATGTCAGAATTTTAGGCAAGTCTACCAATTACCAGAATTAATATACTTCAAAAAGTAAAAGGGGCCAGGTGCAACATACTTGTTTGCCACTTTTTCAAATATCAGTTGTTCTAAGCAGAATGAGAAATATTTTTACATCTCAGAGAAACAAACATTACTCTTTTAGTAAGCAAAATATCCACTGTTTATAAACAAAACCACCAAGATTAAGCATTCAGTGTACTACAGAGTCAATAGTGAAAGTTGCAATGAAAAATTTCCCTCTCTCTCTTTATAAATGTCGATACACAGCAATGAGGAAGTCATTATTTAGCTCCAAGAATGAGAGTTGTATAAAGTAGATCTGAGATATGAGAATTTTTCACAGACAAAGCACATGGGAAGAACAGAAAAAGTAGAGGTTCTCAGCTCTCTCAAACCGAGAGCCCAATTCTTTCTTACAACATACTGCCTAACACTGATATGTATTCAAAGTATAACCTTCAAAGTATCACTTCTCCCTTGAGGTTTAATTCAAACTTCATACTTCTGTAGAGTTCTAAAATTCTACAGAACACATTGTGGCAAGTTCTAGATCACAAGTGCAAGAGAGTGTTTTTCTTCTATAAAAACCCCAAGTCATTTATGCTGATGACTCTCAAGCATAGGGAAAGGGAATGTTAACTCAGATGCACTGCAAAATAATTTATATTTATAAATCGTGCATTTAACCATTTCACATTCAGGCCATTTATTATATAACAGTAAACAAGTAGTCTAAGTGCAGGCAAATATTACAGGATAGTACATGACAGCAGTAGTTCAAAAAATGATAGTGAAGAATGTTGTTTAAAATGGAGGGAAAATGGTCACGAGGAAGTCCTGAGAACAGATGTTTACACAGTACTGCATGCAGCTTATCAGAAATTTTCCTTGTTCTAGAAATAGGCATTTGCTATAACAAGTCTTTTCATATTTTACATTTTTCTCATGAATATTTTGTCTCAGGAGCAAAGAAAAGCAAGACAGTAAATAGAAGAATTATTTACGATTTGAGCATGTTCAAGGCACTTGGCTCTTTAATTTGTGACTCAAATTTCTATCCTAGGCCAAGATCAGGCAGCAGAGGAAAGAGACAGAAACTTCAGACTTCTATAATTAAGAAAAAAAGTAACAGGCATAAGGCAATTACTCTGACACTACTCAAAGGGTTTGCGAGCCCTTCAGGTCCAAGAACCTTGGGAACAGCTTAGAGAAACAGTGTGCCAGGCTGTTACTTTGGTTAAATCTGAAAGACCCATAATTCACTTAAACTTTAAGATAAACACCGAGTATGGCAACAGGGAAGGCACTATGCGTCTTGCAGTACTAACAGTCATCATCTTACCCTAGAACCTATGACTAACTGGTTAACTGCATTTTGAAGAGTGGCCGTTAAAAATAGTACCCTTCAGTTTGCCCATGTGTACACATTGAAACATCGATAGCGTAGCTTTCTTAAAGCGAAGTACTTCTTGGTCTCATGCACCTACCCAGGGTGACTAGGTTACATAGAGCAGATAATTGGTTATGTGCTTTCCTCAAATAGTTGTGCTTGAAAGTCTATTTGCAGCCCAACTTTATCAGTAGACTTCACATGACAAAATATATTTCCAGAAGTATATGGGCAAAGATAGACTGCGGTGCCCAGATACCACTGCCTGATATACCAGGAAGAACAATGCTCGTTTCCAGTTACAGATTAAGCAGCTGAACCTTGACGATAGAAAGTCTGGTGGTCTGTAAATCACAGAAATCTGATTCTGGAACCTTGAAACAAAGATGAAATCCAAATGCATCAGTTCTATTACACTTTACACCCACTTTAGAAATCACATGTGAATGACTTTAAGGAATTGAAAACCATTTTTTTAATAACTTACCAAATGAAAAGCTTCTGGAGAATGCTGAAAACTAAGTAACATGTGGGAAAGGACAGCAAGGGCACCAGGCCTCACTAGAGGAAACCAAAGTCGATTAAAGACCTAGAAAACCACACATTTATTTCAGTAAATCTAGAAAGTGAAATTTCAGTAAAAATATAACAGATTTCCAAATCCACAAGCATTTGAAGTGGAAAGAATCGTTACATGTAAATATATCTAGAGCTTTCATTTGCACAATCTTTGCAGAATAATAAAATAACATCTGTTGCAAGACAAAAGATGCTACGCAATTGCATAGCTGTTGTTACAAATTCCTTTCCCTCTCGTTCAATTTTGAAGGTTATTTTCCAACATACCAATTCAATCTTAAGCAGAGTGACATCAATGAGGATGGTAAATTTCTGGACTGCAGCCAGTCCTTTCAGCAGTGCAATCACCCAGGTTTCCACATGCTGAGCCAGAGGCCAGGACAGCCAGTCAATCATTCTGAAAGATTAATGAAAAATAAAAACAAAACAAAAACCCAATACGCCACTACTTTTAATCTCAACAAGAAAATTCTATATATTAGCCAGATAGTTCCACACAGAGACTCACAAGAAGTAATTGAAGAATGTTAGGCAAGTAGTAAAATAATTTTGATTATATCTCAAGTCATTAAACTCTGTAATTACAAATGATCTATTTCATACATTAGAAGTAGATACAACCTGCTCCTCCCCAAAATAGGTAAGAATATAAAATTAAATGCTACATATATTAAATATATTATTGTTACTTGTTACTTAAGAATACAAACCCTGGTTTTATAGACATTAAGCTCACATTTTTATTTTTTGGCAAAAAACTTATCACTGAGGGTGAAAAAGTGCCTATACTCGGAAACCTCCCCTCCTACAGCTTTTCCCCAAACCAGACCAAAACCAACTATTTATTAAGTTTAAATTTGGAAAGGCAGCATCTTCAACTCAGAACTACATTCCTGGAAGCCAGCTCAACTACTCTCAGTTAAAAAGGTAAAAATCTAGTAATGTTACATAAATTGCAGCAGGTGTTATACGGATCTTGAAATAGCCATCAGCAGCCTGGGGTCTACATGTGCCCCAAAAGGAAGAACTGGACTACAGCTAAGAAAAACAAAGTTAAGGGACTTTATCGGTGCCTAGAAAATATAGTGAAATATCAGCTACAGAAAATGGGAGTCTTCTACCCCAAGTTAACCAACAATTTACACTGATACTTAAGGCAGACAGGCAGATTAAAGCAATCCTAAGACACAGATGATATCGTAAGGCAGTACCAGATAAAACATGAAATTTAGACTTGGTTATTCTGAGATTTTACTTGGCAATACTTTGTATTTTCTTTATTTGTCCGCAAGATCCCCTTCTTCAAACTAAATGAAGCACCACTAAGTAAGTGGAAGAAAAAATTTTTCACCAAGAGGGAGCCCAGACATTCAATCCAGTTATACAGTAAGGCCAAGGCACCTCCATCATTGCAGAAAGCTCTTAACTCAACCGGACAAGGCCCTGAGCAACAACGTCTGACTTTGAAGCTGGCCCTGCTTCCGGCAGGACTGGACCAGATGACTTCCAAAGGCTCCATTCAGTCTATGTAACACTATGATTCTGGTCTATAATTCAATGAAAACAGGCACAGATCTTACTGGGTTTTTTCCATGTTACTACAAAAAACAAACTTGGGAAAATACACGGCAACATCATAATCATTGCTCTGAATTTACACAAAGCTCTCATTTCCTCAAGATGTTGAAATCAACTATGTTTGTTCTGAGCACCCTTTCCATATACTTTCTAAAACAGGAAATCAAAAGTTAGGCCAAAACTGCTTTTGACTGCAAAGAATTAACCTTAACCTAAAAACAGGCCCCAAAACTCATAGTCCTATCATCTTCAGACCTCACACCATGCCCACCCCCCCAGTTTCAAGGCTTTCAGCAGTGGCACCTGCACAGTTAATTTAAGCTTAATGACAATATATTTGGTTTTCTTAATTAACTTTTTAGACAGCAGTATTCTGTAGAGCCCTATGCTAGGACCGCTGTTCTAAAATATTGGGGTTTATGTTTATACTCTGTGCACTTTCAACCGCACTGACTCAAAAATGCCAAATAAAAACTGCTTTTGGGTGGGAGCTGGAGCTCCCTGTGTTCTGTCCTATTGCTCTGGTTATGTGATGCACCATCCTGTGACATCTCTAATCAGTATAACTACTGAACTACTCAACATTGTTACTAATAGGACAATGGCTACCATTCCAGTACAATTAACCTTGTAAAGAGAAGCCTCATTCTCTGGGTAATTGATACAGATAGAATTCCCATCCTTAAAATCTGTTTCTGCTCTTAAAAAGCAGAGTCAATGCTCCTAACAGCAGTAACAAAAAACTGAAAAGGAAACAGAACACTTGCACTGCGTTTCACACTGTTCTAAAAAGCATCAAATCTGAGATCTGGTAGGTAAAAATTAGACATTTTGGTTACTGCATCCTCTCTGCATTGCATTTACTTGGCTTCTGCTCTGTGTAATCAATGACTGCATTTTTGATACAGGACATGATGATCATGAATAAAAACACAGAGAATGTTTTGTGACCAGATTAAGAGAACCTTAAAGGTCTCAACAGAACCTTCTGCCTCCTATCACCCTAAAGCGAGCAGGTCTGCTACTTATATATGTGCCAGCATTGCTGGTATCTCTGGATAGAAAAAAATACTATCTATGCAACCTCAGACAGCACGTATTTCACAAAAGTACCTTCTCAGCCACATCAGACAAAGAATTTGGCAGCTCAAGTGCTAATCCCTCAGATTAGAAAAAAAACCCGCAACAGCAGCAAAAACACATCTCCCTACACCAGGCACCTACCCAAAAAGAATTAACATATTTTACAATACTTTACATTTTTACCAACAGGACAAAAGGCCTGGTCATGTCTGGAAGGGTTTTTGTAGCAAAATTTTCAGTATCTCTTAACAAAGGCACTTGAGTTAAAGGGAAAACAAGCATTATACTTGTCAGGATACTGAGTACAGGCAGTCAACTTCCTCTGAGACCTCCGAAGTAGACCATTAAAGTAGTCATATATCCCAGAAGAGATCCAAGAATTTTCTGCTTTTCCTCACTGATGCTTCAGCTTAAGATTTCATGAGACACCTGAGCCAATTAAGAACAGCACAGCCAATTAAGTACAGCTCAATGATGCCAAAAAAGCAAGCACCTTCTTATACAAACCTGTGCCTAATCTAACACCCCACTGAACAGATTCAATTTATTGGTCTTCTAATTACAGATTTACTAATCTGCGTTCAATTTTAGACAGACTCCGCAGTGTCACGAAGTCATCCTTAGGAAGTGAGCAACGAGGTCTCTAATTTCCAGTCACCAAAGCTCTGCTGATTCTCATTAGGAGACCTTGTTGTGCCTGGAGTTCTGCATCTCCTGAGAATGATGAAAGCCTGATGACAACATTGTCATTTGGTGCTTCAGACATTCCAGCTGCATTATGCTCTTTACAATTACTCCTCTAAGCCAGATGAGAGTCATTACAGCAAAGGGTTGCCAGAGGTTGAAAAAGAGATTGGATATAGTGTTGACATGAGAGTATCTACAAACAAAACCAGCAAGGGGTACCTAAAAAGTTAGTTCCATGGAACAGAGCTAAAGGCTCTTCAAAATCAAGTATTACTTCAAAGAATGAACGAGGCACATAAGATTGCACTGCCCTTTCGTAAACAAGAAGAAAAAACCCACCATATGGCTCGTACTAAGAAAGAGCACTTATTTGATAATAACAGCTCCTGTTATACCCAAAGCTCAACACTGCATTACCGCCCTAAGCAGAGGCACACAGAGAAGCCATTCTAAAGCCACAATTATATGACCCCACTGTGTTGAAGCAAGTAGTACTATATAAATGTTAAAATTACACTAACATGAAAACTAACTAACAGCACATTACTGGTACATTATTGGGATGCACAAAACCTTCTGAATGTCCCAGCTTTGAATTTTAGACTGGGCAAATAGCTTTGTTAAAATCTGTTCAGTCAAGCGGATTCTTTTGAAGTCCTTAAACAACATGTCTTACTTCAGATTACAAGATTAATGCTGTTCCTTCTCATGTTTTCAAATGAAATATGGCTTCTTAATTCAATGGAAATACAGGAATGTTTTCAGCGAGGAAAAAAACCACAGTATTTCAGCACGATGTGTTACGTACTATACACTATATGAACGCTTAAGTATTACGCTACACACAAATGAATTTAGTTAAATAATATAGTAGACATTAAATTCCTTTAGCTGACTTTTTAAAAGTATTTTGTAAACAATACAAATTTGACAGCCTCCTGTTCAACTGCTTTACTCATTTTTCTGCCCTTCAGTGCTCAATAACAGCTTCTTCCATAGGCTTCAAAAAATAATTAAAAAAAACTTCAAGAAGGTCTTCATCTTTCTCCATTATTCACGTATCTGAAGATACTAATCAAGACTGCAATCTGAACCACAGTCAGTTAACAATGCTACTAATCTCAATTTAGATTAGTGTCAAGCAGCATGGTATGCAATAGTTTCTACATCACTCCTAGTCTTCTATCATACAAACAACATCCAAAAAGCCTCTGGAGGCTTGAGTGAAGATGGAAATAGGGGCTGTCCCCTGTGAATCCTACTAAAAAGTCATGGAGATATTTAAGCAGAAAAAAAAAAATCTCAAAACTAAGCAGAAAAACTCATTTCTAACCATCAGAGGAGGAAAGGATGGGTAAGTCAGTCATGTGAGTGAGACCCTCTGCTTCTTGAAAAAGCAGAAAGGATGAGCTGAAAACAGGGCCTTGTTTCTCTTGACTGTAAACTCTGTGAATCTTCCTATTTATGCCATCTCCCATAAGGTGAGAGATCTAAGCATAAGTCATTGTCTAAAATGAACACACCTGGCTTTCTCCTCAGTTTCTATTTAACCCTCTTCAACCCCCTCTTCTTCCCCCCTTTACAACAAAATGTAGTACCTGCAGAGAGCTTGTGTCATACTTGCATCTTTCACATTTGGATCTGTGGTAAGGCTCCTGATGAGTACTGTGATCATCTGTAATGGTATGTGCTGCACAAGACTTGCCAGGGCAACAGAAGGTTCGAATGATGTATCTATAACAGTTGAACATGACATAATGTAAGAAACTAAAAACGCACAGAAAAAATATGCTTTATCTTCTATCCTATAACTTCATTATAGGTGTAAAGTTTTGAGACAATGAGTCTATCCTACATGTAACATTCTATCATCACAAACTAAAATTTACAGATTTCAATGGATTATGGACAATGAATAGCACTGAATTACAAACTCTGTTTATCTAATATCCATGCAAGAAAGTGACAATCTGCCAACTTCCTCCTCCACCCTCAACAGAACTGAAAAGTGGGGTTTTTTCTAAAAAACATAAAGTACCATACATTGTTTATCGTGCTTGATGTTAAGCTTAGGGATCCAATGCAGCTGGTATTTCCTACATCCTAGCTCAACGACCATCTGCTAACCATACCAGTTACAAGAAAATATGTTCTAATCTTCAGTTTCCCTGGTGCCTCAACAGTAAAGGCACTTTCCAATGTGAGCTATTACAGTACTTCACAGATTTTTGAGGTCGGAAATTTACAATTGCATCTACATTACTGAGGCAGTGAAACTTTCCTACAACACCCAGTTTTGTAGACTAAACATTTCCAAGACCTAAGGTATTCCTCTGGAGGGAGCAAGGAGAAAGAGTAGATTTAGATACTTTTAGTTTTTCCTAACAGAACAGCCAAACCTCTGCTCTGATATATCATTTAAAAGCATTGCAACAGGAGTTTTCCCAAAAACCTATGGTGCTCTGCAGTTAAATAAGTCACCACATCTCCTCTAGATTTTCTTTTTGGAAGGGGAAAAAAAAGCTTTGCTTTCTCGACGGCCAAAAAGGTGCATTTTAGTACATGGGCGAGTAAGCAGCGGTTCCAAGGCAACGTCTGCAAAGCGACCAATGCTCTTCCTTTCTCTTGGCAAACGGGCCGCTCTTCTCAAGCGCCCACGTTACCCTACACCCTTCCCGCCCCCCTCCCCGGTGGGCAGTGGCGCTCACCGGCGGCGGAGATGACGGCGAAGAGCTCCTGCAGGGAGGGCAGCAGTGTGTCGGGCTCGGCCTTCCAGACGCTCCGCAGCAGTCCGCTGACCTGCGTAACCTGCGAGACGTAGAGGCGCAGCTCAGCCTCCCGGTTGCCCTGGCTCTGGAAGTGGGCGATGCTGCGCACCAGCTGCTGGCAGAAGACGACCGAGAGCTTCCTGTCGCGGGGCAGGCACTGCGGGAAGTCGCCCAGCAGCTGGCAGAGGCGGGCGCAGAGCGGCGGCGCCGGCCGCTCGCACACCAGCCGCAGCGCCTCCACCTGCAGCAGCTCGAAGAGCTCCAGCACCGAGGGGCAGCTCATGATGAGGCGCAGCCCCGCCTGGATGTAGTCGAGGATGGCGGGGTCGCGGTTGCTCAGCTCGCCGTAGCCGCGCTGCAGGAGGCCGAGGACGAGCCCGCGGTTGAAGAAGGCCTCGAACTCGGCGCGGTGGTAACGGCCGTAGGCCTCCAGCACCTGCCGCCCCACCTGCCGCTGGAAGGGGTCCGGGCCCTGCAGCACCAACCGGGTGCTGAGGTCGAACATAGCGCGACACTGCGCCTGGCTCAGCGGCGTCTCCGCCGACTCCACCACCCGCCGCACGATCACTCGCTTCAGCGGCAGCGGGTGGGACGAGCTCACCAGCCCCTCCAGGATCTTGTCCATGGCGGGCGCTCCGGGTGCATCGGCCGAGCGGCGGCGGCGGCGGCGGGCCGGCCCAGGCCTCGGCAGAGACCGCCGCCGCCGCCTCCCCGCAGCCCTCCCCCGGCCCCGCCGCGCTATGCCGCCCCGGCGACGGCGGCCGCCGCTCCCGCGACCCTTCCCCTCGCCCGGGCGGCGGCGGCGGCCGCGCTCCCCCCGCCCGCGGCTAAGGCAGCGCGGCGGCCCAACTGCCCCACCGAACGCTTCCCCCCGCCGACCCGGAAGCGGAGCGACGCAAACAGGAAGCCGGCACCTCGACCAGGCGGCCACCGCGCACGCGCCAGCCGGCAGCAGCACGCCCGCCTCCTGGCTGAGGCGCCGGCCAATGAGGAGCGAGGGCGAGACCGAGGCGGGGCGGCGGGCCGTCGTTCCCCTTAGCGGCGGCCGTGAGGGGCCGGAAGGAGGTACATGCCCGGTCAGCACGAAGGGCTCTGAGGAGCCGCACGTTTTTAAACGCGGCGTGTGCCTTTCAGTTTTTAGGTGCTCCCCCGCGGACGTAAAGACCCGCCGGCACCCTGGCCGCGCAGTCTGCGGTCACGGCGATCCCGCGGTGTGGCGAGGGGGTGGCCGCGGCCGTCCCGCCTCTAGTCTGCGCGCCCAGCCCATCCTGAGACCGGTGTTTACCGCTTTGTTTATCACTCGTTTTTGCCTGTAAGTGTACTTGTAACCGGTGCGCTTCCTTCGAGGAGCCTTTGCCTTTTAACGGTGGCTCAAGAAAGCAGCAGTTACTCCAACGTAGGCGTGCACGCTGAGAGACTGTCCCCATCCCGACCGGGGCCTGCTTATCCCCTGTTTTGACCCAGTTTAGCTCCAGTTTGAGCAACCTGCTCTAGTGGAAGGTGTCACTGCCTATGGCAGGGCTTTTGGAACTAGATGACTTTCAAGGTCCCTTCCAATCCAAACTGACCCAGTTTGAACTGCAACACTCAAATTTCCTTAGTATACCTTGCACTTACATACCAAAACATGTTTCCAGCCTGAGAAAAGAGTTCTGCAGTTTCAAGGACTGAATATTATCTCTTGAGAACTAGGTAACAAGAAAGGTCACGAATTGAATTAAACGCATCATCGGCAGTAAGCAAACCAGAAACCAAACTCCGCTTCCTTAGTCAAACAAAACCCTTTAGGCCAGCCCACTGAGCACGTAAGCTGGGTGTGCTGGCAAAGCCCTCTCCTTGGTTCTGTTTCTCCATACAAACACCTTCATGCTATGTGGTTGACTAATACCTTTAATTCAGCATCAGGATAGCATGGAAAATGAGTCTAATTAATCCCTGGTAATATTTGATGTGTAACAGCTGCAGAATCTGAGCTGGAGTTGAGGATGCCAGTGGATACTGTTAACTTACGGGTAACAAAAGAAGACCCACAAACCCTATAGGGACAGCTGTAAGATAGTACAGCTGTCAAAAAGCAAAACACGAAACCAAGAGTTCAGAATAAACAGTCCACTGTTTAGAAAATATTTCAAATGTTCAGTTAAACTGCTCAGATAACTTTAACTTCACTCCTCCTTGCTCCACTTTTCTGTTTGCTCCTCACAGATATAAAGTCTAGTTCTAGAAATCTCTGTGCACAAAAAAAAATTGCAATTGCTGAGTATTAATTCCAGTACAAGTTCTGTTGATCAAGGGCTTTTTTCTGAGAACTTTACAAAGGGCTGAGACTGTTGCCACCAATATCTTAATTATCTTTGTAAAGTGTACTGTATTGGAATATCTAAATTAACTTTTTTTCCAGAAGGACTTTGTAGTTAATATAAATAAAATATTAACCCTGAAGAAGGTGCTGGATTAGGTAGCTTGTATACCTATGGAGCTTAATGCTTTGCTTTTTGTGATCTGTACCAGGAATGTTTTAATATTCTTAACTTCACTAGTACAAACTCTCTTTTTATTTTTTTTTTCTAGCACTGTTTATGGTATCTTCTGAAGCTAAAAGGAGAGAGGCATCCACTCAGGGGCCCAAACAGAACTCTGAAAGTAAGGGGAAGGACTGCAATCAAGATGACAAGATGTATGGAAAAGGGTAAAGTGAGACCTTATCTGGAGAGAGGATCATGTGAGGAATGGAAGGAGAAAGGAAGTTTGGAGTTGTCAGAATCTGCAAAGGTGCTCCAATATGTCAGGGTGTATGAGAAAGAGGATAAAGGAGGTTAAATGGAGAAAGGGAGGTGGTATGGCAGGCTCATGGGATGTACGATGGAGTAGGAAAAAGAGAGGGATGATGAGAGGACCAGTTGCCAGGAACAGCAGAGATGCAAATGTGAAAGAGCTGGAATGATCATCTGAAAAGCTGGAGACATGCAGATGGCTTGCAGGCACATGAAGATACTGGGCAGCTGAAGATTAGCAGGATCAAGGGCTCCTCTGAGCTAGGAGATCAAAGATCTGAGCAGGTATTCTGAGCTTTGTCCTTTGTTTATTTAGCATTGTGGATGGGAGGAGAGGCAGTGCCTGCTGCTTGGGATGACGGAACAGTCTTCCCGAACATTCTGCCTAGCAGCCGAGTCACAGCGATCACTGCACAGATGAGGCAATTTCTCCAAAAAAGCCACAGAAAGGTCTGAAAATTTACATCCCTGAGAAAAACTAAAATTGATAGTTGGAGCTGTATAGTCGGAGGGAGGGTAAGGTAACCTCTAGCATAGGAGCTTGAAAATAGTATTCTTATTTGCATGCAGGTGACCAAGTATGCATACTCCGTATTTAATTAATTTATTTCAAGTAATAGAACTATGAGTGAAAACAAAGTGGTTAAGAGTTACGATGGTTGGTTGAGTCGCTGAGTATGCTTATGACCTCAGAACTAAGACTAAACTGAGCTGTGGGGATGATCCTAATTACAACCTTACTATTAGATATGCAATTATCACTAGCTAAATTTTGGAACATAGATTGTTCCTCTGTTTTCAGTGAAATTTAACTCCTATATATAAATATATTCCTAAGTTGTGACAAAATGAAAAATAAGTGAATTCTTCACTGAATAAAATATATCTTAAAATATTTTCTCTGAAAAAGTAAAAAAAAAAAAACACCCAGTCATGTTTCATCAAAACCAGATTACTGGCAAATCTGAACACTAATTACTCTTACTGTGAGACAGCACAAATAGCAGCAGCAGGTTAACCATGATGGCATCTCATCTTGATGACTCAAAAATCTTAAAGATAGTAAGGCAGAAAGGAAACTTGTTTACTGAGAACCCTGGATTAAAGATATCCTGTCAGCCTACAGACATTTTATACCCTATGCACGAGATGACTGCTTTCTAGCAGGACATTTTGTAAGTAAAGGGCCATCCTGCAGGGCCATCCTAACAGCTGGTAAAGCTCTAGATGCAACATCTGCCCATTCCTTATGCCACCCACATGACCAAGTCTAACATGCTGGACTTCCTGATGATGTATAGAGATACCCACACTGGATGTACAGTGAACTCGGTCTCCCTGAGAGGTAGGATCCCCAGGTATCTACATAGGTTCAGGGTGTCTGACATTAAACATCCTGTGGCTTGGCTAAGTGGTTGCATGACAGCAGTGCAAGACGAGCCCTGAGGAGGTGGCAAGCAGGCCTCCCTTTTCAGGCCCGGCTTGCTGTTAGATCAGTTTCACTGTAACATGAAACTGTACCATGAGTCAGGAGCTCCTGAGCCCTAGTCACAGCTCTGATATCAACTCCATCAGTGGCTGCAAGCAGCTTATTTAACTGCTGGGTCGGTATCTGTCAAGTATAAATAGTAGTAGCTAGGTACTTAAGAGCACTGTAAGGTTCAATTAGATAAGGTTTACCACGTATTAATTAAATATTTTAATTTTTGAAGTGTTGATTAAAAATGCCTGAATGTTGAGTCATCATGTTCTACTTGTACATTGTCACATGCCCCAAAGGTTTATTCATCCAATAAACAGGGCACAGGTTTATTTATCCAAAAATCAAGACAACACAGCATGTCGCCCCGGTGTCTTACTGAAACCTGTTATCACAATTTTTTTTTTTTTTGAGGAGAGGAGCTTTGATTTGAAAGAGCTGTTTTGTTGCCTGCGGATACAATCTGTCATGATTCAGTTTTGCATATGTAATATATATATTTGCCGTGTCAAGGAGCAACATCTGAGTGCATGTGACTTTATTACTAATCCTGTACTAGTTTTCCTCTGCTGTGACAGAAAGATGTTGCAGAGATGTCTTTGGTATCCAGAAGACCTGTAATGGCCTTGAAAATGAGGGGCATCCATAACTTCAGCCAAGTAACTCACTATTAGCAACTGTGATTAAAGGCTGCAGTCCTTGGTGCGATGGCACCTCCTTGGTCGGAGATCTAGGTTGCTCCTCAGCATTCACATGTCAATAATCTGCCTGGGTATTAGTTTGAGGTACTAAAAAGTTTAAGGAGACTCAGGCCTGTTGGGATTAAAAGACATGCGGTGTGGCCTGCAGGGCCAGAAAGTTGGTGTGGATTGGACTAGGTAACCTTTAAAGGTCCCATGCAACCCAAAGCATTCTATGATTCTATGTCTTAATAGGCAGATGTGGGAGAAACTGATAGACCATATCTGCCACTGGAAGCTTCCAAGAATAAGAATTATCTCTGTGGTTCAGCAGGGCTCAGGTTTAATTTGGCTGAAATACTGTGTTTAGACTCAGGCTTTTGGCTAGATGTATCTGCCTTCTTTACTGAGTACTCTGTCAGAGTAAGGGGCTCAGCTGGTCCACTGTGATGAGTGTATTTTGTACCTCATTCTTTTACTCCAAAGGATAACTGGCAAATCTTTGTACAATCTCTCTCTCTCAAATCTCCATTACATGAATGCTGGTTAACAAATATACTATTCTCACTGATGTCTATCATCTCATTGCACACCCTGAAGAAAGTTAATGTGGGAGCCACAGTGAAACAACGGTGGTTAGACTGATATTTGGGCAATTGGAAATGAGTTCTTGATTGTTCTTCACTTCCATCTTTGTGAAATTTACAATTGCGTCAGTGAAGTCCCACGGAGGTCAGGAAGGTTTAAGGTACCTAGACATTCACAGCAACTACCCAGAGGCAATGTCTATGCCGACAGCTTGCTTTCACCAGTAAGATGTGCATAACTTTGAAAGCCCTAAAGTCTAAAAAGTGAACTTTTGAGAATTCCGTATCTCTTCCTTCTCTTGGACTGCACAAAATGCACGGTAAATGTCCCAGATTTTAAAGATGACATAAACCGCATTATGTTTAGGATGTGTAAGGCTAGATGTTTACATATGGAGGATCAGACTAAGTTATGCGTAACCCCCTTGAATTTGTGCAATCCTTTATCTCTTTTGCTTGTGCAAATGCCTGTTTTGCATGCATACATTTGCAATACAAATGCAACTTGAGTGTGTCCATATGAAAATGTGGCATTATGTATGAATTCATATGCAATGATACATACTATTTTCAGGAAAAAAATTTTGTGATGGTGATCATCTCTTTCAAGTACAGACTGCTCTTAAAACAAGAAAAGCCGTGCCTATATGAAGAGCTTCCTTTGATAAATGATACGTTTGATATAATTCAGATACCTGCTGAGGAAATAGGCTGTTTATAGAAATAGAGTTATACATCAGTCCAGCTATCTGACAGAAAGTAATAAAAGCAGATTGCCTGCAAGGTCATCTGTGACTCAGAAATTAGACAGAACACGGACCATGGAAGTCAGCTGTGAGGCTGAGGCAGAGAACAATGCATACTTCATTGAATCTGCACCAAAAGATGTGTCAAATATCACACCTTTCTCTAGAAAGAAAAGATTCAGGAAGTGAAGAAAATATTAAGCATTGTACTTTGCTGTATATTATGCACAACTGACTTAACAGGTTTTTCACTATGTGATATTTCTAAAGTTCTGGTGAAACGTTCGGTAGTTGCATGTGCTTCCAAATAGATATATATTCTAATTGACAGCATGCTTCATTTTGAAAAGTAGCAAGTTTAGCTTAAGTTAGACGGCTGTTTCTTTTATCAGTTTTTAATAAGACACTGAGCAGAACCAGAAATCCTTACAGCCATTGACTGACACTTACTATGTCTGCTGCTTAATGAAGGACTAAATTGTATCGTAAATCTCCTATTTTTATTGCCATTTCTTCTGATGAGGAGTGCAAATCACCTTTCAAAGCTTATGGGTTTCTGCTGTCTCCTTCTTCATATATTATCCATGGGTATTGAGAGGATAAGGGACACCATAAAAGAATGTAATTTGTCCAAGACCAAATACCAACGATGTTCGAGCTATCGCATCTTCTGGACATGTAGTTTATGCGTGACATTTGAAGGAATAACTGAGGATCAAATGTACCTTATCATTAAAAAGAAATCCCCAAATACGTGGGTAATCCAGGAAAAAAAAAAAAAGTACGAAGTTTCCCAGAACAAAAAAATTTATCACTGGGAGGTATGATCAGTGGTGTGTACCTGAAAAGAGGCGCTTCACCTTATTAGAACCTGAGACTTGCCAGTATTAAAAGATGTATACAGCCTGTGAGGTATCAAGCAGCTCTGTGTACCTTTTCTAGTTGTTACCCTACATTTATAACACTTTTTTCACTAAGCCAGCATTTTGGCTTGTATGAAATCTTTTGCCCTGAGCTAACAAAACAGAATGTTTTGGTATATGCCTGATAATGAGGCACAAAGGAAGTCTCATTGTTTTCAGTACCATAGTGCTCAACTGGTCATCATTGCCCAGGACTTTTCTGCTCTACTGACATGCAGACTTCTTCTAAGTGAAGTAATCCACTCTGTCTTGCATCTCGGTTTGTGTCTTGTGACTTGCATTTACTACAGAATATAAGATCGATGCACCGTTTTTAAACTCTGCAGTCTTGGTGCTTTTTTCTCTTAGTTGGTTTTTTTTGTGTCTTTGTGGTTTCATGTGGTATTTGTTTTTTTCTTTTTTTTTTTGAATAGCATACATAGAGTCTACATTTTTCCTTACTTCTGTAGTGCGGTCACTACCACTGGTCAGTCTTCATACATTTCATGGGCTGTATGACTTCCTTTGTTCTAATTATTTTGTCAAAGGTTAAGCATTGCTTTTCCCAGGTTCTGAGAATTTTGTCCCAGGTCATAACTGTGCTTTTTTTTTCTCCACTTAAGCCATCAGAAATCCACAATGGGTCTGTCAGTTGTAAATCAGTCACAAACTTCTCTTAGCTTTTTTTTGTTGTTGTTCTCTTTAAAAATATGCTACTTGGACCTTAAGGCAAACCTCACGTATCTACAGTTTCACCATTATCTCCCTTCTGATTCTTGACTCTTTCCTGGCAGCTGGTTACTTGCAGTTGTGAAGCAAGAAATTGTTTATTTTATTCATGTTTCATTTTTAAAGGAGTGTCAGTACTGATAAGTCCCAAGTCAATATTTCCTTGGCTATGCTCACGATACTCTGAATTATTCAGTAAACACTGTGTCAAAAATGTCTGACAGAGGTCCCTTTCATCCTCAGTCATCATTCTTACTGCTTCTAACCTACATTGCGTGGTGGAGATACTCAGCTTAGTTCCAGCCCGAGCAGGTATGTTTGCACCCTACCTCAAATAATAGGGGCACAGCTGGGCTGCTGCTGCTTCTGACAGTGGAGTTTGGTTGCCACCATATTAAGAATCTCTGTGCTTTGTTGTGGGATAGATAGATCCTTTGTTGCCCAAAGAAAGTCTATTTAATTGGGTCAAATTGGCTTTCAGAGCCCTCCTGCAGTGTTGAAGCATTACATCTCTAAAATCTCTACCTCCTGTCAAATACAAGTGAAATAATCCCTTTTACTCTAATGCTTATGGTGAACAAGTGAAGGGCAGACGAATGGACATGACCTCATATGCCTTGTTTTCTTGCAACACTAAGCAAAGGTGTCTGACTTCCAGCTCAAGGAATTCTGAAACACTACAAAGATCATACACATTGTGTACACTGAATAAGTTCACCCAGCAGTGGAGTACTGTGGAACGAGGAACATAATAGCTCTGAACAGTAACAAGGGGCAGAAAATAAAGACTATTTTATGCAAACATGCAACGTGTTTAATGATACAGAAGTCAGATGCAGACCCAGTAGCAAAGATTCCTCAAGATCAGGGTACAGCATAAGAAGTGCATTATATTGGTCTTGCACAGCATATTTGAATATTTCACATTTAAGTGAGCAGATCACAAGGAGTAATTTAGCCCTCAGACACAGTGTAGTCACACTGATAATCAGAATGTACAATTAGTTTCTATCTTCTGCCAGAAATGTCAATGCAGTTTAGTGAATTTTTTTGAAGAGTTTGCATGGCTGCTATTTTGTTTACCTATTAGATTGTGAGTTTTTGGTTGTTTTTTTTTTTTTCTTTTTGAATTCAGCTCTAATATTCAAAATCCCCAGAAGAATTCTTAGGGACAAAGTAATGTATCTATTTCAGAATATTTTTGTTTAGAGCCAGTGTCTCCATATTTTGACACTTTCTGTGGTATTGCATGCACTTATTCAAATGAGTAACAACAAAAGGAATTGTAACCGATTTTTGGTTGGAATAGCTGAATTCTTTAGTAAAAATTTGGATCATGAAGAAAATTTCCCGTATCTCAAGCTCACTTAAGATCCATGAGAAAAAGAATTGTGGGATATAGAAAAACAACACAGGGTCAGATGTGTAGTTTGAAATGTGGAGTTGCATAAACACATTTTTATTTGGTTTCCATTTTAAATTTCAGCACAGATGGAGTCTGTGATAATTCAATAGTGGTGGTATTTTGTCTTCATCTTAAACCAGGATCTGACATGTTCTTCACTTACAGTAGCTGCTGAGGGGAGCTTAGGTTAATGTGTAAAATAATTGGTTCTCTGAACAGTTGGGCACAGGCTCAATCAGTTCCAGTTTCAGTAGCAGATTTCTTTTAATCAGAGGGAAGTTCAGTCTTTTTCTGATGCTCTATATGCACTGAAATTGGTTGGAAAGAAAATGCTTTGAACAGTGCAGCGTAGCAGCAAATGTTCAATGTTACAAATAACATATGATTGGACAAATATACTAAGCTTGTAGAGCTTATTTAAGTTGAATCATGTGTCAGGGTATACTATGGACTTTTCTGCCTTGATTTCAACGATCTCATTCTTCTGGGAGAGGACTTGTTTAAAGTTCATTGCATGCAAAGCATAAATACATCTAGAAAAAGGGTTTTTTAAATTGAAGACAAAATTCTCTACTACCTATTATCTACAATATGAAAAAATAGAAATTCATTACTGGTGGCCCAAAGTATTTGAAAAAATGATGCAGATCCAGTCCCATCTTTTTAAAAATTACATCTGAGAGCTTAATATAGAACTTCTCCAAATAAAAAGAAGACGGACACTTTTTTTACTCTGTAGTTGTTATATGTGTTTGAGTACATAAATTTTGCTAGGAGGTCGAGGGAGGTGATCCTGATGCTCTACTCTGCTTTGGTGAGACCTCACCTGGAGTACTGCCTCCAGCTCTGGAGTCCTCAGCACAAGAAAGACATGGATCTGTTGGAGCATGTCCAGAAGAGGCCACAAAAATCATCAGAGGGCTGGAGTACCTCTCTTGTAAAGAAAGGCTGAGAGAGTTGGGGTTGTTCAGCTTGAAAGTGGCTCTTCAGAGACCTTATTGTAGCCTTTCAATACATAAAAAGGGCCTACAAGATGGGGAAAATCTTTTTAGTAGGGGTTGTTGCAATAGGACAAGGGGTGATGGTTAAACTAAAAGAGGGAAGATTTAGACTAGATATATAAGGAAGAAGCTTTTCACTGTGAGGGTGGTGAAACACTGGCACAGAGGTGGTAGATGCCCCATCCCTGGAACCATTCAAGGTAAGGTTGGACGGGGCTCTGAGCAACCTGCTCTAGTTGGTGATGTCCCTCCGCACTGCGGGGAGTGGAGGGGTCAGGGGGGTGGGGGTGTTGGACTAGAGCACCTTTAAAGGTCTTTTCCAACCCAAACCATTCTACGATTCTATAATGATAAAGGGATGGTTAAGGCAGCTGAAATACCTGTGTTCAAGCAGTGCTGCCAAATCAGACGTCCCTACCTGAACTTGTTCTGTTGGGTACTTGTGAGTCCTGCTTTCTACCAATTCTCTACAAATACCAATGATTTTGAAGGTAACAGGCCTTTAATGTTTGGTCATTTAAAGTTTGTCTTTCCTACTGTCTCATAGAGCCCTTGCAAAAGATTAATTGTGGCCCACAACTTGCTTGTGAAATAGACATCACTGTAGACAGTCTAAATGTTTCAGCAAAGGCCACAAAATGATTTTACAGCACCTGGGACTCTCAGAGAATTATGCTTGACATTATCTGGTAAAGCAATTTGATTTTGTTTATATTGTAATTTGTCTATATTTTAAAAGTGGATCAGGAGGACAAATAATTACACCCTGTGCTTTCAAAGTGCTTTATGAGTAGCAGCCTTACTAAAAGCCAGTAGGGTACACATTCTGAAATGACTCAGGTGCTTTTGAAAATCCTCCCCTGTAAACACCTTAACATTTTTCCTGATGAAGCTCCATCTCACAATCCCTCATAAATATCTGCAAAATGACCTCATTCTCTTTTCATGACTCTGTGTCAAACTACATCGTGCTGTGATACCTACAGAAAAGCTCCACTTTTCTCTCTCTGATCGTTCCTTGTTTTACTGACCTTGATTGTCTTATTACCTCCCTGATCCATCTATTTGTTACCTCTTCTCTCTTGGTTCATACTTACATTGGCAGTGTTCAAGAACTGGACTACTCCTTCCATTCTGTGTTTTTACAATGTGTTCTAGGGCATGACATGTTTCACAGTAAATATTTCCAGCAACGACAAAGTAATAATGCACCAACCTTGCATGGCAGGGAAAAAGTAGGTGAATATTACATGAACATAGGTGCATCTGGCAAGATGTAAGTAAGGAACTGTACCCACACAGGAACTGTTTGCCACTGTGGTGCTAAGAAGAGCTTCAGAATGGGGTGGAGATTACCTGTTTTGCCTTAGTATGCTGTCTTATGTCCTGACAGTAAGATTGCAGAGGGCATGCCATGCAAAGGTGTTTCATTACAGTGTGTACTGGGTTTGCATGGTAAGGTTTTGGTAGCGGAGTGGGGGGGCTACAGGGGTGGCTTCTGTGGAAAGCGGCTATGAGCTTTCCCTATGTCCAATAGAGCCAATGCCAGCTGGCTCCAAGATGGACCCATCACTGGCCAAGGCTGAGCCCATCAGCAACAGTGGTAGCACCTCTGTGATAAGATATTTAAGAAGGAAAAAAACCCAAACCTGCTGCAGCAACTTCAGCCAGAGAGAGGAGTGAGAATATGTGAGACACCAAGGTCAATGAAGAAGGAGGGGGAGGCAGTTCTTCAGGTGCTGGAGCAAAGATTCCCCTGCAGCCCATGGTGAAGACCATGGTGAGGCAGGCTGTCCCCCTGTAGCCCATGAAGGTTAATGGTGGAGCAGATCCACCTGCAGCCCAAGAAGGACCCCACAATGGAGTAGGTGGATGCGCCTGAAGGAGTCTGTGACCCCGTGGGAAGCCCATGCTGGAGCAGGCTCCTGGCAGGACCAGCTGCCCCATGGAGAGAGGAGACCACACTGGAGCAGGTTTGCTGGCAGGACTTGTGACCCCATGGGGGACCCATGCTGGAGGAGTCTGTTCCTGAAGGACGCATGCCATGCAAGTGACCCTCAGTGGAGGAGTTCATGATGAACAGCAACCCATGGGAAGAACTCACATTGGAGAAGTTTATGGAGGACTGTCTCCTGTGGCAGGGACCCCACTCTGGAGCACGGGAAGAGTGTGAGGAGTCCTCTTCCTGAGGAGGAAGGAGCGGCAGAGACAACGTGTGATGGACTGACCACAGCCCCCATTCCCCATCCCTCTGCGTCACTGGAGGGAGGAGGTAGAGAATTTGTGAGTAAAGTTAAGCCCTGGAATAAGTGAGGGCTGGGGTGAAGGTGTTTTTCAGATTTGGGTTTATTTCTCATTACTCTGATTTGATTGGTAACAAATTAAATTGATTTCCCAAGTCAAGTCTGTTTCGCCCCTGACGGTAATTGCTGAGTTATCTCTGTCCTGATCTCGACCCATGAGCTTTTTGTTATATTTTCTCTCCCCTGCCTAGCTGAGAAGGGGGAGAGATAGAGCGGCTCTGGTGGGCACTTGGTGTCCAGCCAGGGTCAAGCCACCACACAGTGGAATAGTCTATCATTGGAAATAATTATAAATAGGGCTGTTTAAATAAAAGTAGTTGGGATTCATCTAGTGAGAATTAAATGGATCTGATTTTTGCTTCATTTGTATAGTTAAAATAGGAAAAAAGATAACCATTATAGTGCCAGTGACACACTTGCTAGCACTATAGGAATAATCAGGATTCCACTTTAATGAGATATTGTAGAACATGAGGGTATTTTGAAGTCCTAATGAAAAAGAAAGAAGTCTTATGAGCAGTAGAAAATGGTAATTGGTAGATAGCAACACATTTAAGGAATAGTGACAGTTTCATACGAAAAAGCATTGTAAGAATTTTCATTAGCTTAACTGGGACAGGAAAGATTTACAGAAAGAAGAGATTCAAAAGAACAGCATTACTCTTGTCCTTGCAAAGCATCCATTAGTATTAATTACAAAAGAGACAGGAGTAAGCTTAGGATACGCATAGTAGCACAACTTATATGCAACATAATTGCTTTCATGTCTATGCAGCCAACAAAGTATTCTCTGAAGGGCGTTGACCAACACAGGGGAGTGGTAGGTGACCGTAATATTGCAGGACATTTGGAAGAATTGCTAATTGCAGAGCGCTTTGCATTTTACCTAAGAGATTGCATGGGTAAAGCGTTCATATCCCAGCTGCTGGTTTACGTTGTCCTCTCTGCATTTGAGGTGACGTGGGGCAGGAGCTGACTGCCTACAGGAAAGGTACATTCGATTCTCACTAGCATAATATTAAGTGCTCTATACCTTAGTTTTTCACATGAAACTGAGACTTATGTGATATGATGCTTCTGGCATGGCTTTGTGCATCACATTTATCCAGAAGACGAAACAGTCTTACTGAGAGGAGCTTTCAGTAACTAACACAACTGGATCCTAGTCTGGACTGACTGAGTGCGACCCAGGTCCCAAACTGCCTGTTACAACCTGCTCTCTGCTCTGAGCAGGTGCAGTGCCTTTCCCAGTTTCACATGGATTAAATTAATTCGTTTCTTAAGTGAGCTCTACAATCCCACTTCTGGATCTGGAGCAACAGAGATAGCTTTCTTTCTCAGCAGGCCCCAAACAAGTAACCAATAACCATGAAATCGTCTTTACCTTTTGGAGAAGACAGTAAGAATCCAGCCATCCTGGCTTTAGATACAAAACAGGGAAGCAGAAAGTGGTAACCTGAGCTTCTCTCTGGGTATCTTGTTCACACGAATCACTGGCAAAATTCATACCATCTTCAGGAAGCAGAATTAGATCCACTTTTTCCTTTAATGTCCGCAGGCTTCTCCATTAACGCGACAAATCTGTAATTCTGCAGATTCTGGGACTGCACTTTTACTGCAATTTTGTGCCCCTAATTGCTTTCAGCTAAGTAGGAATCCCATTTAATCTCAAAATATTCTACTATTCATTCAGAAAACTCCATGCAATGAAAACTTTTCCTTTTATTTGTTTTTACTTTACCTTACTTATTTATGATACTGAAAATACTTTTTAGAAATACATTTAACATAAAATGAAGATTTTTTTATTCAGAAGCATCTAATGCCGTTGTACAAATACCTTATCTTGGTTGTCGTTAACATAATTAATCTCTTAAAACTGAAATAAATTACGAGATTCATCCTAGTCATTATTCTCTCATTCTCTGTCATTACCATTTAATGGTAATGCTATGTAAAATCTGACATGCTGGTAATATATAACATATTTCTGAAGGGCATGATCATAATCAGATTTGCCTAGACATGTAAAACACATTTTTGATGCTGTGAATTCCTCTAGTTAATTGCATGAGTTTTTGAGACTCATGACAATTTACCTTGCACACAGTGTGGGAATTAGAAATTGTAATAGTCACAAAGTTTCTAGCAGAAGAGTCACTGCTGTCTTAAAAAAGTAAGGCCACATCACCATGTGTTGTAAATAATATGTGTACTATTTGCAGTGCTTATTCACTAAGCTTTTTGCTTAATGCAGGTAATTGTCTGTCTGAGGAGAAATAAAGTTAAACATTAGCCAGTGTAGTGTATCAATACGTTACTTAATGGCATACTTTCTTCTCCTGATCCCCACGTGGCGGTGAGCTTTCTCAGTTTGTTACCCCTCTCTCATTCGGATGCATCACAGAGGAAGTGTTCCCAGTGCATCTGGGGGTTCTCAGCACAGGGTCTAGCTGTACCTCTGCTCAGGGAAGATGGTAGAAGAACCAGCATCGCCAAAGCTAAGGTGCACAACATGTCTTCCCCTTCCACCCCTGTGTCCGGGCATAGTTGTCACTGTCATTGCCCCTGGGGAAAAAAAGCCTGACTGGAAACTTTCACTTGTCAACTGCCTCCCTTCACCAAGTACCTTGGTTTGTTCACCTACTCAGCTGCTTGCTTGTGGGGTGCTGCTAAAAATGGTTGTCCCGTCTCCTCTGATGAATGTTTCAGCACAGGAGGTTTGAAGATACAGGCATTTTTATTGTGAAGCTAGCATCTGCCAGCTTGAATATGTGGTGCCAAAATAGCAGTTCCCCACATCAGACACCATATGTGAGCCGTATTCTGAGAGAGGAAGTTAGATGAGGGTGCAAGTAGTTTTCCCTCAGCTGACAGGAAAACTTGGGAGTTTGAGGTAGCTCCCCTGGGGAGCCAAATACTGGTGAATACTGGTGGACCTTATGATCATCATCAAAATCATTAAAAGTTGTTCCTCCTCTCTCAAGATTAGTCTGGAATGTGGGACTTAGCAGACCACTGAAAAAGTTTTCCTTGTTTCCAAAGGAGGTCCTGAGTTGTGATATTCTTCATGCTTGCTGGAAGCAGAATCTCTTCTGCAGTACAAAAAGAGATTTGGTTCCTTTTCCTTCAATTATTTTGTTATAATGCCTTACTCTGGTGTTCGTACAGGAATATAAGAGTAATGGAAAGTACAATTACAAAACCTTATGAGTTGGTGCACGAATAAAGCTGTCAACTACAACAAAGTGCTAATGAAATCTTACATAACTTAGGGAATATTGCTGTAATAACACTGAATGAGTAACTCATACATAACAAAAATACAGTAATACATTATAAATAATATGACTATAGACAATTGTTACTTAATTAAAGCCCTTTCCCTTAATGTCATTTGATTATGCTCCCATTGCACCAGGGGTCAAATTCATCCCTGGTGTGACCTCAAGAAAGTGCTAACAGATAGATTTTTGCTTTTGATTAGGGCTACTCAGAAGGTGATTATCACACTTTTGAAGAATTTCTGAGCACGCTCTTTTGTCATTTGCGTAAATCTGAGCTACAGTTTTTCAGGTTTCTTAACATCGTGTCCCTGCACATCCCTGCTCCTTGTGCTCCTGTCCTTGAATATATTCTAATGATACCAGTACTCCTACAGTAACAGAAATGTTTGCTTAAACCCAGGCAGCAGGGTCATCCTGTTGTCTAGGGAATACTCGCATCAGTAGATGGGGCTGTGCCGTCCAACACGAGCTCATATACACTGGGTACATCCATGTTAGCACAAGCATTGTGTTAGTACAGATCAGGGAAGCACATGGGAAGAAAACCTTCCACCAGCTGTCCCCGCACACTGTACTTTGGTCCACACCACAGAGTGGAGGGGAGAGCAGTCCTGTGTGATCCTGAAGGGACAGGACCTCTCTATTGGCAGAGCAGAGTGTTACAGTAAGGAGCCACTCGCGAGAAAGACTGCTTGCTGAGAGTGCCTGAGACAAAACTGATGAGAGGTGGATCAGAAATCAATAAGCCATTCTTCGTTTAAATACCACCTTTGTCTCCTACTAATCCGCTTGCCAACTATTTCGTAACTATGAAATTGAGTGTTTTCAGTGCTGCCACAGGATGTATTATTAGCTGCAGTCAAGGGTCTGCATGTGCAGATTACTTTTTTATTAGGTGTGTTTTCTGCCTCCTCACCAAAATAAACAAACCATCACTTCAACTCATTGAACTCATTTTATGTTTGTTTTGGTTACTCGGTAATTTATTCTGTATGACTGCTGGTGTTTGAATGGAATAGCTGTCTGAGTTCATTAGTCAAACAATGAGTAGGCTACCTGGAGCTCTCTCTCCTAGGTTGTAAATGTCTTGCTAGCATTAAAACTTTATTTCTATCAGCTTTACTAGTCCCTTTCTCCCTTTCACAATTCTCATTCTGTTAGGCCTCACTGAAGCCTTTTTTCATGCAAGTGTATCTCCAGATCCACGGAAATTGCCTTATGGTGTTGAGACCTGGTATTATTTTTATTGCTTTAGTAGCTCTCTAAAGGCATAGTGCCCCATGCAGCAAGCAGTGGGACTTATGCAATACATCCTGTAAGCTCTCTTGTTTTTATTCTGGTTGCATAGCAGAATGTGTAGAAACAGTATTTCATTTACCTCCTTCTTCATTGCATATATGTACTGGACAGATGGATATTTCAAAGATTCTTCCACCATAACTGCAAAATTCTTTCTCTGTTCACTTTGCTGGATGATTGCTCCATTTAGCACATTCTTGAGCTTGATTTTTCCAGGCTAATTATTTTACAAGGTACAATGGCTAATCTAAACTGTTCTGTCAAACTGTCAATCCCTAGAACCCATTTTTTTCCCTTACAGAAACAGTAAACCAAACATTCAATGGAAAAAAAGAATGTGGAGGACAAATCTCATTCAGCTGTAATTCATATAGCTGTGTAAACCAGGTGACAAAGATCAGAGATCAACAAAGTGGGACACTGTGTGTCCCATGTCTTTTTGAGTTTTCCTTGACTCTTTGGCTTCATTATCTAAGTGGTTTTTTGCCACAGTAACATCTGAAGAGATCTGTACTTACCCACTTTTAGCTATAATCTCAGTTATATGAAGTACTGCTTCAGCAATGTTTTCTTTAAAAAACAGCTGTTCCCTTTTGCTGCCATTCCATATTCTCCCTTGTGCTATACAAGCTTTATGCAGAAAATAACTTAGCTCTGAACCAGTGCTTTTGCTCCTCATTTTCTGAGAGAGGCATTAACTTCTTTCAAGAACTTCTTTCCAGAGCCTTCAGTCTGATTAAGATAATCTTCTCTTTGCTAAAGCACTCAGACTAAATGATGTAGATCTCAGTATTAACAATGAAAATTTGTTTTCCTGCCAACCAGGTATGTGTCTTGCAGTAGGCTGATCAAAGATGCCAGTATGCAGTCATGAAGCCTGTGTGTCAGCAGAGATCCAGGTATCTTAAAGCCCTTAAGATTATGTACTTGAAAAATATATTTTGGAAGAAATGCTGGATGCAAGTAGCAATGACTATTGCAATGCCACAGTCATTTAGTACAACAAAAGTGGTCTTGTGTTATACCTGGTTTTTGCCTCAGTCACTGCTAAAGGGAGCCAAAAGAGTGTGTAGACTCAAAGAAGGCACAATTTAGAGCAAGAGAAATTCCAGATAGACTCTAGGGAAAAAATAAGGTTGGACAATCATTGAATCAGGCTGCTCAGGAAGGTTGTGGAATCTCCATCCTTAGAGATATTCAGCTCTGGGCTGGATATGATGCTGAGTAACTTGGGCTAGTTTTGAAGCCGGATCTGACTTTGGTGAGTTGGTGCAGTGGACCGAATAACCTCCAGAGGTCCCTTCTAACCTACATCATTCTGATTCTGTGGTTATAAAACATCTGATGAGTTGGGATGCAAAAGTAGAAACGGGGAGGGTGAAGGGGGCGAGACAATGCTAGTTTTGCTGTCTACTGTAAACATTTTTATGTTTTTATTTTGTCTTGGGTTATTACAGAGAGTTTAAGAAAATGATACTATGTCCAGATGACTCAGATACACAATGCTCACAACAGTACAATGGCAGCACATTTTTTAAAAAAAAAGTTTTTTGTTTTAGTATTTGCTCTTTTTAGTATGCATTTTCTGGAATCTCATTGAGTTTAGCACCATTAAGAGCTAGATTTGTAGCATCACAAACTTGAAATGTAGCAGCAAACTTGAAATGCAGTAAGATAGACCATTTAGAATCTATCTTCCAAAAAGAGTTATCACTAAAACAACTTCAAATGTACTAATTACAATATGCACTTTTGGCATGGTTGAATCTTTTCTGTGAAAGCAAAACTAGATGGTATTTTCAGTACTTTTGGTAGCTGGCTTATCCCCGATGACTTATACCCATTCCTATTGATTTTTACATCCATCCATCAATCAGTTGTTTTGTAACTGAATCTGCAAATAGTTTCTGGCTTAAACCTCTGAATTTTGGGATGGAATAGTGCTTTAAAAGGAAAGTTGCAGCAGAAGAGAAAGTCAGAAAGTACTGTGGTGATTATGCTGATTTCTTGTGTTTGATTGTCTTGTTTGTTTATGAGTCTTTGAAAACAGTGCTTAAAATTCTTGAGCAAGGATGGTAGGATGGTGGTCAGGGATCTAAAAATAGCAGTGAGAACATGCGCAGATTCAGCAGTGACACTAGTGATTCATGATTTATCTGATTCTTCCACTTCAAAAAATATTTTCTTGCATCTCTGCATGGCATCATCTTACATCTTCTCTCCAAGATCTGCTGCATTAAAAAATCAGTAGAGCGTGAAGTTGTTCCATTTTCACATAATAGGAATCCAGTTTTTCTGGATTTAATATTTTTAGGGACTCTGAATGAGATCTCTGGCTTATATTGTACCTTTGTAATATTTCATTTTCCTTTCTACAACACTGTTACGCTGAACTGAGAGAGACTATGTGAAAATACCCATAGTAGTAAAAATTGAAATTATTTATGCTCCAATCAGTATTTTTCCTCAGAAATGCTGTGCAAACATAGCAGCACATTACAGCCTTTCACATACACACAGAAAAAGAATGTATTGTCATTCAGCGATCAGTGTAAGGGAAACTCACGAAAGTGACATTTCAGTGTAAATTTATGATTTATTAAAACATTTGAAATGCTCTGCTAAATCTCTCTCCTCTTTCCTTTCCCTTGTGCCTTCACTATCTTATTCATGTATAATTCCTTTCTTCCTTATGTGAAAACTCTCTGTGCTGTACAAACTGTGAATGCATTACCATCAGCACAGTTACTACTTCTTTGATGCTGAATGAGGGACAAAGGCACTGAAAGCAATAGGAAATGACTACCGAGAAGTAATTTTAATCTACTTAATTGAACACAGCCAAACAACTGTTACTAAAATGAAACTCCAGTGTAGTATTTCCAGCAGATATTTTTGTTTATGTTTCTTCGTCTATGTTTATGGCTTAGTGGTTAAACCAGTAAATACCACTATCTCTGCAGAGGCAGTGAAACTGAGCTCTCTTTTTCACTCCTCAGGGTGATGCCCTATTTCCATTACCAGCAGAAGAGTTTCTGAAAGGAAGGTCTATGCTCACTGAGATCACTGTGCTCTTGATCTTCCTGTGGGATGTAAAGGATGCTCCAGGGCAATCCTCCCCAGACAGAACTTCCAGCTGGGCTGGGCTGAACGCGTGCTGAAGGAAAGGCCCCAAGTGTCATGCAGATACATTTATTTCTGTGATTTTGTGCATTTTTGTTCTAGTAAGGGTATGGCTGCCTCAGGGTGACTCAAAAGAAGTCAAGAACTGTCCTGATTATTATGTTTTCAAAGCTGAATGGTTGGCTTCTGATCATCCTAAGACCATATATTGAGATTTGTGGCCAAAACTTAACCCGGATCCCATCAAAGACAGCAAGAGTTCCGCTGAGTATAGGAGGACTCAGATTTTACACATAACAGCAAATATTTTCTCTCACCTCACTAACCAACTGACAGGAGAATAATGGGATTTGAGCCTAGGGGTGGGAAGGTCTGCTGTAGCACTGTAACTTTTTCATTCTCCCTGAGTTTGTTAATTAAGGGAATTTTGGAGGCTAAGAAGCTGTTAAATGAGGAGCTGCTATGGCTACTCTCCCTCTGGAGTTCCCTCTTGCTGAAAATCATTTTAGGAAGGCCCTGCAGTCCTCTACTGTAATCGTTAGCTTATTCAGTGAAGATCTTACATAGTTTTTTTAGAAGCTACTAATATGCGTGAGTAAATAGGCCTGGAGCTCTAGTTCCCATCTTTGCATTTACAGGAGTGGCTGTGTTTAATTAACAGCTATGACTGGCACAAAGAAAAATAATACATAAAATCAGAGGTAAATAATTGTGCTTTCATCCTGAGTCTGTGTGGAGAAGTAGCCTTTATACCTCATTAACAAAGTCTCTTACTGCATATATCTCTGCTTGATAACAAATGGCAGCGAGAGATATAGAGTCTCTGACTAGTGACATTCCCACACTACTGAGCTGCCTACACCTCCCCTGTCATGAACCGGGAACACAGGGCTCTCAGCACCCTGTGGCCACCACTCTTTAGTAGGTATTTCATTTAACAATATATCAGACTTCTGTCCTTCGATCCCAGAGCACGTGCTCTTACCTGGTACAGCTTTAGAGTCTGACATGAAGAAAACTTGGCTTTTATCACTAAAATTCAACGGATGTGACTCTGATCACATTTCAAGAGTGGATTTGTTGCTGAAGTAGGAACTATTTGTGTAATCACATTTTCAGAGAATGAAGCTAGAAGTTATTTAACATTGGCAAAGAGGACATATTTTTATGGTGGGAGAGAGCTCATGTTTCTATGGTTGGAGAGAGCTCATGTTTCTATGGTTATTGGTGATAACAATCCAAAGATACCAGTTTTGTATATTTGATAGAAAAAGTGAATTCCCTGTAGCAAAGCCCTGCAACTGAATGCTGAACAAAATCAAAAGGGAATGTGTGCGTTTTTATTAATACATGGATCAGTTGGTATCATATCTTCCATTAAAAGGAAATCAGATCAAATGCTGCTTAAGTCATCTTTCTAAGAGTGCAAATAACATATTATCTGAATCTCAGTAGGAAAAAGTGCAGTGCACCTGCTTCTCCCCGATCAGTCAGCTTGCCATGAAATGTAGCTTGGCCTTCAAAGCCCATATACTGGTCATGGTGCATAAGAAGAAGATAACGAAGGTAAAGTTTTGTAATCCTGCCCAAGAGGTCTATAATTTGGGTGGCAGGAGAGAAGGGGAGGTAGAGGAGGAGAAATATTTTTAATTTATAAACTAACACATGTGATACAAATCTTTTTGAGACCATAAGCCCAGTTCCTGTTGAAATCAGCTGGAGCGCACATATTTCAGAGGCTCTTGTGGATAATTGCCCTGTTAAACCTGTCTTGAGGGCCTCCTTTATGCTACAGAGTAGCTGGGTGCTGGCATGTTTGACTTTAAGTGTGTCATTTCAAATGGTTCCTACTGATGCTTTATGACAGCGAGGTTCCCAGGTAACAGAACAGAAGACAGGGATGGGAAGTGGAACAGAAAGGATTTTTTTCTTTTTAAACATAGGGTTATGGGGCTTTTTCCTTAAAAAATAGTAAGTGAAGCCTTGTTGTTTATCAAAACCAGATACAACATACCTAATTACAATTGGAAAATACTTTGATCACAGTAACTTCTCCTCCGACCAGAAAATCCTGACCCTACTTCAGAAGCCTCCAAGCCAGTACTACCTGGCCCAGCGGCAAGGCTGTGGGCTGAGGCAGGGGCTACTTTTTGTCCTGCTGTTGTAAACCTCTAGCAAAGTTAAATCATAATCCTGCAGCAGTTTGATATTACAACCGACGATGATAGAGTGCTTAGTGGCAAATAACCTACAGATGGTACAAATCACCCATGATGCGGTTTTTTTATCACCGCAATCATTTTCGTGTGATGTGGTTAGGTTTTTGTATACGAGGGCTCATTTTTATGACCTTCTGGGGTTTTTTTTAATTTGGAGGCAACTTATGTTTTTCCTTATCTCTCGTGAGCAAACATTGTATTAGTACGGTATAAACATTTTAAATTATAGTGATTTGGATGATTTTATTTAAAAAGTTATATGTATTTTCCCTTGTCCTTTCTATTTATATGTCTGTTGAAAGTCTGTAGTAGGAGTGATTTACGAAATGCATCTGAGGATTATACAATGCTTATTAATCAATGTTTCATGTTGCCATTTTACCAGCAAAATGTGAACTACAAAAATTCAGTATAAAGAAACATATTGAAATTTCCTTAGATTGTATGGGACATAGCTAAACTAATCATGATAGAAGAGATGGATGAAATAAGCTGCGTTTATCTGCTGGCAGGTGCAAGTCAATTAATCAAGAAAGTACTTTTACCATATTTCCAGTTCTGCTATCCAGACATGAAAACCCCAGAAGGGAAAAAACCACCGTATCTAATAAGAAAATGCTTCGTTTTATAGGCGTTTTATTTCCCTTTTCACAAATCTCTGTAATCCTCTTCAGTGGTGTGTGTAGGTGTTTACAAATACTCTGAAGGAGCACCTCCTGGAAGAGCTTCTGGCAGCTGGGAATTGGCTCCAGTGCACAACGCAATGTTATCAGTGCTGTAGGTTTAACTGCAGTACTTCATGGTTTCAGAGAGCAATATTCAAATTACTTGTCAGGATAAACTTTGTATTATGCGTTAGCTTTTAGAAGAGCTGGTACTGGAACGAGAATGCATTCTCCATAAAAATACTCCTTTCTCCCTTTCCTGGCCTTCTCAGAAGGGTGGAGACACAAATATTTGCACTTTCCCCCCAGATTTCAAGAGGTGAGAGACTGCAGCAAAACCTCCTTTTTTCTTCTTGTCCTTAGGTTTTTCCGTGTAGTGAAGACAGTGACTGTAAAGTTTTATGAGGTGGTTTGTAAACCTTTGAGTATTACTGGATCAAATCTATTATTTTTGGACTCTACCAGTAATTCTTAGTCCAGGACCTATAGAGTCCAGCTTACCTGCCATTGCCTGCAGTCACATTTTCCTACTTCCAATTCAGACAACTTCCCTAGCAACCCTCCTTCACGTAACCAGCTGCTGCTGCCCTGACCACCTTCATGTGAGGACTGCAGGATTACAGCACAGGCAGTACAGATGTGTGCCTACAGCCCGATCTTTTGGAGTAGTGCAGTGAGATGAAGTTGCCAACATTCTCTTGGGAAATGGATACATATAATCCTTATAAATGCAAAGAGTATCTCTTGAAAAACAGCTCAAGTGTGACTTATGAATACAGTGACTTTCTGAGCACGTGGAAAGGTGACTTGAGGTGGTACCAGCTGTCCCTTTCATCCTAACTGGCTCCCTCTGCTGTGTTAAAGGATAGGCAGGAGTAGGAATGCATAATGACCATAATGTGGGAGCGTGCAGGGAGAAACACTGTGCAGATTCTGTACAGGGCCCAGAACAACAGAACTTTTGCTCTGGAAACACTTGGAAGTACAACATGGAGATGTTCTGAGAGAGACTTTGCTTGCAGGCTGCTGAAGCAGAATTGGCGGACTGAGGGCTGGTAATGGAAGAAATAGTGAAATAATATGAAACCCTAAAGTACAGTAACAGGATATATTTTCGAATGTAAAATTTTTATGATGGCTGTTTTTTGGAGTAGGATGAAATCCCGACTGAATTGCAATTGGCAGTTTGTTATAGCAGCTCATCCTGAATCTCTCGTAAACTGAGACAGGGTTGTTTTGGTTGAGGGTAAACAGTCCCCAAAAGGGAAGAAGGCACTTCTAGCTCTAAATCAGAAAGAACTGCCTGTTGTCCTTGTTTAACTGTAATTTTATTCTAATATCATTCCATCCTTCTGACTTCCATCTTTTTTCTCCAGATAATTTTAAAGAAGTACATGTATTCAAAGCTAACAAAAAAAACATTCTACTGAAACACTTTTTATAAAGAAACAAATTTCTGTCTGGTAGTACTTCTCCCCTCCCCATTTTATCTTTTACTTTGAAGAAACTTTGTTTTAAAGTGAGGAGAATTATTTTAGAAAACATTTAAATGTCTTGATGAATAGTTGCAGAGTGAAGTGTCTTGAGTTTTTGCTCTTATTTAAAATGTCTTTGCAAAATTAACAGAACAGAAACATTTATAATTTATTGATATGTTTTGACTGTGAACTTGCGTTACAAAAATTTTGATTAATTGAAGAAAAATTTTGATTAATCGAAAAAATCACAATAATTTGCCTTCTCCCAGCTTGGAATTAAACCACTTCATTTTCCAGTCGCCACTATGTACTCTTACTTTAGAAAGAAGAAATGTGGAAATGGATAGGCATAACAGCTACTGAAATTCTCTGGGATGCCTCTTCAAATTTATTTCCTTTTCTATAGTTTCCATAAATTATGGTTAAATCTGGTTTTGCTGTGCTTTGGGCAAAGGACATACTCAATCATGGCAGTTCACTATTTTATACCACCACCACCACCAGGAAAATGTTGACCACCACAAAATCAGACCAAAGCCCACAATATTAAATGATAATAATCCCTGTCTTTTTGGCTGTCTGCTGCTCTCTGCGTTCCCACTGGCCTGGCCCTGGGATATTATTATAATTTTGACAAATTCAGACTGAATCAGTTGCAGCCCCCAATAGTGGGTTTACTACTGGGAGTTTTCTGGGGGCCTCAACACTCTCTCATGCTTGGCACTGCATAAACACACAGTGAAAGTTTGTGCCTGACCAGAAAAACTACCTCAAAGCTGCGCAGGCAGATACGTTAAGCAGAAGCTGGAGCTGAGACTAATTAATCTAGTGTGGCGACTCCCAACATCAATTAGCTGGAATAAATTTTAATTCCTGCTTGAGCTGGGAGGATTTCTTTTGGTATCAAGAGGTGACAGGTTGTATTGTTCATTTGTCACACTTTATGTTCTGGGGAGAGGCTTATTAAGTACCGATCTTTTTGGATTTTGCTCAGACCCAGTCACCTTGTTTCTGGGAATACAAGCGAAGCCGCCTAGGACAAAGGGTGCTCACTGTTGTCTCTTCATTTTTGCTGGGTGTCACCCTTGTCAGTAGCACCAGTCTGCACCCCAGTTTGTGTTCTGGTTGGAGGTGGTTGGCCTTTCACCGCTGGAGTTCATGCTGCCGCCTGAGAAGCACAGTTCCAGCAAAGCCTGGAGGCTGCTGCAGCTCATCCTTAAAGGGCTGGGTGCTGTTAGTCAAGGCAACAAATGTACAGCAATAAAAGATATATTAACACAAATTTTGAAGTCATATATTAATTCAATAGATAGGAAGCAAATTATTCTAGAAGCATCTGATTTGACTTCTCCTCAGTCTGTGTGAAAGCCCTTATTGGCCTGTGAGTCCTGGTTTCAATGCTGTCCAAATCTCTTTTAGACCTCTTTTTTTTTTTTCTGCAGAACTGGGGAATAATAGTTGCTGTGCAATTGAATGTAATGTCTTGGGTTGTGAAGGGCAGAAAAATATTAACCACAGTTGGCAGAACAGCTGGGACTTGAACAATTAGCCTCTAGACACATAGATAAAGCTCTCTTCCTCAAAGCCATAAGACATTTTGAGGGGGATTAGTTCCTCGTTCTCATTTTGCTTTGCAAAAATTGTGTGAAAGTTGCAAGATTATATATAGCAACAGAACAGCCTATAGCAGTGACCAGAATAATGTTACCTGTGATTAATAAAAAATGACAACCCTGCCTGGATGTGGCCTATTTCAGGGTGAGGAATCCAGAAGTTGCAAACACAGAGGCTAATCTCCACACCACCGATATCTGTGGTGAAGGTGCCATCACCTGCATGCTGAGGGAGTCACAAGGAGGTGGACTAGAGTAAAAGTAAAGCCTTTGTGTGTGGCTCTGCAGGGTTTCTGAGGTGTACAGCAGTCTGCAGGACATATGGGATGATCTTCTGGAAGTTGGAGTAATTGATAATTTGCCCTCATTTATTCTACATTTAATTTTCAACCTCCAAAATGGCCTAGACTCTGTAGGGCAAAAAATAAAAGCAAGTATTAGCCATACAAATTCCTGTATCTTTTTTTTTCTGGGTCCTCTCCAGCAAGTACAGCATGGCATCATGCCTCTTAGTTGGTTTCTTTTGAAATCAGGCACCTTCAGCAACTAGATGCCCCTTTCTCACAGCAGTGAGGAAGTGATTCATTACTGACTGGGAGAGAGGGCACTGCGCAATTGGTATCTGCTATGACTTGATTTTTCTCTGCTGTTTTATTTGCCTTTTTTCTAAATAAGAAAAATTCCTGTGAAGTAGGGTTGGTGTCAGTTTTGTGATCAGATGTAGCCTGCAGCAAAATAAACATAGAAATGGTAAATAAGACCTTATATTTCCTCTCTGAAGCTTTTTGTTCAGTATGAGATAAAGGTCATTCTGGAGAAACATGTCAAGCATTCTAGTGAGGCTGGCAGACATCTAACATAGCCAGAGAACCAGGAGGTTTAAAAAGGATTTAAAACAGTAAGGGAAAAAAATATTCTAAAAATATTTTTAGAATTCTGAGAATTTGCTGTTTGAATGTAAGGATAATCGTGTCTTCTGAGCTGGGCAGTACACACACTGCAGAAGGCTTCAGGTGTAAAATGATCTTTCCTGTCACTGTTTAGAGACGCAGCATTCCGAACCCATTCCTCTCCCCTCCCTTGTGTTTTCCATCCCTGTCGGTAAAGTGAGATGATACTTAGCAGGCACTTATATGCTAGGTTGCAAAAACAAACATACAGCTGAAAGGACAAGCCTTAACAGATACAAGTGATAACACCAATTTCTGAATCACTTCCCAAAACCTCCTTTTCCTTTGAGGTGTCTCATTCTTGATGAAATTGGAAGAACTGGAATTAAGTTATTACAGAGGTCACTGTAATCAGGAAGTGTAAATTTAAAAAGAGCCCTTTAAACATTGACAGAGGTGTGTAAAATGTGCTTTTCATCCCCACCCCCACCCCCCACCCCCTGCCTTCCTCTGATTCAGAGTGACATTGATTTTCTTCTTCGGCAGTCAAGGTTTCAGGGTTTGTGTACTAACCGGTACACAGAGTATGAGGGCAAGAGAAGCTCTGATTTTGAAGCTGTTGCCTTCTTACCTGGCAGGCAGGTACACAGAATCAAAAATCCTCTGGGTTTGGAGAGCTAAATGGATGGAGATTGGACATAAAGCACTATTTTCATCTGATTGACAGAGCATCTGTTGAAATGTTGGCCTTGGTCATCAGCCTAAATCAAATTAGTAGCTTATGAGTCTCCTTCCTGTTCCAATTATATCACAAAGCGCAACACCATGAATGTGGCTACTCTTTCTCACTGAGCAAAGGTGAAGCGTAAAATGACAAAGCAGGGTGCCCTTTTGGGCAGCAGTAGCCTGGCTGGGAGGATTGGCTGAGTTGTTACTGGTGTTTACCTCTTTTTTAAATGCAGAGGTAAGTGTGATCTGCCTCACCAGCTGCTGTAAAGACTTTCCATGAGCAAAGTGGGTAAGGAGCATGTAAAAATTTGGCTTGACCCTTTCAGAAGATGCCTCTGACATCTGAAAGTGGATAATGCAGTTCAGAAAGGATATTTACAAGCTGGTCGTAATACAGCTTATATCATCTTGGGTTGGGCTTGCAATGCCCACCTTGGAGCAGTCCATCCATTTATAATCTGACAACTTTGAAAGACCTATAACAGTATGGTAGTGCTTCTGAATAAGCAGGTAATGAAAAATTTAACTATTACCTTTACCAAATTTATTTTTGAGATGAGCTCCTAAAAATCAAACTTTCTTTTAGGGTTTACTGGAAAAACACAGACACTCTTTTCCCAATGCAATGGGTACTCTGCACCCTGGTTGCTGGGAAACACCCTCCTTCCCCAACAACAAACTAAAATACTTCAAGTGTTTCTAATTTCCTATGGAAGAGCCAAAGCAACTGAGCTTCCCCAGCTAGCTGCTCTGTCAACTTTGGGCCCTCTCTCCTCCACTGGTACATCCCCCTACCGTTGGGGCACAGGGTGTAGCATGGTGGCCCTCTCTGCCATGCGTCTGCTGTGGGCATGTTGCCATGTGGGCTTATGCCCCTCACTTCGCAGCTCATTGGTTCTGGCTGATCCTGCCAATACTGAGAGTGGTGCTGCTTAACCTTTAAATTAAACCAGGGGAGAAAAGAATTGTCTGGAGACACAATTATTATATTTGCATGTTAGATCCCACATCATGGGCATGAGTTGTTCCAAGGGATTTTTGTCTGTACAGGAGATGACTCCTCCATGGTTTAGGACAGGTAATGTAGCTGCACTGCCACTTCTAGGACTCCAGGAGTGCAGCTGGGGGCAGGATGGCACAGCTAGACTGTCAGGGCGTGCCTGTCATTGTTCCTCGTGATGCTTTCAGTTGCAACTTGACGCTAGGACAGTCTGAAAACTGCTCTAAAATATGAGTAACAAATGTGTGGCATGGCTGGCCTAAGAAGAAAGAATAAAACGGTAGGAAACTATATATGAAGGCACTGAAAACGGGATCCATAGTGCCTGAATGTGTCAGCAGGCAGTAGTACCAGCATGTATATATTTCCATGTTATTTTTTTACTTCAGATTAATAAACATTGTATCCCGTTATTCACCAAAGTTACTAAAAGATGCTGGTAGCAGGCCTTGAGACTTTGAGAATTCCTTTATTCATGGAGATACACAGTGACAGTGTTCACTTCCCCTAGACAGTTCTTTCAAAGTGCCTTTATGCTCAGTCGCCATCTCTGAGACGTTAAAGGGCAGCTCAGTCCCAATGTTTATTGAATCCTTGCCCTTTCTACTTAAATTGCCTACAGGGAAGGCAACTAATTCTGTCTTATTGGGATATAAACAGTAAGGACTGGTTTTTGAACACCCTTTCTTTTCCCCTTGTCAAGGGTCAGAGCTGGGCCGGCCACTAGATGAAAGACAGATGCTCTCTATTACCCAACCCCTTCCCTCCCTTTCCCAAAGAAGGGGAAGAGAAAAGGAGGAAGGGAGAGAGACTTATGGATTGGAAAAGAAAACTAAAACTGCTTTAATGAAAATAATAACAATAAAATTAAATATATAAAAATATATACAATTCCAATACTGAACCCAACCCCCCTAACAGCAACCATGTCACCACTGATGCTGCGAGGCAGGCACTGCAGAAGTCCCAGGCTGGACTCAGCGGCAGACAGGAACCGGATTCAGGAGCTGGGTTCCAGAACAGGAATCAGGAATGCACAGATTGGGATTGAAGGCAGAATGGACAGAGTCCTCCTCGAACACCAGCCATTGAAGAGGAGCAAGGGAGAGCAAGACCCTCGTCTTTATACCGAATATGTTGTACATGGGATGGAACACCTTGTTGGTCGGTGTAGGGTCACCTGTCCTGTCCGCTCCTCCCCGCAGGTGCGGCCTCCAACTCACTGCACCCCCACCGTGGTACACAGGATTTAGCAGTGACCTTGGTCTGCACAGTAGAAGGTATAAGCCAGAGCTTTTCTGCAGACCAACTCCTGGTAGTAACTGTGAGCATGAAGCGTTGTCACTTCTAGAAGCAGACGCTGTCTGCAGAAACATGCCGTTAACTTCAGAAAGTGCAGTGACTTAGCAGAGACTGACGCTCTTTCAAAAATTCTAACTATGATTTATAATAAGATTTTCAATTTTACTTAAAATTTTCTCTACTACAGTAATTTCCAAATTATGCTGAACTCTTTGCTATTTTACAATGGAGGTGTTTTTATTAGAAATAGCTCCTAAGTGGGCCATGGGACAGCCACCTTTGCACAGAGGCAAGAACTGAGGAGCTTCTGCTTACTTCCAAACTTGCATCCAGCATCCTCAAGCAAGAATGATGGAGAGTAGAGATCCCTTCCTCCAACATGCTGACTCATTTACCTCTGCTTAGTTAGTACATAAGTCAGTAGCCTTTACCTCCTCTGTGAAGCATAAAAATCCTTTTTGTTATAGCTCACAGGCAACAATATTTCTCCTCCTGCAACTCATCATGTACCTAGAACATAATCACATTCTTAGCAGTTAATTTTAGGAAGGAGAATAAATAGTGGGCTATCAAGATTATCTGTATATTTTAGCGTCTCGGTATACTTCAGTTCTCAAGTGTTCATTATTTGGCAATGGTAGATAAATGCTTTTTTTCCCCTGTTGACTAACAAGACTTTGATTTGAACAGCTTATTGCTTTTAAGAAAGTGACTGTAGGGAAACATTGCTTAGAATTCAGGGAGGGCTAGCCTGTGTCTGGCTAGATTTCACTTCCTGTGGTAGGATTATATGTTTTACACAGTTAATCTGGGGCCAAGCAGCCATTAAGCAAAAAGGGATCTTCTCTCCTTTATATTAATTTCTGAAACAGCCTTGTGCAAAGCACGTTGTAGAAGGAGATATGTGCCAAGTAGCAGGTTCCGATCCCACAAATCATAGGATTTTAGAGAACATGAAAAATGAAATACAAACACAGACTTGAGGGCTTGTATTAGCTGAAATCTTAGGAGGGATCTTAGGTAAATGGAGTCCATTTCACTCACTGTAGTCTGTGTGGAGAGAAAGTCAGGAAAGATCCAGGTCACTGTTGCGCAAATCTTTTTATCGATAGTGCAAAGAAGGAATTAAAAGATAGGTTTTAGATTTAATATCTTTTTGTATTTGCTCTGCTCCAGTTTAGTATTAGTGCAAACGGATGTACTTCTTGTTTTCTGAAAGTGGCAGAGGCTGTGACATTTTGTCTGCTTCCTCTTTGGTGTTGCTTTCCTTTTAGTTTCACAGCCATAGATAAACACAGATTTGACGATTCCTCAATGTTGGACCCTAAGCGAGCCTAACCAAAAGAAAACTCGTTACCATAGTGAGTATGAGGCAGAAATCAGGTTTCAATTGAGGGAAATCAATTACTTCAGGAAAACCAGTAAACCAAATTGAGCGCTGAGGTGTCTTCTGTTCTGGGAGGATGGTGACCAGCACCTGCCACCACAAGGAACACCACGTTGTCCCATAGACCAGTCACCTAGTCTGGTCTTGCCTTGTTAATGTGGATCTGTGGCTTCCAGGATGGAGCTGGGCTGCACCCCATCAGCTGGAAATATGGGTAGGCATGCTGGGACTGGCCTAAACATGCATGGGGAGACTTACCCCAAATCCTCCTTATTCTGTTATGGAGAGCTTCAGTAGGACCCTCCATAAGGTAACAGTCCCTCATCCCACCCCAAACACCACACAGGACACCTGAAACTTCAGACTGTCCAATTTCATGGCCACCTGCTGCTCAGAGTCTTTCCTTCACGTTTCTTCCTCTGATCATCAGGCAGGGATCCCACCCAGCTGCTCTCCCTGAAGTCCTTGCAGCATCCCTGAAGACTTGCCTTGAAGACCAGGTTTACCACCTTCAGGAAGAGGGATGTAAGGCAGACAACTCTTTATCTAGAGCTGTCCTTAAACAGCCAGTGCTCAGCCAGTTACGCTGGAAAAACCTTTTCCTTCTTATCTACATTGTAGTATTACATGGATTTAAAAAAAAAAAAGGGAAAAAAAAGGCTTTATGGTGATTAATCTCCTCTTACATATTCTAACAATAGCAGTTCCTGATTGAGGAGTTGAAACCTTGTGTTTTATTTTCAGTATTCTGTGAGCAAAGGAGTAAGTCTGGCTGGTATTGAAATAAAGAGGAGTCTGCTTTCCAAGACTGAAATAGTTTATCCTCCTCTGCCCTTCTCAGTGTGTTCTCAGCTTTTAGCTGTTCTCTTATTAAGGCCTGCTGAGCATAACTGGTTTGTTGTTTACAGGCAGGGATGTAACTGTCAGGGTGGTTAAGGGGTTCTGATTCTATGCCACTTCTTAGATATCTAATTGCCATTCCCAGTTTGTGCCATCATTAGTTCCCCTTTCCTCTTACCTGGTGCTGCTGTGAACTCACCACAGCAGTGATTTAGGAGCTCTCCTACCTACCTGAAATTGAAAACACAGCCTCATCTGCAAGGCTTGGGGATTGCCATGCTCTAAGTTGCATGAGAGAGAAGCAGGTATTGACAAGCATCCAACATAAAAGTGCCCCGGAAACTGCTGGAAGAGAAAACAGTTAGAATCTCAAATACTAGGGGAATAATATTTTTGGTGCCAGACAGAAGACCTGACTGGAGGAGAGCAGAATGAGATTTGACCTCTGACTTGTCAGGTTTTGTCCTTCAGTTAAGACCTCCACAGAGGGGCATTCTTCCAGAAAAGAGAGATTGCAGTAAAAAGAAAGAAGAAAGGATTAAAAGGTAAATAAATAAATGGAGAAAATGATAATCTTTTCCCTTTGAACCTTGCACCAAATCCTTTGATCTGTTTTTAGAGTTGAGGGGGACACCTGCTGAGGAAGGTGAAGCAATGTCTCTTACAAACAGCTGTCTGTTGTTTGGTTTGTTTATACCAGACAGCCAAATCCAATATCTCTTTTTGCTCCGTTAATATACTAGACCTTGGGAAAAGGGGAAAGACTGGCAGTCATTGTGCTAATACAGCTTGATTAGTATGTGAAACCAAATCTGAAAATCAAGTGCATCCTATAATTTCAACAGTTGGCCCAGCTACTGTAATGAAATTCTTTTCCTGCTCTATAGCATGTTGATAAAAATATTGTCAATTGCTTAGAGTTCAGCTCAGGATTACGTGTTCCGTCCTGTTTATGTAGAAGCAGTTAAACAATGTTATGAGATTTTACAAGTAGCCCCACTGAGCTGGATTTTAGCTCAGTACTACATGGGTAAATGCAGATTAGCTTCTACAAAGGCAATGGAATAAGTTCAGATTTACAGTGGGGTAACGAGGTCACTAACATTATTATGACTATTTCTGTGAGGGGAAAAAAAAAAAAGACAGACATTTTCTTAAACTCTCCTGAGACAGACTGGAAGAAACTGGTCAGGTTATCAGATGTGATGGTTCAGGAGGAAGAAAAAACTGACTGCAAAGGTATTGAACCAACAGTTGTTAATGAAGCAAAACTTCCAGAGACCCCAACAGGGAGTTTGCTGAAGAGTGAAGGATCTCAGTATCATACACAGGTCTGTTGTCAGAACACTAACGGAATAATGGCACAGGGTAACAGGGTGACTGCTGTGAGCAAATTCACAGATTGTTTGGGAGAACAGTACACCTAATCAGTAGAAAATGCCGACTTTAAAGCACTGGCTTTCACTTTGCATTTTAAGTTCACTTACAACCCAGCCTAGCATTTAGATCACAACACACTACCCTGAGAAACGACTGCCTGGGAAGACAGCCAAGAGCTAAGAAAATTAGTGAAGGGAGATAACACGTTCTGTAAATGTTGAGCTTCAAAGAAGCTACGCTCTAGCCTGATATTTTTACAGTTTCCTTGGGACTGATACTCATATCCTTAAAGCAGTATGCTTTTATGTGAACAACAGTTACTTCTTTTTGATGAGAAGTGAAAGGTTTGGCACCTCCAGTTCCTTTCGCTTTATTTCCTCCTGTGCTCACTTCTCCTCTCCCCATCCCAGTAACAGGTTATACCAACTGTTTTACAGCAGTCTAAGACTACTGAATTTAAGTTAAAAGTGATGAGTCCTTCCTTCTATTTTGTCACTGACTGCAGCCTTTAAAAGGAAATGTAGATTGGGTGACCTGCAGTGCTCTTTATTACTAAGCTATTCTCTAATTGTAGAGAATACTGTACAATTAGCTTAGTAATAAACAGAACTGTAGTCCACTAAATACTGTAAAATCAAAAAATTCTAGAGAGTTTTAGTTCTGCGCCTTATTAGCCTGCCAAGATGATTAGTTATATGCATATTTTAAATAACAGCACATGCCATTATGAGAGCAGAGCTTGGACAGAAAAAATTCCCTTCAACTATATTGCATAAAAATGACTCAGAAGGGTGTCGTGTCCTCTGAAGATGCAATGCTGTATTTCGTGGAGCTTATGCTGATGGCTACTGAAGAATTCCACTTTGGACAGCAAACATATTCTCAGTAATGGAGTTGTAGGATAAAGCCTAGGGCTGCTAAGTAAGAATGTTTGCATTATTTAGTATTCTGTAATAAAATAAGGGAGATAAACTGGAATAACATGGCTGATCTAATTTGAACTTACTGCCCAGAGATGTTCATAGATCTTTCCTGTAATGTAATTCAAATAATGCTATAAATCAAGGACTGTAAAAAGTGAATAAAAGGAGCCTAAGTCACACATCAGTGTTTTGTGAAGTGCGTGAGCTCCAAGTTGCTTCTTAAAGAGAAATATCTGAAATATTACTTCAGTTGGATTAATTGAAAGTCTCTCTAAAGCCTTGTAGCATTACATTTGTTTTTACTTTCCTAAATTGTGGGCTTTATGCATTAAATTTGAGCGCATCCCAAAAGTTTGGCTAATGAAGTAGTCCTGGGCTATCAGGAAACTGAGATATTTTACAGCTAAAGGAAGGTGTATGCAAAATGCCTGAAACCTCAGAATGTACAAGGAAAGGGCTAACTCTTGCAAACTTATCAGAACTGGCAAATTATTCTACCACCGGCATGGAAAGATTGTGCTAGCATGACCAGTGATGAGCAAAGCTTTTTGAAATTGAAAATAATAAAACCTATTCCTATTCCTGCATGGATCATGAGAAGCTGAACATATTAGATGCTTAAGCACAGCAGGAAGTTGTCTTTTTCTTAAATGATAAATTGCTTTGAAGCAGAAAAACCTCACACAAAGTGATTTTATACTCCCTTTTTTCTAAAAAATATGTGATTCATTTTATTATCATTTTACTTTATTTTATTGCTTTCATATGTATTCTTGTAATAAATTTTCAGCATTAGTTTTACCAGGATAGTAGTAAAAAATAATAATAGATTTATATGGTTGCTGAAATTATTTATGTTTGCATATATATATATATAAATAAAATATATTTTGCCACTCAAAATCATAATTAATTTATTACCTTACGTAGAAGGCAACTGAAACAATAAATAGAAACCCTATTTGAATGGCTTTATACCTTTTTAAATAGCCCTGAACACAAAAATGTCCAATCAAGGACATTTACAGAAACACACCCTTTGTCCAATAAAAACAATTATAGAAATATAATAAAATAATATGATTATAATAAAGACAACTATTGTCAAGAAATAAATGTAATAATTACTATAATAATTATATTTTTTATATAATTACCAACAACAATGACATAAGAAAATGAATCTAGAAATGTAGGCAGCACTGGTTTTTTCTGACTGACCATTCATTCTGTCCACAGGATGCAGGACTAGTTTCAGGTACAAAACAGAAACAGTTCTGCTCATACCTAATGCCAGTGAAGTTCTCCTGGTGTTCAGCACAGCCCCATCCCACTTTTCCCTGCTTTTGGTACAGATACTCCACTGTAGGTAAGCTACAGTACCTTTATGCCTACTGAAGGCCGCCTGTGGTGAGATCCTTCTCTAGAGAAATTGGTCCATTTTTCACTGTTTGTTCTTCACAGGAGCCCAAAGGGGATGGAGCAGGACAGGGCTGGTTTATAATTTTAGACACTTCAATAAGAAAGAGATACATAAAGTTCCTGCTACGATATACAGCAGGGATCCCAGATTTAACTGGCCAGATGTTTTGACAGCTGTGATGAGTTACAAACTCGGTTCTTTTACATATGAACAACTTCAGGCAGGAGTCAAAGACAAGAAAAGAGTTTTTCACACATGTGAAACCTTGCTGTGTGGTTAGGCAGGCACCTTCCCTGGGGCTTCTCTGCTGCACTCGATGGGCTCTGACCCCCTGACCTGACCACAGACTTCCGAGGAACTGCCTGGTTTTGCAAGTGCTGTTAGTAACGAAGCCCTGCACTGATCTCCCACCTAAGGTTTTCTTCTGATCAGTTGTCATATGCACCAAACCGACAGGAAAAGAACCAAGGCTGGGGTATGTAGGCTGGCTATATATGTGCAGTGCTGTCATCTTAGTGAACTAGTGGACGCAGCCGTGGAGAAGGAGCCTCTGTGCTCAGTCTCTTCCCTAGCAATCTCTGTGGCCAGCAGCTTTGATCTACCCTTGATACGAATGCTTTTTAGGATGTAGCACAATGGCTGCAAGAAAGAAGCGTTATTATGAAAGGGGTCTTCCATTATGTTATACAAGTTACCATTTTCTTCTTTTCTTATATCCCACAGAGGAAACCATCTACTACAAATTTGTTGCAGAGTTCAAAAACTTCTTGTTAACCAGAATTATGGCTTACTAGGTAGGAGTAAGAGCAAACTGGAGCCTGTTGCAAACCACTGGCAGGGAGGGGGTTTCTGTATTCACTTTTTTGGTCAACTCACCATGCATATTCGACATGTTATCAGTCGCATTTGACGTGACAATCATCTTCAGAAAAATCTTTCTTTCCTACAAAGGAAGGGTTTTGATACCTTCATACTTCCAGGTCTTTTTGTCCTTCACAGAAGGCATTTAAGAATTCACAGCTTCTAGTAATGGCATAAGAGTCTACAGTAAGAGTCTAATAGATACTGATGTGTGCCCTTTGCCTTCAACCACTTTTTTTACATTAAAATGAAAACTGGATTTTGTGTGGTCTTGCAATTTTTTTTTTTTCTCAATATGCTGTGCACTTTCCAGTTTCTGTAGTATTCATTGTGCCTTGCAGAGCCCAGAAAATTAGCTGTTTCATGCTCAGGTAATCGCTTTTGTGGTAGAGGTGGATCTAAATAAAGACATATCTGAATCACACACACTTATACTCTCTTCTTCTTTCATACTGGTCAAATTTGATTGCATTTAAACTTAGTTGCTGATGACTATTGTCAGAACGGGCAAAAAAAACCCCCGTGGCTCCTGGCTTGCTAGAAAAGAGCATTTGGTACTGCCTTGCTGTGCTGCACTGGCTAGGGGAACCTGAGCTGGCTTACAGTACTTGAACTCCAGTGAGCGGAAAGCCACTTGCCATAGAGAAGTGTAGAAACCACCCTGCAAGGTGGTCATCATAATTTGTTGGTCCTTTGCACCTCAAAAGTTCAAGCCTGAAAGTACTGTTTCTTCTTTTCTTATAAACTGAGCGCAGTACAAGAAAAGCAACTGATCGCTTGGCAGATGTGCCAGCTGAGCAGGTATCTAGCACTAACATACATGTCAGAACTTGTTACACGGTTTGCCTGCTTAATGCAGAAAGAAAATCCCCTAAGGAAAACATCTTAGATTTTACCTGTGATTTGAATTACCACGGAGCTCAGTCCTATTGTCTTTTCCTTCTTTGCTGAGGAGAAACCCATGTTTAATTCCCACTTAATTTGATGGGCATTTGATCTGTTTAATCAATCTGAATAAGGAAGGCAGTATTTGGTCCAGTGACTTTAAAGGATAAAAGACTCCTAAAATCTGTAACCGATTTTGGAAACCAATTCTATGTAGATCTGAGAATAGACCAACAAGTATGATATTTTGTTTCAGCTTTTGGATACCAGTGGGTTTTCTTACTTTGTGAAAGCAAGAGTTAGAACATCTGAAGTAAAATGGTGCAAAGCAGCAGTGCTGTTCTTCATAGCCCCAGTACAACTATTGCATTAGCAAACTTTCCAATTAACCTATGATCCACAGCCTGATGATGCAGTCATCACTCAAAGATGTTGCAGCTGTCCCAGGAGAATCTAAAGTGTCTGAAGTGCTAGATGAGTTTATCACAGAGTCTACTTTCTACCATGCCAGATACCATTGTAAGTTCGTTCTCCGTCTGCATTAACGGCTGGCTTAACTAAAATGCATACTCTGGCTGAGTGGTCTCTAGAAAACCTGACAGTAAGTGAAGACAACCTCTACGATGTGGGGTGCAAATGCAACCACTTTAGTTTAGAAATAGCTCGGGCAGAAATCGATATACAAGTGAGGCAGAAGGTAGGTGTCAGACAAAATGAGTAACGTTCACCTGCCTGTACCCCAACCCAAAATCACTAACACACTTGGCTGCCAATCTTGCATGTGTTTTGAAAAGATTTTGATGCATCATTAAGCAATCCTTATGTGTGAGCTACCGGCCTAAGTCAGCCTTTGTTTGGAGATAAACAGGCTGCTGGGCTCCATTTAGGCAGTTTTGTACTCCAGAAACTGCCTCAAACATGGGTAAACCCCCATATTCGTGTCTTAAATCCTAGGTTGCTCTTAAAGGAAACACGTAATGAATGATGTACAGTACAAGAAAATGGAATGTTCCCGTTTGGCACTGCTGGGCCAGGTAGGGAGCAGAGACAGCCTGCAGTAGCCCTCTTCTATCTATCACTGCTGTTGACGGCCAGCCAGCGTGATGGCAAGGTACCCCCCAGTGTCTCAGACAGCGCTGGGTGCCCAGGGATGAGCACATACATTGCTGCTCCATGCCTCACCTCATTCCCCATCCTCCAGATGATGGCAGGGATACATTTATGCTCAAAAGCAAGAGGTCCAGCTCCTCAGTTTTAGCTGAAAAGCCACCTAGAGCCTCCAAGTGAAACAAATGAAACACTTCTGGACCAGGTAGTCTCTGACACTGGATAACGGACAAGCAGTAATACACATCTTAAATAAAGAAATAAGCTGATTTTCTTTTTAAAATCCTTACTGGTGTAACAGTAGTTGAGATCTGGGATATTCTGTTCACCTCAGATTTTTGTTTAACACTTACCTTCTGTCTAAACCATTTGAGTAAAGACAGAAAAATTTGAAATATTCAGGATCAGCTTCAATTTTTTTTTTTTTTTATGGTGAAGCAGGCACAATCAGCCATTACCCGTTAAAACCTGCTGTTTCTCTGATATTTGATAATCAGTTCTTGAATTATCTGATCTGCTCAGGAAAATTTGTCCAGTTTTTAAAACCTAAGGTTGCAAATGTATCAGGTCACAAAGATAACAGCCATCCTAACTGGAAATCACCGTCTGTAATTATTTTTTTTTTTTAGTAGGGATCAGATTATATCAGCTTCTTAATATGAAATGTAAGGAGTATTATTCTCAGACTGGTGAGTTGCATATTGAGTAACATTTATAAATTATTTTACCCTGTTCCCTTTCTGAAACTAAATTCTACTGTTCAGAAGTACCAGGCATATATATTTTTATAGGTCTAGCCTTACGCAGTGCTCTTGGATTTGAGAACCCAGTTATCCCTGACGCAATTCAACTGAAGTAATCAGAATTGCATTGGAGAGGAACTCGGAGCTAGTTTTGATATCACATATTTCTGCAGGAAAATTGGATATTTTTAAATTATTGAATTTAAAATAATTGAAGTTACTACAGAGCATCTGCTAAAGACTTTTTTGTTATTGTACTATTTTACAAATATTATAAATACTCTTGTTTTCTTATTAACACACAGCATGCAAGGAAGTAATATCTACTGTGAATGTGCATTGGGTGAATTCTGGACCCTAAAGACAGAACTTTAAATAAATAATTTAGTTGCTGCTAAAGACTTAAAGCTAAAATAGCCACGTGGTGATGTATTCTTAATTCTCACCAAGAAGACCAGCAAATTTAAATCACTTTTTGTCATCTTGAAATTCAGCATCTTTTTGTCAAAGAAGCTGCCAGGAGAAACTAAGTAAGAGTCTTGGAATGCACTGAGTATTTTAAAGCCCATCAGGCTTTCTCAAGAAAAAATTATTTCCTTACTTCACTGGAGAGTTTACAGGCATCTAAGACGTAAATCTTTTTGAGATCACTGTCAAAGCTCATAAAATACTGTGGAGAATGGAGAGACTTCTGTCAAAGAGTGAAAAAAATTAGTTTGCCTTTTCTGTTTGGAATATGACAACACAGTAGAAATGGCTATAAAAGTTGTGAGGTGAAAGTGGACATCACAGGAGCATGAACAAGGTACTGAGACCATTGTAGTTCTGATCAGTGTCTGCTTCATTAATTCTCATATAATATTTTGTCATTTAGTTTTAAAGAAACACCTCTTTGGGCTAAAATCCTAGATCTAACAGAGGGACAAAGCTCACGAGTAAGCTAGTAAATGTACAGCATATTTGTAGAGTATAGCCCCCATCCATTATATAATTCCACTGTTCTTGACTGATAAGCTGTGTGCTCCTCTCTGGAAGCCCCTGTGGGGCGTGGTGGGAGGAGATGAGGTAGGATCCAAGGTGAGACAAGAAGGACTTCTCTAAGCACTGAAACTAATGAAGTGGTTTTCAATCATAATTGATTTACATTTTAGAACGTGTAAATTTAACGGGTTGTTTTCTCCATTATAGTGTTATTCAAAAGTGTCTTTGTCTCTCTGTTCCCCGTCTCCCACACAGACTCTCCAGTATCTAATAATGTGTGAAAGCACAGTCCAGGCTCTAAGTAGAGTTTCTTTTCTACTTGACTGTCTATGTTAACAAACATTTTGCAGAATCCAAATTATTTTGGGGATTCTTTATTCCTATTAGATTATATGCAGCCAGGATATGAAAACAGTATTGAAGGAGTGGCATGGAAAAACACACATAAGTACTTAGCTTCATCTTGAAGGTTGGTTTCCACATAAACCAATCTAAAATACAAAAAAAGGAAATAAAAGATAAATTTCAGCCTATGGGTTAGGTTCAAGGGAGGGTACAAGGAAAAGAGAAAGTAATATCTATAGTTCCTGCACCATGGTGCGTCTGCACCCACTACAGCCAAAACCTGGTACATGTGGTGGGACCTTGTGATACAAACTTCAGCTTTATCAAGACTGCAAGGAGTTATGCGCACTGAGAAATCCTGACTGTGTGGGTGCCTAAATTAGTGACATAGCTAAAGTATAACAGTTATAATGGTTCTTCCCTTTGGCTCAGGTGCCTAAGTTTCATCCCCCAAACCCCCAGCTGCAGCAAGGGATATAGGGCTTAACAGAACCGAGGCCTGACAGAGAGGAATCAGGATGTGGCTGGGGCATGGACAACCATGGGAGGCACATCCAAGTCCTCAGGATAGACATAGTTTAGTGGCATATTTTCCCTGTAAAAATGGAACAATCACAAAAGGAAAAACATACATCATAGTAGGATATGAAGCCTGTTGCAGGTTTTTTTTGTATTATGGAAAATGAAAGTTGCCTGCCTACTGTAAATGGAGTTTCAGCTACCTTTGGCTTATTGAAAATTCTCTTTGGTCTGACTTTGAAACAGATATCCAACTTGATTTTTTATATGTTAAAGCAATACCTTTTTTTGGAGATAGTTATGTTACAATCTGAGTTAATGATGATTCATTCAGTTTGCATTTCTAGAGCATTTTGTACTGAAATTATCACCAAGTTAATTAAATGTTTCTTATTAGGCAACAATAAGACATAATAACCTCTAGTAATTACAAAGGCCTTAGAACCCAAGGTTGAGATCAGCTAGGAAAAGAAAAGGTTGAATTTAAAGAGTAATACATTTTCTTGAAATACATTCTTGCCTCTGTGCCCTTTTTTAGTAATTACATTTTGGCTAAAACTTCTTTTTCATGACAGCGATGCTGTCAATATTTTTAGGTTGAGTTCCTTCACTATAAATCTAATATCTTATTTGATATTCCAGCTTAACTACATTTGGACTATTTTATTGTATTGCACACTTCAGAGAGATTTCTGTGACTGTTATGATAGATCTGCTTTGAAAGATCAATGATTCTTTTACGATTCTGCAGAAAGCACAATCTTCTGTGTTTATGCTTTGCCAAATAATTCTATTGATTTAAATAGTGAATTATCTTAACAAACAGTATATAGCATTTATACAAATAATTTCAAAGTATTATATTTACATAAAATTTAATTCTATATATATGTCTTAACTATACATACGATAAAGCCACTGTAGCCTGGGCTGCATCAAAAGAAGCGTGGCCAGCAGGTCGAGGGAGGTGATCCTATGCTCTACTCCACTCTGGTGAGACCTCACCTGGAGTACTGCCTCCAGCTCTGGAGTCCTCAGCACAACAAGGACATGAACCTGTTGGAGCATGTCCAGAGGAGGGCCACAAAAATGATCGGAGGGATAGAACACCTCTCCTATAAAGAAAGGCTGAGAGACTTGAAGTACTTCAGCCTGGAGAAGAGAAGGCTCCAGGGAGACCTTATTGCAACCTTTCAGTACTTAAAGGAGGTCTGTAAGAAAGATGAGGATAATCTTCTTTAGCTTGCAAGGCCTGTTGCGAAAGGACAAGGGGTGATGGTTTTAAACAAAAAGAGGGGAGATTTAGCCTAGATATAAGGAAGGATTTTTTTACAATGAGGATGGTGAAACACTGGCACAGGTTGCCCAGAGAGGTGGTAGAGGTCCCGTCCCTGGAAACATGCAAGGTCAGGTTAGGTGGGGCTCTGAGCAACCTCATCTAGTTGATGATGTCCCTGCTTACTGCAGGGGGGTTGGACTGGATGACCTTTGAAGGTCCCTCCCAACCCAAAGCATTCTATGAGTCTATGATTCTATGATGCAGTTATACCTGTTATATATAGTAGATACTATATAGAGAGAGTATATATATATATTATACTATAGTACACTATAACATACTGGAAGATCCATGTTATATGGCATGTGTATATATGTATACTATATAACTAAATAGTTAACAGAAGTATTTACAATTAAAAGTGAATATATATATATATTTTTATATATTAATTTGAATTAGAATTTTTCTTGATGAAGGGAGCATAGTCAGACAAACATGTTTCATTAAGATGTTCCCAAACTTTTAGTAAAAATTTAGTAAAATGGAAAAAATTTAGAGTACATTGGATAACTGGGTAAAATATTTCCTTCAGAGCAACCAGGTGGATTTCAGCAAAAGATTGGCTATGATAAGGGTCGATGCAGTATTTTGCTGAAGACCAGCGAGTACAGAGTTGCTTTTGGACTGCAGTGAAAGGGGGCATCTGCCTGTGTGCTCAACCTGATTTAGCCCACCACTGACTCATTTAGACTGTACTGAGAGCTAAAAGGTCCATCTTTTTGAACTGGACCTCCACTGATGGCAATTTGCTCAATCTTTCCATATATGCTGGATGCATATTTGACATGGATGAGATCACATAACATCTTCCCTAAACAGCAGGATGGTTCTTCTGCTGCTGGCAATGGGAGGCGGTGGTGTATCTCAGCACCAGAGACATCTCCTCTCAGGAAAGTCCCTGAGCTTTATGTCCCTCCAGACTGCCCCAGGCCCTTCCCAACGTGGGCTGCCACAGCAATCTGCTATCAGCTGTCTGTGTAGCTACCCACCCCTCCTCACTGGACTTTCTGCCACAGGCAGGGCTTTGAACCAGTTACTGTTGCAGTTCCTAATGGTACAGATTGGGATCCTATCTGATTGCAGTTTGATTCAGAAACTGGTCAGACTTGTTCCCATTTTGAGGCAAAAAAAAAAAAAAGATGGTCCAAAGCATTTTGAGGCTTGGCTTCATTCAACTTCCTTATCAAGAGACTCTCCAACAGTTTCTGCCATCTCCAAATAGGGAATAAATCTGATCCTATTTCTCTGGCACAGCTGCATCGACATCTGATCCTCTGCTGGGAAAAATTGAAGCCCATGGAGCTATGACACTTTACATTAGCAGGGAATCTTCATTTTTCTGCTTCAGCTACAAGGAAAGAAGTGGAAAACCCTGCAGGGAAGAAGAGATAATGAAGAAATTCATTTGCGGGGCTTGGCATGTAGTTGAGAGAAGGGCTGCTGGTGGGGCTGGGAAGGTACTCATTTCAGATACCTTGCTCAGCTCCCTCTGGATGCCAGCAGCAAATGAAGGGGTACTTTGGACTAATCTGAACTACTGCGTTTTTTTCCTCTTGAAATGCGTATTTTCTTCTAGTCAGGAGTCCTACCTCCTAGGAGGGCCCTCACTGCCGGAGACCGCCTTTCACACTGACTTGCCTGCTGCCTACACCGGCAGCAAGCCTCTGCCTCTGCCTTTGCCTCTGCCCCCGCCCCTGCCTGCACTGGTCCCTCCCGGCAGACCCTGCTCCTGGGGCCTGCAGTACCACAGTGCGAGAGATGGTGGATCCAGGAGAAACTCCCCCATGACAGCCCCTCTCAAGCATGAACTGCAACAACTCTTGCTCTTGAAAGTCAGCGTGACTCCCATAATTTATTCATCCCAAGATGTATTCATCCATCCATTATTTATTTATGGTTGTTGTACTACTATCATTACAATTTCATAAACAGCAGCACAGAGAAAGAGATGGTAAGTTTAAGACAGAGTTAGCGGCTGGACAAAGGCCTTGGGCTTGCTTCTCCCTGGCTGCTGACTGCCTCCAGGTTCGGTGTAAAGGCATAGCACAGAACAAGTACAACTTCTCCTCTCTCTGTTGCCTTCACTAGGTTGGCGGAAATCCTTTGTTCCACCTGAATTCCTCTCTGTAGTCATTTATAGCCTATTAATGTGATGAGGACACTGGAGGATACTGAAGTGGTGGGGAACGCTGCCGTGTGCAGAAGCCAAGAGGAAGACAGAGGTGGATGGTGAAGGGGTGTTGATGGCACAGGTCCCCTGTCCCCCCTCCTCAGTGTGTTCTGGGGGTGCAGGTTTCTGTGAGCAGGAGGAATGAACTGGTTTAAGATGTACTTGTACAATGAATAGATTTAGAGTTACTATTTCCGGCTGTAATCTGGTGTGGGGATTACAAGAGAAATGGGAGATTGTGTTGAAAGGAGTGGGAGGTAAATCCTGTACAGAACTTCCTCCGCAGGCTCGACTATCCAGGCCGTGGAGAGATGGTGCGGTGTGATCGGTTTCCCATAGCTCGGCCTTGGCAGCTGACTGTGCCTACGTCACTAATCAACTGCAAGGTAATAAGTGTTGGCTTAAACCACCTTCATGATTACGGTGTGGAGAGAGAAATTTCAAATATCAGCTACATTAAGGCACAAGGTTGAAGGCCACTGGGTTTCCCATTAGGGAACTTGAACAGTTCTGTAGCACGGGGCTTTTTGCAATGTGTTACTGACTTTATAAAAGCCATAGCAGCTTTGTTCTGAGTACTGCCCTCTAGACCTCCTTCTTTCAAACAGTATACAGCTCTATTGTAAATCAATGTCCAAACCCACTGCAGCAAGACTACTTTAATCTGGAGAGACCATTTTGTAGAAAAGGGACATTTCTTTAAAAGATATACAGAATTTCCGAAGGAATCATTTTGAGCCTTTTCAATCAGCCATTCAATTATTCACTTCATAGTACAGAAAAACAGATTTGTTCTTGAATTTAAAAAAAAAAAGGACAGAAAAGAAAAAGATGGCTAATTTAGTCCTATATAGAAGGAAAAATAAATCCCCATGGAATTAGATGGTGGCATATAAACCATTTATGTAAATCAGGAGAAGAGGTTAAGTAGTTATAAAAAAGTCTTTAGCCCTGGGAGACATGAAAAGTGGACTGTTTCAAATGTGTTCTGGATTTTTAAAAGGACAACTTATCTGTGGCTTTGTTTAAAACAACTGGGGGATTTGAAATACATGAATCCAGCAAAATGAAATCAGGGTCTTAGAGATGAAAATTTAATCAGGAAAAAAAATAGCTGTGAATAATACATAGAAATGTCATGGATATTTGAACATTTTGTTGCACAATATAGGCTTGTTTCTTACAAACCAGAAGGTAATATTTTATTGGTTTTTTCTGAGCATAAGCACAGGTGAGAAGAACAGCTGTGAGATGGAGGACTAGAAGTTAGCACCCCTTGTTCTCTCCTCAGTAACTGGAGAAAGTGTTTTGCTGATTGTCCTTGCTAGGCATAAATGAACACATGGGCTCTAGGTCCAGCAGATCTGGGGCATGGTCTGTGTATTTAAATGTGTAAGCAACCACGAAAAGGACTCATACATAGGCATCCTTACTCACATCTTTTCTACTAGATTTTAAGGGGTCCCTGGCTAGCTTTGGCTGCAATAATCAGCTTATTTTACCCTTGTTTTCAAAGAAAAATACTAATAGTATCTCCTAAGTCAAGCTAAAAGCTATGGCCAGGGATGTACCATTAGATGGCAAGACTAGTAAGTGGCAACAGCTTCCTTATTTTGGTGCTTGGAGGACGCAGAGGAAATGTACACCTTTGCCATTTGTTTAGAAATGCTGTTCTTAATAACATTCTCTCTCTGGGTATTATGCATGTATTGGAACTGTATGGTATTTTTTAAGCACCTTCATCATATAATTCTCCATTAAAACAGTTCAAATTTGGGTCAGTTTCACTCACACATACATCATAACACAGAATGTAGTGACTTAAAATATTTATAGCGTTGTGCTGTATGATATCTTAATGCAATCCCCACATTTACATTTCATTTAGCTGTTATCCTGCCCTTGGGGAAATCTCTTTTGCCCAAGAATGCACACTCTCTGTAACAAATAGGATCATGGAATCTCAAAAAAATTTGAACAGTAGCAATTTTTATAGAAGGAGGAAGTATCTGTCAGTTCACCGTTATCAAATATATTGACCCAGAGAAGCATTTTTGCACCAGATTAAAACAGTTATTAAGCACTTGGACTCTGCATGTGGTAGCAAAACTTTTAAGGAAAAATGAACAGAGTATTTATTACATAACGAGGTCCATTGTTGCAACTTTCTATAAATTGAAGGTGTATGATGTGCCCAATCAGTATCTCAAGACACTTGATCTCCTGTGGTTTAGATCCCCATTAGAAGTTTCCTGATCATCTGCTCAAGCAGTTAAGGGAATCTGGACCATTTTGTAATTCTCCACTAACCTCAGAAGGTGAACAGCAGTTTCCAGTGTTCTAGGAAAAATAAACCAAAATAAACTCTAGGGAAATAACTGTTTCTGATAGACTCGCAGTTAAAAAAGAGGGGAGCTTTGTCCAAAATTGAAGTTCAACAGAAACTCGTAGCCACGTGACTTGAAACCAGCCCAAAGGTGGAAGAACAGTCCTTTCATGAATGCACTGACCTGAGAGCAAGCACGGATTCCTGTCTTTGCTCTGCTGCAGACTTCCTGTCTTGAGGTGTGCTGTCTCTGTGCTGTGCTTTGTTTTCTGTGTACTGAGACTGACAGCATTTAAACTGCACTTGAGATGGGGCTATCTTTGTCTTCTGCAGAGAACTGCCTAGCTCAGGAAGGCTTGACCCTGTGGTTTCCTGGCACAATGGTGATGTGCCACAGGTTGGCAGACGCACATCTCAAGCAAAATGTTTCTGAATTTGGCATGTCTTTGCAACAGTGAGCCGTAGTTTCACTGCACAATACAACTGCTCACAAGTTTTTCAGAGAAGGATTTTTCGACTGGAAAGAGCTGACTGAAGTTAATGAAAACACTTCAGGAGAATATATCAACCTCATCACATTCTTTAAGGTGCTTCATGAAAACATCTTGCTGTGGAAAGGACAAAAGGATTTCCTTCAAATTTACCATTTATTCTTTCACAGCCTTCAAAAGAAGTATGAGCCTTATCAGCCCTAAGTATTTTATAATATGTTGGTTCATGAAAAATTGGGGCATTTTTGACATTTTGCCTTGACTTGTGATTGAAACAAATGTAAAAAATCTTTGAATTTCCTCTCCAACATATGTCCTACTTTTCAAACAGCACTACTGCACAGTGTCCACTGAGATCACCATTTTAATAAAAATGCCTTCAAAGCATTAATTCCACTGTTATTAATTCAAAAAGGCTCTCAGAAGTTCAGTATTCATAAAAGAAAAATCTTCTTTGGCTCACCAATATATAAATGTAATCCTTCTAATACGGCAGCGTTGAATAATAAGGAGCCAAAAGCTACAGATCTAATTACTGTGCATCACTGGCTCAGGAGTCATAAAAACCTTGATTCTGAATAAACAACCCAGACTTGTATTATTAAAGTATAACAGTTACTTGTTGTAGCGATCAAACCCTGTATCTTCTTATGATAAAATGCATCTTTAGGAAAAGATTAAACCATCTGATTATGTAATAGCATATTTGTGGCCTAAAAATGTTCAACCAGAACCAGCCCTGCTATCACTAATCTTTACACTAAATTCTAATCAGGGTATGGTAATGAGAAAAGGAGAAGAGAGCTGCCCCTCAATGCAATTTGAGAGACAGAGCTTGCTGACTTTCCTCCAGGGACAGGAGATTTCAGAATCTTTATGCCCAGCTCCACCACTGTCGGTCTGAGGAATAAGACTGTAGGGTGGTGGTTTCAAAAGGGCTCATCAGTTGGCTGATTTCAGATCAGCAGACTCAGCCCTTTCAGTGGAAACTGAGCTGGCCCACTGGCAAGAGCTTTCTGAAGTCCTTCCCTCTGCTGCTGTGCATGGACCAAATCACTCCTTCTCATGGGAGAATGAAAAAAATAACTATATAGGATGGAAATCTCTAGATCACTCCTTTGCATTGTTTTTTGTTGTTTTCCAAATCCTAACATGCAGGGAAAGAGTTTGCATCATTAACCTAAGAAGCAAATGACTGAAGTTGTGTTTTCGTTCAAAACCAGTGGTGGAGGCTGGCAAGTAGGGTGAGAGCACAGAACAAAAGGGGAGCATGTTGAAGGCTTTACATCACTTGGGGATCCTCGTTCAAGGATGGCACCACAGCTGGTCTTGCAGCCCTCAAGGAAAGGGGTTCTGTAGCCTCCAAGGAGCACCACAGGAAAGGTAAAGGGTGTTTGATCTTGCTAGGTTTTCTGGTCCTCTCTGTTTCTAGGCAGCTTCTTTTTTCCAAATGCATCCCTGGATTTTCACAAAGCCTACCATCAATTAATGAGAAGATAGCAAGATAATTGTGGGAATGGCTTGCCTTGAGGTGGTTCATAGAGCAATAGCTCTGCACACTGTTACTCACATTCATTTGAGGGGCATGAGCAGATTCTGTGTAAATCCTTAGATTTCTGTCATGTGAATTCAAAAGAATACCACTTCCCTATTTCTCAAAAAGAAAGCTGATTTCCTAATTATGAAGATACTGTCACTGAGAAATTGAAGAGAAAGGAAATAAACCTACTAAAAAAGAGAGTAGTCATTTCCAGGCTCTGTTTTGTTTGGGAATTTACAAACATTGGGTCTCTGCAGGCATACAAGAAATACCAGCTGTAATACAAACACAGGCACCCTGGAATCAAGCCTGTAGACAGCAGCAGAACTGAGAGTCAGGCTTGCAGCATGTGCTGATCTAAGCGGTGGAGCAGAGACCAGTGGAATAGGTACAGACATGGTGGGACTGGATTTCAGATGATGAGGCTATGCATCAGGACTGCAGGAGAGAAAACATCAGGAGTGAATAAGGGAAGTACATCTTACATTAAGGCTGTTTCCCATTCAGATTGAATGAATCCACTAGTAGTTGCACAAAGCGATAAAAATTATAATCCGGGAAAAAAACTAAGAAGCCATGCCTCACAAGCCTCTTGGAGTAGTCCAAGCACTCTGTTTAGGGTGACTGAGTTGATGTAGTCCACCTGGACTTCCAGAAGATTTTGGGTTAGGTATAATGTCTCTTAATGAAGCTTTGCAACAATGGCATAAGGGCAAAGATCTTTGCGTGGATAAAAAAAATCATTAAATGACCATTGTCAGAGGATAGGAGTAAGTGAATAATTTGGCAGTGGAGAGAGCCAGTGGAGAGTTCTACAGATCAGTGCTATGCGATATATTCATAAACAGTCTGGGAAAGGTGATGAGCAGTGAGATAAATAACTTTGCTGCTAACACTAACTCATGCCGGAGAGTAAAAATGTCCATTTAAGAAATACTGCAGAAAGATGCCATGATCTTAATAACAACACAATAGCAACTGAAATTCAATGTTACTAACTCAAGTGTGAAAGGGAAAAAAACCCCTAAGTTTAAACGAACTCTGCATTTACTGGTGACACTATTTCTGGTCAGTGCCCAACTGCAGTGAAAAAAAGCTAACCTAGTATTAGAAATTGTGAGGAAAAGAAGAGAGAACAGATAGAGAACCATTTCTCATCTTTGAATACCACGCACTGTTCTGATCCCTGCATTTCAAAGGATGTAAGAGAACTCGAAAGGTTCAGAAAATGGCAACAGTCTCATCAAAGTTATTGGAACAACTCCTGTTGAAGGCAGGATTAGATAGACAGGAACCCTTCAGACTGAAAAAAGAGGTGTCTGAGGGCTGTAAACTAATGAGTGACATGACAGAGTAGATAGTGGTAGATTGTTCACAGCTTCTTCCACTACAAGAACAAAACAACACCAAACAGACCTAACAGAAGCCAAATTCAAAATAAAGGAGATGATTTTGATGCAATCAGTAACAGTCATGAGGAACTCCTTGCCACAGGAGGTTGTGAATGCTGACAGTTCACAGGCATTTGGATGAAGATGGCATGAACTTCTGTAAGGGGAAGCTGTGGAGGGATGTTCGCTGCCCAGAAACCAAGTCTGGTTCAGGAATCCCCTGAGCTGCCAAAAGTTGAAGGGTGGGAGAGACTCAGGGGAGGACCACGTATGTTCATCCCATTCCTCAGGCATCTGCATTTGACCACTCGTAGAAACAGAATACCAGTCCTGTGTGGTTTGCTTATGTTCTTCTATAACATTCTATCAGTAACAGGGCAAAGCAATTTCTAGTTGCAGTCCATGCTATGTGTGGAGGTTCAAGTCAAACCTATACTGAGAACATCATCAATCTCAAAGCCTTTGTGAAGCTCCTCCAGCTAAAATATATACCCAGAGCAGTTCACAGAGAAATCTTTGTCTCGCAAACTAAGCAAATAAACCTGGCATCTCATCTTGTGCCCCAGAGAAGCGTCAGACAAGCTGATATTGAATTAAAATGCTTAGCTACAATTTGCTAAACATACAGAGTTTCTGCATAGTATGACACCACATGAGTGTAATAGATACAAATAATATGGTAGAGACCATGCTGTAATTTGTACATCTTCCCTTATCTTGGCAAGAGGACTGCCTATCCCAAGTTACAGATCTGTAGCAATACCATGCATGCAATACAATTGCAACAGTTAACGTTTAGCTCTGGATTGTTGGTTACTCTGAAGCTGCTTTATACATCACTGGCAATATAACAGGAATTAAAGTGAGTGTAAGTTACCCTTTTACATCCATCTGAGTCTCTTTTATGCTGCCAAAGCAATGTAAAACGGTCTCAGAGTAGTGAGCAGCAGGCTGTTCCAGTTTAAACCTGCTGTTGTTAGAGAGAGGTAGTCTCTCCCATGTTATTTCAGGCAGGAAAAAAGTACGAGGGAAATGGTAGAACAAGCTCACCATGCTGTGGCCCATAAATACAGAGCTGCTTCCTTGATTTTAGGTGACAAAGAAGAACAAGCTGAAACAAATGACACAGAAAAATGTTCTTTAGATTTGAGCTGTTTCAACAATAATTTGTTGTCCATCAGACTCATGAGGCTTAACTAATGCTTTGTGAACTGTATCAACTAGGATATCCTTTTTCTTCAAATATCTTTTCCAGTTGATTAGCCTGTAACTCAAATGTCTCTTGGGTAAGCTACAAATTCTAGAAACCCTAATAAACTGACTAACCAGTAATCTGTTCCCACTGCTAGGCTGCCTTCACTTTAGTAATCTGGGGGGTGTGGGGTGTGGTATTCCTGTCAGTATAAGTTTTCTATAAAAAGAGTTGATTATTCCCACCAGCTCTGTATTTGACCTCACCCTTCATGATGTAAATTTTCAAATTTGTGTGGTACTACATGTATCAACTGAATTCTGCATTTAAAGCCAGGCCTCCCCTTTTAACGACTCCACTGGGCCAGCATCTCAGAGGTAACGGGTAGGGTTGTTTTTTACAGATTTTTGGCTGGTTTTAATTTTTAGATGTATGTTGTTAAAAGATAGCTAACAGCTAAGAAATATAAAACATCTTTTTTACTATGACATAGGTGTGCAGTACCATTTTTTGTGGGCTTGTGGGAAAGCAAATAACAAGAACTCACCTCTAACTTCAGTATCGACATAAAAATCAAGCCTTGTGTTAGCAGCTCTTCATCCTAGCATGGCATGCAACAATAGGCAAAGCTTTTAGCCTTTAGAGACTAAGGGGGAAGTAATTCTAATATATAAGACACAGGTACTTTCATTATCATTAGCAAGCATGCTGGATTATTCATGAAAGCCCCACTTACAGATATAGGCAGGCATTTGCCATTTATTCCTTAGTGTAATTTAACTCATCACTTTTTATGTTAACCTCGTGGAAGGTATTTTCATTTTAATTGGGTTTTTTATTAACACATTACTAAAACTCTGTATCCATTTGTACCTACCCATCTAGCACTCGGTTGCAGAGCCACCCATCAGGGACAATATATATGCCTGTGTTATGGGAAATCTTGCAGGGATTACATAAACGAGGAGTCTGGATTTAGCTGGAGGTGTGTTGGGAGGACAGGCTCTATAGGGCCACCCCTCTTCAGCAGAGAGCTTGCCAACATTACTTCACACAAAAGATCTGATCTGGCTGAAAAAGAGTGTTTTACAGGAAAGGAAGTGTTACTGATGGACACGGTTCCTTCCCAGGCTTCTCCTTCCACAGCGCTCCTTTCCCTTCTTCCTTGGCACTTCTTGGGAAGTTGCAGCACAGAGCTGTGTCCTGTCACTGCTGCTCATGGTCATTGCTCCTCTTTGTGGTGCCACTTGGTCCCATGCACGTCTAGGGGAGGATGAGCAAGGTGAGGCAATACTTACCATGGCAAAGGATGGTAAAATTTGCCTGCCTGTTCTGTGATCTTATCTCCAAATAAAAGGTTGAACAAACTGGTCTTTTTGTAGGCATCCATGTGGTTTTGAGTAGGCATGGTCGAGTAACAACATATTGGTATGTGTTTAGCTGAAGAGCAAATAAAAGGAATACTTCATAGCAAAATTACCTTGTTTATTTGGATGGGACCAGGAAGGAACAAAGATTGTTAGAGGAAACTGATTTGCCTAGTTTTTATGCTAAAGAAGCAAAAATATTTACGTATGACTACCTCTTCAAATTACGGTCAGTGAGGTAGCAGTAAGGTGAAGCGTTGCCTATACTTGAAATCTGGTGTTTTGTGGTAAGGCATGCAGAAGGCGGTAATTTCCATTTTGCCAAATTAGAGGAAGGCTCACTCCGTTGACTTGCATTTTTCCATGACTGCACAACTGCATAGAGTTTTATGTGTGTTTTTTCATATTCATAATATGTAATGGTAGCTCAAATAAAACAAAATGCACTAAAGAGTTTACACAGTTGAAGTGATAATAATCAACTAAAAATGGTCTGCTTAGCACTGGTCTGCTTAGCACCTTTAACGGGCATATACTTCAAGATGGCTGGCTGTATACTTTTTCAGTTTTATTTCTTCATTACTGAAAAATAACTTTGTTTCTAAAGAAATGAAATAGAGTGCCCTAGAAATTGCTCTAACAGAACATTTATTCCCACTAAAAGGTCGTGTTATTTCTATGAGATTTTTGACTTGTATTATACACCACAATTCTCTACTAAACTGTACAGTATTTATATAAATAATACCCCAGGGAAGTTTTTAATAGTTTATTATTTCATGGACCTTTTCCATAAAATGCTTTATTTTTACACACTTCCTTTTGCCTCTCCTATTCTTGATTGTTCTGCTTACTCCCATATCTCTTCACTATTCTAACAAATGACAGTCAGATCAAAAAGCCAGATAAATCAATGAAATCATCAATTCAGAGCTGAAGGGAAAACGGTGCTGTAGAAATACTCCTCGACAAGAGGCAGTGAAGGTTTGACTGGGTTGTTGCAAAGGGAAAAGCAGCTTCTCGGAGGTCGGTCTTCATCTCTTAACTAGAATGATCTCTGCATAACAGCCTTATTTTCTTCCTTGCCTTGGCTTCTAGGCTGAAACTGTTATGACGGTAATAACAGACATTTATGCTGTTCACGCTATCATCTAAACGTGTGCCATGATTAGCGTGCTTCCAACACGACAATATTACAATGTTGTTTATGGCAACTGCTGGCTGGGAAAGCGTGTAGAAGGGAGGGACACCCCACGCTGCGTTACAGCTTGCGCAGAAGCTGAACACGCTGCTGTGGTCTTCCTTCATGGGGAACAGGAGATCAGTTGCTCTCTCTCTGAGTTTCTTTTTGGATTTTGTTTGACAGTTGAAGTGGCATATATAATCATGTCATTTCATCTTAAAATGGTAAATACAGCATGGTTGAATGTGAAGCAGCAAGTATGCTCGGGCTGAACATTTTGATAGACCCGCATTACACAGTGATGTGGCAAAACCAAGACAGGTTTCATGTTATTTCAGATTTTTGAAAGGAATTATAGAGATTTCCTACAGCCATTATGCTATCATTTTATATGGGCCAAAATTGGGCCATCATCAAAGGTAGCATTTTTGCTAAGTTATGGGGATTTTAAACCCCTGCCGATATTTCTGAACATCCACAAATATAATTAAAATTTGTATATCAGTCCAGCCACCAGGTGCAGGAGATGACAATTGTTTTTTTTTTTCCTTAAATCTGTCACCCTCATTTAAAAAAAAAAAATTGCCTTTCTTTACAAGCTGGTCTTGCTTTAACACTGCTTATCAGAGATTTCAGACTACTGCTTTGTCTGGAGATGGTTTGTTTTTCTTTTGTTTTTCGGAGCCTGGCTTGATCAGTAAATAAAGGAACTCAGGAATGTATTTCTTGTTTTATTGAAATGTACAGAGATTCGATTGCCTGTATGTGGTGCACCACAGAATGCAATAAATATTTTTCATATGCATACTACCTGATCTTACAGACTGCAAAATGGATAAACCAAATGTCAGGTGAGAAAAATGCTAAATCCTGTGTACCTGATCAGCAACTACAGGTTTAAATTTAAAGAAACATTTTTACGTATTTCCTGACATTTTAACCTTTTCATTATTACACTGTTACCTTTGTTAACAGCACTGTAGTGGCACCCGGATTTATCCGAGTACCATTTCCAAACAGCAGACTTGCTTACTGTTCTGGTGCTTATACACCATTTCTTCTAGAAATCCTAAAGTGAGGGGAATAAATGCCTCAGTGCTGATCAGAGTAGATTACATCTGCGCTGAAATGCATAAGCTTGGTATCTAAATCAACACTACCCTGTTTTGAAAGTATTTCATGTTATGATAGCTTTTTGCATTCTCTTTTCCAACAACGGTATTTACAGAAATTGTACTCAGAGATTTAAAGCATCCTATTGTGCTTTACACCAAGCGTAACGCACAGTAACTATCAGCCTCTAGTCTGAGGGAGGAATTCCTTGATAAGACTCTGATCATTGTTTTAATATTCCATCTCCTTTATTTATAATAAAGTTTGTCAGAAGGAAAATACCATGTACCAGAATGCATCTGGCAAGAATGTGAAGATGCTGTTGCCAATAGTCATTGGGGTAATAAATGTCAATGTTAAATGAAGGACTGCAACACCTTGAAGAACATCAGAGCTTATTGTGCTTCTTAGTCCTTGCTCAGATTTTGGCTGGATTATCTCTGCAGTCGTATCACTTTCCCAAATTTTGGTAGGATTGTCTTAATGTCAGTTATACAAAGAAAAGTTTCAATGTACACAAAAAATAAACATCTGAACAGTGAATGGCAAGAAGCCCTGACATACTTCTACCTTCCTTCATGAAATCTATTGTCTTATACTTCATGTCCCCTTGCTTTCTAAGATTTAATATGAAAATGATTATGAAATGATTATGATTTCTGCAGGTCTAATCAAAAGTGATGGCATTGAGCAGTTTCTTCACAAAGTAAAGCACTAGTGAAAGCTCTTGGAGACTCATTACTAGTAGCAATTTCAAAGGCTTTTTCCTTGTACTCTGCCGTCCTACTCTCACCTCTAATTGTGAAATGCTTGTTCACTCTCCATGTTTTAACCCCTGCCCTCATTAAGGAGAGGAAAATGAATGGCTAACTTAGAAGTAGTGTTGTGATATTAATGTTATATATGTTCCCTCTCTAGCCAGTTTCACTTGCAGGTTAATTTTGTTCCTCCAGCCACAAGGGACATATGTTCACCCTGTCTTTGCAGGCACATTGGAGCTCATTCTGCGTGTCCTCTGAGCATGGCAGAGGTGAATGAGCTGACTCAAGGACTCTCTTTAACATACACACATTATTTCTTACATTCAATAAGTGTTTTGGAAAAAACTTCTCCTCTGGGGGGATTATTTCCACCCAAAGGAGAATTTGTCTCCAAAAATGTAATACACAAACGCAGAATTCCATAGCTCCCACATAGTTTTTCCTTTGCCATTGTTTCTTCTCTGTTTTTTTCCCTTTCTTCATTTAAAGTAAATTGCAAGCAACCTCCTCAGGCAGACCACTATTTGGACACAAAAGGCAGAAAAGGTAAAACGTATGCATATTCTGGAATGAGATTTCCAGGAAATCCTGAAGAAAATCAGTGTTTGCCCTAATATACATTGCAGTAGGAACATAACATTCCTATGAGAACCTTAACTTCTTTCCACAGCAGAAGGAAATGTCCCCCAGATTCCCTCGACAAAGGTTGCTGGACAATAACCCCGTGAAAGCCCACATTTGCTTCACTCACCTTTCATTACCCACAAAACGTTCTGAGGTTCATTTAAAGGATTATTGTCTCTGCACAGACATCCCCTGTGCCATGTACAGCCCCGGCTCTTCTCTTCCCTTGTCCCCAACATCCTAGCAACATCAAACCCTCTAACAGTGGCTGCTCGTAGGAGCTCTGAATAACACTAGAGAAAAGACAAGGTAGTCACAACGCATGTCGTCAGACCGGCCCGAGGGTGGAGAAGCGATGGAGTGCATCTGCAGCATTCGCCTCTGACTTGCTGTCCACCCCCATCCTTCCTTCTCAGCTCATCTCTCGCTTCATCCCCAGCCCACACCACAGAGTTAGGCTACTCAGTTCACGTTTCCTGAGGTTCTGCGGTGTGATTTTAACAAGAAATGTTAAAAGTGCAAGGTAAATCCTACCTGTCATTGGTTGGCAGGCAGTTACATACACATCTCCTATAGAGTGGGTGAATCCTGTTCTTAGTCAGATGCTTGTAGTTTCAGCTGGATCCAACAGAATTTCTCTGAATTTGTTGCAGGAAAAAAAAGTAAACAGACTCTGACCCAATATATGAAATGTAGGTAACTTAATACTTCTCTAAGAAGCTGTATGTTCTATTTCTTTTCTTGTTTGACTTACAAGCAATGTATTTGTACACCAGTTGACCTCACTTTGTCCCTAAAAATAACAGGGAGGAAGTGGTTACAATGCTATTTTATATATTAACACCATCTACACTTGCTAAAATATTTTTCCAGGTACATGTGTTTTTATAACTCTGAAGTTAACATCTACTTAGCAACTAATGTCTACCAAATACATATTTTTATCAGAATAAACAAGAAAAGCCATTCCTCTCTAAGTAGATGTGCTATACCTACATAGCTATCTGCTCTGTTCGGTTCTGCTCTAGGACAGTCCTTTATTTTTCATGATAGCAGCAAGATATTAGAATGTTTGCAGACAAATACATAAAGCATAGAGCTAAATATTCTTACTGTTGAGCTGCAGAAAGAGGTCCTAAGGCTTCATGAGAGTAACTCTGTTAAATTCAGTGGAATATTTGCATGTATCAAGATGACCTAGATAAAACTCAGGAAGGAGCAGGGGAGAGTACTTGAAACCAATCTGCTGCTAACCAGAGAAGATGAGAGATATTAACTCCTGATAAAAATGGGTTTGTCTTCTCATATAACCTGACACACACTTAAATTATTTTAAATATGTTCCTCTTAAAATGAATAGTAATGCTTTGGTCGTGTGTAGAGTCTGTTGGTGGAGGATTTTGACTTGTGCTAAATGCCTCAGTTAATTAAAGGCCAGTCTGTTCTAGACATAGAAAGTGAAGCAGGCGGTAGTCTGAGAAAGACTCAAAGAAAATATGGTTCTTTCCTAAGCTTTGTGACCCTTTTCAGGCCAGCAACTTCATATGATTCCACTTTTTCCCAAGCTCTTTGAGGCAATCCACTGCCCTGTGACACACAAAGGGAAGTTTCCCCCAATGCTTCCCCCAAATTAATTAGTTTTTCTTGGTCAAAATAAGGCACATAAGGCAAAATTCTTTTTTATACCCTGAATGGCACACAAGTGCTGAAAGGCCACATAAAGCCAAGGCCCAAACATGATAGTAACTTGTGAGGTCAGTGAGGGTGATTACAGCTACTTTACAAGCGGGACAGATCCATACAAATTAAGTGAAACTCTCAAAATTATGCAACAGGTCCATGAAAAAACTGGAACTAAAACCCCCTGTCCTCACCATCAATAACCACATACCAATTATTTCCATTTATTTTGGATACTTCACCATGCAAGGCAGATGCTCTTTCCAAACACAGCAGACCTCGGCCAGCAGAACGTACAGCCCACTTTAAGCAGTGAGCATCATTATCTCTTACTTAGTTGATTCATGTGACATACAAGTTTCTACAGGACACACAGGGTCAAAATCCAAAATATATGAAAGATCAGGAGATGAGAAGTGAGGGACATAATCAGCTAGGCATGTGTGAAGCTCACCAAAATATTCTTTGTATTACTGTTTTAAATTGCAGTGCGGAGAAAAGGATACATCATTAAATGGAGATGATTGTAGATTAAGCATTTACCCTAAGACAGGCTGCAATATCATACACAGACAAGTGACTGCTATTTTTGAATGGCATCAAATTGTGAATAGAAGCACAGCGGGTAGGAAAATGCTGCAAAAGGTTTTGAAAGTGATTGCTCATCTGTGTAGTAAAATACATCCTTTTTAAAGTCCTGCTGTGACCAGTATAAAATGATCAGGGTTGAGAGTCTGCATGTGGTCTGCTGACGTGTAGGAAACAGAAGGAAAATCATTGTCCAGCACAGGCCTGGGTACATTACAGTTACATGACTAAGCCAATACAAAGTGGTGATAGAAAGTTATCCTGCAAGTAAAACTTCTCTGAAATCAAGGGGACCGTGATTTAAATCATTAGCTGATTAGAATAGAGGCTAGCAAATTTTCAAACAAGAGGTGTCAGAATTGTATTTTTCCTTCTTAAATTAGAGGAAGAATGTGACAGCAGGAGCTCAGCAGAAGCTCAGCAAGAGCAAGCAGAGGCTTCCCCTTCAAGAGGTGAGATATTCCAGTTAGCTGTCTGGTGGCATCTTCTGTGGCAGACAGACAGGAGCTCCCTACTTCCGCTGCTTCTGGTATTCACCTGGAGCTGTGAGCCAGCCCCTCCTTCAGATGCCTCCTTTGAGGTGCTACACCTGCAATAGCCCACTACATGCTATTCAAACCTGCCTGCTTCCTGACTTGAACACTGGCTGTGTCTTATGAGTCCTTGATTTTACCCGCTGGTATTTCATATGGTTAATGTATTTTCATTGTCAACGACATTCTCTTTGATGCATTGATGAAATACAGGGAGACAAAAATGCGTGCTGGAAGCTTTATGTTAGTTTGTCTCAAACTGAAAGAGGGAAGATTTAGATTAGCTATTAGGAAGAAGTTCTTCACTGTGAGGGTGGTGAGGCACTGGAACAGGTTGCCCAGAGAAGCTGTGGATGCCCCCTCCCTGGAAGTGTTCAAGGCCAGGTTGGACGGGGCTTTGAGCAACCTGGTCTAGTGGAAGCTGTCCCTGCCCATGGCAGGGGAGTTGGAACTAGGTGATCTTTAAGGTGCCTTCTAACCCAAACCACTCTGTAATAGGATACAATTCTATGATCCGAGTGATTTCCCCAGCCGTTACTCTGCAGGGACTTGAGAGGATTGGAGTGTCATTGTACAGGGCACCAGGTTTGCCACCAGCTCTAAGGTTTTGTTAGCATACATGTCAGAACTCCACCCAGGAGCTATGAAATTTACCACCCCAGGCTTTATTTATATGCACCATGTCCTGGGAAAATTATCTAGGTTAAAGGCAAAAATTACTTCAGAAATCTGCTGCTCAACATAGTAATGGACATGCACAAAGCACTCCCTCCATTATCAGCTCCACCCATCACACAGGTTTGGATCTCCTTCTAGCAGCAGAGGGAATGGTCAGTAACTGGAAGAAAATGCAACTTCTAAAGATTATTTTTCCATTTGCATTCATACATTATTTCTGAACATTTTTTTCAAGCTCTAAAAACTTACTTTTATATGGAAGAGAGTATCTGTTAAAGCTTCAGCTTGAAGCATTTTCTTCAGTTTTCAAGTGTTAAGTTTTCTTCAGACAAGTGTGGTATCTTGTTGGGCTTCTCTTGCAATGAATTTTTAGGGTATGCATTAAAGCATATATGTGTGCAGCTGTAAAAGGAAATACATATCAAATGAGAAGGGAGTTCACATAATCATTTTATCAAGCTACCAATGACAAGGTATCCTATCATCTTGCTACTTCAATCTGGCAGGCATTTGTGAATTTTCAGTTTTTTTCGATGTTGCTCATCTTCAACCAGCTGCCACAAATGGAGCCAAAATCTATTTCAAAGAAGGGTGTGAACTACTGTGTGAACAAATCCACCAAAAGCACTGGAAAGCTCTAAGGGCTTGGTTTTCTGTTGCATCAAACCTTTAATTTTCACCATGCAAAATAACAACAACAAAAAAGTGCTATCATGGTTTGAGAGAAAGTTGTCTTCAATATAACATGATATAAATAATTACACCAGTGGAGGGCAACGCACATGTGAAGTCAGCTGCTTTCTGCCAATTCATCGCTTTGGAAAATGAGAGAACTGGGAACAGCTGGCCATTGGCAGGGACACTCTTTTTGTAGCACTGCGATCCCAGAGGACAGTTTTGCCTCTGAATGGTGAGGCACAGGGAACATGGGATTAAATTTAGGACAAAAACTCTCTTGAGTTATTTGGCAGAGTTTTAAAGGCAGAAGATCAATAGTATTGTTTTTGTAAGTAGGGAATGGTTACAGTTTGAACTTCTGAGGGTGAAACTGGAAGGCTGAATTCCAATTTGAGGAGGCGGTTATTGGGGAATGGGGTTGGTTTTTGGTGGGGTTTTTTTTTGTTGTTTTAGAAATTTTCTTGATAGCTTTTTTTTTCCCCCCCCGGTAGACATCAACACAATGCTTTAAAAGAGGTCTGTTCTGGCACTGTACAAAGCTTTGTTGAGATGCATCCTACACAGGTCGTGTGAAAAAAGGAATGGGAAAATCTTGTTAGCAAGTAGGGAATCATGTATTGCTTCCATTTCAGCTTGTCTGATGACTTTATTGTTTTAGACAGTAAACTAACTGCTGGCTTGGCCTTTCACCTTCTGTTCCAAACAAGTATTGCTGAAGGATATTGAAGTATTTCTGCCTTCTGAGATAAAAAAGAGCAATGTGATTTTTTGGCAGAGGTTAAGTGTCCAACAAGCAGTAACAGGGTGTTTGGCCTGAAAGATGGCAGAAGACCTAATAAAAGAAAGATACTAGTAGAACTAATAAAAATTATGGCTTCTGCCCTGTGCAAAGGTCGGTAAAAAGACCCCTGACGTTTACCAAGTTTGTACTAATGAAACTGGGCCAATAATTTAATCACTGGTCTCGATTCTTTATATCCTTGCATGCTGTGTAATAGTTTATGTTGGTACAAAGTGGTCAGAAAATGAGATTAAAACTTTCTCTCTCTCTTTTTTCTTTTAGGTTCTTTGTTTTCTGTCTGTCTCGCCTGGCAAATCCAGATTAGGCCTAGGCACGTTATGCAGTAGTGATGGAAGCTTTAAGAGAGGCCACCTGACATAGAGGCCATTACAACGAAGTCACTCCATTATTGTGTTTTGAACTGTAGAGTAGGCTAATGCTGTTCAGCATGTTGGGCTGTATGTACGTGATATTTCCAAGTTCATATTAAGTCATAAAATATTTGCTGTCCTTTGGAGCTCTGCTTGTTGTTTCTTGGCTTAATACAAAACTTTGCACAGCAATAAATGACAAAACTTGGAGAAACCGCTATTGAAAAAGAGAACAATAATAAAGCAATAGTGCTTTGTCTGGGATTTCTAAGACTGACTTTTTCCTGACAGTGGGGCAAGAAGTGAAATTACTGTTCAGCTTGGTGCTGATGATAAATATTTGCATTATATATCCAATGCACAAAACCCCATTTGTGTTGGGTCACTTTGTTACAATCATTCCCTGCTCATATAACAAACACAATAAATATTGTCAAAGTGTGAAGGAAGCAAATCCATCTGTCTTTCAGCAGGAGATGCAATCTACTCGGCACAGGACTTCATTTTGGTTTGGGTTTTCTTATTATTTGCACTACCACCCATCTCATTTAGTACGCAGAGTGATAAAATCTCTGCAGTTGTTCTCTCCAGCAGTTCTGTATTGTTTTTCCTCATTGTCTCTGATGAAAGTCTGCGATGGTTTCAGATAACTGAGGAAGTGTTTTCCTTTGACATTGTTTTTGTCAGTATTGGGTAGTATGACATTTGTCCCAGTTTCAGTTTCACCTCCAGTATATTAGTTGTGCAGCTCTTCCTCTGGTGGGTGTTGATCCTGCAAGTCATTTTACATTGGCAGGGGCCTGCAATGGAGCCATTGGCACCACTGATTGCCCACACAAACCAACCTGTAAAGTCAAGACCTTGATTTGTTCCGTAACGTGTGGTTTTCAGTTGCCTTGCAGAACCTCGTTCACCATCTTCTCACTTCTTTTGCAATCATTCTGTAGCAGCACTGTAATATATATATAGGGTATAAATCATGATTAGATTAGCAGGTTAACTTTTTGCACACGTTCATCATCAGTGTAAGTACCAAGGTGTGAGGCACCAAGAGCCAAACTGTAGTTCACGGTCATTGATTCTGTTTGTTAAGAGGCTCACACAGTCCACAGATCTCAATGTTGTACAGTAATCTACAGTGATGCTATTACGCAGGAAGCTGCAGCAGTCTGAGTTCAGTCCTGCTTAGGATGTGTTTTTGCTGATTTTCATTGGGTTCGTTAGGGTTTAGTTTGGTGCCAGAAGCATCCTCTGTTTCAGGCAGGGTTGTTGTTTCCACTATGTGGAGGACAGTGGCTTTCAGGGGTGGGACTGATCAGCCACTGATATGGGACACAGTTTATGCTTTCATTAGGATTTAATTTTTGATTCCCTAGTCCTTTGCAGTTAAAAAGCGGGTATAAATTCAATATTCTGTGCTGCATTGTGGTTAGTATGAAGCAGCAATGCAATTCTGGTATGCAGTCATTCACGGTAACCATCTGAAGAACAAGCAGCCACAGATTTTTACCCTAGCTGTGCCTTCAAAGATGTTTCGGTGCTCAGGAATACAGAATGCTTTAGATCCTCTTCAGTCCCCCTTTGATACTGAGCCTAAATTTAACTACTCTGGGTGACACGGCCCTGATTCTTAACAAGGTTAGCATGACAGACCCAACTGCGTTCGGTGTACGTGAGCTCCTTTCCCTTGGTTAGCTGTTACACAGAACACTGATCGAAGAGAACACAAGAAGAGCCTCTTGAAAACAAACCGTTTCTATCCGTTGAAATGTGCCTGTAACAATAAAGATTTGCATTTCTTCTTGCTTAGACTTTTGCCTTTCCTCGAAAGTTTAGTAAATTCCCATCAGCCCTGACACTTCGCCCTGTGCACTGGGAGACTGAGACGGCTTGCTAGAGCTTCTCCAGCAGAGCGGCTCTACTCCAGCTGCTGACGGACCGTTAAATCCTACTTCCTTTTCTCATCCCGAAGTTCTGCAATGATTTAGTGTTCTCTTTGATCCCAGGCCTTGGCCTGGAACTAGTAAACCCTGCTAGCCAGATTTGATAGAGCAGAGCAGGGATATCCTCCGATGGCTCCACATGCTGTTCCCTTGGGAAGTCTTAAGTCTGTCACAGTTTAATTTCTTGTTTGCTCCCTCCCTCACCTCCTTAGCCTCTCCTTTTTCAGTAAGTAGGAGACTCTTGATTTGACTTGACAGTCAAACAGAAGAGTATCAGACCAGGAAGATTAAATATACTTAATATTTATAAGGTGGAATATAGCAGGTCCTACATCAGAGTAGGGGAGACAGCAGAAAGGGAGATTACGAAGAAAGAAGCATGTTGATTTGAAAAATGTTGGGAAATACCAGTAAATTAGTAATAAGAAAAACCTGCCCCAGTAGGAGTTTCATTTTAATTTTTCTCCTGCTAGTACACTTGTCTGTTAATGATGCTATTTTCCATATACCAGAATGAGTTGAGTTATACAGCCAAGTATTTTGCCAGGTTGGTGTCTCATCTTCTAATGGCTCAAGTTTGCATTGCTCTTTTGAGAATGCTTTTATAGCTTGTCTGAAGCTTTCTGATACATTTATTATAAAGCACAGGTACATGTAGGCTAAAATTTTCAAGCCTGAGTGGCTGAGAGTTAGACACCCTAAATCCATATCTGGGCACTTAAGGAAATGTGATTTTTCAGAGGTAGGGAGCATTGAAACACATCTGAAATAATTTTAAGCTCAGTACTTTTCAACACCAGATGACATTTTTTATCCTTAAGTGTAATTTCAAGCTCTGAAAACTTGGTATGATGAAAGAGAGCTTTATATTCTATATCCATTTAAAAACATTTCAGAGAGGGGTAAAACTCTGATTATCTTTTCTCCATTCTGACATATGGTACATTTCTGAACAGGCATCCTCCAGTAATATCGTGCAACTTATCAGAAGAGTAATCTACAAATTAGCCCTTTTCCTTCCTGTGGTCTGCAGTATGACTGGCTGTACAGCAAAGCCTGGCCCAAGAAAAAGCGTGCTTCAAGACTGTACTTTTGATAACTGCTCCTCGCATGTTCAGTGCTGTATGTATTTAAGTTTCATTACTGAAATAACTAAGCAGGTGCTCGCATAGCTATTCCTTCCAAATCTAGCAGGACATCAATTTTACAGACTTTGTCCTAGTTCTGAACACATCTAAGATCTTAGGATTGCTTTAATTTGAAAAGCAACCGGAGACTAGACCTGAGTAGTAGTCAGTCCCTAAGGGAGCACAGAGACAGGAATGCCCTGCGCTACTGAATTACACCTAGTGAAGTTTTGAGAGTTCCCCGTTCACAAGCTGGATCTTCATCAGCAGCATTGCGTCCGCTGGTATCGATTCCTATGCCAGCAGGGTCTTTTCTGCTATGTGTTATGCTACGGAACATTAAAAATTGAACAAGAAGGACAATTATGAAGACAGTCCTGTTGTGAGAAGCAAAATATTGCTTGCAAGAGATACTCGAGAGACTAATCTCTGAATTTAAAAGGCAGTTTCACTTCGTTATAATGGTTAGTTCAATATGAGCCTGATTCTGCAAACATTTATGCATGAGTAGCTTTACGTAAATGGGTATGGTTTTGAGCTAGGTTTCTGTGTACTTCTTGTGTTTAAGTGTTTGGACAAGGCCAAATCTCTCTCTCTCGTACCTTCTCAGGGGTTTCCTTTCAATTTTAATGTAACATACAACGCAAGTATTTGTTCAGCTCCCCTCTGCTCCCAGCTTTGTCTCTCTGTATAACTCTGTGTTGACTTGAAGTTCTTGACGCTAAATCAGTCTTGCTTTGCACATATCATTGACAGGCATGGTCCTGGTACCTTGTAGATGACCACAGCTTTTATAGCATAGGGAACCCTAACATCCACTCCTGAGTAGGCTAATGCAGCTGTCTAATTGGTATTAACTTCAGTTGTTTCATGTATGGTGGTGTAGGAGTTGCTTACGCAGCTCAAATCCCAGACGGTGTCCTGCTATAACGCTCAAGTTGTCTCAATAGGATTAACTGAACTTTGAAATACTGGAATTTATCTAACTACAAGAGAAATAAAAAAACTGATTATGTTTACTGTCAACTAAATAAGATGCTTTAGAAATTACTTTTCTTACTTCCTCCATTGCCTTGCACAAAAAAAACCATTTTCCGATGCCGTCCCAGAGATGTGCCATTTACTAGCTGAGCTTTGTGGTGGCTGAATTGGTCAGCTCTGCCATCAGGGCCTCCTGAGGCGGCTTTCCTGAAGAAGTCGCATTGACCACGCAAAGCCCCGCGTAGCTTTGATGCAAAGTTGTTTATTTACAAGGAACAAAGTGACAAAAAGTGTTCCCCCCGCACCTTGCCTCCCTGCAGCCCAGCCCTGGGTGCCGGCCGATGCTCGCGGGGCTGCCAGCGGAGCTCCCGCAGAGCTGGAACGAGGGGGCTGCCCTTGGCGGACCAGAGGCCGGGTTTATGGAGGCCACGAGCGCTTTCTGGAGCCGACGGCTAGGTGAAGCCCACCCATGCCCACTCGCTGACAAGGAGGGGCTTCCCTCATCGCCCACTCCTTAAACTCTTGAGGCTAAAGGAAGCCAGCTGGGCGGCTCCAAGGGGCTGTTTGCTCGCCTCCCAGGGAGCCCCTAATCCCAGCTCCGAGAGGAGAAAGCGACTAATGTTTTCCCCCGGTCACGCTGCGTTCCCCGGAGTGACTGCGTCCAGGGCTTTGCAGCTCGGGGGAGGAGGTGCCAGTCAGAAGCTTCTCAGCCCGGTCCCAGCGTTGGCGCCGGCCTCCCCGGGAAGGACCCCCGCCTCGTCCGACCGTCCTCTCGGGCTGGGCTGGCTCCCACCACCGCCTCTCAGCCCCTGGCACACGGCAGAGGCGGCCGCGGACGCCGGGCTCCCTCTGGGCGGCAGGAGGTGAATGGCAAGCGGCGGCTTCTCCCTCCCACACCCCAGTGTCGGTCTCGCCTCCTCCAGCAGCAGCAGTAGCGGGTCACCTCTGCGCGGCTCAGCCGTGCCGCGCCGCGCTGCCTGCCGGCCGCAGGGCTGCCGGAGCGGCAGACGGAGGCAGCTCGCCGCTCCCCGCGTCGCCGCGGGCTCAGGGGCGCTACCTGCGGGCCCGCCGCCGGGCTGCGGTGACATTGGGAGGAGACTCGTCCGAGGGCGGCGCCGAGGGGCAGGAGCGCCTGTGCCCGCGGCCAGCCCCAGCCGCAACTCGCCCTCCCTGGGGCGGCGGGCGGGCTCGGCTCTGGCGGCGCGGCGCGGCTGCCGAGGCGCTCAGCCCCTCATTTCCTCTCCTCGTCGCGCTGCTGGAGGCTCCGACTATAAATAGCAGGCTTGCTGGCCGCCGAGCGACACACGCACGCACCGGAGGAAAGTGCCGCGCCGGTCGCCCCGCCGGGCGGGCGCGCAGCTGCCAGCAGGTAACCGCCGCTCGGGGCGCCGGGGCTCGTTCCGCGGGCGAGGGTTTTGTTTCCCCGTTTGCCCGCTGGCTCCGGCGCGTCAGGAGAGATTAAAAACGGGGGATCGGTTCCGCCAAAGTCCCTCCCTTTTATCCCCTTATCAAGTTTCTTAAGGTTACAGCCCGCAAGGCGTGCGCAGCCCTGGCACAAGGCGAAGGCGCTCTCGTCGGGGGCCGCAGCCCGGCGGTGCGCTGAGCACGGCTGCCGCTCTCCCGCCTCTGGGGCGCGCGCCTCGCCCCTTTAGGGCCGAGGCTGGGGGGAATGGTGGTGGCCCGGCCACCCCCGAAACCCCCGCCCGGTCCGCCGCCGCTCTCCGAGGATCACCGCGGCTGCGGAGGGACCTGGGCTGCCGGGGCAACTTCCAGCTAGGACCCCCTGGAGGTTTCTCCTACTTTACCCCGTCGGCGGCGTTGCCTGCCGGGGAGCCTCGGTGCCGCCTCAGCCGCGGTGCCGGGCCGCCCCCCGCGCAGCTGCAGCCGTGGCTGCTCTGAAGGGGCCTTGGGGAGGGGGCTTGAGGACCTTATTTGTGAGGGTTTTCCGTCAGGTTGGAAAGTTGGGCGTACTTGGCCGATGAGGCAGGTAGCAGGCTCCGTAAGTGCCGCTAAAGGGTTAATTTGATAGAGTAATTGAGCTATAGGAGACCCATCCCCATCTTGCAAATAACAGCGTCTGTGAAATGGGATGGAAACCCCGAGAAAGGTATTGCCCAGAGGTAAGTTGAGCAGAGTTGTAACTTAAAATTGTATCAGCCGGAAAAGGGGGGATGGGGGATGATGTTTAATTTCTGAACTGTGGTCAAGTGGGGCTCGATTTTCTTTTCCCCAAAATGACATACAGGTTTTGAAGCATGGATGGCAGAGCTTGTGCTATCTGCTTGTGTGGTCCAAAGCTAACCCCGCGCCTTATCTGAAATAAAAATAGTAAGATGAAGTCTTTGTGGAGCTGTATTTTCATCTGATGGGTAGTTATGTTTCCATTTCTCTTTCTCAGCCAGATGAAATCTGTTTATTTACCCATTAATGACGTGTTAAAGCAGACATACTAGAATCAGGCCGTATAAATGCCATTTAAATCTGGCTTTGTATCTCAAAAACGAGACTAGTGTTCAGGCTTCTCTGGTTTGCAGGCACCCTCTATCTCTATTTAAAGGATGTCTACATCGCAAGAATGATGGGGGAAAAGGTCTGTTTCTCAGTCTGCATCAAAGCAAGAGTTTATAAAAATATTTGGTTACTGTCAAAACTTCTTATATTTGTATAAATATTTACAAGTTTGACAGTCTTTAAAAAGACAGTGTTCCAGTAATTTGATTTTTTTAAATGTTATTTTTATTTTACTTGATAAAATTTGAGCTACCTTTAAAGACCTGCAGTATCTTATTATTTTTTTTTTTTTCCTGTGAACCTGTGTATTGGATGGGGTTTGTGCGTGTAAGTCCTCATTACTGTAACTATCCACGTAGGGCTGAGTGCTGTTTACTTCACACATTCTGATAATTCCACTAAAATTAAGATACAAGTCACAAGATTAATATAAGCAGAGATTAGTCCTGTGAGATTTTTACAGCCCTGATGACATTAGTGGGAGCATGTGGCAGCGTTACTACTTCAGAGCCCTATTTTTGCATTTTTTTCTCTTCTTTCTGACAGAGTTTCTTCAGTGCTCAAGGTAAGATTAAATTTTATTTAAAATAAAGTTTTTTTTTTTTTTTTTTTACACTGGCTCTCTTGGACTACCTAAAGCTTGAGGTTGCAGTTCCCTATTGGTTCCTCAAACCTTGCAAGTGCTGCTGATCTCTCTTTTGCTCTGGTTTCTCTGGAAGGACTTATCTGTGAGGCTGCCGTAGTTCTTTTTGATTCAAGAATTCCATCTTACTTGGGCTAAGGTGTGTAGTTTGAGCAGTTGTATCCAAGCACTTCCTGCAGATCCTCCTCTGTGATCGTCTCATCCTTCTGATCTGACCTGAAGATTTCACAATGTTAGGTGAAGGCTTTGTGAATCAAAATGCACGATTAGTACTGTGCTTAGTACCTGGAAGCCTACTGTGCCGCAGAGACAAAAAAAAAAAAAAAAAAACCCAAGAATCCCCAACAAGAAAAACCCAGGAGTAGATTTGCCTGGACCATCAAAGTCAGCTGGTGGAGGACAGAGCTGCTAATGGCCAGTAAAGAGTGGAGGCTGTGAGATGGTCTGCAGGTGGAGTCATTGAAGAGGCCCAGGCCTAAATTCACGGTGAATTTTGAGGAAAAGTATGGGGATTGATATGTCTGCTGAATTATTTAGCTTGTTACGGATATATATTTTTAGCATATGACTTCTGCAGCGAGTTATGAACTCAATACTTTCTGGATTTATGTAAGAGATTTGCAGGAGAAGGTAAGATGGTTCGCTAAGAGAGACAAACTGAAAGGTGAACAGTTACTCCCAACACGTTTCTTCAAAATTTATAACTTGAACTAGCTGCCTAAGCACTTTGGCAGTTTCTGTCCCTAATTTATATTTTCATAACCTTTCCTGTATGCCAAATACTCTGACTGATGGCAGTTTTTAGGAAGGGCTAGTTTTGTTTGGCGTGCTAAATCTTTTGTATTAGATTAGTATTTCATTGCTACCATTGATGAATGGCAAATGTTATTTATCACATTTTTGAGGAAGGATTCCAAAGTGATCTGGACTGATAAAAATCAAATTCTATGTAATACCTTTCCTTGTTTTTTAAAAATAACTTGGAAATCTAATTTCACATATCAATACTCAGAGGGAATGGAAGGCTGAAATGTTATTTGGGGAGAGTTGTCAGGCCTGGCCTCACTAAGCCTTTGGTCTTGCCTGCTACTTACCCTAGGTTTAGGAGTCCTCCCTACGCTTTCTGATTTTACCTACAAACCTGGCAGTCTTGCTGTAATTTTGTTCCAGATTCTCCATCTTGTTCTTTAGGAGCAGTCACAGTTGATTTTGCTCTTGCAGCCCTTAAGAATTTTATTTTTTCAAAGGAATGCCTAATTCTTCCTTAGCTCTGCCAGATAAGGATCTGGTCCCTTAGCTTATCAGGCTCCCGTCCTGGATAGTTGATCTGTTGCAGAAGACCTAAGACAAACCTTGAAAGGCCAGCTGGATTGTGCAAGGTTTAAGTGTGGTGCTGGACTTAAGCTCACAGATGTCTTCACAGTGATAGAGGAGTTTAATTAAAAAGACTTGCTCGTCTTGATACAAAACCCACGCTGGCAATTCCAAAGAGGAGTTGAGGTTACTGAATTTCAGTTTCCTGCTGTTTGGAAGACTCTGTGAACTGCTTGCCAACTGACTATTAAGAGTAAAACCTATAAATTAACAATCGAGGACTCTTTAGTTATTTTTCCCATAATCTGCAAAGGTAGATTCAGGTAATTTGTCCAGGTCAGCAGCAGATCATTTCAGGGAAGAGGCTTTTTCCCCGTTTCTTCTGTGATCATAAGGTAACTACAGATGGGCAGAATCTCAAACAGCAAAGCAGATTTATACTGTGTATTCTACTGTGAAAATTGCTGTTAGGAGACACAGACAGATTGTCTGTTTTCCAAGGCTTCTGTACCTTTTTGGCAAGGTGTGCTGAGCTTAGAGACGGAAAAGTGAAGTGTGCATCTTCTGCTGTACGTGGTATGTTTATTAGCTTGTCTTTTAAGAGGGAGCGAATAGAAGAAATTGTATTCGCTTACTCTGTAGGCTTTTCAAGTTTACAACAATAAAGTTGGCGTACACGTTGTAGCAGTGGGTTTTAAATTGTTTGATGTCAGTATCTGTAATGGGACTGCTTAAAAATGTAGAATTATTTCTGCTTCTAAGGTGTTTTAGATCCAAGTTCTATAGAATTTGCCACCCTTCTGAATGCAGAAGAGACTGGCATGACAGTTCTTCTGTTTATAGTAGTTTCAACTCTGTAGCTGCACAGGAGGTTTAAAATTGCTTTCCATAGATTAGGATGCTAATAGGCTTTTTGCCTCAGCCTGCCAAACTAAGCTTCTTCCTGTTTCTCTGCGAATTTGCCCCATAGGTTCCTTTAGATTGGTTTTAATGTTGAAGCAGGCTCTATTTAATGAAAATACAGAAAACAACACAAGCCAAAGGTGCTTACTTGACATAGCACAATCTCAAAGTTGTTAAAAGTGATGCCGTTTATCAAGTCCGTTTCTTTGGCGGGCTGAATTTGTGCTCTGTTACTATGTGCGTGGCATTAAAAATCAAATTAGCTGTGTGTTTTAGTGGATTTTTTTGTTTGTTTGTTTTCTTGTATATCCTGTTTCTGTGAAATTTTGCCGTATGCAGTGACCTCATAGAAAACTTATCCCGAGTACGGTAGTAAGGTCAGTCTAGGCTAAGTCTGGTGAGCATTTTCTCTTAAACCTACCATATATACGTAAGTAAAACACTTCATTTGTATCAATTTCTTCAATTCTCTTAGGAGTGCACTTGTCAATAGGAGGTTCTTGCTTGCTGCAAAAGCAGTAATTGGGCAAATAGAGTGAAATCTCTTAATATGAGGCACTAAAAAGACTCTGTTTTTTATTGTAATTGTAAGAGGTGGATGTGTAATGGACAATTAAGAGGGAGGAAGTCTTGTGGGAAATAAGCTTTTATTGGATTTTGACAGTTTTTCATGTACCATCAGGTTTTTGTATTGTTTGTCTATTTACAGACTCTGATCTTAGCATATTATAGCAACGCTGGTAAGATGCCCTGAACCTAGAGTGCGTATTTCTGTTAGAAAATAATTCAAAAACATGAACATGAGTATTAAAGTCAAGCTGCTAAATGTGACTTGGTATTTTGTGTATTTACTGCTGTGCGAATGAAGCATTAAGGAGAACGCGTCAATACTTTGGTACTGTGCAGTGTTTCTATTACAGCAGTAACATCGCTACTCCGCCTGGGTTTTGTTTGCTTGGTGTATGTGTAAATGGCTGGAGAAAACAGGTATCAGTAGAACTGAGTTTTAAAGGACGAAATTACTTTCTCTGCCATAGTGACATAATATTGGAATAAATCTCTTTAATGGGTTTTTCCATTTACACTGTGAATGAGAAGAGAATTTGGTGCACAGAGTAGGGGATACGACATCTGATGTTCAGAATAATGTCAGTGTGCTAGTTTTAAAAATACACTTTCAATTGATGAGAAGATCTTTAGTTTTTCAAATTAACAATCTAAAAGTTGGAGGGTGTATGAAAAGAGTCTTTTTGGGGTTAGGAATTCCCCCTCTCCAAAAGGCAGCTGTAGAGCTACCCCTTCTGTGTCACTGTCTGTCATGACACACAATTTGTGTGGCTTTTGTAGAACGGCCATGTGGCGTGGTGTGGTCTCCCTGGTTAGCTGGAAGTGATGGAGACAGCAGTGTTGCCTCTCTGGGGGAAGTTGATGGTAAAGCGCACTTTCCTGCAGTCCTGCACAACAACTCTTTCCACGGGAGCAGTGTGCTAAGGCTCATCAGGTGGTGATCCAGTGATTGAACCTTGGAATAAAGGTAGAGGGTGTAAATGATGACGAAACACCCGGTTTAAAAAAAAAAAAGGAAATAAGCATTCTCAGTTTCCACCTGCTATTGAGAAATACTGTTTGTTTTGTTCTGTAGTTTCGGTTCAAGTACAGATGGTTAACCTGCATCAATTAAGATTTTACTTGGTTTATCTACATTAAACATTTTCCCAAATGAATCATATCTGATGGTTGCTTAGCCACTGAATTAAAAGTATATGTATATAATTTTTAATTGCTGTATCTAGGAATTTTTTTTTTTTCCAGCTTTCTACTGTTGGTGTCAGATAGCTTTAAGTTTTGGTGTTTGTCTCAGCTGGCTTGTGTAGTCTTTTCATTCTAGGAATTGATCGTTTCCAAGTGATCGAAACAAGTGGTGGCTGCTCTTTTTATGGAAGTTTTTTTGGTTTGTGATACCTCAGGTGTGACAGTTGAAAATTTGGAACGTGCGAATGTAGCTTACACTAGATGGCAGTGTAAAATATGAAGAAGCCTTGAGACATCTAGAATTCTTAACAAACCGGTAGAAGCTGCCACACTTATGCCTATCTATGAACTGAGCCATATTTTTACTGCATGTACTTCTGTTAAATATGAGGTAACTTATTCTTCATGATCTAAATTTGTCTTTAATTTACCCTTTTTGAGTGACAGAGTATGTTTGGGCAGTTACTGTGAGATAGCTGGCGTACTGTAAGTTCAGTCTACAGTTTAATCCTGGTTAGCTGGCTAGTGTTTGTAGTTATTTATTGGTTAGGAAAACAACATGTAGTTTTGAAAATGTTATTTAAGATGTGTGTTTTAAAAATGTAGGACAAAAGCTATCAACTGATAAAACAGCAATGGGTGAGGCTTCATTTTGATATTGTATAGCTGTGTAACGGCCATTTATCATTTACATAGGACAATCTAGTATTTTATATGTTGGATTTTTTTTTTTAAATAAAATACATTGTACGTAATCTCCAGGGCAAATTACTGATGTTCAGCTGCATGTACTGTTAAAATTTATTGTCTTTTCCTTACAAAAAATGTCTAAGTGTGTGTGAAGTGATATTTGTATATATGTAAAACCAGTTGCTGTGATGTCAGTCTTCTTAAAAATGGTACAATGTATGAGCCTCAAAAAGGCCAAGCACATCTTAATGTTATTCAAGCACTGAAAGGGGGCTTCAGGGAGAATGGGAGTTAGGATAGTTGTTTGTGAGCAAAGTACATCCTTTCTTAGTATACCTTGGAGTGCTTTCAAAGTTTTCCTGTAGCGGTGGCTGAGAATACAGAAATGCTGATCGAGGTGGAGAAAATAACATTTGCAAGAAGCCTTTAAGTCAGTTTCTGTACCATCAAAATGTGATAGCCTAGAGAGATTTCCCTGCTAAAGCATAAAAAACCAAGAGGGGTTAGAGGGCCCCACCTGTAAAGGTTGTGTGCATGGTTGTTGGACTGCTTTGTTAGATACTTGCAAGTGAAATTAGAAAGTGGTTTGATGTAACACTGTGAAAGCTTTACGTCTTTATAAATTGGATTTTCATTCTTTCTTTCTCAAAAATGAGAAGCCTGGTCACAATAGCTTCTTTGGAACTGCGTATTGGAAAAAGCAAAGCTATCCACATGCTGGGATTATGAAATGTACTCAGGCTGCCAAAGTATATTTGTAAATATATGTAGTACTTTGCACTAAAATTGATCAATAGTCAATCTGGTGGTAAATTAGGAAGACTGTACCTGCCTGAGATGTAAGTCTATGCTGAATATGTTTGAGGAAAGAATATTTTGTACAAAATCCCAATTTCTGATAAATACTCCTTTTAAGTAGACAATAGAAAAGTACTATAAAACAGTAGGAGTGTTTAGTGATGAAATAATGTTCCCTTTCCTTGTTTTTCTGCTGCTGTTACAATGCTTTTCACAGAAGAAAATGCTAGGTACCACTGATACCTGTAATAACAGTATTTTGAAGCTAATGTGAAAGATTAATGAGCAAAAAATGTAGATGTTCCAATAAACCTATGCTTGGAGACGTTCTGCCTGTCTGTATATGAGTCTTTGAGGGACACAGTAAGTAGTGTCCCTCTACATTTGTGTAGTCTTTTGAAAATTCAGCTTTAACTTTTATCGTTCATAGATTGCAGCAAAGGAAACCTTGTGCAAATTCTCCTTGGCAGCTCAGAATCTTAGTTGTTGCATGAACTCCAGGTGTAAATTGAAAGACTACATCTCAGTTTGAATCTTTTTGGTTTTGCATTCACAGAGATTTTGTTTATTTGGTTTGTTTTGATTAGTGTTCTTAATTGAATGGGAAACTGTGGTTACCTTACACAGAAGAAAAAGCGTGTTAAACACCAGTTTATTCCAAAAAAAGATTGTGGATGCCCCTGTTTATGTGTCCTACCGCCTGCAGCTGAAGACTGATCTAAAGATGTGTGAAAACCTGACAGAGCAGATCCCTGACGAAAGCATAGTGTGAGAAGTCACTGACTGACTCACGGGGTGAAAGCAACGCACACGCTGAAGCAAGGTTAAATGGCAGGTTATTTTAAACCCATATAAAAAGTATTCCAGAAATAAACTGCCTGATCTGGTGACCAGTACTCATCTCCAACTGTGATCATGGGGGGAAACTGAATCTCTTTTTCCAGTTTGGGCTTGAGTTTCATAAAGGCTGAGGAGGCTTGATCTGTACAGGTGTGATAGTATCAGTTCCTTTTTGTCCCCTCACTGGAGGTTGGTCACCCAGTTTCTTGATATTTTTATTCTGGGCTAACACTTGCCTGTTGTTCAAGGTCCACCAGCTTGTTCTCTAAAACTTTACTCCCAAGACTGGGTCTCATGGCTATCTAAGTGTTTGGGGTGTTCCCAAGTGTATCATACCCATGGCACGCAGTGTGTTTCAAAGATGCATTAAACTACCAAAATAATCCACTAAGCTTACTGTTCTTGATAGTATGATGTTACAAGGCAGGTAAAACCTTTTTGTTTATTTTACTTTTTTGTGAGTGTAGGAGAAAATTCCTCTGTTTCTATCGCCATAGGTGGTTCAGTTGCCAGCTGCAGATATGGGTTTCTTGTCTGTTACCTGTGGTTATGGGTGCAAGTTGGTGGAATTGCTGATTCTGATCTTGGGAACAATGTGATGAGTCCCAGATTAAGCAGAGCCTATGGAGCTCCTGGAAACAAGTCACTTCTTACCTGAGCAGAGGGGACAAAGGGAAGCTAACCCTTCTGGAGCTGTCTACTTCATTTTCTAGTACAGCCAAACCTTGCAGGCTCCTTCCAGGTGGTAGCATTTGTTGGCTATCATATTTAAGGAAAACTGATGTTCCCCTAAAACATGCTACAATTGTTTCTGTGTTACTATGAGAAGATACGTAATAGTTATTTAAAATACCTAATTCAACACTTGCTCAACTTGTCGAACAGTTTGTTAATGAGGTGTCCTAGAATTATCTATGAATATTTATTAAGATTTATACCAACAAGACAATGTGGAAAAACTGTACCCTTTTTCAAAAGAAAAACTATGGTTACTCATTTTCAGTGTGCTGAAATTACCTTAACAGTCAATTTTGAGATGTTACAGTAGAATGACATGCTTGGGCATTTTGCCAGAAGCAATGATCTGTTTTTCTTTTTTGGTCTTCTCTGTCTGATCTAGCTCATCAAAACAACATAATGCAGGTACAGTGGAATTTTACCTGAGGTTTGCGGCCACCTCTTTTTCTAACTACGAAAATAATGAATACCTTTGTCCTTATGAACTGTTCCAGCTGGTGAAAAAAAAATAAACAGACCACCCTAAAACATATGCACCTTTTGCCTATTTTAAGTAAAACACTGATGAAGGTCTAGCCTGTCTCTGTGGGAATTTGTGTTCTTGTCAGATACTTCCTAAGTTCTGAAAAACATTAGCTTTGAGAATCTATTTTTGTGTTCTGAAAAAGCAATGTCTTCCACTATAGTTTGAAGGTTAAGGTAGAAATATTTTTACAAAAATTGAATTACAAAGTGCAAGAATACCGAAAACGTGGCAGAGGATATATTTTTAAGCAATTTTAAAAGGCAATACCAGTCTGTCAGTTATGACCCTAGTCTTTCATTTCTCTATTTGGAGCAGTGTTGCAGCTTTACATCCAGATGATTTGTTAGTTCTGCTGTAGTAAATAATTCAAAAGAACCTGTGTTGTATAGTCAGCAATGTCGCCTATCTCTCACCTCCCTTAAGTGATGGGAGCAGATTCTGACCCCATTTGCAGTGCTGTAAGTTTACTGAAGCTCAGGGAAACATTCTGTAAGATCTTGGCTTTTGGGTTTTGTTTTCTAGAAAAAAATTTCTTAAAAGTTAATTTAAAAGAATTATTAACAATGTAGCCCCTCTTACGCTGATTCTGGAAATGCACAGAAGGGACAGGATAGTCAGAGTCACAGAAGTGCTGGTATCTTGGATGCACCTATAAGTCCCATCTTAAAAATGCTCATTGGGCTGAGGCTCAGACTTGCCTTTTGGTCAAAGGTACCGAAATGGCAAGGTAAGATGTGCCTCTCTTAGAATGACATGAGAAACTGGAGGAGTGCTAGTGTCTGCAGAGCAGGGAACCTCTGGGGATTCTTAAAAACATCAGGGCTAGTAGAAATTTTCCTGCCAGATGGGAAATGAAGGGATATGCCTTCAACAGTCCCGGTGTTGCAGCTTTTCTTCGTCTTTAACAATGAAGTTAAGTCTGTGTGTGCTTGGTCACTTTTCATCTTACCTCGGAGGTTGTTTTGTCCCTGTTTATGTTTAGAGAACTTCCTTGTATGTGAGGGATGATGAGCTAGCTGGCTGCCTCCTTAATGTTCACATGTGAGACTGACTCCCTTTATGAGGCAGGAATGTGGCAGGGTGTACTTGGGTTACAGAAAGCATCAGAATCTTTAGTGTCTTTAATTTGGATTTGTGAGTATCTTGATGAAAATTTTGGTTTTTACTGCTTGTATTAGCTATGATAATGTGCCCTATTCTTTCTCTTTTGTGTCGTTCATACAATGCAAAGCACAGAAATCAGACTTTCCTAGCTATTTCCTGGTTCCTTTTTCTTTTGCCTGCCTGGCATGATGTCCTGGCCTTGCCAGGGCTCCAGTGCCTCCTTTCTAGACACCCCATGGTAATCTTCAGCTCTGGACACCGTATGGTCCACAGGGACCTTGTCAGGCTTGAGAAAAATGGGTCAATGGGAACCTCATGGAGTTCAGTGACCCAAGTGCAGGGTCCTGCACCTGAGTAAGAGCAGTCCCCAGTATCAGTACAGACTGGGTCACAAACTGATTGAGAGCAGCCCTGCAGAGAAGGACTTGGGGATACTGGTGGAATTAAAATGAGATACGAGCTGAGAATGTGTGCTTGCACCCCAGAAAGCAGATTGCATTCTGGTTTGTGTAATACAAAAAAAAAAAAAAAAAAGGCATGGCTAGCAGGTTGAGGGAAGTGATTCTCTCCCTCTCCACTTCTGAGACCCCTCTTGGAGTACTGCATCCAGCTCTTGGAGTCCTCAGCTCAGGAAATATGTGGACCTGTTAGAGTGGGTCTAGAGGAGCCCATAAGAATAACCAGAGTGATGGAACACCACTGCTCTAAAGAAAGGCTGAGAGAGCTGGGGTTGTTCAGCCTGGTAAAGAGAAGGCTCCCTGGAAACCTTACTACAGTCTTTCAATACTTAGAAGAAGGGGCCTTATAACAAAGGTGGAGAAAGACTCCCTGTAGTGACAGGACAAGGGATAGGAACAATTATTTACAATGAGGGTGGTGAGACACTGGAACAGGTTGCGTGGAGAAGTTATGGATACCTCATCATTGGAAGTGTTCATGGTCAAGTTGGACAGGACTTAGCAACGTGATCTAGTGAAAGATGTCCCTGTTTTGGCAGGGAGTTTGGAACTAGATGACCTCTAAAGGTCCCTTCCAACCCAACCCATTTGGTAACTTGGTGATCAGGATTTGCCTTTCAAACTGTTCCATAGTGTTAGCCTTGATGGTTAGTTGGGAAATAAAAAGATTTGTTTGTTCTAATTTGTTCACAAGAACAGGTTTAGTTTGTTTCAATTCTTAATGAAAATGTAATTTTTCTTAAAGTAGAACTCTACATGTAGAACTTACAGAGCCAAGCAGACCTCGAACTAAGGTAAATTCTATTCTCATACTATTGAGTGGTCAGTTTTTCGGGGTTTTTATGAAGGGTGCATATGGTTGGTTTTTGTGACTTAATGAGAAGTGTTCAGTGTGCCCATGTTCACCAGTGAAGAGAACTTGTAAAGTCTCTGACATACTACATTTAACTGGTCCTTGTATTACAGTCAGTGATACCGGTCTTTGCTCTTTCTTCATACGTGGTTATCTTTCAGCTCGTTCTATTTCTGTCGAAATAGTGTTCCCATTCTAACCCAGTGAAGGATATTCATAGCTTTCAGACCTAGTTCTTGTCATACCCAGGCTACTGACAGAATCCAACAGGGTAAGTCAGGACCTCACATTGAGGTGGGAGATGCATGTAACTTGCCGTGCTCTTCTCTGTAGAATTTTCCGCATCTGTCAGTTGATGCAACCAAACGAGTAAACCAAATTCAGACCTTGTAATATCTGTCATTCGCAGGTGTATGTATGGGTGATGGACTGCAGTGGCTCAGGTAACTGAAAATGAAGAAAATAATTTATACTGTATTTAAAATTAAACGGTGCCTTAGTCCGTCAACTTATAAGTCAAATGTGAAGAAGAGGACACAAAATGCAAGTTTGTAAGATTGAACAGAGGAAAAGAGACAGAAAATTCTTTTTGTTTGCTGTGCCACACACACACAAAAGAAATGCCTTAAAAGAATTACCAGGCAGGGAGGAGATAATTAAACCATCAAATACAGGGAATTTCACGGCCACTGTGGATAAACAACTCTGGCTGCTCCAGGCAAGGGACCAAATTAATTAAAAAAAAAAAAGGAAAAAAATCTAATTTAGTTAACCCATTTATTGAAGAAATATGTTGGAAAACCACTAGTCTTTCTACAGATATTAACTCTTTGCCTGTAAGTGCAGTATTTTAGAAAGGGAACTTTCTAAACTTTCTTTGGCATTACTTTAAAAATGTACAAACAGCATGGTGTGCAAAAGTTGTTTGTCGTTTTTTTCCTTAATCCTAACTACCTCATAGTTCATACCTTTATTTTGTCATAAAATTCTTAATTTCCCCTTTCTAAATAAGGGGAAAGCTGAGATCTGTACCAGGAATTGCGTTTTCTTTTTATTGGGAGATAAATACTAATAGAAAAGGTTGTAAGATATTTACCGTATACTCTACAGGTATAAAACTACCTCTCAGTTGGTCTTGATGATAAATAGCTAATTAAAGTTTGTTTTTTCTCACTTCTACCAGTGAGTCTGATAAGGCTTTTTCTTTGAGAAAAATGTATTTTATCTCATTTATGGATAATGTTAGTTTTAATGAGATATTGACTGTTAGAAAAATATGTTGAGGTATTTAAAAATCAAGGAAAAAAAAAAGCCAATGCAAAATTCTTTTGTGTTAATTTCTTTATCTAGTTACAGCAGCCAGGGGAGATTTTCTTAATCATTTTTTAATTGGGCTAGGAAAAAACGAATAGTAAGCAAGGCAACATAAAGTCTGAAAAAGTATTAAAACTTATTCCTTTTCTCTTTCCCTTTGGGAAGGGAGAGGGGTTAATAGAGAGCATCTATTAGTGGCTGGCCCAGCCCTAACCCATGACAAAGTGTTACAAAATTAGTGTGAATCCGATTTTTTTTCTACAAAGTTCTGTGGTATCCGATCTCTTCAAAATTCCACTGGCAATAGGGGCTTTAATCAGCAGACAGGTTAACATGGACAGCATTACTATGATTTTTATTCCACAATTTATCCAGAGATTGGCCAGGGGATTTGGAATGGCCCGTTAAATATCTGCCATCCCTGTGCTTAGCAGTCTCCATGTCATGGCCAGGGAAAATAATACTGTATGGGACTGGAGTAATAGTATCAAGTCAGACGTTCTCCTCCTGTGATTTACTATTCAAAATAAGTAACGAATAAGAAGTGAGTGGATGAGAACATTAATTGGGAAATTTGCTGCTCGTGCTTTTAAGGACAGGAAAGAAGATCATGGAGAAGAGACAGGTGCGATCTTGAAGCTCTGTGAGTACGGAGTATCAGTTGATATGATCCCAAGTCCAGGACTTTTAACATTTTCAAAATACTCAAAGAAATTCATAGATAAATTATTCAAAATAATATTTTGGTCTAGCCAATCATCACTCCTCTCAGAGTGAGCTTGAGCTGTGCATCATCTGTGCCCTATTTACACTAGGTTTTGCAGGTTGTGGTGGTGTGGCTGCTGTCTTGGCCTTGGCTCGTCTGGTTTTGCACCGTTGTGGCTCCAGCATTAGCAGCTGAACATACTCATTAGCACATGGCTAATGTATGGAAATGGTAATGGCTGGATTAAATGGCTCAAGTAAAAATGAGTGTTTGTGTGAGCTCGAGGCTGGACTGCAACTAGAGCTGCCAAATCAAACTTTAAAATCACCATTAACCTAAACATTCAGAATGAATCAATGTAATACTTTCAGCCTTCAGTTTGAAGGAAGATTTTTGCTTGTACCTGTTTTCCTAAATTGATGCAGAATATGCGATGTGGTGTTTGTAGATAGCAGTGTTACTTCATAAAATACGGGAATGCTTACTGGTCTATGTAGAGGCATTAGTCACTGACTGTTTTACTGCAGCTGGGGAAAAAGCCAGAATGGAGTGCTGGTGTATAGATGATCGTATATAAAGCTCAGTGCCAGAAGGGCAGCAAGGGAGAAACAGTAGGCATGCCAGAGGTACCTGCGAAACCAAAAAATGCAAAATCAACCTTCTCATAAGAAGCTTCCGCTGCTGTGCTACACTAAATTAATGGTATGTAATAAGTTTGCCTGTTGTTTCTAGTTGTACTGCTACCTTGTGCCTCTCTGACATCACTTTGGAAAAGCTGTTTGGGTCAGAGGGTGTGTGTATGCATCTCTTCAAGCTCAGTGGGGCAGTGATTCTTGGTAACAGCAGCTAGATTCAGTTTCAAATCCATGTTATTACAGGGCATAGTTATCTAACAGGTTTTTGGAGTAATTTTCCAATCTTTTAGTTGTGGATTTAATATTTAAAATGTGAGAATTCTTAATGTTAAGAGTAGTATTAAGGAACATTAATATTTAATTCAGTGTCATAAGAAATAGCTTACAGTCATTTTTGTAGATAAGATAGCGAAGATATCTCCCACAGTTTGTTTGGAATTTCAGTGCTTATTAATCTCCCTTTGCTTAAGGGATAAGGCATAAAATCTTCCTTTGTATGTGTCTGCCAGAAGTTAGATTACATTGGAACTAAATAAACATTAAGTTGGAAGGAATTTAGATTAAGATCCATATCTGTAGGTATTTAAATTACCTTTAATCCTGAAGAACAAAGCTGAAAGTTCTCATTTGTGTCAGCACTGCAGTAGGCTCTGAGTTGGCCCAGTTCATACTTCTGTGCTTGTCTGTCCCTGGCACTTGATATTTTTACAGCTTTATTCTTCATTGATGGAAGTGCATAAGTACAAGTAGGACGTAGTGGAAAAGTTATCTCCTCAGATATATGCTGGTAAGAATTTCACTCTGCAGGGGAGTTTGCTGGTCATAGCTGATGGCTTAACTGGAACAGAAGGTTTAGATCGGACCAAGAACTTAATTTTGATTAAGGTCTTCAGTTTTAAATCTGTGTTCTTATTAAAAACAGAACACATTGGTGGCTTTATTAGAAGTCTTGCTGTGAGTTATGGTTTGAATACCTTGTTTGAGCAATTTTTTTGCAAGATTTCTTGATTCCCTTGTGCCTCTGGTCCCCAAGGTACAGGGGCACTTTGGTGCTCTTAGCTGCTCAGCAGCCCAGTTCCTATTTCTGGCTTAGTTGCAGCACAGAATCATTAAGAATTATATCATGATCTGGTTAGATCTATGTATTGCCATATACTGAAATAATATGTTCAACATTCCTTGTCTTTGCTCTCTATGTCTTTAAAACTAGTAGTTTTCTGTCTTAATCTAAAAAGTAATATTATTCGTCACACTGGATGCAGGAAGTTTAATTTTTTTTCAAGCAAAAGTATAGAGTTTCTGGCTGGAAAATGTTTTTTTTTGGTGGCATACATAGAACTGTTTAAGATCATTTCAGATACAGTCTTATAGCAAATTTCTGCCTCTACATGGAAAAAAATTTGCCATGTTTATCTGGGCAAGATTTGGGACTAGAGTGGTTTTTCTAGAGAGAGCTCATGTTGGGAATGGTGGAAATCTAGCTTTGTGGGAAGAAAGGCTAGGTAGTTCCTTTAATGAGAGCCAGGCGTATTTGAAGCAGGGATGGCTATGAAGGATCAGGATGAGAATATATCAGTGAAGATGAAAAGGGTGGGCACTGATAGCCTGGAAAGCTGGAGGTGACAGTCCCTTTGTTCATTTTGCTGTCTTCATTGTTTTCTTTCTCAGTTTTTGAGGCTGTTTTCCTGACAAATTCTATGAATTCACTGACAAGAAAAAGATGAAAGTTTGAAGGGTAGCTGTGTGTCTTGTTTTAGACTACGGAAATCAAATGAAAAGTTACAAAGTTTGTCTCAACTGTCTCGTTTATATGTCTTGTCTCAAGGTTTTGTTGGTGATAGGAGCACAGCTGCAAATAAGTTGATTGCACAAACCTTTGGGCAGTTTTAGAAACTCTTAGACCAGAGAAATGAGAAATGACAGAAGTGCTGGGAGAACAAGTGAAAAGATGACATTTCTGTATTCCTCCTAGTTTCTGCCTTTGTTTTTCTTTGTAAAACTTAAGTGCGGTTTACTTCAGGGCATGACAGAGAGCTGTTGTCTTTCATTTAAAAACAAAGAAAAAGCTCTCTCAATTGCATGTCAAAAGTAGTCCCTTGTCTTCAAATTACATTCCTATGCCTCTGTAGAGATGAAATTCAACTACAAAACATTTAAAAATTTTATCTAGTTTGTCAATAAAATGCAATTTCTTTCAGATAGTCTACAAATAAATTGCCTCCTGACTATCAAAAATCTTGTGCAAGCTATAAGCAGAATGCTAATTTAAAAGAAAAAAACCCAGTCACCCTTTTCCATTTAAAGAGAATGGGGAGTGATTGTAATTTTTTTGGATCTGACACAGGAATAAGTAATCTTAATTAAAGCAATCTTAATCTGTAAAACTAAGACTATTTCTTATCCTGCTGGGAGAGGATGACTGCTTACAAGGCACTTAGATAGTAGTAACATTTAGTGGTATATAATTTGTTAGATGGAGATAAAAAATCTGGTAGAGAGTATCAGAAGACTTGGAAATGCATGTTGTAGACAGGCATGAAGTAAAAGGGAATCTAATGGTAGTCACTAACTGGCACTTTTATTGCTAAACTCAATATCTTCTTAAATGAAGGTTAGTTGCTGTGTTTTCCCCCACTCCAGGTGGCCCATACTGGAAGGTGGACCACACTGGATCCACCTAGTCTGGGTCCAGTTACCCAGACCCATGAGAAGGTGATGACGATTTCTTATTTGTAGTAGTTTTTCTTCTGTTGTCACTTCTTACCACTGACAGAAGAAGAAAGAAGAGCATTCAAAGCATTCCCAGGTAGTATGGAGTTCCACCATACGAAATAAGAGGGATAGGAATATTCTGTTATCAGCTGATATGGGACAGTAGTGTTATTTATTGTACTGGATGACTTGTCATCCAGTAAAGTTTCCTGAATGCTGTAACTTAAACACAAAATTTAGTAAGAAAACAACGTTTATATCAAGTGAGCTGGAATCTGTATGTATCTGCCAGCAGCCAGTGGTGAACTGATACTCTTCAGTCCTTGAAGCATAGTTTAGCCGGCCCCACAAAGGAAGGGGACAGAATTGGTACCATGGGATTGAGTCTCCTGATAATATGAAAACAGGCAAATTGTACTTTTCTGAGCCAATGATCTAGGTGTCAAAACTTGCTGTTCTGTTTTTTTTAACCACTTCTTACTGTGGCTTTCTTCCTTTAGTTTTAATGTGCAAATTACTGGTCAAGTATATTAATTATTAGCGTCCATGGAAATGAAATAAAATGTGAGAGAATGAGCTGTCAGTGCAAGCTGTGATCATTTAGTGACGGTAAAACTTGGCCTCGAGCAAGGCCTCCTTTCCTTTCCTGTGGATAAGGGATTTGATGGAAGCATTTTGGTATGATAGCATTTCAAAATTCTGACATCTATTTAAATAGATACGGACTGCGTGCTTGAATCTGTGCTTAGCCTTTCACTTAACCTGAAGACTTATAAATGCAAACAAAATAAATGAACAAAGCATTTGGTAAAATTGTTTTGAACGATGCCTGCCATGTAAGAAAAACAGCAATCTGACTGCCAGACAGTATCAGGGCTTGAGGAGACAACCTCAGCTCTGGCCAAGTATGGCAAAGAATTGCAGTAAAACATGGTTACTGCAAAGTAGGTATTAGGAGGTGAGCTCTCCTTTCTATATTTTTGTATTTTAAATGTTCTGGTTTAGAGTAAATAGATGGCAAAATGCTGCTGATATGCCTTAAGATGTATGAAATGACCTAGAACAATGTCCCCCACCTCTGATCCATGGCAGCTGGTGACACAGCTGTCTGCTGTGACATGTCAGTTTGGCACTGCTGTGGGAAGAGCAGGGTTACCGAGAAACCTCAGATACGTTTTCTTCTTCAGGGCTCTTTTTCTGTTAACTAAATAGATGTTCCAGTGCTGATCATCTCCAGAGTGCCAGACCTGAAGGACAGGACTGAATTTTGGGACAGTGGAAGATTAAACTGTAACATTTCTCTCTCCAGGCTCAATTGGGATTGCTCTAATTTATGTCAGTTTTGAGCGGATGCCTCACAGTGTCTGTGCTGTTCAGATTAGTCCAAGCATAAGGTGCTTTGGGTAAATTGCTTCTGTCATGCTCAGATTGGCTTCCCACACCTCTCTCCCTGGGGTGAAGGGGGATGTAGGACCGTTTTGTTGCTGAGGAGATGAGCGTTTAGTTTACTACCAGCTGCATTGTGGCTCCTTTTTAAGGATTAGTCCAGAACAGAGAAGTGAAATATTTAATTTAGATACTACTCTCCTCCTTTCTCCCTCTCTTTGAAATGGTTCCAAACACTGTGCAACTAGATATTTGAACTGTACATTGATAGGTGTTAGTTTTCTGTTGCTAGATTTTTATTTGTTTGTTTATCTTACTACGTTGGGGTAAAATGCAGCAGCCATTTTACAGAACTAAGTAGCCCCATTAAGGACAAAGGGAAGAATAGTTTCTATATGAAACTGCATACGAAATTTTGGGTATGTGTCTTGGAGTTAGTTGGATTTTGCCTAGGATGCCATAATTAATGCCCTTATGAAAGGCAAGTCTTCACTGCTTAGACTCTTAACACCAGCTGTCATGTGTATGTTCACCCCAGTGTCACAGGGTGCTGTACCACTATGAAACTATCAGTTTTTTACTGTTTCTTTTGGGCTGTAGGCAATAAGAAGCCCTTTCTATCTTGGCACAGTGATGAGTCCACGAAAGCTCTTAGACTGCTTGCATTGCGTATATGTATTTTGATCTGACTGCTGAGAATATGTAATACAGAATTCAATCCACTCCCCAGATTTTGCTGTAGCAAGGGAAGAATACTTAACTCACAGTTTTAGTTTTAATTATTTTACCAAGTAAGTGAAACTGTAGCACACCTCAGCATGAATGTTCTATTGAGAATGTGAATTTAAGTAGGAAATGTTCTCAAAATTAAACTTCTACTTTTTCTTTAAATGGAATCTTTTAATAAAATTTGACTGATTCTCCACGGTGTTTTCTGTGCTCTCTGTCAATAATACTTAGATAAAAGCTTTTTTCTGAAGAAAACTTCAGCAAGTTGATCAGTTGTTGCTTTCTACTCCATTATCCATCCAGCTCAACTTGATTTGTGTTGGTAGCGGGAGTGGGATGTAAAGAGCAGAAAAATAAATTGCTGGTTCTGCATGTCCCCTGACCAGAAGTGTTTGTTAGTTAGCTATTCCATTCTTCTTATCCTTCCAGTCAGGGCAGTCTGTACAGAAATTAATTTCTTCATCAGAGTGAGAGAACATACCACTTATGGTGCCATTTTCCTCCTGGAAATGGAAAATTACTTTTCCTCTGGAAGGCATGAGCATTCAGACACATCTAATATCTTTGCAACTCTTTAAGAACATGAATAAATCAAGCTGTCAGGCCTATAATCTCCATCTGAGAACTCTGTGATTCTTCAAGGCTCAACGTGTAGAACCAGAATTTTGTCACTTTGAAATGCAAGTCCTGTGAGTAAGCAGAGGTCACTGTTTTGCAATTTGAGTGCATCATCAACCTTTCTAATAAGTCTGCAACATTTGCTCCACAAATACACTGCACATTGGCTGATGGAATGTGAAGAGTGAGGTAGGATTTAGGGTTTTTTCTTCCTTTTCCTATTTAACCAAAATGCGTGCAGTGGAGAACTATGGTGTAAGAGAAGCAAAAGTGGATAGAAGTTTTGCAGTCACTGATCGAGTGATCAGTCATTGAAAGGCAAAGCATTTGCAGGATCACAGCACTAACATCAATCTATCTGTGATTTCCAGGGCCTGCTTAAAGGAATAGAGAGCCACCTTGTAAAGATCTCTGCTGAGGAAAGATTTGTTTTATTGCCAATGAGATGACACCAGTCTATAGTTAGCCATGTCTGGTCTGTAATCAGACTCAGTGGGGTAGATCAGGTGCTCTCATGACTGAACGTGACTGGAGAAGGTTTGCAGGAGAAGAGAAGCAGCTGGACTGATGTAATCAATACTCCCGGTAGGCAGAGAGATTTGTTTCTTTTTGGATGCTTTGCTTAAATTTTAGGCTAAGAAATAAAACTGTGCCATTCTCTAGACATAGCACTGAGTCCTTTCAGGTCTTAGGAAATTGTTTATTTGCATACACTTACCTGCTTGATTATGTGGGTTTTTTTTATTTGTGTAATGGTGGTGATCGGCTAAGCTACTACAAGAATTCATCCCATCAGAAGTGGTTTTGCACGTATGGAAAACCATAACCTTCAGGGATTATTATTCATCCATGTTTAAAAGGAACATTCAGGCATTAAACCGAGGTTTATTACTGAACATCCTGAGATCCCTGACCCCTGGTTTAGTACAGGGCAATGGGAAATAAGAGTAGAAAGCAGATGATGAACTCTGCTGTGTCTTACTGAAGTGGCTGGAGGAATTACTGTCCTTACTGGTTTGTTGTGGTGTTAGTGTTGGGCAGCAGAAGCAAATGTTCTGGCCCTTCAGCTGTTGCTGGTCTCAGCCAGGTGTTCTAGTTTGAGCTGATAGCGGTGCTCCTTTGTGTTGAATGAATAGCAGATGTTGAGGATCAGCATATATTTATCTTCATCCCCCTTGCTGTGGGGGTGGTGCCCTCTGGAATTAGGGAGGTGTGGCAACTGGGAGTACTAAAACTTACTGCTGAATTCAACAAAGCCAGTTTGAGAGTGAGAGAGAGTAAGTTCTGTAGGAAATAAAAATCTCATGGAAGAGGGAAGAAGTGGAAGCAGTCAACACCCATTCCTTGAGGTTGGTGTTTTGATGTATTAAACTCAGGTAGGGGAGTTGGGTTTAATTTTTTTCCTTTAAAACTAATTCTTTACGATTATGTATTGAGTCACACTACTGTTCATTTTGTTTCTATGCTCAGAGTGGTTCTGGTTCATAAAGGGGAAGCTTTGGGAGGTATCTAAAAGCTGTTTGGCCTTACGGAGCAATCATCATTGGAATATAGGCTTTATATTGTGTAGCAGCCTGAAGAGAACTATGGCAAATAGGTTCTGTCTACATCAGTGTGATTGCATGGAAAAAACCTACAGTTTTACTTGAACATTTACTAGTTCTAGAAACTGTTAATAGTGTAATTCTTCATCAGTACAAGTCCTTTGAGACTAATTGTAGATGTCCATTGCAGCTGCATGTTAGATTTCTTTGTTAGATGTTTCTGGTCACACAGTGCCTGGTAGCTCTGTATTTCCCTTATGTCCTTTTTTTTTTTTTTTTTCCTTCTTCTCACAAAATAAAAAGCCCAACAACAATAAACCCCATATGCGGCATTTGGTCCTATCTGTATCTACAGAGAGCAGCTGTGAAGGAAAACTTGAGCTATCTATACTTTACTCATAGATGAGTCTCGTAAGTTAGAAACTATGGATTTGCACTTTGTATATTTGTAAATAATCCCTCCATTATCTCAGTTCTTCTTTTTTTCCTAGCAGCTATTTGGTTTTGTGTCCCTATGAGAGCTCTGAATTAATGTATTTCCTTATCTAATCTTTTATTTTGGGACTAACTTGCCTTTTTCTTCTCCTCTTCAATAGCAGAACTTGATGCTATAGTATTTCTTGTCCTCTGAGGATATACCATTTGCTTATCCTCTATAGGCTGTGGTAGAAATTGCTGTAATATGTACAAAACCTGCTAAAGTGATTAGGAAGTCTAAAGGTTTTACTGGTAATCCTCATTAGTTTCCATTTAAGGATACACATCTAGTCTGCAAACTTTCTCCCTTTGGCACAAGGACCATTTGGAGTTGAATAGGTTGTTCAGTGCTTTTCAGAATTTATAAAATTCATAATAAGCAAGTTGTAGCTTGGTGCAAGTTGGTTCCTGTTGTGTCTGAAAAAATGCAGATGCTATCAGGCGTACTGAGAGTTACCTGCTGTCTAATCCCATGCTAAATCCAGAATGATTTTTCAGTCATTCATCTTAATACTACCCAGAAGTCCTATCAGTGAGTTGGTCTCTTAATCCCAGATGGATTAATTTAGGTATCACATGTGTTTATATATCCCACTAATCCTTTATATGATCAATCCTACTTTGTTTTCAGTAAATAATTTTTCCTTTAACCCCATCAATTCATGCATGCAGCTTCTTTGCTGGCTATCATTTGACTGCCTTGTATCTCCATTGGTGAACTAGATACAAGTACATAACAGTTCTGGATAGAGAACTGGTAGCAGTTTGAGCTTAATATCTGGGTGGAACTTTAATCTTTTTATTGTTTTTATAAAATACAGGCTGCCAAGTTTGTCTTCAAAGTAATCCTGAAGTTGCAACTAGATTAGAAAAGAAAGTTAGTTGAATATTAAAATAAGGAATAAAAAAAAAAAAAAAGAAAAGATAGTCAAAGACAGACCAGAAGTTTGCTGACCTGTGTATTATAAATATAGCCAGTATGTGGGATAGCCAGCTGCCTTTAAAATACTAAGATGCTTAAAATCGATAAGAAGCAAGGTACCTAGTAAGAAGTTAGATAAGCGTGTGTCTATATATATATATATATATGTATGTGTGTGTTCAAGCAGATGTGGTAAGTCTTAACTGTCCTGGGTTCAAACCATGACACTAACCACACTCTGTCATTTGCTGAAAAATAATTTGGAAACCAAATGTAAATTACTTACATTAGAATTATTATTTTAGCTTTAAGAAAAGTCTATTGTGTGTCAAAGTGTCTTTTCTTGTTTTACTAGACTTGTCTGGTTGATGTTGCAGGTGTGTTATTCAGACTTTGTCAAGGTGAAGTACCTGTGGCTTTCACCATGCCTGAAATAAAGGAACTGCTAGAACAGTGAGGTTGAGTAGACAAGAAATAGCGTCGGGTTAGTGCTTGCAGTAGGGCCAGACTTCCTCAAAGGAGCAAGTTGGTGACCATGAAATGCCCTGGGAGAATTTATGTAGTGCCCTCTCAGCAGATGTGGTAGAAGCTGTTTTCCCCTCTGTGTGTAGCAGTTACTATGTGTCTGCACTGCATTGCAAATTTATAAAGATGACTGGTTTTTCTTTTTCTTTCTGTAAAATGGGTGGGATTCTCTCCTGTGAATAGATGGACAGCTCTGAAATGCTATGAAATAAGTGGGGATAATGGGTGTTGCTGTTTTTAGTACTTCAAAAGGTGCAATTCTATCTTCGGTTTTAGGGGTTTAAGCTTCTGTGATGCAGAGTGGACCTAGAGAGGAGGCTCAGTTTTTTAAATAACCTGGCTCAAAGCTTTTTGACAAACATATCTGCATATATTTAGATTTCCAGCAAGAATATGGGGCTTAATCTGGGGGAATGCTAAAGTAATTCAGGGTCCATAAACCTTGGATTCAGTACTGAAATACGTTTGATATTGAATCCATGTAGTGTTTTGGTAGTGTTCCTGTTTGCAGCTTCTCTGTACATAAAGCCAAGTGCTGCTAAAAACAAACTTGTGCTGTTACGGTTACTTGCAACTGCTCCTTTACTTGCCCTCCCCCATTTTTAAATTTTTAAAAAGCAGTAGAAAGAGGTAAAGTATACCAGCTACTGCTCTGTCTGCTCTTCCATAGTGATAATACAGTAAGGAGTTTAAGGGAAAATAGTCCAAGGAGAGATGCCGTTTTTCTTTAAAAGTCATACTGTGTTACTGAGATTGAGAGAGGCGTGTGAAATGAGGAAAAATATTCATATTTACCACAAGTGCGTGGATAACGTTTGTTTTTCCTAATGAAATCTTGAAGACCAAATATCTTCAGAAAATATGTACTAAAAAGATTAGCTGTTCTTTTAAAAGTAGAAAGTATTATTATTTCAGAAATAGGCCCAATAAAATTAGTGTTCCATCATGACTTTCTGAACTTTAAGCAAAGTGTCTTGTATAATCTCAGAATTTTAAGTGTTACACAAACTGGTTAGAAGTCTTACGGATCCAGAACAGTTGTTAACTTTTTCTCACCTATGCTATGAGAAACAACTTTTTGTCTTTGCTGCTTATATTGTGCACACTTTTTTCATTTCATGTTCTCTTTTAGTAAGTAGAGCTTGTTTTTCTATCAGTATCTCCTAGTGACAGAGGTAGTGCTATCTATTATTTGTTATTCTAAATTGCTTCTGACTTCAATTTACACGTGGGGAGTATGGAACCACAGATTTGTGGCTGCTGCTTTCACGCTTTGTCACAATTGTCTATATTGTTGCTTAAGAAAAGTGACAAGCCACCACTTGAGATTCAGAGCTTTCTTACTATGGCAGTACCATTGCAGCTCTGTAGGTTAAGACTGTGTTGTTTTGCTGTGAATGTAGAACTGAAGTGTCTCCTACTTTTTAGTGGCTAAAGCCCATTTCTGGTTTGAATGTTTCCTAACTTGAGTTTCTAGCAGGATACTTGGAAGAAGAGAGAGTATTTAGAAATAAACCTGCCCTGTGTTTTCCTGTGAGATTTTGTCTTTTCCTCCTTACTCATGGTTAGAAAAGGAGTCACTAGAAGCTTCAGATGTCCCATGGCAGTGAAGATAATAATCTATTTTACTTAGGGATTGGGGGGGAAGGCGAAAGAACTGTTAAGTTGTAATGAGCCTCTTTTCCAAGCCTGCTAACTTCTTTTGTTCAGTGTGTTGTTTTGTCATGCGTAGGTCAAAAGTGTCAGACTGGAGGTCATGTAAGACTTTGACATGTTGGAGGAGTGGAGAGGTGGGGATACCTACAAAAGTAAGTTTACAATGTGCTGGACAAAATGGTGAATCCACTTCAATATAACATGACTATTCAGTATACCAGTGGAAGCTTGTGTCTCAGAAAAACAAGGCTGAAGAGAAATCTGTCTAATAGAGGGTAATCGGAAATGTATGTTTGTGACTCTGCAGACGGTTGAAATATTGAAGGTTTCTTCTGGAATAGTTCAGTGGACTGGGGAAGCCACAAGTGGCGGCTCACTTGGCACTGAACTTTCCCAGGCCTTGAAAGAAAGAGATGTAGCAGGATAACAAAGTAATGGATTACTTGAGACCTGGTCCTACAGAAAGGATTTGGAAATTTTGACTATTTAAAATGCATCTACTGAAGAGGAATCTTTGAAAAAGACGAGCTCAAACTGTAACCCTTGGAGAAACAGCTTGTTGGCATTGAGAATTTGTGACGTTGCTGAGGAACTTCAAACTGAGAAATATGAATAGATTTGCATAATGCCTATGACTTTTTTTTTTTTTTACCTTAAAGTATACATTAAAAGAGGTCAGAAGGCCAGGACAGCACAGTAGACAAAGCGGTGTAACTGTACAGTACAGCAGACAATTATTAGAATAAAAGTGAAGTGCAATAAATATTTCTGACAATAGCAGTCAGCTAATGTAACTGGTGGTTATGACTATGACAGCTTTGAATGCAGTCAAGGTTGTATTAGCTGAAGTGCAAACAAAACTGAAATGCTTTCTGCAAATACCAGGCACTTGGGGTGTAAAATGGAATGATTTGAATCGCAGAACATTAAGCTGGATATCACAACCATAAGGTAGTAGCATAGCAATCATGACAGAATATGAATATTGAAGGGTAGAACCTTTTCACGAGAGCTAGAACTAGAGGTTGTTGAGTAGCGCTATAATACGTGATGCGTTGCTCTAATAATTTAGAGACAATGTAAGTGAAGCAGAGGCCACTTAGACTGATGCCGCTGATTGATGATGTGACTGCTCTTGATGCTTGTGCTAATGGCAAGAGAGTTGCCTGGGCATCTCCCTACATAGTGATTTCAAGTTAATGTTATGCTGTTTTGCCAGAGTAAAACAAAGGTTGAATCTTTGTACTTTGGTAGAGCAGGAGAAGTCAGCTGATGTGTCCATAGACTAATTAAATTTAGCAAAGTGGTTTTTGGGGAAGCAAATAAACAGTAAATGACTTAATGAAGAAGTCTCGTGGGTCTGTGTTACTGGGTGGCGGGGGGTGGGTGGGGAAGGGAAATAATATTTTAAAACCAAAGAGAAATTTTGGGCAGAAGTTAAAGCTTTGGTGGTATTTACCAAGAATGTACAAATTGCCAACTTAGTGGCATTTCAAACAAAAAGCAAAATTTCAGTCTTCTGTTTTAAAATTTATTTATTTTAAAAATCTGTATGCTGGGAGGGGAAGGAGACAGTTAACTTTGAGAAACAACCAGGGAAACCTGGCACTATACATACCCTCTAACTAACACACTCCTAATTGCCTGACTCCCTTGAGGAAATTAGGAAGAAATCAGTTTTCGAGTCATTTATGGATGTGGATTTTTTTGTCTTCCTTGCATGGTACTGAAACACCATAGAGAATTGGTGTATATAGGAGGAACCACAACAACCTATGCTGGGTAAATTGAGTGGAACGCTTCTGTAAAATACTGTTCATGTGCATGAGCTTGAAATCCGCAAATTTTAAGGTGTTCTCAGGCAAAGGCAACAGCTCTTTTGCAGCAGAATTTAAGTTTCTTAAACTTCATTGTCTAAACTCCTGCACAAGTTGCTTTTCTGCTGAGAAGCAAGGTGGACAAAAAAGTTTAGGTTAATGTCAGAAAATTCAAGAACAAGGAGGAAAAAAATCTTGAAGCTATTGATGTTCTGCTTGGAGTAACAGTTTTAAGGCTGTTAGGCATCAACTCAGAAAGTTCTCCCCTCCATTAGCTGCAGCAGAGCTGTTGGTCCACAGAGCAGCCTCCTTACCTGGGTTTGTTTAGAGAGCTGGATGAAGCTGTAGGTGGATCATAAAACTGACTCTCTTCTGACCTGGACCCTGAGGTTTGAGTGAGCTGCCTCCTTACTTCTCTGTTACCCATCTAGATCTCCCACACTGGGCTCTCTTTCAGCAATCCTTTGCGTATATTCTCTCCTTCCCGTTCCCACCAACTGGTCCCTATTGCCGTTTATCTGATCACTGTAAACATAGACGCTGATGCTTCTCTTTGTTTGTCACATTTAAAGTGCGTTGGCATATTTGGTCCTTTCTTTCTCTGTCCCCAAACATTCTTTCTCTTTGTGGTGTCCTAGTGTAGTCATTACTCTCTGGTGGCTCTTCCCACAGGCTGCAGTCTTGAAGGAGACTTTGAGAAGTATGTCCTTGAACTGCATTTCTTAGAAAATGCTTTTGCCTCTCTTCCTTGAGAAACATTTTTCTTTCATAAGCTACCTAATATTCCTGCTTATATGATATAAAAGAAAGCATTCATTCTGAGAGATTTAAATCTTCAGAGATTTACAGCCATTAATGTATGCAGATGTAGTTAAGATCAAAATAATGGCAAGTCATTGCTGTGATGCAATGAAATTATATTGGAATGATGCGGTGAGGAGGAAGATAGTTCGTTGTGATATTACTCAAATTTATTTCTGTGTTGAATTAAGTGTACTGTTAAATTATCACTCTGTATGGGTATATTCTTCTCCAATATCTGACTGTATGTCACCAGTAAGCATTGATAACTGCTCCAGTGTTGACTGGCATTGAGTTTAGTCCAGCTATTATTTTTGCTTGGAAGGCATTTAACTCGGACTGCACTCGTTGGGTGAAGCCCGTCTCCGTGGGCTGCGGGACCTTACTGCTGCATGACCGCTGCCGCAAGCACTCGTCACAAGCTCACCGTTACCCCGACTGGTGAGAGGTGCTTGCGCAAAGCTGTGCGTGTTCTGCTTTGCCTCTGTGATGGAATGACCGGAAAGCAAAGAATGCAACTGTGACCAAGGAGCAGCCTGTTTGTAACCACTGCTGTCGGGCTTTGCAAGCTGAAGCTCTGAGGGATGTGTTTTTAGCCTTTTAAGAGTCAGATTTTCTCGGTGCTTTGGGGTTGTTGGTCCCTTTCTAAGTTCTGTTTCTCTGCTTCAGGCCGTTTTCCCCATTTATTCGTGCCCAGAGGGTCTTTTAGAAGATAAGAATCCTTCAAAGTGTGTAGATCTGATGAAAATGTAGGTGATAATCCTTCAGTTAGATGTTGAACGGCTTTTTGAGGCTGGGCAATCGGGTGTGTTTTTACTAGGGACAGAAAAGAGGACTGTTCACCAGTCTGTGTTCACACAACTGTTCACATCCTGAGGCAAGCTCAGTTTCTGTCTCAAGGGGCTTGGCTTGTACAGCCCTGGACTGCCTCTAGTGAAAATCATAGTCATGTTTCATGTTTAATGAAGCTATTCATTTAATTCAGATGTCCCTGTTTTGTGAAAATTGTATCATACCACTGAAGTCATGGGCTCTTGACCTAAACAATTCTGTACCAAAGGACCATGAATATCTTATGAAACCAACTCTCAAATTTTAGATTTTGTGTATAACTGCGACAGCCTTATTTTTCCTTTAAGTTATTGCTGTGAAGTTTTTCTCTTTGCATAAGGTGTTTAATCTTGGGGGGTTTTCTGTAGCTGGGCTATTTGTCAGTCCCAACTTCTTAGACTAAGGTCGTCTAAAAAATTATTTGCAAAACCTTTGCTGAAGAGAGTAGAGTGTCACATGTTACAGAGTAGATGACTGTATGCAGAAATCCTGTTAAATATGGCTCTATTGCCCAATTAATAACTTAAAAGATTTAATTTATTTTCCAGGATTTTTTATTTCCTTGGTGTTTCCAGCTAGTGAAAAGTTGCATATTAGCGAGAAAAGGTAGAGTAGTGATGGATATCTAAAAAATAGGAAAGTCAAGTTCACTTGAGTGAAGTGTTACGCTTCCCTAATTGCCTGTCTGCATGGCAAGGTGTTAGTAGGTTTTGACTTAACACATAGCGTTGCTTCCAGGTTGTAATAGTGAGGAATTCTGCAGCCACAAAAGCGGCAATCATACAGGTCATTGTGGAATAAGCCAAGGAAGAGACCTTTTGTACTTGCAAATATGCTGGTTGAGCAGCCCTAATCTTAATTGAAACAGGTATGTGGGGACAGGTAGGTCATCCTCTGTGTCATCTTTTGGCCTTGAAGTCAAGTTATCATTCTAAAATACCACCTCTTAATTTCTTCTAATCTCTTTCACTTTGGGTGAATTTAGGGAGATTTCATCAGCTTGGATTAACAAAAAATTGTGAAGCTTGTAAGTAGTCTTGAGATGTCTTACTCTTTCCTTAGAATGTATAAACTTTATTCCTATCTCTGACTGAGGATCTGCTGTTGATCTTAAGCCAAAAAGTCGATAAATGACTTGTTATTGTTGTAGCTGCCAGATCAGTATAAAGCAGTAATGTCCTTAGTAATATTCATGCTCCATGAGTTTTGTTGCATTTCTTCCCCCTTTAACTTTGTTTTGCATCTATCCCTGAATATTCCCGTCCCCAGGTGACATAGTGAGGCTGAGATTGCTGTTCTGAGACTTGCATATAGAACTGGAATCATTATTACTGAGACACAATTAAAATTACGTACTGTTCTTCCTTAAAATAACAACACTAACTCACCATTTCCTAGACTTATTTGTTCAGCAATTATGTTCTTAACAGTAATACTAGCTTTTTAATTAGAAATGTGATATTTGTGAACTTTCAGGAGCAGTATATTTAAGCAGGGAATGTACTTCATAGACTTTTTTTCCTGGTGTTTTGGTTGACTTTTAATTATTCAAATTAAATATCATTATCAAATATTAACTCCCTACTTTTCCATGCTTTTCTTATGTCAGTTTAGAGGTAATTGAGGGAAACCCACTAATCTCTTTCCCTTGCAAAGTGCAGGAGAAGGAGAGCTCATGCTCTCGCTAACTGTGGGATAGTAAAATTGAAGCCTCTGCTGAGTCTTCACAGGTGTGTTTCTGCAAGGAAAAACACTTACGTTGTTTTCTTGAAGATCGTGTGGGGAAAAGACGGCCAAAGCAGAATACTTTGATGCTATTAAGAGAAGCAGGAGGAGTTCCTTCCTGTTAATACCAAAAGAAAAATGGTGGTAAACCCCAGAGCTGTCTGAAACTTGGTGAAGGGATTTTGTTCCAAGTACTTTATATCTTTAATCTTAAAATATGATATCTTGCAGAATGGAGCACACTGTCTTTTTTAATAAGTCCAATATTTTTTTTTTAAACTGGTTACTTTGTCCTCCCCTTGTCCCTTCCTTTATGGGGTCAGTGGTCCCAGCACACTGCCTCCTCCAGACTGGTTTGCCTGCTGCTGTGTGTGTAGTATAGCTCAGTTCACTAGGAGCACCTCTAATCAGGTTTGCTTTGGATTTTTAGTTTTTTTGTTTGAAATGTCAGGTTACAAAAGATTTGTGTATTTACATTCCAGGAGACTAGAGAAAGGAATCTGCTGTGTAAATAAATTTGTATCTAAGTAGTGGCTGAAATGCTAATATTTAACTGGAGACCACCCTCTCTGAAACCATGGTGTCATAACAGTGGCTGAACTCATATTAACAGTCATTTGTGTGCATTTGATGTCTTTGAAACATTAATTGATGCAGTCACCTCTGAATAGGGTTTTGGAAGACTGACTTAATCTTCTGGTATTTGTTTTCAAGCATTAATTTTAAAGTGGATAACTTCCATAATTCAACTAGCCTTCTAACCCAACAGAAAACTATAGCTAGTGCAGGTGTGCTCTTCAACAGTGGGAGAAAGAGAAATTTGAGAAAGTGTTGCTTGAAAGTATAGTTGGAGCTCTGGGAAAAGCTCATGGGTTAATTGGGATTTGTCAGGAATCTTGAGTAAGGACTGTGTTTGAAGTCCTTTATATGTGAATTTTATGCTAAAGGCTGCAATTATACCATCATACTAAGCTGACACGTCTATGGTCATCTGCAGAACGGTTACCTGGGGGTGCGCATTTTTGTCCCCTGTGTTGGGCTGGCTCTGTCATTTCTGCAGCCAGGTAGCCAGTCCGATCAGGGAACAGCTTGATGAGGTTGTTTTTCATCAAGCTAAGTTCCTTTAAGCTGACTGTGCAGCTGCATCAGCCATGGGGCAGAAGGGCTCCCCTTGTCTGGAAGGGGGAGCCTGCACCCGTGACAGGTCAGCGGCTGCTTGAGCACAGCCTGAGGGAGGGTGCAGCTGGAACACTTGGTAAGGTGGCTGTGCTGGTGAAAGCAGCAGTCTCGGTCTCATTCAATCCTCTGCCGTGTGTGGAACAGTTTGTTAGGCTGTGAACCACATGGGGCAACCCCCACAGCTGGTAAATGATTCTTTCTCATGGAGCTGTTTTCAGTTGGATCGGTATCAGTAGCTAGAAGTACATTGTTCAGTGGGTGTGCCAGGTTACACCTGTTTGCACCAAGTTTATTTGTATTGCCCTTTCTAGGGGAAGCAAAATGCAAGAGTATATATATATTTCTGAAAGGTCACATCTGAAGTCTGGGAAACTACGTGAATCATTTAGGAATTTGCTTGACTAGAGAGTCTGTCAGCTGAAGGGAAGACCAGGCTGTTCTATGTAGTTGCTTTTTTTTCTGCCAAAGGGAATAGCTTCAAGCCAAGCCAGCATTTTATTTTTTCATTGTCTGTCTCCAACTAGAATAGCTCACCTCTCACAGCTTTTTTCGATAGATAATTTGCTTTTAAGTCTTGTTAGCTTTAAGACTTTAAAAGATCCTTCTGGACAGTCATGGTGCTGGTAGAAGGGTGCTGGTTGGTTTACGTGGTGCTGTATTATGATATTGCAAGGTCATGCCTCCCTTGGAAGTAGGCTGGCTCTGTTTAGGGAGGGTCATGTTGGCTGGAGCCCCCCTTTTATTTTTTTAGGGCACTGTCATCTGAGAACTTAGGAAGGATAAAGCCATAAAAGCTTTATTGCAATATGGTACGTGTCTGTTTCAAATGGAACTGAAATGACCACCGGGGAAGACACGTAACTGTTTAATGTTTGTTACCTTCCCTCTATACACACAAAAGAAATTTTCAAAATTGTTTTTCTAGGTTATTGTTGTTTTATGCAAACTAGGAAGGCTCTGTAAAACATGTCCTAGGAAGCGACAAGCCTCACTAACTTGCTGAATCACAGGCCTGTCATTTTGTATTCTAATTTTTTTGGAAGGCCACAATATCTGATAAATGATAGGAAGCAACGTTTGAACTAGTTTAAGATGATAATCTGTTCAAATAGATTAGAATAGTATTGGCAGCCTACCAAAGTATGAGTGAAAATTACAATCAGCCTAGCTTTGACCTTGCTAGTAGGAAGTCAGATGGACAGGAGATAGAAGTGAAGAGGTTGAGAAGTTAGGAATAAACTGAAATTTTCTGTGGGTACAATCAGGCAGCTTGACTGCATGCAGCTGGCTGATACACATCTTTAACTTCTTATGGAAAGAAATAACTTCGTATTGCCCATAGACACCTTCTGTAGAAAACCTAGCATTTAGTGGTACTTGGTATGTAGATCTTGCCTCAGAGAGGAAAAAATTACTACAGGGAAGATTTTCTTGTAAGACAAGTATTCCCCTACTGTTCTGTCCCTTTGTGTTAAGGTTGCCGTCTGCAGATCCCCTGAAACCTTCCTTGGAATACCGTCTCTGAATTTATGTAAGCCAGAACAGTTTTCTTCCCTAATCAGCTAATCACCTGTTAATGATCCTTAAGGTAAAACTTGAGTACAGTTTAGCTTTTCGAACTTTTCGTTTAGAGATATCAATCTATCTGCATATTGGAAACTCCTGTCATATATTAATTCTTTTTGCTGACTCTGCATTGTACCGAAACCCCAATGTTTTGTTTGACTGTGCAGGGATCAGTGGTAGAATGGAAAATTTTAATTGGGGGGGGGGGGGGGGGGGGAAGCAGATGCATAGTATGTCTTATATTTTATAGCCTAATAATTACTTTATGGGTGAAATGAAGAGACAGTATGTGGAATAGCTCTTTGCTTAACCAGAATATTATTGAAGACAAAATTTTGAACTAATTTTGCAGCTTTTCTTTTGAAGGCTGTTTTCTGCACTGTGTGTGTTCCAAAGATTAAAGAAGTTCTTAATACAAAATGATGTGAACTAAAAATATTGGACCAGTTCAAAGGAAGAGAAGGGAAATTTGGAATGTAATTGGCAGGGTCTCTGAGGACTCGCAGACATGAGTTCTAGTGTTTTTCTTTTTGAAATGGCTAAACTAGTGAAATCAGGCAGCCAATTTTATTGAATTTATTTTAGAGGTTTAGGAGCTTGCATCATTAGAAAGCTTGTGTTTTAACACTTTACCAAAATACCTAAAATTAAATGCGGTCCTAATAAAAGCTGCAAGGAATTAAGCACTAATTTCTTTAATGTTGAACTGCACTTAAGATACATAAGAAAACTTGGAACCTAAGAGATAGTGCAGCAAGTGGTGTTTCAGGGAAGTGCATGCAGCCACGAAGGTAGTTACTGTCTGTTGTACTGGCATTAGTGACCTCCTGCACTTGCTGCTTTGAGCAGCTACGGTTTGGTGGTTACCTGAAACTCAAAACGCATCTCAGTAGCTGCCCTGCAGGGTGCAAGAGTGGGAGATCAGTTGCAGATTGTTTCAACGTGCAGCTTTTTTCATGCTAGTCTTAACACACTGAGGTCAATTTTGTGCAGCTCTTGCATGATAAAACTGCCTTGTAACTTAAGATTTCCTGAACCTGGTAGTGGTTTTGATTGACTTCTAACATTTATGTATAGGGTAAGAGGTGGGTTTACATCTCTTCGAGTGATCGATAATGTACATTCCTCTTATTGTGATAAAAAATGTGCAACCATGTAGCTGGTGCTTAGCTGTTACAGTACATCTCAGCTCTTTTTCTGTGTCACATGAATCAAATAGTTCCGATTGTTCCACATCCCTTGAAAGTGATCGTGAAAACTATAATTGCAAATGTGGGGGGATAGGGGGTATCCAACAGAGATTTCATGAATTTTGTGGTCCATGAGCTGTCAAAACTGTCACTGGTTCTAAAATTACTACTTCCAAGGACGCAGAATCCTCCACCTCTTTCTCTCTTGGCCACTCACAAAGTAATTGACTGGTCTGGTTTCCTTATAAATGGTTCTGGTGATTATGTGGAGAAAAATGTCGAGAGGGACTTTAGATTCAGCATGCCTCTCTAACCACAAGTATTAAATAATGCCTGTCTCTTGAACCACCTGTCTTAAATGACTGAAGATAATATCTTTCCTATCTGAGTTCATGCTAGGAAAGAGATTAGCTAGGAGAAACATTTAAAGGTACTATATGACTAAGTAGTTTCCCTGACTGACAGCTTTATTCCAAAATAGTGACAGAAGGGGACTATTGAGCTAAAAAGACTTCCTGCTCCTTCAAGGAGACCTGGTGCTGCAGGTGAAGATAAACTTAATTTTTATTGTTGTGTCAGCACTGGCTGTGATTGCCTTTGGATGGTCAGTGAGTTTCTAAGTTAAACCCAGGTTTGAATCCCACGATCTCTTATGCCTTTTAGGTCTGAATAATATTCAGACATTGTCAGATAAGTTTAGCTTCTCTGGAAAACTTCCAGGGAACAGGCACCTTGGTTGTTATTACTGTGGAACTCTGCTGGCCCAGCTGCCTTGCATTTCAAGGCTGGTACTGGCTTTTGTGTACTGAAGCATGCTGTCTCACGGGTTTTAACTGCTGTCTACCACTCTTATTGTCCCACATGATTTACATGTTATGGCTCAAATGCAGAGCGAGTGATGCACAGACGTGATAAAAGGAATTTCTAGACTGTTACCTCTTTACTGATAGATGAGTGCAAGAGTTATGCCATCTCCCATGGTGGGAAAAAATAACAAAATCAGTATGCACATCTCCTCCTGGAGTTTTTAAATTCCTTTTAATAGCCTTTCCAGAAACACAAAATACTCTATTTACCTAGCTCTGTTTTTTCCTTGGCTGGAAAACCGAAGCTTTGTTGAATAGCAGTTTACAGCTTGTCTCATCTCCTGGTCTTCTGTGTTTTGCAGGTCTGTGTGGAGTACAGATGACCACGCATTACAGTACTTATTGCATTTAAACCTAATGCGAGTTTAGGCAGTAACCGTCATTGCTTTGATAGCATAGGTTTTATTGGCTTATTGATGGTCTTCAATGACTTTTCCATCTGGGACCAGACTCACAGGGTCTGACTTCTTCCATGCTACTCAAAAAAAAATTGAAGCAATCTAAAGTAACTGTGTGTAGCTGAAGATGCCATTTAGGATAAATTTATAAGGCATTTATAAAACAGACTGGAAGTAATTAGTCCACAAACCATTAGCAAAGTAGGTTGCAGTTGAATTTCTAGAACTGTGTTCTCTAAAATAAGAGGGCGACAAATTAGCAGTGTGAAAGGTGTGCCGGATAGCTGCCTGAGAGGGGACCAGCCGATAAAACAGTGCACAGTTGGAGATCACAAAAATTATTTACCTTGCCAAGTTTATGTTTGAGTTTAAAAAAAAATAAACAACCAACCATGTGGTTAAAATTACAGTCTGTAGCCATAAAACAAAACCAACAATTAATTCTGCTCAGCATACAGAGGCCAGTATGAATATACACGTCGCCAGTTCCACAGTCCCTTTATGCGCTAGTAAGCCTTTTACAGGGGTCAGTATGTCTGGGTTCTGTGTATCCTGTGGCCACACCAGCATCTCCCCCTGCCCCCCCGATGGGTTTGGTCTTCAATGCTGAATGTGCTTGTAGTATTGGGTTACAGCGTGTGATAAATGTCCTTTTTGTAAGTGCTGTATGACTCCTCTTTCCACAGTTGTAGTCTTATTAATTTACAAAATATTGGCAGGCAGCTGCACCTGTGTGGAGCCTCTGCTGGAGCCAGTGGCTCATTTTGGGCACAGCAGAGTCTGCTGTCAATTGCCGGCCAGATTCTGCGATGACTGTGTGAAGTTATGAGGTTATAATTTCAACAAGATCATGAAATGGAGTCAAAGGCGTGAAGATGGGCTCAAAAAAAGAAGTGAAGCTGCTGATGCTAAAGGGAAAACAAGAAAAAAGGTGTATGTGTGGGAATTAATGGGAAACTTGGAAGCTACAACCTTCTGCTGCTTAGATATGTGTTGGGACTGCTTGTCTGTGTTCCGTTTCCTGCTTTCAAGGTATTTGGTAATGAAAGGGAACCTTAGAAGAGCTTTCAGCTTTATGGAAGTTCTCCATAGAATTGCGGAACTTCCTAGGGGGAAAAATTATTTGGATATTTGTCTTCCAAATGTCATGTTTATGGCTCGGTCATTTCATATGCAAGAAGTAATGGTTAAGCTTGGTCTGCTTTCACCGTTGTAGTGCTATTGGAATTGGCTGAGGTTTGGTGATTGGAAATTAAAGGACACAGCAGCAGGTATTGAGAGATAAACTTAAGCAGAGAAAGTTAATAAAAAGGGAGAAGTAGGAATGCAAGGGCCCACAAAGATACAGTGCAGAAGATATAACTTGTCCTTCAGCTCAACAGTTGAGAGGAACTTGATCAGGAATTGTTAAGAGTTGCAGTTCTCCATCAGATAATGATGTCAGCGCTGTCCTCTGAAGAACAAAGGCTTCTGGTTTTAGACAGAAGCTGAAGCCCATGTGCTAAGGATTTGGCACATTTTTTTTTTAAGTGTTTAAGAGTATTAAAAGCCATCTGACAAACTTCTGTTACTTGATTGTGTAAAGGTGATACTAAGAATTCTTTTTTGAAAAAGGCCTTTACGAAAGGATTGAATGTTAAAGAACATGGAACATTTTGGGGATTAAAAGGAAGATCTATTTAGAATGACTTTTCTGGCCTTATATTCTTGTCCTTGCAGCAGCATGAAATGGTGCTGTGTTAACTGCAATTTGGACAAAAATGTTTCCAAGCTTCCCCTGGTCAAACTACAGCTACTGAACCTAATATTAAGACAATTTCAGATTAACAGAGGAAGGGCTCTGATAGAAACAAAACCAGAATCATAAAATTGTTGAGGTTGTAAGAGACCTTTAAGATCATCAAGTCCAACTGTTAACCCAACACTGCCGGGTCACCACTGAACCGTGTCCCTCAGCACCACATCTACATGTCTTTTAAACACTCCCAAGGGTGGTGACTCCACCACTTCCCTGGGCAGCCTGTTCCAATGCTTCACCCTTCTTTGGTGAAGAACTTTTTCCCAATATCCAACCTAAACCTCCCCTTGTGCAACTTAAGGCTGTTTCCTCTCATCCTATCACTTGTTACTTGGGAGAACTGACTGACCCCCACCTCACTACAACCTCCTTTCACGTAGTTGAAGAGAGCAATAAGGTCTCCCCTCAGCCACCTTTTCTCCAGGCTAAACAACCCCAGTTCCCTCAGCTGCTCCTCACAAGACTTGTGCTCTAGACCCTTCACCAGCTTCGTTGCCCTTCTCTGGACACACTCCAGCACCTCAATGTCCTTCTTGTAGTGAGGGACCCAAAACTGGATGCAGTATATGCAGTGTGGCCTTACCAGTGCTGAGTCCAGGGGGACAATCACTTCCCTGCTCCTGCTGGCCACGCTATTGCTGATAGAAGCCAGGATGCCATTGGCCTTCTTGACCACCTGGGCACACTGCTGGCTCATCTTCAGCTGGCTCTTGACCACCACCCCCAGGTCCTTTTCCATCAGGCATCTTTTCAGCCACTCTTTCCCAGATCTCTTATATGTGTGTCAAGTATAATTTTTTTCTGCTAAGTTCAGTAGATATAGTTCTAATAAATGGAAACTGGGGTGTTTTCTTTGGGGGATACAACTCATCTTCTGAAAATATGGAAGAGAATGTTTTGAATGAATTGAAAACTGTTAGAATATACCATGATCAAGAGGGGAGCAGTCAGTATCCTAATCAGTGTCAGTACAGCAAAACATGAATAGCTGAGTATGTGGTGAACTTTTATAGTTAACATTTTCTATTTTATTAGAGTTACTGTTGCGGTGAAGAAGGTGGAAGTACAAGGCAATCTTCCTCCATGAATGTGTATTTGAACTTTCTAGTTATTTGTGTGCTTGTAGCCAAAATATGTTTTTAGCAGTATTTATAAGCTGTGGAAAAACTGCGTAAAATTACAGCTTCTGCACAAGGTTATAGAGACACTGGAAAGCAAAAGTATATTTTTCTTAAAAAGTGTGTGTGAAGGTGTCCCTATTTACTTACACTGCTCCCGCACAATGAAAGGAAGTATGGTGTTTGGAGTGCACAGCAGAGTGGAAATCACAATAAACAATAGCATCTCTTGTTTTCTTTTTTGTTTTGTTTTTAATGTTTCAGTTGACCTTCATATCTGCTGCCTAGATTTTGCTCAGCCTCAACAAACTATCTAGCATCATCATTGTCCTCCTTCTCTTACTCATCTCCATCCTCTTCTCTGGCAACCCCATGAGATTCAATGCTAAAGATCTGGCTTCGCTGGCCAGGCGACCGCCAGATTGTTTTGACAAGGAGGGAAAACTGAAGATTTGCAGAGTGGTCGGGGATGAAAAATTAATAGGTAAAATTGACTTGCACTGAAAACTACCTGTGGCTGATGTGCATGTTTTCTGCAGTTGTCAGCTTACAATTTCACTAATCGCACATACCTCACAGTGTTCAGTTTGCTTCATTACTGATGCTTGAGTGGTGCTAAATACCTTTCTAAATAAAGAAGTTTAAAGCCAGCTCTTTAGTTTGCTCAAGTGTTCAAGTTTCTTTTGTCGTGTACCTGAGAAACAGTAATCGGTCCTTAATGTTATTTTTTCCAGTAAAGAAAGATTGTTTTTTACTATAGTGATTGCTAGTCACCAGTCATTAGTTTAGATATCCAGTTCCTCAGGACCTACCCCTCCCACCCCTAAAACCTGTGTTCTTTTATCATTATAGATTTTTCCTGGCTCACTAATCCACCTCCTTTGTGGGTTTCTTCAGGCTTTTATGATCGTATTTTAAATGTCTTTCAATTTGCAGTAAGCTTGAATAAATGTCTGTTCCCTTGGTAGCTGTTAGGAAATAGCTCCTGTTTAGCTGTAAAATCAGTCCTAATACAATAATTTCAGCAACAGTAAATGTTTTATTTTCACTTGTCCCAGTTGATGTTCATTGTGATTTTATTTATTTTATTAGGGAAAAAAAACCAAACCCAGCGCAGACTCAATTATGATAAGGGGCTGAAAAAATGTTGTGCCACATTTTCAGAATATTTTATACACTTTTCTAATGTCAAGTACCTGGAGTTTCCTGTGAAGGATTCAGCAAACTTCCTGGACAGGTTACTAGTGAGCATCCCCTTCTGGCTCCTTTGGAGTTCCTCAACAGGATTCTCTTCTTGTGTTCTCATCGTAGGCAGCATATCAAGCCCTGTCCAGTGAATAGCTGTTCTTTATGAGGATGTTTTGAATTTTTCTTCACTTATGAATATTGCTAATAGTCCTAATATTGCTGCTGAAAACTTTAGGTTGACCAGAGACAGACCAAACATTCATCTAGTTCAGTATTGGGGGCTGTCAACCATGGTCAGTGGTAGTAGGTTCTAGGAAAGTGTTTAAGAAACTATGCATGTGTAGGATGTTCCTGTTGCCCACTAAATCCTTGTTCTTGCAGTCAGATTATGACCTCGTGAAAGAAGGGTCATTTCTCTCGATGCAGTTTGGTCACTGTATATGCTATCTGCTGACACACTTTTCATTATTAGTCTGACTAATCTTTGCACTTGCTTGTTTTTTTATGCTTACGAGGTAGTGAATTGCCCAGACCTATATAAAATTACCTTTTATTAGGAAAAGCTGCAGTGTGAATGTGACAGAATTCCTTCCTTCTGATGCTCACAGAGTTATGGAGGATGGAATTTAGTCTTGGCAGAGTCATGTACTTGTACTGCAAAACATCATACTCAGATCTGATAACTGTGTTTAGATTTTTAGTTGGTGGATGTGCATCAGTTTATATTACATTCTTTTCTGTATTGTTCTTGCACTTTCGTAGGTCTGGGAAGATCCAGGAACTTGAGTTATTTAAAAAAACAAACGACCCAGGTTAGAACTGAAAACAGTTATTGTTGAGCACTCACTGGGCACTAGAACTTACTTTCTTGTAAGGGAAAAGCTCCTCTGATTTTTGAATGTTGCCTATTGAGACATCTTTTTTTGACATTATCAAGAGGAAAAGAAAACTTAATTTACTTATTTACTCTGAGAAGGCACCTCCCTGGTCAATGTTGTGTCTCTAGTGGTAGCCAGCTTTGAGGGAAGTACAAGAGTTCCACGGAGGCAGCTGTGGAATAACTAGATCTTAAGGTATAGCTGATCTTCCAGCTCCCTAGCAATTCGAGGTTGGCTGCCGAGTGGACACATGGGCTTTCATTTCCTCTCTCAAAACTTAAGAAGAATACATCTTGTGTAAAAGAAAAAAAAAAAAAAGTCCTTCCTCTGTTAAGAAATGATGTAGACCTTGCCTAAAGAGATCATGTTTGTCTGAGATCTGTATCTGTATATGTCTGTAATAGGTGTGTCTATATATCTGTACCCATGTACCCACAGATATATATATGAAAGTGTTTTTTAAAAAAATGTTGCAATTCTAAAAATGTCTTGTTTAGAAAGAATAACTCTCTGAAGTTTTTTTGACCCACTCACTGACCTTGAAGTTCTGAAACATTCCCTGTTCTAAAAAGTTTGATTGCATGCCTGCATGTGTGTATAAACACAAATATGTTGTTAATCTGATTGGTTAAGCACTTTAAAAAAGTGTTGTAAAATAGTAACAGCTAAGTGGCTGTAAATATTTAGGTCTCATTTTTTGTTTTCTGAAGATTGTAACTCAGATTAGCATGTTCTATTCTAAGTGGAATAGTAAATATTCTTGTGCTTAACAAGGATTAGATTTCCTGTCAAAACGATGGAAGCAATAGCCATTCCATGCTAAAGTGGCTGGTTTTGCTCCCATGTGAGGAAGAGGGAGGAAAGCAGAGAAAACACTGAGTGTATGCCGCAGTCACTGCTTCTGGCAGCTGCAGAGTAGAAGAAACCTTCTGGGAAGTTATTTGGCATTTAACAGCCCGTTGTACATAGGCAGCTGCTGAGTGAAGCCGGCTGTTTTTGGTTGTTAATGATTTTCTTTTCTGACCTTTATAACTAATGCATCTTCTTTAAGAAACATTTAATGTGTGAAGACAAAAGGTTGTTTTTATTAATCTCTTATTTCTTTGCATACAGAACCGAGAGAGAGATGGTGCCGACTGAAAGGAAATCTGCTTTTTCTAATGAAAAATAAGGTAATTCATTTTCCTGCTGCTTTTCTTGATGTGTTAGTCTGATCTGTGAGAACTTGAGTAATCCTTTTTTGTGATAGCTATTGCCATTGTGCTTTTAGGGACAAAAAAAAAAATTACTTTTATTAGAATAGTGGAGATGAAAAAAAATTGTTGTTTGCGCTCTTTAATGCTAGGTATTCTTCATGATATCAACATTCTTGAGCCAAATCATAAATAGTCTATGGCCAGGTTCTGCTCATAACATACATGGGTCTAAATCCAGAATTATTCCACCAAATCCACTGGAATAATGAAAGGAAAATCTCACAGCTAAATGAGGTGTGGTGGTATTGTTCAAGATGGAATTTTTTAGTGTGGTTTTGTAAAATTTGTTTTGAAGAGTGGTGTTATTTTCTCTGCATTTGTTGTAAAGAGCAATTAACGCACTAAAATGATGGGCCTGTTGTAATAGGGTCTGACCCTGCCACCTGATGGAAGGCTTGCAGGAGCTGCTGAGTGCCCTCTTTTGCCATTGGCTCTACTAGGAGTTGAGGCTACGCATCCTCTGGAAGGAACAAGCACTAAGGATGGAATTGCTCTTTCTTACCCTTTCTGGCTGATATTATGAACACTGCTTCTGTAGTTGCCTGAAAATAGCCTTGCATTGTAAAGAACTAGTGAGTAGTATGAAGCTTGAGGTGCTTACATGTTAACAGTAAGCATTTTATAATTGGCTCCTAGGATGTTTTTTTACTGCGTGGACCAGCACTTGGATGGAAATGATAGCACTGCCTGACAGATTGTCTATTCTGTTTGAAAGATTTGCCAGTGTGATACAGTGGCTTATTTTAATACAGTGATGAATGTGCACATATGGTGTACTCTTAAAGCAGTATTTGTTTCAAAGCACTGTTCAGAAGCATGTGATAGATTTCTGTATGTATGCAAACAGAATGAGACAGTATGACAGAAAGGTTTCCCTGGCTTGAGTTTCACATGGCTGCATTCCCCTGGGACCGAAAGAAAAGTCCAACAAGTTTTCTGTAGGTGAAAGCAAGCTTATGGCCAGCCCTTTGTCAGACTCTCATTTTCGTTCTGCTGTATGACTTGCAGAAACTATTTTTAGCGTAAGACTTAAAGTTTCAAACTACTCTCTTCTCCTCCATTTTCTTCCAAGCATCCTATTTTCATGGGAGCCTCTGGCATTTTGTAGCACAGTTTCAGGAAATATTTTGATCAACTTTGCAGCTGTGAAGAGTTAGAGTTTTGCTGAAATCAAATGTAGCTATCAATTTGGCTCTGGAAATTTGGAGTCTTAATGTTACTATACTGGAGGGTTTAGGGTGGATTGGTACTTGGGTTCATATGGTGTGTGGTGGGTTTTTTGTGGGGGTTTGTTTTTTGGGGTGTTTTTTGTTTTTAATGTGTAGATGTGGTGCAGGTGGATGGAATGAGGCAATCTCAGTTGGACCAGCAGATCAACCAACCTGCTAGGTCCACCCAGGTTGTTCAAATGCAAAGCTGTATTTTGAGAAACCTGAGGGTGAGACACAAATTAATGGATTTTTACTGAAATGATTTAGACTTCAGTAAAGAAATGGAAATTCCCCTTGAAATGTTGTGGTTTGACTGAACCAGTTAAATAGGTGGGTGATGATTTTTTTTTTTTTTAATCACTATGTCTAGGTCGCTGCTAGAAAACTACATCACATTCTGGTTTCCTTGTTTAAGGAAGGTTTCAAAATTTGCAGAAGGTGACTTGATTAACGTAAAAATGTTTCCAAAAGGTGATTTTATCAGGTACTTTGTTTAATTAGGGAGGTCACAGTAAGAGGAAAAACTTGGAAACTGAAGTCGGACAAATTCAAATGATCGCTGCATGATTAGCTACTGAAACCCAAGTGTGGTGAGATATAGCGGGTGCTCAGTTTGAAAATGTCACCACTTACCAGGCTCGGTACAGAGACCACTGAGTGCTTAAAGGGCAGTGTCTTACAATAGATCAAACTAAGTGATGTAGCACTTCCTAGTCAGCTCGTATCCGAGGAATCTGTGAAATGGTCATTTTCAGAGGCTTCATCTGTTGGATACTGTGAAGGATAGCTTCTTTGACAAAGGCAGATCTTTCCTGAATCTCAAATCTCTGTTTCAAAGGATGTAATTTATAGAGATACCAAGTAAAGCAAAGAAAACCAAAGCAATTTGTATGCTGTGAGGACAGAATGGAGTGTGCCCTGTATTTCTTTTTTCTTCTTTTTTTTTCTTATCTCATTCTGGAAATGAACAGGCATCCCATCTGAAGCAGATTCTTGACATGGGAAATGACAGTTTGAATTTCAGGAGTGTTGTTTGCCAGTAGAATAACCGAAAATAGTCTTATCGTAAAAGTTCTTAAACATCTTAATAAGCATAGTTGCCAATTTTCTGCTTTTTAATATCTTACTGAAACCTTTGCTAATACAAATAATGTAGTGTGAAAGCTGACTTGGCTTATGGCTTGACACAGAAGGAAAGCAACTCTGATGTTTTAGAAGCTCATCTGAATGCTGAACAGCAAACTCCAGGAGTCACTGTCATGAACCGAAGACTGATTTGCTGCTGTTCATTACCTGCTGTCAGAGGCACGTGCATGTCCGCATGTACAAACACACATAGTTTAACGGCAGACTCTCATTCTACTTCAGATGAACATAAATTATATGACTTGTATGAGAAGAATCTTCTCTATGAAATAGCGAAGAATGCTGGCTGACTTCTCTGTGCTGTAAATCTTAAGTAGTGTGGCAGTACATTTTCAGAGTAGGGAAAAAGTGGCTTATTATCACTTAGATCCAGGAGAATAACCTATTAGGCATCTTAAGGACACTTATTTTCCTTGGTCTAGCGGGCTAAGAAGTAGACCTACTTGGAAGCTTGAGGCATCTGCTAGTGTTAGTGAAACTTTTTTCCTTTGTAGAGTTCAGTTTGCTGTGTGGGTAAGCATGTGATTTGGTTTGGTTTTTGGTTTCCTACCGTATTGTATTAGCTGTAGGTGGCAAAGTTATGGTAGTGAGGGGTCTGCAGGAGCGGCCTCTGTGAGAAGAGGTCACGGGCTGTAGAGCAGACCCACCACAGACACAGCTGTGCCTGTCAGAAAAGCAAGCGGTGCCTCTGGGAAAATGTGGTTAAGAAAGGGCAAAAAGCTGCATAGCAGTGAGGAAGTGTCAGAAACAGTGCTGCAAACATCAGACTCAGGAGAGGAAGGATCTGTTCATCTGCTCCAGGTGTGGGAGCAGATATTCCCCTGGAGCCTGTGGAGGAGATCATGCTGGAGCATATGGATATGCCCTGAATGATCTGGAGCCCATGGCCAGCCCACGCTGGAGCAGGTTCTCCTGGAAGGAACTGTAGCCTGTAGAGAGCTGGAGCAGGTCTTCCGATGTTGGTATCTTCTGGGAAGCACCCCACTTTGGAGCAGGGGAAAAGCGTGAAGAGGAAGGAGTGGCAGAGAGGAACTAACTGTTGTGAACTGACTGCAACCCACACCCCCCTGTGGCACTTGGAGTGGGGAGGAGAAGGTGGAAGAGTTGAGAATGAAGGTGTGAAGTTGAGCCTTGGGAAAGAAGGGGGGTGGGAGGAAGGTGCTTTAGTTCTTGTCTTTGATTCTCACCATCCAGGTCTATTTTAACTGGCAATAAACTGAATTAATTCTCCCTGGGTTGAGTCTGTTTTCCAGTGATTTTTCCTGCTAAGTGATCTCTCTGTCTTAATCTTGATCCATGAACTTCTAAATTTTATTTTCTTCACTAGCCCTGTTAAGAAGGGGGAGTGAGAGAGCAGCTGGGTGGGTAGTTGGCAGCCTGCTAAGGTCAACCAGCCGCAAATACAATGCCCTGTGGGAACTGTATGTTGTTAATGCTTTCCTGTGTTAAGTCCTAATACTGGAGTTTACACATGTGGGCTTGCTGTCTGCTTCTCAGGAAGCAGTAGATGGGTGCCTTTGCATTGGGTGAAACACAGTCATTATACGATGCTTTTGAAGGCAGTAGTTTTGAAACTGTGCTCCCTAAAGCTGTGCATAGTGGTGTGACTGTGCTGGGGAACTTAGTGCATGACAGGGCTTCCAGAGAAAAGTTTGACATCACGCTAATCTTGGAGCAATTCTCATGGATCCTAGTCCAAAATACTTAAAAATAGTTTTATTAGGTAGCGTTTTCAAAACAGTTAAGATTTGTAATTAGAAAACTGTATGTGCCCTACCTAAAGCATGTGGGTTATTTACTTATCTACTTAGATTCTACCCAATACCAGCCTGGAGGGTGCTTTCTCCCAGAACTCCTGCGAGTGGGAAACAGGGAGGAAGATTGCTGTGCTGCAGTTGCTAATGTATTTGATAAGTATTATATACATATGTGCCTTTTTTTCATTGGCATGGGAGGGGACTTCTAATCAAAAGTTGATAGGAATTTTCAGATCTCTTTGGGGGTTGCAGTATTGTGTACTGGTTTTGTTTCTAATTACAGATCAATGGTTTTCTCTTTTTTTTTTTTTAAAAAGTGCATACTTTATATCAAATGTCATGCTGTGTAATTTCCTTGTTCATAGGTTCTCCAGAATAATTTTCTTTTTGTTTTTCCTACCCCACCCTCCCCCCCCCCCCCCCCCCCCAAGAAAGAAGTAAACAAATTACTTTAACCTTTCTCAATATCTTTTAATCCTCACACAAATTCAGGGCTGGATTTCTCACCCCCACCCCTAGTGGTTAAAAACCCTAAACAGTTTTTTGCTATAGATGTGCAAATTTGGAGTGATTGCTACTGAAGTAAAGAAAGCAGTGACCTAACCCATCTACGGCTCATTTTCCCATGTATTAGTATTCCTAAATGGTGATGCTGAAACTTAGCCAGTTTTGTAAATGACTTTGCAATCTGCACATGAAAAGATACGCTAAAAAGTACAATTATGTTTTTGTATCTCAGTAATAGCTCCAGAGGGCCCATTCTGTTTTATTGAGTAAACATTTTGACATTCCTATTTATTTTTGAATATGTATTTAGAAATTTATATAAAAATGGATTTTCAATCAATAGCCTGCAGTGGATTCTCTAGGAGAGTCATTAGCATGTATTGTGTAAATATTTCTTAGTTTGTGGTTTAATGATCCGGTGGAGGTAACCATTCCAGTCTGTGAGGTTAGTTTGTCCACGTGCTGGCTCAATAAACTCACGCTGCTTTTGCCTGTGAAAGGTTGCTTTTTAAGACTTTTATGATGTATCGACTTTTAAAAAAATTATCATGTAGAAGGAAAGAAGTTTAGTTATATGGATGACTGAGTTTAAAATAAAAGCCGTTATCATGCTGAAAGTATCTTAAATTAGCAGTAATGTTTCACACACAAAATTATAAACCTGTCATCTCTAATCTAAACAATGTTGTGGTAGCAAACCTGTATGGCATGTTTGTACTATAGTGGAACTCCATGCATGTTTCCTAACCTCCTAACACCAAGGGATTTGCACTGAAGAAATGACAGACTTAACTACATAGGTGTAAATTGGAGGGCTATAATACCCCTAATACCAGAAACAATTAAGTAAAAGGTGGTGAATATTTTGAGACCTCTCTTGTAATGAATTAACTTTCCTTAAACCAAATGTCTTGTTGGACTTAACATTTTGTAGACAAGACGAATGAGCAAATCTAAATGGTTGTGCTGTCAATAATCATGAGCTTTCTTGCAATGTTTGTGAAAGCCTGACATAAGTTATGTTGTTACATTATTTATCACAAGTGTAATGTATTATTAACAGTTGGCAGAAAAGCTTCAAAGTAAGATTTCAGATGACTCATGAATCAATGACCAGAGAACCACATGCAAGGTAGAAATAATATAATAATGGCATACTTCTGAGGTTCTGGTGTGAATTATGTTGTAATGCAACAGTGAAAATAGTATTGAGATTTTCGTGGCATAGTTGTATGTAAGTTCTGCCATAAAGATGTGAGAATGTACCAATGAATCTCCTCTGCAGTCAGCCAGGCATACACCATGTATTTTCAGCATTTCACCATAGCTATGTAACTTCAGCATTTTCCTTTTCAATTTGATAGCTCTTAAATATTCTTAGAGAGTGAGATTGCTTTATTTATATCGAAGCTGTGGAGCCTTTTCTGATCTGTTGGACTATGGGGTTTTCTCTGGGTGTGTGGTTTAGCATTCTGTAAGTCAGTGATCTCTCCAGGGCATCTTGAAATAAAAGTGTCTCTTCTGGCTAAGGATGTGCATTTTATAATCCATTTTTCAGCAGTGATTTCAATTTTCTAGAGCATGCTCTGTATCAGTTTGAGTGTTAAGGTCTGAGCAGCCAGAATAAGTGGTGCTGCACTCTGTAGCATTGCTTTGGGATTGAATGTCACTGCTGATGTGGGTTGTGTGTGGTGGTTTGTTTGGTTTTTTTCTTTTTTTTTGCTTAATGCTATGTGTGTGATACTGGTTATGACCATGTTTTGCAGTGTCTGTAAGCTGAGAAGCAGGTAAGTGAATCTACGTCTGTAATATAGTATCCCTTCAGTAAGTTTCAGAGAAATATGTTGTTGCTGTGTTGGTAAGATTTTGCTTTATGGTAGGAAGTGTGCTAAATGGAGAAGGAAACAGCAAATGACAAAACTGTGGCATGGGCAGATCTGGAAGGCGTACCACGGCTCAAAAGTCTTTGTGTTTCTGAGCATTCTCAGCTCCAAACTTGCATGTACTTCTGCCTGCACTGGGTTGTCTCCCTGATGGAATGAGGTTTTTATATGCGTAGAACAATACGCCCGTGTATATTCATAGGTTAATTATCAGGCAGCGTTCAGTTACGAACTCAAATTACCTTGGTTGTGTTGAGAGAAGGGATGTTGCTGTGTGGGCTTTTTGCCCTGCCTTAGTAAGGTATTGTGTTCTGCTACTGTAGTCACGCATTCAAGTCAGTGAGATACCTTGTATATGTTTAAAGTCCCTTACTTATGATGGGCCTATTTTTAAATAACCAGTTGTGTTGCCCCTTATGTTACACTGTAAAGGCATTTTAGAATGCTTATTTTTTGTATGCCTTAATTTAAATAGCAGATTTTTTCCTAAGATTTCTTGATGTTTTTAGCCATATTGAATTGGAAGAATGCTATGCAGAGAACTCTGTGCGAGCTGAATGCTGTAAACTCTAGCCTTAAAACCCCACTAAGCATAGTGTACATAATGCCAACGTAGCATAGAAGGGAGGAAGCTGCTGTCTTAACACTGCTTGTGAAGGGAATACATGGGGAGCATGCAGTTGTCTGGAATAGTTGGTTCAGAACAGTAAGTAGACCAACTTAACCCTTGATTTCCTTACTAGCTGTTCATCTGATGCAGTTGTAGTGCTGACCCAGACCCATACATTTTAGGAGTCCTGCAGACCACTGCAAGCCCCATGACGACAGAACGCCACATCTCCTTGGGACACGGAGCTTTTGTTACTGAGAGTCTGTGCAGTAACCCTGAGGTGTATGTACGGACTGTTGTTGCAGTCTACTTTCCAACAGGACTTGAAAATGCAATTTATAACCATCAAGTAATGAGAATAATTATTTGATTCTATTTTTACCATGAACTGAAAGACTTTAAGTCTTTTTTTGTCCATCTTAAACAGGATCCAGGCAAGCCCTACTGCCTTTTTGCCATGTTTGATTACCTTACTTATCTTGCTGCTTCTCCTTCCTGCCTCCAGATGTTACTGACTTGCTTTCCAGATAGGGAAGCCCTCCCTTCCCTTCTACTGCTGTTGAAGGCGGACCTTTCTTATAACCTGTGCTTGCTTGGATAATTCCATTCTGTCTCTTTTTCGTGCCTACCTGTCCTGGACCTGCCTGCTTCCCCAGCTGCGCCCATTACTCTCTTTGATATCTGAAGTCTATCACTACTTTGTTCACATTGATACCCATTGCATTTCCATCCCCGATATCCTCTCAGGTCTTGTTGCTATCCCTTGCACTCTACAGAAGGGTCTTTTACTAATCTCATGTGAACGATCTCTTCCAAACAAGTGCTAAGAAGCATCTCTTGTTCATGCAACTGTCTGCCACTTCCAATACTAACTCACCCTGTGACTGTTTTCTCCTTGTCATTCTCAGATTCTTCCTTTGACTCTATTCTTTTGGGGGATTCATGGTGTACTGTACCTAGAGTTGAAGCATATATGAGAAAAATGTAGTTTGAAACTGCATATGCTTCAGTAGTAAATTGTGTCTAGATCTGCCTCAATACCTGTTTGTCCAAACTACACTTCCATCGTGCCTTTCAGGGGCCTCTTCCTGTGCATTTAACTGTGAATTCAATTCCAGCAGGAATCAAACAGCTGCTTAATCTTTCCTGTCAAGTTCTTCCTCCCATTGCTTTTGATGGCTGAAGCAAACATCACTTCTCTTCCTGCTACTCATACCATTTTTAGCACTGCTTTCAACAGGAATGTGTTTATAAGTATTCATGTTCTGGCTGTATCTGTGTATTGCAGATTCTGTTTACGATAGACCACTCTTTCCACCTCTTGATCCCCTAAAACTCTAGACTGGGATAATCCTATTTTGTATTTTCATTTACTGAAATACCCTTCTCCTGATCTTGGAAAAGATGAGGTTTGCTTATATCCACTAGAGCTCCTGCAAAAATAATTTTCCTAGGTGTGTGCTGGTGTGTGGTTGTGGTGTGTGTTGTTTTTTTTTTTTTTTTTTACGGTTACTCTTTCCTTTGCATCTGACTCTAGCATCCTTACTTTTGTAAGCTCTTTGTTTTCAGTGTGAAGATATTTCCCAGTCTCCAGTTCCCTACCTGTTCTTCGTTTAAAGATCTGGAGCTGTGACCAGCACGCAGTGCCTGCTTTCATAGATCTGTGAAACCAGTAATGAAGTACTAAAACAAGACACTTCCTAAAAAGTGTAATCTCATGATCTTCCTTTAAGTTTTGCCTTTACAAACCTTTGCTGTGATGCTTACAAGTAGTTCAGAATGATAATGCCTTTTCTTAATGGTTGTTGGCTCTCCTGTAGGCTGATGCAAGCTTGCATGTCTGTGGTGTATAAACTCTCTACTTTTTTGTGATTCAACATCTGTGTTCTGTATCTATACAGGGGATAATACCATAGGATCCTGTAGTCCTTAGTTTGCGTTTGTAAATGCTCTGATGATATATAGAAACATTTAACCTGAGCCAATCACTGAATTTGTAAGTGTTATCTAATGGAATTAGCCAGGGTTTTTTTAGTATATAGCTGTTCATGTTCTCCACTATTCCTAAAGCAATTGGTATCTTATAATTGCGTAATATATGGAATGGTATATGTTACAATTATGTAATTGGCAGTAATCAAGCACCAATTTTGTTTAGAATAGATTGTGAGGATAACTATTTAACAAAATGTGATAGAGCATCTCTGTGCGGCTCTGCCTTGGTTCAGGGGCTCTTGCTGTATTTGGTGCTGCAGTGAACCCTCTGGTGGTTCTCAATGCGTGTGGGGTCTGGCAGATGTTTTTGTTGAGCAGCTTCATGCATGGCTGCAGACAGAGTCCTGGGGCAGAGTAGATATTCACTATTTGAGATAAGTTTGCAAGATCAGAACTCCACTAGCTTCCACAGCTATTTCGGGAGACTTGGGTGACAATTTTTGTGACGCAAGCTATGGTTTTTAGGGACGACTCTTACAGCTGTCCAACTGGAATACTTGGCAGTTACTATTAGCTCTTAACATGTGAAAGAAACTTGGGGGTGGAGGAAGACCGATACCAGTGGGTTAACATGCTACATTGCAGCAGAGGTCAACTATTAATCTATGAATCTGCGCTGAAGGGAGTCATGGAAACGTTTTGGTTTGTGTTTTGAAGTTTGTAGTGACGGTAGCTGGAAGAGCTGCTTGGCCTATGAAACTGTTCCACTTGACATGATGTTCCTGTGAAGAGCCCCTTAGGAAAAGAAAACTGTATCAAAGCAAGCGCAGAACTGGCCCTTTTGATTATGTTAATCTGAACTGGGATATTACTCCGAAGAGAAAATGTTGTGAAAGAAGGTTAAAGACTGATCTTTGAAATAGTATACCTACATTTCTTTAGTGCTGAGTGACTAGTAGTCCAAAGAGGAACCCCACACCTTTTTATTTAAAAACCAACCAACCAAAAAAACCGCTCAAAACCCAAGGGGTTGCATCACTTTTCTTTATAACGCAGTAAACCAGTTTGTCAGGATACTGTTGCTAAACTCTTTCTTTGCTGAAAGGGGTCTGTGCCTGATATGAAGTGTTTTTCATGCTTCATTATCTTCTTGGACAGATAATGTAGCCTGGCTGCCAGTTTGTGCATGCTGGGCTTTTCTATTCAACCAGTTTGTCTCATTTTAGAATATAACCTCTGTTTAAGTTGCTTTATATTTTGTTTATAATGGAAGTTGTCGGTAGATGGCAGCAGCAATCTCTTCAGATAATAGTTTTAGGTTACCAACCAAATGAACATCTTATGCTAATGTTAACTATAATCCTAAGGAAAAAACACTAGACTGAAGTAATTCACTGAGGGCAAAAATTGCTTTTATTTTTGGCCTAAAGCAGGATTTTGAAGCTAGGGTCTGCTGATTAACCTCAGTTTAGACTTTTATGAGCAGGATGATGAGAGAAGAAGGGAAGCCAGAGGAGTATATGTATAGCTAGAGTCATCTTGCAGCTGCGAAGTGATTGATGCCAGCCAGCCCAAGGAATTTGTGGGTAGAGCCCCTTGTACCATTAAAGATGACCTTCTGGTTAGTCTGTGCTTGTCCCACCATATACTCATTAGTGAAGGCTGTATTTAGCAGAAGGGGGAGAGGAGCTGTGCATATATAAACATACAGCAGAGTGCTGTTCTTTAGATTGCATCCCAGGTGATCCTACCTAGCATTTTTCTTTCCTGGTTCTTGCCACTGCAGTGGCTTTTGCATTTGAGAGCAGCCTGGTCTATGCTGTGCTCCCTGCCCCTTTAGGAAGTGAACCATAAAGGCTTGTTTTGTTATGCCCACATCCTTTCTTCTTTGCCCTTCTGAGCAGGGTTGATTTAAGAGGATGTGCTCTGGCTGCCAAAAAGTGTTTCAGGGAGGGGCTGTTTTCTCCCTCTTGAGTTGCCTAACTGTGACCCAGCTACCATAATGTGGTTGTGGTGGGGATGAGGGGTGACCTCTATGTGTCATCTTGGTATCAGCATGGGGATGAGCGTGGTGAGAGCAAGGTTCTGGTCACACTGGGACCAGAAGGTGTTTTAGGATGGTGGTGGGAAGGGAAGAGAAAGAGAAGACCAGAGAGAGCTGTATATGGTAGCTATGCTTCAACAGGCTCCTGGCTGTCCCAAGAAGAAAAATGCTGGATTTTATACCCATCTCTCACTCTGAGCTTTAATGAGTTGGGTTTTTTTCCCCCCCTGAATAAGTCGAGTGTCTCTAATGTATAAAAAAGGCTGTAGTGCTATTCTAGCCTCATGTTTCATTTGTCAGCAGGTGCTAATGACTGTTAAGGACAAAACAGTGCCTTCTCCTCCCATATCTTCACTAAGGACTACTGTTTACTACTCCCTTTCTTTTTCTGACAAACCCTGAGAACTGAGATGAATTCTCCACCAGCATTTATTTGCTGAGCGGTGAGAGATAATTTTAAGTCCAATGTTATGAAAGTGGTTATGTATTTTGCCAAATGTGTCTAGTTTGCACACTGAATTTTATTTAATATTATATTGCTTGGTTGGTGAGGGTACTGAGAGCCTATACCTTTTGCTTTCAATTTTGGATTTGAGTCTCTCTTATTGGCATTAGCAAATGTTACCACCTCACTATTCAGATCCTCGTTCCTGGGCATCTATTAATGTAAGACAATCCGCCCTTTACAACTTCATAGTGTATTTTTCCAAGGAATTGGTCAAGTACCTTGTAAAACTTTTTTTAAATTTAATGTATGCGACACCAACTCTTAACAGGTTTTGTAGAAGCCACGAATCTGTTAAATCTTTACCTTCCTATTGTTATTTTTAAAACTTTCTCTTATTCTGTATTATTTCTACCCATTTGTCCAGTACAGAGTTCTTCAATAGATTTGACATCTACTGTTAGGTACCTGCTTGTAGAAGATTAGTAATGCTAATCAGAGGCAAGGATTGCCTAGGACATTAACCTAACTTTAAGTTTTTTGGGTAAGCAAAGCCCTTTTTCAAAAAAAACCTGAAAATGTTAGCTAGATTAATCAAAAACTTGCACTTGATACTTAGAGCTTTCCTGTAGCTACCTAGTAGAAGTTCAGAAGAAGTGAAAGGTGGGGAAAACTGAAGCCCAAGTCATGAATACTGCATTTTCTTTTGCAGAAAGAAGGAAACTATGACAGATCCAACACATTAAAAAGAATTGTTAGGCTTGGGAGAGTTTGGTGGTGTGGTTTGTAGTTGTTTAGTTTTTTTCTTTGTCTTAGTTGGAATTTGTATTTAGAGTTAACACCTCGGTGGTTTTCTTTTTGGTGGTGTGGTTTTGTTTTATGTGGGTTTTTTGGGTGTTTTAAATCACATGCATCTGGCCTTTCATTTGTTCTAGGCTTATTGAGTCTGCCTGATATTGAATGCGTCTGTAGACTTTTGCCATTGACCTTTTCTTTAGAGCAATATTCATAAAGAATAGAACAGATGTGGAACACAAAAGCTCATGAAACAAGAATGGATATCTACGTACTGTTTCAGAAGGGTATAAAAACTTTCCTATTATAAGAACATTCTGAGGTATTCCCATGAGAGAAGATAAGCCTCAGCATTACCAATGATGTCTCCTTTTTATCACAGCCTCACATGCTAGTGCTAATGGATCAACTCTTCAGAGGATGACAATTAATTCTATTTCTGTTAAGTGCATTGCAGATACTGCAGCCGCATGGTACCTGAGTGACAAGGTCCTATGTCCTACCAGCTTCAGGTGGTTTGATTTCATTGGGATTATGGGGTGCAGCCCTACTGCTTTGAGCAGATTTACTGGAGAATATGAAGAATCTGCAGCTGTTCACTCAGTCTCTTTTTTTGCAGAAGTTATTTTAATGATGGTGGCTTATGGAAGTACTACAAAGTTGAGGTGAAAGGAAAAAAAAAAATTGTTCTTTTAAAAAAACATAAATTCAAAAATTCACACCCCCACCCCCCCGCCAAATAGCGAGGAACTTAGCACCATTTCAAAATTAGTAGGTGGAACTGCTTTTAGCTTACACAGTCTTTGATTTTTATGGATATCTCCTGGATACACAGGAAGGTTAAATAAACAGATTTAAATTCTACTGGGACTCTTTGAGGATTAAAGTCAATGTAGTCCAAGGGCATAATGGGATTCAGTAAGAGGCCAACGTGTTCAATGTTTTAAAATGTATTTTAGACCAAAAAAAGTGTACGATCAGTTTTTACTGATGAGGCTTTCTGTTTGAGGAGCAAGACTTTTTAATCAATGGTCTTCTAAGTAATTGGTGTTACTCAGTCTGGGTTTTATTAAATCTTTGATAGATTCTGCTCTGCTCAACAGGATTTTAATAGTCATATATGGGCCTCTCAAGTGACTCCACAGTTTGTGAACAAGCTTCTTTGAGATATATGCAGTTATAAGGAAATGTGATTCTTTTTTTTTTTTTTTTTCCTTTTTTAAAATGAAAATAGCTGAAGAGAAAGCATTAGGGTGGTATAGGTTTTCCTGGCTGCGTCCTCCTTCTGACCCTGTTGTTTTATTTTCTTTTGGGAAATTTTATACAGACTTTAAGGAATTAGGGTTTACATCTGGAATTCTGGACAGATGGCAGCTACCACAAGCTGAGCTATTGTTTAGAATATTTCTTAGTTCCTCCGGACGACTTTTATCAGACTTATGGGAAGTACTTCTGTGTTCCCTGGGTTGTTTGAGGTTTTTTTTCCTACCAATCATTCTTTTCTGATCCGTAGTGTGGACATATATGGAGACAAAGTCTTCTAATTGATCCTGCAAATCTCACTGTACACTATAAAGACCCATTTTACTTTTTAAAAGTGGTTTTAAGGTATTGGTGCTTGCTGTGTTTGGTCTTGGAACCTTTCTTTTTGAGGTTCACCAGTGACAATAGTACGATTGTGTTAAAAAGGCAGGATCTGAGACTTTCTAGTGCTGGTTGGAACAAGCTGTGCTGCGATTCTTTTTCACAGTTTCAGTTAACTTACATGTGGAAGAAATAAACCAACTCTGTTCTATAAGTTATAATGTTAATGTTTTCAAATAATTTTAGGGTTGAGAACTGTGCTGAGAAACTAGGACAAACAGAATTCCCTTGGCAAAAAGTTCAGTGACTTGAACAGTCACTGTTAAAACGTAGATGTTCGTCTAGCCTATTCAAAAAGATGTGAATTGAAGGAAAAAGAGTATGTTTTTATATGTGTTAACACTGAAAACTTGAAAGAACTATTTGAAATGCTAAATAATCTAGAGTGAGGAGAATTGCAGATGGGAAGTGATAAGGTAAGAGGAAATGGCCTCAAGTTGTGCCAGAGGAGGTTTAGGTTGAATATTAGGAAAATTTTCTTCACCGAAAGGGTTGTGAAGCATTGGAACAGGCTGCCCAGGGAAGCGGTGGAATCACCATTCCTGGAATTATTTAAAGACATATAGATGTGGCATTTAAGGATGCGACTTGGTGGTGGGTGTCAAGGGTTAGGGCTGGGACGGCCACTAGACCAATAGCAGATGCTCTCTATTAACCCCTCTCCATTCCCAACGGGAATAAGGGAGAGAGACTTGGGGACTGGAAAAGAAAAACTACTTTAATGAAAATAACAACAATAAAATGAAATATGTACAAATACACACAAACCCAATATTGAACCCAACCCCCTGATGGCAATTACACCACTGTCACCTTTGATGCTGTGGGTAGACACTGGGGAAGGTCCAGGCTGGACTCAGCAGCAGAGGGGAAGCAGAATCAGGAGCTGGATTCTGGAACTGGACTCAGGAGTGCATGGATTGGGATCGAAGGCAGAATGGACAGAGTCCTCCTTGGACATTGGTTATTGAAGAAGAGAGCTTGACCCTTGTGACCCTCAAATTTATGCCGAATATGACGTATCTGTTGGTCAGTTTAGGGTCACCTGTCCAGTCTGATCCTCCCCATATGTGGGACCTTTACTTACTGCACCCCCAACACATTACATAAGATTTAGCAGTGACCTTGTTTTCTATAAGAGCAAGTAATAAGCATACCAACCTCTGGCAGTAACTGTAAACATGAAGCTCTATTGCTTCTAGAAGCAGATGCTGTCTGCAAAATCATGCTGTTAACTTCAGACAGTGCAGTGACTTAGCAGAGACTGAGCTGGAAAGTGAAATCACTGAACAAAATGAGTTCTGTTCTAACTCAAACCAGGACAGTGGAGTTGGCAGTGTTAGGTTTACAGCTGGACTTGACAATCTTAAAGGTCTTTTGCAACCTGACCGATTCTATGTGTCAACAAAAGCTTGAAAAGCTGTGATGTGCTGTCGTGCTGCAAGCCAAAGGCACGTGCAGTAGCTTTTGTGGACGTAAGCGTAGCTCACCATCTTGACGTGGTGGCAGCAGAGCTGTAGTAGCCTGGTGTTTGCGCAGGGTTTTGGGACAAGCTTGTGGGCTCTTAAGAGAAAGCCAGCTGAGCCCTCCACCTGGACTGCCACATAGATGTGTCCTGGGTGGCACTCTGGGGTAGTGCTGTAAAAGGCTGTTACGTTACAGAGGAGGCTCGGTGCGCTAAGTCATAGGCTATTAATAATCGAAGGGTTTAAATACCACTGAAGTTTGACCTTTGTAAGGAAGCTTGATAGCCTCTGCTAGAAAACTTGTGCAGTCTGCGGCCTGCAGAGAAGCAGGTTTTTTTACTTATTTTGCTTTTCTTTGACATGTTGCTTGGTTCTGAAATAAAAATGATTTTCATTAAACTATTCTTTGCAGAGAAAGAAGGATTATTTTCAAGAAAGGCCAATAAGTTTTATCTGGCAGGCTTTAAACTAGGAAGAAAATACAGTTTCTCCCCTTATCTTCCTAACAAAGCATAAAGCTTTTGCTTGATTTTGGTTTTGGCTTTTTTCTTTTTTTTCTTCTTTGTGTGTGTGTGTGTGTCTGCTGTCCGTGTGTGGCAGTCCTCACCACCCCACCCTGCCCCCAACATAGTAGTTAGAGGAGTTTGTTTGGCAAAACCTACTGATTATAGAATTGATGGTCTTGGAATGACAAGAAATATCCAAACAGTGTCAGAGACTTAGAAATGCAAGACCTGGAAGGAAGTTCAGAATTTCTCTTCTTTCCATGTTATGGAATGCATGAAGACCCAGTTTTAGCCTGATGCACATTCACACTTCGCACACTCAAACTGCTCCACTGTAATTAATTAAAATTGAGCTACTACTCTTCCATTGCTTTAAAAAAATAATTCTATCCATAGATGGATTTTTTTGGCATCTGTTCAGATAAATATGCAGCCATTAATGGAACTGTAGTTTATTTTCTAGAAAATAAACGAATAAAGATTGTCAGTCCTATTAAAGGAAAAATAAATCATTGAGACATTGTGCATGTTTATCATAAAATGAATGCATGACTGTTTCAGGTATTCTAAAAGCTTTAATAAAAGCTATTCATTAGGCAACAGTGCCACAAACGGCACAAGGAAAAATCTAAAATATTGATCTGAATTTGTATTAAAAGATGTGTTTCTCGAAGCTTTGTATTTCACCTGAACAATTTTCCCATGACCTGACGATAGAGGTAGATACCAACCTGTTTGCTTTCTCTAGACTGTTACATATGTTGATGTAATCTTTCTAAAGCTTAACGTTATATATTGCAAATTTAAAATATGCGCAGAGCTGTTTTTCCACAACTCATGTTTTTATGGTCTGGCAGCATTTGATCCATGGAATTGAGTAAAGCTTTCTGGATACAGCAGTGAGCACCCAAACTGGGTGTCCTGTAGAGGTACATTTTAATGGCATCTGTTCCCATTCTGGTCCCTTGGTGTACTGTATTTCTTTGCTTATGGATAGGTTAAGTCTGACTACTCTTCCATTAGATGGGGTCACATGCTGGTCTTTCAAGGAAGTTCACACCTGAAATGTTCTGAATTTATCTGTTGGGAGGAACAGGTCTCTCTAGCTTGTGGAAAAATTGATCATGTTCTCTGGTGCCTGCCCCCACTCCTGCCCCTGATAAAATTGCTAGCAAAAAAGTAGGAAGAATTTTCACACCTTATTCAATATTGTGTCCATGTTTATTCAGTGGTATGTTATTTTGGCGTTCAGCCAGGTTGAATGAACACGAAGACCTTATGCTTAAAGTATCATGAGGTGAGAGACAAGAGTGTCATGGACAGGAATGCACTATTTGCCTTTTATTTTCTTCATGGAGACTCTGATTTTTCAGTGTCTATGCTCCCCCATGCCCCTGATCCATAACAGAAACAACTATCTTTTGTCTAACTCTGCAAACCATCTATACTTTTAGCCTCTACATCGCTATTTTAGCATTTAAAAACTTAGTTCAGGCTGCTGTTTAGAGAGAAATGGCTTTCTGCTTGGAGCTGGAAATAGGTTGGATTATGTGTCTGGCCTGTTAAGGCTAACAGTGTTGTAATCTTTCAGAACTCAAAAGAATCTGGGAATATTCTTCAGAGTACTGTCTTTAGCTGTTACTTAAATAACAGGGAATCCAAATCTTCTTTGTGCACATGCCTGCTAATTTGAATGTTTTCAGCCCTGTTCTACCATATTTTACAGATGCTTTTCTTTTGGATGAAGGATTATTCTTCTAATTCTTTTTCAAAAGAGGTTTTGAGTATGTTTTATACAAAATAGATAAATTGAGGATGAGGTGAAACTATAATTAATTTATTCCTTGATTTCTTAATTGCTTATTCTGTTTTTTGATTATATGCCCTATTCCCCACCTTCCTTTTAGAAGGTGTATATATTTGATTGTAAAGCTCAAAAGTTGAGAGAACCTTTACAGTGATAATTTCACCACTCAGTTGTATTCTGAAACCAGACATTTGTAGCGGTACCTTTTAAAAACACTTTTCTTTGCTCACGCCATAGAAAAACATAACCTGAAAGCAAAGTCTGATTTGTGTGTAAACATTACAGGGTAAAATAAGCTATTAACAGAAGAGAGCTTATGCATGAAATTCTGATTAAGGAAATGTGAACTGTGCTTCCATGGTCTTGTAGTAGATGCTTTCTGGTCTTTACTTCATCCCTCTCTGCTTGTCGTGAATCAGGATTGTCTAGGTGACCCTGCTGTAATGAGTTTATTGCTTCATGTGCCTCCATTTGTCTTCCTGCCTCATGACAGAGGCCACTAAAGACCAAGGCGGTTTTGCACTGAATTCTGCATTTCATCCCTTTAAGGGCTCCTACCTGTGCCCTTCTCCCTTCTTGCTTGATGTCATCAAGGAGTTCCTATCTCTGAAAGAGGCTGTATTTTTTCTTCTGGTGCTAGACGCTACCTAAATGGTGACTGCTGTCTTCTAGGATAGTCCTGAAGATGTACCCTGAAACCTGCCAACCACACCAAAATACCCTTTCGGTGGCATAGTGGAATCTTGCTGATGACAGCTTAAGATGTCTGTTAAAAACCCAAAACAAACCAACCTGGTACAGAGTCTTGTATGTGATCTTTGTTTATTGCTTAAGGTTTCCCATAAGGGGAATCTCTAAATATTTATTGTTTTACCAAAAAGCTGTGGGTTTTTTGGTTTTTTTTTCCTCCTTACAAACAACCAGAGAGATATGGAACAGTGTGAAATATCTTCCTGATGATGAAGTATTATTCTAAAATGTTGCTGGCTCCTCCTTTCTTTCCAGTCATGCAGGAGTTCCGAAACTGTAAATATTCAAATATTCTGCTTATACAGGAATAGATATTTTTGTATCCAAAGTGAATAGAAGACTGTTGAAGGAAGCCAGCTTGTGCCTATTAAGTAATATTGTTGTGGCTTGTAAAATAGGGAAACAGAATATCTGAAACTGCAGCTTTCGTTTTGATGTATTGCTGGCTGTTACACCTTTCAGAATTATAAAAGACATACTTAAGTACGAACTGGAGAATGATGTCGAGGGGAAAAAAATGTTACTTTTTGGCAGTAGTTTAAAATAGATTAAACTTTAGAAATGTTGAAAGTCAGGTGTTCCCATTTTGAATCATTTCCTTGCCCTAATATATCCCCAGCATTTTGTGCCATGAATGACCTTTCTCTCTTCAAATTTCTCTTTTTAAAAGAAGACTGACATTAGAGAGGCAAGGTTTCTTCTTTCTCTCCTCCCATGCTGAAATAGGAATATTTTCTAATTCAATAAGCAAGCCAGCATTTACAAATGGGGAAGGAGTAGAATTTTAGTGAGATGTACCATAAAACTGGAGTAATCACAGAATTTTCAATTAACTGGTAACAGAAGGAAAAAAAAGGGAATGGATAGATTTTCTTTTTCTTGAAAGATTAGGAGTGTGTGTGTCTGCGTTTTGGGGTTTTTTTCCATTGTTTTTTCCTGGACAGGTCTTTCCACAGTACAGATTTTTTGGATTGAAAGATCTGAAGGCCATAGATACTGCTGGTCTTAGGTCAGGCCCGTGAAAGCCATGGACTCCAGCTAGAGCTTGCCAGACTGTCTTCATGAGGTGTTCTGCTTTCCCCACATCAGCGGGTTGTAACAAAGACTTAATTCGGATGAGCTTTGCAGAAGTGTGAGCTAACACACTTGTACTTCTAAAGGAGATTAAGGTAAACTGCTTTCTACCAATTTCTGACCTCCTCAACATACCAGTGTAAAAAAAGTGAGCAGCGTGATGGCCGTTTTCACTGAGTGTTTGCATGTATCTGTGCCAATATGCAGTAGAAATTGTAAAGAGGATTGAAACTGTTCTCTCAGCTTCTCTTGCAACAGTTCTACGTGATTTGCTGTCATGGTTTCATCCCCTGCGTCTGGATTCCTTCATTTAACTAAAAAAGGAAGAAGAAAGTCTAAACGAAAAAGCTCTAAATGAGAAGGCAGCCAGGAATTGGTGGTGGTAATTACTTGTAATTTCTGAGAAGAGCTTTATGCATCAGATAAGTGGTTGGAAACCTGGTCATCTTTAATGCAGGAATGCTGTATGAATACTGATGTCTTTAGAGTAATGAACTGATCATAACAGACTGATATTTTTAATTCTGTCCAAAGGAAAGTAGCAATCATTCAGCAATAGTTTAAATAGCATTAAACTGTTTAATAGTTTATTCTGCATTACTGCTGAATATCAGTTAGTGACTGTGCAAAGATGCACTGATAAACTGAACCAATATGATGGGTATGATTTATTGTTTTAAAATATTACCGCTAATTAACACTACTCATTTTACTCTGTTATGACAAAAATAGAATAGAATATTTCAGTTGGAAGGGACCTACAATGGTCATTTGAGTCCAACTGCCTGACAGATTCAGGGCTGATTGAAAAGTTAAAGCATGTTATGAAGGGCGTTGTAAAATGCCTTTTAGACACTGCCAAGCTTGCAGCATTGACCACCTCTCTAGGAAGCCTGTTCCAGTGTTTGACCACCCTCTCAGAGAAGAAATACTTCGTATTGTCCAGCCTAAACATCCCCTGATGCAGCCTTGAACCACTCCCCATTGTTGTCCTATCACTGGATCCAGGGAGAAGAGCTCAGCACCCCCCTCTCCACTTCCCCTCCTCAGGAAGCTGCAGAGAGCAAGGAGCTCTGCCCTCAGCCTCCTTTTCTCCAATATAAACAAACCTGAAATCCTCAACTGCGCCTCACAGGACAGTCCTTACAACCCTTTCACCAGCTGTGATGCCTTCCTCTGGATGCATTCAAGGATCTTCACATCCTTCTTAAATTGCGGGATGCAGGACTGCACATGGTACTCTAGGTGAGATGGCATGAATGCTGAATACGGTGATATAATCACCTCTCTTGTCCAGTTGGTTATGCTGCATTTGACGCACCCCAGGTTGCAGCCCAGCCTTCTCGGCTGCCAGTTCATGCTGCTGGCTCATACTGAGCCTGCTGTTGACCAGTACCCTGAGATCCCTTTCTTCAGGGCTGCTCTCCAACCACTCCTCTCCCAATTTGTACTTGTGCCCAGCATTACTCTATCCTAGGTGCAGAATCTGGCATTTGGACTGGTTACATTTCATCCCATTAATAATGGCCCAGTGCTCTAATTGATCTAGAACCCTCTACAAGGCATCTTGTCTCTCAAGAGAGGCAACGCCACATCCCAGTTTGGTATCATCAGCAAATGGTGCATTCAGCTCCTGCATACAGGTAATTGATAAACATTGAACTGAACTGGCCCTAGAACTGTATCCTGAGGAACACTGCTGGTGACTGTTTGCCACCCAGTAGACCCATTCATTTGCCATTTGTAGACCCATTCACTGCAACCCTTTGAGCTCTGCCCTTCAGCTTGTTCTTCACACAGCGCACCATGAACCCTCTCATCCCACAGCTGGACAACTTGTCTAGAAGGATCATGGGACGGACAGTATCAAAAGCCTTACTAAAATCCAGAAAAACTACATCTACTGTCTTCCTTTCATCCACCAGGCAGGTGACCATAACGAAGTTGTTATGATAAACAGGACTTTCCTTTTCTGAACCCATGCTGACTGTGCCTGGTGACTGCGTTATTCTTTAAATACCTTTCAACAGAAGCTAGAATAATCTCCTCCGTAATGTTTCCAGGCACTGAGGTTAGACTAACAGGTCTAATGGAAGGGGCGAAAAAGGGGTGGAAAGGTATATTGACTGCTTTTGAAGTAAGAACCAAATCTGTTAATTCCAGAAGTAAGTGTGGATTTTCTTCTGTGGATTGTTTGTGAGTTTATCTCATGCAGGTGAAGGGAGAAAGTGAAAAGCAAGTGACAAGGTTGTGAAAGAAGGGAACGGTGTTTGCCCCTTCCTTATGCTGCTTCCCCCCAACTTCATTCTCGCTGGATACTGCTTAACCTGCAGCACTCTGAATGGAATATGGCTTGTCAAGTACTAGCTACTCATGTAAATTACTTGAAATACAACAATTATCTTGAGTCTCCTACAACAGGACTGCAGTTTATGCTCCAGAGCAGCACCTCAATAAAATTCCTTAAACTTTTCCAAGTTCTCAGCAAAGGAAGGAAGACAATGAAATGTCCTGCCAATTCAATAATCAATTTGAGATTTTATTACTCTGGGCAGGATGCCTCTAAAAACTGGCTGAGAACAGTATTTGGAAACTTCCCCATAACTGGTAAAACCCTTAGGCTTTATCTTTTGATATCCTTCACATGAGACTTAGCTACTTTTTTTAAAAGAGCATATGCATTTTTTATTTCTTATTTAAAGGATGAGTATATTTTTGGAATTTCATCATACTGACTGTTTTGGTAGGCTGTATAATGCAAAAGGGGATATTATATTCTAACTAAAAGTTAATATAGGTTAGGCAAGCTTTGAATTTTCCAAGTTTAGTTCTGTTTAACTTTCCATTAAGCAAATGTTTGTCTTTAAGCAAAGCTCTCCAAAGACATAATTCAGGCATCTTTATCTCACAGTTGGTGTCAGTATACCTTTTTTCTTTGAAAATTTTAATAGGAATAGTGTATGTTAGTGTCATTCTTTCAAATGATATAGCTGCATGACAACCAAGTTCAGCAAAGTAGCCTATCAGCTTCATTATGAACTTCATTTGGGATAGTGCATGGTGCCAAAATTAACCTCTCTTCACGTGGTGACAGATGACTGTGTCATACATTTTGGACTATTGTGTCTTTTGTCCTTTTTGGTGAGGTTAGATTTTGTGGTTGAGATGTGTATTAAGGTGCAGTTAGGTTTGCTCATAGTCTTACTAAAGATGACAGTTTGGTAGTACAGCCCACCTTGCTTTATTAGTTAAAATTCTATTCCAAAGACAATCTGTTGAGGTTTATGTAATAACTTGATGTCAGCAATATATCAGGTAACACTTTGTGTGTAATTTTGTATTTGTCTGCCAGTAACAGAGGTGACAATAACCGAGAGGCAGACGAGGTATAAGGCTTTTCAAACTGTTACCGTATGTCATTCATTTTGACTTCACTGAGAGAACTGTGGGCTTGAGGTTTTTAGGGTTATACCTTAGTGTTTGAAACATCTGAGATGAGAGAATTCAAGTTCAAACTCAACATGGCTGTTTAAGTGTTATGTTGAGATGTGCACATACTGTATGCAAACTAATTTTGTTAAATATTCTCTCTAGTGGGAAAAATGTCCAAATAGTACAAAAAAACCATTAAAACTCTAGAATGAACTAACTGGATGAAAGACAGTTTTCTACATCGTTAAAAGACTTGTTTTCGCATGTCATAAACCTGATAAAATAATGGAATTGAGGTTATTTCTTCAAGGATAAAGCTAAATTATAAAGCAGTGGAAAATGAAAAATAAAGTCCATGCTGAATATGTTTATAAAGATTAAAAATATGTACTGAACAGACAGATAAATTTCAGTGTGCTTTATTACATTGAGTGTATCAAGGATAAATGAGAAATGTGGCTAATCAAAATAAGCCAAGAAGAACATGAAAATTGAAATTATTAAAGACTTTTTTTGTATCTTAAGCTATGGACCTGCTATCTTTGGGTGGATAGACTAGGAACATCTCAGAGGACTGTTTATCAATTCTCATGAGAAGTTTTTAGGCTTGTTCATGACTTTAGTGGCAAATTCCGTTGAGCTTTTTTTTTTTTCCTTTTTTTGAGGGGAAAGCTTATTTATAAAAGCACTGAAATTCCTACTTTATGATCTCACTAGCTTGGAAAAAGATCTTTCATTGCAATCTGCCAATGGCAAGAGAGAGCAGAAAAAGGAACTAAGGTAAAATAGAACAGAACTACCTTGAAGTTCCATAATTGTGATGGTTGCACTCACAATACTCATGTGAGTGATATTTCACATGCTTGTTTCTGCAGAGGTATTGGTTGCAGATTAATTAAGGATTGCTACAGTACAGGAACGCGGTACTGTTCTGTCGTAGGTCTTGTTTTGTGCTTTGCAGACCTCAGGATGGTAGTAACTTGAGCGAACCTTTTCAGGTCTTGAAATCACCTTGTTCTTTTTGTTCTTCCTTGGTACTGATAGACTCAGCTGCCCTGTGTGCACTTCTGCTGTGCTGCTTCAACTGATGGAAAGCCAAACCATAGAGCAGGTTTGTTTTCCAGGAACTGAATGCTGATATTCATCCCTCTTCCATGCTTTTCCAAGATGACACAGAGACAGTATCTGTCACAGCAGAAGCAGCTGGTGAGAAAGTGCTTCTTCAGTGGCTGAGATGCCCAAATGGGAGGTGAATACTCTGTTAAATCATGCTCCAACAATCATCACCGTTGGATATCTTAGGAAGTATTTTGTTTTGTGAGCAGGAACATGAATGGAATAGTGTTGGTTAATGTAAAACGTAGGGTAGGAGGATCAGAAAGGTTCAGTGAAGAAAGGCACTTGGAGAAAGAGCAACTTCAAAGGTGATGAATATAAAAGAAAAATGTCTAACTCCTTTTTTAATGTATTCTTTTCTTACTGAGTTGGAGTTTGAATATATTAAAGGGTGCTTTTTCAAAATGTATAGAATGTGCTTTACCTGCTGTAGTTGTTTTCCCTCACCGGTAGCAGGGCAGCCTGCTGTCTCTTATAATAGCATCGCCCTCTGCATGCTGACTTTTCTCAGTAGAAGTGAGTGACCTTTTGATCTTGAGGAACCGGAGGAATTGCAGTTGATTTGGTTCTGATTTGGTGAATGGGTCACACTCTCCACACCAGTTTGATCCTGCTGTCCAGAATTTGATGATTTGACCTTTAGAGCAATGACTGCTGTAATTAATTCTTCATTCTAGCATTCATTTAGGTCACTCAAAGAAAAAAAAATAAAATTGGAATTCTGGCAGATACTGTATGTTGCGTCTCAATTTATTCCTGATTTCTATAAGTGAGAGCTGGAAATGCAGTTTGCTATGTGTGGGCTTGCTTTCACTAAAAGGACTCAGAGGAAGTGATGCTCATGACGTGTCATGGTTCCAGACTCCTGTGTCCAAGGCACTAAGCCTGAAGAGCTCCTAAGGGAAAGTGTATTCTCTGTGGTAGGCACTTGAACTAATATAATTAACTAGTTCTTTGCCATGTTATTAATGTAAATTATTATTTACTTTGTGGGGAATATTTTAAATATGTTAGGTTGTTGTGAGGATGGAAAACATTAAAATGATTCAATTAACAAGCTGAGATTGCTTTTTCCATCTACTGAAGAGTCTAGTTGTTCAAGAGCTTGAATGACTTCAACACCCACTCATCCTGCACCATGCAATAAGAAACACTGTGCCTCTTAAATAAAATTTTAACAATCTGCTCCCAATTTAACACCCATTTAACCATTTCAGCCTAATTATATGTCAGTAAACAGGTAAATCGGTAGCCTATCTTATAATGCCAGCAATTTTTACCTATAAGAAGAGTATTTCTTAGTATTTGGAGTTGAAGATATATTGGGCTACAGCTGCAAGACAACTTCCGTTTTTCTTGCTGCTAAAAGAATGCAAAATTGTCACGTAGAATTCTATGTGTGTTGACAGTGACCTTACTGCTAGAACTTGCTGTGACTTGTGTTGACTTACTGACAGCAAGCTCTTGAGTTTCCTTCAGGGTAAATACAGGGTATGGAATTAAATCTGCACTTCTTAATAATAACTGAAAAGCTGATGGACCTCAAATTTAGTGGTGTCCTAAATTTAATTTTCAATAAAGAAAATAAAACTACTGCTATTTCAAAACAAATTATAGCATTGCGTTAAAATTCTGCTTATATTAGCCACAAAATTCAAGGTGCTAAAGTTTTCTGCAGTATAAATGCAATTGCATTATGCTTGTCCTCTGTGTTAGTTTGTTCTACTGCTGTAGAGGCTCGGTGAAAATTATAGGAGAGGGTTATAATTATATTGTTTATGACCAGAAGGCAAGAACTGCAGAGTGAAACTGTGGCTTTTCTCCTCCAGCCCCCCTCCTGCCTAGCTCCCTGATCCAAAAGTTTAAAGTTATATGGAGCATCAGACTTGCCCATCTAATTCAATTAGTCCCATAATTTGAAGTTTGACAAGTATTATCCAGAAGGTCTCTTTGGGCCAAGACTAAGCCAGCCAGGGAGCTCAGGAGGATTATTGTTTGGCTTTAGCTGTCTGGGAGAAAAGTGAGTGTTTGCTTTGAGGTCATCCCTCAGGTTTGGTTGTGCTCTGGTGGTCTGAGGTTTCCGAGGGTGGGGCTGGGTTGAATGTGTGCAGAGCAGAGGGGAGGTCTGAGCATCTTTGGGAGCCCTGCCCTTGTGCTGGAGCTGGGTGCTGTTTCCCTGACGTAGGAAGCCTGTGGAATAGCAATCTCTTAGTTGGGTGAAGGGTCTGTGTTGACCTGTTTTTCAAAGATTACGCTGAAACTAACTTGTTCTCTCCAGGGCTTCTGCCTCTGCTGAAGCGTGCGTTTCTGTGTCTTGATCAGTTCTCTTTCAGTACTCTTTGAAAGAAATACAGTAAATGAGTTTTTCTTTTCAGCTAAGCATTAGAAATACCATGAAGAAAATCAGCTGTCATGTAAATACCCATCAAAATAACAAATGGATTACAAAAACCTCCATCTGCTCACAGAACTGTGAGTCATAAGTTGGTCTCTTTTGGGAACGGGCAGATAGCACACAGCCATGGATGGCTAGGAAGGTAACAAGCTGCTGCTTCCACTGATAACTGTATGTTGCAGAAGAAACTCCAGGAAAAACAACACAATTTCCCCCCTACAATTCTAGGACAGAAGCATTAGTTGTTTGCAATATGGAAAATTTGACAACTGCTTTCAGTAATCATTGCATAGCTTTAGGTCTCTTCAGCTCTGCTTATTTTGGTTTTGTTGTCTAATTTGATGTGCAAAGTAGTTTGGGAATCTTCTGTGGGAAGCTGAATTCAAAACTCTAATCTGGCCATGAATGATTAGATGTTTATATGTAATGTGATTACTGATAAATAGAACAATCTTTAGTATGCAGTTTGTAAAGGTATGGATGTGAAAAAACAGAAAGATGGGAGGAAAACCCAATAAACAAAACACCCTGTTTGTGAACAAAAAAAAAAACCTCCTTACTTGAAGAAAAAAAAATTTGGAATGGAAAACTTCATCCACTTAGTATACTGCATACAGAAAAATAATAGTGACAGATTAAAGCAACTCCTGGATTGCCAGCCGTATTTTGTACCATTGGTGTATTGAACAGCAGGTTTGGTGCAAAGACATCGCTATGACAGTTGAGGTTTTTCTTGAAGGTCAGCTGCATACTGGGTGAAAATTGCTTACTCAGTCAGGTGACGCTTTTATTAGTGGTAGTATTTTAACAAATCGATTTATTCACTTTGCTATAGATTCTAAAAATTTTTCTAATATCTTGAGCTTCATTAGTTTTATTACCTTGTAGGCTTAGCACAGAACGATGCATCTTGTTTTAAGCACCATCATCCAAAAGGCTTAAAGGTTCAAAAAGCATCAGGGGACAAAAAGCTGAACCTTGATTGGTTTTAGATTAGTTAAGTTTGGCTTCAGCCAGCAGATCTGCATCTGCTAATGCCACGTGAGGCTCTGGCATAATAGGCAAAGGCCGCTGATGTTGTAACTGTAATATGTCAAGTCTTCATAGACTGGCAGGACAGTGCATTGGCTTTCCCTCTCACTCATTTTAGTTCCTATTCTGTTGACAACTTCCCTAGCTCTGCTCTTTGGAATTGGTCATTACATGTTTCTAATTTGTGCAGTTGTACGAGAGAGAAGTAAAAATTTGAATTAATCTGGTGGTGATGGAGGTAGGTGAGGTTGTTAATTTGTTTTCTTTGGGCCTTTTTGGAGCTGGTAGTCTCAGGGTTTGGTATACAAGTGTCTTGTGCAGGACAGAGGTGGGAATGAAGACAGCTTTTGTATTATCATTTGTAGTATCCTCAGTATCATAAGCAAGTCAAACTTACCTTACAATTTTTTTTTACATTACGTTATAATTTATAGCCCCAAAGAGTTGCTCTAGGTCCACCCTGTGTTTAGACTGTAGTTGTTCCCCTCTGCTCCATTGTGCAGAGCACTACATCCACAAAGAAGTGGGATGTAGAGATTGAAAACATGTAAAATCTCTAGCTCTCTAGTTAAGCCACGTCTTATGTCTTAATCTCATACTTCTTCATATAAACAAATTAATGTAAGTTTAATCTTCATGGTAACTGGATTTTAGAAGTGGAAAAATCTGTGTTAAATGTCCCAAAAATCTGGAAAAAGTAATTTGGGAATTTTTCTTGGAACGCTGTCTTTTTGTTTTGAGAAATCTTTGTTTTAAATTGAAACAGGGACTTGGGTATATGCTACTCTGGATGAGGTTTGTATGTTTTGCTGCAAATTATCACAGTAAATTTGTGCCCTAAGCAGCATGCTGATTACATTAGAGAGAGAATCATTATCTTTGCTCTAAGTGAGTTGAGATTATTTTCCCTAGATTAGCTAGTCCGTGAGGTTCTGTAAGCATGCAGCGGACTGCTTTCCCTTTACAGGGTAAATGGTTGCCTGAAAAATAAATGCAGTATCGCAGTGTGTTGCTTTTTCAAGTCAGATAGTTCAATTTATGTGTGTGTGCAAGCAAGTGAATGCATGTCTATACCAACAAGGACACAGTGCGAGGGGAGCAGTGATAAATGCTTGAGAAGGCATTGCAAGTCACACATTCAAACTTCCAAAATTATTGTGAGTAAATCGTCTTGCCGCAGGGGAACAATGTATGGCGTACAATGCATAGCACAAAGTTGTTTCTATTCTTCTTTTGAGGTATGTGAGAAATGCCACAGAGTTCCTCATGGACTGTTTTCTGTCTGAGTGACACAACTGGGATCCGGCATGTAATCTCGAGGGGGTGGTTGAAAAGCACGCTAGCCCAGCACGTACCCTCCTGCACTAGCCAGGCTTTTACTGTATTTCAAAATGCGTCCTAAAAAGTAACTTACTATTTTTTCTTTACTCCAAGTTCATAAATGGCTTAAAATAATCTGATTACGGTCAAGGATGTTAACGTGTGTATAATTTTCTTTTAATTTATTTTGTTTACACATTCCTCAATGTGCTGTGCAGTTAAACTACAGTCATTGTAGTTTCCAGGGCATTATGAAATAGGGAATTTTATTGTTCTGCTGAGGCTTCTAAAATGGTGATGGTATGTGCTGCTTAGAGGCAGTTTTTTAAAAAAATCTAGTATTTGTAATTGAGGGCAGAGTAGTGATCTTTTTTTTTTTGTGTGTGTGTGGTTTTTTTAAAAAGGATTTTTAATTTGCACTGTTTCTTGGTGCACTCTCATAACTTACTGGCAAAGTTAATTGCTTCAACCCTGATAGTTATGCCGCTTCTTTCTCCTCCTTAGGACTGGCAATTAACTGAAATTCTCAAATTTATGCTGCTAAGTGTACCTTTTAATGTGAATAGTTTACAGGGGGAAACATCTGATTTATCTAGAAATACCTAAATGCTCTGGGTTGTGCTGAATACCAGATGTGTGCTGTTAAAGTAATTGTCCATTTCTTGAAATAATGCGTAGTCCTTATTGTGCTTTGCCTTCTGGTAGAGGACACTTGGGTTCTAGCTGTATCACAGCAGCACTGTTTCTCTTGCACTAAAGAAAATTATTCTTCATATGCAAGAAGTTCACTTGTCCTAAAAAGCCCTGTACCAGCTTTTCCACCTTCAGGTGAATGAGATCATATACTGGGGAACGAAGGAGTGATTTGTGCCAGGGGTAGGGCTTTGCTTGGGTATGTCTCCTCCAACCCTCTGCCCAGTTTATATAGCAGTGTTTAACTTTCTGTGGAGCTGAGTAGCTTGCATCAAGATGATGCTGCCAGCTCTCTACTATACAGACCTGGTCCGTGGAAAGTGTAGTGCCTAGTGTTCCTTTATGTCTTTATGCCCAAATACTTTCTGTGCTGCACTGGCATGATACCAAAGTACCTTCAGTGATGCTAATGAGTTTCACTTTAAAATGCGTGTATGTGACAGTGGGGTCCTATGTTTTTTTCCAGAGTCATGCTCTTTCTTACAGTAGAAGAGGTGAACAGAAAAGAAGCATGTGCTGAGTGAAGAATCAGCCTGTTTGTGAGGGCTGTGGGAATGACCAAGGAGAGGAGGTTAAGGATTATGCAAATATGTGTGCGTATGTGTATGTTTTCTGGACTCTAAAATAGAAAAGTATTAGTCAAGAATTTTATAGTAGCAAGGTTATTTTGAAGGCTGTTAAAATCTGCCTTCAGAGGTATTTTCCTTTCCTTTTTCCTCCCTCTTCCTTTTCTTCTGCTGGAGGCATTTGATTCAGAATTAAGGGAGATTCTAAAACTGACTAGATGGTAATGGGGAAAAAAATTCCCCGGTAGTGGTTCGCCAGGCACAGATTAGGTATCTCATTTTGTTCTGGTGGGGATTATTCTCAAAACTTTCAGATTATACTGGAATATTAAAAGAGGGACAGTCTGCTTTTATGCGTTGTGGTCAAACTCTCCACGTACAAGCAGGGTTGTTTTCTCTGGGATACTTTAAAAGGGTATTGAATAATTACATCTGTTGGCTTCGCATGTGAAAAGTGGATGGATACATTTAAAAAAGAAATGGAGAGCACTCCCAATCATTACAGATTTAGCCAGGATGCAATAAGATATTTTTTTCTTTGTAAAGAGATAATAGAAATAATAATAGCTAGTGTTAGGAATCAGCTCTTCACATGGTTTGGCTGTCTGAATTCTTAAGAATATTGCTATGCTAATAGACCCGCTCTGTAGTGAGGAAGGATGGTTTCTGATAGCCTTGACAATAGCTGGGAAATCGCCCCTGGAAGTCTACATGTATAAATTGAATAGTACACTGGCACATAAAAATGAATTGCTGATCTCAGGGCCAGTTCTTTCAGATTTAATAACGAACCAAAAAAACCTCATTGCAGTGAAAAGATTTCTGCCCGAATGTGTGCCCCAATGTAATAGCAGTCTTTCCTTCACCCACCCACCCCTCTGTGGCACTCAGCTGAGCTGCGCCCCTTGTTCTTCTTTTGTGGATAAATATGATGATTCTAAATGTAATGAAAATGTGCAGAGTAGCCTTAGCTTTTGTAGTAAGTTCCAACTAAGTCACCAATATATGCGGTAATTATGAATGCTTTTACTGTCTATTATGTACTTGACATTTTTAATTAAGTCCTCAAAAAACCCCAATATCCCTTTCTTCTATTCCTCTAATTAAGCCTTTGCTAAACTGAGAGAATAAATAATTTGAGTAGAACGAAAGCTATATTCTAGCAGAAAAAAATGCTGTTTCAAAATTACTTGTCCAATGGTGGTATGAATTGTGCTTTGTTCCAAGTTTGAGCCAGAGAAGAATATACGGTTTTCTGCTTCGTTTTAAGGTACTGAAAACTATTGTTTTATCTGAAATTGCATCACAAATTTTGCTTTCGAGGGCAAACTGCTGATCTGCCTTGCATTTGACAGTCCTGCAGTCATCCACTGAGAACTTTCTAAAATCCCAAACTGTAACTTTGAAATTTTTTTCTTTTCTTAATTTTCCCTGTCAACATAGTACGTGGGGCTGTGAGCTTTGAGTAAGCCTTGGTCCAAGCTGAGCGAGGAGGGAAACAGCTGTTTGAGCAGATCTGGAGCTAGACTGAGCTGAGCAAGTGGGAGGAATCCCATTTTCTGACTGTGCTGTCTAGCTGGAAGATGTCCTTTATTTTTGCTCTAAGATTATACATACTGGCCTGTTCTGTAAGGTTCTTCCCTAGCAGGGTCATCAGTCTGAACAGCTTTGATTGCTCAGCTGCAGTTGTTGCTTGTTAGGTGAGGAACTTGGAGTTTCTTTTAATTTCTGTGAGTAATTTGCCCAGGAGTGCAAACTCCACAGGCTGTCTTTAAAAAGTGTGTATTTATAATGTTTTCTTGTAGAATCATTATAAAAACGTATATGGTACTTATTTTATTGAGTCTTATTATTTAGGATAGGGTTGGTTTTGGAACTAATCCTAATTTATTTGATCAAAGCTACCCATTCAAAATTTGCGTTTGTGTATCTAAGAGCAACAGCTTGAAAAGGGTTATGTTCTTCTTTAAGCATTTGCAGAGTTGGTACCTCATAATCAAAGCCTGATTCCAGAAGGTGAGCATGGCTGGAAGACAACCTGTTTCAGTCGAGGAGATGGAAGTGATTTTCAAAGATTTTTTTATTTTTCTTCTTTGTATGGAAGGGAAATGTAAAAGGCAGTTTTACTGCATTCAGCAGCACTAAGCCTTAAGGGGAGTCCAAGTGAAATAAATGAGCTTTGGTTCATTTTGTATAACTTCTGTCAATATGAAAATACTTTTTCACTGTATGCAGTCCCAAAATAGGGTTTTCCCTCTTGTCTTTGGTAGCCTTCCGACATGGGAACCTTTATACACAGTCTGTTTAATTTTTCTGACCTGGGACAGAGAACTGTTTTCATCTATCTTATGAAGAATTGTGAATTGCATAAATTCTTATTTCAGAAATGATGGATTTGTCACAGTTAGTTTACATGTGTACTTCCGTTTTAAAGGATTCCCTTGTATATAAAATACTGTTTCTTTCTACATCTGTTCGTGGAGAGCTCAAAAGAGTAACTCCAGAATAAAGAAGCTTTGATTGGTTCCTTATCATCTTTAAAAACTTCTGATATCGTAGTGGTAAGTGGTGAAACTGTCCTGTTATGTTTGGTTAGATGTCACTTCACATACATGTGCCACTGATAATCTTGAGGCTGAAAAGAACAGACTAAGCTGGTGCTTTCAGTGTTGTTCTTCACAAAACCCTGTTTAACATCAACAGAGGCAGAAGTGGAGGATTTCTAACTCATCTTGTATTTGAGCCCTGAAAAATAGTTTGGGGCACTGAGGCTTGGTTGGAAGAAACTATTTAATTTAGGTTTTAACTTTCTGATATGCATCTGAGTTAGAGACTTGAAACAGTTTTGAGTATTGAACAGTGTATATGTGGCTTGCTCCTGAGACCAGGAACCATCAAAACTCTTGTGATCATACTCAGGGGTCTCTATTTAAACACCAGTAATATATTAGATAGTTGTCACAGAGTGTGTTTTTTAAATTACAGTTATTATTTTAAGTTATATCACTTGTCTATAAATCAGTGGAGAACACTGTAGTTTTAAAGTCTGGTAGTATATGGCATTACTCTACTGAAGGATTGTCTCTGTTTTTGTTCAATCACAGAATGATTTACGTTGGAAGGGATTTTTAAAGATCACCTAGTTTCAACCCCCCTGCCATGGGCAGGGACAGCTTCCACTAGACCAGGTTGCTCAAAACCCCGTCCAACCTGCTCCTGAACTTTTCCAGGGATGGGGCATCCACAGCTTCTCTGGGTAACCTGTTCCAGTGCTTCACTATCCTCACAGTGAAGAATTTCTTTCTAATATCTAATCTAAATCTTCCCTCTTTCAGTTTAAAACCATTACCCCTTGTTCTGTCACTACAAAGATGTGGTGAAGAGTCCTTCCTCCTCTTTCCTGTAGGCCCCCTTTAAGTATTGGAAGGCCACTGTAAGGTCTTCCCAGAGCCTTCTCTTCTCCAGGCTGAACAAGCCCAGGTCTCTCAGCCTGTCCTTTCAGCAGAGGGGTTCCAACCCTCTGATCATCTTTGTGGCCTCCTCTGAACCTGCTCCAACAGGTCCATGTCTTTCCTGTGCTGAGGGCTCCGGAGCTGAACACAGCACTGCAGATGGGCTCTCATGAGAGTGGAGTAGAGCAGCAGAATCCATTCCCTCAACCTGCTGGCTGAGCTGCCAGGGATGCAGCCCAGGATACGGTTGGTTTTCTGGTCTGCCAATACACCTTGCCAGGTCATGTTGAGCTTCTGATCAACCAAAACACCCAAGTTGTCCTCTGCAGGCTTAGTCTCAGTCCGTTCTCTGTACAGCCTATATTTGTGCTTGAGATTGCTCCGACCCATGTGCAGGACCTTGCACTTGGCCTTGTTGTACTTCATAAGGTTTGCGCAGCCCACTCTTTCAAGATACCTCTGGATGACATTGCTTCCCTCCAGCCTCTCAGCTGCATATGTAGTTGCCTAATGTCTCTTAAGTATTGCTTTTGGGAATCTGCATGTGACTGCCCGTTATCTAAACATATGTCCCTGATGCCAGACACTGATATTTGCTATTTCAGCTTTTCTGTAATGCAGTTTTGTGCAACACTTGAAAATTACGGTGGAAATGAAATAAATGACTATTAGAATTGCTGTACAGAGGAGAGCAAAACATAAAGTTCTTGGTAATGTCAGCTTCCCTGTTATTAAAAACAACAAACCCCCAAAGCTTTTCAAAAACATCAAAACATCAAATCTTCAAAAACTCCAGCCAGATGACTGATACTGCTATTAAAGAATGCTTTTTGTGGTCTGTAGAGCTACACTTATGGTATGATCGTGTTGTTCCCCTGATCAAAGTTAGAAAATAGCTGTCTGAGAGCTTTAAAAGACAAGACAGACAGGCAAGCAGTCACTGCTTTTGAGAAATTTCACTCATCAACCATAGCAGGGATATAATATTCCAAATGAGATAAGAAATTTAAATTATTTAGTTCTGGAATACTGCCAAATTGCTCACAGCTTTTTTCGTATCATGAGTGGTTTTAAGGATATTACTGGTTGAATGCATTTCAAGTTTTTAACTACAGTGAAGCTGCTATTTCAAGACCTTTGGTTCTCCTGGGGCTCTCATTTTGAAGACCAACACCTTTCAGTTAGGAGAGTCTTAAAAACTCTGAGCAAGGTTTCTGTTGGCAGCGGCAACTGTTGATTTAGCCCTTCTCTGTGTCTGTCTGTTCCATTTTGAGCAAATCACCTGGTTTCTGTCTGTTGGGACTCGCAGGTATGCTGAACTGTAGATTTTGAGGAAGCTCCAGAAGAGAATGTGGGGGGCAGAAAAAGCTCAACTGTGCTGCCACATGAATATGCAGAGCTGGATTATGGGACATACCAGACGTGGTTTTGAATCTGTGCCCTGCCAACAGTACAGACACAACTAGTACAATAGACGTCTTTGAATTGTCTAAGATGGAGAGCTAATGAGAAGCAAAAGCTTGGGGAGAAATTGTGGCCATTGATTTAGACCAGATTTTCTTCCACTTTCCTGTGTCACCAGGCAATTATTAAGGTCAGACTTCACATGAGCTAACCGAGTGCGAGATTAAATCTTTAGAAGCAGTGGCAGAGGCCGTTAAGAGCAATGAGTCTTTTCTGTTTCTGTGTAACCTTAGGTTCACTGTGAGATGGTGCACAAGAACCTCGCTGATTCAAGAGAGGCGATACTGGTCAATAACCTCTTCGTTTGGCAGTGACGATAGTGTTCTGCTTGTCTGCCCTCAGCTTTCATGGAGGAGGAAGCTGAATGATGTTGTGATGTGCAAGTGACTATCATGATGGCCTTTGAAATGTAGGATCAATGCATGAAGCTGTTGATGCCCTGTTGGCAACATCCCTCATTCAAGTATTATGTCCTTTGAACTGTATCGGTTTTAAAATCATTAAATGAAAGATCTACGTTTTGCGTAGGTATTAAAATTGAAATGCTTAACCTACGGGAGTTTTTTTGCTAGTAACCCTTTGTTGATGGGTTGTGGGTTTTTATTGTTGACCATAACATGAACAATTAAGCTTCAATTTTTCAACATGTTTGCCTGTATTTCTGTAATTTGGAGACTTGTGTTAGTTTACTGTTAGACCTTTTGGTTAAGAGTATGCAAACCCCACAAATCTGCTACAGCTTGGCGAACTGCATGTCAGTTCTGGGGAAGATTTTAAAGCGCTGAAAGGGATTCTTGGAATTTGCAGATGTTTTGAATCAGCTAAGGTTAGCAGTTAACCTCCATGGTTAATCTGAGGTACCACAGTTTTCATCTGTAATATGTGTGAGCTACTCTGATCAGTCACACTAGTGAAATACCAATCATAGGCGAAGGTTGTGGTGGTGCTGCCTTTCGTGATGCAGAAGAAGGATGAAAGGCTGGAATTCTCTGTGTGGATAATTAAGTTCTTTACCACCTGCTGTTTGACTTCATTGAGGCCCACGAAATGTCTTCTCTTCATTGCTGCTGTTTGCTCAGTTGTTATGGAAGTGTTGCAGGGAAGGAGTATCTGTATTTTATACTTGCTTGCTGCTCTGAGTTAGGGTATTTTTGTTGTCAGCTGTGGGAATTAAAAATGGACCCCTATCTGCCGTTCAGAACTGGACACAGGAAATGTAGCAGTGTGGAAACTGAAAACTGCATGCTGGGGTAGGGTCATTCAAATTCCTTTATTAGTATTTAAGCTTAGATTTTGGAACTGCAAACTTCCTTTTGAGGCAAGTCAGCAAGATAGCCTTTTAGATTTGGCTACGATTTGTAAAGAGGCTTGAAGACTTCAGATCCATTTTAAGACCTCCAGTAAACTACCCCTACTGGAAAATTCTGTATTAGTGGACATCTGGTCTTGAAACCATACGGCAATGACTTGGTTAAAACTCCTTGAAAAAAACAACCAACCCCGTTCTCCCAAGAGAAAGCCTTCCCTGAAGCTTGTTGGTTGCCTAAAATTCTTCTGTTTCAACCAGTGGAAGTAGCTATCTTTATACGGTGCCAGCTTGTTCTGCGCTATATTGTCATATTTCTGAAATTTCTATTTCAATTTGAAGTTATGGCCAAAGGGAGCCTAAATTATGTAAATCTTGTCAGAACCACTCTTCAGACTCTAGAGGAATTGCGGCTTTGTTCCTGTCCACAAATACAATTTAAAACGCAAGGCTTTCTGAAGAACAGACAGACCGCCTGTATGAGAGCCTTTTTTTTTTTTTCTTCTAGATAGCCTTAGCTGATACGGAGGCAGAAAGCTTGTTACGTCAAGTCTCAGTTCAACTTTTCTTTTTCAACGGTTTTATTTCTTTTTTTTACCCTTTTTTGATGCTACTCTTCCTGGTTTAATGTTAGAGATGAATATTACTGTATTTGACTATGAGAGGAAAATTAAGGTATTCTATATTTAATGGCTTAATGAGTAAATTTAATAGAATAATGATTTTGTCTTGATGGGTAGAGCTGGACATCGCAATCCTCTGCAGGAAAAGGCAGCAGAGGGTACGTGGGCCGGCTTTACATAGACCGCTTGTAACCATAGAGGGACAGAAATCAGATGCTGTATGTGGAAAATACAAAGCAACAAGATGGACTTCATTTGATTCTGACATTATCAAGTTTTGTAGATCCAAACACAAACATTATGCTGGCATGTTGCAGGATGGCGTAACAGTAACGCTGAAATAAGGGGTGTATATTACAGGAGACTTACTGAGGTGGGCTAGTTTATTTTGATAGGTGGTGTACGTAGCCTTAAAGTTTACTGGCTTAGTTTTCTGCACCTAGTGACTTTCACATTAAGTCGTCTTTGTTGGCAAGAAGGGGGTCTGTTAATAGCTATGCTTTTACATCAACTGAAGTATAAAAGGAAGAAAATTGTTTTATGTATTGTAAAGTGTAGAATTGCTACCGGTATTGTAAGATTATCTTGTCTTCCTGTCTCCATCCTGGGAGAATTTTTACAACAAAATAGCAGCCTGTGTTGTAACAGCAGTTCCTGAATGTACAGATTGTAACTTGGTCCAGAACTTGAACTTTGAATTAATTCTGAGTCACTGAAGAATTGCAAAGGATATGTATGACCCACAGGTGTTCATATACTGTATACTGACCTCCTGTGACGAAAGAGAGTATGGAGTCATCAGCTGAAAGCCCTGGTTAGGTTGAGGAACGAACCATGCTATTTCTCAGTATACCTTTAGGTTCTGTGCTTCTTAGTGCACCCTCTTTGGATCTTTTTAAAAGGGTTTTCGAAGCTCGATGTCAGTGTAAAATTAGCTCCAGTAGGCACTGCTTATCATTTTGTCATTTGGTTTAAAAGCAGTATAACTGTATAAATACAGTTTTTAATGCACAAGAGAAATAATTTATGTTCTCAAGCAAATGTAGTGTAAACCCCTGTTTTAGAACGAGTCATTACAGAAGTGTTGAAACTGATTTTCTTATTTCCCTTTTTCTTGTCTCTGAATGCAGCCTTCACAAAGGAGATGAAAAATGAAGGTTTGATCCCCTGTTTTTGTTAACTGCAGGAGAGTTGTGTGGGAGTCCAGACAACGCATTTAGGTAGAGACGCAGGCATGCAGATTTTCCAGAGTTAGTGACATCTGGGAAGAAGACTTGAAGTAACCATTTTGAGCATTCTCCTTTTTAGGCTTGTTTCTCCAAGTACCTTTGAAGATTGAAATGATATCCATTAAAAAGCTAGTAAAATCAAAACCTGGGGCCGGGGATGAGATGATGCCATCCTAAGAAAAGTGAAGAAGATTTCAAGATGGCTCGTTTTCAGCCGTTGTACCTCTTCAGCTTTCATAGTTTTCAAAGGTTTTCTGCTCTTCTGGTGGTTTTTGTTGCAAGGCTGGCTCTTGTAGCACAGTGTGACAGCAGTGGCATGGCACCAGGAGTTTGAAGCTTTTTGGAACTGTACCTGCTGCTGGAACAATTCTTTTCATCAGTTAGCACTTTGCATGCAGAAACCTTTCTTAAAATGAGAGAGAATTACAAAACTTGAGTCTTCCAGTCAAATATGTTCTCTCCTTTTTAGTTTCTTGTTCTTGATCTTTGGATTCTTTTGTATGTGTGCCAAGCATGTTTTAGCACAAGTACTTTACCTTTCATTGGGTTTTTTTTTTTTTCCTTTAGGTGTCATGCTGTATATTTCAATAGGTCTGATTATTTTCCGCTTTTGAAGGGAAGCAGGGGGGAGCCTGCTCAGCTGGAGCTTGGGGCAGATTTTCCAATTGGGTCTTCAGAAAAGAAAAGGAAATTTACTTGGTGTGGCAATAAATATTTAATGATACAGTGATGAAAGTGGAGGCTCATATAGTCCAATGCCACTAAATTTTGAATGCTTTTTGCACTTAGGGTTTTTTCGATATAAAAAGAGGATCTTTAAAGAGTAGAACAAAATCTATCATGTAAGGTGGTGAATATATTCTTAATATAACTTAGACTGTAGGAAAAAGAATGGAAGAAATTGGTTAAATAGCTCAAAGATATTTTAGATATCATTTTCAGATAATTTCTGTATGGCTTCTATAACAATTCAACATAAAATACTTGAATATAATTACAAGACCATTTTTTTTCTTTTTTCCCCAAGGTAAATAACTGATCATAAAATTCAAACACTTCAGAAAGATTGTAACTTCTCTTACAAATTTTTTGGATTTGGCTTTTCTGTCTGGTTATACTCCTGTGAGTCACTGGATAATCATCTGTATTTCATTCATGGATGTTCTATTTGTTTCTCCTTTATTGATGTCTTTTTGAGGGTTGTGATGATTTTCAAAGTAATTCCCATCTCAGCTCTGATGGGCTGATGATGTTTTAAGAGAAAACGTGTATCCCATGAAGGAATGGACAGTATCTTTTGGACCGGGAGAAGGGGGAGATAAAGTGAAAAGATCCTGTGTAGCATTAAAAGGAGAGCAGTGAAATGAATAAAACTGAACTTTTTATGAACGGTTGAAAATTATTTCTCCAGAGCAGAGAACTTGTTTAAGGGGCATGAAAGGAAACTTGTACTGGTGTTACAGCCCTGAACAGTGCTAAATGTCCCATTTGCCTATCGCACAAATCATTCAGCTTCCATAATAGCACAGTACATTTAATACTTTTACTTAAATTTCCGTCATTACTCATCATCTTTAAGCAATAGTTCTTACCAAGGACATTCATATTGTGGGCTCTTTTCCCACAGATTGATTTTCCTACATATATTTAAGCTGGATTTCATTTTATTTCTGATCTGTGCATCTTATCCCTTTAATTTCCACTGAACTTTCGTTCTCAGCCTCTTTCTTATTTTGGCAGTAGTGCTCCCACTGGTATTCTGAATTAGCTCTCTTTTGGGTGTGGATGAAATATTTCTGTAAGGTTTCTCGAAGTTTCTTCACTTCAGAGCTGAAAACTTTGCAAGACCCATTATTATCTTTGTATCCTAAGGTAAACTTATCTGCAAAGGTGAGATTTTAACCTGAGATGATAAATTTACACATCAGGTGTTGACAACGGAGGAAAGTAAAGTGAGGTGGAGGTGGGACATGGGAAAAATCATGAAACGTGATGTCACTGTTAATACTGTGAGCACTTGTGTTTTTCTCTATTAAAGTGTAGTGGTATTTTGTATGTTATCTTTTTCAGCTCTTTTCACCAAATGGTACCAACAGAATAGTAACAGCTTCTAGGCCAGTATCTTCCTATCCAGGCAGCAGTCCTCTGAGAAAATCTATGTGACACAGCACTGCTCATGCCATAAAGAATTCAGACAATTCTTTACTCAGTAGCTTCAGCACTAATAAAGTAACCTGGGTAGAATTGGATTGCCTGTTTGTCTGCCCTCCGTGCAAAGGAATAATCTTGCTGCCTGAGCCCAGGGGGAGCAGTAGGGTTCCACTGACGAACAGAGCTCAGTGGGGCCTCTCCTGTACCCTGAATTTTGGGTTGAAGTTGCTTCTCTTAGCAGTAGGGTTCCTCATGGCAAATCCTTAAATGCTGTAATGATAATAATGAAGTTCTGACTTTCTTCTGGTTACAGAACTAGGGAAGGTGTCGTCTCTCTGCAGTATGTTCACAATAGCAGATAAACCTTAATTGCTTTACTAAGAGTGCCGCGGTACCATTCATCTTGTCAAACCATGTTGGAAGCTCAGTAGCCACAGTCTCAGAGCAGGCTGGTGGCAGAATTTAGGTCAAGTTTGTCACTATTTGACTCTTCAGGGACTTAGTATACATCACATCCAGAACTTCTTTGACTGATGGTGTAGAAAATGACAATTTTTATAACAAAACACCACCACAACAGTTTGGGTTTTTCTTTCTTTGTTGTGTTGTTTGTTTTTAGTTTGAGCAAGAAGAGAGTTTCACAGTTCACCTTCATGTGCGTGCCCATGGTCTAATTCAGAAAAAAGCCCTAGAACAGGACTTTTAATGTGTGTGTTTCTGAGTTGTTTTCCTGTTCAAGTTCAGTGTGGATTAATTGGTCGGATATATTAATAGTTGCTTGCATAAGAACTGCATGATTTTGATATGCTTTTAGAATGGATTTGCTAGCTATTTGTTGGATTAAATCTTCAATATTTCATATGTTAATCTGTGACTGCAGTTGAGGATAGTCCTAGATCAGTACAGCTTCTCTGAATTGTAGGTCAGCCTAGAGATTATCCATTCCTCAAAACTATTGGTATTATTTTCATGTCTGCGCTATTCTTTGCCATATTCTCCTGCAAGATAGCACAGAAAACTCTGTGTATTATGTTGCATAAAACTAGTTGAACAGTTCTACAATCCACTGCAAACCTAAAAAGTACTACTAGATTCTTTCATAGTGTTTTCATCTGAAGAAAGATCTGGAAGTAGTTTACAAGAATGAATGAATAGTCTTTCGTATTGGGTTATACAGATGAGAGCTATAGTCGATTATGATGCCCAAGCAATGTAAACAGCGTGTTATCTGATGAAGCAGGTGGCGAAAGGAAAAACCATGAGAGTTAAGGTGGTATTGTGAGGTAGCTGGATCTATTATTGGTAAGATACAAGGCTAATTTCTTTGTGTTCTAGACACATGGGTATTAATTGCCCATTCCTTTTTATTACAGTTAAAACTTCGGTCATTGCTTGAGTCTTGACTACTTTTTGTCATATATGTCTGTGAAGAGTAAAAACTGAAGTCCTGTCTTGGAAGGTGAAGCGTTGTAACACTGAACCGTGAGCCAAGTTGCCTAAACCTTCATGAAAGACCCTTAGGCAGAGCAGACCGTAGGACTGAGTGTCTGAAGGTATGTTTCCACAGCCGGTCTGTTTTAGGGTTAACTTCTTAACTTTGAATTGCAGAACTCTACCATGTTTGTTCTTTTTTTCAAAATTTCCTGTTCATGTGAGAAGCTTTACGCTTCCTGAAAGATAGAAGCCAGATTGGCTGGCTTTACATGTTTTGCTCAGGATTATACGATATACTTTAGAGAAGCCTCTCAGTTGATACTGTACTGAGCATGAAAGTATCTCATTGAGTTGTTAAGCTGGTATGTTGGGAAACATTAGCTATTTGTTTACAGAAGTAGGTCAGAGTTCCTTGTTTTTTCAGGCCTGTTTTCAGTGGTGGTTTATTTGTAGCATTACCATCAGCTTCTATAAAGCTTCATGCTGGCTGAGGTCACACTGAAACTGGGAAAGGATTTTCTCTCTTTTTGTTAGACTCATAGGCGCTTTTTTTTTTTTTTGCTGTAGTTCACACAGGTATCACTTTCAGTCATTTGAAAGACTGAGATCAAGCATAGGAAAGAAAAGCAGCAGCATTTTTCATTCTGTTCTCCCTGTTTGCTCATCACAAGTAAGGTGAACCATCAGGTGCCTGCTTCCTCTTCAGAACTAGGAGTGTCCCTAGTTTTGCACAGTTTTCTGCCTGAGAAGGGCGAGAATATCCACAGGAGAACTGAACTAAATCTGTGAACTAATGAGACACCTGCAGTTCATTCAGGTTCGCTTTCCTGTGTGCTGCTTGTGGGTTGGTATTGTTCAGATTTTGGAGTACTCTCCTTATAGCTGTGCTCCATGAATTTTTCTGAAATGTGCAATATTTGCAAAAATTAATCAAATTCTCAGCCTGAACCATTAGTGGCTTGAAGAGACATAAGAGACTTCCTCCTCTTATGCAAAAAGGACAGCCCAGTTTGTGGGAAGATTAGGTCTTGTTGCTTTGGGCTGAAGAGCAGTTATATCAGGAAACTGAAAACATTCTTTTTGAAAGCACCAGCTGGATTTTCAAAATAAATCTTGCTTTTTGAATTCTAAAAAGAGATACTGGTTTTCTAAATACTGCTTTCTGCTGTGTAACTTGAGATGTACATGGAAATTTTTCCCCACTTGTGAACCTATCAATATAATAATTAAAAAGAAAAAAAACAACCAGATCTATGTTTCTGTAGAGTAGTTGGAATTTTTATTGTACAGTGTTGGGCCTGTCTAAAGTTTATGTCTTAGCCTCTGACTAAGTGATGTCATTGTGACTTGCTGATTTTTTTTTTTTTTTTAAAAGCATATTTAGAAATGAAGGTAACAGTTGCAGTTAGTGGCTGTAGGCCAGTTTTGGCCTTTGACTCTATCTGAAAATGTGCCGTGCAATTCAGTATCTTTACGTTTCACATCATCAAGCGAAGTGAGTATTATCTTTCAAAAGTTCATAGTGGTCAAATAGCAAAGTAATGGTACCACTTAAACCACAAATGACTGACCAAGTAGGGATGGAATAAGGCAAGTTAGTTAGTAATCAATTTATATATGTAGGACATAGAGAAATTGATAGGAAGGCAAAATGCTTCAGTGATGCAGGGCTGATAAGGCTGATGAGAATGGAACAGGAGACAAAGCAGGTGTGACTGTTGTACCTGCTTACTTGGAACAGTTAGTTCACGTTGCTTCTAAGACTTCTTTTTTCAAAAGAATTAATCTGACAGAATTTAGTAAATGGGCTTGAGGGATACACTGTTTAACCTCAATTCATGAATTAATAGAAGACAGTTTGTTGGACTCTGTGGGGGTTGGTGGTTGGGGTTTTTTTGTTTGTTTATTTGTGTTTTTTGAAGAGGTTACGGTTTTATTCAATAACCCTACAGATTTGAACATTTGGCTTAAAACAGCCAAATGCTTCTGCTGAAAGTTAGTATCAGTTGAGCAATCATAGAACGGAGGTCTTGGTAATGGGAGTCTGCCCGTTTCAGCAAGAATGAGGCTTAATAGTAGTCCATTGTTCTAGAAAGGTTCTCTCCTTCCTTCTTGATTTGATTTGAATTTTTGAATGATAAATCTTGCTTAAGGGATGTTGTTTGCAGGTGGAGTGCCTGATCTCACCTTTTCAAATAACACATCATGCCCCTGTGGTTTTCAAGTTCTGAAGCATTTCAAAAGCGCCCTCCAGACCTTAGTCTTCTGTTGGTCTAAGTCTCGCTAGAAGGAGAGCTGCTCGCTTTCTCTTCAGGCCTGTTGTGGGATATGGCTGTCTCCATTGCAGTGGAGTGATTCTGCTCTGTGATTTTTTTTGAACAGGCAGAAGGACTTTTTTTTCACTCCTCTCATCCTTAGATAACTGTGGAAGTATTTAATGCTGTAGATAAAGCTTTCTTACTCAGAGGGAGAGACAGGTGTTAGTCTAGGTGGAAAAATTAATGAGGTTTTAGGGATACTTAAGGAATGTAGATCTGTAATGTCTCGGAGCTAATTGGGGGAAAGATTGGTAGTATGGCAAGTCTGTATGACTGAAACCGTAATAGTCTGCGATTTGATGACTTCATGAAAGCTAAAAGACATGACATGCTTGATGAGTTTGCAGCTGGTTGGTTTTAGGTAATTGCAGCATTATAGTAATGTGCTTGAAAAAGAACTCTGAAAATATCTGGAGACCTGTCTTGATGTTTTCAGCCAGAGCTGGGTTCTGCTGTCCTCACATTCTAACGTGGCTGTGATTTCACATCCAGTGAAAAGTTGTTTGAATGAGGTCTGAAACACGATTATAGCAGTTGCTGTGCTGAAACACTGCTGTCACTAGCTACTTAACTAGCCTGAACTGTAGTGATTGCTGTCTCCAGGGCTTGAGTTGTCAAGTATTTAAGAAGAAAACCTTTAGGTATTGTGAAAATTAGCCAGCATCTCTCACTGGTTGTCTTCTAAAGTGGAGCCTTGTTGCTTATGTAGTTCAAAGCGTCTACTTAACACCTCGACTCTAGAAAAGGTTGTTCATAATCTCAGTAGCTATCCTCATGAAAAAATAGGATAACCTAAACTATTTTTATATTGTTTCGGGTGAGGGCTGTGGTTTCTGTTTGCTGCAATTCTAATATGTGGAGTTGCCTCTTCATTTTTGACATCACAAGTTGTGTGGACACAGCTCCAGAAAGCAATCTCTAAACCAAAATGAGGTTATTCTTACCAGTGTGTTCTTCAGGTCTGAGCTTGGATTTGAATACTCTCTATTGCTTACACCATTCAAAGTGTTGTATTTCGTTTGAAGATACCGGTTTTATTCTGCCATCTAAAGATGAAATGAAATAAAATGTGTTAGGCTTTTTTTCTGTAAAAACTAAAGAACTTTGGTTTCTATATTACGGGAAATTTCTAAACAGGAGTAAAGCAGAGTTAGCCTTGGAGGATCTGGAGAATTGTCATTCCAAATATTGCATGGAAAATTATTTTAAGATATTCTAGAAATCAATTAAGTGCCTCACCACTGCAGGTAGCATTGGAATGTACTATCTGGGATGTAATCCTACTACTAAGAATGCCCTGTGATCTTTATCTTTAATCATACGCATCTCTTTTCATACCTCAACCAAAGTCTTCCTACTGCAACATACTCTAATCATACAACTGTCAAGTTTAGCACTGGCATGTGTGTTCTCTTAATTGTTGTTTTATGCAAATATTTTGGCAATTTGTAATGTTAATATGGTGCTTATTTCTTGAAGATAAACAGGTGAAGCCAAAGCAGATTGCGAGCTCATATTACCTTGCACCGAGATGAAATTGTGTATCTGTTCAGCTAGCAGTGAGGCAGATGTTCTTTGGATTTACAATGACATCTCACAGCCGTCGGGATTAAGTAGTACTTTTTTTGCAGGGCCTCAAAGCAGCTGAGGCAGCTGACTGCATCCTGTGTTCAGAAACTGCTGGCAGCTGGGTGCAATAGAAGTGGTGGCTGTTCCAGCCTGGAGTGCAACGGGTTGGTCAAGGCTTCTGTTTGGTTTGTTGTGTCTCATTTAAAATTTTATTTGCCCAGAAAAGTTTGCTCAGACTACTTCAAGGGCATTACTTAATTGAACGTGGTCTTTTAATAGGATGTTTTGATCTTTACTGACCTTGAAATGCATAGCTTTAAAGCCTACCATATCTAAGGTGAAAATACACGTTTTACTGGAATGCCAAATTGAAATTTTAATGTCAAAGAAGCCAGGAAATAAAGTTCTGATATGGATTAAATTGAGAATCCTGTATGCCTTGTGTTTGTGCATTGCTTTTCACTGAGGAATCCACTGCTTGTTTATTCTTTGCTGAAAAAGCGTGTTCCTCATCTTGTGTTTTCATTAAGAGATGTGAGAAAACCATTAACATACGAACAGAATGGGGGTAATTTTTTTCTAACCCTACAGTAAGCTCGAAATAATACTCATTTGAGTTATCATCAGGTTGTTTTAACTAGAGGTTTAACTCTCTGGGAGAAGCTGTGCAGCCTAGGTGAGCGGATTGACACTGTGGTGATATTAAAGGCAAGTCATCATGCTCGTAGGGTTCTCCCTTGGTCCCAGTGATATGGTTCTATGCCCATCACTGTGTTTTCTGATAGTAAACTAAATTGTTTCAGTTTCCTAAGCTAGCAGAAAAATATTTACCTTTATGTCTGGCTGGGTTAGTCATCTTCAGGCTAATACTTGCTACTGCTTATGGAGAGGCTCATAGAGCGAATACCAGAACGGTCGCAAGGAGCGTGTGGCACCGAAGATGGCAGTACAGCAGGAGGACACTGCTGTTTGGGAGGACCTCAAACAGGTACTGTGATACACCTGCTTATCGGTGGTGATTAGACTGGCCCAGCTCTGTTCCTTCACCCCAGATTTCTTGGATTTTATGGCAGCCTGCTCCAACACGCCACATTCCAAATAAATCTCTGGCTTGCCTAGTTCAAGTGCCCGTAGACAAGCTAGGGCTTCTTTTAGGCATTTAACAGTGAGAACTTGGAAGAAATGAAATGTGAAAATAGATCACATAATAGAGAATAGATCTCATAACAGAGTAACGAAACTTGCTTGTAGTGCTGTTAAACGCAGTGTAACTGTGTTTTTCTGTATTTCTGCGGGGAGTCTGTGTGTGTACTGCGTTTTGGGATGGGTGCATTTTTGATGTTGGTTTTTGGGATTTTTTGGGGGGGTTGTTTGTTTTGTGGTGGGGGTTGGTGTTATGTGTTGTGGGTGGTTGGGTTGTTTTTTTTCTTGTTGTTGGGGTCTTTTTTTAATTGGTCCTGGACTGCACTGGATACTCTCAGATGAAGCTGGGAGGTTTGGCACTCTTACAGGTATAGGCTGGAGTTTTGGCCCTGGAAGAGTTATGTAGTAGTTGCTTTTGGTACTGTGGTAAAATAAGTAATTAAAGAAAAGCAAATCTGACTTTGCAGAAAAATCAACAGCTTTAAGAATGAAGACTTCAAGGGTTCCTACCCCTTTCTTTCAAGAAGTTGCCTAATAATTGGAGAAACGAATCTGTAGGTAGTATTGTATTAGTGCAAAGTGTGTGCGTAAATGTTCATGCTTCACAGAACTTGATGTGCTGTAGCTTGAATTCTCTTTACATCTGCCCTGTTTTAATGACTTCTCTCCAAGAATAGCGTATTAGAAATCAACCCTCTTGCTCTCTGTACGCAATACAGTTTGAGTTCAGAGGGTTCTTGTGAAGACCAAAGCAGTTTCCTCTTTTGATGATATATGTTCCATGTTGCCAGAAATGATGGCCTTTAATAAAGTTCCCTGTGCGATAGTTTTCACAGAGAATAACACAGTAGAAGTTAAAACAGCAAAATGAGCTGCTTAGCTACAGCAAAAGTGGTGGCGATTGTAATGTTTTTAAAGTCCCAGCAAAGCTCTTACTCTTATCATCCTGTCTTATGTGAATGGGAAGACTGAGTGCGAGGTTGGAGGACTGTCTCTGTATGCTCATTATATCCACCGGTTTCAGCTCTCAGGACCTTAGACTTTTTTTTCTTCCTGCGAAGTCTGAAGTCAGCCCGACAGAGTGAGAAGTCTGTCTAGTGTGGGCTTTTATGGAGGTGTTGTCAAACTGGCCGTAGTTTAGGCTGGGCTTACCTGGGAAGGGCCCCAGTTGAACCTCTAGATCTTTGAGGGCTGTTGCTCCTGAGTATATGTTCAGCTGTTCCTGCACAAAGGAATTGTCTGCTCTGTTAGATGTTGGCCTTTCCAGCCTTTTCTTCCTGCTGCAGCCCATTTGCCCAACATAAAGGAGCACGAACGGGAGCAAAGGACTTATCCTAGAAATGTTTTGTCTGTCACCACGCTGTATTGAGATGTAGCATGGCTGATCTCTTACTAATCTGAAAACCAGAGTGAGTTTATACACTGATCTTATATGAGAGAATTTTTTTTTCCACAAAAAAGCGTGTTTGGGGATTTGTGTTTAATGAGGCCAGAACTGGGTCAAAATTAACACCTAGAATAGAGGAAGCCTAAAGGCTTAACGGGAGCTTGTACCCAGTGATGCAGAAGCAGTGATCTCAACATGACAGAACTTTATTATACTTGCCAAGTCACATCAGGTTGGTTAACCCAGACTGGAAATACCAAATGGGATCTTTCATTTATCTTTTCATATTTTAGGCATAGTTGGTCTTTGGTGGCAAATTCTATCACACATCTTTGATTCAGAGGTTTTTATTCCTAGCGACTTTTTATTTGTATATAAAACTTACAGAGGTTGATAATATGTAATTGTTAGTCTGTTTTCTTACCACCTTCTTGTACTATAGTGTTACCTATGGTAAGTACTTTTTCAAGATAATACTGTCTTTTTGCAGCCTCTGCAAACTAGCAGAACTATTTCAGTTATAGCCACGTCAGTGATGAGCATTTTAGTAACTTAAGTCTTTTTGATTTGGGCACAGTTTGTTTCAGTTTATGTACTGAAAAGAGATTTCACAATGCAATTACTCTGTAAAATGCACCTTTTTTTTTTTCTGGCAAGATGAAAACATTATAATATATTCATGTACCAAGTAATTTACAGCCGTTATGTAGGTCAGCATAGCTTCACTTAAGGCTGAAATTCTGGTACACCAAAGAATTAGTAATGAATGACCTCTTGAAGTTTAAATAACACTTGGCACCGCTCTCAGGAGGGTTTATGAGCACTGGTATTTGTGCAGAGCCGAGGGAGCAGCTGGAAGGAGCCCAGCACAGCTGCCTGTATTGCTTGGGCGTGATAGCCTGCCTTCAGTTGTGGGGCAAAGTTCTGTCTCTGTTCTGAAAACCTGGGACGCTTAAAGTAACGTAGGCTGTATAAATCAGGGAGATGTGCAGGCGTTTAGTGCTGACCTGCTGCCTAGTCGCTGTAACAGGAAACAGGACCACATACATGATGTCCTATTACGTTCTGCTGCCTGCACTGGCACTGTGCTCGCTGTGAAAGACAACCCTAACTCAGGGAAGTACTAGAGCAGTTTGTTTCATGCTGTATTTTCTGCCCTCATCCGCTGTTGAGGGTGCGGCTCCATGTATGTTTTCCTCAGACGTATTGCTCCTGGTACAAAGTCTTGCCCTTTGCTGGTGTTCACTGCCTCATGATGGTACTGGTTGTAGGGCTACCCTGTACCTACTCTGAGCCTGAGGAACCACAAGGTTACTGTGAGGTGCTAGTGAGAGTTTGTGCCTTCTCACATAGAGTGACTTCAGCTGAACTTCTGGAGAATGTGCAAGTATGTTTCTGATGGGACATGGCCATAATGTGCATCTTCCACGGGACTGTTTGTACTTGGACTTATCTACACCCTGTTATCAACTCACTGCTGTCTGACTGCTCTGTCATCGCTGCTCAAACACTGCTGTTTGAGACTGTCCTTTCTGCTGGGCACAGGGCGTGCATCCCATGGCTGGTGATCTTTAGCAGGATGACTCTGCTCTTACTTCTGCTGTATTTGTAGAGGTGGAGGCAGGGTTTTCTCCTCGGTGGTATTACGCGGTTATGATGCTTTAGCACCACACTGTGAAGTTGCTGTGGTTCTGTGGCTTTTGCAGATATTCTTGCAATTTACGTTGTGGTTGCCTGTTGTGAGAGATTCTTCAGCTGTGTCCAAAGAATCTATTGCCTGCGTTATTCATTAGCTTAAAACAAAAGTCTCCTGAAGTAGCTCAGAGGTAAAACACCCGTCTCCAGCCTTCACTCTCTTATACTTGCATAAGAGGTGTTTTCATTTTAAATGTAAAATGTGGGGGGGTGTTTGCTTCCATGATGAGCTTGTTATGGAAACCACATTTCACAACATCTGCTGTACTTTCAGGTGTTAAACTAACTTTTCAAGAAATTTTGATCCCTTCACAAATGGCAAGATGGTAAGATTTACATTCTGCAGTAAAGAGACTTTATATGAAGGCCAAATGGAGCAAGTAGTTACTTAAACTGTTATCTGCGGTTAATAAGGGGAGCTCAAATTCTGTATGACCGTTATTGCAGCTTGAGACGTTGGAAGTTTGTCAGGCGCAAGTGACAGTGGCATTGATTTACGATGCTAGACTGGTTCAAAGTAGCTACAGTTGCTGGGGAATATGTGGGCCACCAGACTTTTTGCTGCTTCCTGGTCCTGCAACTCAGCCTGCGTGTGGATGCAGCCCAGGGAGAGGAGGATGCCACAACCTCTCTGCTTGTGGGAGGTGTTGGGAAGCACTGCTATATCGCAAGCGCATTCTCTTCTCGTGCATTTCTTTTCCCTGTGGCATCCCATGTTCATCTCTTTCAGCAGAGCATAGGAACTGAAATTGTGATAGGATTTGTAAAGGTCTGGGAAGCTTTTTGGTCCCTCCATTGGGCTTTATGTACCCCTGTATCCTTATGCCTTGTGTTACGCCAACCAGTCCCTAGTGTGAGTGTGGGGAAAACCCAACAAACCGAAACCAAACCCTTCCACATTTCTGTCTGTGATAGCATGCTTGCTGGGAAAACTAACTTACTGATAATTAATAATTTCCACCTATTCCCTCACTAATACAGTAAGCTTTTCAGAAAATGAAAGCGCAAGCAGGAAATTAAATAGAGCAAGGCAGTGCACTCTGACTCCTGCCTTTATCTTCATAACCTACTATGGTGTTGCATTAACATTACTTGATGTTAGCGATTCATGTTTATGGAAATACTTCCATTTGTTAGGCTTTTCTGGCAACATTGAGTTAAAGCTGGTGAGACCACACCTTGAGTACTATGTCCAGTTTTGGGCCCCTCACTTCAAGAAGGATGTTGAGGTGCTGGAGCAGGTTCAGAGAAGGGCAACGAACCTAGTGAAGGGTCTAGAGAACGAGTCTTATGAGGAACGGCTGAGGGAACTGGGAATGTTTAGTCTGGAGAAGAGGAGGCTGAGAGGAGACCTTATCGCTCTCTACAACTACCTGAAAGGAGGTTGTAGTAAGGTGGGGGTTGGTCTCTTCTCCTGTGTTACAAATGACAGGACGAGAGGAAATGGCCTTAAGTTGTGTCAGGAGAAATTTAGGTTGGATATCAGGAAAATTTTCTTTACATGGAGAGTCATTAAGCATTGGAACAGGTTGCCCAGAGAAGTGGTGGAGTCCCCTTCCCTGGAAGAGTTTAAAAGATGTGTAGGACGTGGTTTAGGACCCTGGCAGTGCAGGGTGAATGGTTGGAGTTGATGATCTTAAAGGTCTCTTCCAACCAGATGATTCTGTGAAAGCGTGAGACGGATGTTCAGTCAATGTGAGAATGCATGGCTGGAGGATCCCGTCATGCAGAGCGGCTGTTAACATCATTGGCATTCTGGGCTCAAGCTGGCCTTTACCATTGTCTCTGACAGAGTGCAGCTGGTTTAAGGTCTAAAAACATGATGGGTGGTCTACACGCAATTTTTGCAGGGTGTTGTGCTGTAATTTAAAAAAAATTAGTAATTGTTTTAGGCATTCCCTTTAAACAACAACAACAAAAAAAGCCGAGCAAAAATACGTGAACAGTACTGAGGTAGAGTAAAAATATTGTATAGAGTTTAACTCCGGTTAATACATGTTCAAAAACTGAAGCAAGAAGCTTCAAATTGGCACAAGAAACATAGTAATCAGGGATTAATTTATTTGGGGTAATTACTATGACGACATAGCCAAGAAGTACTAGCAAAACATATTTTAAATGGTATGTATGCAAGAAAATTATTGGGTTTTGAGAGCCCAATAAAAAAAGACAGTCTGTTATATTCATATGACTACGGAAAAGTTTTTTTACGCGTGCATTTTTTAGTTGCGGAATATGAGAAGTTTCTTAATGGGAGATGTTCTTGTCTCCTGTAGCAGTACTTTGTCTTTTCTGCTGTGGTGCCTGTAGAATGGCTGTGCTCTGAGAAGAGAGCTGTGGTGAAGAGAATGCATGGACTTTGAGCATAAAACGGTGGCATTTTCTTCCAAAAGTAAATTTTCAATTTTGAGCACTGTGATAAAAAATGAAAAAAAAAAAAAAAAAAAGCATTTAAGATACGTACATTCCTTATAAATTATGCATGGTTCTGGTGGTTTTCCTGGTTCTTTTTCATTGTGGAGATACCAAAACTGTTCTTACTGACAAAAGAGCATAAAAGAGTCGGCCTTAAAAGATTAGATTTATTTTTGTGTGTATGTAAACTTACGAATGTGATACTGCTGGTCAATACTGTTAGCCACTTGCCTGGACTAAACGCAAGCTGCATTTAAGAAAGTGCTCAGTGTGTCAATTTAGAAGCACCAAAAGAGGTTAAATGTTAGCTGTAGTTCTCGTCTTTAATATGTGGTGTTGGGTAAGATGTTCTTGAAAGCTGGTTCTCTTTTACTTGTGGGCTTCTTGCTTGCATGAGAAGTTTATCTCAAGAGATGTTCTGTGGTAAAGAATTAATAAAGGCTGATTGTGCATGTCCCTGGCAATAGTGAGAAAGGTTAGGTGGAATGAGCTTAACTTCTTTTTTTAATTTTCTATCTCAGGAGGGACTGCAGTTGTATTGGGTCCTTAGAATACAGTAATTATAGCTACAAGCTTAAAAATGCTTAAAGTCCTAGATTTGGTTTCTCTTCTTTGGTTTACTGATATTTTTAGAAAAATGAATCAAAAAAGCCCCCCAGAAGTGCTTCATTGTCTCTGGAAATGACACTTGGAGCCTGATCTTTTAGGTTATCTTCTGTATAATTTGGTTCTGCGCATGGGATTCTTTTATTACTCTTAAAGGTACATATGTAGTAATGATTAGTTCAGATTGTAAAGGGCAAAAAGTAAGCAGGTAAAATGTCCTTTGATTCCATGTTACTTGGTCTTTTTCTATTTTTATACGTTGTTTCTTGTTACCAGCTTGAAGGTTTTTTCCTGTACTACAGAGACTGGTTAATGATGAATAAGCATGTGCAGACACCCCTTCCCTCTTTCCACCCCTGACTACAAATACTGTCATCAGCCACAGCACCAGTGCTCAATTTTAAAATATTTCACTGAGCTTTGTCCTTCTTCTCCGCTTGGTCTCTTCATGAACATCTATGCCCAGGATCGTTGTCTGTGGGACTTCTGTGTTGAGGTAGTCAAAATTTAGTCTGGTTGCCTGGTCAAGTATCACCTCGTCTTTCTGCTTGGACTCCTACTTGCTGTGCATTTGTCCAGAACAATGCTAAGCATGTTTTATGCAAGAAGATAGGACTCAGTGTGACTATCAAGTCTTTCTTTTGCTTGTTAGGGGTGATAAGAACTAATATCAAGACTTGTGCAGGAGGGAGATTACGAGAGATGAGAGCATATGAACAGAATTACAGATTGCTGCTTTTTTTATTTTTAGAGGTTTTTACCAAATGTCAAATACAATTATCTAATTTTTCGATGGTTTAATTTGGATGTGAGTCCATGGCAATGTGACAAGGACAAAAATCAGCTTACGCCAAGTTATTCTTATTTCAAAATTTTTTTAATTGAGGACTTCATTGGTGAGGTCAGCATTGCTCAGCTCTATCCACCCTTCTGCCCCAAACTCTGGGAAGATGGAGGTGGCAGAGCGGCCAGGACCCATGGCCTGTGAAGGCTTATGGAAATAAGGCTCCAGAGCTAATGTGCTCAGTGGGTGAAGAGAGAGCTGGAGGCTTCCCCAGGAATTTGCAAGAGATTTGTAGATGTTCCAGAAAAAAGGAGGAAATAAGCTTATTTTTTCTTTAAAACTCCCAAAGAGAAGGAAATTTTATTCCTAGTCTGAGTACAGTTCTGGGAAGGAATATCAGACCACAGTTGGGCATCGTATTCCTTTGGTCCCCTTACAATACAGACATGAGAGCATTTGTCTCTGGGTCCTGGTTGGTGGGGTTTTAGTGTTGTTTGACCAAGAGAACTGAAAATGTGTGTGCTGCAATGCTGCTGTGAGTACCATATTATTTTACTGGGCTATTTGCAAGCTCGTAATGACCTAAAGTGTAGCTGGGGTGAACAGAACAAAAAAAAAAACCTGTTTTCATTACTTGTGTTCGTTCCCTTTTAGATGTTCAGCTGGTAAGTTCTCCTCAACCCTCATCAAATACAATTGCAGCATCTTAGTGTGATAAACATACATCTTCTGTAACACTTTGGGAAGTCATTGTTGGCTGCTTTGACATTTAAATTAGTAGTAATATGATGGATATATTGGGTACTGAAGTTAATGTTGTAAGTAGTTTCACAGGGTTTCTAAGCGTCTGAGTATAAATGTTGTACTAATTCTTTAATGTGCTGTTATTTTATTATACCCTAGATTGTTGGTTGCCCTTTATGCTGTGTCACTTTGATCAGTTTCCTGGGGAATATCTAATACTTCACTCAGTTTTTAAGGCAGAGCAGTTACAGTGAGATGGTATATGAAGCAATAAATGGCTTTTGAGGGTGGTTAAATGCCAAAGCAGTGATGAAGCTGTTAAATGAGAGAACTGTTTGTAGAAGTATTTTTGGGAAAACATTTTTCTGTTTTGCTCTAGACAGAAAATAAAACTAGTAAGTGGAAATGTGAAAAATAACATTAAACTGCCTTTATATTGAGAGGATTTCACTTTGCTCTTGCTCAGTGTCTCTACTTTGCATGGGACCTGCTCGTGAAAATTTGCCTTGAAGGGTTTGGCAGCGTGGCAGAGGAGTGATCTTGTTAAAACCACGAGTCCGATGTGTAGCGCGAGGTGTTAGCGTTGTACACACATCCGTTTGCAGGCAGAGACTGTACAGGTTTACAGGTAGATGCAGCGTTTTGTGGACACATTTCCTTGTGTTTACACGTAATTTGAAAGCTATACGTAGATTGGACACAGCTTTTTGAGATGGGATTACTGCTTATTTCAATCTCTGCAAGGAAGAAAGTGGTGCTCCTGGCTTTTGAGGGGGTTGGGGTTTTTCTTGGGGGGGTGGGGATGCTGTGGCTGAAATTGCACTTAGGTATTTATAATGTACGTTGGAAAGTCTTTGATTTGCTGCTTGAGATCAGTGCTAAAACTATGACATCTAGGGATTATTTTTTCTCCCCTTTTTGAGACCAGTAATTACAGCTTCAATTTAGAATATGAAGCCCAGATGAAGGTTAAACTTGTCTCTGGATGGTGTTTTTAGGCTGTTATCTTGCAATAAACATTGACATTTCCAGAACACTGTTACAGCTTCATCATCTTTAATCCACTGCTTTCAGCTGCACCTTCCTTTTAATAACAGCCATGAATGTATTTTAATTTTGTTCTGAAAACCCTTTGGGGAAAGCTAATTACTGTTACCTGTAATTGAGTATTTGAAATAATTGTTTCCGAAACTTGAAGCTGTCTTTTATGACCAAAGAAGAAGGAAAATGCAGCAGGACAAGGTAGAGGCTATTGTATCCTATGCTTGCTCAGTGAGCGCACAGTAAAATCGTTGTTAGAACATTTTGTTGAAAGACCTGTAAGTACACTATGAAAAAAATAATTTAAAAACAAGAAGGAAATAAAAGTGAATGCTGCAATGTCAAAATTGTTACTCTGTTCCTTTTCCCAGGAAACAAATGCATTTATGATTATTCTCAAACAATTCTCATTTGTGGTGAGATCAGTTTAACTTAAGTCTGTCATGAAATTTCCAGTGAATGTTTGTGCATATATAGTTTTGTAAGCGAAAAGGAATGCAGCTTCTTATTTGGACTCTTCAAATGCACGGATTCTCTTGAGACAGCACATCTGTACATTGTAGGTAAAGCTCTGTTTTCCTTGGGGGTGATCTGCTGTAAAAAGTCCCTGAACAAGGTTAATAGAAGCTTGGAAGTGTTTTAGAGAAGCTTAATGATGTGCTTGCCCTGTTCTAAAAGAATTCCCTATTTCTTTGTCTTTGGTAGCATCACGGATGCATATTGTGCTACTTGAGTCTTTGCAGAGATGTAACAATTATTGTGTAGTTTGTTCATTTCAGTGGTTTTAAAACTTAATTTTCTGAGTTCTGTTGTGATGTAAATGTTGTTCTTTTTCTGTCAAAGTAATCCAGTTAGGAATTTAACAGTTTGAATTTTTGTAAGATACTGCCATAATGTTGTTTCCCTTGAAGGCAGCTAAGATTTCAAAATATTTCTGTTCTTGCCTGTTTTCTATACCAGGCAGCATTTCGGGTATAGTATGTATATAATTTGTAAAAATTTAGAAGCAAATTGAGACAATTATCTCAGTGCTGCTGAAATCTGACATGCATTTCATAATTAGTAGCCAAAAATAGCCTTGTGAAATAGCCTTACTTTTTTCTGAACTCCATATGGTAGAAGTTACAGAAAAAGGGTGTTGGGGTTTTTTTAATGTGACTTTCTAAAAAGCCAAATCTAATTCTAAAGAGGGAGCATTCCTTTGTCTTTTGAGTCCCCGGGTTAACTTTTAACCTCTGTGACTCCTCTTCCGTGTGCTTTGTCGGGGAAGATTTTCCACCTCGGTTAACTACTTGAGAATGTTCAGTAGAAGTGGCCTTTAAACAGGCTGTTGGAAATGAGCTAGAGAGAAGACTGATGCTGTTTTCACCTGTGTGCAGGATGGACTATTGTAAATTGCCTTATTAACGTTTGGATTAAAAAAAAAAAAAAAGGGTCAGTTGTTCAGCATCTGCTCAGTGTGCACAAGTATCAGCGTGTGTCTTTTTTTCATTTTCTGTAATGTATTTTTAAAATTTCCATTAGTAGGCTTTAAAGGAACTTCTGAACATATGAAAGGACACTTTAATTTCGGAATCCTAGCCTGGAAATAAGTTGATACATTTCTAGCTGAAGGTGTGGACAACTCTAAGCTGAACTACTGCATTGATCTACTACTGAGTTGATCCACTGCATTTTCCTTATGTTCAGATGGATGGAACTTCCTGTGTTCCAGTTTGTGCCCATGGCCATTTGTCCTGTCACTGGGCAGCACTGAGGAGAGCCTGGCCTCATCCCCTTGGCACCCACCCTTTAGATATTCATAAGCATTGGTAAGATCCCCTCTCAGCCTTCTCCAGGCTAAACCCAGCTGGTAACTAAGCCCCACGCAGCTGCTCGCTCACTCCTCTCTACCTCTGGGAGATGGGTGGAAGGTAAAAGTGAAGCTGCATGAGTTCAGATAAAGAGACTTTACTTGAACAACACAGAGAAAGAAAACAATAGTAATAACAATAATAGCAATGAAATTACATAGAGTGATATACAGCACCTTCCTTAGCACCACTGCCACCGCGCCGAGCTGTGCCACTCTGAGCCGAGCCACGCTGTGCTGCGCCCTGCTGCTGTTTGAGAACTGCGCACCCTCTCCAGCCAGCCTACCCTTGTACGTACTGGGCATGACATCAGTGTGGTATCGAATATCCCCTCAGCTGGTTTGGTCTGGTGATCTGGGCTGTGGAGATTAACCCGGTCCTAGCTGAACCCAGAGGAAGGGCATGCTGTTTTCCCCTAGAACCATAACTCTGCATGCAGTGTTAGCTTAGGAAACATAATAGTTCTTTGCAACTTAAAACTTAAATTTGTTTATGTCACTATAAATGTACTGTTAAATAACTTTACGTGGGAACTGCTTCACAGCTTTGTAATGAAGCCATTTATAACACCACAAATGCGTGTCTGTTGAAATTAAAAGCACTAATCGTTCAGCTGTCTTTTCCCCAGGAGTATAAAAATTACTTCAATTAGTAGATCATTTTGAACCAAGCCTCCATGGTTTAAGAGTGCTTTAAGAAGTTCTAACTTAGTTTTTTGTAAAGATTATGAATACCTGTGAGTTTAATCAGTGGTTTGAATATTTTTATTCCTGAAGGATCTTTGTTTTAAGGCGTGTTAGAACTTGTACCATTAATTTTACCAATTTTATGCTTGCTGTTAATAGCGAGCATGTATTGTAGACCCCAGTTTCTACACTCTATTGAAGCACATAAAATGTATTGAAATAGTGTTTAGATGTAAATAAAGAAATATTTAGGGCCTGCTGATGCTGTAATCAACAGTTTCTGGATAATTGCATTTGAATAACCTTATAATGCTTCTGTTTGGTTTTGCTTCAGCTTTGAGTGTAGAACGTGACACTTAAATATTTTGAGAACCTGAAAAACCGATAGTAGTTTCTGCAGGTGGATGTTTTTGTTCTTTGTGCCTTTGGCTTCAAATAGTGATTGCATAGCTAGAGTCTAACACCGTGGGCTGGGGCTGAATTTTGTGCAGGTTTTTAAATATACTTTTCTTTCTACACTTTACAAAAGTCAAAGTTTGTATTTGCAGAGAGGTGGATGGGTTTAAGTACAGACAAAAGTTTGCTTTAATGTATTACTTATCTTTTTTTCAAAAAGAATTTCTGGTAAATAGGTTAGAAACCCCAGTGCTGCTCTGTGATAGGTAGCTTTGAAAACTTTATTTGCACTGCACCTCAAGTCACTAAATTTAGTTTGAATTTAAACATGCTGTGGTGTGCCCACTCAAACAAGCCCTTCTGGCTCACACATACTAACCTGCTGATCTTTCTTTCCTAACTGTTAAAAATACCCTTCCTGACATCTCTTTCTGTGGGCTCGTTACTCACATTTTCTTTTTGAGCATGTTACTCTGAAGAATGATAGTGGTGGTGTAGCTGTGATGATGTGAGAATATAATCAAGATCAGTAGTTAGAGGCTGTGAGGTTTATTAGACCAAGTGACACAGCTGAGGAGTGACAAGTTCTCGATCACAAATGGCTTTCTTAATGTCTGCAATCAAACTGTCGATATTCAAAGCTAAATAGAAGGTGAAGACTATTGCTCAGAGTTCAGTTAAATATGGATCAATTTTACCATCGTGGAAAGGAAAAGTAGCTCCTAGGAGGGGGAGGAGGGAGAAGAGTAGACAGGGTGTTCTTGGTGGAGGGAAGAGATGAGAAAGCAATTGACTCCTAAGAGGAAGAGACAGGCAGTTTATAGCTGGTGGAATGTGAGGAGTTGGCTGTGGAGGGAGAGATCATACTAAGCCCATAATTTTTATTTTATGGCCCATTGGAGGTATTTGGTATCTAGCAGAGTTACGAATTTTAGCTGTTATGTCAGTTTAGGTGCCTGTAAAACTGCATCCTCTGTTCCAAAGCTCCTATGTGAGAAGTGGTATGTAGGTTTCCCTTGAGGATGGCCTGAGAGATTAGAGATGAAGCAACTCTCTTATGAGAAGTGTCCTTCTACTGATATCTGGCTGGTTTTGTACTGAATAAATTGTCCACGAGAATACACTTTTTAAAAAAAAATTGTTTCTTAGTTGCAATTCTTACAAATATCCTAAAACAGGAATACACGATGTTCTAGTAAAGCAAGAAACATTTTATTTGAGCCAAGGTGGTTTTTTTTTTTTTCCAGAATCTATATACAGAATTTACGTATTAAGAATACAGTGGGATGGGCTTAATATTTGTGAGATGCCACCATTTCCTTTGGTATTCAACTGACTAAAAATTATTCTTGCTGCTTACAGTATTTGTCTTTTGATTCCCAAGCATCTCACTTCTACAGTTTGTCACATGGATACTTTACTAGGTCCTGTTTAGTGAGAGAGTTCCTGAGATGTAATCCTGAAGATCAGAAAGTGAGTACCGTGTCTGAAATAAAATCATGTTGTTAATCGCTAGGGAAGGGAGGTGTTTTTCTTTTTTAAACAAAAATTAATGAGATTGGAAATGACAGAGACTTACCCTAGAGTATGATGTGAGCTTTGTAAATCAAGAGCTTATAACCTAGATGTTTTTTCTCTCAGTGCCTACACGTGAGTTGCTCACTCTGCCTTTTATGTCTAGTGACTTACTGGCTGTAACGGAACATGAGAAGAACAGTTTCTCTGGGGGAGAAAAGTCCCTTGTCTTGTCTTTCCATGGCTGTAACTGGTCTGGGATTTTTTTGTTTTGTTTTTCCTCAAACAACAAATAGAGCAGATATGCACGTGGAATATGAAGGGCCTAATTTTGCTGCTCTTACGAAGAACGCAGACATGCCCAGCCCTGGCATGAATGGTGGGGCTGGGTAAAGACGGAGCTGTGCTCTGGCGTACTTGTGATGCCCCTTGAGTCTGGGAGTGATCTGGAGGGCTGCTGTTCCTTTAGCTGCAAAAAAGAGAGGAGAGGACAAATGCTAGAGGAGGAGTGAGAAGTTAAAATGATGAAACTTGAAGAATTAAAAGGCTTGTCTTACCTGGTTCTCAGTTTAGAAGCTGAAATTCATTGGCAGTTGCCCAAGGGCTACCTAGAGACAATTTATAGGTCTGGAAATTGGTTTTCTAATGGGGAGTCACAGTGAAGGAAAATGATTTTTTTTTTTTTTTTTTTAATCTTCAGTAATAAAGATACAAAGCTGTTACTTGATTATTCATCACTGAGCTGCTGATAGCTTGAGCCATGTGTAATGTTATGTCTTCATAAAGTTCCAGAGAGCTGGGGTTTTTAAATCGTTGTATTTTGACCATCAGTCAGAGACTGGCAGAAGAAACAGTGTTGAACTATATCTTGAAATGTGAATTATGCCAAAGTGTTCTTATTTAAGGTTTGTGCTACACAAGAGCAGTCAAGGAACACAGAGTTAAGAAAACTTGGATGGAGTTCAGTGTGTACCTGCAACTCATGTGATCCAATTTCAGAATAAAGAGCAGATAACACAACCTTTTTTAATTAATTAGGGAAATTAATAATTTAATTATGGCAATTGAAGGATGACTGCTCTACAGTGGGTGATAAAAGTTACCAAATAAAAATACTCCTGAGTACATATTTTCCCTTCTCTTTACCTTTTTCTTCATTTTGTCCATCAGTTTTGGATCATCTCTTGTTTAAATACCTTCTGGGAAACAGGTACCCTGTTTTGGAATTAAATCAGAATTAAACAGCTGAACTGCAAAACGATTTCAAATCTGTGAATAAAACATAAACTAGCTTAGGTGAAGAGAACTGTGATCTCCAGAACCTCACACCGGCTCTTGAAATGTCCCTTTAAGGAACTTGTGTGGAGCATTGTGCAGAGTTTCCTTTAGTTGAAAATCTTCAAGCGAATGGAGAGGGGTCGTGGTGCCCCACGATTTCTGAATTTCTTCACGTCAGAATGCATTGGTCAGGCACATGGTGTATCTTTATACTCTTCCTGATTCAGTTTAGTGGCAACCATCCTCTGGCTTTTCAGCAAGCAGTTTCAGAAACACAAAGACAGACCTTATGCCACCCTAATTTAGCTGGAGCTGCTCCGGAGTCCAGGAAGTTGTTACGGCTGTGAGCTAAATGTGTTATCCCCAGCACGCACTCCTTTCCCTCCTCTCTTCCCTATTCATGAACTTTCTGTATCACTCTTCCATGCCTGTTGTATTTTGAGGATTGCGAACAGCAACCATTTCTACTTGCTAGGGTGTTTTTTTTTTTTTTTTTTTTAAGACACTTCTGTAGCTGAATTTATTTCAGCATGGGTTTGATAGCATGGGACTCAGTGCAAGGTTTATTTCTCACCTTCTTTATTGCAGGGGCTGTGCGGCCCGTGTTCAGACCCTGTGTCAGGGAACCAGTGCTCCCAGTTGTCTCCTCAGCTCCTGGAGTTTGTCCACTTCCTTCTCACTTGCACAATGAAGTATGCTCTCAGTTATGACAGTGGTTTTCCCTCCGCTCCCCTCTTTGCAAGCACGGCTATGTCTTGCCTAGTGGTTCAATTCCAGTGGTTCCCTGCTGTCCTCATTCTAGGAGTTCTCCGTCACGTTTGTTCTTCTCCATACCAAGGGTACTATCATAGCGATGGAGTGCAATAGTTATCATCGTACTCTGGTTATTCAGTTCTTTGGCAATCAGAGCCGGTAAAATCTTGCTCGGCAGGGTCTGCCAGAGGAGTAACAGATCTATATGTGTATCCCCTTTCCACTGAGATCAATTCTGGCCTGGCTACTGATGCTTGAAGTGCTTCTATTTTTACACTTGCTCACATGTTAAAGTCAATAGCCAGAACCGTCCTAGCGTTAAATGGGATGTCCCTTTTAACTGGGTCTCGCCAGCACAATATTCTTTGAACTGAAATCGGTGCTGGATAGAAATGACCAAATAAAGCTTGTTAACCATTCAGATAGGACTTTTGTGCTTGTGTAGGGAGTGCAGAGAGTGCATTTATTAATAGTTTATTCACAAGTGGAAATTGTTATTTAAAGGAAGTCATAATGTGGTGGCTACCAATAAACTTATGCATCTGAAGTATCAAGAGAAACTTGTTGCCTGTTGTTAGTCAACTGTACCAAAACCAGTAAAACATACATCTTTGCAAACATCTCAGTGAAATCTCTTTTTCTTCCTCTAGCAGAAAATAAAACTGTATTCTTCTGAAATATTTCTTCAAGCTAGATTCTACCCTGCAGAGGTACATATACCTCCCTGCATCAATGAGGCACAATGAACTTGGCAGCGAATTTGTCCCCAGGGAGTGGCTGGTGGTCTTCCCGTTGTTCTCACTCCTGCAGCTTCCTGAAGGAAGGGGATAATTTATATAATCAGTTGCTTCATCTGAAACTTTTTTTTAAAATGGGAGAGATGCAAGCTCTTGTGACTCAAAGGAACTGCAGCAAGGAAGTTTTGATAGTCTCTTTCACAAGGGTGATATTGCCACCTCAAGATTTAAAAACTTATGACCGTGAAATACAAGGCGTTTGGTTTAAAAATAACGTGCATCTTTTAAAAAGCAGCAAAAATGTCTTTGGAAGGCTTGTGATATTGTGGCTCCAGAACTGAGTTACTGAAAGCTATGCCAGATATTGAGATTTGCAATAAAATGATAAAAATTGGCAGAATTCTTATCAGTGGAAAGAAACATTCTTTATTGTCCACATTTAAATATCCAAAGATAATGCATTTTACAAACACACAATACTTGTGCCAATAATGTTTTTGTATTCTGCCTTCCTTACTTCCCTGGTAGGGCTGAAACTGGTAAAAACTGTAATTAAGCTGTCATACCTAATTTTAAAATACAGTTAACATTTAATTCTTATTTTAAGCTATTTTTATAGTAAAAAGGCAATATGTTGGGAACTGAGCCAGAGATTAATAATGTGTGTTTTAAATGATAGCCAAAAAGTGTAGAACAATGGGGGAGAATTTTTTTGTTTAAATGAAGTGTATTATCCAAGGTATGTGTTGTGATCGAGCACTGGAGTCTTGCACCAAAATACAACTTTGAAAAACTTAACTAATTTGTATCTGAACTGTATATAATTAACTTTTTTAGATAGGAAGGGTCATTTGAGATTCTGTCAAGCTGTGTGTAGAATGTAGAGTGTGTTTAATTTTCGGTTTTTAATTATGCTTGTGCATAATAAACTGAGGGAATGTAGTTGTGAGTTAAGAGAATGTGTATGTGTATGTTACTATTATTACTACTAATGCATTTTAAAACTGAAAAGAAAATTACTATTGGTTAGGTATTCACATATGTTATAGGTAATAGCCTATTAACAGTACTTGTCTGTTCTGCAAGACTTGTTAAGTGATGTAAGTCACCATTTTCGAATGAACGCAGGTCAGCGGTATTGTATTGTCAGCCTGAAGTTGGCATCTGGTAGTGCTGCTTGATAGATTAATCATAATGGGTAGGGCATTTTTTGGAAAAGATGATTTGAGTATCTTTCAGTGAGCTGCCAGTTTGTAAAGGTGGTTGCAATGAACTAGCAGGTTACAGCCTGTCTGGAATAATTGAAGCACCTCATCAGATGCCCAGGAAGTATATTTTCTCCTTATCAGAGAGCTTGGGTCATAAGCTTTGTATTAATAATAGACATAGGGTGGGAATATTAACATGACAAGAATATATAATATTAAAGGAGATGTCAGATTGTTGAATACTGCTTGCGAACATTTAAAGGGGCGGTTTTAATTCTGAAAATTATATGCTTGTGTATGTCACGCCGTCAATTGTTAATACCTCAGAACTAGAATGGTGTGTTCTGCTCCATTGGGCAATGGACATGTTGGTGTAGAAATACACTGAAATAACTTTAAGGCTATTAGCTTTTCTATTTGTGAATGAAATTACCCTGACAAATCGGGTTGCTTTTCTCGTGTTCGTGTATGTAAAAGAGCTGTGCTTTAATTGTGGAGTGATGACCCTTACGTGCGCTAGCACTGAAACAGCAGTCGTAGGTGGTAGTGTTTCTAGCATAGTCAAAAGCACGACCTGAGTACGTGCATACATTACTGAGCTGGTATGAATGCGACTGGCTCGTTTGCCAGTACTGGTGAAGTTGTAAAAACTCAGAATCATAGACAAGTTGTATAGCTTGCGCCGTTTTTAATGTGATTAGGATTTTGCTGCTGTTTGGGTCAGGTTGATACTCACCATCCTTAACACCGTTATGCGTTGCGTGTTTGCAGACCTTTGGTTTCACTGTAGACATGCCAAGAGATAGAGGCCATATCATTACGCCTTTTCAATGTCTTCTGGCTCTCCTCCTGGAAAGCCAGCCGTCGGTAGGAATCTGAGGAGACTGAGATCTTCTGAGCCAGGTTTACGCAGTTGGAATGCAGGTACGTGGTGGAACTAGGTATGAGTACCTAATGAGGAGTAGGCTCTTCATTTTGCTTTCCACTCTTGCAAGTTAGGCACTTAGCCTGAATGTTACGGCACTGAAAAGCAGCCTTGTAGGTACCCAAATACCTGGTCTTTCAGGGTTCCTCAGTTCACCAACTTTTCCTCCATGGCTTCCAGTGAGGCAGTACACACATCTTCTAGTAAATGGTGGATAGTGATGACTTTGCCGTTTTGGGGGAGAGACGATATGGGTTCAAAAGAATATATTAAACTTTACCTGCTGCTTTACCTTGCCTTCAGGCAAACTTGTCTATTTTAAATGTTTTCCCTAATGGCAAGCAAGAACTGAAACAAATTCTCATAATTTGCATTTTGAAAGAATTTTCACTTGTTCCCTAGCATAGTCTTTTGTGTTACTTCTATTTGACTGTAGTTTTGTCCATTTGAGTTATGTTCTGATACCTTTGTAAAATATCTGTCTTTAGCTTGTTTTTATCATAGGAATACTGATGAATGCAGGCAGAAAATAACCGATTTGAAAAGCCTAAGTAGATTGATGTATGTAGCATCCCTACTCTATAAGGCTTTTGATTTAATGATTTCAAGTTTGTAAAAATAAGCTTTGAAAAAATAAGCTTTGAAATTCATGCACAAACTCCCCATCCCTAATTGATTGTGGAGGCTTTTTGTAACGTCTTATTAGAAGAGATTTTACCTTCTGCAGTGTTTGTCTTTTCTACAATGCTACTTACTGTTTTAGCTCAGAGGAATTTGTTGGAATATCACATGTTAATTTTAACTGTCAGTTTAGTTCTCAACTTGATGTAACTAGTAGTAGATTTTCTTTTTCCTCTCCCTACAGCAACAAATCTCCTATTGTAAAACCATTTTATAGTGACACGCTTCCTCCCCTCCACAACGGTACCTCAAGTCAGTACTACAGGAATGCAAAAATAGTTCAAACACAACACTCTGTCTGACTGTTGTAAAGGTTTTTCAGTGCTTTCATTTTTTTGCAAGTTGTTTTTTCTTCCCAGTCTAAAGAAAAATGACAGGTTAGAGTCTACAGTAACGTAGCTACGCATTTATAAGTTACAAATCTCGTGCAGATAGTTAGAAACAACTGAAAAAATATGCCAAAGTACTTTCAAACACTGCATGCTTCCCTCACTACTGTAGAACGCGTTCTCGGTTTTTACACTAACCGCAAAAATGCTATATTTTACTCTAGCAGAAAACTCCTCTCTGCAATGTGTGCTTCAGCTTGCTCGTGAATCTGGGTCTCGGTACTGGAATGATGGTTGCCAGTTTAATATCATTAAGCATCCGTAACATGAAGAGGAGTGGTGTGGTTATGTAGGTGTGGGTATGCAGTTAGCAGACACCTGCTCCTGTGTTTCGGTACCACCATCTCTTATTTTGGTTGTTGGCACGGACTGTGCAGAAACGGGGATCTCTTCGCTACCGCGATTTGAAACTGGAGACAGTTACAGTAGACAGTAGTGGATTTAGTAGCACAGTAGTACTTCAGATTTACAACAGCATGCTGACAGCAAAGCTTGGCCAGTCATCTGCCAAGGTGAATTGAAAGGGTTTCTGCTAAGTCCAGAGTTTCGGCACTCTTCTGCTTTAGCACTTTTACTAGGATATTTAAGTCGGATTTATGAATCATTTAATTTCCTCCTCAGATCAGTGTTTTAAAACGATTTCCTGCTCTGGGGTGTGGTGGGGTGCCTGTAGACTTTGTCAGCATTTTAAGAAAGATGTAATAGTTCAAAGCCTAGGTACTGTTTGGCACTTGGATCGATCCTGTAAGTCTTTTGTAACAATTACCCAAAATTTCCAATGGTAGGAAGAAAAAAAAAAACCCAAACCCAACATATTGGATTGTAACACGTTACTACAGACCTGATTTTGATCCTGTTTGCCGTGCATAAAGACCAGATCGTTTAGATGTTACCCTTTTATTAAAATCAAACCTAGAAAAATAAAATAATACTTAGTCCAAAATAAGCTCATATTATGCACTTAAAGAGAAATTCTGGTTGTTTTCAGATATGGAAAAACCAAAGCTAATATGTATCAGATACGCATAATGGTTCTCTTGATTCTAATTTTGTCATTTCATTTGTAAATAAATTTCTTGTTAGCTTTTTGTGTGACAGACAAAGCATAGCTTATCTAAACGATGAAAAGTCTGCAATAATGGTAATTTTGAAGGGTTTTTTTTCTTCAGTTTTGTGTCTGGACATGGAAGATGTTTTCCCACAACATGTACTTTCTTTTCTGGCAGCCTCACGCTCTTTCATCTTTTTTGCTCGTTTCCCTTCTTGTTCCCTCCCACATCCAGAAAAGGTAAATGCAGATCCCCTGATCACTGCACTCGGTCACTTGTCCTGGAGAAGCATTCAGATTCATTTGAAGCTGCAGCACTGGTTCGTTCCAGCTTCCACTGGTGTTGGGAGTGGAGGAACTTGTCTCTTAACAGACTCTTGTGCTGCAGCATCTGCTGTCCTAAAGTGCAGAAAGCTTGAAATCCTCTGAACGTCCTCTCTTGTGTTTGCAGTTATTGTTAGATGGCAACTGCACTGTGAGACAAACCTTACTAACAGAAATTCTCGTTCATTATTTCACTGCTGGTTTTTTGCCAGGCTCTTGCGGATTTGTTTGTATTATATGTATGCCTTTCATACACGCATCCAATCATCAAGGCTTTAAGTCCTGACACGTGCAGCAGGCTAGGTGGACGCGGTGATTCTTCACCCCTGGCCTTCCCGAATACCGGATTTGTCTGAAAGCCACGCAGCAGAGCTGCGTCTCTTCATATACTGACAGGCTTCCACCCACTGCAGATACGTGTTTTGGAGGAAGCGTTGAGTCTAGGGAGTTGTCACGTTTGCATGTTTTATCTGTGGGAACAAATATCAGCAGAGGAACCGTTTTCTGTAGGGAGGAGAAGGGCAAAAGCTGTTAGAGCTGTTTGACTGTTTTTTGGAGAGAGACTGGATAAGAGTTTTTCCTATGCTCACAGCTGAGTGTTACAATAGTCTGAGGCAATTTTAACTTCTGAAATAAACCCTTTCTTCTGGTCATATCTTTTCTGAAAGGTTGCCCGCTCTTGACGGAATCAGGTGGCATTATCCACTTTTCAAGTGAAGGCTATCTGGAAAACTGTATTGGTGTTGTTATCTTGCTTCTGAAGCTAAAGAATTAAAATAGTTATCAGCATCATTGCGGTGGAGAACTCTTCCTAGGTAGTCTGCTGTTTGGTTTTCTTTTTTTCCCAACGTTTTTGCCTATTTTCTCAAGCTGACTTTAGCTGTTGCTCATAAAGGCTTCTTATATTTTACTTTCCCTGGTCGAACCTCAAAGAATGCCTCAATAGTACCTGAGAGTCACCTCTGGATTACCACGTATGCTCAATTTGCTGAGTTCTATAAATAAAAAACTTCCCAATGTATCTCTTGTATTTCTCCTAAAACTCACTGTGCTATTTTTTTTTTTTCTTTTTTTAAACAATCAATTAGCTGCTTTTCAGTCTATAGGACAACACATCCCTTTTAGGCCAGCCCAGCTGGAGTAATATTTCAAAGAAGTCAACGTATGAGTAGTCTCTGGATAAGTCTGATTGCTTTTTCTTAGTCTATGAAACCTTATCTCTTGACTTAATAACAGTATAATGTCAATGTAACATCACATGGGGTTTTTTTCCCCACTCCTTAGTTTTATTTTAACCTTTTGTCACCTTTGGATATTGATTTGTGCTTTGGTAACTAGATTTGGAGTATTCATTTATTAAGTGGTAAAAGCTGGGAGGAAGGGAATAAATACAGACTTTCTCAAGGAAATTCTGGTTAGACTGTCTGAAACGTTACCTGTTTGTTACTTGTCAGTCTTGCTGTAGTCTTACAGTCTTAATGTACTAAATTTTCACTTTTTTTGCTCATGAAAGACAATGGTATTACTAGGTAAATAAAGGGTGTTTTTGTGAGAAAATGCAGAATCACACCAGCCATTTAAAGATGAACGTGAAACTCTTGGCAAAAGTTTAAGCCTGATTCTGGCAGGCCAAATAACACAGTATAAATGCAGAGAAAGACGTAGATGAGAAAACTTGTGTATATTAGGCAGGTGTTATAAATATGAACTTTGAGTCATTCATTGTCAAACACATGGAACTAAAGTTCAGGCTTTTGGTAAAATTGGTCTGCAATATAGAAAAATCTTTCATCTTCAGGGTCACTTTGAATAAAGAGGCACCTCAGGAAAGAGTGCTAAAATAAGAATTCACATGAATCCCTGCAGATTCTCACTGAAGTAGAGAATGAGCTCTGCAACATTTATGTTGGGAACCTGCAATGAGGAAGTGTACGGGTCCATGTTCTAAGGGTTATTTGTTACCAGATGTAAGGTGTAAAAATGGGATAATTGAAGTTTTAAGGGAAAAAAGATTAATTCTGAAGAAGTAGTTGATATCTTCACTATTCTGAAAAATGAATCACACTTACTAAACTAGAATAAGAGCCTGCATCATCTATGCAGAGCACTCACAAAAAATGATGGTGGCAATTTGTATCATACTGCACTTTTCAGTAGGTCCAGATCACTCACTGAATATCATTTGAAATGCATAGCCAGAGACAACATTTGAAGTTCCAAGTGATAATGAAGAAATGCCTTTTAAGGTAAAATTGAGGAGAAATGTCTACTCTAAGATTGCGTGTTATTTTTTTTCACTTGAAGTATCCTGCTCTTTGAATAGAATCGGACACTTGATTTGGCCTTGTTAGTGGAAGTTGGAATGAGCTAGGCTTGCCTGATTTGCTTAGGAATGAGGTGGCATCTAAACTTCTGAATACCTACAATGTGAAAAAACCCAACTACCGAGTTCCTTTTTATTTAGTTTTCCTGCGTGGTCTCTTCTAACAGTTTATTGCTATTATAGCTCATTGAGTTGAAGTAGGATGGCACAGATCAGTAATTAAAGAATGTCTCTATCCATCTGCCGAGTGACTGTTATGCTTTGTTGTCTTCATATCTACATGTGGTGTTGGCTGTGAACAGCCAAACAGAAGGACTTCCCAGTCAGGTTCCAAATCCTAATGTTTTGTCATCTTTATGTCTCGCAGAGTTCTGAAGCCTCTGAAGTGGTAATCCTGGAGCGCTGCTGGATTGTTGAGTTCAGGAGTAAAACAGATGTTTCAATAGTTCTCAGTAAGTAAGACATAGCTCAGTATATTCTGTGTGAATTTTTTATTTCTGTCAAAAAAATAGCAACAAAAAACCCCCAACCACCCAGGCATTGAAACTCTGCTAAAAATGTAGCTAAAATATACCCTGTTGGATTCATACATCTAAATACTACTTGTCTCTGAATTCATGTCTAAAAAGAAAATCCTAAAAGCGATTGTTTTACTTTTTCTAAAATCAAGTGAAAGTCATGTGTCATCTTCCTCCTCTGACAAAACAGAACCTCAGACTGCTATTTATTGTTGGGTATCAAAATACGGGTTTTATGTTAATGCATAGCCAATGCATCTTATTCTTGAACGATTAATCACTGCCAACCTCCCTATTAAATGAGGGGTTTCCTGTTTCTTTCACCTCGTATCAATTTTTCGGTAATAAAATTGTTGAACAGTAAGAAAAAAAATTATTTGATAGAAATCAGAATAATTGTTTTAGTGGAAAGATTTCATTTGGAGAAAATGCTGACATGGTTTTCTCTGCAGGAAAAACTCAAATAGCCATTGTGTTAGAAATTATTTATGATGTGGATTCTTTACAATACCCCTGCAGAGTTTTGAAGTCCTTAGATCAGTTTGCTATTTTCTGTTATCTGACGTGGACTGAGAGTTTTGGTCAGCCAGTAAAACTAGTTACAGGGGAAAAAAGGTTATGCTGCGTTTGTGGCCTTGATAGCCAGCTTTACGTTTAGTAGAAGTTCCTACCTCCTTTTTTTTAATACTCACCAAAATCTCCAGTCCACTTCAAGGAAAATGTTGTGTTAATTATGCTGAAGTGATTCCTAGTGTTTGGTCACGTTTGAGAAGGCAGTGACTTAAAATGTATTCCCTGTGCGTTTTGTCCTTTTCTGGGGAGTGTCTGGGGAATAGCTGAAATCGTGCATCTTTTGTAGCGGAATTAAATCTTATGTATTGTGCCTGATGTTGAGGCACTGCGTCAAGAAGGACTTCCTTCTAGATTTGGAAGCGTTGCTTTGCCTAACTACAAGAGCAGAATGATTACCATTGACTCTTAAATAGAGACTTTTCTAATTATACCCTTGTTGAATCCAATTCCTTGATTGGAATCATCAGCTTTATGAGGTGGCGATGTTACAGTTTGAGTATAAATACAGTCATGTCAAGTCCCTGCTGGCACTTGTACAGTGCTTGCTCATAATGCTGCTGAACCCAACCAGGAACGCGGTTGTAATTGCTGACAGGACTCTTTTCACTGAGCTTTGAAGCCTGCAAACAGGATAGTTTCTGTGGCAGTGAGACTGGCAGGTTTTAAGTCCAAAGCTGGGGGCATAGACAAGAGCGAATACTGAGTAATCACTTCAGGCTGCCTGTGGAGAAAGAGACTGTGAATATGTGTCGAGGAAGAAATACGCTTGCATAGTTAGGAACGGAAATTACTAGATGAGAGACAGATTTTCCAAAACAAAACTTTTGGAGGTCAGTAGAGTGGTCAGAGGTAAAGGTGGCATCCTGACTAGCCTCTAAAAACGTATTAAAGGAGAAAAAGGAAGCAGTGCAGAAAAGTCAAGGTGTGCAGACCAGCAAATGATGATGAGTGCCTGGGGTGGGACCAAAGAAATACGAAGGAAGAGAGAGAAAGGACAAACAGTAGAGGAGAAATGGGTTTCGAACTTGGCAATTTTCCTGTGCTGGAGAACAAGGTCAACAGCCTGGCTGATGATCTGTTGTCTAGGAAAAGAAAAAGAAATCCAGGTTGTTATTAGGTGTTAGAGGTATTAGAACAAAACTGAAGACAAATGAAGATGATGTACTGTGTACTGAGGGAGGATAAAATACCAAAAGAAGGGAAATAGTAATCTATGTACTGTAGGAGAGAACAAAATTCAGAAGACAAAATGGGGGAGAAAAGCAAAACTAAGGAGCTAAGAAGAGAGATCTTTGTCAATGGGGGGTGTTTGATCATGAAAAACTACCTGCATGTCACAAGAATAAATCCATTGGCCACTGGGAGCCAAAAAAAGCCCGAGAACATGTATCTGGGGCTTCAAAGGATTCAGGTGGAAGCAGGAAAGAAGGACATACCTGCTCACAGTGTCAAAACTCCTTGTGGAACAAGCGGAGGAGAGCTGTGCCAGAACAGAGCAGAAGCTCCAAGAATGGAGGCGGAGTTGGTCTGTGAGGTTTAACTTGTGATGTGGCTGGGAAGGGACCTTTTCTTTGTCTTGCAGGTTGCGATATGAAGACAATCAGCTAGGGGTTTAACTTGGAGCTGTGAGGATTTTTTTTTTTTTTTTTTTTTTGCATGAGCTTTTGGCTGATAGTCTTCATTTCCACTCTTATTCACATCTCCTAGGATTCAGCTCACCACTCAAAGGTGGAGACAAACTGGGATATCTGAGAACACATGTAATAAAGGAGAGTAGAGTAAACATGGAGGGGAAAAAGAAATTTTCATGCAACATCTAGTGGTACTGTGGAGCTGATCATTGCCGCCGGGTGGTGTGGGCACTGAAGCATCAGGGGAGTACAGAAGAGGTCAGGCATTCACAGCGGATAATCCTGTCAGTGCTTCAAGTGTAGTACTCCCAAAGCAACCTAGCTCAAAAGGTTTCTGAGCAGACCATGAAAGGAAACAGAAGGATTTGTTAGGTGAACTAGCGTTCTGAATGTGGCTGGTTGCTTGCGTGCCCTTGTAACGTGAACTAGTTGCTCTTAGCAGAACAGATCAGACACTGGTGCGAGATGGATCTGACTGAATGTGGCAGTTCCCACGAGTGTGATTCATTCCTGAAATCCTGGAAGGTGTGATAAGGATAACATTTCAACCCGAGTGTCCAAAAAGATCTTAAAACTGCGAACTGCTGCTGTGCACTGAAATGTGTGAGCAATGTGATGTTAACTGCCTTGCCTTGGGTTCTCCTCAGGAGTAGCCACCGTGTTCCCACCACCCACACTTGCACCTCGTGCAGTACAGGCGGGCATTTTGCAGCCTCACCAGACGCTGAGATACATAACTGTGGCTGTTTAGACAATAGCTAGGGCTCTGCTGGACCTCAGAAACGCTGTTAAAGGTGGTTTCTTTGCTGGGTGTTTGTGGCCAGGTGCTGGCAGTGGGGTTGCAGGGCGGTCAGGGCTGCCCTGTGCTGGGCACAGCCTGTTCTAGCTGTCTCCAACTCGCTCACCACAGGGCATGGCTCGGCCCCTCAGCCCTGCTGGTGGTGCCTCGGGGAGGGCATCTTTCAGAAAGGGTAAAACACCTCCCAACAGTGAGGAGTGAGGGGAAAACAGTGTGAGAAACAGTCCTGTGAGCACCAGAGTGAGCAGGTGGGAGGGGAGGAGGGGCTCCAGGTAACACAAGCAGAAATTGTTCTGCAGCTTCTGGAGACACCTCAGTGGAGCAGGTATTTCCCTGCAGCCTGTGGGAGACTGCACTGCAACCAGGAGTAGAGGAATGGGGTAGAGCTAGGAAGAGCAGGCAGGAGCTGTTCTGGACTGGCCCTAGCTGCCTCAGCCTACGAAGCTCCGTGCTGCCCAGGTGTGGGGACGGTGGAGGGGTGGGAGCGAAACTGAGCCTGGGAAAAGGGGAAGGGTGGGTCTTTGTTTTTCCCTAGTCAGCACGTTTAATTTGCAATAGATAATTTTTCCCATGAGTCTGTTTTGCCCATGATGGTAATGGCTAGGTGGTCTCCTTGCCTTTAGCTCGACCCATGAGCTGCTGCTGCTTTTCTCCCTCAGCCCCGTTGAGGAGGGTGAACAAGCGGCTGGGCTCACACCACAGTTTTTTGTGTCAGGCATTTTTCGTTAAGTGTTTCGTCCACTTCCAGATGCACAGGGGATACAAAAAGACAGGCAACCAGGAACAAGAAGTTGTGTTACTGTTGGTGGGTTACGTTTCTGTGCAGCGGGGCAGCTAGAGCTGTGTGGCGAGGTGTTAGAACCTGTGCCAAGAGCAACCTGAAGTCGACCACTGTGTTGTACAGAGCCTCACGTGGGTCAGAGCAAGAACCTGCCTGCTTTCCTCCCTGCAGTGTTGTACAACACAGAATTGTGAACGAGATTTTCGTTACCTCCAGCAGCAGCGCCTTGGAAAGGCAGGCCAGCATCGCTCCCTGCGTACAGCTGGAATAACCAAGGCATGTGCTAAGGCGGCTCTTGCAGACCTAGGCTAAGAATCCAGATCTCTGAATCCTGCCTTCTTAAGGTACGCTGGTGGTTCAGCCAGCGGCGCGATACGCTTCCTTTCAGCAAACGCGGTCCACTGCTTCACAAAGGCCACCCTTGAGACGTGCGGTGACTGCTGTGGTATTTCTGCTCCGTGGTCTTGACATACCACGTGGTGTTTCAGTATTCCTGTGGTCTGCCTTGCTTCCAGCGTAGGTGTGGTGTTTATTTAATGAAAGGGGAGAAGCAACGGGGTAAGTGTGAAAGCCTGCAAGTAGTAAGAGAAACCAGGTCTTATACTGCAGTAGTCAACCTGGGGTATCGTGCTGTATTAATTTCAAATGCCTCAGACTCTTTGTGAGCTTCTGTGGGGACTTAAATGCAGATTATAACGTTCGTTTATATAAGTTTATTCCAGCATTGCAAACTAAAAATAAAACCCAAAACAGAACAGTGAAGATAAAATTTTTAATTAAATTCTTTATCTTTGATTGAACATTTAACTTCCAAAGGAAGTTTAACATAGCATCATGAGTAACCATGGGATGATTTCATCACACTAATTTGGACATGAAATGCATCAGCATATAGAATTCAGTCAGCTTTGTGAATTAAAAGCCTCTGATGTCTGTATTAGAAATATCCTGCGGATATAATTTCTGTATCAAAGCTTCCATTCTACTTTTGTTACAGCATATGGTGGTTAGCTGTGGTGGTGCTTTGTATTTTAGAGTGGCAGTGGCTCATTGATATTCTCAACTGTTGTCCACTGCTGAGGTAGAAACTGAGAATGACTCTTTGCTAGTGTGTGTGAGGAGGAACAGACAACCTTGAACTTTTTGGAACTCTCTTACTTTGCATATTGGCATAGGAGGAAAAATACTGATCCTCTAGAAAAGGAGAGGCTGACATCCTGGACATTCACCATGTGGTTTGTGCATGTTTTTATTGCAGTCCTGCCAGTAATTTCTTTTTTACCCTGTTCATGATTTTATGCTTACAACGCTCACTAATGAAAATGAAGAAAGCCATAGGGTATCAGTGTTCCTGTTGCTTTTTTATGTGTTTAGTAAAATAAAAACCCAAAACCTCCTTAGGGAAAAAATGAACATTAATAACAAATGAAAAAGCTTTAAAACCAAAGTGTTTTCCCCCTACCCTTGGAAATGTGTTTTATTATTTTTTATTTTAAAAGCCTTTCCATTAAACTGTAGTCTTTTGAAAGACAAAGGTCAACTCTAATACTGCCTAGACTTTTTTTGGTGACTCAATTATTTCTGACTTCACAGAAGCCTTTTTTTCTGTGTAAAGATTACAATTAAAGGTACAATCAAGTACACTTTAAAAAATAAGTGGGACATCATTAAGACTTTTTAATAAGAAATTTGTTTTAATTTTTAAAACAACTGAAATATCAAAGTACTTTGAGAGAGAAGAGGCAATTGATAATGTTGAATTGAAAAACTTGGGAAATGTAAGTATAATTACAAAATAATGGGAACAAAAGTTAACTGAGGATGATGGAACTAGCACCGAAGTACTCTTCTGACTTTATAGACAGTTGGGTTAGAGTAGAAAAGGCTTTCCAGTGCCACTGGGGATATCTCAACTTCACGCTATTTACTTATTTGACAGCAGTCCTGTTTGAGCAGGCGGGGACTGAATGCTTTGAGCTGCAGCTGCAGCAGTCCCATGGGACCATAATTCTGGCTTCTGAGGGAGAAAGTCTTGTTGAGATGACTCTTCAGTAAAAGAGTTGCTGGTGGACAGAGCCCTCATCAGAAAAGGCTCTGAACGAATAGGTTTGCTTTTCATGCTCTGCTTCCTCAGCTCTTGCCTCCAGCTGAGTCTCCAGTACTGAAATAAGGCAAACAAGGTGGGCAAGCTGCTGGAAGGGCTGCTAAGCACCTGCTAGTGTGATATCTCCTCTTAGGAAGCTGCCTGAAGCAGCGTAGCCACTGGACCACATTAGCTTTCCGTAATGTCAGTGTAAGGGATGTCTCTATTTTGGCCAACTTTGTGTGTCAGCGGATGGGAAGTCAAGGGTTTGAACACAGTCAGACACTGCGGAAGTTGGGCAGTTTGCAGACTACAAGTAAAGTTTCCTTCAAGATGTGTTTATAGGAACACTACTGGCCAAGTGGATGCGAGTTTGTATAGTCCCAAGTGCGACCTCCACCTGCTGTAGAGCAAACACTGAATGCCCTGCCACAGAATCTGCTCCCGCAGATTTCACCAATGACGCCTTGGTGTTAGCTTTCTTTTTACAGCATTATCCAAGTGCCAATTCATTATCCAAGAGTCAGTGCTAACATTTAGAGACCACGTCATGAATTAGAATTAGCAGTATTGGGTCTTTTTTTTTGTCTCCTCCTGAGGCTAATGGCTGTGGCCACTAATTTATTTTCAACTGAAGAGTTCAAAACCGAACTAACAGCGTAGAGAAATGAGAAGAAACATTTTGATAGCTGGTTATTTATTGCAGTTGCAGACTGGTGTTTTGAGTATGTTTGACTTCACACGTGTTTAGATTAGCTCTTGTAGTAATGTAGTATAGTAGCAATACTTTTGCTTTTAAGCACTCTGCTAGGTTCCAGGAAACAAATGAGATACCTTGGGAAAAGCTGAGGACAAAGCTTTGTAAGACATTGATTTAGATAGTGATTTCAATTATATATATATATATAAAAATCTATTGTCAGGACAAACACTATCAGGTAACTGATGTTATTACACCAATATCCCAATGTCTGACCTCAGAATCTTTCTGGTTTTTTGAATTTATGCAAGCAATCAAAAGTTCCTGTGTTGGTTCTTGCAGCTATGTAGACATTCTTCAGTTCAAGAAGAAAAAGAGAGGAAGATAGAACTATATACCATTTTGCTTTGAATTTAGGGCTAGTAAGTTGAATGTTTGTTTTGCAAAGAAAATCATTGTCTTTAACTGTATGAATATCTTCCCTGGGTTTATGCCACTGAACTGCTAACCCCATCGGGCATGTCCAGCACTAAGATGAAAATTACTCTTCTGTTGTTGCAGATTCCCAAGTAGATAGAACATTTTCTTAGTTGTTGTATGTTCTTAAATCTTACACGTCCTCTTATTAAAAAAATATATCGTAACAGTAAAACTAGGAATGCATAGCAGATAAAGAACTGGTCTGTTCAAGTCAGTAGTGAATGTTCGCAAAAGATGAGGATTTTTTCCCAGCACTAACTCATGGTAACTCATTTCAACAGTAACAGCACACCACAGGATGATTATCTACTTGTATTTTCTACAGTAACTCCTTAATTGTAAAGGATAAAGTGCTTTTGTCCACACATGAAATATTCCTGTGTTTAGGATGTTTCAATGCAAATGTAATTCTGCTGATATGTCCGTCACTAGTTTGAGACCTGCATTACATTTGTGGGTCTGTTAGTTTTATTTTCAGAAAGACTCATTTCAGCTAAGTTTTGTCTCCCTGCTGAAGCTTGGAATGAAGTGTCTGTCAGGGTGTACTGTATGTAGCTGATTTAAAAGAACAGTCAGCATAATCTGGGAGAGAAGAGCAAAGAGATGATGATCTTCATTATATAAAAAAACCCACTGTGTGCTCCTTTATTTCCACAGACATTTTTGCCAATGTGGATTTTGGACATTTTTTGTGTTTCTTCTAGTATGTGAACTGGTTGTACGCAAACATGACATGTATTGAAACAGTATGGAAAATATATAGCTTACCAACTGTTGGATCCGCAGGATAAAGCTTCCTGCATTTGCAGTGATGAATATTTCCCAGGTATTTTCATATGGTTTTCAGAATCTGACTTAGCTGTCAGAGTACTCCAGAGATCTAAATATAGCAGACTGTAGTGTTTTGAAGTGACAGTTTGGAATGAATTTCCAGATCTCAGAACTGGCACCTGTTAGATAGGAATACAGTGAATTATGCCCACTCCTACTGCATTTCACTATCCATTTCTGGTTCCAAGCATATTAAGGGTGATTCAGTATGCCTTTTGTGCTTAGCAGTCTGATTTCCACAGCTAAGAGGTAAATATAAATAGCCTGATTTCAATTGCAAAACATTTATTTCCTCTCAAAGCAGATGTTTTTTATCTAGCTAGTAGGATATTTCAGGACAAGTTCACTATTCCTATTTACATTTAAATATAAAGAGCAAAAAGAAAATAACACCTTGATATATTTGTATTTTGGCTGTTAAGTGTTGGCTTGTTTGTCTGACAGTCTTTCCTTAGCACAGGAATCTTGGATATCCAAACTGCTTTTATTAAAATTGTCTGTGCTTTTAAAAGCTGAATTTATAAGCAGGTGTTTTGCATGCCCATTTTTTTTTTTTTTTGTTGGAATGACTGCTGCTTCATTTTGGTCTTTCATGTTGGTTGACTACGTGCCTCTTTTTTTTCCCTTTCTTCTTCCCACTGGTAGCTCTAAAACACTATGAAATAAAACTAAACTTCTGAATTGTTGAGGTCAGTGACAGGAGGGGTAGACCACAGCGCTGTTGTAGATCCTACCAGAGCACAGCCAAGTTATTAGCTCTTCTAATTACCAATCTTTTTGAAGGTTACTGCTCTCCTGGCTCAGATGCAGTAGCAGATCACGCAGGAGTTTACAGCTGAAACTTGTATGTCTCTAATCCTTGACGAACAGTAAAGCTTGGTCAGGTTTGGTCACTCAAGCACGTTATTTTGAGTGTAAACAAGGATCTGATGGATGTCTACAGCTCCCCCAGATTTTGAATATGCTTGTCTCAAGAACTGAATACCTTGTTCTCTGACTGAGCCAGGGCTGGGGGCAAGAGTTTGAACCCTTATTAGCACTCCTTAATTTGCCTGTGAAGCCAGAAGGACATTCTCTCACTCTCTGCTGCTCTTTGCCGTCTTTTTGCATCAATTCTATAGTCCAAGTGGTATGTGACATCTTATCCAGCATTCTTAGCAGAAGCTTCAGCCGCACGTTTAGACTTCCTTAGATCCACTCCCGGACAAAAAACTTATCCCACCTTTACAAGGATTTGTGCCAGCATGGTTTTAAGCGTCTTCCAGACTTGAGATTTGCATCTTTTGTTCCCCCCATAACAATTAACTCTGCTTTTATTGTTAAGTGGCAGATGCTCAGTTTATGGAGTGCAAACGAGTTTAGAATAACGTGTGTAAGTGCCCAAGATTAGGCGCTGAAGTTAGTAAAAGGGAATTTATGTTCACTTTCTATTGAAAAAACTTCTCTTTGTTATTTGGATTTTTGAACTAATTATGAAAACATTTAAGTGTTCTGTTTCATCTGGTAATACGATCTATGGCTTATTTAGGTCAAAATGATTTTGATGTCAAACTGAGTACTTCACTCCTTATTAATACAATAGCAAAGGTGTTTTACAGAGTTTACGTTTCTAAATCAGCTGGCAACTTCTTTTAAAGAAGCATTGATTTTTCTTTCTTACCCAGTTTTCTCTTCCCAGTGTGTCACACTAAATGTCACATTGAATTTGTGACTCTGTGAAGCCATCTATACCACAGAATTTTAAATGCCGAAGAGGTGTTTTTTCTTCCTGTGCTAATCTTAATCAAATGACTGACCCTTGCTATTAATGTGGATTCCTTGGGAGCTTCAGCTTTTTTCCTTTTTTTGTTTCTCAGAAAATTTGATCATTAAACAGTTAGACTTCAGGCAGAACCACAAACGTGGGTAGTAATGAGGTCAGAAGCTTCCACGTACAACCTGTTGAGTCTTCACAGAGGAGCTATGTCATGCTAAATTATCTGCATGTGTTGGTGAGCAGTATTCTGGCAAGGATGAATGAGAGGCTGAGCATAAAGGAGAGCTCTAATAGGAGAAATGATGGACACATTTATTCTGATGGATCTCACTATCTGTCAGAACCGTGTCTGCTGCTCCTGCTAAATCAACTTGTTCAAGTTAGCAGCTCTGATAGCTACCTGCTAGGCTGCAGTCTGTGCTTAAAAAAAGAATTTCAGCTTGATTCTGCCACCTAGTTTAGCAATACGTAAATTGCCTTTGGAAGCACTCTGTGGACAGACTTCGTGCTGAGCCGAGTGAAAGAACTGGGGTTTGATTCAAGAGGTGGATGGGGCGCATGGTTCTGTGACCATGAAAAGAAATGTGTGTGTGCTGGTTTTAATTGTGTGTGACAGCACTATTTTCATGATCCCCCTTTTGAACCAGAGTTCCTAAAAATGTGTTTATGTTTTCTGAGTGCAGAGTTTCAGAGTGGAGAACCAGATCTTTACCTTGAAGCTGCTTCAAAGCCGGATTGCGAAGCTTGGGCTGTGGCACTGGGAGAGGCAAACTCAGAAGGTTTGCAGCATAAAATTCAGCAGCTCCGGAGACTGATCATGGAAATCAAAGAGGAGAGATCATCAGATGAAGGACAGCAGTTTCTCCCTTCATCCCAAGCAGACAGTCTAGGAGAGCCACAGTTTACAAGTAAGTGCACGTACTCGTTTTATTGAGTGGTGCTACAGAAATAGCCTGCTCTCTGTAGCAGTACCAGTAGTGTCACACACAGGTACATAATGCTGCGTAACTTGTTGCTTGACAAAATGCAGTTGTGGAGGAAGTTAACTGATGGAGATTATCTTAAATATCGTTATCTGATATATTTTGATTTATGAAGATAACCTTCAGGGGAACAAATGTGTGGTTACTGTGTTTCTGACCTCTCTAATCAGTTTTCTTCGTAAGACTTAGAAATTGTTTAGTTAGAAATATTTTGTCCTCTTTTGTGGCTTATATGAACGTGTGGTCTACTGTTCAAGATATAGTCAGATAAATGTATAAAGCTTTAGTGATACTTAAATTAGTATCATGGTTAGTTCTTTGTGACACAAAAGCACTCTGGGGATTTGAAAGCACATAGGGGGTCATGTTTGGTGCAGTGGGGACTGGGCACTGTTTCAGTTGCCCAGTTACTTAATCAAGTCTGTATCCAGCGTATTCATAGTGGTGTTCCAGACCAATATGCTGACTCTGCTAGTGGCAGAGTTCAACTCGGAAATTTGTTATAATTCTATTAAAAATCTCCATCATAATAATAATAATTAAAAAATCTTCTTTGTTACTGACCAAGGCCTTTCTAAGATCTACAGCTGTATTTTCTTTTTCTTGCACAGACTTGAATAATTAGCTGAGGTAATGAGAACAGTGTGAAACTAGACATATTCAGCAACCTCAAGTTTTCGTGGAGCAACAACAGCTATAAGTTTTGGTGGGGTTAATTGTGATTTTTTTAATTTTTTTATCCAAAAAGTCTTGCGTTCCTATTCATATACCAACTTGGTCTTTCCCATTTGAGCATTTTCTTCAATACTGGCAAATACTTATAATGCTCACTGGAGACAATACATAAATGTCAATGAGAGACAGTTTAATTTCTAGAAGGTTCATTAAGACTGTAGTTGTGATTCAATTACTTCCTGCAGAGGGTGAACTTCTCAGTGTTATTTAACTGTCCTTCCTATGTTTCTGTTGTTGCAGCTCTGTTGTACTTTATCCTAGTGCAATAGGAAAATATTGTCCTTTGCAGTAAAATATGCACTAGAATGTAATTGCACAATGGAGACAATTAGAATGTTCTTATTGTCCTTGGTATATGAGCAAAGGAATTAGTGTGCTATTTTCCAACAAAAAAGTTGAGTTTGTTGCTTTATGATTTATATGTAGGTCAGTAAGTTTCTTTTCCCAACAACAGAAAGTTTCTACTAAAAAGAGAGACTACTTTGAAGAAAGCTTCATTCTTCTTTTTTTTTTTCAGGGAAGTATTTCATGCAAAGGTGTCTCTCACTATAAGTTTGTAACCTAAATGTTACTTGGATGGCAGTGGCAGGTAGAGGCGTGAATTTGGCACATGAAAGCTTTACTATCTATTAAAAAGCTAGACATTGAAATGAAATTATTTCTAATATTTTCTTTTTTCTTTTCTTAACCTTAAAAGGTATTCAAAGAACTGCAAATGAGCCCAAGCTGGAGTTCAGTCTTGGTAAGATACAATTTTGACTTCTTGGAATTGCAATGGCTGGTGTGCATGAAGAGTTTATACACACAGAGAGAGATATATATATATATGTATGTAGCGTTATACAGTGTAACATATTACCAGTTTAGAAAAAAAGTAGAACCCTGGTTCCTTTGGGTAGGAGATGTGCCTGTGCATGTCTTTGCAGTGCTGACTTGAGATTCTTAATTGCGTGAAATGGCTGAAGATCTATAGAGCTCTCTAATGCTATGCTACTGTACCAAGCTGACAATCAGCCCAACAGCTTTGAAAACGTTTTTGAAATATTACTTATTTGAGCAAGACATTTAAGATGGAGTTTTAAAAAGGTATGTATTTGGGTAAAAGTACTGTCCCTTTAGAACAAACTTCTGTTAAAAAGCATTGATTGTTATTTTGTACAGAAGAGTGACTATAAATGTTTATATAACTTTCTCTTTCGATACTTACACTAAGTAATTAGTATATGAGAACTATATATAGTGTAGTATATAATATAAAGAACTTTGTTTCAGGAGGTGTTCTATCAGCTCCAACCTCCCTCTCTATTCAGAGGTATACAGCATGATTAGATTGTTCAGGAAGTCAAGCAAGCTGGTTGAATGGTCATGTATTTGTAATACAAGATAAAGGTGCCCAATATTGGCAGCCCAAACTCTGCCATTTAGAAAGGAAAATTACTGACTTTTTCATTGCTCTTTCAGGGCAAAAACTTTTGAAGCTCTTGAAATAGTGAAATAATTATTTGCTGTAGAAGCACTAGATATAATAATTTCATATCAGAAATCAGAATAGTAGCTGGGTGTAATTGATTAATGGTTGGACTTGATGAACTTAAGGGGTTTTTTCCAACTTAAATGATTCTGCGATTATTACCAGCTACTGTATACAGTAAAATAATCTAGCTGGGAATAGTATCTTTTGAAATATTTAATGCTCTGTGCTGCACACATTCTGAAATGACTAAAGCTTGTCCAATTTGTTATGATTTTTGCATTCACATAATCTGCTAATATGCATCTCGTATGGTTGCGCACTGAGAAACTTTACCCAGTGTTATTCAATATCTGTTGTATTTGCTCTGACACTTTAAAGCATCTGTTGTAAAAGTGTGTGTATATATGAGAGAGAGGGACAGGGAAATAGAGACATTTGTAAGCAGGATATTGTATAAAAATAAAACTTCACTATTTGGAGAATTTAAATTCCCTACAAACACATGTCCCTCAGACCCCAAGACAGCATCAGTGACACGCCTTCAGGTTCTTGCCCTGCTTGTTCCATCCCGGCAGCCTGTTTCCTGGCCCTGTCCTTTGAACTGACTTGCGCTTGGCTTGTGCGCCGCTGTAACTGCACGGATTTAAAAGCTGATACCCTAAAGCTATGCCCTTTGGGGCAGGTACGGTTCTGTCTCATACAGTCATTTTCAGATTCCCTTAACTATGCCTGGGCAGCTTAGCTGTATGCCTTTGAAAAACTAGACAGCTTCGCTCTGCAAAAACTTGGAGTAGTGGGTGTTTTTTTTTTCCTGTAGGGAATATTTCTGCTGAATGGTGAAATGTGGCTTGGAAGAAAAGCCTAGCTCTCTGTGGGGGATTTACCACGCTATAATAATTGTTAGAGGAATTTTAACTTTCTGTACCTTTCTATATGCATTTTATAGGTGATGTGCCTGTAGTATGTGAGCATAGGTAGTAATTGCTGTGCTCCAGCGATAAAAAACCTCCCAGAATGACCCTGCTGTGGCACAGGGGAGGGAGGAAGGCACTACAAGAGGTGACTGCAAATGAGATGAGCTGTGCTTCAGGAGAACTTTCTTCCAGTGATAAATGTGCTCTAGCAGGCAGAAGTGTAAAACCGATGTAAAGCCATTTTCAGACTTGTCTGGGCTCGTGCTGGACGGAGCTCTGTTCGCTCACGATGTCGGTATTTGTGTTTTGCCTTTGGTTGTTTCGAGTAGGAATTTATGTTCTGTGGTTTGTTCTGCCGTGTTATTGATTGAGTCATTGCAGGTCTGCGAGTGATCTTGCACGTTGACTTCTGCTGCTGCTCTGGTAACAAATAAGAAAATCGGTGTGAACTTGTCTTTGACTGGTATTCCTGGCCAGTGTCATTAGTCAGGGATATCTGGCAGCGTAGGCAACTACGTAAAGCTGAATCTTAGTGTTTTGATCTGAAAATAATATGAAGTATTTAAGCATAACATATTTGCATTAGGGGAATCCACCTTCAGCGACTGAGTGGTCCATGGAAGACTTTAATTTTATTGTAACAGTTATCCTTCTTACTGGAATGTCAGTGTATCGGTGCCAACACTTTGTAGCTCCAGCCACCTCCCTCGCCAGCACTGTGCTACCCACGTACAAATGTAGGTGTGTGCCACAGACACCTCTTGCTGATAAGTGAGACAGAAACAGTTTAGCTGGGAAGGATGCATGTGCCATTTGGCCCAACCAGCCAGTTAAAATACCTCTCTCAAGGGCATCCGTGTGCTGTTCACCTGGTTGTTGATAGGGCTGGAAGGGACCTACAGGCTGGTCTGTGCATCTGTGAAACGTGCACTGTCTTACCGTGCCAGGCAGCTGCCCCATGGCTGATCTCTGCTTTTGAAGGCTTGGTTTATGTTGAATTAAAGGCTTGGTAATTGACTTCCAAGACTGCTCTGTGAGGCTAACAAAAGCATGGTAAGCTGGGAGAAGAGAGAGAGATTTGCTGCCAGCAAGCAGACTGCTCTGACGTGTGCCTGGCTTAGGTAACCAAATCGTGGGGCTCTGTAGAGACGTTTCAGCTTAATTAGACTGCTCTTTGGCATTTAGAATTTACAAGGCAAACCTAACACTTAATAACCTATAAACCTGGTCTCTAGCCCTGAAAGAATCATTTATAATTTTATTCATATGCATCATATAAACAATAGTACTGTAGTTAAGTAGCCTATATATGTATGCAAATAGATATCTGCTAATATCACTTACTATATACGTGTGTTGAACCATACTGAAAACCTATTGTCGGTTACCACAGAATTGTAATTTGTAACTCTCCTGTCGCTAGTTGGTCAATAAATAATACTCAGAAATGGAACTGTCCAGTAACTAAACCAGAATATAGCTTTTTAATAATATTTGGGTGCTACCTAATGTATGAGTTTTATTTAGAGACCATCTATCAAAATACTGCACTTCAGTGTTTGAAGTTCTGATAACTAAATTTTGAAATAATGTTATTAAAAGTCTTGCTAGGGGCTTGTATTCAGTTGTGGTAGCTAACTTGCTGCATTCTCTATCTGTAAGACTCTGGAAAGTGTTCTCCTTATAAAACGTCCAAAAATATTGCCACCTTTTTATTTTATTTTAAAGCTCAGTAAAGTTTGAGTTGGTTTTTTTTTTTGCGCTGAGGTTAAAGCAAACTATAAAACTCTTCTGAATTACAGCTTTCCACTGCAATACTCTCAGAATTTTCTGGAGTGTACCTGATCTTGTAACATTTCTTATTTTGGAGTCAGAGCTTCCTTTAGACTGAGGGGTTTTTTTTTATTATTTTTTTATATTCTTGAGGACTCTTTGGAAATATGGCTCGTTTTTTAACCTTGTAACTGTTGGGAAGTTTTACTTTTCCAACTTTATCTTATTGTTTGGCTTTTCCGGTCGTTCTGTTCTGCATGCTGTTCTATGGAGCACTAGGAGGTGGCACGTGCCAGTCTGTGCAGTGCTGAGTAGAGAGAAGGAACAGAGCAGGAGGAATAAAACCAGATCCTGGGCCTTAATAACAAACCAACCTAACAAACACTGAAGCTGATAAGAATCTTTCCCGTGACTTTGAAGTGCACAGGGTTAGTTCTTTCATGGATGTTTATTTTGGAGTTACTGTTCTTGGTTGCTTCGTTAGAATATCCCAGCCCTTGAGTCCCAGATCTAAGTAAGTATGGTGTAGGTTCCTGACTTCGCATTGATTTCAGTGTAGCTGCCCTGTGGTACGTGAACTTAGCTGAAATATTATGTAATAAGTATGGGAAATAAATTGTGCATATTGGTGAACACTGTTGTAGTTTTTTAAGACCTTGTACCGCTAAAAGTGTCTGTGTTTACTTGATGGAGAACTGACAAAGCAGCACAAGAAAACCCAATAGTCAGAAAAATGAGGGATCAGGGCAGAAGGCATAGGTGGTGGTCGAAGTGCTCAAACATGAACTGAGTAATGAACAAGATGTTAATATGGAGAAATAAATTTGAAAGAATAGACTAGAAGGAAAGTTTTCCTCCCTCAATGACCAGCAGAATTCATTTTGACACATTTTGGAGTTTTTGAATTTGTCTGATTGCTTGGAGTTGTGAAGAGAGAGCAAAGGATATTGCAGTTGTGGGTGTAGTGTAATAACCTAGATAGCTGGGTAGAAAGGAATGCCTCTGCACATGTCGTAGGCATATTTAGGTACTGATTTTAATGAGAACACTTGTCTAACATCTCCAAAAGCTTTCAGTTTCTTGGGAAGTATGTTAGGGCAGTGAAGTTTGTACTGTCCTATTGTTGCATAACCTCTAGGTACTTTTCAAGTAGAATAATGTAAATCTCAGTTTTATCCTTTTACAAAATCTCATTAAATAGTGCGCAATTCATAGAAAACTTCAACAAGTAGTTGAAAGAATGAAAAATTAAAATTCTGGGGGTATTTTTTTTTTTTTTTCCATTTAACCACATAGTGGGCTGTGATACAAGAGCTGTCTACCTGTAAATGCAGACATTTTTATTCTTCACTGTCTTTTTATTGTGAAGGCATCCCTTGGAAAAGGTCTTGAAGCAGGTTTAACTCTGCATACTGAACCTGAATGGTACATCAGTGCTGCTCAAAGACCATGACTAAATGTTTTTTCCAGTTCTGAAACATAATCTGGAGCTGCTTCAGCAGCAGCTGTTCCTAGAAGAGTGATAAGCAGAAACACTATTTTTATCCATACGACAAACTTGGATTCAGAGTCCTGATCCCAGCAGAATTTTCCCATCTAAAAGTTATCCTTCTGCTTCATCACAAGTTGATGAATAACTGATACTTGGTTGTGTTAGCCAAATAAAAAAGAAAAACCAGTCATCAGCACACTTTTGATTAAGTTTTAAAAGAAAGTGATCATTTCTGTGTGAATCAAACTGAAAGTATTGCTTTACAGAATCACAGAATGGTAGGGGTTGGAACGGATCTGTGGAGATCACCTAGAGCAGGTTATACAGGATTGCATCCAGGTGGGTTTTGAATATCTCCAGCGAAGGAGACTTCACAGCCTCTCTGGGCAGCCTGTTCCAGCGCTCTACCAACCTTCAAGTAAAGAAGTTTTTCCTTATGTTCAGATGGAACTTCCTGTGTTCCAGTTTGTGCCTTTGACCTTTGTCCTGTCCTTGGGCACCACTGAAAGAGTCTGGCCACATCCTGCCATTTAGGTATTGACAAGCATTGATACCATCCTTTATGCTGAAGGATGTTTAACCCTCAAAAAAAAAGTTGTGTTGGCTGTGTTAGAAACAATATGAGCAAAAATATAAAAATGAAAGGTGAGTTTGTGCTTTTTAAAATTTTATTTTGTGTTTGCATTTAATCCTTTTTTTTTTTTTGAAACAGTTTGCTGAATTTTATGTTCCACCAAACGAGCTGGTCAGGTTTTTTCCTAGTTCTACTGATGCGCTTTGGATGCTGTTTCTTCCCAGCAACACAAAAAAAAAACCCCCACAAAACAAAACAAAAAACCAAAAAAACCACAAATTCAGTTGGACAGAAGAAACTGGGGAAGTGGCAAAGGTACCATGTGATCAGAAAGAATGCTCTTTTTTCCTCTGGGAACTACTTATTGGCCTTTGGGCTGTTTTGAGACTTTTGCACTGCAGCATAAGATGCTGTAAATGCATTTTATTCTTAGCGACTCGGTGTTGCTCAGATGAACTTCTGTTTTGACAGAAAGGATCCTCCTAAAGTGGTAGCAATTTCAAACCCAGTCTCATAGACTCTGTTGTAGGCATGTTTTGAGTGGTTTTGACTTAGGACTTGTCATGTTTTTGAACTAACTCCTGAGGGAGTTTCCTTTTTCCCTTGCCTTATGCAGGTGAACTTGGGCAAACTTTCAGTTGGTTCCAGTGGAGTTAAATCAACAAGTGAAACTATCTTCTAGAAATGTAAGGTAGTGAATGCCTGTCGCCTTTCATGTCATACCGCCATCTCTTCTGGCAGCGTTTGACGATGGAACAGGGTAACATGTGTAAATCAAATTGGTAAGTGGGGTCACCTAGAGTGGAGTGATGTTGAGTTGGTGACCCCTGAGGAGAGTAAGATCTCCTTACTGTGCTTCTGCATTCTGTGGTGCTCATAGTAAGCCTGCTTTATTACATGCAGACACTCTGTGAACACTGCTGAGAAGTGATTTGAGGGTGGCTTTGCCAAGACTCCCCCTCCTTCTCTATCCACCTCTCCTCCCACAGTATTTTGTTAGCTTTCAAGAAGGCTTTTGGGACTCTCTCATAGCCTTTGCCAAACTGAAAGTAAGCGGTTTGCCAACAGACAGCTTTCTGAAGCCCTGCTCCTTCATCATTGTGCACTTGTTTAAAAAAGTAAAAGCGTCACTCCTGAGTTCTGCGTGCTGCATACCCTGTCAGAGGAGAGGGTTGTCTTTTTCAGTGGTATTGCCAAAACTGGCTGGATAGTACCATTATGATTTGTAAATTTAGGCCATTGTGTTGTAATAAAGGAGTCATAATGCCACTGCTGAAGTAACTGAAAATACGAAGGGAATGTATTGGTGTGTTTTTCCCGTTAAAATCTTGCCTGCTTTTAGCCTTGCATGACTCTTCTGAGCATCTTCAGCCTTCTTCCTGCAGAAGGTTGTCCCATTCTGTTTGACGGTGTCAGCCTGCATTCTCTATTTGTCTTTCCAATTTCATTCATTATCTTCTGCCTCACTTTATGCGTAGTGTATTATACCGTCATGGTTTGCTAACCTACAGTGTTCACTGTGTTAAATATATTATGTATGCAGGGAAAAAATTTGAGGAAACAAATCCAGCAAAGTGGGAGGAAAACACCAAAAACCTCAAAGCCAGAGTCCTTTCCAAAACTCACGTCCTTGTTCAGCTTTTTCCAGATACGTTGTGTTCGAGTCCTGAAGAATTAGGCCAGAATTGCAAATCTATGTCTATAGGTACTGTTGTAATTTTAGAAATCTATCTTTCAGTCCCTTTAGGGCAGGGATTGTCTTCATTTGCGTTGCAGCTAGAGAAGCAGCATGCTGTCACGTACCTTAAATATTAATCTGTACTAATTGTATTGCTGAATATGCAAGGCCTAAAAAATCCCCAGTGATGAAACTTTAGAAGATGTTCAGTTAAGTGTTCTGCCTGCTGCTTGCACGTTGAGACTATCTGAAAAATTCTCTCTATTATATAATATACCTTACAGATAAAATATATTTTTGTGGATTATCTCTATACCCATATATAGTTATATAGATATCTATTCTACGTAGTTCATATACAGAAAAATCAGTTTCATTGCTCACAACCTATTATATCTAGTGTAGCATTACTCATTTTTAAGTGTGCCTCGTCTACTTAGTTTCAGTGTCAGTAAGAAGTAGTCCTTGATAGAAGTAGTCACAGAAATATTTTCAGCTTTTTGGCATCCATTGCTACTTAACGATATTTGTTAAACACCGATGACGTGTGATTTCAAGTTCTGTGGAGGTTGTGCTAAGTGGCAGTTAGTCACTACAGTGGGTTCATTAAAATGCAGGGATGTTTGTTTGCTTTGAAGCAGGTCAGAGCACGTGATGAAACAGCATGAGAGAGTAAATCGTTAGCGATCGACCATATTCCAGTATGATGGAGTAGAGCAATCCACTGCTGTACTCATGCGAGTAGCACGAGGATGGTGTGGGGTATCAATATTGGTAAATCCAGGTGCAAACTGGGTTTCAGGCAGGTTTCTTCCATTCTGTTCTATGAAATTTAAGTATCTTCTCTTTCTGGAAGCTTTTGCTCTTAAGAAAAAAAAAAAAAAGACCAGGAGAAAGTGGATGACAGCCTTGTAAATACAAAGTGTCCCTTAGGCTGCAACCAAGGGAAACTTTTAAATCTAACAGAATAAAGATTCTCCCAGCGACTCGCACATGTTGTGAAATAAACGCTTATCTAGAGATAAATTTTGAGTAGCTATGGCTGATCTGTTTAGAGAGGAGTTTGTAGATAGCTCGGGTTGAAAGGCTATTTAACAGTTGAAAGGGTTTTTTTTTTTAATTTAACCATTCTGAGAGACAGGGGTTTATCATCTTAGTTCTTTGGTGATGCGGCAGATAATAGGATTAAATTCTGTCAGAAAGGTACAATTTCTGAAATCGTTTAAGAGTGAGCAAACTGCTGCATTTACAAGGCGAAGGACAAAGGAGGATTAAGACTAGGAAGGATCTTTTTGAAATCTTAAATATGTAGGCTTCTTGGTAAAATCAGTTTCTTCTTGATATTGAAGATTATGCTTTTGTGTCTACTTCACATGTTTCTCATACACTTCATAAATGTTGTCTCATGTTTACAAAATTCCTTCTATCCAACGTTTCAAAGGGATAAGGTTTTGTCTAGGCGGTGAGGTTGCGTGCTAGTTCAGTGCTCCAGTGAGGTTGGCACTAAAAGCAAATTAATTACAACAGCCCGTTCTTAGCGTGGGTTCATCTACCTCATCCCATACCAACAAGGGTACTCATGCTGCCTTGCCTGAACTAATTCTAGTTTCTGAGGTAAAATACTCAAAGCAATCAGAAACCTCTATGGTAACTTGTAAGGCTTATAGAAAGTTACTTAAGAGAAGCATTCCAGAGTTACTGAAGAGTTTAGAGACATGGGGAGAGATTTAATGCAATTCTGTCAAAATTGGGCTACCTGATTAATTTTTCTCACTTAGATATTAAAAAAACCTAAACAAGCTTCTCAGTAGGTGTCGCGGAGGCACCCACAGAACAGACAGCAGCAGCTATCCAAAAAAGACGTGGATTTATTGCAAACAAATGTGCCTGGCACTCTGACTGTACAGGTTCGGATGTCAGTCGGGAATTATTACTGCACAGCAGATTTCTGAACACTAAAGAACACACTCTAAGGAAGGATGACCCAAAATGTGCCCAGCTCACTGATAGAAAGGGAGACTCTCTCACCTATGTAAGAAACGAGCAAAACCTCGCAAAAGAGACTCAGGTCAGACCCCACAATGAAGCACTTAATTTTATTACGTTCTTGCAAGACCGGGTGTCTAACTAGTAGGCACACCTTGTCAGAGCAATACATGAAGTTTTATACCCTATTCCCGGCCACGAAATCCCTACCTTGTTTCCCCATTGGCTGCGTACTCCAAAGTTTACAGACTAACCCAACACGCCTTCTACATGTTACAGTACATATAAGTTCATACGTTGCATGTCTCATTATCACAAGATTATGCCTCCCCTGGGAGGAGAAGTAAATATTCAATACCTTATTAAGCAAGTGCAGTACTGCTTCAAGAGACCCCATCTGTCTCGAACAACCCTGGCTGACAGATTTAAGGTTTTATAATCTCCTGTCTTAGCACTTCTCTCCTTTAATTGCTCTCAGGTTTCTCTCTCATCCTACAAGACAACCTCCTGTTTACCTTGTCAGGTTCTTATCATGCAAGAACAACATTCTTTGTCTCACACCTAGTGCTACCGAGAGGGTCACTTACCAATGCTGGGGTAAGGATCACTTCATCCCAGGGAGGTACACTCGGACAGCATCCCGATCTGAGGGGAGTCCCCGGAAGTCTGCTTGGCCGGCATCCCAACCTGAGAGGAGAGTCTCCAACCGCACCACCTGCTGTTCCCAGGAGAACCAACTCCAAATGGTTCTCTGGCAGGGCTCCATTTATCCCCTGGTCAGTGTGAGCTGTGGTCCCTTTCAGGCAACACAGGCAGGATGCAGCTAACGGAATCCAGACTCCGAGGCACCGATATCCCTGGGGGATAGGGAGCTCCTGATGCTCATCAGGTGCTGCTGCAGGGCCTGTCTTTTGTGCAAGCTCTGTGCTAGCAGTCAGGGGGGTTGCACTGCCACAATGCCCCCTGTGACCAGAGTCACAACGCGACTGGTTTCCTTGGAGTGGTGGCACAGTCACCTCTTGCCTCCAAAGTTAAAGGGAGCACAGTCTCAGTGAGGTTCAATGCTCACTGTGGACCATCATTCCCCAGTTAATTCTAAACTTACCACAGAACGTGAGGTGTTTCAAAGTGCTATAAAACGTAGCACCAAATGTAAACGCAGAACTATACAGATGTCTAGTTCTGTATATCAGACATTAATACTTTACAAAAGTTTGAACAAAATTAACAGTATACAAAACATACTCCTCAAACATTGAGGTATTACAATTTTGCAACCACTCTGACCAAGAGAACACAACATAATGAGGATTTTTTTCACCCAAACAGTCCCCAGTGCTGCAACAATTGCTTTTGTGCCTTCTGCAGAGCATCATGTTTAGTAGTTGTCGCTAGAGCTTGGCATAGGGCTGTTCCATCCCCACTGCGTGATGCCATCAGTGGGTAGAAGGATGCCAGTCTGTTGCTCAGGTGAATCCTACTATCTTCATCACAACATTATGGTCAAAGTCCTGTCATCACCATTGCTCTTAGAAGCTTTGCAGGGAAATCGGCTTCTCTGTTATCCTGTAGAAAAAAGAAACAAAGCTGGCCTCGGTCTAGAGACCGGGCTCCACAGTTAGAAGTCGGGGATTATCCACCGAGCACTAACACAGGGGTTTTTCCCTGTTCCCGTCCAGGGCTTCCCAGGCATATAAGCCTCTGGGGTTTGCCAGGATCATGGGTACAATGCCAATGGAGGGTACTTTCACCATTATAGGTTGGCCCACAAGCATCTGTGAGCCACACTCCTCTGGTATTTGAGCCTGCTGTCAGTTCAGGTGCCTCTTTAACAGGCGAACGTCTATAGGCCTGACTCAACAAAACTGAATCTGGATCCACAGGTGGTTGTAATTCGGAGACCTTGACTGGGCCCTCTTTTAGTTGCAGTAACTGGCCAATCCCTTCCAGGTAGGAGTACCACTTCTGTACAGTGGCCTTCTAGGCTACCCTCTCAGGAGCGGGCGATCCCGGGAGGATTGAATTTAGCAGAGGGAAAGGACCTTGCACTGTGATATCTTGCAAAGTACGTAACCTCTCTGCTTCCTTGACTGCCCTGGTAAGGGAGAGAAGTCCCTTCTCCCACTCTGAGTACCATTGTTCAGTCTCCTTGAATGAGGTAGATGAAAATACTAAGGGCCCAGCCGGTCCCTTTGGAGAATACCGCAGTAAGAGGCATGTCCTGCAAACCCCCATTCTACCCTCAGTGGGTCTTGTGGATGTAGTGGGTCCAGCCTCTGATAAGCCTTAAGCTCATCCTTCAGGACATGAAGGGCTTCTGCATGCTGTGGAGTCCAATGCCATGCCCTGTTTTTCCGGAGCAGATCATGCAAAGGGCGGGCAATCACTGAGAGCCCAGGGATGTGCTTCCTCCAACAGCCCCGCGTACCCAATAGCTGCTGGAATTGTCTTGTTCCTCGGGGTTTGTCCCTTCCCAACAGCTGACAGTGTATCCTCAGGTACTGCAACTGCACCAGCCACCCACCAAGCTCCTCAGAACTTCAGCTCTTGCCCAGGACCTTGACATTTAGAAGCTGGAACATCCAACCCAGCTTTAGTCAGTGAATTCCAGACAGCCCCTGCTGCCAGCCCGACCTGTTCCCTGGTGTCTGCACCCACCAGAAGGTCACTTCTGTACTGGTGTGTGCCAATGCCTCGTGGGACTGTCACTGTGTCAAATCCTGCAGCCAAGGCCCTGTGGGCAATAGTGGGGGAGTGTCTGTACCCTAGCGGAAGCTGGTTAAAGGTGCGTTGTGTTCCCTCCCAGGTGAAGGCAAATTGGGGTTTGTCCTCCTCCCTTCGGGGAGTCAGAAAAAGCATGTCCTTGACACCTCCAGTGGCCATCCATGGGTGGGCAGCTGCCTGAACTGCTGTCACTGTTGAAGTGATGCTGGGGACAGCAGCTGTTGGCGATGGGGGGGTTCCTGTTCGATTTTCTACAGTCAATGGTTAAACGCCTCCGTCTGTCGGCTTTACGGACTGGCCTGACCGAGAGTTGTCCGGGCAGGGGGTGCATCTGATCTGCCTGTTCCCAGGTCATTCATCCCTGCACTGATGGCTCGTTTCGCTGCCGCAGAAATGCCCATAGCTTTGGGTTGGGGCAGAGTGGGGGTGACCGTCAGGGTCCTGACTCCCACCCCGCTATGGCCAAAACTGCCTAAGCAGCTGCTGGGCAGGTTCTGTTCCTCCCGCAGGGCACAGAAGGGTTCACTGCGCTGTCCTGCAGAGGCGGGGGGGCAGCCGCCTTTCCCCCGGCTCTCCCGATCTCCCCTCTAACAATGACCAGCGATCGGATCTGGGCGATCTGTGTAACACTGCCCGGGAGATGCCCAGTGCCACTGCTTCTCGCCACAGATCGTTCCTTCCCGGGTTGTAGGACCGACGAGGTTTACCTCGGGAGGGTTCACACTCCCAGTGATGGGGGGCAGGTCAGTGGGGGTTTGTCACTGAGCTGTCAGACCCTTCTGCTCCCGTCGGTGCCACTGCCCGTGTCGGTCCATCCGCTTTCTGGCCTGTAAGTGACTGTATTGCCTCGTATTTCTGCCCAGGTCACCACGTGTGCAGGGGGGTTCTGGGGGTTTTGCTGGTTACGTTCTGTCGCCTTCTGAATCTTTTCTCCGAGAGCCTGGACGTGGATCTTTAATGCGTCCGGCAGCCCTTCCAGGAGTGGCCGGAGGTGCTCCGGGTCCACCGGCGTGGTGATAGGCACCCCGTACCGTCCTCTCTCGTACCTGCCTGGACAGGGGCAGCCCTGTGCGTTCTCACTGCCAGCTCCGGTAACCCTTTAACGCGGATGGTGACTGGCTCCCCCTGCTCTGGGGGGTGCGCACCCACAGCCCAACACGCCACTCGGGACGTGACCAACTGGTCACCTGGCAGCCCATCGCTCAGAAACACCCCGGGACCCAAAACCCTGAGGCTTCATCATCACTGAACAGTGCCCGATCCCCTCCAGTTAATGATACTCTCCACAGACACTCGGTCCCAGTCTCGTTGGGTCTCCGCGAAAACCTGTCCTGCAGCTTGTCCATCTTGGACCCCGACCCGGGGGTGGTGCGGACAGAGCTCCAGGGGTCTCACCACCCGACCCTGTGCGCTTCTCTGTTTTAATAACGGGCTGCACCGCCTTTTCCTCTGACTTGTCTGTTTGGTCAGAACTATTTCCACTGCTGTCTCCCCAGGTGTGCTCCTCCGAACCCTCGGGGTCTGCACCCCTGGGTAACTGGTCGGTTCGGGTGGCTCTGGGGGCTGGTTTTATCTGTGCAAGAGCTTGAACAGCGCACGAGTCTGTCTGCTCCTTCTCACTGCTCCATCCTCTCCTCAAACAATACACTTCTGACTCCAGCACTTCTGTGCGCTCCTGGGCCCGCACCAAACACACACCCAGCACAGCACGCATGGCCCCTTAGCCTGTGCCACCCCAACACCTCACCGGGCTTTGTTCCAGCCTTTCCACGACCGCCGTGGGGTCAGACCACTTCTCCCTCGCCTGTGCTGTGTCTAGGGGAGAAGGTGCACAGTTGTGCCACCATAATAATTCCTCTATCGACATCCTGCCGACTACACCAATTTGTTGCGGAGGCACCCACAGAACAGGCAGCAGCAGCTATCCAAAAAACTGTGGATTTATTGCAAACAAATGTGCCTGGCACTCCGACTGTACAGGTTCGGATGTCAGTTGGGAATTATTACTGCACAACAGATTTCTGAACACTAAAGAACACACTCTAAGGAAGGATGACCCAAAATGTGCCCAGCTCACTGATAGAAAGGGAAAATCTCGCACCTAGTGATACCGAGAGGGTCACTCACCAATGCCGGGATGAGGATCACTCCGTCCGAGGGAGGTACACTTGGACAGCATCCTGATCTGAGGGAAGTCCTGGGAAGTCTGCTTGGCCGGCATCCCGGCCCGAGAGGAGAGTCTCCAACCGCACCACCTGCTGTTCCCAGGAGAACCAACTCCAAGTGGTTCTCTGGCAGGGCTCCATTTATCCCCTGGTCAGTGTGAGCTGTGGTCCCTTTCAGGCAACACAGGCAGGATGCAGCTAACGGAATCCAGACTCCGAGGCACCGATATCCCTGGGGGATAGGGAGCTCCTGATGCTCATCAGGTGCTGCTGCAGGGCCTGTCTCTTGTGCAAGCTCTGTGCTAGCAGTCAGGGGGGTTGCACTGCCACAGTAGGTATCTTCATTTGTCCTGTAGTATTTTTACAAGCATAACAGTTGGCTTCTGAAGCATTGGGTGTTCTGGGGAATGTGATATAAACTTTTAAATTATTCAGATGAAACTGAAATCTTGTGTTTCCAGGTTATTTTTAAGCTAGTTCGTAGGAATGTAGGATTAGAGATCATTAAGTTAGAAGTTATTTTTGGCACATGCTGCAGCTCTTTTTTCTCATTATTTTTTTCTTCCTGCTTTTCATGAAAAATATACCTCCTACTGTGCATGCTTTCTCCTCTTTGTCTTGCCAACCTATGTACTCTTTCCAGTTCAATTTCTGAACCTCTTTCTCTCAAATGTCTCTTCAGATTCCTTAGCGTACCTCCCATATAGGTCTTTCAGATCGCATCCTATGAGAAATGATTTATGGAGGTGGAGGGGTGGTGTTTGTGTGTACGCATGTGTGTAGCCTGTTACACCTTTAGTCTTCAGGGTGCCAGAGTGGTGGAACAGAGCGAGTGGCGGAGCTGGGATGGGGAGAACACTGGTTTACCTAACAGTTCTCTGTGGGTAGCATCTTCCTAGGTGATACTGGCATTGAGCCCGCTCTCCCATTGTGTGACCAACATGTCCACAAGTGCAGCTCTTTTATGACCTGATGGCTTTGTGCTTATTTGATACGTAAAGAGTCCATGACCAGTTCTTGAGTGGATACAGGAAACGGCTCTGAATGATAAGAACTATTTAGATCCTTACTGACAGTCGTTTCCATTGCAGACATTTACACACACAGAGCAAAAAGCCAAGTAAGGATGAGTTATTCCTTTGTTCTTATAGAAAGCTCTGTAAGACTTCCTCACCTACAACAGAGATTCGGATGGCAGTCCTGGTGCTGCTGCCTTCTTCCAACCTTTCCCTACCTCCCAGGAAGCTGACATTTTAACTGTTCAGAATGTAATGGATTTTTTTTTCTTAATTCCTTAACCATGCTGTTGTCAGGGAGGCTTAGGAGGCATACAGTGTCTGCAGAATGTTTTCAGCAATAGATGTTAGTCTACTCCACAGCTTCATTACTAAGCATAAACTACATTTTCATAAATCCTTTAAAACTGCTTCTCCTGCTGGAAGGGCTTTTTAAATCAAACTGCAATGTCTAGTAGCATTAAAATTTTAAACTTTATTTCTACTTAAAAAAGAAATTGTGTGTACCATTAAGTTTGCCTGAGAGCCACTTTTAGTATTCCTGGTTTTGTGCTTCAGTGGCTGAAATCTTGGTTTTCTCTACTGCCCCTTACAGTCCTGGGATTTCTTCTAGGCAGGTACGAGAAATAGCTTGCATTTTGGAATTACTGGGCAGTGTCAGCTGGGATGCCAGAAGTAACACTTAGTTTAAGGGACTGGGGTTTATTAAGGAACTGGAGCATCCTTCATATGAGAGACTGAGAGAGCTTGCACTGCTCAGCCTGCAGAAGAGAAGGCTCGTGGGGGATCTTATCCATGTGTCTAAATACTTGATGGGAGAGATTGAAGGTGAGGGAGCCAGCCTCTTCTCAAGTTATGCCCAGTGAAAGAACAACAGACTATGGACTGAAGTTAAACACGCGTGAAATTGAGTTGGAACACAACTCCCGCACACAGACTTCTTTTACCTTGAGGGTGGTCAAACACTGGCACAGGTAACCTAGAGACCTTGTGAAGTCTCTGTCCTTGGAGATGGCTGAAATACAACCAGACACAGTCCTGGGCAACCTGCTGTAGCCAACCCTGACTGGGCTGGGGGTTTGGACTCAATAAGCTCAAGACTGATTCTGCAATCTGTGTGGCAGGGATTTGTCACGTAACTTTGCAACAGGATTTTTGAGGCTTCTTAGAGCTTGCTTGTTAGGGTTTGGTTTGCAATGGACTCTCTCGTGTTCTGTACTGTATGTTGATAGTAAGGTATCTGTTGCCTTGACCTAGAAATTCTTCAGCGTCTCAAAATAATCCCTCATAATTAGGTTGAAATTAGACTGTTTAAAATTGTTGCCATCTCTGTGGACTCAAGCAGTTTTAGGGAGCTTCTGCTATTTGCAAATAGCAACCTTGATGGTTTGTTTAGCGTGCCTAAAGGATATAAAGGCAGCCTTGCTTTTTGGGCAAAGAACAATTTAGGCCTGGAAAGAGTAGAGCAAATATGGAATTAATGTTTTATGGATGCTCTTGGCCTGGGATAATATCTTACTGGTGCTCATTTTTAGTTTGGGTTTGGTTTTGTGTTCTTTTTTTTTTGTGTGTGTGACACTTGCACGCAAAGCTGTGTTTATTTTTTTCTATATATTCTCACAGGGAAGTTTCACCAGTGGGAATGCTTTCAAACTTGAAGTAGAGTGTTTACTGAATATATATTTGCAGCAGTTGTGTTGGCCAGGAATAGAATTGAAATGGACACTTCGACCCTGAGTTGAAACACTTCCCCCTTCTTCTGCAAACAGAAGAATTTGGGTCAAAGACAAAATAAGCTGCGGATGCCTGTTTAGTGCTTAGTGCCCCTTTTCCAGTGGGATGAACCTGAGTTCCGAAGTGACCATGGACAGTGGCCTGAATTCAGTGACAACTGAATGTAAAATAATAGACATAAAATGTAGACATTACCTTTCAAATTATCTTTTGTTCCTTCTTGTACCTGCTGCCATAAGTCTTCCTTTTTTGAACCGAGGAGAGACAGCTTCAGGAGGAAGTCTTGAGTGTCTGCTTGTATGTGCTCTCGTGTCATGACAGGCAAACTTTCGTGGTTTGTAGCTGCTGTGGTAGAGGTGGGCAGAATGATAAACCTGCGGATCTGCCCTGTGTCTGACCTCTTTCTGGTCCAGTGCTCTACTGAGTTAAAAGGGACGCTGGCACCATTTCTCCTTCAGCCGTCCCGCTGGGTCTGTTGTGAAGGAGATCAGCAGCGATGCTTTGCAGAGCGTGGACTAGCAGCTGTGCCCTGCCACTGCCTGCCAGCCTGAGACTGTCAGGAGAGGTGTGGGCTTTGCAGCCCCCGACAGGGCCAGAGATAGGCTGGGAGCCGCTCAGCAATGTCAAGACTGAGGCAGTTGGGACGTGCCCAGAAGCCAACCTGCAGGCATGGAGGCACCCCTGACGCTTGAAAGCTTAAATCCCTGGAGGCTTTAAACATGTCCAAAGCTAGGTAGCAGGTGTGTGAAGGTTTAGAGCGTTCTGTTTAAAACCCACTCGCAGGCATCTCTGTCTTTTTGTGAGCTCACGCTTGACTTTTTACTGTCACTTTTTACAGTTGGTCCTTCCTAACCTTTAGCCCAGTCTGTAAAATGCCTCGTGAAGAGTTGTCTGGAGAATTCCTCACTTCTCTTTCCTTGTGTGTCTTTCTCCTCGAAGGTAAAGCCACCTAATAATTCCAATAGAGTATAGATCATTTGGGAGACAAAAAGCAAGCAAATTATTTACAGATTACTGTAGTCATGTAGTTTGTGCTTCTCATTGTGCAGAATAGCAGTGACTAAACAGGCATAATTCTGATTTGCCAGGCCTATAATATATTAACGGAAACACTAAGTAATTCAAAGCGTGATAGCTTTTGACTTTTTTGACTCTAATGATACTGCACTGTGTTAACTGAACATTTGTCTTTCAAATGGCAGTTGTTAAATACATTTCTAATGTGCCTATGGAAATAATTGCATGTTATAAACCGTTTCCCAATGGACTTCTTTTTTTAATCCTCATATATGGAAACAGAAGTTCCATAAAAAGCAAAACATCTAATTAATGGATGACTGAAGTCATCCTCTCCTTTTGAACACATTAGTTATAGATGTACTTAATTTTGCAAGTTTTCAAAATGCATGTCCTGCAGTGAGGTTTGACTTGAAAATGAGATTCCCCTGCAGGCCCTGTAAAAACTGGAATTCTCCTAAATGCAGCACCACAAAATCCCACACAACTGCGATACAGCTGGAGGCAGCATGACAAGCAGACTGACCTGGGGTGCTTCGAAGGGCTTTGCTGAAAACAAAGGAAATGCTGAAGAATGCTTTGCTTCGTTGTTTTACCCCCTCCTCCTGTGGATAATAAAGTCTTTCGTACAGTTCTGGAAACTTTAATTATTGTGATGTGTGTGATGTATTGTGACGTTTATGGTGTGATTTTTCCTGTTATGTGGAGTGTAGAACTGAAATGAACTGAGCTAAATTTTAAAAAAACCCTATCTTGTGAAATGCAGTTCAGATGTTCAAAACGAGTTGAAGCTGAAACCCTGTTATGTTTAAGACTGATTTCCGAGGGACTGAATGAGTACAGAATTTCAATGTGGTAATTTAAGAATTTGGTTTTCTTTGAAGACCAGAATTCTTCACACCTAAGAAGCTGAGGATTGTTGGCTGTAGGATTGTAGTGAACTGCTTTAAAAATGAAAATGGTGGGCTGGCACTTTTTTCAACTTTGAGACCTGAACACGCTCCCACTGAGATGAAGAGCAGCAATACCCAGGTCATTCTGGATTTAAACCTCAAACCTCCCAGGGAGTCTCTCTCTACAGAGACAAATGAAGGATTTCTGCACACACACACCCCCCCCCCCAATCCTTAACTGATATTTCTTTGTACAAAGGAGTTGAAATAATTTGAAATTATTTCTTTGGGAAGAAGTCAACTATGTCTTTACGTATGTCAACACATCAAAACTAAGGCAGTTTCAAACACGGAATTGTAGCCTGTGTAAACAGCAGCTTTTCACCTTTGAAGAAACTCCTGCTGGAAACGACAGCCTGTTTATAGTACAAGGATCCAGCTTTGTGGTTTAGCCTGCAGTGTGCTGGGCTCTACTGCTCTGCAGAAATCGTGAATGTCTCCATCTTTTAGATCCGTCTCAAAATACAAGCTGCAAACGTGTTCTGAATCTGAGTGTTAACAACTTAGAGTAATAATTACAGGCCAGTGTCTCCGAAGAGATGAGCTCAGTGTTGATTTGGAAGAAACTGGAAGAACCTATGTAAAAAGTAAAAAATGTTAATTTATAATGACATGAAGTGTGTCACAACAGCTACAGTCAGAATGGTATTTGCTACTCTACTTTTTCAAAGGCTGTGTGTACTTACAGAGTTCTTGTGATTGAGATGTACATTTTAGAGAAGTTTAAAGGTTATTTCTTCAGGGTACGTGACTAGAATCATGGACTGCTTTGGATTGCAAGGGACCTTCAAAGGTCATCTACCTCAACCCCCCTGCAGCAAGCAGGGACATCTTTAACTAGATCAGGTTGCTCAGAGCCCCAACCAGCCTGACCTGGAATGTTTTCGGGGATGGGGCATTTACCACCTCTCTGGGCAACCTGTGCCAGTGCTTCACCACCCAAAAAGCTCATGAATGAAATTAATTTAAATCCAAAATGCTCTTGGGAGGTGTATTCCTTGAAACTTGTCCTCTGATAGAACCCTTGATCTGTGAGCTCTTATTATTTCTGGACTTGATGTCATTTATATGAAAAGATACAAATATATCTGTTTTTCAATTCCTTATGAAGGGGTTATACTTTGCTGTCTCATGCAGGTCCTATGCTATTAAAGTAATCTTAATTTATTTGTCAGAATGGCTGTTTGGAAATCCCCCGAGGAGTAAAGCATTGTCCCTTACTTGCATCTTTAGATATTAATCCAGAATTGCCACCTTTTCAGACAAGTATTACTTATATTAGAATGTCGTCGTCTTAGAACTACAGCTTGCATGCAGATTGCGTAGCATTTATCGTGCGTTTCCTGACTAGGAAATGTAATCATTACAGAGCTAAAAGTGATTGTTCTGGATTGCAGAAATCCATTTTCTCCGTTGATTAAAAGTGTGTCTTGTGCTTATTTGCCTTGACTTTGAAGTGCATTTTAGTCTGGTTTCCTTTTAGACATGTCAAAGAGCGTGGGTTTTGTTTTGCTAAGAGATGGCCTCTGGCGTGTTGGAGGGACTAGGAGAAGACTCTCTTCTTAGACAGAGACTCACTAGTCCTTTTCCACACTTGACAGGCACCTGTGCAAGGAGAACCAAATGTGAATCAGGCTAGGGAAAAAACCCCAAAGTACAGTCAGACAGCTCATAGTACCCTGCCTGCTTTTTAAAAAGGCTGTGTTCTGCCTCGTGAGAGCACTGCAGTGCTCAAACCTTCCTTCCGTGCTGCCTTGCGTGTTGGGTTTTTTAGGAATCTTTGTGAAATCGATCAGCACAACTTACTTTGTTACATTTTCACTTGAAGAACTGAATAGTTTTATTCACTAGCAGTGTCTCGTGGACAACGGGGCTATGGCCACATTGCCTACCAGCTTATAGTTAACTAGAGAGCTGGCTCCAGAGACCTTTAAGTGAAAGGGACTGTTGTTTAGACGTAACTGAGTCACTGTTAACATCAGCTAGCTTGGGTGGTAATAGCAACATAACTGTGGTACACTGAAGTCTCGTCCAGGCTGCTCGACGTGCCGAAGAAGCAGGGCACATCATTCCCTACGGAGGTCTGGGCTCCTGGAGCTGGACTTGTACCCAGAATCCAGAGTAGCTCCCTTACAGCTGCTGAAAACAGCTGTACTGCATGCAGTGAAGAAGAGCCCTAAAAGGTTTCAGGTTGTTTAGAGTTCTTTCTGAAGCTTGTCTGCAGTGGTTGCTGGACTCTGTGTAACTTGACTGCCTGCCTTGTTTTACAAAGGGAGCTTCTTTCCTCACCAAGCCTGAAAGTATGTTGTAAAGATGTATGTGACGGCATGGATTTGGAGTAAGGCTAAGCAACAGCTGAATTTTCTTTACATGTTAGAAGAAAAGACTGTCTCTGCAGTGTTGTAAAGTAATACTGCACACCGAGGATCAAAACCACTTAATGCTTCACTTGACAACTGGTACAGCAGTGCAGAAATGCTTATGCCAAAGGAAGCAGTGTATGCTGTTAACAATAAAAACAGATGTGGCAGACTGAAAACTTTGGGAGGCGCTGGGCACTTTTGTTTCTTTCCATCTTCTTGTGGTATTGCTGATATATTTTTGTACGCTTCTTTTATTTATGAAGAGATGGATAAAGTTAGGAGCCAGGAGAAAATATTTTATTTATAAAATCTGAAAGAAATTGTTACAGGTTCTAGATGTTTGCTGTGAGCTTATAGTATAAAGAGAATCATAGTGAAGAGAAAAAGGGAAGTCTGTATACCGTTGGCTATTCTACTACTACAGCTGATTCTTAAACTTGTAACCACTCTATTTTTGGGTTAGTGAGAAATCTCTAAAAGAAATTACAGCAAGATTACTTCTTTTTTAGATACTTGATATGACAATGTTGGGAAAAGGTGAAGGGGGAAATTAGCTCTGTATTGTCGGAGGTATTGAGCTCTGTTTCCAGGAGATTTAAACCCTTTTGTGCCATTCTAAAATACCAACAATACTAAAACAGATTAGAGCCTTGGAAATAGCAGTATGAAAATCCATTTTGATATGAATATATTTTGGACTGTAGTAATGTATAGCAAGATCATTTTGTTTTGTTTTTTCTCTTCTTTCCCCATTCCTCTCACCAGAGAACTGAAGTCACCTTCAAGTAATAGCATAAATACCATTAATAGACAGCACCATGAGCATGAGGAGAGTTTTGGACAGAAGGTAAAGAGGACAGTCAAGGCTCTAGAGCAACAGCAAGAGCTCTGCTTTGCTGTCACTAGGCTTCTGCAGCATCTCAGAAAACCAGAGTCCTCTGTGCTGCTAAAGGCACAGTCTTTTTCTTGAATCATTACATTTTTATGACTAAATAAAGCACTACATGAAGAAGATAGACACTTACATTCTCAGACATAGTTTCAGAAATTACAGGAGTTTAAAAATATTGATAAAAAGCAGTTTGATTCATAACTTAAGGAGCCAGCTGTTTTGAGCAAACCTAGAAATTCACTTCCGTCACCTTGTTGCCATCACGTTGCTTAAGTCTAGAGCACTGAGGTGGCAGAAGTCAGTTATACACAACTGTAAATAAAGGTGGAGGAGCGTAGTCATTAGCAGTAAATGTGCTGGAACAGATCGTCTAAGGTTAGCAACGGGTTAATGCACTACAACAATGTAAATTGCGCGGAATGGATGGTTACCACGTGTAACCATGCATTCACCTCTGCAGTGGAAATGCGATGCCTGTGAGCTGTACGTTGATCCAGTCAGCCACTTCCCTGAGCCTCTCCCATCGATCATACTTAAACTGTAAACATCTGGGGTTGTCCGGGCTGAATAGCAAAGCTGCGATATGGAATAGGCCTGTTCTAACACGTCAGAAGAATTGAAACCAGCACTGAGGAAACGGCTGTTACTGCTGCTGGTAATGGCAACGCAAAGTTACAGTCTCAGCCTTTGCATTTATTTTATGTGCTTGGAGAAAGCAGAAGGATGAGGTTTGAAAGTGCTGTACTTCATAGCCTAGTCCGGCATCAGACTTTCAGTAAAACCCAAATGCTACACACCCTAAAGTTTCTTTAGTACTGCGAAACCCCGCGTGGGCAGAACTTACTCCAAAATAGATCACTTCTGGTTCTCACAGTGGTGTTTCTAACCAGATTTATCACTTCATGTGCAAATAGGGTGATGAGTGCAGCTGGCATCTCAATTCCTGGACATTATCATTCATCCCCACCCTTCATCTGCATACAGCATTTCCCCCCAGCAGCACTTGTGTATCCTATTTCAATTACCCCTAAATAATCGTGGTGTTCTTGCTGCAAATTAAGTGGGCAGTGATTGATGTTTTTCTGCAGAGCGTACTGATATATCACTTACAGTGAGTACTGTGGTTCTCCCTTCCCCCCCAACCTGTATTTGTAGAGATGTCACAGAGGTCTTTCTTTATGCTTAATCTGATAAGACTTCCCTGTCATCTCTTTCTCCTTGGACTGTTGGTAGAAATTTTCTTCCTGCTGTAAATTACAGGCATCCCCTGAAGGATACTAATTGTGTTATGTCTCTGCATTTCCTTCAGATACAACTAGGTTACTTTAGCAACCAGCTGTACATTCCAGAGAACAGATACGTATTTTATTTTTAAACAAGCCTCTTATCTCCAGAGACAGAAACAGTGATCTTAAACCTCTTCTTAGGTTAAAAAAAAAAAAAAAAAAAAAAAAAAAATCTGTGGATCTTTATTTATTTGTATACGAGGTCCAAACGTAGTCTTCTATTCCATACACGCTCTGTTTATTGCAGAGTTTACCCTGAGTCTGAGCATCTGCTTTAGTCACTACTGTTAATGAGTGTCCCTCCTAACACATACCTGTTTCATGTCTATGCACTTGGGCCCTCATTTTCCAGTAATGTGGATATTCTAATTTCTGTGCCTGTGCACTTTCATATTTAGTGTTGTCTGGTGAATTTTACTGTGAGTCCGCTCTGCGAATTGTTGTGGGAGTAACTTCTCCATCCTTATCCCTAGGTGGAAGTGTTCTTCACCCACCGTAAACTGAAGCATTCCCACTGACACGTGAATGGGACAATCAGTTAGCAGTATTTATGATACACCAATTAATATTAATTACAGGGCACTAGCTGGAGGGGTGCTCATTAACATCATTCTGTGCTAATAGCAGTCCTGAAACATTTGTCTCGTTTGCTTTCAGGCACGTTTTGCCGCACAGAGAACACATCATTGTCCTGTTCTCATCTCTCTTGCAGTTGCATTTACGTTTCTAGTTCAAAAGCGTGGCCAAAGCTTTCCTGTATGTGCTGAAGTTGGGTTATTCCAAAGCCCTTTATGTGTGCCTGACTGAAGGTATTCTTTTCAGCAAGCTTGGTTAGCGCTGTGTGTTCAGCGGAGGCAGAAGCTGCAGTGACGTGCACTTCATTCTCTTATGCCTCCCTTCCTCCTCAACCACCCCTCCAGGGTAGAGGAAAGAAAACTGTGTACTGTTTAGTGTTCTGCATGTAGCACCGGTCTGAATGTAGTGTTCTCTTATTTGATAAGTCCTTTTGCCCGCTAAGGAATAGCTGCACTTCCATTAATTAGGCTATCAACACAGACTCTACATTATTATTTATAAACTAAGTTGCTTTGGGATAATAATGCTGCTGCGATGCTAATGAAATGAAAAAGAAATTTAACATTACTTTCACAGATACATGTGTGTGAGACACAGAAGCTTCTCTCATGCCCCTTGTCTTCAGATACCACTAATTTTCTGTTCTGTTTTGACAGCGTACAAAATAGTGTGCCCTAGAGACAGCAGAGCTGTTGTGGTTAATTCCTGTCCCTTGCCAGCCCCTTGGAGTCTGTTTTGGTCTGGGAAACGGGAAGGAACGAAGCTGTGGGAAATGGTGTTTCTGTCCCTGGTTAGAGAAGAGAGCTGCGTCACAAATTGCCCTGTAGGCTAGTGCGCACATTGTGTGAATCCATAGTTTGGGGAGACATTCACCAGTGTGCTGCCATTTACCCCACTAACAAAAATAAGCATTGGAATTTCAATGCCATTTCCTATTTTTTTTTTTTTTGCTAGATGTTGGCTTCCTTCCCAAACAACTTTGTGACCTCTGAGCTGAGTATGTCTTTCAGTCCCTCTGCTCGTGTTGTTTGTTCCAGCTACTGGATCTTTCTGAGTTCTGGGAGATGCTGCATCTCCCCCATTCTCTGCCAGATTAATTTCTTTTGGCTCCAGTGGATTTAGTGCTTGGAGCAGTGCTGAACGCCTGGTCAGGACTGTTAGAGTTTCAGGGAAGGTAGATGATGAATTTCCAGACTATTTCTGGGGTATTGTTTGTTTGTTTGTTTTGTTTGTGTCCCCCCTTTTTGTCGTTATATAGTCATTGGGATTTTTTTAGTCTTTCTCTCTGTGCTTTGTTCCTCCATATAGGTAATATTTTCAGAAAATTCTCCCTGATCTCATGAATTGGCCACTGAAACCTTGGAGCAAGATGCTACTGTATTTATAGCAGAGCTAGGTTTTGTGGAAACCGTAACCACTCTTTCTCTTCTGTTGTCTTTTTGTGCCCACCAAGCCCAGAGAAGGACAACTAGCACAGCACAGAGAGCAGGGAATTACGGAATGTGGCAGGACCAGAGGAGCACACGTCTATTTGTGTGGTTTGCGTTTGCTGCACGTGTGGTTTGTGTACATTGTAGAGGTACTGGAATGTACAGGACAATGTATAGGCATGACTGAGAGAGGAGGAGCACATTTACTGTTCTGGTTCATGTCAGAATAATATTGTAGTTTTAATAGTAGAACGACAGTAGTAATGGAAATAACAATATTTTATTTTATTCTTCAGAAAATAAGTGTTGAAGCATAACATTGATCAAATGTTACCTGTTTTAAGGCGTTTTAAATGGTAAAGCAGTTTTAAATGTCAGTGACAGAATTTTGCAAAATACGTATTTGTAAGTATATTCTAGGACAATTCTTTATTCCTTGCAGCCTGCCTTCTTGCTCTACACCTAGTGATTACTTTGCTGTCTTTTCTTCTTTTTCTTTAACATGCAAAGGAGTTGTTTCTTCCTGCCATCTTAAATTTTTTGTTTGATTTAAAAACATAGATTACTCCTATTGCAGTTCTTCCTTAAACAGTCATCGTGCACTGATAGGTTCAGCAGAGGAATGGGTGACTCAGGCTTTTGCACACTGAGTCAACAGTCACAATGAGGAGATTCATATACTTCTGGTGTGTAAGTACAGGCTGTCACTTGATTTCACTGAGTTTTGTGGAGGAGCTTTTCCAGAATTAATTCAAGCATAGCGAACTATTGAAATGTGTCTTATGTATAGGGTCTGCTTGAGGGTAGGTTATGGTGGAAAGGGCGTTGATGTTGTTACCTGCTTTCACTGTGTTACATGTGCAGATAAAACAGCCTTAGCGTGCCTCACATGTTTGTGTTTTCATCAGTTTCTTTTTGAGTGGTGTGTCAATAATGCCCAACAGATGTGTTTAAATATGTAACATATAGCTGGAACTTCGCTTTCACAGACGTGAACTGTTGCACTTTGTCCAAAGAGTGTTGGCTCTAAGATTTTCAGAGATACTGCTAGTAAGATAGTTCAAAGGGCAGTAATGCAGTGTGGGGCTGTGGAACGTGCCAGGCTGTGAACAGGATAGAGCAAACTTCTATTCTTTGGCATCAGCTTAAAAGTAGTCCTTACGTTTTGTTAAACATTTCAGTTGGGCTGTTTTTAAAGGAAGTGATGTGGCTCAAACCGACAAATTCTGTGTCACACCATGTCCTGCGCCAGTGATAACTCATTGACTGTTGTCTCTGACTGACAGGGTAGTTGTGTACAGGAGTGGCCCGATGTCACAATAAAGACAAATAACTCTGTCATTAAATTAGGTTTCATTTTACTTCATTTATCCTTCAGCACTGGTATCTCCCAAAGAGTTCTGGTAGTTTGTGCTGATTCTCCCCACTAGAGATATGCAGATGAATTATCTTCATGTCGACTCTACCCAATGAAATTCAAGATTGTGTTGCTAAGCTGCCTTTTTGCAGGAAAATTATCTAATGACTGGATTGCTCTACTAGAATAGAAGTGCGTTGTCTCCTATGCGCAGATATCACCAAGGTGGTGACCACCCAGTGCAAATCTTCTTCCTATGGTTAAAGGTTTATTGATAGGATAAAAGCCTGTGCTCTTGGCTGCTAAAAGAATTGGTCACATCTAGTCTATGTATCCGAGACATCCCACAAGTAAATCAAACCATTAGTTATGATGGATTTATCTCCATTCCTCATGCACTAGTAATTTTTACAAGGGGTTAGCTGTAGGGTTCCTGCCAGAGTCACTGGTAGGTTTTTTTCTGGGATTTATTTTGGTTTTCCTACGTTTCTGTCTCTTTTTTTTTTTTCCGTTCTGGTATCATCTGGTATCCTGTCATCTTTGGAGGTCAATTGAATTGTGACCTGGCTAGCCTTTCTTTGTGGTGGGTGAAAAATTTGAGTGTATCTGTCAGTGTTCCAGCTTCTTGTCATAGCGACCCTGACCTCTCTTGCTATTTCTTTGACACTGTGCTTTACTGTGCTATATTCTAAAAACATGATTATAGAGTGGAACATTTAAGGATTGGGTGGTGGCATAAGATCAAGATTTGTGGGGGTGAAATGGCTGCATCTGGAAATTTCAGTGGTCTGATAGTGCATCTGTTGTCAGAGAAGGGTATGGTTCAAACAGGTAGGTGTCTGCCCAGCCTTTTGCGATTTGGTAACTGCTGTTCAGTAAATCTACTCATATAATTCTCCAGGTCGTATCAAGTAGTGCTAATATTTAGAGTAGCTTCAATAATGTGGTGAGCCTTGGAGTTGTAGGGAATTGCTGGCAACTTGCTATTGGAGTCTTATATCAGCTGTTTCATAAAAAGTACATCATGCACGAATTTTTATTCTTATCCAAATTTTACCACCAAATTGTGATGAAGTCACTTTGAGATTGTCTACCTAGAGATTTCGGTGGCCATTCGGGCTAAAGCAAAAACTTCACAATGTTCTGTGAAGGTCAGGTTTAATTGTCTTCTTGTACCCTTTAAACTGTTATGGAAGAGTGGTAAAAAAGCTTCAGCCAGTTTTCCTTTTATTTCCTCAAGCAGCAGGCTGAAGCCCAAAGGAAAAAAAAAGCATAAACCAAGCTGAGTTGGCCTTTTGTATGTATCAGAGGTTTCCTTGCCGTGGCCTCTCATCAGACCAGGTTTGCTTGCTGTGAGGATAATCTGTCTCACCTTTTAAAATGTTAAAGGTCAGCTGCACTTGAGGAAGCCTCAGGTTGGCAGTGACTCCTGGAAAATGTTCTCAGCTCTTTCTTGACAATTAGCCTCTCCAAAACGCGTGGGCTTTTCTTCCCTCAGGCTTCTAAGACCCCAGTGTAGTCTGAAGCACTGGGTAGGTGCCTATCACAGTATCCCCTGTTGCGTATTCCTTAGTGAAGAATGTAAGGTGGATGGATGGGGTTTTGCTTTTGAGCCAACGCATGCCCCATTAGTCTATGTCCCTTCTGCAAGACGGCTAATGGTCCATTTGTTTCTTTCCGCCTCCTTTTCTTTTTTCTGAGGTGCTTTCATTCTCGTGCTTAGAAGGCATGAAGTGCGTAGGTCTAAAGGGTGGACTTAGTCACCTACATACCTGTTAAGCCCACAATAAAAATGAATTATTAAACAACTGAATTTCTCTATATTTATTAGGTAAAATGAGTTTTCATAATGATGTCATATAGCCAGAATACAATTATTTTTCTCATTTATATGCCAGTCACTGACAAAAGAATTAGTTATTTTGCTGTTTACTTTTAGGTGTGTAGATTTTTACTCCATGATTAATGCTACTAAAAAGTTCATAATGTAGTATCAGCCTATAAACTAACCTAATCACTGATAGCATTTAACTGGTTCGGAATGGGTTCGAAATGGTCATGTGCTGTGAAAGTTTGTCAGGCAATAGATGTTCACATTAGGCTGCTAAGAGATTTTGTGGCAAATTAAATGAGTGCTTATGTAAAATTACCTGCTATTGCAGCGTGTCTGTGTGCATATGCGCGCGCACGTTCATGTGCTGGAGCTGATGAGCCTCTGGCAGGGAGCTTTGCAGAAGCTGCAAGTATTTTTAGTGGAAATGAAATCTCAGTTCAGTTCTGCAGCATGTGACTTCCTATTTCTGTAAGTTACTTCCAAGGGACTTCCTCTGTTAAATCGACTTGTCTCTAGAGATTTAATCTGGAGCCGGAGCGTGGTCCGCTTTGTCCTGTGCCTGTGACGGCGTTCTCCCTGAGCTTTCTTTTGAGTATTTTATTTTGATTTTGTTCTGTCTCCAGCATGCAAGGATCTAGTGGCTGCTACCCGTGATCGGAAGCTGAACACGTTTATACAAGTCTCAGTGGTGCATCCAGCAGAACACATTTTGACGAGGTATTCGAGCACTGAAATCGTGGAGGTGAGAGTCTTTCTTGTTCAATTAACGTGTTGATTAATGAATTCCTCATTTCTTCCTTAGACAGTGAATGAGAAATAAATCAAGTTAGTGCATAGTCTTAGGTAAGACGAGCGTGCTCTGGCAGTTAGTAAAGCATACCTAAGAGTGCTCTGTAGTTCTTGGCATTTAACCAGGATAAACGGTTAGAAATGAGCTCGGCTTTTCACAAAAGCTCTGTTGTTCCAAGTAGAGGCACGGAAAATACTCCGGTTCTCCAGACACAGGTCTAGAATCAAACAGGGAATAGTTGCTCTCATGAAAGGATAAGGCAATGCAAAGTAGAACCAAATTAAGAGTACAGTAAGTTTGTAAGTGATTTTAAATTACAGAAGAACACGGTTGGTTTGTATGGTCTGTTTTCCTATCTGTTTCTTGTTCTGTTTTTTCCATTGAAAAGTTGATGCTTTTGCAATTTGAAAAATACTAGCCTACTTTTATAACGAGGGAAAAGAGTGTGTGTACGTAATGTCTGTGTCTTTACATGAAATAATTAGTAACTTGCATCACATATTACCTGCAGAAGCTGTCTGAGGCTGCTTTGCCCTGTAAACATCAGTGTCAGAAACAGCAAAAATAGCTCATAGAGATAATTAAGCGTGAGCAGGCAACGTAGGTGTAACTTGCTTAACTTACTGGAGTGACTCGTTAAGAACAGGGATGTCTCACTGTAAACACGCACACGGTTTTGCAAAAGGTTTGTCTTAACTGTTAAATACAGCGAGCATGTTTCTTGAGCTCTTTGTGCAATCAGTTTCAACCAACTACTGACCAAATTGTTGTGGTTCCAGCCATCAACCATCCTGAAACTGGTTAGTTCAAATGCCTTGTATCTGCTCAGGATGTTTCATTGCAGACTATCTGGAATGATGTGCAGAAGATGGAGTATATATTTTTTTTCTAATAAACTTTGATGCATGGCCTAACACAGTGTCCTAGATCTGAATAAATCCCTGAATTTTTGTTGTGTCAAGGCTCTCAGTTTCATAGTCAAGCATTGGAGGAGGGGAAGGTGGGGCTGCAAAAAAGTTATTTTTTTCAAGAAAAATTACATTTATCATGCAAAATCCTTTATTTTACTTAATAGAAAATTATAGGGTACTAGCCTGGTAATCTTTGGAAATTAAGTATAATTAAACATTAAGAAATTATAAACAACATTTTATGTGATTCATTTAATTGTTTGTGTATCTGAAGCTATGATATAGTTACTTCTGTGTACAGCTTTTAGATATCATCATGTTACAAAGGAACGCAGGAATGTTATCTTACTCCACTACTGCCTAAAGAGGAGTTCTGTAATCCCCCCCTCACAAATTAGAATCCTTAATGGAATACAGGCAGTGTCTGTAGCATTTCTGTAGATGTTTTATTGTGACTTAAGTTCTCTCCTTTTGTGTGTGAGTGTGTAAGTTGTATATGCATTTAAATTAATACCAAATTGCAGTACTTTTAGGCAGTATTGAAAGAAAGAGGTTGTTTACCACAGGTTGTATTCCAGATACCAATACCTGCTGGCTCAGTTGTCTAAAGGCTTGTTGCGAGGCTCCGTTTCAGAAGCACTTAATATCTTTTCCAGTTAAAAACTTCCCAGAAGGTTTCCTGACAAAGTTTTCGAGGTGTCTGGTTTTCTGATTGATTGCATAATACTTAGCTGCATCTCCCTCTGCTGTAGAAAGCTAACTGCTTTTAAAGAGCCCCCAGTTTCTGTACATCCATAATGGCACGGTACACGTTGCACAGCTGCGACCTGACTGAGCGTTTACTCATGTTACACAGGGCACAAGAGATCCGCTGTTTTTGACTGGTGTGACATTCCCACCGGAATACCCCATCTATGAGGAGACTAAAATAAAACTAACCGTCTACGATGTCAAAGATAAATCTCAAGACACGGTAAGTGCTCTGCCTCATCTCTTCAATAAATCTTACTGAGGATCAAGTTTCTTGCCCTGGTGTCCTCTGGCTGTCTTTAGCAACTTTGCAAGTTGGGGAAATAGGTTTGTGTAGAATTGGTTTTGCACTTCTCTTATACCTAAAATGTACTTTGTTGTTATATTGGAGCGTAGGCTATTGTCTAATTGGTTACATGAATCAGCACAGATATTCCTGGCAAATAAAGGATTGTGTGCTTTTGGATGGCAAAGAGCATATGGCATAGACTGAGATAACACTGCTGTGAATAATTTTTCAGAAATAGGTTTCTGATAATATTTTACCTACATGCCCAAACCAGAATGATAATAGAGCCTGTAACCTGACGTTTGAGAGAGGTGATCGTATTTTATTTTAATCTCTTGTGCGGTGATACCCACAGCTCTCCTGTGGCTGCCGCTATTGCTGATTTGTAAGGGTCCAAGATCTTCTGTGTCACTGCTAAAGATGAATCCCTTTGGGTTCCAGTGTTGTGCATTTTTGGTTACGCTATCAGCTTGTTATGCTGAGAAGCAGTTACTCACCTGAGATGATGTATGGAGGTTAGTAGGACTACTAACTGCCAAACATAGAGTTGAGTGCCATTTTATGTGCTGCAGGAGATCCAAGATGGTCTCACAGAGCTGGAAGATATCACAGGACCTATGGGAGATCTGTGTTTTTCTTCTGTGGCAGCTGGAGTCCAGCTGATAGTTTTCTCTTGGGCTTCAAAAATGGCCCTCGACAGCTGTATTTACTTAGCTGAATTGCTCTTTATATATCTGCAATTGTCCCTCAGTATGAGTAAAGACCATGCAAGCTCTTGCCATGACTGTATATGCGTTCATTATCCATAAGAAGGAAATTAAAGGCATAACTTACAACTTGAGACTGTCTTTGAACTGCTCACATAAGTAAAGTTTTAAGTTTAGAGGACTTCTGATTTTTTTCAGGCAGAAAATAGTTGATCTGTTTGTTTAAATTTTGGACCTTTGTGAGTAAACGGGTTGAATCTGTCTCCTTACTGAGCTCTTTAACGGGAATGTGTGAAATATTTTAGACATAGAATCTGGATTTCTTTCCATTTATAGACTAAGGTATTTTCTTCTCTTCAAGAATAACCAGGGACGCACATTTTCACAGTCTGTATCTTTGAATTTTTGGTTATGGTTTAGACTACAGGGTCTTAAAATGGGATCTGCTGTTTATTCAGTAGAGTTGTCATCTGTGGACAGATAACAGGAATTGAGTGAAAGGGGTTTGACTCTGTTCGTTCCCTTCCAGTTTCTATTGTGACTGATAGATGATGGAGAATAATATCCTATCTGGAAGCGAAAAAAGGGGACTTGATTCACAGAGCTGGCTCTGTACTACCTCTTTTCTACTTGCAGATCTATATTTCTTCTTATACAGGACAAGATACAGCCTAGAGAATGAATATAATTTGACAAGTTATTGCGAACTTCTAAGAACTTCTTATAACTGCTCCTACAGTTGTAGTACAGGACTAGAGTCTCTCCCAGAGAATCCCGTTAATGTAGCTCCTAAGTCACAAGAGAGAATGACTTTCTCTTTTGTCATAGTGGTTATGTAGTTCCTATGTAAAACATTCTCAATCTATAGTTTGTAGAACCTTTTTGTAAGGGAAAATGTTAATCCCATCTCTGGCTTAAATATATGTAGCCTTTTATAATATTCAGATATTTTATAGACTGGATATAGGTAAGAAAATATTAAATAAGCTGTAAGATTTAAATCAAGGTAGACTGCAGCATGTGTGAATGACTCTGGGCCACCCATGTTGCAACTTAATTTGTGGCAATATTTGGACTTCTGCTTACATCCTAGAATATCAGTGACGATAAAACTAATGACTAAAATGGGAAGCCATCACACTGTTCTATTAATTCAGGTGACTTTCTTGAGGTGTATATAGATGCAAAAAAGTCAGGTTTAAATGAGCTGTAGCTTGATATCATTACCAGCTTAGCTGCAGCTGCACAGACCTCAATGCTTGCTTCATGACCCAAGGAGTGGGTTGTGTCCCAGTTCCAAGTGCTGTGGCTTCACACTTTGGATTAGCCAGGCAACAAGAAAGCTGACTTTCTTGTTCCTCAAAAACTGCTGCTATAACTTATGGCCATAACACGCAGCCCCACCATTCCTCCAGACAAGACAGGTACTCTACTTCGGGGTGGAGAGGAAACCAAGGCTGTTAGGTTTCCTCTGCTCCCTGGGCTGTGCTTCCAGACCAGTCGCCAGCTCATACAAGTGGGCATTTATGGCAGAATAAACCTTGGATCTGACTGCAGAATATTATGCAGAAATTGGGCAAAAAGTACAGTGATAAGAATTCCCACCGTATCAGGGCTATACTACTCCTGGTTACTTCAGTTAACCAGTTCCAGTAGCTATTATCACTCATCACAAATCTATACTTACTCTTCTCTTATTTCTCTTGTAATTAAGATGGTAATTAGGAAGTAAATTCTGCACATTAAACTCAGCAGGAATTTACTGCCACAAATAGAAGACTGTGGAGAAGGCGGGGAAGGGGCAGTGGGTATGTCACAGGGTAAAGCATTTTCTTGTTTTCTGCCTAAACCTGCCTCTGTCTATGCAAGAGAATGAGGTCTCATTTTCAAACCCACTGGATTTTTACCCTAATACAAAAATAATTCAATACTGCTTGGTTTGTGCACATAGGTTGTCATGCTAAAGAGAAAGGGGATGCTCCCCAGTGAGAGACAGCGAGAAATTTTTCTTTGGCACTGCTGACAAGCTACTTGTGCTGCTCCTTTTAAAAAGACTTTAAAAATAACCTCGCAATGTGTGCATTCCTGTACCAGAAAGCAGACAGTTAACTTCCCTCTTGCCTGTCATTTAACTTACATTATGTAAGAAGTGCAGTTTAATTATACTCAAGTACTGTGCAGCTGGTAGCACATTCACTGTGCTCGAAACACTGGCTGTTCTAATGGCACTTTTCACTTTTTATGCATCTCTTTCTGGTGTTGGTCATAATTATATCTGGGCTGTGTCAGGCTTTCTGTAATTGAGGCTTTTTAATATAATGAGACACAATTTTTTGTTTTGTCTAGTCTTCCTAAGTTAGGGTGATTGGTTACTGTGAATTTTCAAGTAAATAGAACTTGTAATAAGGACTATGCAATTCCTACTTTACTTTGATATAGTTGGAATAAAGAAGTTAGCAGAGTGGGTTTATGAAATATAAGTTGAATATATCCAGTGAAGCCATGCATACAAAGCAGTGGGTAATGCCTTATTCTGAAAAATGTATAGTGGCATCTGTTTCTACATCACTGTGATTTTTTCCCCGTATTGCCAGGAGCAAATTCATGTTTCACTGGCTTGAGCTGCACTGTCTTTAAGATTTTAAGTAGTTAGGGGCTGCTTAGTGCTGGAGCTGCACCTGTTCTTGAAGTCATTGTCCAAGAAAATCGGAATTAGAGGCTCATGCTGTTAAAATATTCCCTCTGTACCACTTTTGCACTGCCTTGCTATTCCTGTCTTTCCTATAAGCAGGCAGGTTTGCCCAGTTGGGTCTAGCAAGCTTTAGAGCTGAAGCTGGATTTGTTCTCTTTGGAAATGCTGCTTAGCACAAGTGAGGTGCTGCTGCTGCATGACAGACCTGCGGGAAATGCGAGAGGAGGGAGCGCCTAGGGACTGATTTGGGAGACCGCAGACTTTCTGCTCTGTGTTCAGAATACGTATACTTGTGTCCCGCAGCAGGCGTTCTGAACTTCACTGTGCAGAGCCGCCTAGCTATATTTTTAGGCAACTACTATAACGTTTAGCTATGGTGAGGCTTTTGTTTGCTTGTTTTCTGAGATTGGTTCTCCTGCTGCCACATCTACATCTGACTTGTGTTTGTTTAATGCAGTTGCACCTACAGCCTAAATGCTTACTACACCGAAACTTTGATCTGTAAAGTGCATTTGAAAATGTTTGCATCTCGTATGATGGGAGCGTGTTTGTTTCAACGCTCAAGACCTTGAGGTAAACACTGTTGTAATGTTCTGGTATGACATGCAGCGAGTCGAGCCGCCTCCTTTTGATCCACACGTGGAGAAGTACAGGACAACCGTCTGTATCTGGTGACAACTTTCTGTGTCTGGTCTCTGCATTACTCCTTACTTTTAGGAGGAGATGGAAATTAGGAACTTGAGAAGAAGATTCAAAAGCAGAGCCTTCGTACACCAGCTAGGGTTAGAGCTTTAATGACTGTTTTTGCTGTTTATCTCAAAGACCAGCAGGTAGATATAATCTCCTCTGGGTGGACATAACTACTGGAATTCACATGTGATACTGAAGATAGAAACAATAACTCCAGTGCTATCTCCTGAGAGTGAGGAGAAACTGGATGTGTACAAGCAGTGGAAATATTACATGTCCTACAGTCTGGTCCTGCATTTTTTACTTGCCCAATTTTTTTCTTAATCAATGAGAATAAAATTAGATTAATTTGTTAATTTTAAGAGTAGTAAGTGTAGAAGTGTAGTTTTGGATATGGGAACATACGTTATAAAGTGAAAATTTTAGATTCTTTTTTAGACTTAAAATTACATGTCTTTTAACTGTTGAGGTTTGAATCTTCTGTTAAACTTGCTCACTATGAATGAAAATTTGTGAAAGGTTTTTCTTTTCTGTTTCTTGATACTTCAAATATTCCTGTTAAAATTAAATCACACTCGAGTGAGTGGGAAATGAAGACTGTCATGAAAGAAGCATGTTGAGTTGAACTGTGAAGCCAAACCTGGAACGACAGCATTCCACGAGGGACGTGGGTATCGATCTCTACCCCAAAGCCACCACGCAGGTCGGTGCGTTTTGCCATCTCTGCTGGACAGACCCACAGCTTGAGTATGAGGAATGCTGCAGAGCAGTTTGTGAAGCACGTTAGCAGAGGTAAACGTGAAAGCTCGCACATCAGCTACCCGCACTCCGCCTGTACCGGGCTGCTCTTAGTCCCTCACTCTTGTGAACATGAAAACTACTGAAGCTGGTTTTTATTTTCTTTAAAACCTGAAACGGTGTTGAAAGTGCTCTACTTTGTTTAAAGAAAAAGCACTTCAAATTCTTCCTTTTCTCAGTTCTCTTCATTGTCATCTCTGCAGGATTTGTAAAGAAAGATTGCCTTAAATTAGAAACTCCTATTATCTCAGTCTTAATAGAGCAGAACCGTGCAGTACCATGGTCCTACCCACAGAAATAATTGCAAGAAAGCTTTAAATATAGGTGTTTCTATTGAAAAGTAATTTTTCCACAAATATATACTTGATGATAGATTTAGTTTTGCGTCAAACTATATCTCTTACTAAATGCCATTATTAGAGATATTGGGGGGAGGAATGTTTTTTTTTTTATTCTTATGTGCATGTGGAATCCACCTAAAGCATTATTGTCAATCTTTCTCAGTATGATTTAAATCTGGATACGTAAAGGGAAGTGCAAACTGCTGACTTTCATTTGGGTTTATATTGGAATGAAATCTTTCTTTGAAGTGGCTGAGGGTATAATAAGGTTTTGTGTATCTTAGCGTATCAGTAAGAGAATTGGGGATAAGTGTCAAGAGCAGGAAAGTTACTGGTATGGACCTAAAGTCCATTTGTAGCCTTACTGCTCTTTGTGCCTAGCCCTTGAAAATGCAATGGGAAGATTTGACTTTGCAAAATCTTTTTTCTCTCTTTGAAAGCATCCTACTTTTCTCCCTACTTTTTCTCCTATCCATTTATTCTTTTCCTAATTGAGGCAAATTCCTCCCTATTGCTGTATCTTCAGGGAAAGTTGTAATCTACTGTTAGTTTTCCATTTTCTTTTCCTTTTTTATCTTCTCTGTCAATCAAATGCTACTGCTGCCTGACATCAGCCAAAAGTTTGCTCTAAAAGCTGACTTTTTGAAAGACTTTTGTAAAACTATATAGTGATGAAACCAATTATATTCTGTAAAAATGTAAAGGGTCACCTTGGAAATTGTGTAGAAATTAGAGAACCAAATAGGAAATGATAGCATTTTCCTGTAGATTTTATTTTAACCACCTGAGGTTTTCAGTAACATAGGTGTGATTGTTGCAATCTCTGGAGCGCTGTCCAAAAAGCTTGTAAATGTATTGCTTTTCCATGAGTACTTTGTATATGCATATTCATAGATATCCCTCATGGCTTCATCCCTCGCTAGACCAGCACAGCACATCAGAATGAGCAAATCCAAGATGGTTATTGCACTGCCTTACCATTTCTAATGACAACTCATAGGGTTCAAGAGGCATGTGCCTAGCTAGTATAGAAGGCTGGGATGTTTTCCCAGTGCAGTGAATAGAAGACAACCATGGCACAAGGTTTTGGTGGTCAGTGTGGACCAACCTGTCTGTGCAAACATGACCTCAGGTTGAAGAACATGCTTCTGTCCTTTCAAAGGGTTGATCTGCTTTCCCTCCCAGATTCTTTGACCCAGGCATCCCCTGGACAAGGCACTGGCAGAGCCGGCTCCTCTGGAGAGGTGGCTGGTGCTCCTGGCGGGCTGGGTACTGCAGCCTAAATGCAGCAACATGGGAATGTTTGAGTGAGTCAAAGGATAAGATCTGCTTATTCTTATTGCTTATTTCCCCCCTTTTTTTTTTTCAGGTGAATGATCATGTACTCCCATCACTCCGGCAAAAATTTTAAGATGTACAAAAGGCATTCAAGGAAAGAGTGATGTGTTTGCCTTTAGCTGTAGCTGCCTACAATGTTTATACATGCAACAGCTGACATGTTTACCTATAGCATATTTACCTGTAGGGTAGTTTATAAATGAGAGGCACTTCCTGCAGGTGAAAAAAAGCAGAGGAACTTCAGAAGATGGTTTTTTCCAGTATGGAAAGATCCATTTTTGCCTGTTAGAGTCACTTTTGGTAGTTTCTTTACCTGGAAGATAACCCCCCAAATGGATGCCTCTCTTGTTGCAGCAGAAGCACTTCTAACTTGAAGTGCATACATTGAACTCCTTGAAAAACCACAACTGTGAACTTCTGCTTAATTTTTCATGTTTTGTGTGCTTTTGTCATATAAGGCTTTAGAGTACTCTTTATTACAAGTAGTTGTCTTCATACTGCAGGAAAAATGTTCACTCCTCTTTCTTCACTTGCAGCCAAAATTGTACATTAATAGGAATTAGCTGTAGAAACTGTATTAAATGTTGGGGGGAAAAAAAAAGAAAAATAGGTGTTTATACTGTAGCTTCTGCCTCTTAATCTTTACTATGGAATCTACATTTTTCTCAAAACCCAGTTCAGTACTAATGGAAATATTTCAGTGACTTTCTGAAATTATTTTGACTGTTATAATATTTGTTATCTTAATTTTGTAGCATCTTGAAAATCAAGCATATTTGTTCTCATATTCTCAACCATCTCTTTTCATAGAAAGGCACTTACTAATGTTGATATGAAATAGAAGGTACAGTATTTTTAAAATCTAGTCCTTCAGTGGCAAATATATTTCTGCATAGTATTTAATATATTGAGATGCAATAAGGATTGAACGGATGAAAAGAAAAGTAAATGGAGCAGTCATAAGTCTGCTCTTGCTTTTGTGTTATGAAAGCAGGCACTTAAAAACAGTTTGGAAACAGATTCTTGTGTCAAAGTTTTGCGTTGTGTCTTCTGGGAAATTGAAAACGGAATAAATTCAATCTATTAGAACAGATTTTTTTTTCTCCTTCTACCATGTGTCTCACAAAAGTGTTATTTAGAGTTATGGATATGCTAGTACCAGTCAATGTTTGCATTTGAAATTCTGTACTTGTAAAGTAAAGCTGAGCAAATAATTCTATTTGAAAACCAAGAAAGAATCATATACATTGGAGGTAATGTGAAACTTGATCTTCTCGACCAAGTTTTTTGTCAGAAGAGCTTAGTGAATTGCTTTCAGAGTAAACTAGTTAAATATTTTGTGCTATGCTGTGTTTTAAATATTTGATGAATAAACATGAAAGGCTTGTGTAATTATTTAGGAATTCCAATGCCATTAGAAATGCATGTATCATTGACTTTTACAGTAATCAAAGCCTCTGTATGTAATCATTATGCAGTATATTACAGAAACAAATTCCCAGGTGGCTGAAATTCTCCACGCTTGGCTTTCTTCGTGCCAGACATGAGAGGTTTTTTTTGTCCTGTTCACCATGGATTGCGTGATCATAATGGGAGGAGAAAAAACCTACTTTCTAACATGCATTTTTTTAAGAACATCTTTGCAGCTTGTGTAGTGATGGCTGGAAAGACGGGAAAATGAAGGACAAATATGATCTGTAGTGTGATCAAAATCCAGTGCAAAATTTACCGCTCTTAAAATCTCAGCAGCATAGATGTGAATGAACGTTAAGAACAACGACAACTGAACCCAGGGTTTGAGGGTACAAAGCAGTTGCCATATTGCACAGTGTTGTCTGCTTTGTAGTGGTATGGCGCTTTGTGGTGTGCGAGAGAGATTCCCTTTCACTGAGTAGTGAACTGACTTCCCTTACCTTGAACTTACTCATGAGATCACGGGTCATTACCAAGGAGTCACAGGCATGGTGAGATAGATATAGATATAGATATATATATATGATTATATTTGATCTTTTTGCTGTGGTTTTTCAGCATTCTGGGGTGTCGAGAGTTTGGTGGATTTTTTTTTTTTTACCCCTGGAGTTCTTTTTGTCACAGTCGTGGTGTTTTTAAAGCAAGAATAGTTGAAGATATTTATAGTACCATGCAGCTGTTGGTGTTTATTCTTGCAGTCTTATTACTCTTAAATCCTTTGTTGTATATGCAGTCTCACTAATGCGAAATGAAAGAGCTGCAAGTCACAATTATCCAAACCACTTTAAGATTTTTGGTTTTCCTTGTTGTCTTTTTCCCCCAATTCAGAGCAGGGGATGCTGTGGCATTCTATTTCATTTAGAGTTCCTTCCCCGAGTTTTGTTTTCCTTCCCCCGCTTTCTCTGCAGGCTTGAGCATATTTCAGTAAGGCACAGCGTTTAAAACATAACCATTGTACTGGTTCGTAGAGCTATCCAGGTAACTTAGTTCAGAGCAAAAATGAAGATACCAACTAGAAAAGACTGTTCTGTCAGTTTTGACTGTAAAACTTAGACCTGAGCTGTCTTCACGTGGAATTCAGAGGGCTCTCACTGGAGAGAAATTAGAGCAAAGCTTTTTGTCTACAAGTTGCTAAGCCGGCATGTTGTCGTACACACGGAAGAGTAGCATGTTTGTACCGTTTCTGTTGTATGTATCTTGTGAGATAAGATGAAAATTTTTGTAGGATGTATGTATTACATTGATCTGATGTGATCTGAGCAATCATTCCCGGCAGAGGCTGAAGTCATCTATCTCACTTTGTGTGTCTCGCTGTTGCATGCTGCTCAGGTGTTTGGTTCTGTGGTAAGACTATGGGCAGTTGTCCCTGTACTGTTGTTCGGTGATGCAAAGAAAGTCACTGGATCTCTGTGGAGAAGTAATAAGAGTGCAGTTTACTACCTTATTCCTCCTGGATATATGCGCTCAAAATTTTGCAGGTGTTACCATCTAGCAAGTCTATGTCTGTACCACTTCCACCGAAATCTGAGAGAGCAGCTTTGGATCGCAGCACCTCAGTTTTATGTTCCCTTCTTTACCCTTCAGAAGTTGTACTGGGAGTGTCAGAAGCAGTCAAGAGTACAAAACTTTTTTCTCTATGCATTGAGAGATACTTGATTGCAACAGCATCTGCACCATGAGCAGTTGTAAGGATCTGTTTTGTCTTAAAATGCAGATTCGTAAGTTTGGGTTGCGAGAAAACAATTTCTCTGCTGAGATTGCTTCAGGCAGTATTGTCTGCTTCCTGACAGAAAATCTGTGTCTTGGGGGACAAGTGTGATTTATTACCTGAAGAAGGCAGCAGTCAGTATGTCTGTGGGATGCTTGGAAGGCTTGGATTTTGACACGCAGCTGCCTTAGTGAAATCGAGCGTGGAGGTCCTTGATTTGTTATAGCTATAGATTCTCGCTGTTCTCACTGCCTCCATTCCTGGGGAATAACTTGGCAGCTTTTCAAAGAGTAGTAATTGCAAGGCTCTTGCTCAAGAAAATATCTCTGAATGAGGAAGCTCTGGACATTTACTGCCCAATTATTGCTACCCTGTTCTGAAATAACATCACCCCTGTGACAAGGAAGTTTCTGAATAATTAACTGTGCCCAAATGTCTTTCAGGCTTGGGTATGACAGAGGAAAGACTGTCCTTGCAGTGTAAATTAAAGTATAGGTACATGTACTCTGTTCAGTCGAGAGACTTCCTAGAAGACTTTTTCTGTGTACGTACAATGCTGCGCAAGACTTGTGTCCAGAGTTTCATTGTCCTTTAAGACAACCTTGCCTTTATCAGTTAGGAATGTTCTCCTTGTGGATAAATCTGTATTGATTTGGAATTAGCCCCGGTATGGAGTATTTTGTAGTAGTAATAGTGCTGGATTCCTTTCCCCTGCTCCTTTCTTAGGATGTTCCTCAGGTAGTAGCCCATTGGCCCCAAGAACATGCTCCTGCAGGAAAGACCGTGTCTGTTTTTTAGACATATGAAACATCATAAAGTCAGCAGTTCATTCAGTATGAAGCAGACAAAAAGCCTGTTCACTCCAGTTGCATTAAGCTCCACAGGAACAGGATGCTTCATTTTTAGCATCTATCTTAAATATTGTCCCCCAAAACCCACGAGCTATCTATTGAAGGAGTTAGACAGTAACAAGAACTGAAGGGACATCATCTAGTTTGGAAAAGCAAGCTATCATTTGCGTTGGTTTTGATTTGTTTCCCCTCTCCTTCTGCCAGTTAACTTTTTTTCCAGACTTGCAGTCTGGTTTTCTGTTAGGTGTGCAGCCTGTTTTGTATGCCCAAGATAGATCGTGCTGTTTTCTTAGCGTTTCTGAAACTCTTAGGTAAAGCTGAATTTCTGCAGTTACCTGAATTTTTTTTCCCACCTTTAGTTAGACATACTCGTCATAACCATTGAAATGTTATTGAATATGAGTAATCTGTCCTTTACACAGGAGAAACTGGAATTTCAGGTTATTTACACAAGGTAGTTCATACCTCTTATGATCTGAACACTTCAGCTAAAGTAACATAAGATATTCTGGGTTGTCAGTCCCCTTTTAAAGAGAAATTGTCATGAAATTTGTATTGCATCTGTGATAAGATCGTTAGTGAGTCTTAGGAGACTGCATAGCTTAGACACTCCTCTTGCTGAGATTATTATAGTCGATGTGTTTGAATTACTACAAATGGAAGGGGCAATAAATCATTTGATTCTTTAGCAAGTGGCTTTCATTTATACCAGTTTACTGTTGCTGTAAGTCACACTGTCACACTGCACATTTGATTAAAATGGAAATGGTTGGTTCTGACTTGGAGTTCAGCACCATAGATCCTGGCTTCTTAAGACCAGGTTGTTTGTATCCTGACTGCTTGGCACTTTCCACAACTGAGGTTGCTCTGTCTGAAATCAGATGCAATAGGTGCTTTATATAGCAGTGACAACTAGTTTAATATAGATCATGGGATTGGGAAAAGGGTCTAGGTTTGAAGCAAATGGCATAGGTTTATTAGAGATAAAAGGCAAAGCTTTGTTTTATAAAGAAAAGCAAGTGTATTTTCAGGTGGTTTTAACATTTATTAGGAATTCTAGTTGAGACACAATAAAAGTAAGTGTATGTTGTCTGGGACTGTGTCGATGTTTTTACCTACCATTTTCCCTACCAAGTGACCAGAGCACAAGAATCTGACCTGGAAATAAGCAAATTTTATTTTGAAAATGAGCTTCTGGAGGAACCTCTGGACTGTGGAGCAAATACGCTTTGCAGTAGCATCCTGTAGTCCTCCACTGATATCCAGCCCTGGAAACCTGGGAGAAGAGAGTGTGTCCAACATCCTGACTCAAAGTGCACACTAGGAGTCAAATGCTGGGAAGAATCTCAGGATCTCAGGTTTAGATGTGTTCTAGAGGACCAGTTGAATAGTGCATAGCAAGGTAGTACCATCACTGCCATCTTAGATGACACACCACACTGAAATAATTTGTTTGGCTGTTCTGTTTCATGGCTGCTGAAATTCATTTTGAGCACCTGATGGGTGGGAGACAGGAAGAAGCTGGCCAAGCAAAACGCTTAGTAGGGACATGACAAGAAGAAAGTGTCAGGAAGAGGAACACCCATATGCAGAGACAGGAAGGTTGAAAGTGTGGCCAAATGTTGGTACGTTAAGAACTTAAATAGTCCACCCCTTTCTAGCTCAGGTTTCCATACGATTAGAGCTGGATTTGTTTGTTTGCATACAAATAGAGCTGGATCTCTGAAGTGGGCTTCAAGTCCTAATTCCTTTCATAGTAGCTGTTGGAAAGAGTAATGACACGTGTAAGACCATGGGAAGAGTTACTGAAGAAATAACTGTCAATACTGTGGAGCCTCCAGGTGGTACATCTTTGAGTTTGTAGCGTGAAATACAATTAGCTGGATTATGAATAATACAAAGACTGAAAAGTTGCATGATAGAAGCACAAAGCTCAGTTAAAATGAAGGAGACCATGTTTCCCTACAATTTCTCTGCTAGTGCAGCATTCATATAATTATATTGCATACCTGTGCACCTTGTTTTCTGTGCTTAAGGCAGGTGAAGCGGCGGTGTTAGCGTCATTTGCTTCCACAGTCGCTAATATAGTAACATTGAGTATAATGAATTGTAATGTGGTTTTTTTATGTGTGAAGTTGGGGAGGGGCAGCACGTTCAGTTTCAGCCTCTCTAAATGTGAAACTTAGAGCATGAGTAACAAAACCAACTGTAAGTAAAGTGTCTGTGTTATTTTCCGTGACAAATGCAGCTACTATATACTGGTGTTACTAGTAAGCACGGTATGATGAGTTATGCAAGTGTATTTCTTACTATCTTAAAAAAAGAAAATCATATTCAGAGAATATTGAATTGTGTGTAGTTTGTTTACCTACACCAAAATAGTAATTTCAAGTAACTTTATTTCATTTTATTTGTGGTTTCTCAATTACAGAATTTATTCATCCCTCACTTAGTCTTTCAAACAATGAGAAGTCTATAATACTTACATAAAACTGCTTAATTTTTCAATTAAATATTTAAACTGCCTTTTTCAGAGGGAAACATTTTAATTACTCCTGAACTAATGTAATAATACTGCATTATTATTAGCTCCTATTTTAAGCAGGTAACCCCTTTCTCCCAAATGAGGCTATGCTGATGCTATGCTGTAAGACCATTCACCTGTAATAACACCTCACCTTCCTGAAGAAAACAGTGGTTTTGGAGGGACATCTGGTTTGGGCTCAAATTTCCAAAGTTAGTTTATTTTCTTATCTTCCCTGAAATGAAACGTGTAATAAAAGGTGATATTAAGACAAAGCAACCTTAAAGCATTTGAAGGAAAGGCTCAAGAATGTTCACCTCCTATGTTTGATATCTCTTGAATGGTTTTGATTTGTTTGGTTTTGTTGGGGGATGATTTTAGGGGGGAAGAGACTGTTTCTAGTAAGATCCTTGGCCTGATGGTACTTTAAACACGCCAGGTCTAGCTGTCGGGGTGAGTCAAGATTTCCACGTGGCGTCACTTCTGGAGCTTGGGCTGGCAGGGAGTCTGAGGGCGGGGTGCTGCTCGCAGCCTGGAATACAGGTTAATGTCTGAGCAATAAGAGTGTTTGCAAGAGAGAAATTCGGAAAAGGTGCATGTATTTATATGAAGTTTTTGAAATTCCTTTTTTGGAAGAGGGCTTAAGTTGTTCCCTTTTAATCTCGTCCTCCTCCTCCCAGTTTTCAGATCACCGAGAAGATTGTGTTTAAGTGGTTTCTATTATAAGCCGGTTGAAAAGATCGGCGTTCGTCCCCCGTGATCTAGAAGAGCAGTGTGTGCTGTTCCGTGCTCTGATGTTTTTCTGGATGGTGTTTGTAGAGTAAGAAAAATAAAAACAGTCTGTGCTGAAATTCTGAACAGCACTGAAGGTCTTGTGCATGTAAATAGAACCGTTGCTGTGTATACGGGAGGAACTTGTATACATGCATTTACAGTCACGCAGTCTTTTGGAAAAGGTGCTGCTTTTCATGATATAGTTTCTTTAGGATCTTTTAAAAGCTGAAATGTAGGCTACCATGTCGGGTATCTTTATTTACTTATTTGTTAGTTCTTTTTTCTATCTCTAAATCCATCCAATCCTTGTAAGCACTAATTAAGTTGACTGCCTCTCCTTAAGCTTTCCATTTTTAGAGAGGAAAACTGAAGCAGTAGGGCTTTTGTTGTTACCTCTGGTGAGCTTGACGTCCAGGGTTGGAGTTTCACCAGTTCTGTCAATCCTGTTCTCTAGTGTCTGGATCTGAAAGCGGAGGTGATGTGTGACTGCAGGATTTCTCTGGTGGTATTAGTTCAAACACGGAGCTGTTTGCAGCATGTACTGAGTGTGCCCGCTTCTCTCTTCTGGGGTTCTATGAAAGTGTTTCTGTTCGGAATATTTTGATACTGAAAATAAACTTGCGGCAATCTATTGACTGGAAAATATTTGTGCAAGGAAGGACAACAGCTGCCCTGTTAGTCTGAAGAAATCCACATACATATCCTGTTATTTTTAAGAAAAAGGTCTCATTTTAATGTTGAGGATATAACCGAATGTCCATTATCTGTAATTCTGGTTGATCTTATGACGTTGTACCTTGTCTGTAGCACCACTGCAGAGCTTTGCCAAGTGTGCGGTTCCCTGTGCGTGCCTCTTGACAGCAAGCTTTCTGTACTTGCTTTTGCGTAAATCCTTATATGTAATGTGGAGGCTGGAGTGAAATGCCTTTGGAGCAAGCTGAAGGGTGCTGAGCCTGTGATCCGCATGGCCCTTCAGCTCCTGCCCACATAGCTTCTAACAGTAAAGCTGTAACTCAGACTCAAGTGCTACACAGAAATTACTCAGCATGGGGGTACCTGGAGGAAAGGACATAGTGTTTTCTGCTTCATGCTGATCTCCTTGGGCAGCTTCAGAGCTTGGACAAGTCTGTCTAGTATGGGTTAGTGTGCTTACACTGTGGAAAGCTGGTGGGAATTCCTGTGGAAGAGACCTAGCCACACCAGTACACGCACCGGTAAATTAGATCCATGTGCGGTGCTTGTTATTTTGGGGAAAACCCTCAGAAGTATTTTGCAAACTGAGACATTGTCCTTGGTATGCTGTCAGACCTCCAGCAGAAGGTGAGTCTGCACGGCAGTACGGTGCTGGGGAAACAGACCCTCTTGTTCTGTGTGAATGGAGTTCCTATAATGGAACGCGAGAGAGAGATACGCTTAAAATTAAGTTAAATGGACTCATCTCTGGAGTTAACTAATATTTGCCTAAGAGATGGTAACCCTACAAACTGCTTCAAGGTAAAAGCTGAAGTCATACCTTACTGCAGGCAGGTGTAGCTATTTGAATAAAGAACATGGCTGGAACAGCAATGACATTCTCTTTTAACTGAATTCTTAAAGATAGTATTAATCACAGTAGCTTTTATGATGGAAAATGGCATTTGCAGTACGTTAGTACAAGCTATATTCCCTCCCCCCTGAGCTGTTAGTATTTTTGTAGGGTTTGAATTGAACTCTGGATGTAACTCTGAAAATTCCTTCTAATGATAATTTTCTGTACTGTAAACATATTTGGAAATTTACCTAATTACGTCTCCAGAAATAATGTTTGAATCCAGTATTTTCAGCAGTAACAGGATGCTTAATCAGCAGTCTGTCCTTATTTGGAACCGAAAGGGAATTGGTTGAAAAAAAGCAAAGATAAGAGAGGCATGGTCGATGCCTCGCTGGTCTTCATGGACGTTGTTAAATTCCCTATGAACTTCTGATATGCTCGTGTTGCTTGCTGTTGGAGTTCCTCTTGTTCAGTTGCAAAAACGTGGACAGTTAGTGCAATAGTGCATCAAATCTGGTGTGCCATGGCCTCGCCATCACCTTCTGGTGGTGTTGGGAGGGACCCTGTTGACTAGCGTGGCTTGCACAGGGGCAACCAGCATGGCAGGAAGCCAATGGTGCGGAAACAACAGCTCTAAAGGCTCAACAGAGGAGCTAAAAAATTCTCAAAAGGATTTTGTTGAGCTTTATTTGGTCTGCTGGCAAATGTCTGGTTTTCTGAAAAGTGCTTTAAAAATACAGTTTCTTTTCAGGGACTTTATAGCTTGTGACAGCCTCTGTTTTGTGGTCCTACCGTGTTAGGTCATCTTCTAAAGGACAAGACGTGTTGCCCTTGAACAAAAGAGAACGTTTTGGCATGGATTTCATGGAATATTTTTTGTTCAGTTGGCAGCTGCAAAGTCTGAGAGAGCTGATTCTTACACAATTTTTGTCCACCGTTAAAGTTAGATTTATGTGATTTGTGACAGGTTCTGTTTCATGACACTATTACTTGTTACTTCTCGTGTTTTAAATCAGTAGCATAGGTATGTCGCATCAGTGGGGGAAAAAACCCCCAAAAAGCAGTTTTCCTGCTATGACCAAGTTATCCCCTTAACAGATGATGTAAATAACCTAAGGAGGTAGTTCCCTCGGTGGATAGAGAATGCAACTCACCTGCCTATAGTATTCACATACCGTATACACTGGACTGGAAAAAAACCTGAAAGGTACTGGGTTGTCTAAGATGCTTTTTAGGACTCACACATGGTTTTTTTCTTCTTTTTTTTCCCCTTTGTATCTGTTACCGTTGAAACACTTGTGGACTAAATTCCGAAGTATTACTGTTGTGATAGGGAGCTTCCTTCATATTCCTGCTGGGAAGCTGAGTGGGTCTCGCTGTGTCTAGTCTCCGTCGTTCTAAAAGTCTGTGTACCTTTCTTTGTGCTTGAAGACACAGGTGGTTACTAGAACGTAATTTTGATTTATGTGCATGGAGAGAAGTATATTGTTGAATTTGGTTCTGATTTCACGATTGGAAATTACATAATGTCTTCTGTATTCTGTAAATAGACTTCAGTTCAAAAGCTTGCGCTTTTTAAATATACTGTGTAAAATTTGTGTATTCACACTGTGCTTGGTTTGTTTACTAGAGAGGATGAAGATTTATGCTGGTTAGTTCAGCGGGTTAAAACCATCTTGAAGCTGAAGTGACCATTCAGAACAGTAAGAACAGGTGCACTGAATCTGAATGACTTTTTCAGTCTTGGAAAAAGAATGAAGATTTTTGTTTTGAAAGAGGTGAAGTAATAGTAAATGTGTGGCAAAGGGGAATTTTAATAAATAGAAGGGTTAAAGACAATTAGTAGATTTGGATTCAGCCCATGCCCTTGTTTTTTCAATAAACAGCTTAGCAGTTAAACTTTTGAACGGAGATATAAATAATATTGTCATTATTCCTGTTCTTAGCCATAGGAAGATCTGTGAAGGCTGTGATCCTTTGCTTCTAAATCTTTGTTATACAGGAGCACTGGAAAGGAAATTAAGTGTTTAATACAGCAGTGAGAATACTTTTATGAAAGTTCAGCTTCGTCAGCATGTCCTGTCTAAATTTCTGCTCTCTGAGTTTTGTTGGGCATAAAAACTGGCTTCAGGCTAAATATATAAAGATTTAAGGTGAAACTCTTACAAGTTTGTGGGGATTTTGATGCAGGAATCTCTTACTATGATCGCGTGAATGTATGCCAGAATGAATGGCTTCTTTTAAATGGATTTTAGAAATAGTCATTTTTAGGTGCTCAAGTGTGATGGGTTGGGGGGGGGGGGGGGCGGGATTCTTGGAGGCTTTGGGATTTTTTAGGGTTTTGATGGGTTTTTTTTTTACTTTCCATTTAAATTAAGTGGAAAGGGAGAATAGGCTGATAAGAAGAAATGAGGAAAATTGTGTGTAGGATAAAATACTGATCCTGTGCTCATGTGAATTTATATAATTAGCCCAACAATACTCTTAACTTTTAGAAGCAGGACAATACTCATACCCATTCACGCACCTCAGGACCAAACAGGAATTTGGATTTGTCTGAATCTGTCCCCGTGAGTATTGGATGTGCACAGGCTAGGTGGTTAAAAATGATGCAGGCTTCCGAGCAGAGTGTGTCCGCAAGCATAACGGCAGCCGTGCGGTGCCCAAAAGAATTCAAGAGGAGTAAAGCTCAAAGGGGATTTACTATTTTTCAATTACATTCAAAAAACGGTCTTTTTTTCTTTGGGGGGTGGGGGGAGCATTCAGTTAAGTTGAAAATTAATCTTTTTCTGAAAGAGAAGGAATTATGCCAAGTCACAAGGTGGTCTGTCATTGAATGGTTTTGGTATTATCCACTGTCCAGTCAGTGACTTTTATCCGTTTTTTCAGTGTGTGCTAAAAATGTCTTTGGTGTCAAATGTAAGTGAGAATATGGAATTGGAAGGTCCATTGCTCTTCTCTATTTAATTTCTAACAGCCCCGGTTTTAAAGTCTGGGGAATACTGCCTTAGCTGAAATAGCTCTTCTCCTTCCTTTGATGTTCATGCACAGTTGCATTCACTTAAAATAATCATACCTCCTTTTAGCTCTTGGGTTTTGATGGTAAATAAATTTGAATATTTTAGACGTCTTACCTACAATTGGTTCTCCATTCTTCCCAGCATCCTTAGTCCCGTTTCATCAGTATGAACGGCAAGTGTACACAGTGTTGCTGATAAAGTGGAAATACTTTTCCTGATATATCTGAGAAGTTTATCTGCTTTTTTCAAAGTTGTTGCTGCCTTGTACCCAGCCTGCTTGTTAGTGATACGCTCAAGTCTTTCTGCCGCTGTGTTTTCTGAACTACTTCTGCTTGTAGAGGAAGTGCTAGTTGTTACTAATTGAAAGCATTGCCTTGTACTTAATACGGTTATGTTTCTGTTACTCAGATCTTCCATGTGTAATTCTTTCTGTATCCCATTGTGGTTTTACTTGTTACAGATTCTGCCTTTAAAATGTCATTATAAAGCTTTTGCCGTAGTGTTCAGTGAAAACCCAAAATAAAATTAGCCCTGCCACTGAGTCTCAAGGAACTCTCATTACTGTTTCAACCCTTCCATTTCCTGATTAGCCAGTCTATTAATCTCTCTAATTTCTTTCCAACTGACTAATAATTTTTGAAAAGACACTATATCAAATGCTTTCTTGAAGTCCAGAAGATAAGAGCTACAGCATTTTCTGTCTAGACAATCAGTTATCTTATTGAAGGAAAATAAGAAATTAGCCTGCTTGATCTCTGTTTAATGAACACGTGTAATTTTCTAATAAGAATATATATTTATGTATATATAAATATTGTGGCAACCATCAGTATTACAGTCACACAGTCAGTGGGAATGCAAAATCATGACTAAATCTTGCATTACGGGAAAGATCTAGAGTAACTGGCAGCTTGTAGAAAGATGCCAATTGGACGATCAGCTATCCTTGTCAGCCTGCTGATGTTGGAGAAGTTTAACTATGAAGAGCATGAAACGCTGTGCAATGTTGGGACTTGAGGAAAAAGAAGGTCCAGAACTGCAATAACAAAGGTCTGAATCATAACTGATGGGGTTCTGGAGTGACAGATGTTTTTTTTCTTCTCCTCTTTACCATATTTTAGAGGTTTGATATCTGTGACATCTTTCAGAGATTTGGTGGTTTTAATCTTGAGTCTAGCATACAGGGTTAGCTTCTGGTTTCATAATTTTATATTAATTTGTGATTTACATTCCCAAATATTTTCCAGGATACACATGTCAATCATTGTTTTGGTTTTCTTCTTACTTTGGGCAATGTATCTGTAGTTCCTTCCAGTACCTACCACGGTTTAATTGCGAAGTGTTTCTGACAGCAACTTTAAATCTGTTGGTGTGTCCCAAATAGCAGCGGGTGGTTCTAGGTTGGTCACAGTTGATCAAAACCACGAGGTGGTCTTACATGCTGTTACACATCAGTGTTGCTCAGTCTTTAGCTTTTTCCCCCTCTTTGTTTTATGATTTTTAGGTAGCTTTATTGTTAACACTGAGCTAGAATAACGCGTCAGAAAGTAATGCAGATTTCTCTAAAGCACAGAATTGCATCCTCTTTGCTGGGAGTCTAATTGAGTGATAGAAAATCTCCTTTGGACAGTCCTAACTTTAAGTTGTCTTCATGAAATAATGAAACTATTAGGATTCAATTTTGGTTTTGTACACTGCTCTCTCATGAGCATTTTAAACTTGGGCAACAATAAACTTTTTAATAAGCTCAGGAAGTACCTCATTATCTACAGAAAAATTCATTTTACGGGGTCTCTGTTCATTGCATAATTTTCTCTTATTTAACAAGTAGTTGGTTTTCTATGGAGAAAAATAGGGGTTTCAAGCTTTAGGTAGGTTTCTGGTGTGAAGCCTTTCTCCTTCACAGTCTTGGAGTTCTCAAAGACCAAGATTCTGTGCTTCTATGTAAAGAAAAGAATGGATCAATTTTGCTCAGAGGTAAACCCATCTGTTAAGAAAACAGACTCCTGAATTTATTTTCATCAGAGGTCCTCAGAATACATCCTCCCCTTTGCCTGTTTAGTGAGAGAATCTTGTTCACGTAAGAAAAAGCAATGAAGTAACAAAACTTTTAAAATGAGATTGAAAACACAGACCAACAATTAATGGTCTTAATGTATTGTATTAAAGTCTGTTGTGATTTGGAATTGTGCAGTTAATCTGCAGTAGATGTACTGGATATTGTAGTAAAATTCCATTCCCCCCACCACCACCCCCATTTTGTTAAGCCATTTTAACCCATGTAAATACCACTTTTTTTTTCCAATTCAGATCCAAGTGGTGTCACTTCTAGTGGTGTTACTTCAGTGACCTGGGTTTGCTTCTAATTCACATTGACACATCTAGGAGCTGCCCTTAATTGTTTTCAGCAGTACCTATTTTAACAAAAACTGTGAAGTATTTATATTCATGTTTGCAAAATACCTGTTAAACAGCACATTTTCCACTATACTTGTTGTTTCTTTCCCTGTTAAGAATAACGTGTGTTCAGCCTGTACTTCCCTAAATTGCTGCCATGCAGCATTTAGCTGAATTCCTTTTCCCATGAGGTATCTTGGTGAAGGGGCTGTTCTGATTAAGTGTATCACAGTTAATTAAAGTGATACTGTAATTTCATTCTTTTTGTTATGGTCTAGAAACTCTGAAATTTCGACACCAATTTCTTGTCTCCTTACATACTTTTTCCCTTGTTTTGCCAGCTTTGAAGAAAATAGCTATTAGCAGCTAAGACATTGAGGGCAGAAATTATGCCAGTGTATTGGCATTCCTAGAATGGAAACCCTTGCAGAAACCCTGTGCGTTCCCTTAGCGGTAAATTAACTGTGGTTGCACAGTTCGTTTCAGTGACAGAGATATTACTGTGGGTTCGGTTTTGGTATTGAGTTTAGGGAAGTGAAATTCAGAGTTAAGATGCTCAGTTTGGTGTGGATATGCCAAAAAGAGGCATTATTAGAAAAGGAACATTAAGAAGAGCTGTGTTACATACAAGGAATTAAGACAGCTTTCACTGCTTACAGTGTTGACTCTGCATTTCATGCCTCTTTTACCGGAGAACAGAAATCAAGTATGCAGCTAGTCCCGAAACTTTCATTGACACCTTTAGGCATGGGATCCAGCTTTCAAATCACAAAATTTTGAACTGCGAGGGGAAAATATTACTTTTTTATCTTTCTTGAAAACATTTCTATTGTATAATCTGATTGAAAAAGTGGTGTGCAAAATACCAATTTCTTTCACTGAATCTAACTTCATTGGTTTTGTTTTCCATAATAATTTTAAATTTGTCATTAAAAAAGTAGGCTATTGGTTTAGTGTTAAAACCAGTTAAGTAACTGGTTTTGGTCTATTAACAAGATCAGAGGTTATAAAAGAAAGGTGATTAAGCAACCTTAATTAAGCTCTTTAAATGATTTCGTGTGTAGTCTATCTCCTGTCCTAAGTCAGCACTCAGATTCTTCTTCAGAACAAGAAGATGCTCGTAGCCCTGAGAGGCCCCTTGTGTTTTGCTCACCATGTTTCTAAATCCTCTGAGGAGATAAATCCCTTGAATAGCCTGCTGGATGACGGGCAGCGTGGGAGTGACACCTCGAGGGCTCTGAACAGGCTGGCTTTCAGCGTAGCTCTGCCCAGCTGGATCGTATGGCTGAGATGCGTGTTTGTTCGGGATGGTTTCGATTAGGACTTGGGCTTTGAAGAGGTATTAAAACAGTGCAGTGCTTGGAATACAGCAATGTGTTCGTTAGGGGGATACCCCCCACCGTGAGCAGAGGGAGGAAGCTGAGTAATCCTGTGGTATGTGGAATGGGAGACAAGAACCGGTGTTCTTGATTTTGCCCCAGGCTTACTGTGTTATCACAGGCAAGTCACAAGTATTTTACTTCTGTTCTGCAGAGGCTTTGATTTTTATGGAATTACCCCCAGTGCATAAACATGTTTGTGTACGTTGCGAGGATCAGGGTGTCATTAACCAAGCTTAACGTCTGAAGATTCTCAGCACCAGTGCAGTGGCTTGGTGAAGAGGAGCTTCTGCCTTGGAGAAATGGGGAGATCCCTACGTGTGTTATAGAGAAATGTATGGGATGTTTTACAGATAACCTTCCCTTTTAACAGAAAAAATGCCAAGCTCCTTCCTTCAGGGTACTCTTTTTCATTTTCTAACAATACTTCCTTGCAAGGAAGTGTTCTAACAAAATTCTGTCTTTTTTATTGTCATTAATAATTTTAAACAGAGGAATGCTGAGAAGCTTAGAACAGTTTGGAGTCTTTAATACACCGGTCGTTTGGTTGTTCTCGCAAGCAGTTGCATGAAGTCTGGGATGTTTCAAAAGCTTTGGTCCCTTGCTCTTGGTTAAAGGATAATCCATGCTTTTAGATAATGCTTATGTTAAAGATCAGCATTCTAACTGAGTGGAAAAATAAAGTGTTTCTTCTTCCTTCCTCGGGATGCCCGTGAGCTGCCAGTGGCATTAGAACTGAGTTCTCATCCTGGTGAGACAACTTATTTGCACTTCCCTGGGCATACTTTTTTCACCTCTTCCTACACACAGCACGCAGACTGCTGCCAAGAGGTGACTTTCTGACTGCATTGACCAGAGAGGGGCTTGGAAATGCCACTGTTCATGTTCCCTGTAAAAGCATCACTCACGGAGAGGAGTGTTTTTACTTCTCGGTAGCTGAATTCCCCATAAGTAATGTGTCATGTGTCTGGCAGTCTTGGGGTGCGTGGAGAAGGGAAAGTTAATAATTTCACCCCGCCCCTTCTATGTGCAGAGCGCTGTAATTTAAAAATGGTTTCTCAACTGCTAAACCAAATAACAGGACTGTAATGTGTTTCTTTCTCTCCCTCAAAGGTTTAAAGCACACAGTAATGAAGGTAGTAGAAGCAGAATTTTTCTTTCAGTGGTTCTGTGGCTAGAGTTCATCCATCTACCTGAAATGACTTGGTGTATCTGTCACAGAGAATTGGTACCCGAAGCATTGCTGTAGCTTCTGGTTTTATTAACGCTTTGTTGCAGGAAGGGATATTTTGGGGTGGGAGTTCCACAGATTATTACTATGGATGATGAAGGGGAATGTGATTTCAGCTGGCATTTAATTTAGCTACTTAATTGAGCTACCTTTAATTTAAGTGTTGCTGCGTATAACCTTCACTGAAATATTTTGTATTGCCAGTTAGCCCCTGGGGACTTCACCTCAATGATTTACTGCCGCTTGTTTTCACTTTGTTGGAGTGTGGTGTTGCATATGCAAACATGGAGGGGTTTGGTTTTTTATTTTTTTTAACTTGAAATGTGGGTGTCAGACTCTCCTGATCTGTTCTGCAGGAATTCCTGTAATTTGCAGCAGCACAAAGCCATTTGTAAGAGATTTTTTTTTCATACATGGAGAGAACAGATCTTATTCTCTGTAACTAAAAAGCAGGAAAGTCAGGACTAGATTACAGAACAATCACTTAACTCAGACTGATGTGTGGGGGGGTTTTTTATGGAAAAATGACATATATAGTGTATGTACAGCAATTAAGTATTTGTACAACAAAGAATTTCTATGGAACTCTATTATAAATGCTTGTATATAACACTCAGAACTGTGTTTTGCTCCGCGCTGTGACGCGTCTTGAAAGAAAGCTGAAAAGCATATTTGTAAACTAAAGAGAAAAAATATGCAGGAAGTAGAACTCTTTTCTGAGGAGGGGTTCGGTGTAACCACGGTGACTCCTAGTGTCTCAAGAGCAAGCGTGTGTGTTACACTAGTGCTGTGCCGCAGGGCAACCTTCAGCTGTGCCCTGCACACAAGAGGAACTGTCTTGCCAGATGATTCAAGGGTTGCCCGCAGAGCAGGATTTGTAAAGAATGTGTTGGGACTGTTTGTTATCAGTGGAGGATGTGGGAAATTTAGGGGAGAAGACAAGCGAGAGGAAAAAATATTGCTGCTAATACAATTGAACTGCGTAACTGGAAGCGGCTTTTGTTGTTGCTCTTCTACGTGGAGGCACTGCTGGAAGCAAAGTGAGCCTCTGCGCAGGAAGAGTGGGTTTCTTAAACCGCATTCACTAGGTGCTGGTGCTTATCTTTGCAGCTAAGTGCTTTCAGGACAAAAGGATGGTCAGTCTGCAGATTTTCTCTCTTGAAAAGAAAGTTTACGGAGGTAGGGTACTGTCTTTATTAGGTGAATTGAAGCAAGGATGGTAGCTGCGCTTTTGAGAGAGCCCTAGCATCTGTAACATGGTAGGTTAACAAAAGGTTAAACACATGAATAGTTCTCTGTTATTTTAGAGAGTGGGTTTTAGCAGGAAAACAGCATAATCTGCCAGACTGGACTTTTTGAACTGTTTATGAACTGTTTATGAACTGTTTCTGAAGCATATCTTATTTAGTTGTTGGTGGTCGCCATGGTACTGGCAGGAGATCTCTTGAGTGTAGACACTTGTCAAGGGAAGGGCATGGTTATAAAATGATCTGTAGTCTTCCACAGAACTAATGATGCTCATGTTGATGTTGACTCTCCCAGCTGCTGCTTCTTAACATTGTCTTTGGAAGAACTAAGTTTGTTTGAATGTAAATTATGGAGTACTATTATTTTTAAGTAGAAACTGCAGCTAGAAGTAACATGGGCTCTGTCATTTGGATAATCCATGTAAGTAACCATTTGATAAACGAAAAAGTCATCCTGATACGTGACCTCAGCAGCAGTGGGTCTTTTCCAAAGGCTTCTGCCGGCTGTGTTTACAAATAAAGCTACAAAAGGAGAAAATGGTAATATTTTTTTATGAAGGGATTTCTTTACATACGTTTCCTTTTTATGCCTGTAATATAAAATAGAGTAATACTCTTTTTTCCTTTTTACACGTCAACTGTAAAGCTTCATAAAAAATGGTATGAAAGGAAAACTTCCGTGGCAAACTTCAGTGTTAAATTCTTGGTGGTGGAGAATGGAAAAGAGTGGAAGTTTGGCATACTGACTTAGGAAACTTTCTATTCATGGGACTGTATAAATCCTAGAGACTAGCTTCTGGTGTGCGATCCTCACAGGTGCTGTCAAGGCTGAGATGAAAATACCAGCTTCCCCTCTGCAGGGGCTTGCAGCTCTCTGCTGAGTGCTCTCGTTGAGGCAGGGAAAATCATTCTCTCTTCCGGGAGAAAAAGACCCCAGGTAGTAGATACACTGCAGTTGGCATATGAGTTTTGAAGAAAAGCAGGATCTGGGTGTTTTCTGGGTGTCATGGCATCTGAACTGATTCTCCCTGGCAGAGGCTGAAAATACTAATCTTTGTGTGGTCTTGTGAGCGATGGTGAGGTCCCAAGCGAGGTGCTGTTTCAGCAACTGCTTGTTTCACTGTGGCAGCATTTCCTGTACACAGTTGTCATGGGAAGAAATTGATATGTGCTAAGAACAAAGATGCTATGTAGGAAAAGATCCTAACAGCTGAATTAAATTGTGATGGGAGAAACAAAAGTTATCCTGACAGAAATGAAAGGACACGGGGAGCAGAGTACAGGCAGCCAGGACTTTGGTGTGAACTTCAGTAGCCGAAGTTCTCAATTCTGGAGGGCGAAGGAATTTAGTTTTAAATAGATGTGAGATGGCTTTCCAGAGATGAATGTAGATCAGGATAGACTTTCCATGAGGTCACAGGTGAAAGGATTCTAGATTTGATGTACCTGGTCTTTCACACCGTGAGTGGGCTTCCTGTCTCCCCACAGAGTGCTGGAGTTTTGCTCCTCTTGCATTTGTGAAACATTCTTCATGAATTTCGCTCGAGGGTCTTGGTTTCTTCTCTTGCATACAAGGAAGAAAGAGAGTATTATTAACTCAGAGCAACCTTGACATCTCTTGGGTTTTTGGGGGACCTTCACATGCCCTTAAACTGTCCCTCTTGAGATATATGCAATTGCAGATTGCTCCCAGGTTTGTAGAGCGGTGATGGTGTAGAGTGGTGCGTAATTCACTGCCTTGCTGTGCCATGATCTCTCTGTAGGAGGACGAGAATTTTAAGCTGCAGTGTTTAAATCAGACGTATCACGCACACTTGTTAAACCAAATATTATCTTGAGCTGAAGCCTCACATGCAATTTGATTCAATGCTGGGCTTTTCTTTTAGAAGAATATTCAGCTATTATTTTTAAATGTCGACTTTCAAATAAGTCCAAGTATGGTTTAGCTGTTGCAGGGAGTGATGCACTGAAGAGCATTGCTGTTGGTTTTATTCTACTCTGATCTTCTCAAAACTAAGAGATCCGGAATTTAATAAAGTGTTTTTTATTAACTGCTCTGTGATGATGCTTACGCTGACAAGTCTGGACTTAAGGTTCTTGCAACAGTATTAAATTAGGTGTTATTTCAAGATGTCTGGGGTTTAAAACTGAGCAGAGTGACTTCATAAAATCACAGAATTCAATAGAAAGAAATTAATCTCTTTTAGACTGTGTCCACTGAAGGGGTGAAAATAATTTAACCATTCATTTTCTTCCTTTACCTCTGAGTAAAGGGGATTTCTTATGATGCTTACATTTATGTGCAAACAAAAGAAATTGTAGTAAATTTTAACAGGATTTTTTTTTCTGATTATTTTTGTTTTTTCCATTAAATTCTTAACCCATTGGGTTTTTAAAATAGTTTTTCCATTAATAAAGTTTTGTTAGTCAAAATACTGAAAAGCACTTTGACCTCTTTTATTCTTTCTTTTGAGAAATCAGCTGCCTGTAAATGACAGAATAAATCTAGGCATGCTTTATGGGGGAGGATTGGGGAAGGTTTCAGTATGCATTTCAAACAAACTCTGGTTATACTAGAACTGTGCAAAATAATCACCAAGTTAGGGAATACACGTGGAGATGGCTTTTTTCAGTCTTCAGAAAGATGTAATAACCTGTTACGTAAGCAGTTTCAAATCATGTATATAAAATGTCTGTTTCCCCCCTTGAAGTCGTACTTTTTTTGCACTATATTATGTATATTCTCATAAAGTATCATTTATCATTAATCAAACGTTTTCATTCATATTAATCCATTGCCTGTAAAACTGAAAAAATCCTTTTGTATTATTTTTAAGTTCTCCTTTGCATTTTTGGGATAACAATAGTATTTAGAGAGTTGCAGAAATGATACCTCAAAAGAGAATGCTTTCCTAGATCGGCACCTTACTCTCCTCCTTATCCCATTTCTCATGTTTCCCAGCTTTAATTTGGAATACAAAGAGCTTTTTGTAACCTATTTCTCTGGTAATTTTACCTATCCTGTATCCAGATTTCTTTGTGGTCTTCAGTTAAAGATTTGTTTCAGGAATTTGGAAGAAGCCACTGCTGATTACAGTATGTGCCACAAGCCATAATGAAATGCAGTCAGCTGTATGTTCTTGCATTTTATCAGTAATTGACAATGAGCTGACACGAGAACAATAAATGAAATGGAGCATTACTCAAAAGCACCGTATCACTTGGTGAGACCGACTAAACCTGCAATATCCAAATAAGCCAGTCCCGTACATACGCATTTCGAGTAGTTGATGCTGGAAGAGCAAGTATGACACACGAGTCTTATTACTATTCTAACATGACTGGTTCTGAATTTAATTTGCGATGTATCCACTTTCTTGTCAGGTGTTTTGTCCTCTTGTCATTTGTTCCGCTCCTAGGTGGAATAAATTATAGACGTTAAGCAGAGTTCATCTCGGTAACTCCAGTATTCATTGCGCTTGTAACGTTCTTAGATTCTTTTTCTGTCTTGTAAATGTGGCTGTTACTGTTCTAGATAAGCATCCTGACTGCTTCCCTGTAGCATAAGAAATAAAATTCATAAGTGTGTGTGTGTGTGTGTGTGTGTGTGTGTGTGTGCGAGCATCTGTGGGTGGTTTTGGTTTGGACTTTTGGGGTTTTGTTTTGGGGGGTTGTTTCTGAGTGAACTCGTACTATTCAGCTGCTGGAAGTGGCTTTTTAGCCTTGGAAATTGCTTGGATTTTATTAGAAAACCGGGCACATGAGCCTTGACTTCCACGCTAAATTAGTTCATGTCTCGAAATGCTTACTAGTTAGGTAAAGGTTCATGCGTTTTATCCAGTGGGGTTTTGTGTTGCTTCTAGTTTTTATTTAAAGGGCCTCTCTGCAAGATGGCTGCGTTCAGGCAACTACTGTAATAATCACGTTGGATGCAGAGGGTCTGCAGTCATTCATACAGAATTTATTGGAGGAGTTGGAAGATGTTCTGTGACTATAACATCATTACACATATAAGCTGTTCTTTGTTGCATACATCTTTTTCACTCTTAGATATGAGTTGTGGAAGGGGAAACCTCTAAACATTAATTTTCTAGAACTACAACCACCCTGGCAGCATACAGGATGCTGTGCAGTGTAGAGCACTATATCACAACCTGTCCTCAAGCTGAAGAGATTACCGTATTTTTACATGTATAACTACCGTTCATCTTGTATTAAAATGCTTTTCTTTTGTAAATAATTACTCCCTGTGTCAGGGGAAAAGATGCTACCGAGTGCTGGGGGGAGGAGTGAGGAGAAAGGATAAACTGGAAATGAACACCACTCGCAGTGTCTCTAGTCAGCCATTAAAAGTTATGCAGATTTACATCATCTATGGCAAGATGTATCTGTTCCTTTGGTTTAGACAGAAATCAAATCTGTGGTGTCTAATCTACTTGACATAAACTCATTCCCCCAAAAATGTGCGTGTGGTTTTTTATCCCCTACTCTTGTTGCACACTTGCTTTCTAGTGGATTTCTAATTCTAATTTTGATCTCTCTGAGAACTGTTAATGTGGCAGTTAAGCAGTGACACGTGCTCAGGTGAGGAAAACCTCTCTCTCTTTAAAAGGGTTGTGAGATCAAAATCGTGCGTTTTATGTGGAAGTGACTGTGATTATAATGTACTGATAATGAAATCCTCCTAACCTAAACCTGTCTCTGTAGCGATTTTGCATTGAGAAGTAAAGGAACGCTGTGATGTCTGCTTTGTGTCTTCTCTTGTAGGTACAAAACTATGTTTAGGTTGCTGCAGATTAGAATAGACCCATGGTGATACCTGCTTCCAGTGATACCTACTTCTTGCCTTTAAGGCAGAAGCTAATTTAGATTGTGAGAGAGATGAGACATCTATCTCAAAACCCCTTCTGGAGCCAGCAGTGAATTTATTTAACAAGTAAATAAATAAACCCCCTTTCAGTTGCTCATCTCAGAAGAGGGAGCGAGGTTGTGCAAAGATCAGAGCACTATCAAAGATTGTCTGTTTGTTTAACGATGGGTGACCGGTAGGTTATCTGTTGGCGTATTTACATCCTTCAGAACTTAATTCCAGTTATACAGGTTTAACTGGTTTAGTCCAAGAACAAAATGCTTTCTCAAGTGAAAAAAAAAAAAAAGAATTTGTACATCCTTTCTTTGTCATAGTTTGGGAAATATTTTTATGTTGATAGTTGGGAGAGTTTATATTTGGATCGTTGGGAATGTTTATTTTCCCAGGAGCTTCCGGAGGTTCCTGTGAGAAAATTCCTTGCTTCCCTCAGGCGTGGATTGTTAGCAATGCGAACGGAGCACGCGGGAGCTCTGAAGTCAATGGTCATTCTTACGATGGTACTGCCCTTCTACAGGTCAGAAGGGCCATTAGCTAGGGAGAACAGCTCTAAGCTTGGTCACGTGGGTTTTTATTAGTAGATAGATCGTTTTTACTAAGGCAAAGGAAACAGAGCTCATAGCGAGCCCCCCAAAAACTTACGTACTCCCTCTCATCTGTCTAACCTGTGTTTATGCCTTGAACCACAGTAAATCTGATGAATTTTTCCCAGAGTTTCCCAAACCACAAGTGAGTTATGATCCGTCAGGTAATACTGCCGCCAGACCTCAACCTCTGCAGTTTTTTAAACATTACTACAAACTGTCATAAGAACAAAATAAAATTAATTATTGATAAATATTATTTCCCCTGCTTTTCTGGAAATATATGTGAGCATCCTTCAAGCTTCCAGCTGTTAGAGAAAAAAACTGTGTGCAAAAAGGTCCCCATCTCGTAATGGAAAGGGGTTGCCAGCTGAGAGAATTCTTCAAGGCACTCAGCCTGGAATAATAGAAATGGGATGAAAACCAGTGGTCTCCAAGTACATGATGCTGTAGTTACTTCTAACGTGAACTTTTTGGACGAACTAAGACTTGGTGCATTGGAAGCAGGTTAATTAGTTGATCAGAGTGTGACTGAGCAGCTGACCTAATGCAGTGGCAAGAGGCAGACAGGATTCCCAGATGAACCCAGGGTACTGCGCTCAATGTACACAAGGTAGGCTTTTTCTGCAAAGCTGTCAGTAATGGGATCATTTGTGCTCAGGCAAGATGAATTTGGTCCGGAACAGGTAGGGTGATCCGGGGAATGCAGAGTCTCTTGCATGGCAGCGTATTAGAAAAGCTTGGCTTATTATTCTAACAAAATGAAGTACGAGAGGGTGTATGATTCCTTTCTGATGAATACATCAGGAGACCAGTATGAGGAACAGAAAATAATTACTTAGCTAAAAGACCATGTTGGCAGAAGAGCAAATGAGTTTAAACTCTCCATGAATAATGCTGGGCTGTAAATCAGAAAATGACTCTGAACTATTATAGCAATCATTTTTTTTCGAATGACCTTCCAGTCAGATGGGTGGGAGAAGAAATTCTAATAATTTCAAGGTGTGGTTCAAAAATGTGTGAAGGGAGTTTTATTATGTGGTGTCTGTGAGAGTAAAATATGGAAACAAATGATCTTAGAGGTTCTTACAGCCCTGTGTTGCTAATACTTTTTTATTAAAATATCAGGCTCTTGATTGCTTTTCCAACTTTTATGACCACTTTTGAGGGGCGTAGGGTTGAACAGAAAGTGTGTACTCTACACGTACTCTTTCATACAGTATTGCTGAAGGAACTTTCTCTGCTTTTCTCAACATCTCCTACAGACCTCCAGAATGCTGGCGGATGGCCCCTGCTTGTAAACACGGTACAGGCTTTAGGGAAATGACGTTACTCATTTTAAGTCTCCACAAAACTTATTTCTGGTGGTGCTACTGCTGCAACTGCGTGTAGTGGTAACTGCAGGGAAAATCCACTGCTGGAATACCCTGAGGGAGACACCTAGTAGGAAGTGAAGGAGGTCAAGACTAACCAGCTCAGCAGAATTGCTCTAAAATGTTCGCTTTAAAATTTAAAAACTCATGTTAAAAAGTTACCTCAAAACAAGGGGGGTATGTGTAAAGTCTTTAACTTGCTTTTGGGGCTGTCTTACAACACTTTTCTGCTTCTATGGGAGCTGATGGTTGGTTAGTTCTGCACCTCACGTAAAAATAACTCATTCAAAATACTGAAGTTAAGGCCCTAGCAGGCAACGCATGCGGGTAGTGGCAGAAGGGCAGTATCAGCTTCTAGAGGGAACGTAGGTGAGGGTTGTGCTGGGGACACGACCGCTCCAGCTGTGGTTTCAGAGGGCCTTAAATTCTGATTTCTTGTTTTCAGCTGCTCCCATGAGTAGGAAGACTGATGAGGACTTTGTATTGAGTATTGAAAGGTGTGGACTTGTTTAAGGCAGCAAGGGTTTTTTCTGTGTTTAGTACGTGGCTAACGTTCTGCCACTTGAGTAAGTGTTGCGATCTGTTGAGGAACTGGGAGTGTTGGAAGTGTCTATGCTAGATGCAAATATAAACTTTTTCTTGTAAGTAACTGGCTCATCAATGTAAATGATGTCATGTTTAATTTATAGTAAGATTTCTGAGGAAATTAATGTGGTTTTTATGACAATAGATACAAATTACGAAATGCGGATTTTAGCACGCTCAAAAATAGACTGTTTTTTCAGTAAAGAATAAATGGAATTTCAATTTCAATTCATCATTCAAGATATTCAGAGTCATAGTACAATTTTTACTCAAGTTTTGGTGCAGAAGATTTTATGTTGCTGTTGAGCTCATCTTCTGATCGGTCCAGCAATATTTGCCTTAATATATGTCGTGTGTCATATACTGAAGTGAGACTGTGTTGACTGGCTGTTCTTCAGACAACTGTATGTGCTTTTCACCACCCTTGGCTTGCATCCTCTCAAGTGTCCCCCGAAATAAGTGGTTAGAGAACAAGTTCTTTCCTTGGCTTCTCTAGCATGGTTTTTTGGCACAGGTTCTCTGATACTCATATGGAAATGAGTTGGTTTTTTCTTTTTTTTCCTACCCAGCTGCCTCAGGCCCTGTGAGCAGTGCTGAGTACTTTCATTCTAGGAAGGCATTTTTCCCTGAAATTCCAGCTTGAGCACTTGGCTTATGGTCTGCTGCTTCAGGGGAGCAAGATGCTCAAACAGACAGCCTGAGAGAATGCTTGTTTTGCTCAAGCAATATGCACAGCTAGATGGCTGGAGGCATGGGGAGAATAAGTGTAAAAGAAAAGCCTTTATATGTATTTCTACATTCTATTTTCTTAATCATTCTGGAGTAAGTATTCTTTGGGATGTAACTTGCCAGAACAACAGGGTTTCCTTGGCTAGAGTTAACTGCTACTTTTTTTAATTTTTGGATTATGGAGTCTGTCTCTCAGTGATCTTTGGGTAGTAGAATTGTAACCAGCCTGAGGTATCCAGATTTGAGCAAGTAACAACTCCCCATTGGCTGGCCCATATAACCGAATAGCCCAAAAACCTTAGGAAGGCTCCGTCGGTAGCCTGCTGACAGAAGCTAGAATTTGCCGTCTGTGACTTTTATTTCAGAGCGAAAGCAAGCAGGGAAGAGCAGGCAGCACGAGCACTTTGAAGAGGAGTTTTACTCTTCAGATTTTGTGGATTGTTCCCAATATGCAGCAGACCTTAAAGGGATGACTCCTGGAAATTATGATGGGGAGGGGGGAAGAGCAACTGGTCTACTGGCTGATGGTAATGACTAAGGACTTCACACATGATGCGATATTCTATTATACGTATTATATTATATTAAAAATATACCTGAGGAAATACCTAGAATATTCAGTGCCTATATAAGACTATAGAAGGTTTCTTCGCATGGTTGGCCTTTGTTCAACAGAACTGAGATAAAGGAAGAAGCCTGCATTTCATTATTTTGCTACCATGGTCATTACAATGATTGCAAAAATTCGATCTTTTAAAAATCGGCGCTGCCTCTGACCATCGGCACCTACCGCTGTGGGGGACTCTGAGCAGGTGAGTGCTGTGTCACTTCGCTGTCATGGCTGGATGCGTCGCAGCTGAGAATGGATGGTGTTTCAGACCCCTGCAACGCTTGAACCATCACTCGTAGGTGTTTTTTCATGGGTGCAAACTGTGTGCACTGAACCGCAGTGCAAAGGTCACCTTTTGCCAGCAGCCCTTCGCAAAGGAAGTGTCAGTGATCTTATCATGCAAAACAAGAATGCTTTGCAGCATAGGTCTGCCTTAACTCTCAGCTAAGAGCTAACTGGGTGCAGCCATACACAGCTTTTTCTTCTTCCTGAAAAGCCATATACTGCTGCAAGTGATACTGGCTGAGTATCTGTACCCCAAGTTTCAATAGAGAGAAAACTAATTACTAGTAGCAGAAGAGCATCTATTTTTAATGATGCCAAAACTCAAATGTTAATTACCTCTAGTTTATAAAGTCCATTTTTCTTTGTCACTTTAATCTCTCACATAACTTTACAGTCGATGGGTCTTTCTCAGTGGAACAAAAAGTTTCGAATAGTTAAAATTTAATCTAGTGCTTATGCTGTGTACTACATTAACAAGGTAAATAAATGGTTTCTTCCATTTTTTCATTGCATTCACTGCAAACAAAGATTATTTAGATTGAGATGGATAGATTTGACAGCTTTTTCATATTTACATTGACTCCGAGATCAATCGAACTTCGCCTTCAAGGATTAATTACTTCTTGTATGAATAGCTGTGGATGAGAATAGACCTTGTTATAACTGTGTTTCAAACGTGTGATTTTCAGCTTTGGGTATTTCAGTTTTGGAGCATCCTGGGGAAGAAGCTGTGTATGTGATCTTAGTGCTTTGGGAAGGACCATTAACAGGAGCTGCCTTTTTTCCTCCTAGCACATCTTCAGTACAGTCATTCTAGTTGTGTTTGGTACTTTGCAGGCTGCCTGTCGGCAGCTGAAGCTGCGAGCCATGCCGATGTTGCGGAGGTGGCATGTTTTTTGTGGTGCACTGAATACGGAGAGAGTTCCTAAGGAAGCTGTCATTTCTGAACTGGGGTTTTGAAGGGGTTTTTAAGGCAATTCCAATCATATGCCCAGGCTGTAAAATTAAACAAACAAAGCTGTATTTAAATACTCAAGGCTTTTATGATTTCTGCCCCTTATTCGTGCACCTAGTTGCGCACCCACATAAGCTGTTAAATTCTGTTAACCTCAGTCATTGCTCGGGGGGCTCTCACAGTGCTTATCTTGTACCGTGTGTTGGTGCTCTTCTGTAGAAAGCAGGCAAAGATGCAGCCTACACAGAGAAGAGAAAGTTACTCTGTTGTAGAGGTGTTGGAAAGAAAAGAAGTTTGTGATGATTCTTACGAGACTGAGGAGTTTGTATTTTCCATTGTCTTCTTATTATTTCTTTTAAAGTGTGCCAGGGGATAGGATGTAGCCTTGGTGCTGCACCAATGAATGATTCTGACTCCACGCTCTGCAGGAGAGTCATGATCAAACACTGCATATAATAAGAATCCAACCATATGCAGATATGCCTGCCCTTCTGTTTGGCCCTTTCACATAAATAAACAGCTAAAACTACCACTTTACCAAGTGATACAGCAAATAATGGGGACATACATATAGTAGGGAAATAGATATGATCTTTTATAATTTTTAGTTGTTATTTTATTAATATATAACAAACGTAATATATATTATACCACTGCAAAAGTGTCGCATTAAAGTTGCTGTAGCTTATGTTCCCTTTACTCGTTTCCATCTTTAATTTAACATTCCTTAGCAGCTTTTCTATTGGAACTGTAAACCCTGCATTTCCACACACATTGGGAAAAGATTTTCTTTTTTGTTTTTTTTGAGTCTTAGAAGTAATTAGACACTAAAGGTGTCGTTGTCCTCCATTCAATAAGCAGGTATCCAACAAAGTATTGATGGAAGTGTTTTACTTTGCTGACTACACAATGTTGATTGAACTATTTAGCAAATTGTTAATCTAGATGATGAAAATAAATAGCCAGTAAATGTACCGTGCCTCATCTAGATCTTCTTTTTAAAATGAATTTGCTGCATGTGCTGGATGGGGATCTATCCTATAAAAGCTGATCGATACTGTTGCAGAACCTAGTGACAATTCCAGCATTTGCAGCTCATCCAGCACATATATGTGAACCTATAACTTCTTTGACTGAAAAGTTACAAGACGTGTAGTTACTCCCAACTCTGAGGAGTGGTGTCACATGGCTGGCAGGCGGATGGTGGTGGTGAGGATGGGGACTGACTGTCCACAGCAGCAGTCTGTGCAGTTGTGGTGGGTGTGTTAGAGTTCAGCACTCACTTTCTGTGCAAAAAGGGCTTGTGGGGGAAAGAAAGGTGCAGGTGGTCACTGTCCCAGAGCTCCTCCAGGTAAAGGTAAAACTGTCTGCACATGTTTTGTTCTTATACTGCCGAGGGAGTGAAGTTGTGAATGTCTTCCTGGAAGGTGCTATATTGAAAGAGTGTAAGTCAGTTTTTCAGTGACTGTTTTCAGTAGTCTCTCTTATCCTGTGCTCTCCTTGCTGTGGTGTGTACCTGGTTATTGTGAGTTGCCAGGAGCGTATAACAGTGGTGACAGAAGAGTGCATTTGAGCAGCCAATAGCAGTAAGTGATGGGAAGTCACTGGAAGCCACTGGTGACTTGATAAGGTAAATCTAGAGTAATTGAGGAATGGTTCTAACGTTATTTCTTGGCAAAACTTGAGTGCCTTCCAAACATGGCCTTTGATCACAAACTGAAATGCAAAGGCTTTAATTAAGGGCAGGCACAAAAGTTTCAGTAATGATAATGATTCAGTCTTCTGAACTTTGACAGTGTGCGTGGATGTGGCTTAGGCTTCCATGACTGACTGAAGAAATGTTCTTTTTAACCATATAAAGCTGCCTTACACTAAAGGACAGTTAATTAAAGATGAATTCAACATTTACGCTTAGAGAAATTTGACACTTAGATACGTCTGTGATAAATGCGTTAGAAAGTATAAGGATAGTTATTCATTGCATATTATTCTATGTGAGATTTTTTTTTGACAATGGAATGTATCATGAGTATCCAACCTAGTGCCCTGGTGTTCTTCCTGCTGTGACAAGCTGTGTATAGAAGATAGCTGTGCTCGTTTTCAAACTAAATCACTGGAATGAATACTTGACATAAACATTCTGCGTTTGACCTAGGGTACAAGCTCTGTTTCTTGCTCACTTTTTTGACCACTTTGTAAATCTCTTGTCTTGGGAAGGTAAGACTGTAGTATGTGTTATTCCAGGGAATTTCAGTTTCACCCTAATTCTGAATAGACTCACCGTTCAGAGGTTTGCATCTTGCTCAGGAAAACCTAGAGCAAATAATGAGAAAACTGAAATTCTGACGGAGTATTATATGCTTAAGATTGAAATCTGCCTTTTTGTTTGTGTTTATATTTTGTAGTTGTTTTAGAATGCTACTGGGGCCGCTAGGGTAAAGTTGGTTTATGACAAGCTTTTAAAAAGTACAGCAGTTTGTTTAATCAGGTAATGAACTGGGAAAACATCTGCTCATTCAAATCCTTTGTATTTCTCCTTTTATTTTTTTTCTCCTTCATTTTGTGGATTGGAACTAGAGCTGAGTTGTTTCTTATGGTTTTTATTTGGTTAGAAACTGTCTGACTTTGTGTTTGTAATGGTGTATGCCCAGGCCTATGTGGACATCTCATAATGGGACTCTGATAATTGCAGTGTTCTTGGAGTTTAAGTATTTTTGGGAGCTCAACCAACAGACAACATGAAAGGGACCAGACTGTAACTCCCACATATGTATTTACATACACATATACTTCTTTTTTTCATTAGTGTTTTAAAACTGTTTCTAAAAAAAGAAATACTTGCACACAGCAGGATCAAAAAATCCGGTTTCTTTTCAAAATAAATATATTTCAGAGAGAAGAAAGACACAGTCTCATGCCAGTCCCAGGAAGCACAGTATTTATGTATGTGTAGCTGTATGACTACTGGTTATAAAGTTATAAACTAAATGAAAACAAACAAAAAAACCCATGTAGCTGAAACAAAAAGTGTTTTAGAATTGAAAACTGAAGTTTTTGGATACTTTTCCTACTCCTTTCATTGTGACACAAATGAAATTGAGCTTGGAACTGCAAGCAAGCAACAGAATTTTCTTTGTTTCTTTAACTCCATTTGGATTTATTAAATGGGTTTTTGGCAGGGCTTATACTGTAGGTTTGTCAGGTTTTGACATCCCTTTCCATTTCTCTGCTCGGTCAGAAAACCAGGAATAAATTCTCCTGAACTGAGACTTTATCCAGCAGAAGAAGGCATGAATATTCAATGATTCTAAGTGTGTGTTTGATTCCATTGATGCCTGAAAGGTACTTGGGCTTCCTCTTGCTTTAAAGTGCACCTTAGCATCAAGCAGAACCAAAAAATACTTGTCGAACTGCTTCTGAGTTACAAATTCATCTTCCTATAAATCAGTGATGAAAGAAAAGGTTCATTCTTACATTATTTGTTTGTGTTTCTTGAATAAATATCCATAGTAATTAGGAAATGGAACTACCTCACTCCTGTGTTGGGCCAGATGCTGCCTGTTTTAGACCAGCATATAGAACAGCTTTTTAGCATCTTAAAATGGTGTCGCCTTTTTGGCTTGGCATTGATACCCCTTCCGTTTTTTAAGAAACAGATCTGCTCTAAGTTGTTGGGTTGGTTTTTTTTTTTCCTCCATTTCCCCAGCCACCAAAAGGGTAAGACAGGTATCACCAACAAGAATATACCAGTAATATTATTTTCATTTGTGACTGGAAGTGTTTATAGTAAATATATAGTAAATTTTAGATAAAAATTTTGTCTTGAAAAAGTTGTACCAGTGTTCTGTAGAAAGCCAAATGCCATGAATTGGTAACGTTACATTAGTGGAAAAAATCCAAATGTAAAATTACACCCAAACGAGGACTCCCACAGATTTCTAGAGTATGCTGGCCCTCATTGAATTCATTATAATATGTCTTTACTGTCTTCAGGCTTTTGTGGAAAAAAAATTGTTCTTGCTAGAGAATTAAGGGTTAAGAGCTGACTGATAAAAGCTATGTTTCTACTTTTCATTTCTCTGTGGTAGATTTTTGGTTGGCCCTTTCTAACAACGTGTTGTCTCCAGGATAACAGACAAACAAGTAAAATTATCCTTGTTTTAAAGGAGGATTTTCTTTTTGTACAGTAAGTTGCAGCTAGAGTGAAATAATTGAGGGACACATTTGAGGGCATGGGACAAAATGACACTTGCTGACAAATTTGCAAAATAAGTTTGAGTTTCACTTCAAAGTCAAGCCAAAAATTTGTCCCTGGGGGGCTGTGCTGTGAATGGATATCTGCTAAAGGCCAGGTAAGTGAACAGCCGTGACTGCCCAGTACATGTCTCCCTGGCATGCTGCTGAAGCTGGCATCCTTTTACCAGCAAGCCAATCCAATGGGCTGGTTTGGCACAGACAGACCATGTTAGAGGGGTGTTAGAGAGGTTTTCTTACGCCTTTTCTATTTCATTTTTACTGTTTAAACAGTTGTCAACCAACGTTCAACAGTCAGTTATATAGACACTAAACCCACTCCCCTAAAGCTTGTACTGTATTTTAAGAAACACAGAAGTAAGAGCGAGTCAGATTGTCCCGTGCTTGTCTTGGGAAATTAAAATGGTTGAGTACAACAGCACTCCATCCTGCAGACAGTGCAGGGACAACTGGAGATCCCATGTAGGGGAGAATACAGGGACTTTCCTTCTATGAATGCCTACAAATGTCACCACAAAGATGCTCAGGAAGAGGTAGGAGGAGGCAGGGCCATACGTTGTGTGAGACTGAGGATCAGGATGTCTGTTGCAGATCAGCCTGCAAAGAAAAATCCTTTTTAATGTACTGTGTCCTTTTATTTGTGGTTGAAAATTTTGATTCCGGTTAACAACTTCAGATGAGGAACTTGGGCATTCAAGTTAGAGCCAGAGTCTGATTTTAGCAGAGGAACAACTGAGCGTAGTCTTTTTCCCTTTAAAGAATCAGAAAAATTCAGAGTGATAAATAGGTAGTGGTGAGAGACTTTCTCCACAGGCACCAGAAGATACTGTGCTTAAATTACTAATTAATTGTTATTTAATATTTTATATATATATATATATCTCCCTATAAATTTACCTCCAAAATGTAGAAGGTATGAGGAAAAAATGCATGAGTACTTCTCTGATTCTTCTTGGAAAGTAATAACAACAACAAAAAAATGTTTTATTTGCCTTTTTTTTTTTCTTTTCTTCCTCCCTCAGGTCCGCACCAGTGTTCTACCTGATCACAAGGAACCAAGAGCAGATGTTGGAGTAAGCAATTTTTAAAAATTATTCTGTTTTTTTGTAACCTCATCAGCAGACAGAGACACCCAAATGTAGAGAAATGTTGTTCTGCCTAACTGCTAAACAGGAGCTGGCAGGCTCTTTTAATAGCAGAAGTTGGGTTAAATGAATAAAAAAAATCAAGGCAGGAGTAGTAGTCTCGGTGACTGATGTAATCCCATTCACAAATTTATTGAAAATCCTTTTCAGCTGAAATTTCCTGAGGCAAGCACAATGATCTAGACTTCGGCTACTGTCATACAAGCGATCTAGATGAGAGTGAGATCTTGGAATCGCATTGCCTCAGTGAGCCTCGCCTGTTGCCTTCTGGTTTTCATTTGCAGAGTATAAAAAGCTCTGCTGTGGGATTTGCCATTGGCTTCACGTTAAGAAATGACTCTGGTGACATCTGGAAGACTTATTTTTCTGTGTAGGTTTGTAGAACTTTTGACAAAGGTATTGGGAAGGCTAGAACCATCCAGAATATGTGGACACCTTATGGGGTTGGGAAATGTGGCCCTGCTAGAGCTGAATAAAAGACCAAACACCATCTGTTGCAGGTATCAGACCTATGGCTGAAAACATTTTAAAAAACTGGATTTTAAACATTTTAGCCTGACGTGTTGACTTTCCTGCATTACCAGGGCTTCCTCAGCAGAAGGATGTGTAGCTTGGCAGCAAGTTCAGTCTTAGTGAAATAATCGACGTGTCTCAACTTTTCATATAGCTATTACAGAAACTTTTCTCTTTGGCTACCTGAGATTGTTCATCAAACTACTCAAGGCACATATCTTAAGATTTATAATTGTAAGTACCTCACTAGCAAACTTACAGAGGAACATTACTCTGTAATTAGCGTTACAGCAGCAGTTCTGTTCAAAGCCTACTTTCAAGCCTCTCCAGGTCACATGTGCCAAGTGAGATTGGTTTATAGACTGCCAGTTTAGCCCCCAGGTAGACTATTTGTGTCTAAATCAGCATTGAAAACGTGCTCTCCAGCGTTGTTTGAAATTAGACTCCTTGAACGTTACCTTAACTCTCTTCATTTGGGTCATGGGATCATTCACATTTTTATTTAATTTTGCAAGTAACTCCTAACTGCTTTGTCAGGCAAAGAATGTTTTATCTTAAATAAGCATAAAAATATCAGAGAAAGAAGTAGAATTTTTTAAGCCCATAGGATTATTCGCCTTTAATTTCATGACCCTAGAGACCTAGATATGACGGTTAGGGATGGTTAGTGGGTACAATGACCAAAGCTCCTGAATTGTATAAGAGGGCAGCGTAACCGCTTTTTACACCTGATCATTGGAGGACTCTCGCTTAGGGATCTTAAATGGGTTTATAGCTCTGTTGTGCTGCAGAAAGAAGCCCCAAGTGACCGAACCAGTTTCACCCCAAATATCTCTCTCCCTCTTTCCAAGTGGTAAGGTGGTAAACACAAGCACTCAGAGGGCCTGAAATGCCAGAATAAAGGCTGCTCTATAGATGTTGTGCTCTGGAATGTGTTCTTACAAGATCACATCCTTCTTAGCACAGTAAGAGGATAACTGACCTGAGCTATCTGTGCCACCATAGCATTTTAGTGAAGAGACACTGTCATGTTGATTGGTCTAAAGGAAGACACAACTGTCTGTGTGTTCACTCTAGCAAGGCTGTGCATCACCGTGTGTCACAGCTGGGTGGTTTTTTTTGGTAAGAGTACGTGTTTCATTTTGGCGGTGAAAACTAACCATGATCTCTGCTTGTACGGCTGTGGTATTTTTCTCTAAGTTTGCTGTAGGCCTGTTTTCTTCCTTACTTCCTGTTCAGCACATCCCAAATCCACTGTTTTCCCAGCCTTCCCTAGACTCTCAGCTTGATTCTTTTTTCCTTTGCTGCTCAAGTGCCAACCGAAGCACAGGAAATCTAAGCCTGTGCCGTTGACAGGAATGCGCCGTAACTGCGGACTGACTTTACCAAACTGGAGACCAATGTCGGTGCTTACCGAAACTGAGGATTGGGATTCGAGCTGTTCATTTTGCATGGAAGAAAACCTATCTCAGGGTAGAGCTTTATTGTTAACATTCACTCGATATCCCGCTGGCCCTCCTGAAAGAAAGCAGGCAGCGAGGCTTTTTGTCCCTGAGGAAGTTTTGTTTCTCAGTAACCCAAACTCTTCTCTTTTTCCCCGAAGGGGCAAAGTTGCTCTCTGCATGCAGCCTGAGTTGACTCAGAGCAACTTGATTCTTCTTTAATTTATATATCCAAGTACATATATAATTTAGCCTGGAATTTTACTTTGTCATTTCAACAACAGAGTAAAATTAGCGTAATGTAATAAAAACAAACTTTGTATACTCACCGTTTTCTTGCAAGAATTCAGCCTAATCTTATCATCTCACTATAATTTATTCCGAATGAGTGATACTGTGTGTTTGAAAGATAAATGGATAGAAGATGGCTCTAGACTGTTATTTTCTTTTGCCTTGTTCCAAAGGCAAGAATATCACTGTTGGCCAGGTTGTCCAAAAGAGATTTTAGCAATGTGCAATGGAATATGAGCAGAGGTTAAATAATAACCAAAATGCAAAAGAAGATGCAGTTCTTTTCCTCTTTGCACTGTTTTCTTGATGATGTGTGAAAGTGATTTTGATAGAAGGAAAATATAGTAGTGCACCTTAGTTTAACTTTAGACATTCTAGTTTCATTAGCGCATTTCTGTGCACTTGTACTGCAGAGAATAGGTCCACCTCACAATGGAAATAAAGGAAATGAGTACTTAAAAATACTACCATAAACTAGAGGTATATAACATTTCTATTAATAAACTTGTGCTGAACTCAATGTAAAAATGCATTCGTATTTGGAATACATAGACAGTAGTGCCTAAGGCTTGAGTAAAAAACATAGCGAGAACAACTTCGGTAAAACACTGAAAACTTAGCATTGCTTGTAATCGAAATTAGAAAGAAGATGCAAAATGCAAATGCTTGTACTGAAAGAAAATGTTCCTGTAGCTGTACATTTTACAGCCTGTTGTTTTGTCAGTTTGTCAGACTGCTCTTAATGAAAAAGAGAGATGTTCGTGCCTGTAAAAACCAATGTTTAAGAATTTATTGATAATTGTGCTACAGGTGCATAAAAAATTTATACCAGCTAGATAGTGTGCCAAACTAGTATTTTAGAATGTATTATTTTTCTAAGTATCAAAGATTTCCAAGTGTGAGGCCAAAAAAAGTAACAATTAAAACTTAAAAAATTGATGGAGATGTTTTCTTTCCTTTCTGCTTCGTTTTGTAGCGGAGCTTCCTGGGCTGTACGACTTTTAGAGTAGGAGACTTGATAAAGTCAAAGGAGCAACAGTTGACCCTTACCCTCAGGTAAGTGTTTTCCTCTGTTGTAAACCATGTTGAATTAATAACCCATGGGATTTTGTGTCCAAAGAAGAGCAATGAATCTGGTGAAGGGTCTAGAGAACTCAAGTTCTATGAGGAGCGGCTGAGGGAATTGGGTTTGTTTAGTCTGGAGAAAAGGAGGCTGAGGGGAGACCCTATCACTCTCTACAACTACCTGAAAGGAGGTTGTAGCGAGGTGGAAATTGGTCTCCTCTCCCAAGTAACAAGTGATAGGATGAGAGGAAATGCCAGGGGAGGTTCAGGTTGGGTATTAAGAAAAATTTTTCAACTGAAAGGGTTGTCAAGTGTTGAAACAGGCTGCCCAGGGAAGTGGTTGTGCCACAATCCCTGGAGGTATTTCAAAGAAACACAAATGTGGTGCTGAGGGACATGGTTTAGTGGTGGACTTGGCAGTACTGGGCTTACAGTTGGACTTGATGATCTTAAAGGTCTTTTCCAACTGAAATGATTCCATTATTCTATGATCGATGCTTGACTGTGTTTGAAACTCCATATTACTTCGGGTATATTAAATGTGAACTTGAAGTGCTTCTGTTTCTACCATGCACAAAGTTAAAATGAAAGACCAACTCCAAGCTGGAGCTTGACATGTTTTAGATTAGAAAAGGTTAGTAATTTTTTGGTATGATAACCTGTGGAAGAATTGCAAGGAACTTGAAGTAGGGGATGTTCTTTCAAAGATTCCTTTAGAAAGGAGCGTAAGGTTCTTGGTTTCATGTTGTGGTTTAAAGAATTAACACTGTAGAGTTTGCTGGTTTGGTTTCTAGGCATGTTTAAAGACGGTGGACCTAACAACTCCAGGCTTCTCTCTTGTGAGGTTGGGTGCAGTCTCCTAAACTCATTGCTACATGCAGCCAAACCCGTGGCAGCATGGGGGGTAATGTACAATTCTAATTAGTGACATGGGGTACAGAGCTGTAAGAGAGTCAGAGCCAGTGTTCAACAACTAGGGCTGGGCTGAACAGATATTTCTTAAAGCTGTGCATTGGAGAAAAACATTCTGTTTTCACGCTTGATACTGACCTGCATGGCTTAAGATGAATTAAGATACAAATCAAAACTTGAAGGTTAGGGGAAACTTTTGAGGCAGTGATTTTCAGAATTAATTCATTGGACTTTATATAGTGCAGAGATTTTGTGGAACTGATTTTAGCAAGCACAGTGGAGGCTTATTTGGGATTACTGGGTAGGTACAGGTAAGTTTCACAGAGCAACTGCCCAAACTCACCGTGCTTCTACAGAGACAAAATTTTGGGAGGAGAGAAGCTGTGACTGGCTGGAATATTGTACATAGGTGCTATACAGAGTAGTGTTAACACTCTTTATCCTGTGCCTTGATTTGGCTGAAGGCTCAAATTATGACCCATTCACGATGTTGTGGTACCGTCGCTATGACAACGACACTGCGTTTTTTTGAAATGGAAACTTCTTGAAGTATTTTGGTTTTATTACTGCACCTGCTTTCTTATTGTAACAGTAGTAGTAGCATATGTGCGTGTGGTTGGCAGGGCAAAGTTAACAAAGTGCCTTGATTGTAATTTTTTCCAGACACAGAAAATGCTGTGCCTAATAAGCAGATAGCTTTGTTTTCTGACAAACAAAACTGATCAGATAAAATGTGAACTGACTGGACTGCTCTCTATGGAAATGTATGACTAGATAAACAAATACCGATGTAAGAGTCTGTTCTTACAGAATTTCAAGTTGTCTCAGGTCTTTGGGAGAAACTTTGCCGCTTTGGTTGTTATATTGAAAACTGGATTTAAAAGTGCTCCTGACAAGTGCCATAATAATTGATGGAGTGTAAAAGTTTCAGGAAACTTTGAAAACAACTTTTATCTAACCCATCTAATTTGTTAGCAAAAAATTCAGATGGGTAACTAGTAAGCAATAGATGACAGATTGCCAGGTTAGTTTTAGCTGAACTTCGAAGCCTTTTTGGAATTGCTTTTAATTACTATTTTTGTCTTAGTCCTCTTTGTGCAGCTAGAAGACAGATATTGTGGCAATTCAAATTAATTTGCATGTGCGTTAAGTGGTAGGTTTTAGTTGGTTAGATCTTTTTTTTTTAAAGAAAAAATGTCCAAACCTTTTAAATGTGGGATTGTTTCTTGAATATGGCTATTCAGCAGCACAAAATCGGTAGAAATTATCCACATTTTTTCAATGGCAGTTTAACCAGAGCAGTCTAGAAATCTAAATTTGCTTTCCCCTAATTGCCCTATTGTATTAGTACCCTTCAGGAGGATAGGGGACATACCAAGGGCCTTGTCAGAGCATGCAATTCTATTTAGTTTCTGTTTTAAAGTGTTTTTAAAGGAATATTCTCCTATTTTTCTCAGTTATTCTGTGGAGGGATGACATTCATCTACAATTCCTTACTGTTAACAAACTGTCCTCTGCTGTTTTCCCTTTTCCCACCATCGTACCTTAATAATGATTAGGTTCACAAGTTACAAAACCTCTGTAAAGAGGTTTTTATTTTTATTGTCCTTTCGTCTCTCTAAAGATGCCCTAAACTGGTGGCTGAGTGTTTCTCGTAGATGTGTGCACCTCTATCTACTCATCAAAACGTGAACAGGTCAATTCGTAGAATTGCTTCGATGCTGACAGGGTACACAACTGATGTTGGCAGAGGAATTTAGTGAGTAGAGACTGGGGACTGCAGTTTCCAACATGAAATTTGTAAAACCAGAAATGCCTACCATGAACTTGAATGTTCCATTTTGCAATGGTAATGCAATGCTACTTTCTTCCAGCTTTCTCACAGGGATGTGATGACAAACAGGATAAAATGTGCTATTGAATAAAACAAAAGCCATACTCAGGAACAGAATATTTTTATATGTTGCAGTGTATCCAATTTTTTAAAAAAAAAAAAAAAAAACAGGCATACGCCCTTTTTCATTGTAAATGAGAGTTAAGTACACTGATGGCTATTTTAGTAAGTAATACTGATTGGCTTTTTATTTATTTTTTAGTTGGCTTTGCATTTTAGTTTCAATTTGGAGGATCTTTTTGCTATGCCTTTCTTTTAAGAACAGCGTAATGTGGTTTTTTGGGTTTTTTTGTTTTGTGGTTCATTTTTTGGTTTTTTTCCTTGGTTAAGATCTGTGGCCTTTTGTAAAGGGCTGACAATTACTACTTCCATTAGCTGCTTCCCCTGTGGTGGTAGTTTTCCCTGTCTCCAGAAAGATTCTCTTTAACTTGGGTGATTTTTGGTATGGCTTCCAGTAAGTAACGTGTAAGAAGCAGCAAAGGAAAAGGATCATAGTGTTCATGTTCTCTGTAAAAATAAGGTCTGTCTGTCTGAGATGCTCCTCTTAGTAGGCAGTACAAAAGTGTAAGTACGCTACTTTAATATGAAACTCGGGTAATATCAATACCACTGAGATCCTTTGGCCTCTGTAAGCAGGAACTTTATAGCAATGGAGCTAACTATACAAAACCCAAGAATTAAGATGGAGTGCATGAATTACACAGATTATCTGAGAGAATGTGCCTGTGAATGTCACGTACTACACAGACTTTCTTTAAACATGTGGCTGTACTTGACCTGTTGGCCAACATCTGTTTGTCTATTGATCTGCCTTATTTTAGCTGTCTTATTTTCATCAGTCTTGGGCCAGGACCAAACCTCTTTCCTTTGTTTAAAGGAGATAAAGCATAGTTATTTATTGGAAAGTTCAAAAAAATAACTCCAAGACTCCATTAAAGAAAGTCCCCCCAGTTTCCCTCCCTCCTAACAGTGTCCTCCAAGCAAGCACCTTATAGTTCAGTGGGCCAGAAGACACAGTAGTTACATGCACAATGTTGACCTAACTAGAGAGAATTCAAAAGCAGCACACTAATTTTTGCAGTCATTTATGTACCTGTAACTTCCTTAGCAAATGATGGCTATAAAATACTATGCATTTAGCTGCTTTTCCCTACTGAAATTCAGTACGAGTCCTCCTACAAATAGGTTTACTTGGTCTCCATCCTGAAATTTTCTTGTCTGCTTCACGTCCCGTCATCCACCCCAGGAAGCAGGTAAGCGACGACTTGGCTTTATAAGCCAGACAGATCTCCTGTACAGTTGAGGTGAAACCTGTTTTGACATGCAGCTTAATCAACAGTACATTGAAATCATGAAAACTGAGAAGGAATTGAACAGAGTAAAAATTTGTTTATTTATCTTAGAATGAAACAGAATGTTACTAGTGGAGTTGTTGAAAAAACCTTATTGATTGCAATAGGCTTCACTGTGAATTCACAGAATAAGCTATGCAGGCACAATAGTTTTGTCTTTGCGTATTTCAAAATACATTGCATCAGTGGAGACACTAATTTTATGACAATCTGTAAGTTGGTCTGTTTTAATCGCATTTATTTTCTATTGTGCACTGGAGAAGGGGGCTGCCAGCTAGACTGATAGTCATGCACTTTGCTTTTCAGGTGGTCACTCTGTCATTTGTAATTACCACAGCTATGCAAATACACAGCCTGCTTCTGTTTTTCTTTGTGTTCTTGAGCCTTTTTTTTTTTTTTTTGGAGGAAAGGTATGGCCATGGGAACCAATTAGCAGGCCTAAATTTGCGTATTCGACATGCAGCATTGAGACTTGATGAGAACAGCATTGGAGCCAGATGGCTGCTGTTCTCAGTCCATCTAGCTCGCTCGCTTTTCCACTGCTAGCTTGTTCCCTTTTTTCCCTCTGGATGCCTGGGTCAACCTTTTTATTGCCAGAAGTATGAAGGTGGGCACGTATTCCTGCTGCTCGTGATGGTGTTGGCTAGCTCCTGCCCTCGCATATGAGGGAACTGTTACTGACCTGATGATCCGTAAAGACGTGGGACAGTAAAGAAATGCATGTGTATAATAAACTTCAAATTAATATTAGAAGCATTAGTAAGTAATTGTGGTTTTAAACCTGAGCAGATTTCATGACAGCTTCAGAAGTCTCTGGGTTTGGCTCAGTGAATAGAACAACAGTGTTTCTTTTAACACTGATAGAAGGTGGTTTTTTTTGAAGTTCAAAGTTTCACTCAGAGTCATCTCCACAAGGTTCATCAGAAGATGGGTCCTTAAGTGACTCCAGCTTAAGTGAGTGTGGACTACCACAGGATTATGGCTGTGGTAGGTGGAGTGAGCACTGCAGTGTGCAGTCATGTTGGGCAGAATGGTTAGGGGTAGACTGAAGCATTGCCAACTTTGCTGCCAAAACCCACATCCTGTGACATTGGATTCTAAATGTGGTTTAGAAATCACTCTTCTAACACTCTGTCGTCTTCTCATCAGTCATATTCCAAGTGCAGTTGCTCTGTGGACAGATACCAGGTCACTGGTGCTAAAAAAAAAAACCACCCCAGCAAGACCAATTAATTATTCTCCTGATGTTCTATTGAACAGTTTGTATGTGTGAGACTGTCTCTTCCTGACCGTCCTGGCAAATGGCACGAAGTGTATAAGTGTGTGTGTGCGTGTGCACAATACTGTCAGTGTAAAATAAAATAATACAGATTTTTATCTTATTTAAAGTGTCATCACTAGGCTTTTTTCCCCACTGCATCACTTCTGTTTCTCACTTTTCTTTCAAGCAAAATTTTAATCTCATGATGTTGCTTGGAAGTTTTAAATGCATGACATGTCTGTTGTTGGAAGACTCATGCACCAGTGGTATTTTAAATTCACCGTGTCTGACACAGCTAATGATGGTTTCTCCCTGCATGTTCATAGACCTCTCTGTTGATTTGTGTGCCCGTAGCATACAAAAGAAACTTTGGTGGTTTTTTTGATTTTTAAATTGTGTTTTCATGTTTCCATGAGGAAAGATAAGAGAAATGGAGGAAGGAGTACAACTACAACGCAGCAGTCCCACTTAGTTTTGTTCTGTTGCGTTAACCTTCTCTTGCAGACACTGCGTGTTTCAGATTATAATATTGCACATGTATTAGACCAGAACAGGAGTGATGTTGAGAAGAAAATAATTGTAATAATTGATATAAAGTGAAATTAGATCAATCGTATTTTTTTAACGGGTATGGACAAAGTTCCCAAATACATACCACTACTCGTGCAGGCAAGCAATGCAGTGCTCACTGCTGTACTGAGGCCAAGCCTGTAATAACAGCAACGAGAGAAATATTTAATGTTCTGGAGAGAGAGACAAGGACTGAGAAAGCGAAGCTGGCGTTTCCATTTGTATTTTGTTTTACTTGAGCATGCCTCATTAACTTATATCGGCTCATTGGCAAATTGAGCTCCATTTTGATCAGCGTTTGTTTATGTTCTTGATTTACCCTAATGTAGTTTTAAATCAGATCTGGTTTATGTAGGTCGGTCTCAAACTTTTGCAGATCTCTTTGGCCTTAGAAAAATATGTTCCTTACAAAATATTGTGTAGGATTTGACTTCTGGAAGTCAAATGGATGCAGCGTTTTCCTCCCAGACCAGGATAGCAGCAATGTGGTGCTGCATGTTAAAGTCAGCCTGGTAATGAGGTCCTCCACTTGACGCTTTGACCGGGACTTACAGCCACACGTTGACTCTGACTTCTAAAGGTGTATATTATGTGCTAACATCTGTTGTATTCCCTTCCTCCTTGGTTCGTGTGCCGGTTTGACACACGAAGGAGAAACCAAACCAAGTCAAAGCGCTAAGCTGTAGGAGCTCGGGGGAACGTCCTCTGTTCAGAAGACGCTTCAGTCGTTCTCATGCATTTCAAAATTATTAGGTATTTTTGCTCCAAAACACCCTTTGGACGTTGGACCCTTCTTCCCCGTTGCGGTTTCGTTTGTGTACTTTGCTAATTAGCGTAGGCTGCTTTGGTTGCGAGGCTGTCTGCAACGGGCTCGTTTTGAATTGTTCCGTTGTTCAGTAACGGATTTGGTTTAGAGCAAACGAAGCAGTGACGTGTAAAATGTCAAGAATTACGTGCGTTTTGCAAGTTTTTGTGTAAGAACGTTTTTAATTTGTGTGGCTGCAACATTAGTGTGTTCTACTGAGTCGCGTATTAAAGCGTAACAGTTTGGAACCAAATTAATTACTTAAAGCTTGGCAGTAGCTATATTTTGAGGCTTTATTGTAAAAAAAACGCAAGTTTTGAGTTAGCGTGATAAATATCGGCTCCTGAAAAGACCAACGTACATGCTTAGCTGCGTGAAGGCCCGGCATGCCACGACTTCAGTCAGGCCTTGGGCCGCCCGCAGACCCACAGCCCGTGGGAGCTTCGGTGCAGAGACAAGGCCCTGCCGCCGGGCCCCGGCCGGGCGGCCCGGGACAGCCTGCGCGGACGGCGAACGAGCCGGGCCTGCCCCGGCGGGGCGCCGGAGATGGCATGGCGCGTGTCGGCACGGTGCTGCTCGAGGGCTCTCCGCGCCTGGGAGTGGCGGGAGCCGGCTCACGTACCTCCGCAAAGTGCTGCGCCGTGCGCGCAGGCCCGCGCGGGGCCTGCCGGCTCCTGGCTGGTGAAGTCAGGACGATGGCGTTCGGGGCGTTTTCCCCTCCTTTGCCAGTATAAAGTGAGGGTTAGTTTTTGAAGGTGTGGAAGGGTTTTGGTGTTTGCCTTAGGGAATGTGACAGATTTTAATGTTCCTGAAAGTAGTTTTTTTTATTGCCAGCCCTCTAGTCCCTCTTCTGTGTATTCCTTTGTCCTGCTTCATCACTCCTCATGTTCGCTTCTGAGATCATATGCAGTATTGCCCCAGATGCAGGTGTTTTCATTCTTCGTCCTCTCTTGGCTTCTTAATTCTGCTGAACGTTTTCTCCTCGTTTCTTTTTGCCAGTTTTTGCTTGGTGGTGGTTGTTGTACTTTGCTCGTTATTATTAAATGATCTGTCACCCGTCTGTCCTGCCCTTCAAGAATCCAGCTGTTCAGAAGAAGCCGGGGGAGACAGACTGTGCCATTAACCTTAGTGGTTTGGTACCAGTGGAAGCTGACAGAGCACTCAGTATCTTTTTGGAGTTTAAACCCTTGTTTCTCTCAGAAGGTAGTGAGCAATACTTTTTGTTTTGGAGGTGTGAATCTGAATTGCTATTTATTTTTGCTTAATTGGAAGGAAACTCTTTGCGGAGGTGATAATGGAATTCCCTTGGAACTATATTTTTTCCCATATAGTTAAAGAAATGGGCCTGATTCTGAATAATTACAAAAGGAAAAGTGATATTCAGATTGGTTTCATAATTTTGGTTTAGCAGGAGTTTTATTAATGTGCTGAGCCTGTCCTTTCTTTGCAGATTTACGTCAGGAAACAAAGCAGTGTACTGTGCAGTGAGATTGCAGGTCATAAGCAGGATATTGGTGCAGTGTTACAGCCCTTTCTCTGATGTTTCACAGACAGAATAATGTCTAGAATGAAAACCTGGCAATGTTCGTGAATTCTTCCATCATTTGTAGCACTTACCCATCCTCAGTTTTGTGATGAAAACTTTCATTGCTATAAAGAATTTGGTGAAAATAACAATATGCCTTATTGTTAACGTTCACTTTGTGATTGTAAATAATGAGTTCAGTGCAGGTGATGGCAGTTGTTCGGAATGGAGAGAGGACTAAATGTTTACTGACAATATTTTTCCTGATGGACTGCAGTGCTGCAGATGACCCCATGTCATGGGATTTTTTTCCAGGACTTCTGATGGTGGCAAGACCGTTGGTACCATTGAAGTCAATCTTGTGAAGATGGGAGAGCTGGAGGATGGAGAAACAGAACACATCACAACAGATGCCCAGGATCAAAAGGTAGAAACTCAGATCATTGCATAAATTAGAATGATCAGCTATACCAAATGCCTAAATGACTAATTCCAAATTGGGCTAAGGACTTATTAAAAAAATTCCTGGAATAAGGTACTATGTACACTTAGTCTCCCTAAACTAAAAATAGTTTTTCATGAAAATGTACAGAGTAATACTCTATCCTCAGTTTCCTAGTCCCTCCCCTTCCTTAGGAAAAGAAAGCTGATTTTGACCTCAACTGACCAAAAAACTGTCCATAGAGATACCATAGATATGACTTATTTTTCCCTTGGACAATTCCTCTGTTTTCCGCCCTTGAAGTCCTGTTCATGTGGATTTTTATGTGCAACCTGTGCCCACAATACTGAAAACCTGGAAACCATAGCAGACCGGCAAGCCAAAGAAGGGGTGAATCCCCTTGCAAAGGGGCAGGTTCATCTGCATTTCATGGGAGCTCACAGTGGTGGGGTAAATCAATGGAAGGGATGGTGCAGCAATGGTGCTTCAGAGTGCATAGGACAGTGCTGACCAGAGGGTGTATGTAGGGATTCTGAGTTGGGGTGCTTGTGGTGTAGAACAAGAGGAAGGACGGAAGGGCTCAGAAAGGTCAAAAATGCTCTTAAGTTGTTGCAGGCAAAAGCGGTGGAGACTGGAGCTGATGTGGAGGGAAGCGTATTTGATAGGAATGGAGACCCAAAGGAGGAAGGGTGGAATGGATGGGCTCTTTCTATGATGACAAGAGGTTTGGGCTTGATAGAGATTCAGAAATGACTACTCAGAATGAGGAAATCAGGGTTCGAATGTTTTCCGGTTAATGAAAAAGGTATCTTTAACTGGGTTCCTGACTCATCAGTCATACCTGTCCAGAGTTGCCACTTCCTGGTATCTCTGCCTCTGCAGCCGCATTCTCAGTGACAGAATTTTTGCAGCCCAAATACTGTGCTGTACTGCTATGCACTATGGTGTACTCTGTTCTTCATGAAAAAGCCCTCATTTTAGATAATGCTACAGGGAATGTAAAATTAAAGGCTGCATTCTTTAGATTTTACACTTATTTTTTCACCATTCTTCTCAAAGGACTTCAGTGCCCTTTCAGAACAATGGGCCAGTGGGACCAGTTCCAAAGAAGCCAACAAACACTGTGAAATCTTTCTGGTTTTGTACTATAAAACTTCCACAACATATACAACATGAACTGTTTCTCAGCCTTCTCTTTCATTTTGCTTTCCTTCAGTTTCAAAATGCAAAATGAGACTTCTCACAAATTGAGATGTAATTAATGAGCTGTGTCTAGCCTGGGGCAGCCAGAAAGCTTTGATAGCATCTTTCTAGGGGGTTCTAATACTTGTCAAGAAAGACCTGCCTTGTGACAGCTGTATTTTCCGTTGGCTTTAAAGGATTCCTGATTTTTTTATGGATTAGTTGCATCATGGAGTCTTGGTTTATATGTTCATAGTGAGGATGAAATTGTAAGAATGTAGAGTAATTGAATTACTTCAAAGAAGTAAGTTCTAAATTAGATTTGCTAACTCATTAGATCAACTATGTGCAGGGAATTTCTCATGGAAGAGAAAGGAGATAGTTAAACTCAATCTGAGCTATCAGCTGGTAGAGAGTACATCATGGCTCGCTCTTTGCTTCAACCTCTGTAACAGAACATCTAGAAACTTGGGAAAACCTGGGAACAGAGCTCCCTATCACATTTAGAGGCTATCTGGGTTTTTTTTCTGACTGTGGCGGGAGGAGAAGCATTAAAAACACAGTTCCTAGTACGTTTAACATAGGTTTACAACAGTTGATTTTTTTTCCATAAACTTCTTATACTTTTAAACATTAATCTTATAAAAGAAATCTTCCAGTTCACTTGTACAACAGATTAATCACAAACTGCAAGCACGTTTTAAAGACTTTTTGTGGTTCCTACTTTTCCCTTGTTTAATGGCATGCTTTCTGATACTGTGCATGTGAAAACTGTCTCGTCAGACCTCTCTGAAAGCAAAAAACTTGTCAAAAATAATTGTAACCTCTGCCATTGTATTGGTTAGGAAACCTTTCTGTTTTATTATGGAATAGCTGATTATATTTTGCCATTTTCTCTGCTATAGTTCTGATTGTGCTGCGGTGTATTGGAACAGAAATGTAAAGAGAAAAAAGTAAATTATAATTAAGGATTGGGAAGTTTTATTATCAGTGATGTTTTTCAGTCTCCTGTTTATGAACTGCTATGAGTTACATTCTAACACCTCAATGTGTTACATTTGTGGTTGCATTTCATTTGCAGTGTGCATTGGTTCGTGAATGTACAGCTGCTGAAGGCATAAGTGGTAAAGACAACCTGCCTTCGTTAAACGCAGGTAAGTTTTCTAACATCCGTAGAAGATAACTGTTGCAACACTGCGTCGGATCCTGAAGAGATCACAAAGATTTGGGTCAGAGCTTCTAAAAGGATTTTCAAATGATGCACAATTTCTAAGTTTAATAATTTAATGTTTTATATGTGTTTGACAGTATCATTTTACTGAGGAACTTGAGGAAAGCTTTGAGAAATGTCTGTCAATTATGCTTTCTGAAACATAGCTAAAATCTCCAACTCTTACATCTTTTCCGTGAAATGATTTTTCAGTGTTGATGCTTTCAATGGGCATAGAATTAACCTCAGAAGTTTTTGTCATGTCGTTGCATGACATTCTGTTCAAGTAATTATGCATTATTTGTAACTGAATACCCTGGAGAATTAAACGCTCTCGTAGCTGAATAAGCGGCAATTTTAGTTTGATATGGAAGCTGTATGTCCTAAAATGAAGGAAGCTGTTGGCAAGGCATTTTCAATTCTAGGTCGTTTCTGGACTTGAGTGTACAGCGTTGAACTGGATCTATTTCTCTTTCATTATACTGAAAAATACTACATGCTGATATGCTGCACCATCAAAGTTTTATTAGCCCGAGTTTATGAATCTCCGTTACTCTGCAGTTACAATGTCACAAATAAGTTATATGGGTTGTCTGAAACCACAGTGTTGTCAAGAATTCTGTGTATTTGCTGCATACTGTTGAGGAGAAATGTTACTGAAGTTTTAAAACCTTTACTGAAACTTTTTTGTGTGACTTTGCTGATAGGACAGACTTATTAGACTAGCTTTGACATATGAAAGAAGCACTAGAATCCTCCAAAAACATGCTTTTCCGTATATGTATGAATGCTGTAGTTTTTTCTGTGATTTGCTGAGACTAGATCAGAAGCAGGGAAAAATTTCATCTTCAGAACTGCCATTTCTTTTCATCAGTTCAGTGTTTGACTGGATAAGTTTGTGGAGAAGATACTCATTGAGAATTACTAAATGCACAGAAACTACATTTGGCTCTGGAAATTCCTGAACTGAAAATAGCTGGAGGCAGGGAGAGTATCTTGCATCTCTAGGTATCTATTTATGGCTTTTCTTGGAGACAAGATACAGAGCTGGTTCAACGATTTGGTCTAACTCAGTGCAGCCATTCTGTGATTCTGTATGTCATCCACATAAGTGTTCTTATAGAAATGGCATTTCTGTTCAGAGAAAACGTTAACGATTCACTGATGGTTTGGTTTTTTTCTTTTCCATTTACTGCCTCTGGGTAGGTTTGGGGTTTTTTGTAGATTTTTTTTTTTTTTAATGGGGAAATGCTGTGTTTTGGGGAATGTGTTTTGTTTGAACTCTTGGAACATCCAAAGTAGGCATCAGTTTTATGAACAATGAAGTCTAGATCACTTTGTCAAGAGTATTTGCACATGATTCTACAGTGTATCTAGCCAGCGCTTAAGATTTCTACGTTTATTGTTCATATGTACACACAATATAAACCCAAAATCTCCCACCCCACCCGACAATGCTAGTGTTTATAAAGTCAAACATACCATGGAATTTTTTTGTCACTTTTTGTTTTTACAAGAGTCAAGGGGAAAGAGCAGAACTGCAGATGCATATGCAAGAAATGACAGCATGCAGGATATTGGAGAGAGTTTTCAGTCACAGGACGTTTGTTCTAATAAATACTTATTCTTCAGTCTGTTTCCTGTACTTGTGACTTCCTCTTCTCACCCCACTTCCTACCCATAGCGTCCACTTTCCTGTTGGCACCTGGCACTAGTTCCAGGATTTCTGATTCCCAATCTTGTTACTGAATTCCCGATTTCTTTTCTTAAAAAATGTTAGCTCTCCCTTAATACTCTCAGCCTCTTTGCCCAAGCAGTCAGACTCCTTCTCCATGACTGCTTCATGTTGATCAGAGTTCTCTGTGTGGCCTGGAGACTGGCTTTCTCATATGGGTACCAGTGCTACTCTTAAGAGTATCTTACTACACACTAGCTCTGCCCAAAAACATATTAATCCAGTCTGTATGAATGACGTGTGCACGGTTTTGTTGGTATTAGAAGCTGAGAATGATGCAAGAATTTTCAATAAAGGTAGTCTGTTGGTGCATGTATGAGGTGTTAAATTCAAGTTTTGAGTTTTTACATACAGAAATTTCTTTCCCAAGGCTTATGTCATTGTCAGTTCTGCGTGGGTTACCATGGATATGGTAAAATGCACATCTCTGTAAAAGATTTACAGTCAGAATTCGAGATTATGAAGCACAGAACTTTCTGTGCAGCTGGACCATCTTAAGTGAAAATTTCAAAAAAACAATCTGTTTAAGCCAGGCAGAGTTCAGTGTGGCAAAACTAGAGGCAATCAAAAACAAGGACTGATGGGAAAGGAACAACATCAGGAACGTGTTAGAAGTATATTACAGGTAACCTGGTAATATCCGCATGGACTGCACTGCTTTCCCTGCTGTGTACTTAGATAACAGTCTGCAGGACTGTATATATGCCATATACATGTGTATTTAGTACATGTGTATCCTCTTGTAAAGATTCCTGGTTCTTTCCGTCTCAGGTTGTTTATCAGGCCTTCAAAACCATGGAACTGAAAAAATACCTTTATGTGAATCCTTAAGCCTGTAGGCATAGATGCATATGGGCATTCTACTGGAATTTAAATCTTAATATAAGGAACTCGCAGCCCTCAAGTAAGTTATGAGGAACTTATTGAGTGTGTAGGAATTAGTATTGTATTTCACAGAGGCTTATCACTATTCCATTTATACCCCAAGAGATCAAGTTTATGTGTCTTAAAACGCAGTTATTTAACACTGGAGAGTTTGCCAATTGTTTGCATGCAAACATATTGCGCTCTAGAATAAAAAAGGGAATAAAAGTAGTTGAAATTAAACAAATATTAAGAAAGCTGAAATTATTCTTCCTGAGATGGTATTCTTAATACACTTATGCTACAAAGGAAGATATAAATAGAAACGCTGTTAGTAAATTAGGATACGGCAGTGGAATGCTTTGATCTATTTTGATAGGGAACAAAAATGAAGACACAGTATTCTATCATTTATTATTTTTTTATTTTACTTGCAGGGGAAGGAGTGTGAAAGATACTGCATGGAATAAAAAGCACAGAGGTCTATAAATTTAAAAATTAGAATATCCAAAAATATGGATGTTTAAATATATGGGCATTGGCTTTTAGGCTTCATACTGTAGAGAAAAGCTTTTTTTATTCTTTTTAACCACTGCAGTTCATCTGGATTTTCTTTTTTTTTTTTTTCAGTGCCTTTCGAGATCGCTGTCTAAGTACAGGAAGGATTACCTTTATGAGACTTTCACTTATTTTAAAAACTAATTTTATAAAAGCCAACTCTAGTTTTGCTGTTCTTACTGTTTGGGTGGTTTTACATGCCTTCTGGATTTCTCCTTTAGACAACTTATTGTAATTAGAAAATAGTTATTGTTGTAATTTGAAAGGAAAATGAATCCAACATCTTTAAGGAATCGCATGACTTCAGTGGTTCTGTTGATAAGAAAAAACAAAGTATAATGTAGCTTTTATAGACAAACTCAAGCTTTAACAATACTGCAAATGGGAATCATTTGGATTCCTTGTGAAAACAAAATTCTCAGGCTTTTTTCTGAGTTTGTAAATGAAATTTTCTTCTTAAACCCATGGAGAGATGTTTTGGCCATTTTTTTTAAAACTTGCAACACACTTGATTATCCCCATCTGAAAATTCAGACTTGGAGGTAGTACCTGCAGAGTAGTTTAATAATTCTAACAATGACAAAAGTCACAACTTTAGATTCACTTTTTCGAAGTGATTCTTAGTCTCCTTGTTATCGTGCTGCTGTCCTGTTGGGTTTTTTTTGTTTGTTTGTTTTTGTTTGGTTGGGTTTTTTCCCCTGTGATAGTGGTGGTGATACGGGGGAGATGGGAGGAAAGAGATTGTGGAACTATGTATGTGCATTAGGTTCTCAGACAAACGTGAGTTTTTGCATGTAATAGATTGAGTACAAATTTAAGTGCTGCTTTTGGAAAAACATCCTTTTATGACTTCTTAGGAAGTAGATATAGAAAGGTAAAATAGAGAAAAGAGCCTTTTGTGTCTGGGGCATCATAATTTGAAATGTCCTGGTAAAAAGTATCAGCCTGCTTCCTAGTGAACCGGTGGCACTAAAAAAAAAACCCAACCAAAATAAAAAAAAAACCCAACAAAACAAACAAGGGGAAAAAAAAAACCAAAAGCAAAGAGCCCAATAAAATAAAATAAAAAACCCCCCAAAAGTCACCAACCCAAAATTATTATCTATTTTGGCAGGTTACTGTTCAAGACGAGGATTACCCCTTAGTTTCTTGAGCTCTCCGTGATATCTAAGGATTGTCATTCCCTGTCTTGTTAATGAAACAGCAATGTTGGATTGACTGAGGCTGTCAATTATTGACAAAACTGATTTCGTTAATTAGAAGAATCTCAGTAAAAGAGGAGGAAAATAGGAAAGCATTACAGCATATTTTAATGAAGTAGTATAATAAAGCCCAGACACTGAGTGTGGGTTGATCATAGGCACAAGACTTAGATTTTTTTTTTTTTCTTTGTAATGGACAGTACTGAAGTTTGTGTGGTTGGAACTCTCAAGCTGTAAAATGTGTGAAGATGCTTGAACACAGAGGTATTCAGGGGCTTAATTGTAAAGAAAAGTTGCTGTTGTCATATGCAGTAGCTATCAAGCATCTACTAGTCTTACTTCATATCAGTAAGTTAGAATTTACTTTTTAAAAGTAAAATCACTAATAAAGGCAAAATGACTCTAAAAAGGCTTCCAGTTTCTCATCAAAGACTAAGTATTAAAGAGATCTCAGCAGAGTGATGGGAATAGAAAACAATACATCTGCAATTACTTAAACATTGTAATGTTCAACTTCCTTTATGAGTTGCGACAAACATTTTATTATTTATTATTTTACTATTATTTTAATCTTTGAACCTGTGGTCTTGTTTTCGGCCTTTTCTAAAGGACCTCTGTTAAAAAACGTTTTGATTAGATAGACGAGACAGTTTGTGTCTCTTCAGTAACTTGGTCTGTGTTTTTCATTCTCTGTAAATCAGCCTACATAGGCAATAATGGTGGCAGCAAGTCGTCAGGCTGAGATTTCCATTAGTAGGTGTCGTTTTGACAGCAACAGTTTCCTTGCAGTGCACACGGGAAATGCATTCCTTTGAGTTATAGACCATTCAGTGGGAGATTAACGGGAGCCTGGTCTAAGGCAGCTTTTCCCAGAAAGGTACTGATAAAAAGGTGCAGTTGGAGGATTTAGAAGGCTGTCCAAAGTCATTCTGAGGTAGGGAGCAGTGGATGTGTGTGTTAAATGACAATCATTTGTCTCCAAGTAATCTTATCAAAGTAGTCAAACCGAACTTTTCTTTCTCAGCTTTTTCCCCACCCTTTTTATTCTTTCTGGGAAATCAGTGAAGAGTAGGAGCGGGGGTGGGGAAAGAGAGGGTAGAGTAGAAATGTCCCTCCTTTATTATAGAGCATCGTTGTAAGATCTGAATGGAGACATAGCCCACATGTGAGAACTTTAAAATAAATAACATGGTGACATGATTTTCCCATGTCAAGTTACAGTAGCGATCTGAGAACAGTGTTTGTAATGTATTGACAGGATTGTATTTATTTCTATATAGTGGCAGTCTCTTGACCATGTCATTGATCAAGTTGGCTCTAAAATGGCGTTCTCTTGACCATGTCATTGGTCAAGTTTCCTTTAGTGTGGATGCGTGCCATCTGTTTGTATTCCTGACTTCTGTGGGTGCGTATCATGAAGGTGTGTCAGATGTAACTAAATTCTGAGGCGTGCTTCACTTGTCCCATGCAATTTATTAACAATGTAAGTGATTCTAGCAGATGGTAAGTGATGGCGTTGACTGAATGTGAGTTCATTGGCTATTTATGCGTTTCATTTTTCCTAACTGTATCTTAAGTGTAAGAATAAGAGAGCATAATTTATGTTCTCACTGCACACCGAGATTCTGAATTCACAGGATACCTGCTGTGTGGGAAAATGTGATTTATCTGCTGAACTGGTAATACTTTGTTCTCCACATGCTGCTATAATAAATTAAATTAAATTAAAAATTAGTAGTTTTAATAGAATTTTAATGGTTCTAAAATTAATTGTGGAAGCAAGGGTGGAAATAACATGTTATTTTGGAATGAACTTGTCATAAATTTTCAAAGAGTCATAAACCACAGTAAAACAATGATACAATTTTTCCTCTCTGCAGTGTTAAAAAACCCAATCTGTAAGTTATATAGATTCCCTACTTCTGACAACAAGTGGATGCGGATCCGGGAGCAGATGGCTGAGACCACCCTCTCTTTCCACGTTCCTAAAGAACTAATCAATCTGCACATAAAGGAGGATATGAGAAGGTAAGGAAGAAGTCACAATAGTAAACAATAAATTTTATTTTCTGAGTTGGAATAATGTGATGAGCTAAAGATATTAATTTGTGGTGTGAAATAGGCAAAATACAGCGATCTTCTTGGCTGCTAAGAATTTACAGCTGTAACTGAGCAACAGAATCAATTGCTCAGAATTTTTAGGACTCCAGTGACTTCCTGAGTTCTGAGCAATGACCTGCCCTAGAGTGTGGTCATGACTTTAAATGTGTAAAGATCAACATTTGGTTAACAATATAAATATTTTGAAAAGTTAACATTTCATAAAGAAGCAACACATGACAAAGGTGTGAACTACATCATAGTGTGTTTGGCTTTGTGTCTGGGCAGGGCTGGTATCACAGAGCAACATTATGAAAGCAATGGAAAATAACATGTTTGTAGCTATCAAAGGAGCAATGAGAATATAAATCACATTCCTCTAACTAATGTCAATTAGTTGGCATAAGAAAAGGATACCAAAGTAATAAAAGTTTGAAATCTTTGTTTGTGTTTGACTTTGTAACCAGCAGGGACATCTGAGGATCGTTACAATATGTTTGGCCTGGGGAAAAAGAGGATAGGGAGCACAAGTGTCTGTCCCCAAATCCTTTTTATGTCCAAATTCCCACTGCAGCAATGAAAATGGCAGCCTGTCCTTGAATACTTTTAAGCTGTGCTGATAGAACTGTGAGGAAAAAAAGCAGTATTTTAAGCAGTCCAGGGCTTCCGTGAAAGCATGGTTTCTTTTTCTGATGGTAAAGTATGGTGTAGAAGGTGATGGTGCCTCTTTCACCATGAAAGTTGCCTCACACATAGGCAAGGATTGAGCATCTGGTCTCAAGCAAGAGTAACACTGTGAGCTAGTGCTGCATGCCAAAGCTGTCCTGCGCGCTTTCAGGCAACTCCCGCCATCAGAGGGAGTTTGCCTGCCATTGTTTACAGTGGTTGTTTGTCCTCAAATAGGAGCTGCTTTGCTTTTTTTTATTCACCCTCTCTGCTGCTTCCATATGATCTTTTTATGCCACTAGAACAGCATGTGGAAGACCAGAATCTTGCTTTTAATAAAGTCAATGGACTGATACATACTTAAGCATGGTGATGATGGGTTATAAAAATCATATGAATTGTTATAATACTTTATTTTATACATTTAATACAGTGTTTAGGCATTTATGGTCTGATCTTGTTTAAGAATACTAATGTGTAAGGTTTTTTTAGTAAGCAATAAAAATAGATTATGCTGACTTACACAGTTCATCCACTTCCCAGAACTTCATTTGCCCCATGGGTAAATGCCTTTTTAAATGCTAGGGGATTACTTTAACCACTTCTTGCTACTACTGTGTTATTCTCTCCAAAGGCATAATGCAAGTAATAGCACTTGCTGTTATTTCATATTATAGCATTCACCTCCTTGGATAAAGTAGTAGTAAAGAACCACCAGGGTTTGGTGGTTGTTGGGGGTTTTTTGTTTGTTTTTTTGTCTTTTTTAATAACTATTCAATACTCACCAAAATAAAGAAAAGCTTTGAGGAGGAAACAGAAGTAAAAATAGCTTAAAAATGGAGGTGGTTGGTTCTGGGTTTCCTGACTGCCAGTGTGGTTACCGGTGCAAGACTGGTAGAAAGCGTGGGTGTGAGAGAAAGAGAGACAAAGTGATTGTATCAGGCTCAAGGAGAAAGGAGGAGCAACAACTTGTACTAGGATACTAGCATGGTGGGAATAAGGGCATCTGTGTCACCTGTCATTGTATAAGCATGCACATTGGGGCTTCATCTTTATATGAGCTTTGCTTCTTGAAATATCTGCAAAGATGCACTCCTTACATTTGTAAACTAGTAAAATGATGTTAGGAGGGTATTGTTGTGTTAGTTCTTGAACTCGTACAAAACTTACACTCTACCATGTGGAGGCTGTTCTCTTCTAAAGTATTCTTCTCTGCATCTTTTTATCCCCAGTTAGTATCAAAGAATAAATATTTTTGTCTCAGAAGCCAGTTCTTATCATCCTCAACTTATTTCATTTTATTCCTATTGTGGCTTCAATGTAGTCAGGTCTGAAGCAGTTACCCATAAAATATATCCAAGTGAAGTGTTAATTGCATTCAGTATTGTAATTTAAATTCCCTTTTCTCATAACTCTGAAGATTGTTTGTTTCTTGATAAAACTACAGTGATCATTGTTAACCAAACCTTTTCATGTAGTGTCCCTATACTCTGAAATATGTAACCTCTAAGGATGTTTATCTTTGTTTTTCAGCATGAAACAATATTTTAAAGATATGTATGTGTTAAAGATTTTATCCTTCATACCTCCCTTTTAAGACATTTTAAGAGGAGAGTTATATGGTAATTTTTATTGTTCTCATGAGGGTCATACAGTCTGCTTTACTGGTTTTTATTAAGAAATTATTGCTGTTTCTTCCTCGAGGTTTTCCGATGAGTCCTTTCCCCTCTTTTTAGTATGTCTTTACACAAATCTTGTCCAGATATTTTGTGTCTATCATGCAAGATTAGCCAAGTAGTTCTTCAAACCTAATGATCGTGAAAAACACAGTAGTTTACAGTAATTGTTCAAAAAGTTAGTTGACCCATATAATCTAAGCTTGCAGTTGCAGATGTAACTTGAGTGGCACTGGATCAGCACAGCAAGAGAATTAGAAGACTAGAGTAGAAGCAGCGGTACATGTGTCTTTCAGATTTGCCACTAAAGCTCTTTCAAGTCCCTTGGAACCAAACTCAGCTTTGGTTGAAAAGAAGTTCTACCTACTTCCAGCTGAATTTGGCCCGTGGCTTTTGTAGTCACAACCCATAAACAAATTTCAAGGATAAATTGCTGAACTTTCATTGAACCTTTTCTCCAGAGTACAAAGCACATTCAAGTTTTCCTCCTGCATCAAGAATGGCTGTCCTGTCCCAGCTCCAGTAGCCTTTCCTTGTGCAGCTCTATGCTGTTTATCTGTTTTGTGATTTCTTTCTTGTCCCATACAGAATGAGGATGAAGTTCAAACTGTCTGAAAGATGTGTGTTTTTCCACTACCTTTTACTACACAACTTCTGTAGAGAAGTGGAGACCCAGGCAGAAATGCCATGTGTTGGGAGTAGGGATTGATTTTTCCGGACCTTCCCATGTTATTTTTTACGTGACTTATTTTTGAGCGATTGCACTGCAAAGAGGTTGTACTGATAAGAGGTAATAGCATTTTAAAAAAAAGTTATTCTAGGTAAACTTACCAGACTTTTGAGGCTGTTTGAACCAACCACCTTTAGATGGGCGCTGTTAATATGCTATCCACTTAAGGACTTCTAAAACCTTATTTCAAGTAACCACCTAGCAGAAATGTTCAAAGAAGTATTTTTTTTCAGCACTTAAAAAAATCCCCAAACATTCCAGTAAAATTTAGCTCAAATACATGCAAATGCAGTATTTGCCCCCTTGTGTATCAAAAAGGATGTAAAGCCTTTCTCATTCTCCATCAGTTACTGCATAGAGGAATACAAGTATATGAGTATATATGAATGCAAGTAAGTGTAACTTGAATTTTTCTGAATGGTGTTTATAGACAATTGTCCTCAAACATGAGGAGTTTAAAAAACATTAATTTATAAAGTAAAGGATAAAACATATTGTAATGTGTGAACACTAAGTAATTCTCTGTCCTCTTGATTTTGCTGTTCATAACAGATTTTGGAAAAGTGGGCTCTGTGAAAGTTTAAGAGGAGTTTTCGTATCAGACTTATGCAAAATTGGCTGGACTTGGTTATTGGGTGGTCAAGGTTGTATTGTGTTGGCATGGAGAAACATTACCTGATTTATTTTTACCTATTATTCAGTACTGCTGAAAGGTATAAAATGATAATTTACATTCTGACTGTCCTGTCAGAGAGGGGTTTTTGCTCTTTTCTGCAAAATCCACGCAGGTTTTAAGATCCGGAAAATCATTCTGTACCAGTCAGCAAAGCCTTCTCAGAGACTGGCTGCAAAAATTTCCAGGTGTTATGTTTGTGCACAGCATGCCCCAGTCTTAAAGACATCCATGTTGAGCAAGTGATTTAACTTGTAGGTCTAAGAAGAGTTTTCCACATTATGATGAAGGAAAATACAAAACTAAAGCAAAAAATAATCTTTTTTCTCAAGGTTACAATTATTTTAACACACTCAAATTTTTATTTTATTTTATATTTAATTTTTATATTTAAATTTTTATATTTATTTTATTATAAAACAGTTTTATTATGTTGCTTCTGTCACTGTTTATTTTGAGTGAGGCACTCTGATTAATAAATTGGGGGGAAAAAAGAAACAGAAACCCACAACTCTGTTTAAATGCTCAAGTAATCATGCAATTAATAATGTGATTAATCTTGCCTCATATATAATTCCAAGCTGAAAGAAATTAAGCTATAAATACAAACTATGAGAGTAAAATGTTGTGGCTTGTGTCATAGACTTGAAGCAACATTGTCTTAAGCTGATTCCAGTGTTGCCTGATGAAACAGTAAAATCTAAAAAAACAAACCCCAAAAGAACACCTAAACCAATTCTGTGCACCATTGCTGGTTACTCAGATAGAGTTTAGGATTGAATTGTAGGTCCCACAGATACCATTCTGAGTATTACTGAATTCGAGACCCTTTGCAATTGAGTGATGCAGGAGAATTCTCTGCCGCTCTTAAATGCGAATCATAGAATTAACCTCAAATGGTTGTGATGTTTGGAGATCTTGAGTCTTTCAGAGATAAACCCAGGGAATAAAGCATCCAAGGAATGGAAAAAGTTTTAAGGCAGGAAGGGAGAAATGGATTGAATTCAGCTTTCATATTGTCTGCACTTTGGAATAATCAAAAGGGATTGGTGGTGGATAGAAATGCAAAAGGAACTTAAAAACTCCAGGTCTCAGGAAGAGTATAAAATATTCTCAAGCCTTTTTCAAATTCCAGTCTATTCTCCACATACACAGGTTTTAAAATACTTCTGATGTCTTTGGTGGCATGTTATTTAAGGCTTGTTTGGTTCGTTTTGTTTGGTCGGTGTTTTTAAACGAATGTTTAAGGCATGCAAAACCTACGTTTTAGTTTTTAGTTCCCTGTCAGGTGTGATTTGGCAGAACCAGACAAAGTTTTGGGAAATTCTGTAAGAAGAGAAAAATGATGACTGCTTTCAAGAGATTCTAAATGAAAACTATTAGGAAAGAAAGAAAAATATTCTTTTATTCATTTTTGTGGTAGCTTCCTCAGAAATGATGAAATTCTCCTTAGTAATAATTTGTCTGTTTTAGAAACAATGTAGTAAATAGGCCGATTCTTTTATTTCTGGAGAGAATGTATGTTGTTTAGATGCGTTGTTGCCTGTACGTCACAGGATTATAACTTGTGCTGAAATAAAATGAGAAAAATTTTATCTGCTTCTATTCTACAAAAAAGAAAAAGAAAAAAATGAAATGGTTATCTATAAACATGTACACTTTAAAGTAAAATTTGTTAGGAAAAATAATTCCTGTGCTACTTTCCTTAGAAGGAAGCTTCTAAGCTTCCTTTACTTATGAGTGATTGAGTCATGCTCCAAAGCTTATGGTGTATATTTATTCCAAAGCTCCCGTTTGATAAATATTCAGAATTTTGTCGCCCTTATAATACTATAAAACTTTTGCAAATATAATCTGCAGAAATGTCTCATCTTGTTTTGAATCCTGCGAAGCACTTTGCTTCTGATGCTTTCTGAAAGTGGATTTCAGAAGCTAATTATGCTTAGTGGAGGCAAAAATTAGTTCCTTTTTTCGTTTTTGAACTTGTCATGTTTGCTCCACTGGGAATTGCATTGCTGGATTTTTGAAGCTGAATGAATCAAAAGTTGCTACTTTGTCTTCATATACATCATTTGTGGTTTGTGGGCTTTTATCATATGTTCTCTTAATTGTCTCTTCTTCATGTAATTACGCTGATCTTTTCAACGTCATCTTTCTGTTTGTGAGGTTTTGTGCTGTGTCCTTAATGATGCAAATGGCTATCCCTGCTGTTGCCTTTTCTGAGACAGAATAATCAGATCCAAAAAAGGTCTTTGAGGGAATGCCCCCTTCTGACTCATCTTGCTAATCTTAGTATCTTGCTGCTGCTTTTTGCTTTTCTTGATTTTATTGTCACTGACCAGAGGTTTTTACTGCGCTTTCCGCTGTGGTATCTGGACTCAAGTCCCCTAAAGAGCAAAGTGCCCATGAACTGTAGCTGTCAGTAAGCCTTTCAGAGTCAAAGAAGTTGTTGGTTTTTTAAGTAAGAGCCTGAAATGACAGTTTGTGACATTTCTAATAGAGCTGTAGGAACCTGGGGAGTCTTATAACTTATTCTTAGAATTTTTCATCTCTTTAAAATGGTGTTGTGTTAGCACCAATGATCATTAATCTTTATACTTACAATCAGTATGGTGTGTAGTGCTTTCAGCACATCAGGATCCAATATTGACTTTTTCTGCCATAACGGCAGAAAAGAGTTTTGAAGAAAGTGTAACAGGTAGATTTTTAGATTTTTTTTTTTTTTTAAAATGGGAAACTGCTTCCAACCATAATGGGAATTGCTTAGTGAAAGCTGGCGTAATTAGTCTAGTAAAAGAAAGAATGGATGTGGAAAATAGAAAGTACCTGGGGAAAACTTAAAAATAAGCTAATTAGCTAATGTTTGAAGTAGAGAAGGAAGGGTAGGGCAGACTGTTTACATCTACGTTCTGGTTAGATACAGATGGAGCAAGATTATGTCAAGACCACCAAGGAAGATACTGAAGTAATCAAGGCAGGAGACAATGAAAGTTGAGACAAGCTCCGTTGTGCCTTAACAGAAAAGAGTATCCAGGAGAGAGTTTGAAGAGCTGAATAGCAAGATGTAGATAAAGCTTGGGTTTGATTCTGTAAGAAGAGTTCAAACTGATGCTGAGCGCGGGATCTGTCCTGGTGATGAGTGCTGTTACCTGTGAGTTGGAATTGGACTGGGGGAAAAAGATGATAAATAGTTCTGTTTTAACAATGTTGAGTTTACTGCTCTGTTGACAAGCTAGTCAAAATTCCATGGCTGCATGGAAAAGGTGAATCAGTAACTGATTTGCCCTGTGTAGAACCAATATATATTATCAATGTTAATTTTCTTTTAGAGTACAATTGTTGTGTGACAAATTATTGACGTGTTTTTTTTAAAGTTACTCAATGAAATAAGTTCTCCTGTAAATATTATAGTATTATTAAAACAAATTGAAGGGTTTTTTATTAAGATTGTTGTTGTGTGTGGTAGTACAAGCTATAAACTTCCAAGTTCGAAAAATATTTTCTTTTTTCTATCCTTTTACTTTTAGGAGTGGCCCTTCACAATAATGTTCATAAAGCTTGGAACTATGGAATATTGTTGATGGAGCTTAGATATAGGAAATACAGTTCTTGTTTCAGACATAACTTAGAGTTGTACTGAGTAAACAGCAACAGTGATAAATAATAAGAAATCACAAGACACAAATAGTATCTAAATCCTATGTCATGTATTTGCATTTGGAAAAACAGATCTAAAATGTGCAAGAAGGCTGTTTTTGGAGGAATATCTGTGTCATATAATCCTGTTATCTCATGGGTTTGACTTTACTGTATTTTTAAATGAAAATAAGTTTAGAAAAGGTAGCATTTAAAATTTCCATGCTATATATGCTCTAGGTTACTATAAAACTGCAGGCTTACTTTGTTAAAGCATCGCAGATAAGATGTATCTTTTAATGTCATACTAGTGGCTGTATTTTGACTGCAGTGATGTCTATGTGTTTCTGAGACGAAACAAGTACGAGCCTTGTTCTCAACGATAACAGCAGGGAATTGACATTCCTTGAAAACATGTTAAAGTTGTTATGGCAGGATTTGAGCTTTCCCTTCCTGTTGCTGTTGGTGTCAATGGAGTTAATGAGTAGTTAGCCACTTAAACAAGTTTTGGGGGTTGGTTGGATGATTTAGTCCGAAATAAGGGGGTTGTACTCTTGCTGTTGCTTGACAAGCAAGGGACCAACAGCTGCAGGAGTGGGCTTAGATAGAGGCAGGGGAGCAGAGCCCCAACAGTGGGTTTTCCATGGGATAGAGGGCTCTGACTGTGGCATATTCATGTGCATACCTCTGTCTGTGTAGTATTTCTCCAGTCTCTATGGAATACTTTATTCCTTTCTAGGAGGAGTGGTAAAGTTCTGGAGTTCAGCCAGGTCCAAACATTGTTCCTGAAACTATTAAATAAGACAACGTAAATATTAAGGGGTAAAATATCTTCACTGGAAATAAATAAAATCATATATCCTGCCAGATCTTAAGAGCTTTTCTTAGGAGGAAGCCCTGAGGTTTTCATTTAATAGGAGTCTCATTTTAAGCTTGCGAGAAAAATGGTGGTTGAACATGGTGGTTTTGTCCTCTTACTGCTGCTGCTTCTTACGGTACAGCATTGCCAGTTTGTATTGATGGAGGAAATTTGAACTGTTTCATCTACTTCAGTTTGAATGAAATGAAAAGAAGCGATTTTACATCATTAGTAATCCAGTATTATAAACTAGTGCACATGCATAAACAAAAAGCCTTAATTCTGCTTCCAGTGCAATCTATTTGATTTTGGTTGTCCTATTAACAAGGAGCAGAATTATGCCTATATAGCTTATTCTAATAGTCTTCACTCTAATGCAAAGCTAATAATGATGGGGAAAACATCAGTGTATCAGTGTGGGGCTTTTCTGTTTAACAAATAACGTGAAGACCTTTTGGCTAGTGGTCGGAACTGTTGCGGTAAGTGTAGCTCTGTGTTCCTGTGCTGCAGTCTCATTGGTCTTTTTCTCCCGCTTTCTGCCTCCTCTCCTGCTGTTTTTCATTTTCTTCAGTAACTTTCCTATATACAAGGGCTGCCCTCTGGAAGTCTTTTTATTTTGAGACTTCCAAGAACTGCAGTGAAACAGTCTGCTTGATGCTTTGAGGAAAATGAGGAAAACTAGTTGGTCATGTTGCACGAGTTTTGTCCTGAGCAATTCCAACTGTTTGAAGACCGGAGGTCTTTCATTTTCAGTTTCTTTAAAAGCAGGTCCCCCGAAGTGGCTCTGGGGTAGATATAGGATGAACTTACGTTGCAAGTGGGGAAAAGAAACAGAAAAGCCAGTATACTCTGACTGTGCTTGTTTGTGTAGGAAATTAAAGTGATCTCTATTTCACTCAGGTCAGCTCTCAAGAGTGTACAGGAAAACTGATAATTTGCTAGAGGATTTCCTTCTGGATTTTCAGTGGTATGTTTGGTTACCATAACACTGCTGTTTTGACCTGATGAACACAGCTGTAAGGCTGAAGATTAAGTTTTAGGGGACTGGTGGGGTTTGTTTATTTTTTTTTTGTTTGTGTGGTTTGGTTTGGTTTGGTTTTAACGCTAAAGAAATGTGGTGAGGGCTGGTGTGTTGGTTAAACCGACAAGTGTAGAAACACAGCTACAACTGTGTTTGTGATGCATGTGGAAGTATCCAAAGAGTAGGGGGTTATCAAAACAGATACACTGCAAGTGTTGGAAAAGGAGTAAACTTTATGTTCTTCTCAGTGGTGTTTTTCTTCCCAAAAAGTAGCTTGCGGTGAACACAGCTCTCTGGAGCCTGGAAGCCGCCTTACCTCCAGGGGAGAAAGGATGTTTCAGTTTGCAGGCCATTGCCTTTGTACCAGACGAGTTTTGAACACAAATTACTGTATTATTCACTGATTTGATGTTCCTTATTGTGTGGCTGAGTAACCGCTGAAATCATCAGATCATCAAACCAGGTTTTATTTCTATTAGGAATTGCTTTTGATGTTTTTTAACAAACTGGTTTTGGATTAACTTGGATGAATGTTAATGGATTAATGAGTTAATTAGTGCTTTCTCTTTTTGCCTTTTGATACAGGAATCAGGAACTGAAGGACTTGGGAGAACTTGCTCCTCACTGGGACAATATGCGCAAAAGCGTTATTGCTCACTGTGATCAGATGTTGAGCATGTACCAGGATACTCTTGCAGAGCTTGGGAAGCATACAGGTATGAAAACAGCCTCACCTCTTCTGGAGAAGTTAACACTCATATAGACTGGTTGTGTATTCAGCAGAAATAAGACATAAAAATAAAATATTTGTAATCACCGTATTTCTGAGGTACTCACAGGTGCTCTATTTTCTCATCTAAATTGTTTTCATGTATTCCAGCAGTTTTTCACAGTTAACATGGTACATGGTTGCACAGCAGCCAAAAAAAATTGGAGAAGTATGTGTGAGTTTTAACTGCACGTTCCCTTGAATACATTGCTCTGCTAGTATTGGTTTCCATCTGCCAGTTGAAACCAGCCTTAGAGGTAGTTTTGTCTGTTTTTCTTGAAAACTGACTTGTTACGTTTAACAGTCTATAGGATAACAGTAGCACCTAGCTATGCTTTGCATACCTCAATGTAGTACTTGCCATTGCCCATGTTGTGCCAGAAAAACACAGAATTAAAATAATATGGGATGGGCAGTCTGTCCTCAGTCCAGAAATACCAGTATGTGGTGCCTTGCTTTTTTTTCATGTGGAGATGGTGGGGTTATATTCTGATGTGCACTGGGAGCTTGTTCAGTTAATATCTGCCAGAGTCCTGCGGTCAGGGACTGTCATGTGTTGTAGTGTTAGTGTGCCAGTGGAATAAGGCACCATCAGTGACAAATGTGCAGAAAAGGCAGGTGGTCTTTTCCCCCCAGTAGTAGTTCTGACTTACTTGTAAAAAGAACAAGAAAAGACTGCAGAACAAATTATTTCTTCTTTTGAATTTCATTTCTTGTGATTGTTGACAAATCATTCAAGGAACTTATGATAATTCTTTTCTGTTTTGTGTGACTATCGGAATTATTTCCTGAATAACACTGCATTTTGAGCAAACAAAGATTTCTGCCTGTTTATAGCATGCCTTTCTGCCTCTTCCTGCTTGGTGGGCACCAATCCCCTCCTCCTCCAGTTTTTGGGGCGTTCTGGAAGAAATGGGCACACTTGTTCTGAATTCATGCAAAGGCCTTGCTGCTGCTTTCTTGCTGATGTCAGATTTCTAACAGGAGTCCTTACAATCACCATCTCAAATAGGCGCTTTCGATGACCGTGCTGCCAGTATTGCTCACGATGCTGTTTCGTTCTCTAGTCTCACCATTGTTCCCGCTATGGTGTGTGTGTAGGCATAGCAATAGCAGTGCACGTCAGAGGTAAACGCTGTGCTTTGTGTTACATGTACATAAGTTTGCAACCTAGAATATTTCTGAAAAAAGGATGCATTTTGTTTATGAATATTTATAAAAACAGAGGTATAAATGATGATAACATCTTTTGAAATATCTGGTGTATATTTATGGAGAGTTTGCAGTATATTCTTAGTTATTTGTAGCTTTCTACATAGTCAAGCAAAACTTGTTTTCTGTGTACTGAGAAATGGAGCAATCAGGATTTAGTTTAATATACAATGAAAAGTAGCAGAATAATATCTTCTTATAGAGAATTGGATGTATTTACCTTTTTTTATAATGAATCTGCTGCGTTTAGTAGGTGAGACACAAGTCTTTCCTTTCCAAAATAGACAGTAAAACTGTACCTTTATCCTTTAGGCAGCATCTTCTAAGACAGGACTGGTATTTTACTTTCCAGATTGCTCAGGGATAGCTTTCTTAGTCACGGGAAAAGAGAAATCCTGGTTTACTGTATGAACAGAAAACACACTACAGCTGAAACCAAGTATTTTGGGAACAGTTGACCACCTGTTTAAATGTGTGGGGGAAAAAAGCTCATCTGTTACACTAAATGTTGTATAATAATTTGCGGTTTTGTTGCAAAAATGTAACTTTCCATATTTATGATTGTTTACCATCATCAGAATATTCCAGTTCTGATTTTGGCAGACTACTGTCTGATCCAGTGTGACACTTCCTATGTCTCTGTGGTTTAACTATATACATATTTTTAATGCATTGCAAGTTAAATTTTGAAAGCATGCCATAAAATATCATATTCAAGGCAATGAATACAGATTATGATGGAATCAAGGTAATAATTATAACTTGCAGGAAAATATTGAAATGACCTTTTGAGATGAAAAAAAAAAAGACCATGTTATCTATTAAGCATATATCCACTTATGCCAAGGGAATTTGAAAAGGATTGGGGGTGTTAAATGCTGTCTTAACTGTCATTTGAGAGAACAGTGGACCAGGGAACCTGAGATTATTGAGGTGGTTGGAAACAGCACATACAGAAAAAGAGTAGGAACATTTCCTCGAAAACAAAACAAAGCAGAAAACCAAAGCAGCCTAATAATTGTAGTGAACATGAGAAATAATGAGGAGGTGTTAATTTGGAGGCCAACACTCAGGTACATACCTAAATCTCATTTCTTCCACACTTTTTTCCCCCACTTATTAATATAGTGGTGGTAAGATACTTGTTTAAACTTGGAAAACCCCTAATTTTGCATCTTGTTTGAAAAGTTACTTTAACTTTCAAAAACTTATTGTGATCAGTGGGGTATGAGACAAAAATAGCCCAGTCCTTCTAATGAAGACAGAATTTACTTTTAACCCTGCACTATAGAGGTTTTATTCTTATTAAATTTGATGATAAATCCTCTGAGTAGTGTGTCCCTTTAAAGTTGTTCCATAGAAGTCTAACAGTTCGTAATTATAAATATAAAGGAGGGGGATGTGTTGTATATACATATCTAGAGCTAGGCTAAAACCTCAAATCTGCATTTTCATCCTGTAGGCAGTGTATGATTTAAAAATCATACATGTAAAATCGATGTAAAATTTAGAACAGATTCTTATATACTTCTGCTATCCATTACTTGCCTTTAATCAGATTTTTTTCTGCCGAGATCATTTGCAACAATAAATTGCAGTTCTCTGCAAAACAGACATTAATCTCCCTGCATACAGTTTTCAGAAGTTGGTCCCTACTGCTTTTTTTCCGAAGGAATAGGATGGATGTGAATAAAACTCATTACATGTTTTAAGATGTCCTGGTTTCTCTTCCATTCCCATTTGGGATGGTTCTTCTCTGTACACATTATAACTTTAAAAAGCAAGATTGTAATGTTAAATAAGACAGACATATTTGACTTCATACTGTAGTTGCACAAAAAAGGATGTTGAGAGAACATTGTAGATACTGGAATTTTAAGTACTCAGAAGGTAGAAAATGCTAAGATTAGAGATGTGAGTACAACTTAAATTCAGATTTTTTGGGTCAACTTATTTCAACAGTCTTTACTTTCCCATTGTCAGAAATTCATGCCCCCAAAAAATTTTTGCTTTACAGCTGGGCCTGTGTAGGCTTCTTACTTTATCTTAGCACATTGTCCAAGTCTGGATTGAAGCAGTTCTCACCATTCTGACACAACTTCAAAATTGCGGTGCTCTGTGCATCTGTGCTGGAGATCCAGATCTGCTCGGGAATAGGCACCTATCCCAGCAGGGGTAGCTCGTGATCAGCAGTACTTCTACTTAAGAACTCAGCTGGTTTTCTAAACCAGATCAGGCTTCTGTTACCTGGTCTCAGATGCAATATTCCGGAGTCTTATTTTAAGACAAGGCCAACTGGCCACATTCCTTTAAGCCATGGAGTGCTTTTGCCTCTGCCTTTCCTTCGCTACCATGACAGCAGCCAGAGATACATGAAAGCACTAACTCATTGTCACTCTTCTCCCTTCTTGGCACATCAAAAGCAGGGTTAATGTTAACGTGTTTACCGTTTTTTGCTGAACAATTGCTTTCCTTTAATAAGGGGCTCTTTACAAGTATCGCGTCAGAAACAATTTTGTATCTGCACTAGGGAAGATTCTATTCACTCATAAGCAGTGTAAAGGAGGGTATATAGCATCTGCAAATAGTTTTTCCCCCAAATATTCCCACATTCCTCCTCTACAATCCCGTGTTGGGTTTTCTGAGAGATACCTGCTTCACGCTCAACTGAGCTGTTTGTGGAATTTATGGAGAAGGCTGTTGCTAGTAGACCACTTAATTTCTTTTTAAGATTGAAAATGTCGAGAGACTGCATTGGTGTTAGACAGCAATTTTGGTTTAGCAGCATATTTACTGGAAATGGAGATTTAAGAAAGTTAAGACTATTTTGAATTTGAGCTGTTTTGGCAAACACTTTTATGCTCAAAAATGGCAGAGAATTTTAGAGAATGCCAAGTATTTTTGTTTCAAGGAAACATAATAACAGGAATATAAAAGGATTAGGTAACATTAAACCAAATCACTTCACCTTAATCTAAAACATTGGTGGTTATGAGAGGGAGTAGGACTTGGAAACTTCATTTCTTTTAGTTTGACCTGATTTTCCACCCCACCCCCCCCCCCACCCCCCACCCCCCGATTTATTTTTTTTCCATTTCAGTCATCAAACTGAAAATTCTGTTACTCCTCCAGTCCTGAAGAAAAGACAATCGAGATTAAGGCAGTTGAATGTTGCTCTGGAAAATTGGACACTTTCCCTGCCTCCGTCACAAAGTTCCTATGTGACACTGGGCAAGTCAAACTTCACAAGTGGTTAGTGTGTATTCTGCTTTTTGGAAGCCTGGCAATAGACACAACCTGTTTTGCAGAACTACTCGGTACTTAGGGATGTAATTCAGCTCAGTGAGAGCTGTGCTTCCAAAACAGAATGATGTGATGTTGCATTATAATGCGTGCTCTGCAGGATGAGATCCTCTTGTATCTCATACTGATGCACTATTTCATAAATGCTTCGACCTTAATTTATTCTCTGCCATTGGAATGGACAAAATTATAACCCTTTCATTCACCCAGTTAAAATTATTCTGTAAATATTTGTAAAGACCTTAGAAACTGTAGTGATGCATGGAGTAGACAGGTCTGAGAAAATTAATAATCCTGGGGGAGACTTGAGCAATATATCTGAATCCAGATACCGAAGTTAAATACTGAATCACTGCTTCTAAAGTGAGCAGCAAAGACCCTAAACATTCGATGAGCTGGAAAAAGCTAGTATCTGATAGGTCACTGAAGTCTATTTCACAGTTCCTCTTCAGGTGGATGTCAGATGAAGGTTGCATCTATATTCTGGTATTTCCTGACCTGAAGAGTTTAATCTTGCAACAATAATAACAACAACTATTTTGAGAAAGTAGTTTTCTTGGTCCTTAAATAAAACTTAAAAAGTTATTTACAAACAAACTACTGAAAATTAGTTTTGTCATATGGGTAATATTGGCAAACACAGATTGAGATATTAATTTCACTGCATGGATCTCTCATACCTGAGTAAGCAGAATAGCTGATAGCAGTGGGCAGTTATTATCCCATATGTTTCTGGCACTGGGCAGGAAGAGATTCTTGCTTCACAGTTCTTCCCTGAAAACAGGAGTAACTACTTGGCAGTGCTGCATGCGTTGTACTCCAGCTCAGGACAGAGGTGTACTCCAGGGTGAGCAGGCTTTTATCGTCTTCACCCTCCTGCTTCTGCCTGTCCCTTTTTATCTGCTGTCATTTTACTCTTCTCCTAGTCTGCCAGTGTTGCCCTGTCTCAGATTCGGTTGTCATTCCTTACCTTAGATCTTGGTCTCGTCTGAATCCTCATAAATAATCTGCCCCCTTTCTGTTTTCTTTCCTAATAATTTACAATCTCCTCTCTTGCACTATTCCCAAATCTTTTCTGATACAGTTTGAGTTCCCTTCACTGCTTCCATAATTTTGTCTTTCTGCGCTTTCCAGATGCAGGTTTCCCACTGCTGTTCCTCCTCATCAGTGACTCCTGGTTTCAGCCTGCATCCCCAGCTTTCCTATCAAATCTGATTCTTTGACTCCTGTCAGTTGCTTTTCTTGCTTCCTCTGCTCTTAATCTTTGTGAAATTATTATCGTAAGTCACTAAGCTTAGGTAGCAGACTAAGCAGGCTTGGCTGCTCTGGAGTGTGGTCGGTGCCCTCTGGCAAAGCGATTTGCACTGGGGGGCTCAGTGCTTAGTCCTGTTGGAATCTATGGCAGTTTCAACACATAACCTCGAGCAAATCTTGATTGAGCGAGTCAAAAAGAAGAATTTCAAATATCTCTTTTTATTTATTTATTTAAATTTTTTTGGCAAGAGAAGGTTGAAACTTTCCAAAGATATATTTTTTTTTAATTTTAAATCTTACCTGAATCAGAAGAATTTTAGTCCAGATGATTAATTGTTGGCAAAATGATAGGGTGCTGAAAAAAATGGTCTAAGTAGATGTTTGATTCCCTGAGCAATAAGGTAGGACCACCTCTCTTTACTAATCTACACCCTTTTATTTTATCTATGTATGCTGCATCAAATATCTGCAGGTAAATTATGTTTTCATAACATCAGGCTTTAATTACATTCCTTTGTACCACCACAGAGTTACTTGTAATCCCATACTTTTGAAGTATATAACCACTTTTTTTTTTTTCCCCAGGGAGAGTGTTGTGCTTCTTAAGATTCTGCCTTTGAGAAAGAAAACGAACTTAGGCTTTTTTTAAACTAGTTTCTGGTTCTTTGTTTGACCTTTCTAGGAAGAATGCAAAGCCTGGTTAATGTAATAGTTTTCTTTGAAGAAGAAGTGTTACTTGCTGAAAATGTAGTACCATCACAGCTCTGTGCCCCTGTGTTTTTAGCACAGAACAAACATAATGCACATCAGCTATGACTTTGTTTCCAGCAGACTGCAGACTGATTTCAGACAGCAGGAAAAAACGTCTATCACCTAGAATAAAAAATTGGATTGTTTTGTGAATTAAAAGCTGTTTTGTTGCTTCCAATATGGATACATGCTGAGTCTCAGTTAGTGAACCGTTCTTTTCCTAATATACTATTACACATTAAAAATAAATTAAAGAAGACTCCTAACATAAAAGAATTGTCCTTGCATTAAAAAGACGGCAAAACATCTGCTGGGTGCTTAAGATAATGATTCTTTAAACTTTTGTTTTTCAGGTTCTTCCTTCAAATCAAGCTGTAGCAAAGGAGAAAAGACATTAGAGTTCATCCCAATAAATCTTCATCTGCAAAGAATGCACGTGCACAGTCCTCGATTGAAAGGTAAAGTATATTCTGTGGAGAATTCCCAAGTATGACAAAGTTTGCAGTGAAATACAATTAGACTTGCACCTAAGAGGTGTGGTTCCCATTTTAGCCCTTTTAAAGATATAAATACCTTAATTTTTATATTTTATATATATATATATCCAGTTTCAAGGATGAACATTAGGTGGACGTGCTTTTGGATGAAACCTTAAAACCACACTAGAGCTGTTTGACAAGTTGAATATTTTTCGTTTTGAATTTTTCACTTAATGGTAGGACAGTGGCAACAGTCTTGTTAGACTTTATAGGGGGACATAAAGATTCTACAGGTAAAAAGCATTGAAAGTAATAGTATTAAATTGATTAATTTTTTTTTAGTAACTTTATGTGCAATTTGGTCTTACATGTATTTGGAAGAATGCTGAGGAGACATTAATATCACAAGAAATAAGTGCCTTAATTGTGAGATGCATTTTATGTTGCATGTGCTTTGGCAGTCAGTGGAGTTTGTACAATATTAGCTTTGTTTGTAAGATTTATGCAGTATGACTTGATACAGAAGGTTTCTTGTATGATGAGATTGTTGCTTGGTTTTTGTGGTTTGTTTGGTAGTTGTTGGGTTGTTTTGTTTTGTTTTTTTAAAAGAAAACCAAGCTTCCCCATTCACTATTTTAAAATACATACTGCTGTACAGGCATAAAGTGTTTAATTGTTCATTTTGTTTATTGAGTTCTAGAAACTTTGTGGTTATTTCTTGCCTTTGTTTTGTGTACATATCTGGAAGCTGCCTGCCTTCCTGAAGGGTTTGATTTCATTCTCTCAGGTCTGTGTGTCCGCTTCTAAAACCCCAGCTTTCGGTTTTGGCTGTTGTTTGGAATTGTTGTTTCTAAAACAACTGAGTAGGGACTGTCTGCAGAAGACCGCGCTTAAATCATGAGATCAAAGAAGTGACCAGCTTGCCTGTCCTCCACATTCCTCTACAAATTCTTAAACCTGTACCCAGACGTATTGCTACTGAGATTGATCAGAAACCCTGAGTCTGTGCTGAAACTTAGGAATCAGGGCCAAGGTTAAATCTATGCAAGGGTTTTCTCTGCCTCATCTTCCGAAGCCACAAGTTTTGGATACTGACTGCAGATCTTGGAAACCTAAGGAGTTGTTAACAAAATTTCTTCTTTTTTTTTTTTTTAAATAAATTCCAGGGGTGTTCTGCTCATTTTGTTTCCATGACACTTCAAACAAATAAGTAAATGCAGAAAATATATTCACTAAAACGTTTTGGTAACCTATGTGTGGTTAAAGATATTCTGCTCTAGCAGTGCAGAACTGATACTGTCATGATTCATACTGACACATTGCACAACGTTCAGTAAGAGTCACATCCTTCTAGGACATCGGCTTAATTTTTCGTTGTGATCCATAATGTCAGTGTAGTGTAAAAGCCAGTCTTACCTGTCTTGTTTCTGAGGTTTTTTTTTTTTTTTTTCCCTCTTTCCCACTGTGGCCCCAGAGATAGTGATAGAGCTCAATACATTTCCTCCCAGAGACTGCCAGGATGAACTCACCAGCCTAGGTGGTGCGAGTTGAGTGGTTCCATTAAGGACAGTGTTACTTCTAAACTTAATGTGTCCTATTTCTTAGGAAGCTTTGATGAGCCTAGCATTGCTTGTGCCTAAATCAGCTTATTCAGCGCAACCCTGTGCCGTGTAAGCATTTGCTTAGTGTTAAGTGAAAATATGGCACTGATTATGCTGAAAATACGGCAAACTTCTCATACTGTCTGGAAAAGGGGATGATTTTCTGCAACGTCATCTGTGATTCTGTTTAATACAGAATTCTGTTGCTTCTGCTTGCATATAATTGTAGCAGCATCTTGTACAGATAAAAGATTATATTGATACATGTGAGCAAATCATAGTACAGTGAATAATTTCTTGATAAATTGAGACCTATTAAATTTGCTGTCACTGTAGAAACACGGAAATTACACTCTGTAAGGTTTTTGTCTTATAAATACACTCTGCACCTAAGCAGATTGGAAAACAGTAAGAACAAACAATAATTATAGGAGTGTTACCCTGTGCACTGCTGATGTTCATCCACTTCCAAGTTGGAACACAGGGAGTTCTGATTGTCTGTCAGATACTGTATTGGTTCAATATTCCGTTATTTCTTTTACTAAACAACGGTGCCTCCAAACATTTTAATAAGATGAGGATTTATAGTGACAGAATATGACAGCACCAATTTTAATTTAGCTAATGTTTTGAAGTTTATTAAGTCAAACGCATTTTTAGATTTGCAACAACTGTAGTTGGCTGGAACCTTGTTTTTATGTCTTTTCAAGAACACTTCTCTGGGAACAGGGCATTGTATGTTTATTTGATAAATAAAAAAGTGGAATGAAATGCCACTTTATCAACCACAATTTTTACACTGCTTGAGTTTTGTTTAGTTTTTAATGAATTTTATCCTTTTTCATCCGAAACCACTTTGCTTGTGGCATATGGTTAATCCATCATTGAAAAGGGTACGGAAAGAGATAATGTTAGAATCATCTTCTAAATTTAGAATTTTGTTTAAATTATAAAATTCTTCCTTTTTTCTTTAACTATGTTCACTCCCCTGACATGATAACAGTGTTCTTAGTGTTAAGAAAACTTAAGTGTTAAGCCTGAAAATTGTGAAACGTTAATAAAGAAGAGAATTTGTGTTAAAATCAGGGAATTTCTGCTTACACATATTTTTGGAAGACTGACAGCTTGGTTATGGGGAGCTCTTTTCATTTCTCTCTGTACAAAATGGACTCCTCAGCATGTTTAGGATATTTTGGTAGCACTATAGTATCAATATAACCAAATGTAATTGAAGATTGTTATTATATTTGCTTTTGGTTGGATAAATGATTTCGGTATCTATTACATAGCCCCTGTCTCATCTGTTTAATTCACTGAAATAAGTTTCATTTGATGAGCACTAAAGAGCTTGTGTCTAATACAAGTGTCTTGTATTAGATGCATACAGTTTGAACGGTTTGCAGCAATTGCTAATCATTCTGGAGTTAAGAACCACTCTGGTCTTTCACATCAGGCTGGTCCTTCGCATCTCGTGCTTTGCTTGGCGTGTATCAAAGGGCACCTGGAATATAACCAAGACTGTGGGTTTAAACTTCCAGCAGGGCCAGCTTTGAGAAAAGTGCTATTTCATGATGGGATAACTGTATCCCTGTCCATTTGATAAACACTACACTTTGCTCTGTTCATAGTGCTACAGAAGCTAAATGTGTATATTGCCATAGCCTTGCTTTCGTCCCTGCTTATATGTTAAGATTGCTTGTTTTAAATAAATTTGGTGGACTGAAAAAATTTTTATTTTGCTTCTGGCCCGTGTGAGACACCGACTGCCTCCTGTGAAGGCAAGCAGGTAGCTTCAAATTCAGAACTGAACTGCACTTAAAAACCCCTCAGCTCTTCAAATTGGTCTGATAAAGCTTAGGTTTATGGGACTTCTACTGTGCTGCTGTGGTTGTCACCATGTTGAAAGAGCTCTGTGTAGTATTTGGGAAGGAGCGATGAGCAAGTAGTTTATATTTTTGCATGGTGAAGGAATTGTTCCTTTTTTTTGGTGAGTGTGTAACATTTTTTGGTGTTAGTGTTTCACTTGCGTGACTAGGAAGTGAACGTATCTTTGAGTCAGAATAATTAGTATGAAATGATGATTGATTTAAAGCTCAATTTCTGTGCACTCTAATCTTTCCTATTTTCTTCCTTCAAATTCTTAAGTATTTGAGGAAGGCTTAAGGATTTTTTTAACACCTCTTAATTAATAATTTAGGAGGAGCACACTGACAATGTGATACAGTTCCTACGACTCTGCTGCGTTTTAGGCTTTGTCTCCACTGTAGAGAGTTGTCAGCAGTAGTCTGTTCTTGAAGTGGATGATGGTTGTGAGTTACTGGAGCATTCCCGACCAGTGCACTCATGCTGACACTGCATGTTCTTCAAAAGGAGCTTCACTGATGTGTAAGTGGAGCACATCGCAAGGCATTCCTCAGGAGTCTTTGCAGCACTTTGCAGTGTACTGTGCTCTGGAAAACGGGAGTGAAATTGCCTATGCCCATCACCAGGGTCATAGCCATACTCTTCTTCTTTACCATCCTCACTCTCCCTTGTTCACTTGCATGGGGTGGGCGCTCAGCTGTTCTGAGTGTGTTTGTGTCTCAGATAGCTGCTCCTTGACCATGCTGAGAAGAGGTCTGAATGAAAACTTCCTTCTGGGTATATCCACCGCACAATAGCTATAAGCAAGGTCACTGTTGATTTTTAAAACAGAGTTGGAAAAAGCACCAGAGTTTAGTCTTTTAAATGTTATCCTGTAGTTTCATGAGTTATATATAAACACATTCAGAAGCCATTTTTCAGTTAACCTGGTGGGTTCATCTCTTATTTTGGTTTCAAGCCACTGATGTGTTAAGCAATAAGACTATTTCTTGTCAAGTGCTGGTGGAGCTCTAATAGCCCAAGATTATGTATTATGGATAAATCTATATGAAGACTTGGAAGAATGGGCTATTCAAGAATCTCAAAGCACACCTTAGGCTAATGAAATTATATCACCTCTCCTTTTATTGAAAAGTCACCAATTCATTAGAGTTCAAATCAATTTGAGCAAATATGCTTTGAGATTCAGCTCTGGAAGTAAAACATAGTTCATTAACTGTGAATTCTTTGTACAGTGTTCTTGCTTCTAGGGATATTTATCATCAGAATGCAAGAAAAGTTCTATTTTAGGAGAGGATTAGATTTTAATTTACATGGAAAGCTTCCTTAATGAATAAAATATTCCACAGAAAAAATCCTCTGATGTTTCTCTTAAAAATACATTTTCAGAATGAGGCATTCTGACCTGTATTTTTATACCTCCAGTAAGCTTAGTGCAAATGTAAATCCTGCAAATGTAAATTTAAACTTTGAAGGAGTAATTATTGTAGTTTGAGATGTAATTAAATCTTCATCTGTGCACTGACAATCAATCACAGGCACAAAATGAGAGGCTGCTTTTAGAAAGATGTTCCATCTCCAGTTCTGTAAGCAGGCATTCATAGATAAAGTTCATCCCATATGTCACAAGACATCAGGTATATACAGAGAGTAACAACAGTTTGTTGTCTCAGCAAGAATTTCAACAGTAGAGTTTATTTCCCTTTCTGGTAGCTTTTCAGCTGAAAAAAACTGACTTGCTCTGTGTTTATAAGTCTGTGTCATAGAACAGAACTCTTCATTTTAGCATCAAACAGGTCGTTATATCTCAAAAGTGAAGATAAACAAATTCAAACTGGAAAAGAAGTGGACAGTTTTACTAGTCTGATTAATCATTGGAGCAACTTCTCTGGGAATGCAATGAATTCATTGTCACTTGAAGTCTTTAAATAAAACTAGATGTCTTAAAAAAAAAAAAAAAAGAGATGCCTTCACTCAACCAGAAGACATAAGCTTGATGCAGGAATCATTAATTGTAATTCTGTAGCCTCTATCATTCAGGCAGTCAGACTATTCCATCATAATGGTCTCTTTTGACTCTAAAATGCATGAATCTGTGCATCTCAACAGTACTACAAGTTAAATAATGGAAGGGGTAATAAAGCGAAATACACAAAAGGCCAATTTAGTTGGCAGCTTTGTAAACTGCAGAGCTAGAATATTGTTCTACACTCTGGCATATAATTTAGCTGTAGCAATAAATCAGATAAACTTCCTAAGGTGTGCAGGTGGCTCTGTAAAAAGATTGATTAGCTCTTGGGCCTCCTTGAGACACAGCTTCTCAATTATTCCTTGGAAATAATATAGACTTGTTGTCCTCGGATCTTACAGAGTAGATATATAGCGTGGATGCACAGGCGCATGCAAATCTCGGTGCTTGTCTGTTCCTCTTCCAGATGCTCTGTACGATGTCATCACTGTGGGAGCCCCAGCAGCGCACGTCCAAGGATTTAAGAATGGTGGTCTCCGCAAACTGCTGAGTAAATTTGAGGCAGAAAGACGAAAGTAAGTATTTTTATAAGTAGCTAGGAAAATGTCTTTAAAGTTGCATTAAAGTGTTATGAGTTCACTGAGTAACAAAACAGTTTACCCTGCCGAACGCATGGAAGATTAAAATCTAGTAGAACTGGGCAAGGATGCATTCATAAAATATTTCTGTTATTTTCCCTGCTTTGCTGAACTGCAAAATTGAAGCATAGTTTACTTCTGGCATCAAGACTTATTTTGAAGACAAACTCAAAATTGTCAAATTTTCTTCCTGTATTTCAGGAAGCTTGAGAAATACCAGTGCTTGAAAACGTGCTGCTCAGAATGAGGTATCTCTTTGGTAATTCTCGCCCTAAGTGGAAAGTAGATATAGACAGATTTTTTTATAAAGAAACAGTAGCTTAAGGTCGCATCTTCATTTCTGACAGACCTGGGCATATGTGAACAAAAAATATTTTTAGCACACCTGGGACGTAAAGAAGTAACTATTGCTATTCTTCAGAAAACCAAAATGAGACTAAGCAAAGACCAACGCCTTAACTAGAGTTTCAGTTTACTGCTGTACTCAAATGCTTTGTTAAGCCCTGAACATGTACAGAAGTGTTGCATATTTTGCTAACCAAGAATTGGACATGTTTGTGTTTGTTGCTACGGCTGTTAAGAAGTTTTGAGCAGCCACAGCTGTCCCTGGCAGCACCCGTAGTTGTGACTGCTCAACATTTGGACTAACTGCCAACCTCGTGCAATCAGCGTCATTCTGAAGGGAAGGCAGGAAGTACTGTGTGTATGCTGATCTAAATCACCATGATGCTCCATAGAAAATTAATTCCATTATATTCAACGATCAAAAAAAGTTTCATAGGTACAACATCATAAAGAATGAAAAGAGACGTTATGAAAAGCTACTGTTTACTTTAGGTTGACTAGAAGTTGGCATCAATGCTAACACCAAACAAAAACCAACAGATATAGTTGCTTTGAAAACTGTATTATTATTTTTTTCTGTTTGCGCTGCATGACATAAACCCCCTATTAAATCTTCTAAAATCTAAAATCCTTCATATCCCTGGCCATCTCTGGCAACAAAAATTGCTAATGAAACATGAATATCACTGATGATGAGACCCATGGATGGACTTTGTGTTAACAACAGGTACCTCTTCTGCTGTCGGCAGACTGGTGTAGGCAGCGTTATCCCCACGATAGGAAGTACATGTTGAAGAAAATGTCTAAATACGTTTCTTAAAGTATCTGCTACTTAACCATCTGATTAATATACTTGCAGTAGTATTTAGTGGGGGTTTTATTATACTTCATAAGAAGAAATTAAAGTCGTAATTGATACAAAGAACTCTGCAGTTCCAGTCCTCACAGTATTCAGCTTTCAGAAAATGAACCATTTCTCACTTGCGTGGTCCTGCAGCATATCCACATTGGCAGAATGTGATTTCCCATAATGGAGGCAAACTTGAAATTATTATGGGATTTTTGATCGTTGGAGAAAAAAGGGAAATTGCCTTATAGTGAAGATACCTAGTCTTTCTAGAGTTCATCCTGGGAGAACACTTACTGCAGTATCTCGTAGGAGTGGATAGACAATGCCCTTTTCTGTAACAGGGGAGAGGAGAAGGTGATGGGCTAGATTCTTTCCTTTGGATCTCCATGCAATATCACATGCAGAAAATGGTAGAGTGGCAAAGGATACTCAGTGCAGAACAGCCTCTGATCATTGCCATCCACTCTTATTTCACTGATTCAACCGTGTAGACCTCTAAGTTGATAGAGGATTGTGTTCAGGAGCACTAGGTAAAGCTTTGTGCAGGTTTTATCAAGGCATTTTATACCTGTTTCAATGTGCCTACACATCACGTTATATTTGTCCCGCTTTGTAGCCTTTTCTCCGTCCCTCAGAAGCACCTATATTTGGGTGACTTTCAAGGACAGGATACTGGACCTTTACTCTGACAGCACGGTTTTCTTTGTGTTTCTTTGTTCCCCTGGAAGAGCAGAAGTCTGTCTTTAGGAGGATATAACTAGGGTAACTATGGTACTACCCTGTCAGGCTCCCCCTAAAAAAAGAGCCTGAGTCAGGCTAACAAACTTAAGTTTGAGCACTGAAAACAGGGACTGCAATTTTTAGCACATCACTTACCAGAGGTGGAGCAATAGTCACTTAGTGTATGAATTCCTACGAAGTAGAAAGGAGGAAACCTCCAAAATTCATCTTCCCTTCTATCTTTGAGGGCAGCTCAGAGAAAGACAGGAGCAAGCAAGCCCTGAATATGATCTCAGTTATTTGAATATTCAAGAGTGAGTCTGCTTTAAATGGATACATGAAAGGACCGTTCTCATTCCTACTATGGACAAATTTCTTTCACTGAGGCAATGACAACTTTATTTTGTATGCACCTGCTTGTTTAACTGCATGAGGATGCTTTGAGGATACATGGCATTTCCAGGGGCAGCTTTTACAATTTAAATTTTCTGTTTTACAACGGGAGCAGCTTTTCTGAAGATTTGGTTGAAGGAAGAAATAACACCTTGAGATATCAGTCAGAATATAAAATGAACAGAAAAAAAATGCAGATTTAGCAGCCTTTTCCTCTAGGCTAACTGAGCTGAAGACCTAGAGGAAGATGTGGGAATAGATCATTTCTCAAGCCAATCCCAGTAGCTTTCAAGACATTGTTAGTGCACATGACAGAAAGCCTTGCATGTCTTTGACCTTCAGGGTGATTATTAGAACAGTTTATTTAAATATTCAGCAGTGTCAGCATATCACAAAATATTCCTTGCTCAAGCCTATGCTTGTGGAATTAACAGGCAAGAGGAACTGTTAACTGGTAGCAAGGCTATATCCCACTTTGCAAGAGCATAATTGCATTTGCAGTTGCCGAACCAAAACAAGAGTAAAGCATGTGCTTCATGGAAATTTATCAAACAGAAGAATGTGGAAAATGTGTATCTGAAGATAGGTCTGGCATATTTTCTATTGCATAGAAGATACATTTTTGTGCAGATGAAAGGGGGAAAATATTGTGTAATAGTATTTATTTTAAAATGCAGTATTTTTGCAGTTCTTCTCTCATTTGTTACCACCAAACAAGTAATATGAAAAGGAAAAAAAAAAAAAGGTAAATCTCTAAAAATATTATCTCAAATAAGAGGCAGAAAAGTTTTTCCTTCAGGTGAAAAACAAGCCTTAGTGGTATGTGATCTGAAGCCAGGTCCATGGCTTCATAACCCATTCACAATCTGTACTGGTTTTTGTCTGCAACAAAGAGACAGATAAAAGGCTTTACTGCTACAAATGTCAGGCTCATCTGTAAGGCATGACTTTAGTATGTCTGTCCCCTTAGTAGCTAGTAGTAAACTTCATAAGACCAGTAAGAACAATGAATACTTTTTTTAAATCTTGTTTAGGTGTGATAGCATTTAAATTTAAATAATTGAAGTGTGATGATTAAGGTATGCTAAATCATTGCAGAATATTAATTATCTCTGTATGATATACATTTAATTTAGATTTTTTTTTTCCCACGGTGCTGTATTGGTTTGTACTTTTATTTTGTTCTTCCTTACTTTTAGCTAAAAGAGAAGGTGAGTTGTCCAAATTCAGTCTTCCGTTGGCCTGCTGGCACAGATTACTTCTCCTTTCAGCAAATGGAAGAGCTTGTCTTCTCATCAGTCTAGATGGCACAGCAAATTACTGCTTTTAGAGCTCAGTTGTGCAGGAATGTTTAAGGCAGACATTCGGTACAATATACCCATATAATGCCTCACTGCTTGCGATGTTCATAATCACTTTTCAGGTACACCAGGACTTTTCTTATTTAAAATCTACTTTGATGATCTCTGCTTTAGCCAAAACACATAGACTTAACGATTACAAGGTTTTTAATGCCCCAGTACTAATCATCAAGAAAAACATTGCTAGCAAGTTCTTTAGGAATGATCCAGTTTTAAATTAGCACAAGCTTAAAATAGTACAGAAAAGGAAATTTGGGTTTGAGCTGTCTAAAAGGACCCTTTTTGGTTTTGACATGGCCTAGATTTTTGGTCAAGTTGTGAGGCGTGCTCCTTCACTAACGTACTTGTACCACAAGAGTACTAGCGCACTCTTGTTACCAGAGGTTTTATTAACACTGAGCTCTTCAGTGGTCCTGTGACCTGACTTTCATAACCTTCAACCCATTTCCATTCTCTGAGGAACCTGAAATGGTACTGTTTCACAAAAAATCCCACAGGTGTTGAAAGAGTAATGATCTGTGTTCAGTCTAGTTGTAACCTTTATTCTCCAAGGGAAGCCACAGCCTGTCATGCATAGCACTTTTCACAGGGATGTTATTCTTTGCTCACTTTCCCCTTTCTTTGAGTGAGTGGTGTGTGTATATCTATGTGTGTGTGAGAGAGATTAGACTTCATGGAGATGAACGTTTTTCCACTGACCATAAATTCAGTGTATTAAGATTGTTGGAAGTTTTGCTGAGAAACTGCCAAACTTTGTGCTATTCATTGAGCTATAAAAATATGACGGTATTTTCCAGCTGCTAGGCTCTCTGGGCAGAATTGCCTGAAGCATTTCCTTAAGCAGGCATAAAAGGGACTGGGGATGGAAAAAGAGGCGGAGGGTGAGTTGGGGGAGCTTTGCATACAGAGGTTAGAAAGGATCATACATGTTTTGGAGGGCAAGAAACTTTTCCATCTACTTGGACTCTAGGAGTGGCAGGAGCTGGGCGGGTCCATGACTTTGCCATTGTTTCTTGTGATATGCAGTTCAGCAGGCTGCCAGGAAGAGGCTGGGCTGAAAGGCTCCGTTTAGCCTCAGGCTTGTGGTGAGGCACATTACCTTTTTTTTTCTTCTGGTAAGTACCATGCTCAGTTACCCCACGTAAGATTCTCCCCTCTGTTGAAGGCTACTTGCATCTTTCCACCAATGTGAAGATAGTCTAATGTTAATTTGAAGAACTGTGGAAGGCTTTCACTTGGCATTCAACCTTCCTGGAGTGAGCCTTCCGAGGAAGGTTCACCATGAGACTCAAGTATGCCACTGTGGCATCTGTCCTACTTAGGTCTCTGGAGGGCTGATGAAGGGCATCTTGACCTTTCTTTTCACTGAAACTCATGTCCCATTACCAGCAGAAGGCATTGATGTAGAGTTATTCCAAGGGTCAGTTAGGAATGAAGAGGAATTAGAAGAGCAGCAAGAGAAGCTCTGTGCATACAGCCTTAGCTATTGCTACAAGATAAGAAATTGTGGAGATTTGGACTTCATAAGCAAAGGTAGTTTAGACAGAACTAATAACATAATTTCATTTTCCTCAGTGCTCAAAATTAGAATTTCCAAGCTTGCAAGGGAACCTTAAGGAAATAAAAATTAATTTGAACTTCTGATCTCTCTCAGGCCTGTTTTGAAAACCTCAGCACTGATCATATGGTTTAGTTTTATTTCCTGAGGCAGTGAATTGTCCTGAGTTGGTTTTTTTACATAGCAATTTATTTTCGATCATAGCTTCCCACTTTAGACAGAATACATGGGATGCATAAATAAGCCATTGAATTGGTATCTTCAGTAATGTACATAAGCTTGAGGTTATCTAGGGGTAGATGTTCTTGCTGTGTATGCTTTAAGTGTATTCTTGATGGTAATGTCTGTGGTTTTGACTGTGAAAAATGTGAGGTCAAATGTTCATTGTTGAAAGATTTTAACCCAGTCCCAGATGGTGACAATTTAACTTAGTCACACAAATTAGTCAGTTAACAGCAGGAGCAGAGTTAGTCACAGTGTCATTAAAAATCAGGCATTTAGCATATTGCAGTATTTCTTCTCAGGCTAGAACTTTGTTCATTTAGAGTTAAACTTGCAGATGTAGTCAACATAATCTTTATTCAAATTACATGACAATGTCATTAAAGTAATTTTAAAACTGAATTGACCACTGACAGTCGTGTACACAGTTAATGATAGAGCCAGTGTGCGGAAATGATGGTGATTTTATATGCTTAGTGAAAGCTTTGAAACTTAACCCAGAAGACGACATTATAGAGTTTCTCAAAAGGTACATGACTAATAATATATTTTACATATCAAAGGTGGGTTTTCATAGTGCTGTTGATTTCCTGCACTGGACCTACCCAGTTGGCCTTTGCCCTAACACAAAAGTTTCTTCTTACTTGTAATTCCCTTCATCTAGTTTCTGCATTAGGACACCTGTGAAAAGTTTCTATTGGCTGCTGCTTCTTTTAGGTAATACTGCATATATGTCATAGCTATGTATGGCAGCAAGCTCTAGAAAATAGGTATTTATAAGGAAACTAATTTCAGTGAATTGGAAGTAGTAATGTCTTTTCATGGATGGTAAGGCCACAGAAAATCTCAGGCTAGCCTTAGATGCCATCGTGTTGAGACACAACAATTAGAAACATCAGATACTCTCAAACATGTTGTTTCTAAAAAAATAATTCTGCACTTTCTTGGGAGGAGGGGGAAAGCTGCCCTCAAATTCTGAAAGAAACTGAATATTTGGAGTTGTCTCATGCTTTCTGGGATTAAGGAAATGTTAAAATTAGCCAACTAATGAGGTCTGATAGAACAGTTCATTCTGTAGAAAGAGTAATTCTCTCTTAAGTATTTCCTTTATTTAAATGCTATGATTGACTTTATTAGAATGAGAACTACACACAGGTTTAGTATCTCTCTCCCCTCTTTCTTATGGCATTGGCTGTTGCTTTTCTGCTGCCATATTCAGTGAAGCTTAGAGCTGTGGGAGATCAGTGAAAATGATCTGGGAATTAAAGGCTGAGGGGAATCCTAGAAAGGAGTATGTGCATGGCGAGCTTGATAACAGTGTAAGCCAGATTCAGCCTGCAAAAAGGGTGTTTGATAAAGGAAGAGAGAAGCCTGAAGGGGAATTATAGAAGATTATTCAGCACTGTGAAGTATCAAGACTTTTAAGACTGTGTCTTCACTTCAATTAACACAGACTATTACTCTTTGTCCCTTCCCTGTCTACTGAGTCTGACAGCTTGAGAGTTGCAGTGAATGTAGAGATAGATCTAACCTTGGAAGTTCATTTCACAGTGTTGCCACCTTGAAGGCAGAGCTGTGGCTGTTTCCTCATTTCTCAGAGGGACAGGGATTTTTTTTGCCCAATTTATTAGGACAGACAGTTTATACAATTTGTTTTGTTTGAATATTCAGAATTATGACTTCTCCACTCAGCAGTCTAGCAGCTCACACAGTGGACTGCGAATTGGGTGGTTTGATGTAGCTGGTAGCATGACTGATCGTAGCAAAGCTTCCCCGACTCAGACCCCATTCATCCTGACTACTTCTACAAATAATTGTATCTAAAAACGGAGACATTGGTGAAAGACAGAAAAATAGGACAGGGTATTGTGGAATTTGAGACTGTAACTTGGCGAAGTATCTAAGCAAGAGGCTTCATTTTAAGACTGCTTGAATCTATCCTTATTTGCCAAAAGACTTAAGCCTTTTAGGTTTTTTGTTTGGACTTGTGAAAGTGCATTGCATATGTCCTGTATTGAATTAAATTTAATTTCTAATCTGTAGAATACTAATGAGGGGAAACTGGAAGGGACATTAGAAGACACAAAGGGGAAATGGGGGAGTAAAGAGATCTGGAAAGACTGAAATGAAAAGCAATGCGTGAAGTTCAAAATATTGCACAAGTGTCAAAATTGAGGTCTTGATACGTGAAATTAGAAAGAAATTAAAGTAGTGGGGAAAGGGTGGAAGAGACTGAAGGTTGTATGATGAAAAGACACAGGAGGAACGAAGGGAGATACATACAGAACCAACTGGGGAGTAGTATGTACATTGCTTTGGCACCGGTAATGTTCCAAGAGTTGCCTGGCTACGTTTTTTCCTGTGTTAACATTATAGGTTAATCTGAAACTGCAAAAGATTGTGGTTAGTTCCTCTGAAAAACTGAAGCAGGGCTTTATAAAGGGAAGGATTATGTACGAGAGTTTTAAGTGAGGAGATGTATACTGCAGTGAAGAACCAGTAGGTGTGTGCATGCTGTCCAAAAAGGTATTTTGGAATAATGGTGTAGAAGGATATTGCATAATTAGTAAGTGATGGGTAAAAAAAAAGAGGGATAGGAAAAGTCATCATGCAAAAGAATTGCAGTAGTTTGTGAACAGTTAAAAGGAAAGTAGGAAGTTTGCATTTGTGGTTCTGTAGTATTTAACTCCCACACCCCCATTCTGTGTCTTTCCTTGCGGATTAGATACATGGGTTTTATTGGAGATAACTCTGGTTATCACCACTTCCTGGACATCACTGATGCTAATCAAGACATAGTCTGGGCCACTGATCAATTTAACATGAATGGCTTATCTTGAAAGACTTAGTGAGGTAGTTAATAATGTGATGGGGAGTTTAGCTGGAAAAATAAGGAGTCTTTTGCTTTCTGTGATTATTACCTGACTTGGTCAAACCTTTTGTTTCTTCAGAATTACGTCTTTTAAATAAATAAACAAAAATCTGTTTGTCTTACATTAAAATCAATCACTGAAAGGGATGATTAGGTGGAACACTACTACTTGGAGCGTTTGGTGGTGGGCAGTCTGTCCTCTACTGTTCAAGCAAGGATTTGTTTTTACCCTTAAAGGAAGGTGAATTTCAGTATCAGTGAAGTTCAGGTATCTATCAAGTCTTGGAAAACTAGTGGTAAGATTTTTTGCACATTAAGCATTGTTCAATTAATAGCAGAAAAGATTCTGATGTTATATCACTCTTTGTCTGTTATTACAGTACTGGATACCAGTGTATTTACTATTCACCTGAAAACACAGCCAAGGCAAAAGAAGTTCTCAGCAACATCAATCATCTACAACCTCTCATATCAAGTCACGCAGACCTGCTGCTTAATTCTGCAAGCCAGCATTCTCCAGACAGCTTGAAGAATTCTTTAAAGATGCTTTCAGAAAAAGTAAGATTCAAATCTTCACTGCAATGGAAAAGGGAATAAGCAAGTCTCTAACTGCTGAGTTTTTTTCTGCATAACATTTCCTGATGTTATGAAAGTCAATTTAAATAAGCTCTGCTAAAATAAGCTTCAAAATGGTGCTATCAGAAAAAGAATATTATTTAGCATTTCTGTAGGCTTTGCACGTAGAAAATTAATGAAATCTATAGAAGTTATCTTTATTTGAAAGTATAATTAATTTAATTTCATCTGTCTTTGTTATCCTCTAGTGGCCACACACTGGGGTTTATCAAAATAGATTATTGTAAATAATTTTGTGGTATGATAAATGGTTATTTTATTTCTCTTTCTGTGATACTTCAAACTGCTTCTTGTGGGAGGTAGTTCCGGCCAGGTTTGTGTGTAAGTTTTAGAATAATAACATGATCCGAAAAGGTGATGTGGTCTGGAAGGAGAAGCTAGGGAGTTGGCACCAGGGGGTCTCAAGTTTTAATCCTCTTTGTCCTGTGATATTCCTCTGTAGCTGTAGGCTCTTCCTCATCTTAGTTTCCTTAACTCTAAATTAAGGAAGATAATATTTTCCACCTGTCTCACAGAGTAATAGTGGAGATTAGCCAAAGTCTGAAGTACTGCTAAGCATATGTTGTCCTATAAAAATATTAAGCACTGTAGCTATGACCAGAGGGGCTGAAAAACATTTCCCATCGCTTCATGGGCCATCCCTTCTGTCATGTGATCTCAATAAGACTTAATAACACTATCAATAACCATTTCAATATATCTTCAGCTCTTGGGAAGTGGCAACCCCTGTGGTCTGTTGAGCACTGTTGTCCCAGCAGTACCTTGTTCAATGAGAGAGTTTCAGATCTGAATGTGGAGCTCAGCCACGTGCTGTGAAGGCATTGCATTGGAGCCACGGGGGAGATAAATGTTGCTCTCGGTTACAGGTGTGTAAATCCGCAGTAACTCTAAGAACACTGGAGCTGCTCTGAATGTCAGGGGTAATATAGGAAAGGAGAATTCAGCCTGGAAATGAAAGGGAGGAATTTAGGGAGTTTTGTGGCAGTTACAGTGTACCTTTCCGTGTAGTACTGAAGGAGGCCGTTTTTAGCTGCACATACCGAAAGTGGAGCTGCTCTGTTAGTGGTTCATTCAAAGAAATCTGCATGAACAAGTAAAGCAAATAAAGCAAAGAAGTGTTTGTTTTGAAGGCGCAAGCCCTGGTTGCTAAGGAATCTGTATGTTAGCTCTAGCCATTTGCTTTGCCTTCCTGCCTTTGCCTGTCTGAGCAGGAGGAGTGGGTGATTTCACAGTGGCTGCAGGAGCTGTGGAACTAATCTACTGTTTGAGCAATGGCCTGTTGGAGAATCTAACTACAGAAAAGGGTCAAAAAAGACAATCCATTCCCTTGGAAAAGTCACAGATATTTTAAGTTTATAGCTGGTGATTTAGTTTTATGTTTGTGTCAACTTTTCAGGGCCAGGATTAAACTGTTGGTTAGTATATGAGCACAGATTCCCAGAATTGGAAAGAGGAGTCTCACCTGGCAGCCCCTAGTTTCTGTCTAGCCTCCACCTTTTGCTTGGAAGTGATTAATCCAGTTGTCTGAACAACTGCTGTGTGAATGGCTTCCCTGTCTATTCCCAATTTGCTCTGAGGAGATGGTGATTGTGAAAGAGGGTGGGACCATTGCTGAGGCAGCTAGTGTGAAGGGACACACTGCTTGTAAAGAAGGGAAGAGAATTGAGGAGGAAAGAAGAGACCAAGAAACAGCTTCAGGGAAGGGCATTATTAAGTTCCAAAACCCCAAAATGAGTGAACCCGTGCAGTGCTGTGGTTAGATCTCTCATGGTTAATACAATGCATCATCTCGATATCCAAAGATAACCTATCTATATAATCTGGTCCAATATGGGAGGACCAAGACTAACAGGATGTCCCTGGTTACATTTACGATAGGTTGGCATGCTCTTCTGAATAGAATTACATGATGCCTACCTGTATTCTTGAGGTACTTCTCCTCTTTTGTATACTTTTTATATCTAAAAAAGAAATGTTCTCTTACATTTTAACTTGATAGAAATTTAGAAACCCAACAGCTGTTTGAAGAAGTCATAAAAATTACTCGCCTGGTGATTAAATTCCTCAACTTTATTAAAAAGCATATCGCTTTTTATTTTAAGATAATGTTAAGCTTGATATGTATAATAATTCTTCTAAAAACCATAGGTAGCGGTGAGCATAGCTGAGCTATCAATAATGTGAATCACAGTTAAGTGTTTGTTAGAAATGGAAGGACTGGCTGCATGCACTGGAAGTGGAAAATTAAATCAAATAATTCCACTACTGCTTCTTAAACTGAGCATATTTTCTCATATTAAGCATGGTTTTATTTCCTCATAAACGATTTGCAATTTACTGCAGAGTTTTCCTGAGACTAACCTTTTATCAACACTTCCTATTAATTGATTAAGGAAGCCTTTAGCTGTCGACAAGTGTATTAGCATTCGCAGCTTGCAGAAGGCTTGATAAATTCATTTTCCAGCTATGATTATCTTTGTTTGCAGAAATATTCTTTAGTCAAGTATCTAAAAGAATTTGCAAAGTTTTCATTTCTTTGTATAGGCTTGTTTTGTGATTTCAATGCAATTTTCTAAGTACTGATGTTCTGCAAATTTAGCTGTACTGAGCTATAAGAAAATGCAGTTAAAATGTAGACTGTTGTTAAACCAATGGAATCCCTGAACGGAATTTAATTACAGAAGCATTTTAGTCTCTGTATGAAAAAATGGAGTTTCACTTCCATGCCAGTTTGCTTTTTAAAATGAATTTTCCATATAAAATATTTCTGTTGAATTACTTAAACGTTTCAGCTAGCTACCTAATATACATTGCAGTTGTAGTGGATATTCCTGACTTCAGGTTGTACAATACTTTCAATTTTCTGAAATTTAAAGCTTTTTTGGGTCTACCATGACTGATGTGGACACTTGAAATAATCTCAAGCAGACTTCAAGGGGAAGGGGAGGTACAAAACCTCAGCAAAACCAAGATGCTGTCATTTCTAAGGACAGGCAAGTAAAGTAGTTTGGACTATCTTGATATGAAACCGTAGAACAGTCTTGAAGAGTTGCTCTGTGGTTGCCATGTAAGAAAAGACAGCTCCACAAGTCTCACTTTGCCTCCTCTTTAGAGAAGATCGGTAGGGTTTGCTGGTAATATTCTCCAAAGGCTACATATTCTTTGCATTTTCCTTTTCTTGTTGGGGTGGAAGGGAGGTAAATAATGCAGGGAGCTTGGAGGTTTTTAAAAATATGCTAAGCTTCCAGATGTCACAATCAACAAGAAGAATTTAGAAAAAAATTTCAGTGATTGAATAACATTTTCAGATAGCCTGGAAAAACTACTTCAGTGTTTCCTTTCTTTAAAAATAAATAAAATAAAGCTAGAAATCAGGTGTCATCACCTGCCCTTATATCTCAGGGATACCTACAGGTACAAATTCATCTCTGGAAGCACTGGTTTTGCAGATAATGCAATCTCAGCAGTGTAGAGTGGTTTGTTTTTATTTAAGAAGATCCTTGTAATTTGTTAATCGCATTTTATCTGACACTTACTTAGAAATTTTTGATTGGTTACTCTTGGAACTGGTTCTTGTAGAGTCTCATCTATGCAGGCAAAATGTGGAAGATGAATAAAGTAGGATTCTGTGAATAGATGGTGATCTCTATGACAGATGCTGTACTTTTGTGTTACACCGTAGTACACTGGGTTTGTAGAAAGTGGTGATGTCCCTAAACCCTTTGAGCTGGTCATTGTTCGTTGGTCTACTTTGGATTTTCACCTTTAAGGCCAGCCTGAAAGAAATATCCACTCTGCCAAGGGGTAATTCAGTGTTTTAATAGCTATGTTGCAGTATTGCATTCTTTGATGTAACCTTTTCATTTATTCTTTTTCTAGACAGAGTTATTTGTGCATGCGTTTAAGGATCAGCTGGTCAGAAGTGCCCTTTTAGCACTATACACAGCCCGGCCTGGCTGTGTCCTCAAGAAGCCAGCTGTGCCTAGAAAGAGTGCAGAAGAGGGGGGCGATTTACAGAATCCGGATCATCCCTCCCAGATTAAAAGACAGGACTCTATACCCCACCATTCTGAGTATGATGAGGAAGAGTGGGTAAGTAGTCAGAAACTCTTGGTTCACGTTCAATCCTAAACCCTACAAATCAGCATAATACAAGCCCTAAGTGTCTTTGTCGCATGTTATTGGGGGCGGGGAAAGGAGTGCAAAACTGTGAAATAATATTTTTCAGATGCCTTGTGTATTTTGAAACTAACTTGAAAGAATTTTGCTAAGTACAGTGTGCTTCTGTGTGACTGCTTGGTTGTGCATGTGACAGTGAGGATGATGAATATCATCTCGCCCAGACAGGAAAATAGTCTTCCTTTGCTCTTGCTTGAGTTATTTCTGCTAGTTAGGCAGATCTAAGTAGACTGGAACAGCATGTGGCATTATAAGGGCAAGTTGGTGGGGGTTTTTGTGGTGGGATTTTTTTTTATTCTTTCCCCCAAGACTCAATACAAATAGTTTAAATAAACCTGAATTAACCCTCAGCAAAAAAGAGCTGTCTTCCCATAAACTCTGTTCTTAGAGAATGTCTGAGATTGCATAGAAGAGTTAAACATGGCTTTTAGATTTAACATTCTTAGCATACCTTTCAAGGATTTATATTATTTATATGGCTGAGATTTTGTAAATTAATTATTTTGGTGGATGTGTTCATAATAGATCTGCTGCTTTGTTACGTACACCTTGAACTCAAGCTATTTTTATTCAGCCCAGGCTTGTGCTTTCAGTTCATCACTGTATTCTCATAAATGTAAAGGATGCCAGCGTATTAATCTCTATTGTAAATAATTAATAACTTGTGTGAGCTACAGTACTTACACCTGAGCTGTAATTTTTATCCATACTATAAATAAGGGAAGAAAAATTTATTTCTCTTCTGGAGAAAAGAAAATTATCTCCAACCCCATGCATTAAGTAGTCGTGAGATTTAATCAGTGAATAAATAACTCATTCTTTTATTTGTCTTCTGGTTTTAGAGCCTTGACTTCACTTTTTTATGTTTTCTCAACAACCTGAGGGACTGGAATGGGTCTTCTTTCCTTGAAATGAAAGCCAAAATGTTTGTTTCCAGCTTGAAACATTAAAAAAAAAAAAGTATCGCAATAGGTTTGATAAAAGGGAGAAATTTTGCATTAGAAATATGGCATTTTTTTGCAAGTTGTATTTTAATTTAGTATTTCTGTCCCTGCAGAGAAGCTATCTTTCCTGTATTTCATTATTGATTTTAAAAAAATATATAATTTCTGCCTGGTGTTTGGTCCTCATCTATTAAAACATAAGCCCATTAGTTTAAAATTAATCTATTTTTTCTGCTGAATTAGTAAGATTACCTGCTTTATTAAAATTAAGTGTATCTAAGTATTTTCTGAGTTAAGCTGAGTCAGAGTCACTGTCATACTTGAGACATAAATCTTAGAGGAAATTTTGGGGTTTTTTTCTGAATTTGAAAGATTAGGCTTCCATTATTTTTCAGTTATTTCTGTCAATGGAGGTAATGAATAATGCAAGTTTTAATGATCAAATTGCCATTAGCATGATGAAAAGAGAAAGAATAAATGCATATAAAATTTGAAAAAATGCTTAATCTGCTCCGAAAGACAACTATGAAGGACATCTTTGAGACACATTGTTTTGTATGCACAGTACTATATCCACCTTTGTTGGAGGATGTTTTTCCCACTGTTATCAAGCTCTAGAGTTGCATTTCACAACTGGAATTTCAATTTTAGTTTGCCCAAAATCCAAATCGGTGATGTCCGACAACTCTTTAAGCTGACCCCGTTCCATCCGTTTCCAAAGACTGCATTACCTTATGGCCATCACAGAAGTGAATTCAAGGCAGTGTTTAAAAACTAGGTGAAATCCACCCCGTTCCCTGGAATCCAAATTTTTGTTTACAGAATAACTTCCAATTTCTTCACTGTGCAGGGTGTCCTTTCACTGAGTGACTGGTGTTTTCCAAAAAAGCCACCTCCTCAGCAGCAATGCTGTGTTGCACCTCTCTTCTTTGACACCAAATACAAATATCCATCCCAGAGGAGTTGACAACAGGATGGATTCAGCTGTTTATATTGGTGCAGTACACGTAGGCAGTGTAAAGCATTACTATTAAAGGAAAAATACTTAACTTGAGAGTTTTAGATTGCCTCTGGGTATATATTCTCTTCGCTTCTTGTCAGCAGTATCTGCTATCCTAGAACCTCCCTGCAGGAGGGAACAAACCGTGTTGTCATGCATAGTACAAGAAAAGGTGGGCACACTGCCACTTCGGAGCTGTTTCTGCTCTACGTTTCTGACTGACTATTTAACATTGTAGGAGCCGCAAAGAACAGATAAACTGGCATTTCCAATAACTTCTGTACAAATACTGACGTGGTACTCAGACACGAGTCTGAAATAACTGACCTGTTTGCAATATATTCCATTCCAAAGCACTGCCACATCACAGGAGGGTGTTAATCATGACGCTGCTGTGTCATACTTGGCACGAGTAAAGCACACAACTGCAGTGGTACACAAAAGGACAAGAGATGACTTGAGGAGCTCTGTAGCGAATTTAGAAAGGCTGAGAATCCTTCAAAAACAAAAAGAGCCTCTGAGACTCCACTGGCTGGCAGTGCTTAGGAGGAAGACACCCAGTGAGATGCAATGACAATAGTTCTACTCCTGCTCTCTGAAAAGAGGGAATTCAATTGCCTTTTAATGATACTTTCAGAGTAGATGGAAATTAATTGCATGTTATTAATTGGTTGGATGAAAGAAAATTATTTTACAAGTTCATTTTTAAATGTCCTAGGTGCCCGGCTTTCTGTGATGCCAAGGCCCAGCTTTTCATGGAGATCATTATGAGTATTCATGTCTGCCGGTGCTGCAGCAGAGATGTCAAGAGAAGTGCAACTATGGCCATTTCTGACTAGCAGTACCTAGTCATGTATGCCAGGACTTCTTAACATCTCAAATGACTTGTGAAATTTTATAGTAGTAGATGATGTTGATGTGTCCTTGTCTTGTCCCAGTGGGGTCAAACCCTGTTACAGATTTCCACCTTTCCTTTCATTGGCTTGAGAAGGAGCTGGAGACCTTGTTTCTCTTGTTCTTTGACACCGCAGTAGTAAACTTACCATGCAATTAGCTCCCAACAACTGGTGGGAGGACTGGTATCACGGGAGAAGCATTCTGCTTAGGAACCTAAGGACTTAGTACTTCAGAGTACCAAGAAGTAAGACGTGCTTTATTCTGATACCTTACTTCACAGAAAGGGCTTACAAGAATGCTTACTTGAGAGGCTGTGGGTGTATTTTGTCCTTTAACCTGGCACATGCTGCTAATTGATCACTTGTGAAGTAGTTCTTAGGAGAATTGAAAATAGACCACTTAAGAAGGTGAAAGGTGGATGGAAAGTGTGTTAAGCTACAGGAAAATGTTTGTTGTGGTTTAACCCCAGCCATCAGATAAACACCACAGAACTACTTGCTCACTTCCCCCACATTGGGATGAGAATCAGAAGAAGTGGGAAAACTTGTAGGTCGAGATAAAGACAGTTTAATAAGTAAAGAAAAAGCCACGCACAGAAGCAAAGCAGATCAAGGAATGTAATGACTGCTTCCCATGGGCAGGCAGGTGTTTAGCCATCTCCAGGAATACAAGGGTTCATCGCCCCTAATGGTTACTTGGGAAGACAAACACCATCACTTTGAATGCCTCCTCCCCCTGCTTCCTCCTTCTTCCCCCAGCTTTCTATGCTGAACATGACATCATATGATGTGGAATATCCCTTTGGTCAGTCGGGGGCAGCTGTCCCAGCTGTGTCCCCTCCCACCCGCTTGTGCACCCGAAGCCTGCTCACTGTGGGGTGCTGTGAGCAGCAGCAAAGGCCTCGACTCTCTGTGAGCACTGCTGAGCACTACAAAAACATCCCTGAAGTATCAGCACTGTGTTTTCAGCACAAATCCAAAACACATTCCATACATACTACTAGAAAATTAACTCCGTCCCAGTCAAAATCAGCACAACATCATGGAGTAGTAAAGCATGACAAAGGATATGAAATGGATGGATTTCTTCCTGTGGAGCGTAATAGGGAGTCACTTGATTTACATTGTTTGGAAACTGCATTTTACTTAATTGTTCTTGCCAAACTGCAGAATTTCAGCAGCCCTCTCGGAATAATGTGGCCATCTCTGGTGCCAACAAGAATAATGTCACAATGAACAGTAGACACACCTACTTTTCCTGTCTGCCTGTAATGATAGCTTCTAATCCCAGGAACCTCCTACGTGGAGGAAAAGAGCTGTGGGCCAGGCCCTTGCTCCCTCTCAGTTGCCCATATGTGAAAAAAGCCAGATATATGGTAATAAGAGTGAGCTTTCTGTCAACAGATGGTTTTGAATTTTGCTTCTAAACCCTCAGGGAATGTTTGCGTGAATATTGTATAGACATTATCTGAATGCTGGGTTAATAGTTGGTTGAAAAGAGAAAACAGTTCTTTCTAAAATGAAACGAGGGTTCATATTTGTGTTGCTTGTGCAATAACTCCAGATGCTCATTAAGAGCTTAAGACTCTTTGTGTTGGGGATTAAACCCCCCAGCAGAGGAGGGAAAGTGAATTATACGTTGCTGCAGTCATGCGGAGCAACTTGAGTTCATATACCTCAGCAACTACTGTGACTAGAAAGCCTAAAGTTCCCTGCTACACTCTGGTGAAAAAATGCAGCTATTTGGGGCCAGAATTTTTACTATTTGCGTTATTTCATTGCTCTTCATAGAATCCTGCCAAAAATAGTACTTGTGGGTGTGGAAATCAATCATTGCACCATATTCTGAACGTTTTTCAGGAATGCTTGAGGTACAAGCAGGGATCTATACCTGTCCTCTGTCTTTGGCTTTAAATTGTATCTATGCATGTGAGTATCAGATAGTCCTGTGTCTGATGGTTTGTTTCTGCTTACAGGTGCATATTTCCACTTGCTGCGTTGTACATGCAGTACTTGAAAAAAGATAATTTGTAGATTAAATGCAGTTCTGCACGAGAGTGACCAGCTTCCTGCCCTGTGAATCAACAGTACCTTTTCATAGCATGGTTAGGCATGATTTACCTAGGAGAGGATCAAACCATAGTTTTTACAGCCACCTATAACACTAGATGCCACATCATCCTTAAGGCAGCCCTACAAGATCTTTCCAGGATCAGGTTTTGTGGAGCGGGAGGAGAGGATCTTGCTGTACAGATTCAGCAAGTACTTCTTTTGCCCGCAGGCCCATGTCATGTCCCTCAGGTCAGGTGTGCCCTCAAGTGCAGGGAAAAGGGAAAATCAGATCCCTCTAGTCAGCATAACAGCCTAAGAAGCATGGCGTATAGTTAAAAATAAATCTAAATTTTGCCATAGTAGTAGTTCATACCTACTGCCTTCACCCAGCTTCCAAGTGTTACCATTTATACGGAGCGATGGTATTTCGAGGTTTCAGTTTTCTATAACCTTCTTGTTTCTTTAACCTTGTTGTCTTCTGCAACTCCATTTTTGCACCTTAAGGCCTAATGATACCTAATAGGACTTACTTCTGTCCATTCTTAACCCTCAAGCAATCTCTGGTTGCTCTGCATTGGTTTCAGACTAAGCATTAAACACATACACAGGTTTTCTTAGTGAGTTTGTTATGGTTCGGTTTTAGTCTGATTGCTGTCCTTGTGTACAGCCTCGTTTCCTGGATGGCTTGGGGGTTTTTTTTGCCTTTTTATATTCACCTCCACAAAAGTAGGTGCAAGACTTTCAATTTCTGCAGCATCCAGCATCTGAAGGTCCTTTTCTGTATCTCTGTTCATACCAGCTTTCTTTCACTTCACGTTATCTTTTTTTTCTCTGTTTGTACAGAATTTCTTCTATCACTCTGTTGGTTCTGTAATTCTTATTTATTATAAACTCGGTTAAGTGTGATGGTTGCAGTTTGTGTGAGAGCTGAAGAATGAAATCGAAATTGTGTTAACTAATAAACTTGTCATGCCAGCAAGTTTCTAGTTCTAATCCTTTAATTTTACATTTGTGTTAACAGAGTAACTAATGTGATCAAATAGAGGGTGTGTTAAATTATCAAAAGATGTCAAGCGTTATGGGGAACTGGCAGTTGCACATGAGATTTGACTTGGCAAGACCTTGAACGTCTGTGTTCTTACAGTGTTATTTCAAATAGACGAACTGCTCATTCCTTGTTGGACCTGAAACTTTGCATGCATTTCCATGTAGAAGTTTGAAGCACATTTTCCAGTGTTTAAAAACCCAAACAGTTTCAGTTTGGTCATTTACACTGCAAGAAAAAAACTTCGTGAAAAAGGCTTAAGTTGGTTGTAGGCTGAAGAATGAGAAAAATGGTAATATGCTGACACATATATTTCTAGTAACATTCCTAGGAATTTTGTATGTCTCTTTCTCCCCTTTATTTGTGTTAGTATTGTCCCTTTTTTTTCTTTTCAGTAATGTGCAGTGATAATTATGCTCTTTGCAGGACAGGGTGTGGGCCAATGTGGGAAAGAGCTTAAACTGTGTTATTGCCATGGTGGACAGACTGCTTGAAAAAGACAACATCAGCAACGTTAAAGAGGGTGAAAATGACCCTTCAGCAGCAGATTGCAAGGTGTTGCGTACAGGTGGTAAGCAAGTTGGTTTTTTTTTCATCATTACCTAGGGTAAATAAAAATGGAAAATGTGACAGAGAAATGATACAGAGAAGAGTCAATAGTATCTTTGATGAGAGCTGATAGCAATGTTTTGCACAGTTGTAGCCTTGCATGGTGGAAGGCTATTTATCAAATAACAGCTCTGTCGTGTGCTCAAACTTCTTGCCGCTCATATTTTATGCTGCAATGAAAACATTTTGAAACCACAATGTTTTCCTTTGAAGGCTGATGGAGTTTAATTTGCTTTAGATTTTACTTAAATATACCATTTTGAGGAAAGAAAAGTATGGAGTATGTTTTACCCCATAGGAATACTGTAAGGCAAGGTGAACATTCTGTTTCAGTGTCGTTCTCCTGTAAACCCTTCCACCCTTCTGAAGTGATACACCATTTTTCTTTTCTGATTTGCTAAAATTTGTTTTTCCCTCGATACGATTGTCAGTCTGTGTCAATACTGAAGGCTAAGTAGTTATTCCATGAGGTGATGGGAAGAAAAATTTTTCCACGGCAGGTCCTTGTCACCAAGTTTTCTGACCTTTTCCTATGGCTACATTCCTTGTTGCTTTCTTTAAGCATAGATTAGATCTGTTTCGTAAGTCTGACGAGACTTTCTGAGGTGTGTGTTGCAATAGGTGAAACAGCTCGTTACTGATAATGGTGGTAGTCCAAATATAAGGAAATCAGAACCAACCCCCGTGCCACTCTCCAAACCAGAAAAACCCACAACTCTTCATCTTATGGAGCTTTGTATAATTTCCTTTTTTTGTATAAATTTTTTTATTTGTGTGTTTTATCCTCTATTTTCCTTTACATGTTCTTTCTGCTCCCCCAGATTTTAATGACATAATTTTATATCAAGAGTTTTAAAGTTATTAGAACTCATTTGTAATTTTTTCCTACACAACAATTAAAACCATTTTTTCAGATGTGTGTCATTTGTCTAGTACCAGCGAGTTTTGTGCAACTGATTTTGGTTGAAGTATTGATTTTTAATGCAGCTGCAACATCAGCATTTTTACCAGTATTGGAGATCTGTGCTAGCATCCTGGAGTTCTCGTTTTCAGTGCCAGATGTGTTGGACTTATCTCTGGACTAGTCATAAAAATCCTATAGTATTTCTTATCTGTTTGCTTCTCTTGAGTTTCTGTCTACGAGGCAAGTATCCTTATAATGTCAGAGAGATAGATGATATCATCTTTGTTCCCAGTGAAGGCTTGCACTTGCAAAGTATCAGCACAGCTTTCTATATTTTTCAGACCTTTTCGGGTAAGAAGGTACAAATATTCAGCAGTGAGGTAGATGTAGTTGTCATCTTGAAAGAATTTTTAGAAAGTATATTGATTTTTGATTAAATAAACAAAATTGAATATTTGTTCTTGTGCCTAACTCCATTCTCTTTCCCCAGTGCTAACAAGCTTTTATTCTATTGTTAGCAGAAATACAGTATTATTATTAGAAATATTTTGCAGGTATGGTAGTAATACACTTTCACCGAAACTTCCCCCAAGTTACTGCAGTGCATTTGTGTGCGTATACATAGACATGGACTGGTTTTTATCTGTATTCTGTAGTTATGGAACAAAACTTCAGATTTTCCCCTCCCTCCCCAGTCTGAAAAAAGTCATGGTTTAGGATAATTCTTTTTGGATGCTTTCTGACATGCTTAGCAATGTGAATGTTTACAGATTTTCCTTCAATCTCTTCAACCCCCTGAACATGTCCTCTGTTATTCTGTGTAAGCCATGAAATGTCCGTGAAGCCAGTCTGTGACTTTCATTGCAGTTATAATAAAGGGTGCTCTTAGCTTTGATTCAGGTTCACATCCTACACAGGCAAATGAAATATTGGTTAGAGCTTTTAGCTCACAAAGCCAAAAAAAAGCTTAAAAGTTTCTTTTAAGTACTGTAATAAGCAGTCATTAAATAGAATGAAAGGTGCCTTTTGCTGAGCAAGAATGATAATTATATTGATCAGGAAACTACAGATGTGCCTTATTCAGCTGAAGAATTGTCATCTGGAGCTGACAGGCCAAGGACAGAAAAAAGTATCAAAATGTTATGGCACTGGAATAAATTGTCTTCTTCCCTGAATTTAGGGCTTTCCCTGTTTCTCTTGAATCAGTGCAAGTGCTCTTCTGTAAGAGCAGTCAGTGAGCTGCTGTTGAGTTGGGCTGAGTGTTCTGCGATACCCCATCACACGGAATCTGCAGGAGATCTGTGGGGCAGATCACTTGGTTTTTATGTTCTGCCTTCTGAGAAAGACATCATTTCCTCATGATGTTTTCATGAGAGAGTTGTGCAGTGCCTTTGACAGCTTATAGGACTTTGAAGGTCATGTAGAAATGAAGATGCTTTAAAATAGCTTTCCTTTATAGGACTAACTGAAAATTTGCAGCTTTCTGAAGTACCATCCAGGTGTGTGCCAAGGTTGGTTGCCTAATGGTTTTTTAAACCGTTGCCTTTGGGGACAGAATTTTTCGTGCTTGATTCCTTTATGAAAGCGAGATCTTTTTAGCTTTGTTTTTCTCTGCCTCTCTCTTTCTAAAGTTTGACATGAAGTCCAGAGGGTGCACCATGAAGCACCTAACGAGAGGTTGAGATTCTAAGTTTTGGGTTATAAATTCTGTCTTAATTCTGCTTCATCTTATATCTGAAGCCTGGTTGTATGGGTTCATAACTTTTTCCTAGATACAAAATCATACTGTGTTTAGACCCTGAGATACATTTCTGAAATTACAGAATTTTATGCTACATACATTTCACAAACATTACGTATGTGAAAAGCTTGCTGTATCTTTGGATTATATATAACACCATAACTTGAGCACAACGTATTTCATTAACACTGAGAATGTATGGGCCCAGATTTATCTTTGAGTCTGAAACTGCTTCAGTGCTGGAGCTGATCCTAAGAAAAGCTGTGGTGCTGTTTGTAAGAAAAATGGGGAATACCCAGGGTTTTGATGAAAGCATTGAAAAGTATACTTTAAAGTATAGGATGAAATGTTTGCTTATCTTACTGAACCTGATTGGTTTAATATAATTTTTTTTCTAGAATATAACAATGAAAAATGTGTCAAAGAATATACACACGTTCATTTTAGATGGTAGAAAATGTTATAACAATAACTTGATGCAGTAGCATATTCCTATAACTATAGATGTTGTCATAACATATGTTCAGAGTTTCAATCTCAATGTTGACATTGTGTGTTCTTAATCTTTTTTACCCAACATGCTTATATTTATTTGTGAAATCTTTGTAATCAGAAATATCAATGGCACTTTTTTTTTCACTTACCTTTCAAAATAAATTACACCTTTCTTAGCCTAACTTTTCATGCAGTCTGACCTTTGAGTGTATTCTTAAGACTGAATTTTAGTTATCAGTTACCAAGGTAACATACTGTGGTTTCATCAGTATGATTTCTCTGCAGAATAAATCAGAAAGAGTAGATGGATTTTAAAGGAGAGGGGTTTTTTATTCTTTTAACTCTAGGCTGGTTTGCCTTGGACAGAACTACTTGACAACATTAAATTCTTTTTATTTTTGCCTTTTCATTTTCCATGGGAGTCAGTGTGAAAACCTGTCCTGCAGCAGCAGAGGTGCTGGTGAAACACAGTAGTTTGCTCTTACGCTTGCACAGCCCCTGACAGATCTCCAGGTTTAGATGTGCTGCTAAAAGAGGTTGTTGTTTGTCTGCTCCTTACCACACCATCAGCACTGTCACCCAGCCGTTCCTCTGCCGGCTCTGTGTGAGTACTCCCTAATTTGCTACATACAAAATCGGCCACATTATCTCAAACAATTTAAGCTGGCAGTGTGATTGCACCTGGATTTTGCCTGAAATGAATTACGGCATCATAAACTATGTTGCTGGGCAGAGGAATTGGCCAAGGGTAACCTTGAGCTTCGGTAGCAAAGAGCACCTCGGGAATGGTGCCATATTTCCTGGTTGGAGTGAGGGAAAACATCTGTTTGTAGTCACATTGCTAAAGGCATATATTTCTTGAATAGTCTGATACCTGATGGGGACTCTCTAAATCTAGATTAAACCTTTCTGTCTTTCAGTGCCCTAGAGATGGGCACTGCATCCTTTCAGTGCATCCCTCCCCATGCAGTGCTGGTGGAAATGTGGAGTAAAACTGTGTTCTGGTTTTGTTTGCATCTTCAGAAGAAGAACCTTTACTGTAGGTTATCATTTAGTCCGGAAGCTGAAAAATTCTTCCTTGGTCTGTGTTTACTTGAGGAGCAGACATTATTTATTTTGATGAAACAAACACTTCTGAAAAACTTTCTCATCCTTACCTTTTCCTCACGTTTTTCTTTCCTGTTCTCTTAAATTTGTCTTTTCATCAACTCTGTTTCTGCACTTTTTTTTTCTTTTCCTTCTCACCTTTGTATCATCCTTCTCTTTTTGATAGGGTCCTTAACTGGGCTATATGTAGCCCAGCGTCTAAGATGACCCCTCCAGCAGAACTTTCTCTAAGTAGTTCAGCTTTTGATGGAAACTTAAAAATGTATAACAGAAAGGAAGACTATTTACCTGAGTCAACAAACTATTTTTTAAACAAGGTATCACAATATCTAGTTGTGCAACACTTCTAGAGCCATGTTTATCTATTACTGATATGTTTTGAGTACATGAGATTTCTTTAGCTTTATATCGGTTAGTGCCATCCCTTTCTTTGTCTGCTGTCATTGTGACTAAAGCTGCTGAGACATTTGTATATGTGTGATTCGATGGTTTCTGTCTTCACTATTAATCCATGTGACAGTATCTTAGATGATTACACTGGAATAATAAATCCCCAGGAATTCAAAATTGTTCTTCTGGACTCCAAACTGTGCAAAGTAGACTGATAGTATATTAACTGTGGAAATACAGGAAGACTTATGCAGGTTTTGGTGTTCCTGTGAGAAATGCTGCAGAATTACGAGCATAAAACCCTCATCCTTTCTCGAAGAGCTTAGCCCTCATACTAGAGTTAAACTGAACTCCAAGAGCTGAGTGGCGAGGTGAGGGAGAAGGAAGCTGAACTTTTTATGGTGCAAAGCTGAGTACATTAACTCTAGTAAGTCAGCTTTGAAACCTCCCTTAAAAAAACAATCAGAAGAATGTTGCTCTCCTCCATGAGTAATTGAGACTCTGTGGGTTATTATTTCATGCTGTTTGTGAGGGATTACTACTGGTTTATGTTGCTTGGGTTGTTTTGCTTGCCTTTTTCCTTAAAACAAAGTTTGTCTAATGTTCACTTTGTGGTATAGAGACAACTCATTTACATTGGTTGACCTCTGTTGTTTCAGTCCTTTCATGGATTATTTGCATGTTCAGGTAGTAAGAGAATAAGCAATTACTTACAGTGAAAAGTTAAGTCGTGGGCAGCTGCTCTTACATTCATTGTCATCCGTCTGTAAAGCCCTCTGTTCCTTTAAGAGCACAGTGTTATGCTTTGTCTGCTTTTAGTTCCATGTTGAGTTTATAACTGTCGTACCATTAAATTTGAGGTAACTTAAACGCCATCAAAGTTTTCCCCTGATTTTTAGGTGGTGCAGGCAGCGGGGACAGAGTTGGGTTTTTTCGGTGTTGCCAGGGCAAAAGGATTCAGGAGCGCTATTCCAAAGCCGTAGGGCTTTTCCTGTTTGATTACCACGTCATTTTAATAAGCACTTCAGGGGGCTGACTTTGAAAAGAGCAGGAGCTTGCTCCAAACTTTATCAAATTTAACATGCAGTTTGACACATTGCAACTTGAATATTATTAGCATGTAAAATGACTAGTTGTGCGCTAAGCAGGTCATCTGCCTGTGCAGGCAAAGAGAACGCTGGACTGAGGGTGTTTTCCAGCAACCACAGGGCAAATCCTGCTCATAAACTGACCTTCCACAACTCAGTTAGCAATGGAAGCGGAATATTTACTCGATGCTTTGCTGCACATAGTCTTTTGTTTTAATTTTACACTAACTGCATAGTGGTGATGCTAGTTCTTTTAATGTCATCCTTCTATTTTTCCATTTTTATGTGGTTGGCTTTTATGCCGCCTTGTAGTTTCCTTTCCAACAGCTGACTAGCATGATTTTTAGTTGAGTTTCCTTGCTTCATCGGTAGGCTTTGACTTGTTTGGATGCTAAATATTCCAAACAGGACAGGCCACCCTTGTAATTTTAGCAACCTGACAGTCATTCTGTAGTTGTAGTCTCCTTGTTGCTTCTGTTCTTGCTTCTGGTGTCTTTTTTGAGACGTTTACTCATTCAGTTAATTTTTCAGTCTTTTTCAAAGGATTTTCCACCGTGGTGAGCCTGCAAATCTTGCAATTTTAACTTAAAAGGAATTTGACACCCAAAGTGTTAAAATGCGTGTAAATCCTTGAACGTGTTAAACACAAAAGCAATAATCTGTCCTGTTCCCTTCCCTAAGTGGTTCTACAAGCTATCATCGGTCCTCTTTAGGCGTAGATGTCCTGAGCCATGGTTGGCCACCGGCATCTTCTTTACAGCAACAACTGATTCAGCAACAACTGCCAGTTTTCTCTTGAAGGATGAGTTGTACGGCATCTTGCACCTCTCTTCAAACTCTTTTAGACATCTAAGCAGTAGCTCATAATCAAGCAGTATCCTGACCTATCAACAGTGTTGTGGCAAGTTAGATCAGGATTTGGACCTGAATTTGGACAATGACTTTAAAGCTCCCTCAACAAAGAATACCTCTTTATGGGCTTTAATATTCCGTATTATCCCTTGCATACCAAAAAAAAAAGTATTTCCAAATTCTACTGGTTTAGTTGAAGCTTCAAAACATAAAGGTTGGTTGTTTGTTTGTTTGTTTCATGAGTTTCAGTTTCAGCCGCGCTTCTCAGTTTCAAGGAGCAACTTAAAAGCTGCACTATTTGCTATAGCAAGTGTTTCTAATGGATATTTGGAGCTTTGTGCAATGTAAAGAATGACCCTGATTATATTTTTCCTGGACTATTTGCAACAGGATTCCTGCATGACCAGTGGCATAAGGGATTCTAACAGACTAAAGTTTTTTTCCTAGAGTTGTCTTTTCTGAGACATCAGTCTTGATACGCCCTCTTACTTTGATCTTAACATGCCAAACTTGCTTTACGATAAAAGGATGAACATGAGAATAAACTAGGCTATTCATGAATAATATGTTTCCAAGGAACAGTGCAATCCCTCTCTCAGATTTGCTAACTAGCTCCATCTTCTGGAGATTGGACATCCTTACTAATTGTGGACAAGAGTTTTAGTGTGAGCATGGAGTAGGTGATTGTTACAGATAACGTAATCACACGAGGATACGGTTTTATCTTCTTTCCTTTTGGCAAGTACAGTTCTATTTATATGCTACAAAAAATAATTACCTTTCCTCAGTCGTTAGGGTAAGGTTTCCTATAAACTGACAATTTTTATTGTTTTTCTACAAAGCAAAATACCTACGTAAGTAAAGCTCTGTATTTGTTGGACATTAGTACTCAGTAGGATTTATTTTTAATATATTAGCATGTATGTCCTGTAATGAAATAACGGTCTTGAGATTTTAAAATCTTTTAATTCCTTCTTAATGCAACTATTACTGACAAAAAGTACTTATGTTAGTAAATTCATATTCCAAACATGTAGTCTCCCCAAAAAAATCCTTCTGAGAATATGGTCTTGAAGCTACTACAAGGTATGTGCAAAATAATTGGAAAAATCATAATAGAAGGTACTTATCAGTTGTTTACTGCCAGCTTGGAAGGCTGCATGAAGTAGAATGCACTTACATTTGTTCTGGGTCTAGTATTATTCAATATTTTCATTACTGACTTGGCTTATGAAATATGGATGATGCTTATAAAATTTGCAGATGCTTAAAGCTGGGAGAGGCTTTAAGCACCATGGGAGCAGGATTAGAATGGATCTTGATGAAATGGAGCACTGAAATACTAGGATGCAGTTCAGTAGGGACAAGTACAAAGTTGTGTTCCTAAAGAAGCAGAAATGCACATGCAATTGACTGGTTAAGTGGCAGCTCGGCAGAAACAGAGCTAAGCATTTTGTGGCTTGCGGCCAGTGACCCCCTCTTTAGGAAAAAAGTAAAGCTCTTTAGCCCTATTCACTAACCCGAAATTGTAATAGCAGGTTCTCAAAGTGTGGCTAGTTGTAGAAACTCTGCTTTTTTCTCTCTTGCCCTGGCTGTCAGTGTACTTGCAAGATCCTTGGCTGTGTCTGTATTCAGCTCTGCTTTCCCGCGGAAGTGGAACAAGATGTCGATTAGCTGTACCTTCAGGTCGGCTTTGAAGTGGCCAGCGATGGTCTCTTTCGTTATTGCTCATCAGAAGCAGACAGTGAACTCTGTTCTTATCACATACAGCCCCGCGTTGTTTAGTATGCGTTACGTCTTTTGAGCTTATTCCACTGCAGTTGCCTTCCTTGGCGTTTGTTTATTTATTACTTGGTTAATTAAGAGGTAGAGTTTAGATTGTCTGGCCTGTCAGTCTAACTTCCAGGATGTCACACCTTGTTGCCTACCTTATTTCTCAATTTGACTGTGTCTCACAGCAGCCTCTGGCCTTTGGTTGTTCTTTTGCTTTTAGTCCCTAGATGAACGTTCTCATTAGTACTTGTTATTTCTCCTCATGAAGAGAGGGAAATCAAGTTGCTGTTCAGCCTTTTTCCAAGACTTAAGGAGAATAAACTGTAAATCTTGGTAGCTGTCCTCTGCAAGCTCTACAGTTCTTTTCAGCAGTCTCTGTAAAATGTGTACACCAGACCTTTGTACGTGGCCTATCAGTACTGTCTTAGTCAATTGGGCATGTATAAATCACCTCTTTTGCTGGACCGTGAAACTGAGGGATTTGCTTATGGTCTGTTTTGTTTCGTGATGGCTCTAACTCATAACAGCTGTTTCCAGGGAATGGTTCTTCAGTCTGTATTACTCTCACTTAAATATGTATGACTGTGTTAAAACACACGTTGTCTGACCACAAAGATGTTATTTGCGAAGAGACCCAAGTTGTTCTCTGTGACTGCTCTGTCCTTGTTTCTATTTCCTCTTTCCTTTGCCGCCTTTTTTTCTTTCTTTTTTCCCTTCTTTTTTCTTTCTTTTTTCCTTCTTTTTTTCTTCCTTTTTTTCTTCTTTTTTCTTCCTTTTTTTTTCTTTTTTTTCTTTCTTTTTCCTTTTTTTTTTCCCAGTTTCTCCTGGCTTGCAAAGTTCTCGCCAGTCTTCTTGGCTACAGTTTAATTAATTTAAATATTTTTCTGAAGCATAGCCGAGTTGACTTTGCAACAGACAGCTCTCGCTTCCTGCCTAAAGAATTTCTTCCGTACTAATGAGTCTTTCACTGGCCTGAATCAGAATGTTATCTGAAACAATTACAATTTAAATGGAACAGATTTTAATTATCATTGATCTTAACTACACTAATCTACGGAAAATGTGAATCAGTGATGGATCGTATTAAGTCAGTTACACTTCTGATTTTTATATAGATTCCTCTGCAGTGTTGATTTTACTTTCATTTTAAACTATAACAATGAAACTGAGATATGGATTCTGAGGGAGGGTGTTTTGTTTTTTGTTTTTTTTTTAATTATTTGCACGACTTAGAGGGGCAAGCAAAACCGTATACAACTACAACACCGGTCTGATTTCATTAAATCCTAAAAAAAATCAGGAACAGTTTGGGTAATTGGACAAGTTTGAGTAAGCTTCTGTTCTGATTTCTTGGACTCCTAGTTACCACTTTATTTCATTTGTAATGTATTAAGCAGTGCCATTTTTCAAGTATTTCACTAGCAGGTTTTGTTTGATATTCCTAGCGTATAATTTAACAGAGCAAAACATATTACAAGATAGTTCTGAATCTCTCTGCTCGAAGTACCTAAAAAAATAATGAGCTCAATATCTCTAAATATTTTAAGAGAAAATATAGAAAGAAGCTAAAAAAGAATGTGACCTGAAGGTTAATGTTTTTCCAGCCTATACATTAAACAGATAATATCCTTCCAGATATCTTTCTTCTGTTTTGCCTTCCAGCACCCACTTTTCCTTAAATATAGGCAATCCCTCTCCTTTTTGTTTTTTTGATGGTACTTCATTTATGTAGACAGCAAGTCATCAGTGCTGGAAAGAACCAGAACCGGAGATCTTCATCTCCACTGCGTTCACCTTGAGCTAAATGAGTTTTCGCAGGTAACCCTGTATGCTCTGTTTATGGCGCTTTCATACAAGCTTTACAGAGAAGACAGGTCTGTTAAACAAGTCATTATTTCAGGATATAGTTGGATTCAGGCCAAGGGCTTAGCCCCAGTCGTGGTGGTAAGATGGGAGTTTTACCTCTAAGTATGTTCTCCGGTGACATTTGGTGTACCGCAATGGTTAGGATAGAGCTGCGGAGTCGTTTTAATGTGTCAGATGATCTGTGCAGCCACTGCAGCCCTCATTCCATTCTGAAACGCACTTCAACTGCAAGTTCTCCGTTTTGGAACACATGATCTGTCTCGTTCTAGGTGACTGGTATGAACAGCTTTATCCCCTGGTGATTACGCTGAAGGACTGCATGGGAGAGGTGGTGACCAGAGCGAAGCAATCGATGGCATTTGTTCTGCTCCAGGAACTTGCCTGTGGTTTGCCACAATGTTTGATGCTGACCCTAAGAAGAGACATCGTCTTTAGTCAAGCAGTAGGTTGTCTTGTGTCGCTTCTCTCCTACTGTTGCTTTAATTAAGCATACTATTCATGCCAATGTTCATGTTTTTCTTTGGTGTTTTTTTCTTTTTCCAATTTAACACAACTTTTTCATGTATTTTCCATTACATCCACTTAAATATTTTGTAATGTGGTAGGGAAATTAACAGTAAATGGAAATCTGTAGTAACTGTATCACTGAGTCAGAGAAGTAGGTCTGCACTGAACTGGAAAAGGTTCCCTAATCTCCCTTTTGTACAAAGAAGGAGCTGGAAAGCTATTTTTAGTCTTCCTAGATTATATGCCAGTATCCTCACCTGTAGGTGAAGTCCTCAAGTCTAGCCTTTAATATTCCTTGCTGCTATTCAAGCAATAGGTATTTTTTTATCTCCTGGTCACCTTGGAAATGAAGAACAGATCATTCTCAGTTTGTAGCGGAATTTGAAGTGTTCGAAGACTATTAGCATGTTTCTTCTCAAACTTGTCTTCTCTTGGTAAATAACTTGAGGTTCTTTTGATCTTCTCCTGTAGATCACGTTTCCAGATAAATTTTTCTCTAAATGATTCATCTCATTTCTCCCTTAAGTTACATCTTTTTCGTAACACAATTAAGGAGCTAGGTGCAACTGCCAAGGAGATTCAGTTGCATTAGGTGCCTAACTGCTTTCAAATCCATCATAATTCAGAGCTTTATGTGTTTATAGCCTGCCAACAGAGGTTCTGGTCTTGCTTATGTCAGTGTAAAAAAAAATACACAACCCCACAAACCAAATGAAGCTTATCTAATGTAAAATAAGGGAATATTTCACTGCCTTTTACTGCAAAAAATGCCTCAACAATGTATTAACATGAAATTATGTATGTAGTCACTAAACAGAAATGTCTATGCTGTTTTCTCAAATATCTGAATATTACTTCTGTTGTGTGTAATGACAGGAAGTCTCATTTTAATTATAACAGTACTTCTGTTAATTTAACACTTTTTCAATGTCTTTGTAGCTCGCTGGATTGGTCTGTGGGTTTATAATCAAATTGCACACAGGTTTACGTGATCAAGGATTTTTACAACAGCTTCATACCGTTGGATTGCTTGTGCAGTATGAAGGACTTCTTAGTACATATAGTAAGTATTATTCTTGGACAAGGTTCCTTATGCATCCAGACGAGTATTTTACCCAGAAAGTTCTTATTTTAACCTCTGTTCTGCTTCCAGTAATTTGGCTCATTGACTCAATAAATACTATCCTTGGGGGACAATAGGCTTCCATGTATTAGCACAGTTGAAGTCATTAATACTGTGTTGTCAATTATGCATCAAAAATTACTCATTTATTTCATTCTCAATTCCTCTGAGAAAACTAGTTGCTAATTATTCCATGCAGAGCGATGTACTACGTTATCTTAAATACAGGAGAATCCTTCCTCAGCACAGCTAGTGGAACTTCTGGGTTTAATAAAAACTGTCTCCCTTTGTATAGGCATTTGGCTTGACCCAAAATAGCAGATTTATAAAGCTAACCCAAACAGCAGATTTAAACAGTTACTGACACTATCAGCCTCTGCCCTGACCGTGCTGGTTTTGATGATATGAAGATAGCTTGAAAACTGTTTCATTCCTAGCTTGTTACTGATGCAGTCATTTGATAGGTATTTAAAAGGACATTTGGAGGGAGAAACTGCCACATGTTTGAAATGCTTTGAACTGAATGTATTGGAAGCTTCCCCCAAATCAGAGATTTTGACCAGCTCTTTAGAGCACAGGCAACTGCAGATCCTCACTGGGAGGTTGCTGTCAGGCTTCCTTTGCATGATACTCATTGCTATTCTCAAAACCTTTGTCCTCCATCAGCAGGACAGGCTTTAAAAACACTTTCAGAATAGTCAAAAATGGCTTTTCTGAGGTTATTCTATGCACATATAGAGCAGTCTGATTTTCAGAGGTGCTTAATTATCATTTAGGCCACAGAGAGCTGTCAGCAGTTCTAAAAATCAGTCTACTTTTATGTAGGTTGTATTTTAGGGCTGTGATTTTTAGATGCACAGATTGGAAAATATAATCCCCATATTGCTTTACTATAGCCTATTCTGTCTGCTCAATAACCTCTGTAATCTTTCCATATAGGTGAAGAAGCGGGGATGCTAGAAGACATGGCTGTGGGAATTTCAGATTTGCAGAAAGTAATGTTTAAAGTCATTGAAGCCAAATCAGAAGACTTTCTGCCTATTATAACTGGAAGGCGGTAAGAACTTTGTTTCCTGGAGCCCATGACATGTAGGTTTAATCTGTAGCACATGAAATCCCAGGTAATGGTTTTCTTGTTGCTGAATTCTATTATATGGGAAGTGCAGTAATTTTACTTTTCAGGAGGGGAATGAGGTACTAGGGATTTGTAAAAGCTAGCAGTGATATTGCCTCTGGGTTACTTTCCTGATGAGAAGCTGGAAGTTCCCATTATTAATACAAATTAATCAAAATAGTGTCTGGGTTGTGCAGAATTTCTGTTGGGTTTTTCATATATAGATAATGAATCAAAGAGAAGTAACAAAGTCAGTATTTACAACAGTGACCTCTAACAGAAGAAACTTTGGTTTCGAGGTGTTCAGAACTGGTATTTCAGTGTGACAAATCAAACTGGATTTCTGAGAGCTAGGCCATGATTGTCTTAAGGTGGAAACTGAAAAACTCGGATGCCAAAACTTGGTGGTTGCTTTTGAACAATGAAGCCTATCTTAGTTGCTGAAGATCAGATAGGACATACGCAACCTCAGAAGTCCGTGCGTAAAGTCACTAATACATTATACATCTCACGTAAGCACTGCTGAATATCAGGATGTAAGCGGAAATACTGCATTAATTGTGGCTATAAGAGGGTTAACAGGATTGTTGCACAGGAGGAGCGGGTTTTTCATCTTCATTATTATTCTAGTCTAAAGCTCCAAATGTTTTTACTTTTGCAGAAATCACTTCCTTAATAGTATCATTATTCTTAAGATGACTGTAAATTAAATTCAGCTAAAAGCAGCAACTTTTAGAAAAGATCTGTTTCCTCTGGAGGGGGCTTTCACCACTGATTTACTTAATTATTCTGGATGATTCACTCTCATCCTATGGGCCTTCCACGAAAGGATTGAAGTAAATAGCAGGAAGGCCAGAGTATGATAGGCAACACGTCAGGAATAATTAAGAATCATTATGGTGTGTAGATAAAACAGAAGAAATATATCCTTTGTAAATCACAGCAGTCAAAAATCTTGAAGACTCCAGCAGCTACGTTTACTGGCTTGCTGCCGTTACTGTGGTACACTGAACTGTCATGCTAGGAGGTCCCGGGTTTGAAAGAGGCTCGAGCCTTAAGCTGCCTCAGGCATTCTGGATTGATGGGGAGTATTCAGTCTAAAGGAAGAAGCATTGCTCCCTGTGATTGCTGTACTGTACTTACTGGCAGGTATTCGCTGGATGGAATCAGTATCAGGAAAAAAAAAAAACCTTTAAGGCTATGTGAAGGAGCCCCATTCCTGTTAGAGTTGTGATGTGAGAGCTCGTATCAGACAGCACCAGAAGTCAACCATAAAAAGAGAAGAGAGTGGAAAACCTAGTTATTTCTTAATTAATGTTTTAAAACGCCACCATATTTAGATCATTTTGGTTGTGATATGGTGTGACTCAATAAAATGAGACTAAAAGAAAAAAGACTGTAGAAATACAAGACAGAAAATTAAGCTACAAATTCTTATCTTGCAGAGTCGGAGTATTCACTTGTAATTGTTTTTCTAGGGAAGTGCTTAAGTCTGACATTCTATGTACACAAGCAAATCAATCGAAAGAGCGTGGCATTGACTAGCAGTGCACTAACCTGCTGATACGGGTGGCTGACCCCGACCATCCAGGTGAAGAGAAGTTCTGATCAGGCATTCAGGTTGTTCTGTTACAGGCAAAAGTAGTTCTCACTTTTATAAAATTTGTAACATTTGGTAGAGTGTACCTGATTGTGCCTGTGAACTTTGAGGCATCACAGGGTCTGATGCCACGTTTTCAACAAAGCCTATGATTGGAACAGCGCTTACAGCCACGCTGAAGTGTTCTAAAAAGTTGTCAGCTGAAAGAAGAGCAGGGTGAAGCACCTCCCAGCTCAGATGCAGTGACTGACCACGCATGCGGGTTTTTTTCTGTTACAAAGCAAAGGTGCATGTAAATGACTTATTTCGTGCTTATTGCAATGAACTAAGAGTGGGTGATTTCAGCCCACCGCAAGTAGCTGCAGGGTCTGCGGCCTGCTATTTAATATAATAAATATTTAGTACCTAAAGTTATACAATTTGTTCTGAAAGAGATGATGCTTTATTATTTACTCTCTTGAACATGCTGGATTTCTCCACTCTGTTTTCCTGAGAGATCATTAAATGTTGAAAATTATGAACAGATTTTTCCTTCTCCTTGGAAAATGTAGTAGCCACCTTATCCATCTCATGCCAAAATCAGCTGGTATCCCTGCACTGAGTCCAGCCATGAAAGAGAGAAACCATATAGCAATACAATCTACTGCTCTCTTAGTGTTTCTTGTTTAAGTAGAAGCGTAGGAGCTGTAAGATTTCTGGTAAATTAACGTCAAACAAGTCCTCCAGATTGCATGACTTTGAATTCTTATTGTTGTGTGTTGTTTTGTTTTGTTTTTTTTTCCCCTCTTGACTTGACTACCATCCCTAGGCTATCTAGACAGTTCTCTGTCACGGCTTGAGAGCCTTTTCCTTACACGATCAGAAGTGGGTTGTTTTCTTTGTGCAATTAGTTACAGATTTTTAAAAGTTACCAAGGATTATCTTTGAGACTTCAAAAAACGTTTTGAAAAAGCAAAAAAGAATAATGACAACAGGAAGCTCTCAAATGATACTGATGTTAATTTATCATGCCAAAAGGTCAGCATTTCTCAATGTTCTTTCACACACACTGAGAGATTTGTAGTCATTTTGGGGCAATGTATCAACGCAGCGATTAGGTGGCATTTTGGTTCAGTAGCGTATGCTCGTTGAATTATACTAAGCCAACATTTCTCCTCAACCTCATAAAAGCACTCTGTGACAGAAAAACGTTCTGGTAGCACTTAGCAGCTAGGAGTGCTCACATGCAGGCTGAGAATGAGTGCTGCGATGTAAAGATCATTTGTACGGAGTTCTTTGCTGCCATCCTTGCTAACTCTCTGTTTCCTCCACGTGGGTGAATTAATTAAACAAAACACAAATCAAATAGTCTTATCCGGGGAATAGAACTTTTTTTTCTCTTTTCCCCTCTGAGACATGTATCCTCCATTCAAAACTGGTAACGCTGCTCATCAGGGAGCATCTGGTGTTTGCTCAAAGATTACACACTTGTTCCAGCCCCTACTGAAGGATATGCTGTTGCCTTAGCTGAGTGTCATTATATTTCAGTCAGAAGTTTGTACTGCATCCATTTATTTTGTTCTCAGATATATGGGCAGGTTCAAACACGACCACTAGCTCTTCTAAGCTGAAGCTGTTTATCCAGACACCTGCTCTGAGATAGTGCCTGCCAAGGGTGTCAGAGCTGCTGCAGAAACTGCTCTTTTTCTTCAAGGTTTTCTGCCTTTTCTCCCCCATATTCTGCATGTGCATAATCCAGATTGTATTTTAATTCTTTAGCATGCACATGACTGATTAAAATAAGGGTTGGAAGGACTTCATGGTAGATTATTTTAATAGGTGCAAACAGTTTTCCTGTGGAAGTTTATGCGCAAAAGTTGTGTGACTTCCTAGGCCTGGTTTCTGTAGGTGGGATATAGATCGTCTGTCCCTCCTGTTGCTGTAATAGTCTTCCGTCTTGGTGCTATACCAAATGTGCTCTGCAGGAAAGAGAACTCCAGTCTTCATTATCAGTTGGCCCTCTTTGAATGACTAAAATGCCAAAGCCTGGAGACAAATAGATTTGCTTCTAGTCTGTTCTTTTTTTATTAGGCTGATTAACAATGGAAAGAAAGCTAATAAAAACTGAGTTAACCGCATGCCGTTGTTTCTGTTGTGGTATCAGACACCAATCATCAAAGACAGGTGAAATTCAGCTTTAGGGTTCCACAAGATCAGAATTTGGACTGGCAGCCAAGGAAAAGTGTTTTTCATGAAGTCAGGCCAAATTCAAACAAAACCAGACCTGCTATATATCATATCTCTTCTCCTAAACTAGAATTATTTTTTGTGTAATGATTCTTCAATTATTATCATCTTAGAGTCAATTTTGTTATTGGTGATGCTTTCAATCCCCAGGGAGAAAATCCAGCCACTGAAGAAAATGGGAATTTTGCTTAGGATTTTTGTGGAAGTTTTTTGCTCATATTACGTTTAGAGTGGATACACGATGAAGCTGTGACTTCTGAAAGGAAGTTGGTTGTGTTACTCAGCAAGATGCATTTGAAGAGTTGAGGTGTTCTCATTGATATTTTGATAGCAGAAGACTTTTTTACTGCTTTCATCTTTAGTTCTATTTTCACTTCAATACAGAAGTCAGTATCAAAGGAGTATAAGTATATATACCTGCCTTTTTCCTTATAGCTTGATTATGCTCTTAAGCAAGCTGAATTGTCACATTTTATGGTTCAGTACAATTAAGGGGAAAAGGGGGGAACTGATTTATAAAAACTACATGTTCTCTGTAATTTAGGGAGGTTATAATTTCAAGCAAACCAATCAGTATTCCCAATCTTATTCTTCTTTTTCTTTTTCCTAGTGAACATTACGTTATAGAGGTCCAGCTTCCAGCAAAGATGTTTGAGTTGCTGCCACAAGAGATTAAAGAAGGAAAGCTACTTCGCATGTATCCAGTACTCTTTAATGTTGGAATCAATGAACAGCAAACACTTGCAGAGAGGTAAGAAAAAATCGTGTTTCGTTTTCTGTCCAAGAATGCCGTCCTAGTACAGGATATCTCTCAGGATTAAAAATAAATCTTGGATTATCTCACATTGACTTATTGTGTATTTTTTTAAAGAGCGTTAAAGGAAATAAGCACAAGCCTTGAAGCAATGTAAAATAATTTAAAAGTCCAAGTGAAGATATGACTATACGCAGGATTTTATTTCACATAGTCAACACCAAGTTTCCTTTGGATACAGATATAAAACGTGTTTCACAGATGTTTTTGTTTGTATACAGTACTTTGGCCTTCTCAAACATGAGTTTGAAAATTTGAAATTCTTGTTATCTTAAAGGTGGGTTTGAAGATGGTTGACAAGCCATAAGCTAGAAAGAGATCATTTTTCTCAGCTTTTTAGGGCATTTTTCCAGGGTTGAGGAGTGGTCATTAGTAATAGGGAAGACTTCTATGGAGTGCCATCAGATAGCTTTGTGGATGTTTAGGGAAGACTTCTCCAAGTTGTAAGTGGTGGTGTGTGAGAAAATTTAAGTAGAAATTTGAAATGGGATACATAGGCTGAATCAGACAACTGTAAAAACTGTCATTTTACTGGTTAAGCTGTCCTTTGTGTTGAGTAGTCGATTAGAGAACTTGAAACATTCTTAAACACAAAAATAGCTTATTCTTGATGTTATAAAGAAAGGAAAAGTGACGCTATGAGAGGAGTGACTTGGCCAAAGTGATAGTGTAGAAAACCAGCAAAATCGGTCATACGGTGCTGACTAGGACACATCCCATTTTTCCAAAATCAGAGAAGAGGAGTATGCAGTAACCAAGAAGCAAGTTTTTGAGAGATGACATGGGTGGGATAGGCAGGGGGGACTGTATATTACAAGTGTCCTGAAGAAAGATTTGACAAGATTTTGAAACAGCCTGGATATATGGAGACTTGCAGAGGCGACGGTGTGAAAAGATGTCTGGCTTGCAGGTGGAGTGGCAGGAAGAACAGCAGCATTGTTCACAGTGGTGATTTTACATTGTGTATAAAGAAAGCCATGAATGAAAAATTAGTACCTGTATAACTATAGTTATACATATATATTAATATTTGTATCTATTAAGCAAATCAAATTGGATTATTCCATGCAAAAACAGCTTTTTTGCATGCACTTACAGGTGTAAACATTACACTTAATGCAAAATATTGCTTGAATCCTAAAGCCGCACGTTTGTCTTTTAGACTGGAAACACTGCACATGTGTTTTGGTAAAAAATATTTTTTATGTGGGAAAATTAACATGAGAATATAAATAAAGTTTTGTGATAAATTTCTGGAAAATGTTTATTAGATGCCGACATCTCTTCTTTCAATAAAGCGCAGTTGAGACTATATCTGATTTAAAAGGAGTATTCTCATGTGACAGTGCAGCAATGGCTACTAAGGAAATAGCAGAGTCATTTCCATCTTTGGCCCATTTAAGTTTGATTCCTTTCTGATGTAGCAGGGCATTTGATGTCTTCTGATTTGTGTCCCCTTTTCTCTACCTGAATTTTTCACTCATTTGTCCACGCCTCTCTCTCTGTACTCTGCCATTTCCTTTTCTGTCTTTCTTTTTTTCATTTCAAGGTTATTCTAAAGATGAGTCACAAAAACTTGACCCTAACTGTCTAAGGGACATTCCTGTCTTTATGTTCATATCTCTCTTGGCAGAGGTACCAGGAGGTTTTGTTTTGGTTTGTTTTTAATTTTTTTTTTTAGCCTACATTAAACTTGGCTGTTGTAGAAATTTTGATCTCAGAGATGAAGCTATTGGCCTATATAGCTATAGTCAGTGAGTGGATAAGCATAGTGGCACCCTAATGTTGTCTGGGTTTTCTGTGAGATGCAGTATAATGAGGATTTGGGCGATGTGTTCCCAGCAGACTTGATTGCTGCAAGAAACCCCAGAACTTGCTCCTGAGCCAGCTGCAGCACTGTGGAGTGACTGATGAGGTCTGTGTGCTGCAGCAAGCTTAAATGCAGATGACTGAAGCCAGCTAGCCTGCGGGTCATAATTCTGTGAAGCTTAATGCTGAATTCACTGCTCAACAGCAGAGAAATGGTTCTCTCATTAGTGTCAGATACAAGAAACCCAGATAACTAACAACTCCGGAGCAGTGTAGGGCAGAAAGGGCCCAGAGAAGTAATCAGTGTGCCTATTTATAGCAAATATTCTCAGACTAGAGAAATTGTTTCTTCAGAAGGTTTTCCACCGGACACTTGCTTCTCTTCCGTCTTGTGTGGCTTCAATATTGTCCAGCTCTTGTAGAGCTTGATATAGCTAAGCAACAGCAGCAGCAAGAGATGTCGGAGCTGGTGTTCTCTGCCTGTGGTGCCCTTTGAAATTCCCACATAGAGCCTTTGCATTTATTCAGGATTTGTGAAGGGGAAAAGGATATGTGCTTTATTGAATGTTTGTTTGTAAATGGATTATCCATGAGTGGTGACCTCATTCCCAGATATTAGTTCCGAAGAACTTGAGAGATTAGCAACTGTGCATTTGACAAAATCTGGTACATTCCACTCCAGGAAAAACAAAAAGTCAAAGTTATTTCTTTATGCAAAGAAATAATTCTGAAGGATAATTTAGCTTTGTTTTGGTTTGTTGGGGTTTTTTTTTCATAATTTTATTGTGCTTTTTTATAGATTTGGAGATACCACTTTGCAGGAAAACATTAACCAGGAAAACTTAGAAATTCTTAAAGAATATTACAAGCTGTTTACAGAAAAAATGCCTCCCGATTGTGAGTACAAAGTAATACAATATCCAAATGACTTTGAAAATGTTTCATAGGTTAGAAATTATAAGGAAGTAATATTAGCACAATAATAGCGTGCAGCTTTTAGATTTGGCCTCAACCCTGTAAGTTGTTCCGTGAAGTGAAACACTTTGTGTCGCTACACAGCCCTTCTGAAGTCAGTAGTGACTGCAGGCCCAATCCCACAGCAGAACCTACCAGGAGAATGAAAGAGTAATGATGAACTAAACAGCCCTTTTAAATTGTTAATATAATATGACTTCTAATATTTCAAGTAGAGGACAATCTGTACCTACTGTATTTGTACAAAAATACTCGGTGGAATTTTCATCAGTTCCAATCATTCCCTCCATTCTTATTCTGAAAAACTCATTAAGGTATGGCAAACCACTGAGAAACCCGCAGAAGCAAAGACAAGCAATGAGCCACATCATCATGTCGCTGATAGGAATGCCATGGTTCTGTTAGCATAGGCCCTGTATTCCAATTTTGTAGAAACTTGGTGTCATAAACAGTACTATTCTGTGACTGTGTTGAAAGGAAACACTGAAAAGACCACTTGTACCAATCTAATCCTGTTAAAGTAGTCTTAATGCCTAAACTATATTCCCAGCTGTTGCAGATTTTACAGCCGGATTTTAAATAGCCTGGATTTGGGGCTCTGCTCCTTCCCATTGGTTAAGGGGGGGCTGCTGCTTAATCTGTTGAATCTAAAGATCTGTCATCCTACAGGACGTGTGTAACCCCTCATGGTGTATACTGCTGGTTAAAAACCCGTGCAAGGCTTCTGTTCTCTTACAGAACACCTTGTGCTGATTACGTTTGCAAATTATCCATACCATGTATGTACTTGTCGGTATATCTAATGTGTCGCTGTATACGTGTACATGTTTATCTTTTATACCAGGATGATATTAGTTTGTTAATAATTTTGACAGAAGTGAAAGCTCTGTCCTCAGTGACAGGCAGGATGCCCGTATGTCCACCCACACCTCTAGTATTTCTAGGATTTCTACAGAGAAACTCATACAAGAAGTTAGTAATTAATTCAGGGGAATCCTGCCAAGAAAGCCTCCTGACAAACTAACCTCATCTGTGGTTAGGTCTAAGGTAGATCTGCTGCCTCATAAGCGGATCTGATTATATAAAAGTAAAAATTTGCATGCAGATAGTATTGGCTGCTTTTCATTAACAGAAACTAACCTTGTACTGTCGTCCTGCAGAAGGATTATTAGTGAGCCACACAGTCTTCCTGGACTTCTTCCCGGCTGTGCAGGCTTTTGTCTAATTCATCATGTTTTTTCTGGTTATTATTACCTTCTTGCTCTACCTTTAAGATCTCAGTCTGTTCTTTGTCCAAATTTTTACTGAACACCAAGCACCTTCTGGTTCCACTGCTTTTCCCAGTAGCTCCCTGCCATTATACAGAATCACTCTTTTGACTTGGAGGAATGTGCCTTTTAAACCAGCTCCCTGGAAAAAAGTGAAGCTCTCCAAGTTGTCCAGCTGGGTGAGGACTTCAGTTGCTCCCCGGTTCCCCCAGCTCTGTCTGTGCTCAAGTGCTTAGGAAGATAAACCTCCAGCCAAGCTGGCAGCAGCTCTGGTGGTGTAGCCAAGTGAGAGCTGTTCATTATTGATGGCTCCTTGATGGTTTGTCCCACCTTTCCAGATAGTTTCCTGTAGTGCCAAATCTGTGCTCAAAATAAATGCAGGGCCCACAAAGCTGTTAGTTCCAAACGGTGCCCACAAAGCCAGACAGAATTTAAGGACTCAGAGGCAGGCTGTTGCAGCCACCATCCTTAGGCAGCCTCACTTGCCTGCTGCTTCATTTCTATGTTCCATTTCAAAGAATTCAATTTTCCACTCCCATAAAGGTATTGCCACCTTTGCTATTAGTTTTTCTTCATTTCTGTAATTCCCATTGCCAGTAATGTTCTAGCTTTCTCTTTTCCCAATTAAAAGTCTTCAGCTCCATGTGACTGCATATGCCAAACACTGACTTTCTATCTTCTTTTAGATGAATATGCACTCTGACACTCACCTATTTCTTAATCTCTTTAATTCTGTTAATAGGAAACTCTGAAAACAATAACATTGTGCTCCCAGAAAGATTCCTACCAAAACCGCCGACCAGATGTGGTTCTGGTTTAGGCACCAGAATAGGGCTGCTTTTATAGAATAGCGAACGACAGTAAGGGTACAGAAATGTGTGCTCATTGTTCTGTAGTACATAATTGGAACTCGATTTAAACAGCTGAAAGCGTAATATCAGAGAAGCCTATGTCATAAGTGATATTTGGCGTTGCCGGTTTGATACCTAGCACCCACAGCAACATCAGTGTTGTAAAGAATTGTCCCAGGTGGGAAGCGGGACGCACGCAAGGTTTAGAAATCCTGCGGGCAAACAAAGATTTTCTTACGTGGCATCATAATGTGCGTAGCAGTATGTGCACTTTCCGTGTGAAGTCTGAGTCTGATTTATACTTGCAGGCTTCTCTCGCTTGTAATCTATGAGAGTGATTTGGTGGTTTAATACTGCTTTGTGACACAAGGAATTTAAGCAATCGATCACGCCCAATCAAGATGCAGCGCATTTGGCACTATTATAAATTAGGAGAATCTTGTTTTACCTGTGGTGAAGTCATCTCTCTGAGATGATGCATTTTCTGCTGTGAAGCAAAGGAAAACTGCTTTGAAGCAATAAAATGTTTACCTGGTGATACGTTCTCATAATCTGGAAGCGTCTTTTTAGAGTACTTATTGCATGCGATGTGTTTTAAAGAAACAGATGCAGGCTAAGGATAATAGTCTAGCAGGTTGTGATGTGTTTTTATATGCTCTGCATTGTTTGATTTGTTTGACATTGAACTGTTTGATCAGGAATTGCAATACACGGATAAAACAATCCTCATTAAGATTATTACAGAACTAGTTTGAGTTTACTTTTTCTGCATATTTTTTTCTTTTTGGCAGCACAATATGAGTAAAGCAACTTAGGCATTTTTAGAATAGTTATTTTTGAGTGTTTTTAAATTACTTACTATGAATCATGGATAAGGGGAACAGTAGGATTCATTAGAGACAAAAGGTAAAAGCCTGTTGGTAAGAGGGATCATTCCTGCTGTGATCAGGCTAGGAGAATGGATTTTGACTTGCATTAGTTGCCTCATTTTTACTCTTAGAATTGAATATAAATCTTAGGGTTTGGGGCACAACCATACCATCAGCCTTATCATAATAAGCAACCTGATCGTCCTTTATTTCCAGGTCTACCACACTTTCAAGAACAAAATGATTTAAAGGGATTGCTAGAAAATCTCCATCAAAATATCCAGGCCAAAAAGAGAAAGAACGTAGAAATCATGTGGCTGGCTGCCACGGTAAGTTCTCGTGTTTCTAATATGTTCAAGTGAGGAACTATTTTTCACGTGCCTGCTGATACTGTAAGTGCAATGCATTTTAAGGATATGATTGGAAAATGCAATGATTAAAGATATGCTGAAATGGCTTTCTAACGTTTCCATCCTGATGGTCTCATCCCACTCATTAATACATCGACCACTTAAATCACAGGTATTTCATTTTTCTCACGCTTTTAACGAGTAGAACTGGCTAGAATTCAAAGCAAGAGATAGTCTTGGTCACTCAGTTGTCCCCTACATCCTCCAGGCCCTTTTCTGCAGAGCTTCTCCTAGCCAGGCAGTCTGTGGCTTGTGCTGCTGCTTGGAGTTTTTTTGTCCCAGGTGTAGAAATTTTCACTTACCTCAGGGAGTTGTGTAGCAGGGTAAAAGAGGTTTGCTTTTTGTTTGGAGCATGTTTTTTTAACTAAATGAGTCTGGTTTTAGGCAGAGGAATCCCCTCATCCCCAGTATGAGCAGAGTCAATTCCATGGATGATCATGCATAGCTGTAAATATATCATCTGATATAAGAGAAGGCAATATAGGGTTTGAACTTTTTTGTTTGTTTGTTTAAAATCGAATCATTTTTTATTAATAGAAAAACTGGTTATCAAAATAGGTTCCTTTTATTGTTTAGTGTCCGTAAGCCTTGAGGTATTGATGCAGGACATGATTAATTGCTCTGTCTTTTTTAAATTACTGCACTCAACTTTTTGATTTTCTGTCATTAAAGTACTTATGTTTTATAAATAAGTGTTTAATTGTATCAGTACAACTTTTAGTCAATCACATATTAGGGTTTTTTTTAGCCAGTGACAGCCACTCCAAGGGCACTGACAGCAACACAAAATCAGCTAGATATGCTGACATTCAGACACAGGGAGAACACTAATAAAATGTTTATCAAACAATGAATAATAATTACTTTGATTTATTAACATAATTCCTTTGTTTCCTAATTCTCTGGTGTTTTTGGTTTTTTTTTTACACATATATGTTTAAGGAAAAAATCTACAACAAAACAACCTTTGATATTTATAAAAAACTCAAGCTGTTCAGGAATGTGGAGTGCAACCAGATAATTGTCTTAGATTTAGGGAAGTACCCTGGTGTCTCTGCCCATTTATACAAGCAGAGACTTGAGTCTTTGGGATCTACTGAAAATGAAACAAGACCTTGTGTTTTGGGGAACTTTCAAATGCATATTCTCTTCAAGGCAAATAAATATTTGATGCAAAATATTAATAACGTTTTCCATGACTTTTCATTAACACCAGGAACAAGATAATTTTAACTAGGTCTTTGTATTAATAACACTGCTGTAATTTTTTTACATTGCCTTGTGATTAATAAATATTATCACATGCTATTGCAGTATATATTTGTTGTGAGTAAAAATATAAGGTTTTCTTGCAGTACCAGTTCTGCAATTGCTATGAAACATTGCTTTTAAAAGAAGTTTCTGATAAATCAGTACAGGATGAGCTATAAAGAATATGACAGAATTTGCTTAATGTCTTGATATAGAAAGTTGTCTTCTACCATCTATTGAGGATTCCTTGAAAATAATTTCATGGGTAAAAAGCATTCTTTGGACATAGAAAATGGTTCAGATTTTTCCTTCACTGTATTCTGTTTCTCTTTGTTAGCTTACTGTAACCTTCTGAAATGAGTATTTCTGAACCCATTATTCTACACACTGTTATATTATGTTACATTTAGTTATTGGAAATGATGTAAGGATATCGCTTTGTTGTTGTAGTAGATGTATGAGATTATGCATATCCACATAGATGTATCTGCACCTGCACGTAATCCCTGTTGTAATGGGACTGTGAGAACTCATCTGCATTTTAAAAGACAACTTTTGCAAATTGGTATCACAAACATTTTGTATTCTAAATATAATAGGACAGAGATTTAAATGTTATATATTTTTATTTCTAAAGATGTACCTTTTGCTAAGCTAAACTGCATCCTCTATCAGGGGAAATAATTGGAGTATTGATTTATACTTGTTTTAGTCTTCATGGGTTTATATGCTATTGTCATCCCATCTTTAAACTTAATCACAATCCTGATAATTTAAATCTGCATTCCGAAGGGAGGCTTTCTAGAGCTCTAATAAATCTGAAGTCCTCTTTCCCTCCTATATCTGCAATATTTTGGAGCAAAATTGAGGATAAACTTCAGGCCAGACACTAATCATAAGCTGTGTGTTCTGGTATGATATTGCTATATAATTGGTATTGTCCCTTATTCGATTTCTAGAGCATCAGATCATTGTGTTTGTCCATTGTAAATAATGATTTTATTTAACTGAGCTCTATAGTGAACTGAGTCATTCCGAGGATTTATCTGGGCCAGTCTATCAGGTTAACCTGCATTTCTCCTTAAATCAGAATCTAAGGATTTTCTCATTGTTTTTTTTTTTTAAGTTAACAGATTGTTTTCTATTTAATCCATTTGAAACCAATTCAGACTTTTGTACTCTAACTTCAAGGCAAAATAAGCTTGTGGTTATGGTCATTTGCTTGTTGTGCCTAGAGTGCTTGTCAGCTCAACACTGACTCTCGCTAGCCAGCGGTTTATGTGTATGCTGTCAGCCCAGATTTGGGATTTAGTCTCCCTTCCCTGCATCACAGGCCATCGCTCACCCAGGATAATTACCTGGATTTTTCTTATGACTCATTCATTGAATACTCACAGTGACGCATGGTCTTCAAAACAGACTAGTTTAAAGAGAATTAATCTCTTCAATTAAGCAGCTAACTTCTTTCACAGTGTTATTTTTAAAGAAAAGTCTTTTTTTTAGTATTTTATTTAAAACCCAATGTGACTGCAAATTTTTAAACAGGTTTAAGTTTTACAATTTTGATTTATAGGAGGGAAGAAGTGCTCACGGGTTCTCCTTTACTAGCCTTTACTTCTTTGGGTTCGAAGTTAGATTCAATTAATTAATTCCCTGGATTCAACTTTTGAGATCACCGTTACCACAATATCGCAAAGGCCTTGAAGACTGGAAGTATTTTCTGGACCATTGATTTTAACAGAATTTCTGGGAATGCAGTTAATGGATAAAAAAGCGCTTATTTGCTGGAGTGAAATTATGAAGATCATCTTCCAGTTTCATCCTGAATATGCCAAGTAAATACTTGGTAGCCTAGCTAGGAAGTTCCACAGGACGAAGGCTAAATGCTGTAATTTATTGCCTTGCCTTATTCTCATAACTGTTTCCTTTTTTGATACTGGTATAGCTATGGTTGTCCAGGGATAGGAGCAACCAAAGCAAAGTATTACCTTTTCTTAGGACAAATAATATCAGGGGAAAGGTAGACCCACACATGGGCACATCAGCTCTCCTTCAATTTGTCTAGTAAAATATTGCTTGAACCAAAGTATAAACTAATGAGCTGGTACAACCTCAGATTGATTCTTAAGGTGAGAAATTACCCTTAAAAATAAGTCATGTTTCCCTTATCCCTTATAATTTTGTCAAAATGTACAGTGAAAGTAGACAATCCATGACAGTCATTTGGTTAATATTTAATTGTTCTGTGTCCTGTATTTTTACCTGTTGAAAATAAGGACTGTATTTAAATTGAGATGTGCCTGAATCCATACACTCATGAGAAGTTAGTTCTCTACGTTTGTGAGAACCTGAGTTAAGACTTAGCAAAATTTTTTCTTAATTTTTTTAACAGTCATTAGATGTTCAGGCAATTAAGCTTTAATTGGATAGTATGGTTGTCACAGAAAGCAAGGAAAAATGAGGCAACTTTTCCTTTTATAGCCTAGGCTAACAAATACTTTTTGTTTCAAGTTCAGGAAATGGGATGCAATGGTTTGGTAAGCTGTGTAGACATTTTAGTGACTTGCTTAAAGTGCTTAGGACTAAGAATAGTAGATTCTTTTTTCTGTGTGTGCACCATCAGTTTCTTGCTTCACTTGGTAGGAGGGTGTTGCAGTGGGCAGGGGAGAGACTTGATTGTGACTGCAGGACACGATTGTGTGCAGCTCTCTGTTAATAAGAGCTCCTTTGTCTTCAGTGGGCAGGTTATTTGTAGACTTGTCCTGCTCGGGAAAGCCCTGAAGATCTGCTTCTAAAATGTGTCATTTGGACAAATTGGAAATGGGCTATACATCAGTAGCTATTTGTAGAGCCCTGATGCTGCGAATTCATAAACAGATGATGAATTTACAGCTCTTTACATCACATTTTCACCTTTTGTGGCACTGTGTCAGAACGGCATGGGCATATTCCTTAGCATATGAAAATCTAAACTGATTTAACTGCAAAGACACATGTCAGCAGCCACATGGTTCAGGCTGGAGTCACTATCTTTAAAGACCTCTTTTCTTCTTGAGAAATACGGTAGTTCTCTGTATTCATTGTCTGTGACTGCAAAAGTGTGGGAGTTTCACAGCCCGCCTAGCGGGTAGAGAACACATGGTGTGGGAAGGGCAGTCCTTTGACATCTGCCTGTGTTTCAGATTTGCCGTAAGCTGAATGGAGTCCGTTTCACCTGTTGCAAAAGTGCCAAAGACCGGACATCCATGTCGGTGACGCTGGAGCAGTGCTCCATCTTAAGGGACGAGCATCAGCTTCACAAAGACTTCTTTATCCGGGCACTGGATTGTATGAGAAGGTATGTGGAGATTTGAGCGTGTCCTTTGCATTTTGAGCTAAGTCAGCAACTACGGTGCAGAACAGTCTAAAGCCGGTTGCAAAGGCACGATAGGCCCCAGAGCTGACTGACCAGAGATCTGACCAGCAGCCTGCCAGCTGGTAAATCACTTCTGCGTGCGAGGTCTTTGCAACTGCGTGTTCTATCACTAACAGTTTCTGAGATGGGTGTGTGAAACCTTGCAAGTGTCACTTCACCCACTGTAGAATTTGACCAAGGTGAATAGCAGTTATTTTAACAATTTCTTTCGTAAGACTTAAAATTTTAACAACATTCTATGACCGTATAAAAAATCAGTTATTTTCTGGTTTAAGAATATTTTTTTAAAAATGTTTACATGCTTATTAAATCATTTCTATAAAATTTAGACAAATACTGCGAAAGCAGAGTAAGCTTTTGTTGCAGAGGGCAATTCTTATTAGCTCATGTTATTAAAAATAAAAGAAACACCCAGTTAAGTTTGGACTGATGGTGGTTGCCACAAATCTGATAAAATCTTTACTGTGCTTAAAAAAAGAGTTTTATTCTAAATTACAACTATGCAGAAATTGAGGCTGTCGTTATCTGGAATGTGTAATTAAAAGATGTAAAAATTTCTGATTATCTGAATCTTGGATGAATAAAAGAAAAAATTGAGTAAACAAGTTTTGATCGTAAAATGAATCGAGATGCTGTATTCTCTAAAGAAACTTTCATTATTGGCTTTAATGAGTACTGCATTATATTTTCTATAGGAATTTTTAAAATGTATCTACAGCATTCAAATAATACGTTGCTGCAAAACTAATAGAAAATATTCTGGTCAGCCGGCAAAGAAGTAACTGAATCGTATCTTGCACTTACTTGAAACACAGATTGTTTATATGTTGGATTTGCAAAGATCATATTAAGTAAACAATCATGTTTAAAGTCTGTAAACGATAATTCCTGACCTTAATATTTATTGTGGTCACGTCAGGTGTTTAATGTCTAGATTAATAGAGTAGGTTTATACATGTAGGGTCCTTTGGTCTTTTGTCGAAGATAGATAATGTTCACAAAGAGTAACTGAGCAGAGGACTGAGGTGGTTTGCAAGGGGTTGCGTAGCGTGATGTGTTAGACTGAGGTGTATCGCTTTGTACGCAGCGTTAGCTTGCATAAATCCCTTAGTCTCTGCAGTGTTTCGGTGAGTGAATGACCTGTGTGCAGTCTTTCATAACTACATGTTTTATCATTAATGAAAGATTTCTGAGTTTTCTGTGTTAAATTTCATTTGTGTTGGCATTTCAAATCTGTTTTTTCTTTTCTTTTATGTCTCCGATAAACACTAAAGTGTGTAAGCTACAGTAAATTACCAGATACAGGCAATCTCATTATATAAAGGCATTATTATGTTAGCATGAAGGAGTAGATTGGAAAAGTTTCACGCATATAAACCTGATTTAAAAGAAAAAACCCTTGAAATTTATACAAACTAACTTGTTAGTACAAAAGTGTGGTAGGTTTTTGTAGACTAAAATGTAAGCAAATTTGAGTGCTTTTATGTCGCATAACTGATCTTGAAAGCTGGTAAGATTAACACGTTAGTTATATTGGCAGATAACAATAAATGGGAGTCACAGAAGGACGTTGACGAGCCCAGAAAAGCTGAAGAAAACTTAAAAAATAAATGAGTAGATGGGTATGTGAGGTTGAAGCACCATCACAAAAATGTGAAGTCTATGTTTTGCTGTAGTTTTAAACAGAAAAACCTTGTCTTGCTAATATCCTGTAAATGAATTTGAAACAGCCTTGAAGTGAAGTAGATGCTATGTGGGATGGAAGGTAATAATTTTGAATTGGGTGATAGGATTGTCTGGGACTTAAAGCAAGGGCTTTGCAAGTAGCGGCAGTAGCATACAAAATAACCTGCACCTCGGGATAATAGATAAATAGATCTTTTACCTGTGCTAGTTTCTCTCTGTACAACACTGTTCGCACAACTGGAGGTTAAAGAAAAAATTATCAGCCAACCTTTTTTTTTCCTCATGAGCTGGTGAATGAAAATGCAGAACAGAAGAATAAAAATGTCAAATGGGGACACACAGTACTTTTTCCTGTGGTCTTCTCGTTGAGAGTTGGTCAGACAGTTTAAAGAGCTATCTTTGGGTGCTTTTTTTCGTTATCTTTGGTACTACACATGTTCAGCAGGGGCTGCTTCTCCCCCCTCACTGCCCATCTGTTGCTGGAGGTGCTTACAGAACAGTGCTGGAAGTGACACAGGCTTTCCTCCCTCTCCTCCACTGACTGTCTAGGTAGTGTGGCAAGGACTCTCCAGCTGGGCTCTCTTCATGTAGGTGGATGGAGAAAGGTGAATTGGAGAAAGGCAATTTGAGAGGGCAAACTGAGAAGGAAAGAACAGCCAGGAAAAACAGGGGGCAGGGCGGGGGGAAGCCATCATTTCCACAGGAAGAGGTATAATGGTGTTTCGGCTAAATCGCCTGTATTTTACTTGGAATTTGGTAGCTGTGTTTTTGAGGTGTGTGTGAATGAGGTCAACAGACTTGTTTGGTAGTCGTCGTGATGCTTGCCCTTTTATCCTTTCTTTTTATTTGATTACTATTGCAGAGTTTTATTTGAAAGATTATGCTGTGCATTTCTGAGCTTTTCATTGACAACTTGTAGAAGCTTTTAGAATGATTTTCACATCTAAAAGAACGTATTTTGTCTTAAGAGGAGAGAAAAACTCCATTTGCCATTTAATTTATAATTTTATCAATTTTCCCCTGATGAATCTTCTCTAGATCACTTAGTTAAACTCTATCAATCAAATCTCTTTACGCTGATTGCCACAAATCACTTCTAAGCCTTTCAAAAGAACAAGTAGACAAGAAAAATTCAATTTTAACATCTAGAATCCTAACAGGCTGAATGAGTCTTTGAAAGGCTTCTTTTAAGAGTTAACAGTAGGAGATAGAGAGTACTGTGAAACAAAGTGAGTTGTAAAAGTAAATGGCAATTCAGAAGCGCTCTTTATTGAAAATGCCATGATTTTGAGATATGAAAATTATAAAGGTTCCTGCATAGCTGTAAAGCTTCCTCTTTTCCTGCCAGCACTGACACAGCTTTGCTGTAAAAGGGAAGCATGCGCTTATGGGTTCATGCTTGCTTGCCACCAGAAGTTTGGAGACGCAGGACTTCTGTGGGCTGCTGCTTTTCAGCTTCGCTGATGTCCCTAGAATTTAGAGCAAAACAGAGGCAATTTCAGATATTTCAGTGCGTTTGCTTCGATGTACATTACACAATGCTGATTTGGAAAATATTGCTAGTAGCTGTTATTTAATGACTTAATTTGTAAGTGGAATCAGTGTCTTGTGGTGATAAACTTGTCTTGTAGTGATGTGATGTTTATCAGTTCTTAAAAAAAAAAAAGCTGTACAAAACTCCTTCCATTAGTTGTCCCTTAGCTTATGCAAAGTGATGAAATGATGATAGGAATTCAAGGTTTATCACTTACAATGTATTATATATGGCTTTGTCTTCTGGGCATATGTGAATATTTCCTACCATTCTGTGTTAATTATATTCCAAGAGACAGTAGGGAGACAAGACTGATTTATATCTGCCACATGATTCTACTTTTTGCCTTTAGAGCTGGCCACTGCTTTGGGAGGTTGGCCCCTGGTAGGTAGCACACTATGAAGAAATGCCGTAAAACTAGCTTGGGGTTTTTTGTTGTTTGTTTTTCTTTTTTGAACCTATTTAATTTTAATGGTTCAGTGGCAGGGCCCTTTTTGGAGGCCTTGGGTAGTAAGTAACCTCAGAACCTCCTGGGTTTTGAGCATGTTTCCAATAAAGCCTCAAAAGTTAAAGCAAGCAAATGAAATGACAAATCCGCTGCCTACAGTGAAGCCTCCAGGCTTTCAGCCTTATCATCCTTCTTAGCAGGGCACGATACCTGTCAGGTAAGTCAGACATTGAATACAAAATTTGACCCAATGTAGGACACACTGTTTTCACCTGAAACAGCAGTCCATGGTAATTGAGATTATTTTAGATAAATTGCCTATCAGAAATCTGATCGAAGCACAAATACAAGGAATGCATGGTCTGGGTAACAAGGTATGGGCTTTTGATGTCCCCGTTATGAAACAAATAGCTCCTTTTAAAAAGCAACTTGAGGCATCTTGCCTTAACGATGCGTGGGTTCAGAAGGAGGGGTAGCTACCATAGCCCTTTAACCAGGGACTTTCAGGTGTTCTAGGTGGAATTCATAGGTCCAGGCTGAGATGGACCTTGGCTGCGGAAGGGCCTGTACCAAAGAACACGCTGTTGTGATTGCTGGGTGGACTGGGAAGCAAGAGCACAGGAACAGGATGAGAGAGAGGGACCCACGTGCAGATCTCTCTCTGCCATTCTCTAGTCTCCCAGCTTTCACCCTGGCCCGGCGAGCTTGTGGCAATAGATGCAGTGCGTGAGTGGTCACACAGAGGAGGAAGCACATGTTCTTCTCTAACCTCTTCTTTTTTCAGCCTATATGAACTTATATATCTTTTTTTTTTCCTGAGACTATTAGTGCAGTATAAAGAAAACTTAAAAGGGAGAGCTGATTCTTTAGAAACTTAACATCTATATTTTGAGGTACAAACTTTAGATGGAAAGATTTACATTGCCTAATGTATTGAAAGAGGCCTGGCATTAAGTTACAGCAAGGTCCAGTTTTGGTGCGTTGAACCACCATCAATTTTGTTTTTAAAACTAAATTACTACTTTTTTTTTTTTAATTTCAACAGTGTGCAGAGGAAAAGAAAACAAAATGGAGAGAGATGGTCAGCAGATGTAATAAGAATCAATGTGATTAGCATCTGGTTGGAGTCTTTTAGAATAAAGTTCTATTGCTGAGCGTCCTTTTGGAAGGAGGAGGAGAATTGCCCACAACCATTGTGGACAAAGTATCAAACAGTCGCTCGAAGAGGCTGTGTTAAATCTAAGGTTATCTAATATAAGTACTCAATTTCACAGAACTTACCTGTATAATGTGTCTTTAAAACAATTCTCTGGTTTTTAAGACTTGGCAAAAAAAAAGCCAAGGGAAAAAACCAATAAAGGAAACCCAAACACACTTTATTTGCGCCACATCAGGCTCAGGAGTATCGTCAGTGAGATTCAGGCTTCTACCTGGGCAAAGTCAGTAAGTGAAATTGGCAGGTTTTTTGTAATAGAGTCTCTCACATTTTGTCTGTTTCGCTGGGGTCAGGTGTTCAAGTCCACATTTGGCAGGGGAATATTCTCTCGCTGACTAAAGAAGTTTCGTTTCTCCTGGACTTCATTTCTCCAACTTCTTCCCAAATACTGATGTCAGACTTCCTTCTGGTCAACAGCCCAGTCAGAGTCCTGAGAACGCTCTCATGAGAACTTTCTCATCTTCCTCTTTTTCACCGGACTATCGCTTGAATATTTCCCTCTGGTTGCTCCTTCCCCTGTGATGCATGTGGCTGCTTCTGTCTGTCTTCTGCAGAGCTTAGGCGCTGGCCTCAGTAACAACACAGAGAGAGAAGCTTCCTTCTCATCTCCCCCTGCCTTATTGCCTTTGCTTCATATGGCAGCAGTTACCGTCTGCCAGGGGGAAGAACGGCAAGGAAAAGTCTTGTCTAACCTTTTGACCTGGCAGATGTTCTGCGTCGGTTGAATCCTCAAAGTGTGTACCTGCTGAATTTTAACGAGTCTTTGTTAGGAAGAGGTGATTTGACATTCTTGCAGGAGCTGGCTCTTACAACACTTACATCTCTCATACCTTTATTACCTTGGTGCAGAATATCAAATCCTGCTCTTGAACATGGAGGTACTAGTAATAATCTCAAAAAAAAAAAAAAAAAGCTGAATTTTTTTTTTCTTTTTTAAATGACATTGTAAGTAAGTTTGAATTTTATCCTTTCAAAATGAACTAACAATTCAAAGTAGAATCTTAATGGTAAGTGTTGTGTAACCTTAATTATAGTTGCTCTTCCCCTTGAACTTATGATAATATTCTTGGACCAATCACTGGGGAGGAAGGGAGCATTTAAGGGAAAACACTAAAACCTTTGCTGCTCTGCAGGGAATATTTTGAGATGTGACCCAGCCTACATCAACAAAACACTTAGCTTTCAGCAGGCAGTAAACCAGAATTTCTGAAGTAAATGCTTAGTTTTCCTGTCAGTCCCTGGGGGAAAGGTAGTAGCATAAGCAATCTGTACTGTCTCGAAATTCTGTCACCAGCGTTAGGTGGGTGAGTCCTTGAAATGCACCTGCTTCTCCTTCATTGATTACGTAGGAGAAGTGGGTACTTCAAGAGGACTCAGAACCTTGCAGGAAATTTTAACTACCAAGTAGTAAAACATACTAATATATCAATGGCAGTGTATTACAGACCAAAAAAAAAAAAAAAGTTCCTTTTCCATTGAAAAGGAAAATGTCTGGCCATGTTTGGGTTTTGCAATAAGAAAGAAACCTTGAGTCCCTCGTGATCTTTTTGCAGAAGGGAGTCCTTGCCCTTTGACTTAAGAATGCGTATGACACAGTTCTCCAAAGGAGCACCAGATTTAATGGAATTCCAATCCAAAACTCACCCTACTCTGAATTTTTCTGCTCTGATTTGTACCTTTTATTTCTCACTGAGATCTTGACAGGATAAATGACGTGTTAACTAAGCCCGCATTAGTATTTGCCATATCTTGACCCAAATGAGAATATAGGGAATTGAGCTATGCCTTCCCCCTCAGTGAATGTTTTGATTGTTCGGTACAGACAGTGAGAAAGGTGTGCAATTAAGTACAAGGTGCACATTGTGATCACTGAGTTTTCAAAACCAGCCAAACAACCTTATCCAGTAATTTTGCTTTCCCATTTAGTACCACAGTCTGTGTTTGGATCCTTAATAGTGCAGCAGTGAATTTAAGCACTGCGTCTTAATAAATTAAAAAAGGGAAAGGAAAGTGTTTACACTGTTTGCACTCCTAAAAAAAGCTCTTATAATGTAAAATGTTTCTATCACTTTTGTCATACAGGACCATAGCTTTCCTGGACTTCACCTGCCATCATTAGACAAATCTAGCATGCAAGCAGTCAGATTATCTGAAAATACTGTTTGGTGTTTGCTTTTCAGATTCTCCTAGTCAACCATGGAAGAGTTCATTAATTACCTTATTTATCTGGTGCTTTATCACTTAGGCTATTGCTTATTCAGCACTTCCGTGAAAGACCAGATCTTAGCTGAAATCAGAAACTATATGCATTATACTCACCAGGGTGACTAATACCAGGTTTCTTCCTATTACATTTCACTTCTATTAAGTTTTTCTGGAAGGGTGTGTGAGAAGAGTCCTGCAGGCATATTATCTGTTAAAAGTCCATGTGCCACAGCTGAATTACTGCGGCTTTGACCACGTACAGCTAAATCTCTCAGGAAAAGCAACACTGCCAAGTCTAAAATTTAGATAAGAAAGGAGCAGGAAATGAGAATAAGTGGGTAGTAATAGCATACAATAACTGGTTGAAATTATCATGAATCCAATCTCTTCAAGAATTTATCTGCCTCTAAAACATTATTCTTCTCAGAATAATATTACATGGGCAGGGAGAGCTCATAACTTCCTTCCGGCAGTCCCAGCCATGTACAGACTGTGCCGAAGTTGGAGGAAACACAGGAAAGAGTAGCAACTAGCTGCTGTTCAGAAAGGTTGTTTTGTGATAAAAGATTCTGCATTTCTTCAGGAGAAAGATGATGTAGTGTGGGGCTACAGCTCTAGCTGGCTTATGTAGAAAGCAGGTAACAGACACTTCTAGGTCTATTTTTGCTCTTGTTTTAGGCTCCCTTAATCCCTTCATTCAACTTACATTCTTAGTTTCTTAGTTTAGTACTCCCTGCTCAGATAATCATCATCTCTTCTCGTCCAGCAGTCCTGTTCCAGTTTTCTTCCACAAGTTCCCTGCCTTCCCCCCCGCCACCCCGCCCGCCCTTCAATCTGCTGCTCTATTTCCTCTTTCCAGTCAGTGTTTCCCTGTTTCTTTCTCTCCTGCAGTATCATCTTGGTCTATAATATTTTGAAGAACTCCTTTGACAGCAGCCTTGCTCAGTTCAGTTCAGGAGTGAGTTTTAGTAGGGATTTCTAGTTGTTACTTTCTGTGGCAGCTCTGATTTGGTGAGTGACATTTCATAAATGAGTCCTCATCATTAGAACAGCAACCACTGGTAGACTTTCACTGGGGTAGCTAGCAGCAACAAGTTGTTTCTCAGTGTTTCCTTGCAGTACAAGTCCTGGCAGATGTTTGCAGTGGGGTGACCAAAGGAGTTTCCATCTGGACTGTTATGTACTTAGAATGGATCTCCTATTTCCATGATATTTTATCTGTAGTTGGCTGGAACTACACCTGGTAACAGAGCCAGCAACGTTATATTGCTATCCTGTTCTCTGGATCATTCAGAGATAAATTTGGGAAATAATTTTGGGAACCTGCATTCTTAATAGCCTAAGCCACTGCTGTAATCTGTATGAATAGGAAGTATGTGTTTATAAGGAAGTTAATGCAAAGGAAAGGTTGGAGTCCTCCCAAAATGCACAGCCAAATCACTCCACAGTTGACTTCGACTGTTATAACAGTTAAAGTAGTTTCTACAACCCTGGGACTTAGTGGTGCTGTGGTTGTATTGTGACTCTAAACATACCTAATGCCAAAATCACTGGGCACTGGTTTGTCTGGGCATCTGCCATGCTGCTTTTGTGCCCTGCTGTGGACTTCCTTCCCTGCCAGCTCATCTCCTCTCCTCAACCTGGATGTTGCTACATGCATATTGTCTTCCATTAGTAAGAAAAGCGATGCTCCTAATGCCCCAGGAAGGTGCCAGAGCAGAGTTTCTACCTGTACAGGATCCTAAGATCCCAGGCAAGGCTTAGCCAAGGATAAAGTCCCATAAACCAACGAGGTCAGAGCGTGGGAAGGGAATCACTCTTCCCTGAAACTTCTGTCATGGGATAAAATATTTGGGTATAGGACCCAGCCTCCTAGTTAGTTTACCTGTTAATGAGGTAGGAGTTACCTCTGCCTGTGGTACTCGGAGGCTTCACTTACCTCGTGTAAAAGATTTTGTAGTATTGTGGTATTAGGGGTATCGTCTTTTTTTTTTTTTTTTGATGAGTTATTTGTAGCCTTTCTTTTTTTATTCCTTAAAGGAGAAAGTAGTGCTTTTGGGGGATAATTTGATAACTCTTGAAATATTCCAATTTAATATAAATACTGTTATTGACAGGACTAAACCTTACTGTACTGATATAGTTAGCTCAGTGAAGCAGTATGAGGTCAGGTTCCTTTCATGGCTTATGGACCTTCTTGGGGAATGATTGTCTGAGGCCCAACTGAAGCTTTTCCACAGTTAGGCATTTATAAGAAATCTCCTCTTTCTACTCCTCTCATTCATCATATGGGTTTCCTGTTGTATAAGCAGCTTCGGCTTCATGCTGTGGTGTCTCCCACTGACCATGTGTCTCTGCAGCTTGACTGTATTTCCATACACTGGTGAGAACTTAAAAATCTTTGAGGTTTTTTATCCCTCATTTGAATTTAGCTGAACTCAATCAGTGTGCCCGGAGGTGGTGAGAATACACAGAAGCATCTTCCTTCCCCTCACACCAAGCACTAACATGTATCCTTTACTTCTGTGGGAGACAGACTAAAAAGATGGCAGGTAATTATTATCGGCAGTAGTTGAATGAGCTCTCCCTTGCTTTAAAAAAAAATAAACATTTTGTTTTCAGCCACAGATCAACAACAGTCAGCGTTGTCAGATATGAAGAACTTTTTATGTTACTAAAAAAAATAGGATTAAGGAACAATCTGATCACACTCACATATTGATAAGACCTTGCCATAGAATAATCTGATTAACAGTTTGTGTCTTGAGTAAACTGGCAAGTCTGATGAAAATGTATCATTCCTGTCAAAAGAACATCGGTTTTTATGTGCGTTTTGGAAAAATCACCCATCACTGCTCCAAAGTTGTTGATTTTTTTTTATTTAAATCCATTTATAACTCATTCATAACTGTCGACAGTGGAGCATATACAGAATACAAAGTAATCCGCAACCGAAAGCTTTGCTGAGCAACTTCCAGCAAACTGCCTTGCGGTGGTGTGATAAGCAGAAGATGGGAGTGTCCGCAGTAGGGTGCTGTGGAAAGTTTTTCATAATACATTTCAGCGAGGAAATAAAAATCAACACCTTTAGTCTCATTTGGTGTTGGGGTTTGTTTGGTTTGGTTTTTAGCTTACGTGGTTTAACCAAGACTGGCATGATCTCTGTTCTAAGTTTATTTCAGCTAATAAAATGGCTGTTACATTGAATGCCTCAGGAAAGATAAAATGACTAAACTGGCACTCTGTCAAAGGCATTCTTGGCTGGTTTTGTGATGATCAAAGTAGTATCAGGCAAAGGCAAGTAGTTACAATAATATCTCATTCTCAAAGGTCTGTGAATTGATTCTGGAATTCTAGAGGAGACTACTTTGATAATAGTGGTTTAACTGTTAGGATATTTATTCATGAGGTTTTAAAAAGTCTCCAACATATTCAGTGTTTGCTCTTTCACCTTTTGTTGTCTTCGGTGTGCGCTTAGATTATGCTCTATCATACTTACATGTTGTTACTAGTTTATATTGCTCGGTATTTCTAAGAAGTCATCTCTCTCTTTTAAGATCTTACAATAAAAAAGATACAACATCAGTTTGTTTCCTGAAGAAAATGTGAAACTTTCTAATACCTTACCATTTCTTATTTGATTTGTAGTCTTCACTTTCTCACCCCTGTGGAAAGCTGCATGTGTACTAAATGCCTTTCATTTAACAATCACTAGTTAAATGTATTAGAAGTAGGTCAAGAGCTGAGATTTGAGCAGATGTGCAAACACTTCTTAATATCAGGTGTTCTTGACTCAAAAAGCTTATAATTGACAAGCAAAAAGTGAGATAAAGAAATGCACTTGTATCTTTTTTACTTTTCAATGGGAGAAAGATGGTGTAGAGATGTCGCGTTACTTACTCATGACCCCACGGTCCTCTCCTTTGCTGGAAATGGAATTTTAATCTACTTTTTTTTGAACAAAGACTCTTCTCATTGTCTGGTTTGTTTTAAATAAAAGTTGTGTTGCTGTACTTGAACATGCAATAGCAATGCTTGTAACTGAAGTTCATTGCCTTACTGACGTTCGCTACTTGAGTTCATGCTGACATACCACATGCAGCAGCGCTGGCTGCACAATTAAAGCTTCTTTCCCTCCTGGGCATTGCTGAACTGGTGTGTCAACTGCTTGAGTGTTGGTGGATAGTCCTCCCTCAACATCATACTGAATAAAGTTCTCTTGCTTTGTTACTGCGTTGCTGCCTAGGGCAGAAGGTTGCTCCCTATGTCCTCTTTCTTGGTAAAAATTTGCTGCTACAATGGTATTATCAGAAAATTTGCAGTCAATTGCTTTAAATATAGTTTGACGTTTCTGTTACAGAGATTAGCATCATTTGCCATGTGAAGATGCTGCTTGAATTCATTCTTAAAGTGAGCTAGTACACATCAGACTGCTACTAGGCTGTTTATTTTCCCTCTTGTGCAGTGGAAGTGGCCCAAGATGTGCTGCCAAGCAGAGGGTTATTCATTTTACTTCCGTAGGATTGATTTTCTGCCATTAACCTGCCTTGCTGCATTCTGTAAGATAGTGTCCTGTGTTCTCATTGCAACTTACTTCCTTCTGCTCTTTCTTAAAGGGAAAGTTACGTTGTTTCATGAAGCTCTTTGGGTGGATGTGGCCTTACGCTTCATACCTACATTGCTCTGGAGAAGTGTTGGAGTATTTTTTGTGACCAAGGTTATTGTCTGTCTGGCTGTAATTTGTATAATTTTAATCTAGTAGATTAAAAGTCAGTAAAATATTTTTCTGGCTAAAGAGGATTGAAACAGTGACAAGGTAACATTGCCTACAGCAAAGTTTTGCCTCCTAATTATGTTGATAACCGCGCACACACATAATTATAGTCAAGTAAAATGTAGAAATGTAGGAATTAGTGCATTTCATTTTGACACAAGTGGCTGTTTTATGTGACTTAATGAAATGAATTTTAAAAAACAAACAAACTTTACAAATATTTTTCCAAGACCAAAAAACACAAACAGTTACTAATTGTTTTGCATGCTTTTACTGGCAGTTAAAATTTAGTTAAAAGACTTGAGACCTTCATGTTCTGTGTTGCCCTGTAGGCTTACTATCTTCAGGTGAAGATACGTGTTTATTTTACTGAGGTAGAAGAGCTGGGAAAATTTGTTCACTTCATATAATATGACAGAGCTATTGTTCTTGGTGTGTCAAGGAGGATAATGAAACTTGAGTGTACCAGCATTTTTCAAGTCAGACACTTTTTCTCGCTTTCAGACAATGGTTATTCACTGGTAGGAGGGTCTGCACAAACACATAGCACAGTAGTCTAGAAAGGTATTTGTAGTCTGAAATTATTTTTTTAATTATTTTGTGACAGTTAAATTCTATGTTTTCAGTCCTAAAGGCAATCATTCTTCCTGCTGTCACAGAGAACCTTCCTCCGTGCAGCACAATAGGGAAACAAATCTCATTTCAATCTCTATTTAAGTTTAATTCCAAGGTAGACCTTGAAATGAGGTGGTAATGAACTTAAACTCACGGTTTTGATAATCTCCAGCATGCTTATACAAGCACTCAGACACAGTACAGGTATTTTCCAGACATGGCTCTCTTCTGAGAGTCTTTGTCTCTTGAGCAGATTTAAAAAAAAAAAAAGAAATTTTAAGTATTGCTTTCTGTTATAGTTAATACAGGAAGAACATTTGGAATTCAGCTCCTAGGTTTGAATCAGACCTATCTAAATACATACCCAAAAGAAAAAAAGATAATTGTTGTGACCATCACAATGTGATAATTCTAGGGAATAATGATTTAGTAAGACAAAGAGACTGAGCCTCTGAAACAGAATGATCATGTTTCACCACCCCAGCTGTGCCGTCTGGTGGGCACTGTGGTGATCACAGCCACTGTCTCCCTCAAATTCTTTGGATTTGGACATAGATATCTTTTCTAAAATACTGGTTTGTGCTCCATATGTTTAATATAGTCATCGACAAGCAGCCTTTACCTGAAACAAAACTGGAATAGCTCTAGCAAAGTCAAAGGGACTGGCTAGAAATTTGCCTCCGGTGAGCCCTGTCCCATCCCCTGCCCCAAGCCATATTGGAAGCCTGAAGGGGAAAGCAGATCTTTATAATGCTGTCATTGGTCCTTTCTAGCCAGCCTGTTCTCTACTAACAGTCCATGCAGTGAGTTAAATTGAAAAGCATCCTCTCCCCATGCATTTGGCTTTCCTAGGTGCAGAAGAGGGAACAAACCTTACCAAATGTGATGTTCCGTGGTGTGGACTTCACTGATCTCTATGATAATGTAGACCCCAATGGAATAGCGAGCCCACGCTGGGCTAGCAGAATTCAAAAGACCTTTTCCCAGACAGGACCAACACCTGCTATTACGGTGGGCTGCTTTATGCAAATACTACCACTTTTATTACTGCATTACAAAACACATTAAGCATCCAATTTCCTTTGTAAATGAAGCAATATATTACCTCGATAGCTACTTCTGAAGCTGTCTGCAACTTAAAACACAGATGTTAAAACTAATGGAACTAAATGAACCCCCTCTGAATTGAAATCCTTGAACAGAGAAGCATTTACGGTAGGGGTTTTTTAATTATAAAGTTTATTAAATGAAATACATATTACAATGGAGAGGAAGAAGTCAAATGATCTGTTATAGCAAAAATAAAGTCTTTAAACTTGCTGTCCATACTCCATTGGGTATGGAATGCCAAAAGAGAAATAAATCTTGTTGCAAAGCTTAATGTTCTGTACCACATTGTAACATAGCCCAAACCAGACAAGTGCTTGCTCATAAATCTTTTTTTTTAAATTCACATTGCTTAGAAAAATTCAGACTGTCCTTTAAAAGTAGTTTGTAGTAAAGTGTGCTTGAAAGTTTATGTTGTTAGCCATCACGTTCGACCGTATCGATGGTGCTGGAAAGAAAATCTGCAGCTCGTGGTTCATTTTGTAAGTGATGCAGTGGTAGCACAAGTATGGGCTGAAGATCGTCAAGCTTTGGGGGGAAAAGAACATTGAGCCATTAAGCATTGCAGAATTTTTTTCTAAAGCCCGTGAATTCAGTGCAATGCTCGTAATCAAGCTGTTCCTATCATAAACCATTAGATAAGTATTGTGGGAATGTCTAGGTTAAGAATTCATTCCCACTACGGGGATGTTTAACTTCCTGATTTAGGGGCTCTGAATCATCCCGTGGACATTCTGACAAATGTCAGCAGCCTGGGCTGCTAAATTTGGCACCTGAAGACTTGTCCCCCAGGTTAGGCAGTATACGACGTCTTACCTTTTGGAGGATTTGGGTCAAATTTTGGAAATCCATTTTGTAGTTATCCTAGTAAACAAGTGAAGGTAAAATACAGGTAGGAGGGCAAAACTTAGCATGGGGGGGATTTTGCTGGCATCAGCACACTACCTGTTGTGTTTTAAACATAAATTTGTCACTAGACATCAATTTATTTATTATCGTGGGGTCAGGGAAGAAAGAACTTACTAAAAAAAAAAGGAGTGAAAAGTGCACTGTTAAATGGCTGTTTAACCTTCAGCTGCTACAATATTTGGGCTGCTTCCTTTGTTTATCTCCTTAGTGTGTACGATAAACTAACTACTGCATACTTTGATGTTTTGGGGGTAAAAGTCCACTTTTGATAGTTTCCTTGTTTATAGAACAAGCAGTAGCCCTTAAGCAATGTACTTAGAATGCTGTTATCCAAAATTGCTGTTTATGTATATTTTTGTATATAAACTTTTTAATTTGATAGCTCTTCTGGCCACAAAGTTACTTCAGCTTAGATAATTTTGGCAACATTATGAATTCTGCAAATATTTAGCCACTTTAAGCAGATAGCTGTGCAGAAGTCGTTTATTGAAAACCTTTGGCAGCATTTCAGTAAATGTTCTAATTTTTCTAGCATTGTGATTTGATGTATTTATTTCTGAAAAAGAGCTTGTTTATAGCTCGTGTTCCTTAGTAAAAACATGTAGCTGATCATTTGAATGAAGGGGAGGGAGAGGAAGCTTTCAAAATAAAGTACCTCCTCCTCAGGGAAGTAGATGTTTGGTAGGTAACTCTTTCCTTCCTCTCAGATTGTCCATTACTACTTCAGCGGTTAATTATTCTAAACTCAGGAGAACATTATTGGGCCAATGTAAAACTCATTTTTCCACTGAAATTTCCATTAGCTGTGAGTAATTCCAGTTTAGGATGGGTTATTATGTTTTACATTTTCTACAGTGTTCTGCATGTATTTCGTTTATATGTACCATACCTGGGAAAATGTCATTTATTATTTCCTGTTACTCTGTTTGCATTGATGTACATACTTGCCCAACAAGTGCAATTGCTGACCCGCGCTAACATGCCTTTAGCGTTCATTAAGAATTATGCAAAGAGCAAACCTGAACAAAAGGGGTTTAGAGCATTTCTGCTACTTGTTTGCTTTAACCATGTTGTAAGAGACTAGGAAGGGTATTATTCACCAGCCACACAGCCCTCTGCACCCTGTGTATATTGATGAGATAACAAAAGACGCCTGTAGATTGGTAGGGATAATTTCTAAAAATTACTTCTGCTGTTTAATTGCAGCTTTTGTGTTTTATTGATTTTATTTAGGCTGTCAGTAGCAGCGCATTAATAGCACATTATGGAATTTATTTTTAAGTAATACAGAATTAAATACTAATAAAATGAGACAAGTATGATTCCAGCATCTTTTCTGTGCGTAGGCTGGGTTCCAGTGAGATGACGTGAAGCTGATGTAGTTTTTAGTAAAGGTTAGCAGAGAGTTAAACTATGAGAATGGTTGAGATATTTTATGAAGGACATTGCATACCTGTCCATATATATTGGTCTTCAAGGCAGAGGATAATTTAAGCAGTTTAAAAGTCTTGGTCTCTGCTCTGTTCTTACAGTGCAGTAAATGTATGTTAAAAAGGGAAATTGTTTAGTTCCTAGAAGCCTGTAAGTGCTGTCCAACAGCGGCAGAAACACACTGTTAACCAAAAGACCAGGAGAGCAGCAGCCCGCTCAGGGTGTAGTCGATGGCTGCACTTTTTCATAGTTCATTGTCCACGAGCAAGTGCTAGAGAGGACTGTGAATGCTGACACGTGTCACTGAGTCTGGAAAGACAGCATCATTCCCAGTGAGGTTAGTGCGGGACATGGTACAAGATAATTGAAGGGCATTAGCATTTACTAGAAATTAAAAGGGAAGCAGATTTCTTTAAGGCCTGCCATTGTTATGGGCATTTGGGGAGGATGAAGTGTTTCTAATTAACAACCTACGCGCTTTCTGGCTGCACTGTAGATTTTTCTGTTTGACCACCTGGCCTCTGGCTCACAGTCACTCGAATCAAACACTAAGCATGTGAATTAATGTTACTGTTTTTCTTAGTGATGAAGGAAAAACGTGAGCAGAAACATGAGCAATGCTACGATTCACGTCTCTCAGACTTGACTGGGTCGAGAACTGCATTCTTACACAGAGTGTAGGATAGGAGGTGCTGAAATTGCCCCCAGCGCAATCTCATTCAGTGTTGTGTTCTAGGGACACCAAAGTTATTTTGAAAGGCTGGGATTTTCTGGAAAACTGTTCCAGTGTTGATCTAAAATGGAAGCTCCATGAGATGATGTCTCACTGAAATGTTTCTTACACTCTTTTCCTTCCAGCTGCAAAATAGCCAGCATACACCATAAAGCAGAAGAATGCACTGTAGACAGAGATCTCGGTGAGGGAAGATTTATACCTTCCTGTTACCTGCCGTGTGCCATCCGGGGGAAGAAAGGAAGGAAATAATCAAACATTGCTACTGGCTTGCTGCTGCTTCAGAAGGAAATAATAATAGATTATAGATGGATAAGTTTTTCACAGAATCTTGGATGTTTCCAGTCTTATGTTACATGCTTTGGGCTTTTCGTAGTAAAACACCCTCTTTTCCCCAGTTGTAAGCATTTTTAAAATAGCACACATTCTGCTTACTTTGATGTGATGGCAGTTACCAGCATTAGTGGAAAGCCCCACTGGTGTACTGCTTTGCACTTCCACATGCAGCTTGCTGCGGATGTGCTTGGAGACGTTCATTCATTACATATCCCTGTCCCAGAGACTCCAGAGTTGCAGGAGTTGGCAGATTCTGTAGCTTTTTGCAAGCTGCAGTTCCCCAAGGCATTGCAGTGATAACTGTGGTGAGAATGTTTCTTCACTACTGATTGCGTGTTTGAGAGGACACAGGCTGCAATACAGAACAGAATGATTTTAAAAAGATCGTGTGTGTCTGATAGTTCAGTGGAGGTGAAGAAGTAAATTGGCATTTTTTTTTCATCTGTCAGTGACTTACCTCATTATTAAGTGATACTACTAGTGTAGTGAACTCTTTTTTTCGTTCAGGGAGCCCTGAATGCAGTTCATTGAGCATATCCTGAGAGCTGCATCTTTGATCTTTGGCAAACTGTGAACAACTGTGAGTGTACTGAGCCAAACCACGTCCTTCATTTCTTTGTGACAGTAAGGAAAATGTAGCATTATTAGAGAGCGGATGATATTAGCCCCCATGTTCTAATTTGTTCTTTTACTCCTTGCTGCTATGGTTTACATCCTTGCTGTGTGGATTTTAATCTCTTCACTCTCCCCATCAATGCAGTGCTATTTTTTCCTTAGAAAACGATGGTTTATGCTAATACTCACTTTCTGAGATATGATGAAGGGAGCTGGAAGGGTATGTCTGAAGCTTACTGAGAAACCTGTAGCAGCATTTGACATAAAAATTTCCTTACAAACATGAGTAGTGACAGAAAACAAAGAGAAAAAGTTTGTAAAATATGCAAATATTTTGTTTAAAAAATTTCAGCTTCAGTCCTCCTCCCTGTTATTTGGGGAAGAAAATACTTCCTCTGAGAACAGGCTCAAAAAAACTTTGGTCATCTTCTAAATAGACGCTAAAACAAAACAAGTAAAGAGAAAGCAGTCACATTTACTTTCTTCATTTTCCCTAGAAAGGGTTTGTTCTTCACAGTCTCTACATGTTACCTGTTACCAGAAAGGACAACAAACGCTTTCAAGGCAGTCTATGAGAATTTCAGCCCAGCCCTGTCATTTGCTCTGAAGTTAATTTGGGTGTAAAACATAGTGCATTTGGGGTTCAAATAGGATGTTGCTTTCATTTTATAGAAGTCTCATAGTTATGACTCAAATCAACCTGCAAATGAAAAGAGAGGGTGGTTTATTTATACAACTGTTGGGCTGCAATCTCCAGGTTGCTACAGTCTGCATCCCAGCCTCTGCATTTTTTGGGTAGGTTGTTTTGGTTAGCCGCCTATCTAGCCTAAGTATGGGAGCTTTCTTTGCTTCATTTAGTGCTCCTGGTACCAGCACTTGTGCACAGCTAAAATCAGGCTTAGGTGCATTTTTGTGATTGTGGAATCTACATATGCACTAACCACCCTCGTGCAAATACACCCGTGTAACTGTGTGTGGTACTAGTGCTCAAAGAATGGCTGGGATCCAAACATACCAGATCTCGAAGTGTTAATGTGCTTTTAAAAAATATCCGTATCAGCATGTTGCTTGAAAGTAATTAATGAACTGGCATTATTTACTTGAAATGGAAGAGTAGTTTTCAGATCTTTCCTGTGATTTATTTTGACTCACACATTGGTTAATCCCATGAAGAGATTATGTGAATTGGTGTCATTAATCAGTAGCAGTCACATTCCTCCTTTTGTAAGTCTCAAAGTGAACTTTCAAGTATAGAACATTAAGTTACAATATTCAAGTTTATACTTATTGCTGTTTAACAACCTCCCCGTTTTAAAGTGACCCAAATCACAAATGCAACATTTAAGTGATTTAAAAGTGATTCTCTGTTTATGCTAGCACTTCTCTCTGACCTTAATTTTGTCATCCTGCCCATAGATTTTAACATCTAGAAACTATTGTCAGATTTTAAGCATCATTCTTCGTGCATGGCTGTTTAGTTGTACAGCAAGCCTTTTCTGCCTCTTCTGTTGGCTTTGCCAGTTGTCCTCACCATGGGGAAAAAAAGGCTAAAAAAATCTTTGCCGGAAGAAAAAGGATGATTCATTAAGGTTTTTCATGGTCGACAGAAAGTATTTAAAACCTGACTAGACATATGAAAGAGAGAATTTATCATTGGTTTGTGTTTCACTGTGCTATGTGAGCTAAATGTATGATCACATACTTAGTAAAACTCCCTTACTATGACAAGAAACAGACTGGAAGTAAGTGTGACTCACTAACCAATTATACTAGTGCCATAAACCTAGGGAAGTGTCTTGTGTATTCAGAGCTTCCCTGAAGGACGTAGTCGTCGTCATTTCACGCATGGTCAGATCACCAAGGAACCTGAGATTAGACTTAGGGGTTGGTTGTAATTTTTCCTTTGGTTGTTTTCTTGCACAAAGACATGTCATCACTTTTACTTTAATATTGGTTACACACTGGATTGAAATTTTGAACCTTGCGGGAGAAGTTTGTCAAGAAAGATTTTGCAATTTTGTCTTGAGAATTTCCCATATATGTAATCCTAATACTTCATTAGAAGAGTGTCTGGGAAGATTATTACAGCCATGTGTTTTGATAAAAAGAGAAACCTTTGTAGAATTGATGTGCAATACTGCACAGCAGTATTGGTAAATAGTAGAATGAAACAGCAAATCCTTTGCTTGGAGTATAAGAGAGGTGAAAATCATGTTTCAAAACCCACTCAGCTGTGTCTTGACAGGTAAAGGAAGACTCTCTCCTGCAAACCCATCACTTTTCAGTTCTGAAGCTAATCTCTCATAGAGTTACCAGGATGGCTTTGCAGAACTCAAACCCTCTGCCCATACTTGTAAATTAAAAACCACTGAGGAGTGTTTCTAGGGCGTGATTTCAGTGATTTTATGCAGTGAAATGATTAAATGTTTCCTGGCGCGATTTTGGTGGATTTTAGCACTCTCCTAGGTGATTCCAGGGCAGTTGGAGAGTTGGCATGACCAAGGGACCGTTCCCATGTGGCATCTCCTCAGCAATCTCTTTTGGCAGATAAGGGGACATAGGTACATAATGTGAACTTGGTTTTGCTGTTCAGCTGCAGCAGCGGGGAACTGCTGAGGGTGGGCTTAAACCGCTAATATAGGTGTCTTAAAAGCAGCAGTGAGGAAAATGGGTTGTGATTCTAACTGGAACGTTTTGTTTATTTTCATTATATTGTCACTGTATGAATTTGGTGATCTTACTATTTTACCACATAGCTACTCTTTAATGTCGGGGAGAAAAAGATTCTTGCTGGTGTTCTGTATCAGTCACAAAGGAAAATAATAAATCTTCTGCAATCAGCAGAGATTTCTGAAGTGCTGGGATTAACCCTGACGGAGATGTGTATTATCAGATAGCATTGTTTTGTGCATAGTAGATACAAAGCTTGAAGCTGCCCTTGCCATCTACTCTTCAGAGTTAATGGTGTGTTAAAAGTAAACATGGACAAAGGGTTAGGGGGGTTGCTCTGTGAGAGCCAACAATTTTGGGACAGAATGAACCAAACTGGAAATCCTGCTGTTTTTCAGATCTGTCTGAAATGCTGTCTAAACAAACTAAAAATGTTTAACCTAGCAGTTAATATTCCAGCATTTCCTGTTTGACTTTCTGTAACGTAGGACAATAATGAAACAAAAATTGCTTTCATAAACAAGTCAAAATGGTTCTCTGAGACCTTCCCTTTCTTGGGCTGAAACTGTCAGGTAGAGTCTGATGTCGTGAATAGCTCTCAGTTAACCTGTCCTGTATTTTCAGGAAATTTATTATATGCCAAACAATAATTGAGCTCTAGCTACATTACACAGAATCACAGAATCATTCTGGTTGGTATTCTCTAGTTTTGGTAAACAACCTGAACTTGGAAACTTTTTTTTAATTATTAAACTGTAATCTTGTGAAAAAATAAATGGTGTTCTGATGTTTTATCATTGCGCCCTAGTAAACAGTAGACAAGCACGTACTTTTGTGCCTTTTAAAGTGTGTGTTCCTAAATTTTTTCTCAGCACTAGCTTAATGTCTTCCTCTTAATCTAGCGGGGACATATGATCAGTTAATAAATTGTGAATACCTGGTTCCATCTGTAAGACTCTTCATCTTGCAGGAAGGGTGCTGCAGAGCAGGATTGCAGGGAGATGTTTCCATAGCCCAAAGCAGGAGTGAGTTACGCTGCTTTATTGCCTGCAGATGCGGGGTGTGCCTCTCTCGAACTTGCCCTGTAAAATTCAAAAGCAGCTAAGCTGATAAATTGGTGGGAAATCTGGATGTTTATAATTAGTTTGTCTTCAATGAGAACATATACACAGCAGAGGGAAAGAGAGCAACTGTGTGAATTGAATTTTGACTTCACCATTCCTTCCAAAGAATCCGTGTCTGTCAGTGTGACCACATAAGACAACAGGGTTTTCCTGGATGTGGTTGTGTAGGTGTAAGTCCAAGTGTCTCCCTGCCTCTTACTAAGAACTACTGTAAAATATTGCCTTGATTAATCTGTTGCTCTTTACTGAACCGTTATGGCCCGTCCGTAATGGTGTTTAAAATCTGTGCCGTGACTGTAACTGAGCTATCAGTACCCTGCTGTTTCAGGCCATCCTCAAAAGAGGATCTTTTTCTCTGAACAGACTGGGAATGCATAGTAACCATGTGCTACAGTTTTGAGTGCAAACAACTGAATTGCTGTATGTAATTGCATTTTTCAAGATCTAGGTGTCATGTCATCATGACTACATGATGAGTGCTGCTTGGTCAAACTGAGTGGACAAGGCTCATGTTATAGGATGTGCTCTCCTTTTTATTTTCTAAATAATGGCATTGGAAAAGATGTATCATAACCAAACAAGGGAGAGAAGAAAGGAGTGGGGAAATAGAGGATGCTGGCAAAAGCAAAATGAATAGGGAAAGAAGTTGCAGTACAACAGGCAAAACAAAGAAAGGGGGTTAGTGTGACAGTGTGATAAACAGATTGTTCGTATTGTTGGTGTATCTTTAAGTAGCAGCTGTCTCCAAATCACTGACCAAATTCATCAGTGTTCTTAGATCTGAGCTCACTCAGCTGTTTCAGTAATGCCAGTTGGTTGTTTTGAACCAGAGTAGAGATTGTAGGATCAACATAAGCAGCAAAATTTTCTTTCTAGCATCTTTGACTTTTACTACCATCTAGATCTGAGGAAAGATTTGTAAGTTATTGACAGCATCAGAAGAGAATTATTGTGAAGATCGTTGATACAGAAAATGTCTCTGATGCTTCCCTTCCTATATCTTCCAGTCTGAAACAATGCAGAAACATTTTTTCTTTTTTTTTTTACAAGTTATTGGAGGTTTTATTGTATCAACTTTATCTTTCAACATAAAAGTTTGTTGCCCAGTATTCCTTTATATATTTTATCTGAGTTCTGCTCTGATTCAGCAATCAGTCCTCCAGGACTAGGCTGAGATCTATTTATTTCCCCCTGAATCACATTTTTTCTTTTCGATGTTATAGTGCAGAATCTTCATAATGGACAGGAGATGTTTCTAGGGTGTGCTCTCAGTGATTTTATACCGTGAAACTATTAAATGTTTCCTGGCACGATTTTGGTGGATTTGAGCACTCTCCTAGGTGATTCCAGGACAGTTTGGCAATTGGCATGACCAAGGGACTGTTCCCATGGGGCAGATTCTCCACTAGGACCCCACCTTTCCCTACTGAAAAAGTTAAGGCTTCCTTCTAGAACTGTAGTGCTGTGTGTTGAAACAGTTGATTTTTCTCTGAAGCGTCTCAGTGAATCACAGTAACATGGATAATGTAGAAATTAAGCTGCTTTCACTCCAAAAACTTGAAAGGCAAGCAGACGGTATTCTGTTTAAAATCTTTGAGAGGGCTGAAAAGAGAAACTGCTTCTTAAAAGTTCTGGATTGTGATAGTCTTAAATAAAAAGAACAGGTAAGTAAGCAAAATTGTGTAAGATCAAGAACTGTTAGCAGTCCCTTGTATTTGAAGAAGCGTCTGAGCTGCTGTTGTTGAATGGGATTAAAGAGAAGCATCTCACTTTAGCCAATTAACTGTGTCAGCACTGGAGTTTGACAAGAAAAACCCAGCAGGCCCAGAAACTGCTTGCTTGCGTCTGTCTGCAAAAAAGGAAAATTCCCCCAAAGGACGCGTGCTATTAGATGTGAATTCAGACTGAAGTCACTGCTAGCACATGGGATCCTTGAGTTGATAGAAAGCTGCCCGTCTATTCTCCCTGAAGCACTGCTTTAGGGCCGTTCAGCATTTCCAGTATCATTAACAGCTAGAGCTGGAAAAAGTTCTAGCAAGAGAAGCATATATCCCGAAGTGTTAAAATGCATCTCCTCCATAAACCTTGCATGGGGATGTCAGTGCGGCTGATAATCAAAAGCCAGAATGTGCCCTCATATCTGTGCTTGTCTTTAAAAGGACTCTTGAGAGGCTTTTTTTTTTCCTCGCACCATTTTCATTGTCTCTGCTCCACTGCTTAGAGGTTTAAACAATTTATCATCTGAATTTGAAAACGGCAGCGAATACCGGCTGTTTTGCCTTTGTCTCATTTGATAGGCATGCAGCATTATCCCAACAGGAGCTTAGATTGATAAAACACGAAGAGAGAGAGAAGGCAGACTGAAATGGTTCTATCATCATTAAACTTACTGCACCCTTGGCTGTTATGATGTATTTGCGCTATGCTGTAAGCCTCAGATGAACAATTTGAAAGTAAATGAATGGAAATGGTACTATAGGTTAGAGAGGTGTTTGCTACCCAAGATGTTACCCATTTAGAAGTTTTCGCTATTCCTCTTAAAATTGTGTAGGTGTGTGTGAAATAAAAACTTGCTGGATATTTTGGGAGTCGCTTTCTTTGCCTTTGGTGTGAGTTCTGAGCTGTTAGAGTATGGTTTGTGATGGAGAGAACATCCAAAACTATGGCTATACCTTCACACCACAGTGGGCTCAGGTATCACTCTGTTCTGGTTGTGCCAAGTGTCAGTGAGAAGCCGAAGAAATCCAGCTGACATGGCACCAGCTGGATTCATGCTGCATGCTGTAAAACTTCTGCAGGTTTTGATGAGCCGAGGCAAACTGTGTTGTCATGCTGCTGTCAGCGGGGTGTAGGGCCTTGCTTTGTTTAAGGAGCTCCATTAGTCACTGCAGAGATCGCTTTAAGATGTGTTAGCAGACATTGTCATTGCAGTGCATTGAAAAGTATTACTGAGCTTAGCGAGGCATCTGACCGTGATCAAATATTCCTCCTAAATTAAAAACATGTTTAGATATTACACTCAGCCTGTTCTTGGGTAGCTAATAGGATGTTAGCAAGAGGAGTTGGATCCTCTTGCTCTGTTTTGAGGATGTCTTATTGAATCATGCATAGAATAATGTGACTGATTTGTGGAACAGAAGTGCCTGCGCATCAGCTCTTCACTGTGGTTTTTCTGGGGGGAATATAGAACTTTTTATGTTGAAAGACACTGATCATTCTCTTCAGCATATCAAAGAACAAATGTACTCTGGGTTTTTCTATTGGAAAAAAAAAATTAATAGAACAGATGGCTTTTATCTGTATTTCCATGATTACATCTGCATAAATCTCACCAATGCTAATGGGACTTGTAGCAACACAGATAAAAGACAATCTCCCTGTCAGTGACATGGAGCAAAACAGAACAAGGCACACCACAGAAGCAGGAGGGTTCATCCCTGTAGGGGCAACCTGCAAGTCTGTAACTCTTAGAATGAACTGTTGGCATGCAAAGCTAAGGCTCCTCAGAATGAAGTACCTAACTGGCTAGTGCAGTGGCTGGCCAAACTCACCGAACACTGAACTTCGTTGCTACCTGGATGGATCTTTTGAGAGAAAAGAGTTTGGTTTCTACATGTGCTCTGCCATAGGTGCACAAATAGAGTCTGTGGTGGGAGACACTCAGGACAGTCCAAAAGCACGTGGGCTGTGTGACTGGGAAGGAATAGATGGGCCTAAGGAGGTTGGGCTAGAGCTCTCAATTGTGGGCATGATGAGGGTAAGCTGAAACCAGCAGGCTCACCTCGAAGAGCAGAAAACGGGTGAAGGGGCAGTGCAAAAGACTCAGAGAGGCAGAATTGTGAGATCCTGTAGAGATTAAGAAAGGAAAAGGAAAAACAGCAAGAAGCATGTTTTTTAAAGTGTGAGGAAATTCATGATAAAGGAGAAGATTAACAAAGAGCAAAACAGTGCTCACAAGAGATCACAAACGGTAACGTTATCACTGTGAGCAGAAGAGGAAGTACGTTCTCGGGGTGGACCCTAGGACAAAGGCGTTTACTGGAGTAGTCTGATACAGAACACTGAATTCCTTATTTCAGTGTGAGTCACGGTGTTGACAAAGCTGGCATTACAAAGCTTTGTTCCTTAACTGTTTCTGATAGGATCTTGTCTGTAATACTGTTTGGGATCTGTCCAAGTTCCATCCACCGGCGGTTGAAAACTGTAGGCCAAAGGTAGCAGACACACTGACACCGGTAATTGCTTTGACCTAGATTCAAATATTAGGGGTTTTATTTTTTGTCTTTTATTTTGCTATTTAAAATAGTATGGGTTGTCGTCTTCATTAGTAACATAGAGATTGAATGTTCAAAGCAAAGAAAGAAATTAAAAATTTATTATAGAAGGCTTCTTTAAAAGGAAAACTGTTCAAGAAACGGGTTTGATCAACCCCTTTCCTAGGTTCTCATCTCTAAATGCAGTTCTTGCACCTCTCTTGCTATACAAGCTCAAGAAACTGAACATTGCCTTCTAACACATGAGTCAGAAAGTCAGGCTTTCTCTCAGACGAAGTGACTGCTGCTGTCTGTGATGCACCCTTCTCGTTTTACCTGGTGCTGGGTGATACTACTTTTGCTGTCCTACAGCCTCTTTGTGGTCTGCCAGCATTTTCTTTCCCGTAAAAACAGCATACCTGAGACATGTGCTTCTGAAAAGCACTGTGTTATAATCTGATATATGTGGATATTCTTAAGTCCACAGTGAAAAATAGAGAGTTACCTTTTCATCCCAGAATATCCATAATAAATAGAAAAAGAAAAATCTTTTCAGTCCTTACTGCCCCCCAAAAAATCCATAAACTGAGTGTATACAAATGAAGTTAAGATCAGAAGGACTGAAGAGGTAATAGTTGAAGTATGCATAATTCTGCTGATAGAGAAGCAACAATAGAAAAAATTGGCAGTGATTTGAAGGTATCCCTGCTGCTCTGGTAGGAAAGTGACTGCACAACGTATGGTGATTCAGTAGAACTTCGCTGTAAGCAAATTAGTTCCTAGCTGAGTTGACCGAACAAAGTTCAAGGTAATTTTCTTACCGGAACGTAGGTGTGAGACTTTAAATAAAAAGAACTGCCATTGACCGACTTCAAAACTGAGTCAGCCACACTGATGAATTTTTGAAGAAGTCAATTTACCACCATTTAAAACTATTTTAGAGTAGTTGTTAATTCTTCCAAAAAAAACCATGTGCCCTTTCTATTTCTGCTTATATATTTCCTAATAGAGAGTGAAGCAGGACTGAAAAGCCTGTGAACACCATGGAGACACTATTTTGTTAGTGTTGCTTTGTGACAGATTTGTGATCTTATTTTCCTTTGCTTCCTTAACTTTTTATTTTAAGCTCCTTATTTCATTTCTGTTCGGTGTGTGTGTTCATTTCAGTGATAGCGTAGTTCGTCTCGTAAGTTATTTCATGCTAACTTGGGAATGCTACTGCGAGGCACCTAGGAGCCTTAATGACATAGTAGTCACCTAGCCATGGTGCTTCCCATGTCAGCTGTAGAGCACGGTAAATATTGGAAGTACTTTAGCGTAAACCTGTTTCATCACAATGGCTGTATCGTTTCACTTTGTCAAAATACCTACGTGTTGGCTTTCCTTGCTGTTTAAATGCTGTTCTATTTGTTCCTAACTTCCCCTGTTTAACAGCAGACAAACCCAGGGAGCACTGAATGAATCGGATGATCCCGAAACAGGCTGTCTAACTGATAACAAGCCAACTTCTCGACACTTCTATCCTGTCGCCTTGCTGCTTGTCAGCTCACACTTGCTGGTCGTGTGGCTTATTTTAAGTCTTGCTTTGCTATTAGCCAAATACCAATAAACTTCACTTGTGTTCCTTTCTTTTCTACAAACAGCAACAAACTAACTTCAGAAAAAGGGATTATGCTGTAATATTTCTACAATCTCAGACCCCAAGAATTAATCTTTAAGATACAAATGTCTGAAATGTACTGTGTTTTCATTATTTTTTTTCTGAACTCGAAGACGTATACTATGCATTGAGTGAATTGATTTGCTCTTTCTGTGGATGGTAAAGCTTTCCCACTGTAATTAGCTCAAAGAAAGCCCACTTACAATACTGTCACTGTATACAAGAAGATGTGGAATCCTGAATGCTTGAACCCCTCTTTCCAGAGTAATTAGTCTGACAAAAAAAAAAAAAAACTATTAAAAATGAATTTGCACAACACAAACTAACGCCTAGACAAGTACTACAGGGCAGTGGTTTGTGAGACTTAACTCTCATTGTGTTATTTTCATTGTTACTAGCTGATGGGATCTTTTTCATTTAACAAAGGATTATTACTTTGCTACAACTAACCCTTTTCTGTCAAGTAACTGAATGGTATAGAGTAAGTTCTGTTTTGTAATGAAATTAACCTGTTTGTAATTGTTGCTTTAGTTGCTTTTGCTTTCAAGACACTTTTATATTCTTTTTAACAAAGTCCTGTTTCTGTCTTAATGCACCACTTTGGCACTTGTGACTTTTGTACTGTATGTGAACAAACATCCTTCCTTTATAAAGCAGAGAGTTGGATTGGGCTGTTTGAAAAGCCATTCTCTCTTTTTTTTTCATTGCAAAGCTGAACATACGAGAAATGAAGCAGAGATGAAACCTTCCTTCACAAATTTCTAGGGCCAGACTTAATAAAATGCCTTATTCCTAGAATACGCATTTTTAGGGCAATGTGTACGCTCACATATATAGCAAACAATTTGAGAAAAAAAGGTATGAGAAAGTTAAAAAGGCAAATATATTTCTGGAATTAGAATAAAATGTATCATTAAAGTATTTAAATTTTTTTACAAAACTTTAAACCTCAAGGGCAAATATATTAAGGGGAGGGGGGGGAAATCTTATAATCTATTTCTGAGGGCAATAACTGTACTGGGCCTGGCCTTGGATTTAATTTTGTAAGATGTATCATCACTTGTGGAAAACAAAAATGTAGAGTTGAATCTTTGTTATTTTTACTTCAACTGTTGCTGAAACTCTGCAATGAACAAATAAAGCATATTTATTTATTCTGTGTTTCATGAAGTTGTACTTTTTCCCCCTTTCACTAGAGAAGGATGCCGCATAGAGAATGTACTGAAGAATGTCAAATGCAGAAAGTATGCATTCAACATGATACAGCTGATGGCTTTCCCAAAGTACTACAGACCTCCAGAAGGGACATATGGAAAAGCTGACACCTAAGTTTAACAAAAGTGTAATCAGGAACATACATCACCCTAACTAGTGAATACAAAAATCGCTGTTCTTGACTTATTAATTGGGAATGTGTAACCAGCTGAGGTGTTATTTTTATCAGGTTTTATCGTTTTATATTAAAATAACTCCAGCTAGTTGTTATGAAATGAAATATCATGAAAAAGCAATGGACTGAATATTCTCAAAACCAAGTACATTCAACTTTTTCTGTGTGAAGTTGAAGCTTAATATGACTCATAAGCCAGTTGGAATTAGTTTTGGGGGTCATTTGATCAAAGATCAAAAAGGGAAGGGTTTGCTATAGGAACTGAGGTTAAGCAACCTGGAAGGTGGCATTCTAACTCTGAACCGGAACCTGAGATTTGATTTAATGGTTCTGTTACTGCTGGAAATGGTGCTTTCTCGAACCAGCGTAGCGCCAAGGTCTTGCTCACTAGTGATCAAATCCTTCACGGAAGTGTTTATGAAAGATGCTAATGTTAATACCTGGGCTAAATATAATTTTGGTAATTACATTTAGCTTCTTTACGTAAGCATGGTAACTTCATAGTATGTGTTTAGTAATTACAGCCTGTGATTTCAGTGATTCCATTCTGATTCCTTGCAGTTCGTTTGGATGTGTCATGCTTGGCTTTCTGTACCACAGCCAAATACCACTTATTTCACTTCCACATAAATCACATTGAAATCAGGGAGATTAATTCTTCAAGCAAGGTCATCTGAATTTGGCCTGTCACGTTCCCATTTACTGTAAACTCTTAACACTAGATTTTATTTAGTGGTAGGGAAAATGAGTTGTATATAACGGAGATAAGGTATCTTTAGGCTATTAAAACAGGTATGTTTTTACAGAGCCGGAGATAAATGTTATGCGTAACCTGTTGTATTAGGACTATTTAGCCACTGCAGCTGATTTATATCAAATTTTTAATGCTGCACATAGACACTCTAGGATGAAGAACTATCAGCTTTAAATATGAATGTTAATGCTTCTGCCAGCTTGTGCTAGTCCTGAAATTTTTCTTGCAAAGAACATTTGTGTTTTCTAACTGTATCTATTTATTGCTGCCTTCTGCCTCCCAAAGAGAAGTACAATTAAAAAACCCTAAGTATTCACTGGTTACTGACCTTTACATAATGCATTCATTTTGAGGAAAAAAAAAAACCATCTAAAGCAGAAGTGTGAGAATTTTATCTTAATGACATTGCTCTGGGTATTTGAGCATCTGTAGGAAGTTGTAATTGGCATGGATAAAGAAGTTAATGCTTGCTTGCTTCTATGGAAGTCAAAGAAATCTTGATGCACTGTGAGTTACCATTTGTTCTTTTTAATCCATTATTGCCCTTTACTGGGTATAAATCTGTAACTATACTGGTAAAAAATACATAGTTAAGAGCCTGATTCCGCAAACTAACTGGGTGATTACATGGAAATGACCTATCGTGTGAATAAAATTAAACCTATCTTGTATACTTACAAGGTGAGGGTTTGGTGCTTGCATGAGAATATCAGGAAGAGATAGATCCTCGTTCCGGTATTCATTGACTTCAGTGAAGCCAGGAATTCACCTTTGCAGTATATTTACCTAAGTAATTGGAACTTTTTTCAGAGTAAAGCAGGTCGTTTAAATAGTATTTTGGTGCATTTGTTGTTTATTATATAATGAGCTCTCATGAATGACTTCTTTGTTCTTCTGGAATGTATTACTTCAGCAGTAGATGTCAGAAGAGTTGGCCTTGCATCACAGATAAGCTCAGGCAGATGGTAGTATAATGCTTGATTTTTTTCCTGTCATGTACCGTAGAAATGGGCACTACTCACTGTGGGTGGGTAGACGTGTGCATAAATTTGTGTTTGGGTCTTTAACTATAACACGGCTGATCTGTACAAAACTTTTTTGTGGATTTATGGGACATAAATCTTCTAGGAAAGTAATGTTTTGTTCTGTCAGACTGCCGCACTAGCCCTCACTGTCTGCCACGTTTATTATTAGCTTAAAAACCCCTACATGTACAGTTTAGAAATACTGTTAAATTCCTCGTGCACCTCTGAAATAATCCCACAGACATACGATAGAGAATTCTGGCCTTCCTGCAGTAGTTCTGTAAAGTACAATCTGTAAAAGTCTTGTGGGGTTGGTATTCTGGTGGGTACTATAGGTTGCTATAGTTCTTTACCTTAGTCCCATGGACATTCTGTAAAGTTCACGATATGAAATTCTACAGATTTTTCTCTTACGAGGAAAACAGTCTTTCAAGATTGCACCAAAAAAAAAAAAAAAAAAAAGCATTGGATTACTGTCTTTTTTGTTTTAACAGCCACTCACAGTATGTTCTTGTGAAGTCAAATAATCTTTAAAAAATAATCAAATTATTTTTTAAAGACAGTTAGGGGACTAAAAACCAAAACCCACATCCGTGTGCTGTGCTGCAGTGAAACTTCATTGGACTTGGGCCGTTGCAGAAGAGTAGGCTGGGTTTTGTGTTAAGTAAGACTAAACTTTTTCAAGCCAATTTTTTGATTGGAACATCTTTTTGCAGGTCACAAGACCCTTGTAAAACCTGCTGGTGTGATTCCAAGTGTCCTAGAAGAGCCCTGTAGCTTCAGTACTGAAACAGGCTCAAACGTTCCCTTGTTTCGACATTGCCTGGCATGGGCTACTGCCATATGGGCGAGGGCTGTGTCATCAGAGCTGATGACATCAAAGTGGTCAGCTAAGCGCGGATTCAAAACTAGTGTCTTCTCTGGTTAGCCTTTTAGGAAGAAACAAAGCGGGGTTTGCTGCAGGCTGATAGTTATGTTATTTAGAGTACATTTACTCCTTGTAGAAGCTGCTTCAAGCCCAGTGTGTTGTTTGAACGCCTAGCAGAGGAGTTAAGTCATTCCTGAGGTCTTGCACATACCCTTGTAGTTCACGGTGGATATCAGGGGAGAAAAATTAAACAAATGGATTTTTATGAGCAAGCTACACCGTTTGTTTTGCAAAGGGCTAAGGGAAGCATACTGATTTTGGTGGTGGATTCACAGAAAATGTTCCATATCTGGTCGCTTAAAACTTTGGTAAGGTATAAAATAATCTGCTCTGAGGGGAGGGCAGTCCACAAGGGCTGGAAGAGGAACATTCAGAAATATATCTGGCATCTACAGCCAAATACTGTCTTAGTCATGGAAAATATTGATTGTAGAAATAAGGTCATCAGGATCTGCCTCGAGGAATCCTGAAATAAGGGCTTCTCGTTTTGAATATTTGTACAATGCATTGCACGCTTATCTGGGGGTTTTGTACCACAGACTAGTGTCCAGATAGAAAGCTAGTATAAATGGCCTAAAACCAAGAAAAGGAAAGGTAAAGTAGTCTTTTTCTCAGAGGTGATTGTAATACCGTTATAATACATAACATGCATAGGCCTGACATTATAAAGCAGGCAGGTCTCTTTTTCTGAGGTCTTGTTTTAGGGAATTTAAAACACGTTCTTGTTAATGTTTATAACTTTGGAGCAATTAGAAATGTTTATGGAGCAATTAGGAGACAAGTTTTTAATTATGTTATTTGATTTTTGTCTCTATGAAGCTGTGTATTTTGATGGAATACAAGCAGTGTATGCGTTATAAAGAACAAATGATTTAGGAGGACAGCTGAAACAGAATTAAGGCTCTGAGAAAGAGCCTTAATGAAGTCCTTTGCGAACTTAATTTTTGTACTGTCTGAATTTTGGCATTACGTAAGCGAAATAAGGATATTAAACACTTTCTGTGTCTAAATCAATCAGTCCTGATGACAATTCACTTACTTGCAGTGAAATAAATTGTAATGGTGTTCTAGATCATGACTAGTAATTTAGGTGTAAAGAAATGCAGCGTATAATTTTGAAGCCCATCGCTATGACTCTTAAGAGCTTCAGAAAATAAGCTTATTTTTATTTCTAGCTTAAACACAAGTTCCAGTAAATCCTGCGGTCCACTTATAAAAAGCAGAAAATGCACTGAACATCACCAGGTGTAATAAAATTGTATTAAAAACTATGCAGCAAAAATACTTGCGTGAATTAATGTATGTAATCAGTTAATGGTCTTAAATGTATGTTGTGTCAATTGGCTATGTTGTGAACTCGAAACCATTGATATCTATATTTATGCGGGTTATTTTTATTGTAAAGAAGTGTGCTGTACAGGCAGTGCCATGAGACATGAATTTGCATCTTGCTTTTCACTTATTTGCAGCTTAAAAGCAGATGTTTGCAAAGTGCTTTAACATAGTTTACTGTTCTTCAAAACACACCTTGTAAATTGCATGTTTAAAAAAAGGCAAAAAAACCCATAAAAATGCTTCTTTAAAGAAAAAAGAAAATTCCCAGACATCAGTCTCTAGAACATTGCTTTTTTTCCCATAGTCACACATCAACTGTTGTGTTGCCAGAGCTTTCAGCTTTACACTCTGCAGCACTCAAACATTTATTCGCTCTTTCTCTCACAGCATCGACTGAATAAGTAAAATAACAACGATGTATTTCAGCATGATGCTCATGAACCGAGATTAAAACCTTGACTTTGCTCAAATAAACAGGAAACTTAATACTTCAGAATAAATAAAGTAGAGGACACTTGTGAACCAATGTATCCATACTCGAAAGAGCGGAAGCATAAAACATGGGGTTTGGTGCTGACAGGGAGAAAGAGTTATGGTAGAAATCTGGTTGTGATAACAGAGCGCCCTGGCTCTGTGAGGTTTGGAGCGGTGAGATTTGGGGCATACTGCTCTTACTTGGGTCTCTAACTGTTGGCAGTGGTGTTCTGTACTCTTCCCATGCATGCGAAGTACCTCAGAAGTTTTCAGCATTTCTGTTTTGTTTATGAATGATCTGACTTCAGAATTTCTAAAAACCCCAATTACTTTGGTACTTGTTTTCATTTTGTGTAGCTGTTCCTTGTAACGTTCCCGTCCCTCACTCTGGAGCATGTGGGACTGTGTATAAGTAACATTAACGGGACTTCAGTCCATAGCGTGTGTTTGTTCAGAGAAATGAAGCACAACTATAGCAGCTCAACTCTTTTTATATTTCAGGATTTAGCGGTTTTGTTTCATTGCTGTCTGTAAGCCATGTCCATTGTACACTGTGTGTATATTTTTATTTAAATAAATGTGATGTTTATTTTTTATGATGTTTATGTTTCTGACTTTTCTGTTTGTTACTCATTTTTCATTTTCATTATGGCGGTGTTGTCCAGAGGGCAGATTGTGCATGATGTGGAGAGTGGGTTCCCTCCTAAAGGAGTCGGCGGAAGCCCACCCGCAGGTCTCATCACTGCTAGGAGCAAGTATTTAAGAAAAGCTCCGATACAAGAGTAAAAAGTCTGTAATTGCCATAAATTAATTGTTCCTGTTGTTCCTAGTCTTACTGCAACTTTTATCGCAGAACCAGGTAGGTCCTGCGTTGTCTGATTAAAAACAAACGTTCTCATACCCACAAGAAAACCCCTTTCACATAACTCTTGATCTGTAGAGAGTTATTCAGTGTAGCAGAGGTGCAATCAACATCTTTCATAATGAAGACTATTAAAAAGACAACATGGCATGCCTCGGCCGGTGTTTTGTCTTCACCATCTCTATGCTGGATGCTGGTCCTGGGGAAATAAGTAAGGGTTGCTTCTGTGCTGGTTTCCTGAGCTGTTGTTGGTAACTAGATTTCTTCTATGATCTGTCAGCACAATGAAAGGTAAGTTCTCTCTGATTGTCTGAAATGTAGCAAATAGACCTGTTTGGGTATATGATAAAATGTGGCTCACCTTCTCTATTATTAGTAGTACGATTAGAAGCTTGTTGCAGAGTTTACTTTCTCTGTTTTATATGTTAATATGTTTAGTTGTTTTACTGTGATATATTCGGTAAGATGTTAATTACCTGCAAGGTTCTTGATAACCTTTAGAAAGCAGCAGGAACTAATGGTTATTATGGAAATAAGTTAAAAAGCTGTTAGCATTCAGCCTAGGAATTTTGTCTCTTACTAATAAAAGTGCCAGTCTTTAAAAAATACTTTGTCTCACTTGGCATGCTTGTGGATTTTATCTTCTGTGTCAACTGGGAACCACATTTTTTGTCATGACAATGTAAGAGCGAAAGGGAGAAAGAACCTACAACTGTCATGAGATGATAGACTAGTACGATAGTCAAAATACGTTTTCACCAATTCCTGTTCCAAAGTTACTTTGGGGCATGTTTGAGTAGTATGACCTGATGTTTCTGAACCACAGTCGACAGTGCTCAGCTCTGGGCTGTGCATTGTTGGCACTGAGAAGAAACATATATAAATGCTGCTTCTGCTGGACAACTTACTGAGAGCTCTCCTGTGCACCTGGTGTTGAATCTTGAATGGATCACAGCCTTTAGGGGTTCTGTGGCTGCTGTCGTCAGTGGAATTAAGGGCAATAAGGTGTTAGAGCCAAACTGGTCTGTGTTCTGTTTGCTTTGCCCAAATAAACAGATCCTGTGCATTTCTGTGTAGGCTGTCCAAGTACGGGCCCAACCCAGTCCATAAATGAGAAGTGCACTTGCTCTGCTGCAGGGAAGATTTTTGGCATTGTTATTGGAGATGAAGCTGCTTCTAAATAAACTGCAATAAGAAGCTGAATTCAAAGAGTAGCTGAGATTTTTTCATGTGTTTATATATACACGTATATGCATACATATTGTATGGACACTTGCATATTTTTTAGATGCTGTATGATGGGAAAAGGCAGTTAAATAAGATAAATTTAAAAATTCAACTTGTTATGTTTCTAGCAGTTCAATACAGTTTTGCTACTGGAAATGTTGCACAGAAGATAGGTTCACATGAACAAAGCTTTCGCAGGGCCTGTAGTATAGCTGGTGGCACATGTTGACTCTAACGGTAAAAGTTACTTCTGGGGAAAAAAACAAAAGGAGAAGGAGAAATGGAATAGGGGAGACATTTCCCAGTGGCTCTCATTGAGGATGTTCCCAGTCTGAGCTTGCCATTCCTGTCAGAAGCCCTTGTCTGGTTGTTCCTGCCTCATAACGCTGTCAGCACTGACCAAAGCGGACCTCAATCCGGGCAGTTCTGCCTGCTGACAGGTTGCGAGGCTTTGTGCATGTGTGATTTGAGTCTCCAAAGAAAACCAAAGGCTACAGCTGAGGGGCAGGAAGAGGGAGAAGGGTGAATGCAATGCCAACAGCAATCAGTTCCCCTAAGTGCCTGCCCTAGCAGTACCGGGGTGCAGGTACAAGGCTGTGAGAATAATGCGTAAGAACAAGGGGGAAATAATGCTGTGTTCATTTTATCTTTCCCCAGCAAAGTCCACATGGATATCCATTTTTCATGCAAGAATAATTTGTCATTGCTGTAATTTACAGGACAAAGCAGTTTAAACTGCTGACTTGATCAGAATTAGAACAACTGTCACACATAAGCACTGATTGCTACAGCAGAACCTGCCCCTTGAGTGATAACATTCCTTAGAGATTTTCTTTCAGTGTAAAGTTTAACCTGTTTTGAAACAGAAAAGTTTAAGGTCTGATCCTGAAGTTGTTATTCACAAGCAAAGGATCAGAAGCAAGGCACTTCAGGTGAGAAGGTAATTCCAAGGACCAGATTTTGAGAGAGGATTCAGTAGCGTTCGCATTCCTGGACTTTGGTTCAGAACTGTGAATGGCAGAAACATTGTGTTTGTACAAGGCCCCACACAAGAAGAGGTTGTTCGTTGGTCATGATCTGTGAGTACTCTTTTAGGGCGCATAAAAGTTGATGGCAGTTTCCTGTAAAAGATTGCGATAAATAGATAACTCTCTAATGAACTTGCACACAGAAGCAAATATATGCCTTTAACACTGTCTCTTTAGAAGGGAGATGTGCAGGAAAATGTTCGAAAGCATCTGGTTTTGTTCGTAAGACATAGGTTTCCAACTTGTTTGGGTACTTGTCAAAGGAAAAAATACATCATGTATATAATAGCTTAATTCTGTTTGCCCTGGTGCTACTTAGATCAAGGTAGGGTCTCAACACTTGCTATTTTTACCTTAGTTTCTCTCTGGTATGGAGGTAGTGAGGGAAAGGCTAGAGGAACCCAAGTTAATGAAATATCATAGTCTGGCTGTTAGTATTTTTCAAACAAGACCAGATTATCAGGAAATAGTGACAAGGATGTGTCAGAAGGATGTTCATAAATCGGGTCATCCCACTTGGTTCTTTTTCCAGATGGAGACTTAAAGTCTTTGTGACAAAGACGAGACTGATGTTCATGTGTTACATTAACACATGAGTGACACACAGAGGGCTGGTTTCCAGCAGCCAAATTCTGCTACCTGCTCTGTAATATGGCAGCTTTCAACCAGGCTCAACAGGAGCTCAGTAATCCCAAAAGAAACTTCTCAATAAATCCCAGCCTTCGTACCACTCCTTCCCATGCGTGATGTTGGGGAGCACGGGCAGGCACAACCACCACTCCCCACCTTGATATTGTGCCATGGCGCCTGGATTAAGTATAGCAGCTCTATGGCTGGATGGTTACGTGATGAAACTCAGAGAGTTAAGTTCATGGGATGTGTATCAAACACCCAGCAGATAAATAGGTGTAATAAAATCAAGGAGCAAAGAGATCACCTGCTAGTCAAGGACAGATAAGGAAGGTCATGTCTTAATCCAAGTTCTGCATTTTAGACTGAATTCAACTTTTGTCTTCACCTCAGATATTCTTGGAGTTGGAATACTTCATTACTTCGTGACTGACGTAGTAGCTACGATTGAAATAGACTTCCCGTTTATCAACATAAATATGAAAAATGTCCTTGAACAAGTGACAGGATCGTTTAAGAGCCATAGCTGCTCAGCCAAGTAGGTATCATGCACGTGCATTCTCATACAGGCAAAATGATCTTGCAGAAAAACTGTCATACCGTTCGAATACTCTCGCAAAAGGAAGGGGCCAAGAAGGTGCTTAACTGAGAAGGTAAGAAGTGAGTGCAAGAATGCATCAAGGCAATCTTTTTTATGGTTGATAAGCATCATGTCTCTGGATTGCACATCCAAAGATTAGAAGACCTTTTAGAGGTTGATTACAAGACCTAATATAAACATAAAGTACTTGCTTGTTTAGATAAGTTTAATATTTACACTGTTCCATGGGAACTTTTGATCCAAACCAAGCTAATTTTCACCCTGAAAAAACAATTAAAACCCCAACCTCTACAGAATTCCACATTAAATGGTACTTTTAACGGCTACTTTTACCTTCTTATGATACACCACCTCCACACTTTGTTGAAACAGAAGGTTATTTTTAAAAGATTTTTAAACTTGGAGCTTTGGCTTTTTTAATACCAATATGGGAAAAAGAAGTGAGCATTTCATGTGAGTGGAAAGTAGCAGCTGTTAGCAGAGATTCTGTGTGAATCCAGTTAGTGTGCATAGCTATAAAATGCTGTTAAGAGTTAGTTAAAAACAAAAAATAGCGGAGCACCCGGTTTATAGTTATGTATTCATGGGAATAGTTAGCGGACATCAGCAGGAAAGATGTGGTCCCAAACTTTTCAAAAATCAACAGGAAAGCAGTGCCCGCCATGTAATTCCCTTTTGCATTAAACTTACTAAGTCAAATAAATTTTTACAAGCATATAGGCCAGAGCTCTGGCACTTAATTCCTTTTGATCTTCCGCCTGCTAAATTCCATTTCCCGCTGTGCTACCATGCAGTTTATTTTTAACAGATAATTTGTTTGGACATCATTAAAAAGAAAATGCTACAACTTCTAGCAGTCCTAAGGCACTAAAATGCCTGCCAAGTTATTAACTGTCTGCATACACACACAGAGAGACACGAAAATAACCCTTCCCACAAAGGGGAATTTTAGCGTTAAGAAAAACGCCCCGTTCTGTCCAAGAGCACAAAGCAGACTCATACCTGATACTGACTTACGCAAAGCCTGCAACGCAATAACTCTCACTAAATTCTATGCTTGAAGTGCAACTTCCAGTTCCCGTGGCTGCTAAGCGCCTGGAGAAAGAGACTGCTACGAAGTGACAGCTTTTGAAGGGAAGCTCTTGTGACCGAGTCAATGGATTGGTCTTGCAATTACAGTGATGCTAAATCAAAACCATCCTTTACTATGATTAGTGCCCTGAAAAACTCGCTTTTTAATTAGAGTTTCTTTTTTCCAGCTGACTACTACTTAGAGTTGGTATAGAGTTGGTGTTTTCTATACTAATGGGACTGGGGTTTTCATGCTGCTTAATGGTTTTCTGTTGTGAGAATCATAAAATACTTTAAATACTTCAATCACTGTTCATGCTGTGATTATACTTGATTTTTTTTTTTTTTTTAGTTGGAAAACTAGTAGTTCCATGCTCTTTAGTGATGGGCCTATGACCAGATCTTTGTTCTCGTAGGTGTGCTCCACTTACAGCAGCCAGATCCACGTTTGGGTCCTTGCACCAGTTTGAGCACCAAGAGTTTGTTTAAATATCCACAAAGGCCCTTGAGCCACTGATGTCATGAAGCCTCAGTAATGACAGTAGACAAGATCATGTGCTCAAACACAGATTAACTAATTGCTCTGCAGGCATCATTCAGGGAGGTAGGTCTGTGAGAAAGGTGGTGGCATATTAGCTCTGAAACTGTGGATCCAGTAGTCTTTGAATATTCTCACGGTTTGTGATTGCACCTCCATGGATTACAAAAGCTGTCATAATCCTGTGGTCTGCTAAATATCCTGACCTTTTCATCTTGCTCTAACCCCTCCTGGCTTCTTTTTAATTAATGATGTACTCGAGCAGATATGAATTCGTGTTCTCTGAAACGATGGTTTTACAAAAGATAACCAGATAGACGAAAAGTGCCTGCTTTGAATAGATAGCTGGTGAGTCGGAATCTGAACCATCCATCTTTGAATAAAACCCAAGTACTATTGGCAATATAGAGATATGACGCCACACGAATCTTCTTGTGCCTAGTTTTCCTCTATGAGAATTTTTTATAATCTAGCTTCCTGCCTTTGTTTCTTGTTTGTTTGTGTAATAACTTGGGAACCTGGACGCAGAACTGGGTTAGGAGAACTGTTGTCCAAGCTTTGCCCTTTGAGCTCTTGCAGAACTGCTCAATAAAGTTTGCTTTAAAAATTAAGTAAATGCAGGGTCAGTGAATATTTTGTACAAGTCATGCTACTAGGTGACACCTCAAAGCAGGGATCGGATTCACAAAGAGGGAATTCGGCATGGCTGCTTTGCTTTCGATATGCCTAGCCAATTGCAAATGTATGGGACGTTCAGTAAGATGTAGGCTCTTCTGAACCAGATCAGATTTTAGTACACAGCAGGGATAATGTGGTAGATTAGCCTTCTCAGAGGGTAGGCTATGTTAAGTAGGACACCTGCTTCTCCAAGGCCTGAAGAATTTGTGTTTTAAAATGACTTTTCATGAAACTTTGTTGAGAAGACGAAGTTATGATGTGGATTCCAGCAACAGAACCAAAGCCTGGAACCCGTAACAAAATTCTTCTAAACATGAGCCAAAAAGATTAGAAATTACCCACCTAATCTTCTGCAGGATAATCAAACGCAGTTCTGGAAATGTCAGGTATAATTGCCGCTTACCTTCTTCAAAATGCGCATTTGTTTTATCTATCAGGTATAGAGCACATTTTGTTCTGGCTTTTGTTCCATTTCTTTAACTCAAGCTTACATCTTGCATCCAAGGCAGAATGAACACAGATAAACTTCGCATTTGTGGATGCACACTTCATTTACCCTGTAGCAGAAAATTCTCTGGTCCTCCAATAAAGTTTTGAAGTAACGTGCTATAAGAATAAAGTGTGCACCCACGAGTATGAAGTTAATCTATGCGTATGGAGCACAAACAGAACTATAAATACGACAACGGGAGAACAAAAATGTGCTTTGTAAATAACGTTCTTACAGTGTTGTACGTCACACAACACAACCCAGGACTTTGGTGGAGTCTTTATGTAAATTTTAAAAGCAGTTAATCAAACAAATAATTAACTGGAACACAAAGGGATGTCACTCTTCAGTATCCTGGTTTTGTCCTAAATTTCATTTTGAAAGGTATTGTTTGTTTTGGAGGGGGTTGTGGGTGCGGTACGACTCTTGTAGTTTTTCTGGTAGACTCCTTATTTTCAATTTGAGATAGGGCCATAGGTCACTGGAGAGTTTATACCTAATGTACTTCTTATTTGGGAAAGAGACAGACTTCTCATTCCATCCAGACTCAGATATTAAACAAATTAAATGGGAAAATTAGCTAAATCTATCAGAAAACTTTAAGTATCCTGGGTGTTGGCATTTTTGATCAACGTGCTCAAAACTTAAAAGCTAGAATAGCAAGCTCAGCCCTCTTGCATGGTAGTGAAGACTTTTTTTCCACTTCAACAGTTTCCTCAATCGTTTTCCCCAAGTGCAGTGCTCAGTACATGACTGTGTTTGACAAGGAAATGTGTCATAATATCTGCTATTCATGTGATGTAGTGTTGAAACACCAAAATGAAGATGAATAGCAATTAAGGCAACTTAAAGTCTAGCTCAGCACCCGAGGTAGATGGAAGTGTGTTACATCTATTCCTATTTTAAGCAGCTGGATGTTCGTACGTGCACATCTTTGCTTTCTGAAAGCAGTCCGTGTCACAGGAGCTTGACCTTGGAATGACAGCGGTATGTTAAACTCCTCTGTTACTTTGGTATTTGCTACAGTTTTTATTGGCTGATAATTTTCATCCTCTTTCACTGTCTAGAAGAGGACATAAAGCAAAAGGGCAAAAAGTCTAAGTGGATCAGTGTAGTGCACGGTAATATATATTTTTCTTGATAACTATGCATATATATATGTATTGTGCACCATTGGGAATACAGCGACATCACACATTTTTCTCTATGCCTTATTCTACAGCAAATTACCATCATTGTGATGATATATTCTTGAGGTTGAGACGAGTTCAGCAGTGAAGGTACTACTGATCTGAGTTTTCCTATACAGTTGCTAACTGTATTGACGTTTTGCAAATGATGCAAGACCTAATATATTGCCATCGTAGTTCTGAGACTGCAATCTTAATCTAATGTTGCTTTATTTCATTCAATCAGCTGAAAGAATGGTCATGAATTCCACACATCAATATATGTTTTCCAAAAGAAAATTAGATGTTCGCATTTCTTTCACTGATAAATTTGGTATCATTAAGACTATCAATTTTTTAAATGATGTGGTTTGTTTAAGATGGATCTTTTCTTTTTTATACTTCCGTATTTTATTAGTTATATTTGTAGTAGTGGATAACTCATTCGTTGTTTCTTTTCCCTGCAGAGAATGGATAAATCATTCACTGTTTCTTTTCCCTGCAGAGAGTTTTATAACAAGTTATTTATATCTGAACTTACCACAACAAAGAGAACAAGATTAACAATAGTCCAAATAGGTGGATATGGAAGAAAAAAGTTGCACACTTGTTCTATGTCACGTCAGCTCCTATCACGACAGGTAGATTAAAATCAAAGGGTTTAATTTTTCATGGGTATCCAGGTACCTCAGGCAAAACCAACAGTTCCCTATTATGTCCATAAGTGGGGAAGGTCAAAGTAAATGCTTGTATTCCAACCATACCTGTCTGGAAGGAGATGGATGTTATAAGGCAATGGTTAAATCAAGAAAGTGTATTTGTGAAGGTATTCAACTGTAATAATTACACTAAACTGAAAAAAATACCCTGATCAAACCATTTTCACAACACCTTGTGCTGCACTGAAGTTAAATCATAAAATTAATTGAATCACTGATTAATTATAATCTCCCTAAATGCTGAAGAATTTGGTTATCTGCGTTCAAAATCCCACTCAAGGAAATCAGCTTCATTCTATCAAATTTCCTAGGGCTTGAGACGAGAAGAAATGATGAACTCCTCCGTGCTTTATATTATAAGAGGTACTTCTACTTTAAACCTAAATACTTTAGTTAGTCTAAAGGACTTTGCTCTTCAGAAATATCAAATTAATTGCTTGCAAAACCCAGCAATTATCCAAGAGCCTTGGGCCTTGTAGTGGTGGTATATCATGGATCAGGTAAAAAATACCCAGATAATCCCATATAGCTGAGAGCAAGAAAAATCCCAAGGCCGCTGCCAGTTTAGCTCAGAGAAATTTCCATCTGGTGAGGAATGAACCCCCATGCACGTATAAAGACTTAGTAGGGGTATGTGTAAGAAGCCTCTGTAAGTTTTTCCAGAGCGTAGGTATACTGTTCTTCACCAGCCATGGTTATTCAGTGCTGCCTACTGAATCCAAACCATTCCACTTCTATTTCTCAAGCTAAAGCTTGACCATCTTTGGGTAAAGGGAGGAGCACTGCACAGCTTAGCTCAGATCAGGTTCATGTGAGGTAATCTTCAGTTTTAGGATAGGCAATTCAAACCAGCAGGTTGGAATACCTAGTCAGGGTTTTATGTTAAAGTGGAGACTGAGGCCTAGGCTACCTAACTCTTGTTGTCTAATTTTAGTCTAACTTGTCATTTACATTCCCAGGAGAGAAAAGGTTACATCCAGTAACACCTTAAATCTATCTCTTTGAGGAATGTGTGAACTGTTCTCTGAAGGTGCTGATCTCTCTAGTTAGGAGGGGACTAGGCGGGGCGTTCGAAAAATAGCTTGTATTGACCTGCAGTCAAAGTTGGTGTCTGAATCCTAGCCACAGAAGCTGCTAGCGGTCAGGGATGTTCAGCTGTGACAAAAACCAACCAAACAAAAAGCCATTGTTAAAAAAAACAAGGAGGAGCCTAAGATATATCAAAATTTTTAAGAATCCTCAAGGTATGGAAAAGCAAGACAAAAAACTGTTTTACGGAAGGGAACACAGGGTTGTCTGGGTAAGCCTGCATTATGTTGCTAGCCTGCAATAATTCAGTACCAATCCTTTTTAATAATCAGGACGCAGTTCTTGCATTTAGCCAGCAACAACATTCGCTCTGGAGTGACATTAAAAATAAGTAAGTAATTTATGACTGTAGCCCTTAATCCATTTGCAGACAAGACAGTAATATTGAAAGTTGGCTGTTGGTCAAACTGCTTATCTATTTAAAATTTTTACTCGGTGAAAGGAAGTTTCAAAATGAAAAGTAAACAAAATGTGCATTTTTTAATTTCATGTAGGGACCCTATTGGCTCCTTCTCCATGTGCTGATTCAATAGCAAAGCGTAAGCCGAGCTGTAATGCCAAGATTTTTAACCTGTAAAGGGTAAAAACCGTTATTATTGAAAGCTGCACAGAGAGCACAGCAGGTACAGCCGTCAGTTGGACGCCTGTCAGCCCCGTGACCCCGAGTGGCGGTGGGGGTGGAATGCAAGACCACCATTTAAAGAGAAAGAACAAACAGCCACATTGCTTTAAACATCTGGATTGTCTCGAGGAAGTGTAAGAACTTGTCTAGATTTGCACTGAAATTGCAGAATATTTATGGCAGTGCCATCAAGAAATTTGTTCACATCTGCACGGCCATAAAACGCAATGGCATGCAAATACATGGCAGCAGGTTGGCTGCTCCAAATCTCCCCTGGCCTGCGCCCTGCCAAAATGCCCTTCTTTCCCGTTGAAGGAAGAAAGATAAATGAGGAGATTCACTCTTTGGAGGTTTCTGCCTGTCAGTGAAATAGTGAATATTCAGCACTTCTGAGAAACCTCTTTTAATGACCTCTGCTTCTCAGTCATTTAAGTGCTAAGAACTGGAACAGCAGTGGAATAGCTATTTAAACTGAGGGGTTTAGCAACCATCCCAGACAAAATCAATTCCCCCTAGGAATATTAAACATCTTGGGATTGGAAACAGAAGGGTTGTTTTTTATTGGGATGGGAGGGGATTTTTGGTTTCTCAGCCCTTCCAGATGTATTTCAAATGTAATCACTTATGAAAGCAGCCTTGAATTTAATCCCTCTGATGGCAAGTGGAGCAGAGCACGTTGGGTCCAGTGCCAGGGGAAGCGGCACAGCGGAGGAAAACCATCGATCCAGGTTCTTTCCTCAGTCCCTCGCCGAGAGCCACTTCATCACAGACAGTATATGTAGGTAGGCAGGTAAGCTGTCAATATCTAGAGAACAGGTGTCTTTTGGATGCATCTTAGTAAATTAATTTGTAGCTTGAGAGGTTGTGAGATAGGCAGAAAGGAAAAGCTCCCAGCAAGAGCCGACATCTCACCTTCCTCTGCACCACCACCACTCAGCATGTGGCTTTCTGATTGTCTTTCTGATAGTGCTGTGGTGTGTTTGTTATGAGGGAAGACACAGATGGCTCCTCCTCAGAGCCATGGTGGGGTCAGGGGGCTGGTTGTGGGGTGGGGTGTGCAGAGGCTGTTCTGTCTGGAGGGATGATTCCTTCCCCATGGGGTCAGAGGATGGGCTGTTCTTGCAGGGAGTTAGCATTTCCACGGGGTACTGCATCAAACCTGCTTGTGCAGCATGGTCATGGATGGCAACACTGCAAGGAGAACTTGGAAGCTTCACGACTTCAAGAGTCCTTCATTTTGTAACCTAATGGCATGGCAAGTGAGTACCTTTAATTCTCTGTCCTTTTTAAAAATTCTTTTACTGAATGAAAAAGAACAATTGAGAACAACCTGCCTGTGTTACGTTCAAGGATGTATATCAGTGGACAGTTGTTTTGACTACAGACCCTGCAGCATTTAAGTTCCTCAAACTGCTGAAATAATGCCCTCACAGAGTCACAGGCTTTGCTGGCTCTTGCAGCAGAACCTGTTGGCTTGTTCTTCTGGGGTCCATGGGCTCTTTTCCTACAAATAAGCTACATCAGGAAGTAAAAACTGAAAATGTTTCACCTTTGGCATTGTCTGCACCCTGATTTTTAAACATTTGCTTTACCTAACAAGTATTGGATTCAAAATGGCAAAGGCAAACTGTTAAGAATTAATGAGTGCTTGAAAATCTATAGATTTATAACTGTTTTTCCCACCCTAATTCCTACTTTTGGAGTTTCCTGAGTTCATGTGAGAGTTTATTGTGGGAGTTACCTGGATGAATCAGTTTTTCGGAGTGTTACATTGGGGGTTCACTTAGCACACAACAAGGCGAGGAAAAGTTAACATTAGGCAAAGATTTTTCTATGTGAGACTGTTGCATATTTTCTTTTCTTGCTGTTTGTAACCACTTGTTCTGTAGTTCAGCAATGGGGCATCGTGTTTCAGCAGGCACTGTAGAGGACAATGGTACCTTATTGCCACTTTCCTGATACCTCTTTGTCAGGAGGGAAATCAGGGCCCTTTGTCATGTGGGATTTAAATAGCCCTGTCTGCCCCTTCAGGCAATGGTGCTCCTCAGATTTCAGTTCCTTGTAAGCCTGGTTACAGAATTAACGATGCCTGACAAGGTATGTGGATTTTGCACGTTATTATGCTGTTTTTCCACATTTCCTGGACATCCTGCCTCAGGTGAATGCACATGTGACATATCAAAACTTATACAAAATGTTTGTTCAGGCACTAGAATGTAGTAAACGCTTAGCTCTGTGTAGCGGGGCCTTTTCTTTCACATATACAGTCTATTAAATCGCTGCATGACATACCAGCTGTGACGACCTGACATATACGGGATCTAAAACAAATACTTAAAGCTTGATTTTTGCTTTCTTGAAATGAGATGAACTTTTGCCAGGGCTGGAGGCCAGCGTTTGTATTCTAGTGCACAACATAGCAATGCATTGGAAGTTTCTTGTGCTGACTATTGATTCTTGTTATTTACAGGCTATGAGTCATGACTGCGTAAGAGTAAATAATGTCCTGTAGTTAGACAGCAGTTGCAAGTTAGGCAGCCTCACAAGTTAAGGTTCTTAGGTTTCAGATGGTTGTTGTGCTATGCGATAAAAATGAATTTGCAATGTGATGGCGTATGGAACAGAATAGTGCTATCTATCCTTTTCTTCTCCCTTGAAATGGCTGTAAACCCTGATCTGGGAGCTATCTTGTCATAATTTTGTTTCAAGGACTTTGATGTAATGAAGACTTTGGGTACTCCTTTGTGGTAGCAGTTGAGGAATTGGAGGCCACAGAGAAGAAGTGCTTGACAATCTCCTCTTCTGCAGTTAGCCAGGATCAATTGATGTGTGACACTACTTTTGGGGCAGGATTCTGAAATAGCTTTTAGTCAAATGGACTACCGGGGCTCTGGCGATGTCATCAGAGAATAAGAGGATTGCTCAGGTGCCCTGGGTCTGAGGACTCTGTATAATGCCATGGCTTTTCATGGGAGTAAAATAGCCCCATAGTGCCACCAGGCTCATAATGCCAAAGTTAAGGCATCTTAGAGTTAGCATTTGTCAATGGTTTTCTCCTTGTGACCACACTGTCATCCTATCAGATAACACAACTCTATTACATACGTGCAATGAACACAGTATGTGCTGAAAGCGTGTGACTCGCTGTGCGTGCCCCTGTGCTTACGTAGTGAAGGAGAGCTGTAGACGTGCAGGTCTTTGTCGAGTGTAAAGCTCTTGATGCTGTGTCCAACATGAATGGACACGTGCACAGATACTGGTCAGCACTGGCACTGTAGCATCAGGATTTTTGATGGAGGAATAGAGCAGTCTCAGGTCCAGAGAGGCAAACCAAACACAGAAATTTGCAATGGACAATATTTTCAAGTGGTAGTACAGATATGTTGGGAAAAAGGGGGGGTGCATATTAACATTGTCTTGAGTGTTGAATTCCAGAAGTAGCCTCTCTAATGTTGATTCCAAAAAATGTTGGTGCAGCCTCGATTTTGTGCTTGAGACTACACAGCTAAAAATTCATGGAGCCTGTGCAGAGATCTGTGAAAACATCCTATTGAGTTTAACAGTGCAGGAGTATTTTCTGAAGCTGCAATGTGTCCTGAGGGGCCACTTTAACTGTTTTTCTCTTTGCCTTTAAAAATCTTTTCTGCTTTTCTCAGAAGAGTTCTCAGTTCTACTTATCTGTACAAACAAAGCAAAATTGACTCTTATTTAATTCAATTACAGATCGATATGTTTTCCTGTACTAAACAGGCAACAGAGTGGAGATACTGATTTCAATTATCAAGCATAAATAATGAAGAATTTGCTCTGGAGAAGAGAGAAATTAAAAAGCAGTCACCTGAACTATGAAATTGAATTATTACATCATATAAAAAGGCAGTGAAAAATGGGGGGAAATGCATTGTGAGCATAGCCAGGTCTGTTTGTCAAGGAAAACAACTGGCAAAAATCTGTTTGCAAGCCTTTGAAAGGTCTGTGTAGTGACACATATGGGACAACTGAGCAGATAATTGACACACAGTGTAGTTTGGTATTGATTGTTCCTCCTTAGAGTGAGCTGTTATCAAAGCAGTGATTTCCCTGCCTTCAGTTTCACGTACAGAGGTGGACATGTTGTTAGCACATATGATCAAGATATTTTTTTTTCCCACTAGCTTGAAATTTTCTGTCACTTGATGCTATGGATCTTACATCCTTGATCACTGCATGAGAGACAATAATTTTGTCTAGAACTTTCCCTTTGTTCCATGGCTGCTGTCTAGCAGCTAATTTCACACCAAGGACCTAATTACCTTTCCTGGCATTTCTCCTCTCCTTAAAGCATTCATAAAGAGTGTGTAACTGTGTCTGAAGTCCTCATTAGAGTTGAGAAAAACTTGCCTGGCAAGGAAATACTTAAAGAAGTAAACGTGAATGTGTGTGTGTGTATTTAAAATGCTATTGAGCCCTTTAGTCAAACTGCGTAGTGCTATTTTAAAATAGGAAATCAGTTGCTGGTGCTCTGTCACACACTTCTCTAATGCTGAAGCAGAAGTGGGCATTGTTAATAACAACAGACCAATAGTGAGCTCCACAGAGCTGTCTCTCTCTTAGCTGATATTTCTTAATAGTAGGGAAAAATTAGGTAGAGATATAATTTTTAAAAGATATTTCTATCTTTTATATTTTCCAGTGTCTTTCCAACTGTTTCAACCAAGAACAAAGTCTAGAGTCTCCTGAAGTCTGAGTTTGGCATTCTTAACTCCAGCAGATCAGGATTTTCATGTCTGTCACCTGCTTCACCTGTCTCTCTCCCGCTATGTCAGTGAAGATTCCAGTGCTGTATAAACTGAGCAAGTTTGTTCTAGGAAACCAGCGGAGTGTGGCAGCATTGATATTCTGCCACTACGTGAAGTACTGCAGCTCTGAATTTCTAAGCAATATGCAACAGCATTTGCAGCCAGTGTAACCAGGATGTCCATTTCCGGGCCCTGCTTTTCACTGCCTGTTTCATCTCTGCCTCTTCCTCGACCAGTTCTTTCTCAGAGGAGGGCAATGCTGCTTGTGTATCTTCTCCACTTCAAGAGATGATTAGTATGGGGAGTTCTGGTGGGTTGTGCTCCATCTTTGCTCTTCTGCCATCTGAAAACATGCCCCACTCTTTCCACCAAGTGTCAGAGCAGAACAGAGGTGCAGAGTTGGGTCTGGGTGGTGCAGAGAGGGAGTGGGTGGGAGAAAGATTTCTTGCTATGGCTGATTCCCGTATCACTATGCTGCTGTCTCCAGCAGGATAAGTTTTAGGAGGACAACTCCAGCCTTCCAGTAAGATCAAATCATCTGGGGAATAGACAGTAGTAGGAGTCAGCTTTTCCTGACCAGTTGGCTGAAATGACACTGAACCCTTGTCCAGTCTTAATAAGAGCAAAATACTTGGTGATACTCTGATACTTCTGGAGCTATCACCACGGTGGAGGATTCAAATGGAACTGCTCAGCATGAAGCTGCAAATGAACATTCTCATATAATACAAACACAGTAAGGTTTAATTTAAGCATTAAAATGTGTATTAAAAGGATGGAAGAGGAGAACATATTCCTGTATCTTTTCCCCCCTCTTTCTCCTACTCATAACCAGATCTCAGCTGCTGTGGTATAACCAAACCAAGTCAAACTTCTCCATCTTTCAGTTCCAAATGATCCCATATCCAAAGGTAAACAAGAATCTGTTTCAAGTAAACCCATGTCAAAATAACTCACTTCTTCACATATCTGTAACTGTCACCTGAAAAAATTGCTGTTTATATTCCTTTATAGATTTTGCTGGTGTAGTGGCTACTCTGTGTAGGTTCCTGCAGCTTCTGTGTCTTTTGGAAGTGTGCGTAACGTGAACAAAAATAAGGCTTTTCTCTCAGATTTGAGGTGCATTCGCTCCCATCAAAACGAAGTGGTGGTTACCAATCTGACTGCATCGGCGGCGTGTTTCTTCACCTGACAGGAGCAAGACGGGAGTGAGAAGGGAGATCAGAATGACTTCAGCAAGAGGCGTCTGTGAATGCCAAAATACGCCAGTGGATTTTCAGAGCAGTTTCACCTCGCTCACGTGCTGTAAGTAGGAGGCCAGCTGGGCGGTTTTGTTTTGGCATTAAGGCGTTGAGTTCTGTGCAGCTCAAAATTCAGGGCTGAATGCCGAGTTGATGTGATCCGAGACAAGTTTGGCTCTCCCTCAGAACAGGCGCTGCAAATCCCGGTCCGTCACTTGCTTATCTTCAGGTTACTAAGCTTTAGGTTACCATGTTTAGGTTGCTGATGATGAACACACCAAGTATTCTCATGATTACAGTACTTGCAGATAGATTCTGTTGCCTTATAAGTTCCTTTTTTATTTAAAGAAAATTCAGCTGGCGGACATGCAGGTGTCCCGCTTTAATATCAAACCGGTTTGATTGACGTATAAAACGAACCAATTAGGGTACTCTTCCCCCTGCACGTCCCTGCACCTGATTGGCTGTGGAGCTCCTTGGCGGGACGGTGTCTCTTGAAGGAGCTGCGTGCACGAGAGACAGCTCGTGCCTCTGCCGGCTGTCTGGGACGAGCCGGTCTCCGCCGGCGCTCGCGCCTCTGCCGTTTGCCGCCCCGCGACTGGAGCCGCCCGCGCTGCCGCGGTGGCCGCCATTTTGCCTGCCCTGAGGGCACCTCTCTGAGGGGAGGGCAGGATCCGGCTGGCTGCTGCTATCGGCTGCTCCACGGGAGCTCTGGGGTGAAAGATAGCGCCTGTCGCTCCTGCCTACCACAGATTCCTCCTGTCGCTTTGCCCCGGGGGCGCAGCACGCTGTGACCGTCTGCCGCGACTGTTAGCTCCGCTATCGCTGCTGCTGCTACCCGGCGGGGTGGGAGGCGGCCCCGGCCCGGTCCCTGCCCGGCGGCTGCGTGCCTGGCAGTTTGCCCACTGTTTAACCCTCGCTGCACCAGATCCACAAACCTTGGCTATATTTATTAATCCCTTGATGTTGTTTGTTTGTATAATATCGGTTTTGTTGTTAGTAAAATAGTTTCCAAAACTCAACTGAGGCCCCGCCCACTTAGTTTTATCTTTTCCCTTTTATCTCTCTCCTTAACCCTTTCCTCCTGGAACGGAGAAGCGGCTGATTGGAGAAAGAATTTGTCCCTGGAGAGTGGTTTGGCCCTGCCTCAGCCAAACTGGTGACAGCAGGTTATTCTGGACCTATGGTTTTGCTTAAAAATCTCTTCTTTTCCTTGCAATCAAATAGGTTTTACGTTTCCCCATCCTAACATCAGCATTGAAAGCTTTGGAACCTGCTGTTGTGCTAACTGATCTTTATTAAAAACTATTAAGAGTGAGATAATTAAAGTTTATTCTTCTCCTGTACTTAGTGATAGCGCTTAGAATGACTTTTACACTTTCCAAGAATTTTCTTTAAGTGAAGGGCACAACTTTAAAGAAGCATATTTTGCACTTGTTTTCTGCGTTCTGGGGTATGTTAAATTAATCAGCTGGTTTTACTGGCAAAAAAGTAGCTGAGATATAAAAGGAATTATTGCTTAATTATCTCAGCTTTATAAATAAGCCAGCATAGATTTTGCAGCCTTGTCAGAAGAGAGGCCTCGTTGTCCTTGACTGTTCACTGGAATAATTAAGTTTGGGATAGAGTTCACAGATACCAACTCTTGCTCCCGCACTGGATTCGCCTCAGGGAGATTTCCAGTTCTCATTATACTTTAAGCATCCTTTCACATTGTAATGGCAGAAGTTCAGCAAGAATGGACCTTGTCCAATTCTAGATGTAAATTTTGCCATTCTGGCAGTTGCATTAAGTCGCTTGGACTGAAGGCAATTGAGGGCCCCTGGGTAGTAGCACAGTTTATCCACCCGTCTTCAGTGTCATTGTCCAGCAACGTTCAGATGTTCTGCTTGGCACTGCCTTGTAGCCCAGCAAGCCCACCTTGGAGCCCAGTGTGAGTGCACATCACTACATTTGTCAAAGCTGTTATGGAGGAAGTATTCTTCAAAGACATTTCATCATACAGAGTGTGTTTTTTTGCATCTAAATCACTATTTTGTGCACTTAGTTGGGAAGGAGGCAGAAGTATTACAATAAAACTGCTGCCTCTGTTGGATCGGCTTTCACTCGAGGAGCACTGCTCTGTGAGGCTGGTTAAGACATGGCTGTACTTGAATATTTGCCCAACAAGGTGATTTAAGGGCTTCCCCACACAGAGGAAGTCAGCCTAACATTTTTCCTGATGCACAGTTCCTGTATGAAGAGATTATGTAGCACATTAGGGAATGCATCATTTGTAGTGTCTTAAAAGATTATTCCTGGAAAGGTGAGAGAGAATCCAGTACTTCTGAAGGTGTATTTAATGCCTCTGTCATCAAGATCATCTTAAAAATTAGACACGGAGTTAGCCGTTTTGCATCCACTGCTGCTGGCTTTCCTAAGAAAGAGGCTGATAATAAACTAATTTAGGAATGGGTTCATGCCTGCAGGCAAATGCCCGTGGTGCAGAAATAAGAACCAAGTGTAGCAAATCTTCTTCAGCTGCACACTGGACTCTCTGCAAGGACGAGTTGCAGCATCCTGAGTTTTGGGCATAGATTTTCCTCAAGTGGACAGTAATGACGTGTGTCAGCAAGAGCCCGTGACAGCAGAGGGGCTGGTGAGGACACCACGTCTGGCTGTCTGCCCTGTTGTGGCTGATCTCCCTGTGACCGGGCTGTTTTGGTTGCATATGGTGCAACTGCACCTCTGCAGTTTGTAGCTCAGTGAGTTAAAGGTAAAATTGCACTGGTTCTAGACTATCTCAGCATACTTAATTGAACCGGTTCGTATCTCAGACACAGTAGTCTCTGCAGGAAAATAAAAGACAGGGCAGAGGAGAGGATGTAGCAGGCTTCAATACTCCTTTGCTTGTGAGTCAACATTTCTCACATTAACAGTGTTTTAGATTTCCTGGTGTAAAGAACCCTTTAACTTCAACAGAGATCAGATGCTTTTTCTTCTTCTTAATCTTTTTTTTAATCCCAAGTTGCCAACAGCCCTTGCAGAAATAAAAAATTCCGTCTGGTTTTGCAGATGCACGCGTGACTTTTAATTAACCCAGTGAACACTTATAGATCAGTTTTGCTGCATCCATTCGTCTGTACTTGAATTAAGGAAAGGGATATGTTCAGTGCTGTCATGTAGTAAAGTTTATTTTTAATTAACCTGATTTGCACTTGTAAGTTAGAGCTAATTAGTACAGCTCATTCATCGTTTATATCTAGGGCCACTGGGAACGGTTTGATTTTCTACCTGCTTGGTTCTCGACCATAAAAATATGTCCATTACCTGCAGCTGTCAGGTTTCTCATTGAAATGATACTGGTATTTGTAGGACTTAATATATTAACAACGAAGTTTTCCTAGGGCTGGGTCCCTAAATCCAGATTTCTGAATCTTTGTCCGCTCTAGCTTTTGCAGTATGTAAATTGTGGATCTGAGTTTTGCAGAATGGGCCTATTTTTATTCCTTCTAAGCAGCTGTGAATCATCTGTGTATAACTGCTCATTTTGATGGGAGATCATATTGAATCATAGCAAACCAGGGCTTACAGAGCCCATCTACCTCCCTGTTTCACTCCTGAGTGGTGTTTAACATGTTGGCATACCACTGAGATTCCAGAAGGAAAACAGTGCACCTTCCCTCCTCACACCCCCTAAAAAAATTCCAGGCAAATTTATCCCAGTGACTTCCCAGCTTTAATCTTGGAAGGATTTTCCTAATGTCCACCAGAATCTTTCTGGAATGCTGCAGATAGTCAGTCTTTCAGGAAATAAACGAAGTGCAGCAGAAATGGCCTGAGGAGGATGTTTGGAGGGAAAATGTAGCATGGGAGGTCATATTCTATGTTGCTACTCTGCTGCCACCAACTAAAACAAATGTATTGCAAGAAAATTCCGTCTAGTTTCAGGGGTGTTAAAAGGAGAGAAGACTGGTACTGGATGCATTCTGAGCTTACTGGTTCCATTAAAGGTATAAATAATGGCAACAAAAATATCACTGATGTTTAATAGCTGCTGTCAACTGGAGCTGGTTAAGAGATATTTGCTAATGGTGTTTATAGCTTAGTATTTTCTTTCCTGACAGCTTTTCCTGAATACACAATTTAAGCTGGATTTCTTTGCACTAACTAAACTGCTTTCAATGTGGTCCAACGTTATTCAGTATCTACTTTTTATTACTCCTCGGTGCAGAAGCCCGAATAACCAGCTAATGGTAATGTTTCCTTGTAAAATGGAAATACAACTTTTTGTATGGGAGCACCTGATTCCCTCTTCCTGCTAGCCTACACTAAGGGGAATCGATGCACAAACTTCCTAGCATGGCACAAAGCAATCACGTCATTTTTAGGACCTAAGTAGGTCGGAGATAAAAATCAGATTACAGGATAAGACAAAATAGAAGCCTGCAAGATAGATAGTCAGAGAGTGGTGAGATGCTGGTGGAACTAAACTTCCTTCTGGAGTTATGTTGATGTTGTCAGTGTGGGCTTAAACATGCTCATGGTTGGAATAAGGCCGGTTCCTGATGTTGCTGAAATTGTGTAGCCAATACATTATTTTCCGCAGGTGCTATGTTCACTTTCAAATAGGATGTTTCCTGAACAGGCTAGAGGCCCTCCTGAGCATTTATTCCCCACACAGATCGTATTGCTCAGCACAAGCTCTGCATTAACTGATACAGATCAGCCTTCATAAAAGGGTGTGTGGACTCTCTTTTCTTTGAAGCCATGCTTGTTTTGGTTTCAGATTAGTAAGTAAAAATAGGGGCAGAATTAGAACAGTTTTCAGTGAAGTAGGAGTTCCTATACAACGATTCCTCTGTTTTATTTAATTCCTGTTTCAGATTTTTTCTTCTTCATGTATGTATAGGTGTCTTTCTTGGATAAAATCTGAATAAAAATTTACTGATGCTATAAGGATTTGACCTTTTACATTTAAAGCTTAAGCGTGAATTTATCACGGCTTTTAATGAGTTATCCTGTGAGTAAGGATGTAAAGATTGGAGCAGCAGAAATAGAACCACACAATAAGCTAAGCTGTTAGACATTTTGGTTAAGAATGAACACTATCTTCGAAGGTTCTCTGTGATTTGACAATCAAGAGTTTAAATGGTCTGTGTGAAACAGATAGCATTGGCAAAGACTGTGCGGAGAACTCTAAGCCAACAGCCTTTTAGAATGGGAATACATTACGCTGTGTTTGACAAAGTAGAACCACAGTGTACTTTTGCCACAGTGCTGACATTATTGGAATAAGGTGAAACTTTCTTTTATATAAATACTCTTCAAGGGTAAAAAAGGAAGGTAAGGTCACATATGACTAGTATATTCTCTTGACTGTTTTATTCCTGCCTCCCCACCCCCTGATGATTTAGCAAGTTCTAGTAAGAGAGAGGGGGAGACTGAAGAATAAAAAGGGGATTGGAAAAGAAAGCTGTCCTTATGAGATGCTAATGTGTTCTTCAGGAACTCACCTGTTAACAGAGAAAGTTATTCACTTTGTTCGGTGAAGCTGCCAAGTTTTGATGGTTCATGATGTCAGTGCTATCTTCAGGTCCTTTTACTCCTGTTTGTTTCCTAGAATCTCTAGTATTCTGTATCAACTGCTGCTTCCCTTCAGGACAGTGTTTTCTGATAGTCTAGTCTTAACTGTAAAACCTAGCTCTTCATTTCCCATATAGAATTTTCTCTTTAGTTCATTTTTCTGGGGCTAGGGTTTTTATTTACAGAATAGTGTAATTTCTCAAGAGTCAAATACATAAAGTCAAAATTCCCAGAACCAGTAGGCATAGAGATTCTGCTGACATAAGCCATAGCCATATAAAACCTCTAGAGCTGCGTGGATGTTAAACTGGCTACGTGGCCAGCTAAGTCTGATAAAGGTGTCTGTGGAATCCACATAAGGGGACTATTAAAAAAAGCCTTCTGCTTTTAGCCATATCCCAGCAGCATCCAGTTGAAAATTTTGGTTCTGAGTTCCAGATGTGGCAGCATTAAATGAAACATAACTAAATCATCAAGTGAACTCCACAGGAATATGCCACCATTCTTCCCCCAAAATAATTCAGCTGCTTTTATTTGTATTGTAATAACTCTTACTGACCCTGCTCAGAAATTAAGATCATTCTTTGCCTACCACGTTAAAGTTTTATATAATGAAGAGAGAGCCCTTGTACCAAAAAGCCTGCAGAAATGATGCTAAAATGAACTGGTCACAGTGTCCAGGACCAGGATGAAGTTTTCCTCCTGTTCAGTCTATTTTGGTGTTTTATAAAAGAAGGAAATACTGTAATTCTTTCATAAATTTTTGTTTTTAAAGCATTTATTTTGAAACTGATACATAACAACTAAAAACTACTTCCCTAGCTCTGAGTAGCCAAAGACATTGGTTTTTTATAAGTGTACACTTGATAATGAATAATACAAAGACCCATCACCCTACCTGTGTATGACTTATCTGTTTAGCCACAAGCCAAACTAAGTGGCAATGGTTTGACAGGCATTTTTTTGGTATTATCGTCCTCTCTACTTCTTTTTTTAATCATTTGTAGAATGGATTTCCATGGTGAAGAGACTGACCAGATGTAATAAGTTCCAGAAGGCATGTAACTAAGCTGAAGAAATGCTATGATGACATCTGTTCCTTGCAGAGAAGCATGATTGTAGGATGATTTAAGACCTTCTCCATCGAAGAGCATGACATTGCATAGAACAGGTATGGTCTGAGGGTAGTTGAGCACAGTTCAGCTAATCGCGCTTTCCTTCTATATTTAAGGTGGCTTTTTAAAAAAAAAAAGACAAAGCATAATGAGTTCTTGCAATTTAGTCTGAGTTGCGTTGTAATTAATGCTTTTCTGTCAAGCTCTGGTTCCTTAATTTCTCAACAGTAATGAAAGTAATTTTGTTTTCACTTCCTCTCAGATAGTATTATGACAATAGAAAGGAATCGCTGTATGCCATAAAATAGAGTGAATATGAATGCTCAATATTGAGCACTCAAAGTTTACATAGAAGAATTAGCATGGAAATATATTGTGCTAAAATTGATATACTCACTTAAAAGTTAGAGGAATGAAGGGTGAAAAGTTCATATAGCTGTAGGCTTTTACAAAATGTCTTGTAGCATTTGTCCAGAAGCTTGTATGAGAATTTGCAGTTTCCATGTGGATTATTGATTAATGAATGTGCATTGTGCTGAATTTGCAAACCTTGGAGTATCTTTTCAGTGCTTGAATGTAAGGGGGGATGTGGGTGGTATTTGAATTTTATGGATAGGGAGTTTTTTCACAAGTCCCAAATTTTAATAGGAAGGGAAAAGAGTAAACTGTAAATCTCATGAAACGGATCAGTCAGTGTCTTACAAATTTAGGTTTCATAAGACCCTTTTCTCATCTCAAACTACTTGTCCATGGTTCATACTCAAAAGAAAGATTATCTAAGGAGAAATCACAGTGCTAATACTAATACCAAGTTGATCCTCTTGAAATAATAAGCTTACTCAAACCCAGTACTGGGCATGAATACTCGACCCCTGAGCGCCCCTTGAGACCTTTCTTGAGATCTGAGGAGCACGTGCAGGGGTTACAGGCTTTGAGAGTGTCAGAGGGCAAATTTCACAGAGCTGGATATTGCCACATGTCTAGCTGACAGTATGTGGTGTCAGAGCTGGCCTAACACTTGAGAAACGCTGCCCTGCCATGGAGATTATGAAATAACAACTGCTTTTCCTCTGCGTGAATGACACCAGAGAAAAGGACTTGGTGGTTTATCAATATATGCTTAACTTCCAGCTCAGGATATTTCTCCATTTGAAATAAGTTCAAAGGTGAATGTGCATTTAAGAATCTTATAAAACAGCTGGGTGCTTGCATAGGACTTCTTAATTAACCCCTCTCAGTTGCTCTGTGCAGTCAACTGTACTTTAAAAGGTAAGAGGATTAAGAGACCTTTCCAAAGAATCACTTGCAAGCCATGATGTATGAGGGACAGGGTGGTGAATGTATCCATGGGTCCTTTATTATTAAGTGGCATAAATTAGCAGCCGTTTCACTGATGTCTGGTATGTGGAAATGCTGAGCAATGTGAGTCTAGCTCTACCTTCATAGACAGAACATTTTCTGAGAAAATGATACTGAGCAAGGAAAATCTTGTGCTTTCTGAATGACGATGCTGGGAACTGATTTGTCCCAAACTTGTGTTGAGCTATTTGGAATTGTTCCCTTGTTTTTATGCTTTGTTCCCCCATTGGAAGCTGCTCCATAGTGCATAACTCTACTATTTCACCCCTTGCTGTTGTGGCATTTAAAAAAATGTTTTCCAAAAAACTGCTCAGGTAAATGAAGGTTCCTGAGATGATGTGTTCCATCTTCTTGGACAATGTGGGACTGGCAGTAGATTAACTGCTGTAAGCAGTGGTAATTTTTACCTGTCCGTGGAGTTGTAAAAGCATCAGTCTTACCTTCTTTGCAGCACTGGAAAAAGCAACGGTCTATCTTCTTTCCAGCAGTGGGAATTATTTTTCTGATGAGATAAATGGGCGGAAGGTTTTCAAGGACTTGCTCTGCACCTCAGAAACTCTTCAGTGCCATAATGGTCTGTTTGATGCACAAACATTCTGCCTCTTAACAAGAGCCAGCTAAGATATCTCCTTGCAGATCTGCATAACCATCTTGAAAGCTCATCTGGGAAACTCCTCGTGTAGTTTCCTCCATCTCTACCCAGCCTATCTACACTGAAAGGGAAGCAGAGCTTCAGGGGGTAAGGATAGAAAAGGTGGATTTTTCCTCATAAGAAATGTAGCTCTTTTGGACTTCTTGGCTGTGTAAAGGCTTCTGCACCTCTGTGTAAAATAATGGAGTAAGGCTGCTGTTATAAACAAGTGCTTTCTCTAAATGAAATACCTGGAGAGATTCAGTGTTGGTCAGGCTATATTAAAGTCTAGACCTTTTATATGCCTTTTGACTTTCTGACATTGTCATTTCCTTAGGCAAACTGAATTTGTTGGCAGTGTCCACTCAACAGCTTATCCGTTTTACAGTTGGTAGTTGGTTCCTAGGAAAGCTCTTGTTCCTTGTTGGACCCTTATGATGAGAAACAACATAACAGCAGGTACAATTATTTCTGTTTTCCCTCCCTTAGTTTGATGAAAAACCTGTGGAGAGAGTGATAGGGAAGGAGGCTGGAAAGTCGGAGAAGCAAATGTCCATTGCAGGTAATTCAAGCATGGAACTGGCATACCCAGGAGTTTTATAAGGGATCTGACACTTGTCAGGATACAGCTGACTGCTTTCCCTGAAGCTCCTTTTCTGTCAAGCATACTTACCTTTTGACATATCTGTAAGTACCACTGGGTACAGAGATCTCAAAGTAGGACTCAGATAACTCTTTCCTTGATTTATGGTGAGAGGGATGTAATGGTCTTCAGGTGAATAGTTTGCCTTTTCCTCCCATTTATGCCTGAGCATGGTTAGATCCAAATGACATCCCCAAAATAAGCAGGAATCTTTTGGGTTTCTGGCACAGTTAAATTTCCTGTAGAATCCACAACAGAATAATCAGGACATTTATTTGCAAGTATCCCTGGAGGTGCTGCTGGAGAAAGCAATAATGTTTGTGCTTGTAGTAGACTTTCTGCACAGCAAGTATTGAACGAACCCTTGTGCTGTTTTCTAATTGGCATAACACTACTGGGGCTTTAAATGTGAAACAGGAAACCCCTTACCAATTCTGCAAATTGAAGTGTCTTCAAAGTAGCTAGGAAATAAGTGCATTTTTCAATGGTCTGAGGTTCAAGATTAGTATTTTTCTGAGCTTTTTGGAATGCAAATCCTTCCCTTCCCCAGTATGTAGCCTAGAACCTCTCTTCTCGGGAGCTGCCTGTGTCACTGACATGCTTATCTTAGTTGCTTAATGTCTGAAACTTATTTTGAATTAAGGACTTCACAAATTCTGCAAATGACGCTACCAGATTATTTTCGGGACTCATCCAGCAGATCAGCTGAACAATGAAGGAGCAAACAGCCTTTCTCAATGCAGGCTGGAGAACTTGGGCATGCAACATCATTGGTTGTTGGTCTTCCTTCTTTTTTCTGATCCTACTGCTTTGTTGCATTTTTTCCCAAGTAACCTGCTATCAAATAGTTTAATATAGTTTCTCAGTGACTGCCTGTCAATTTACAACTGTATGTCATATAGTAGACTGCAGATTTTGATCTCAGAAATCTACCCTGGAATATGACCAGCCACCAGAATGACTTCTAGAATTACTGAAATGCTAGAATTCCTCGAGCCGGCCAATTAACAACTAGTGCTTGTTTTCTAGTCCGTTGCTCAAATACATGCAGCCAGGAATGACAGTATCTGGTTTGTATTTTCTGTTGTGTGTGCTGCTTCTGCCCACTAACTCTTTGCTCACGAATGATCAATTTTTTTCAAGTACTGTGTGAGAACATTTGACTTTGTAAATTTACAAAACAAAATTCTGGTTGATCTGATCTCATTTTCAGGGTTTTCTTTTATTTGGGAAAAAATAAATAACCTCATACTTTTTAAGACTAATTGTTTTTTTAACATTGTACTTTTTAATTAAATTAAGCAGTTGCCTAGTAAATACCTTTCAATTTAAAAAAATGACAGGCTAATTACTTGTCCGTTTTGTATTAATGAGAGACATAATGTTGGCTGTGAAATGGAATTACAATTTGTAGTATAAACTGTATTTGATGCTTGCTTTCAGTTAGAAGTGATTATGCTGACAGCATGTATTCTGCAAAAGTCAAAATGACTTTAAGAACCTTCCTTTTTCAGATGAATTTTTGAGGTTTTTTTCTTGTCTAGGGATGTGAGGTGCCCTAACTTCCCATCCCCCTTTCTCTTTTAGAGGATAGCGTGCTAAGAGATCTACCTCTAACTTCTTCCTGGGAACTTGCTGGTACTTGGGGTGATGCTGATGGGAAGTGCTGTACTGGAAGATTCGGCAGCTGAGGGTAATGGGCTTATGGTTGCTTCAACTGTGTGCAATTTAACAATGCCATTCAGCCTCCCTAGAGTAATCCAGTATAGCTGGAAAGCACCATGGCTTGTCAGAGCGAGCAGGCAGCTGGCTACTAGGAGGTTCCAAATTCTCATTCTGCTTCTGCTGTCCACTCTGTCTAGGGTCTGACTCATCACCTTCCATCCTTAGTTCAACGCCTGCACTGCCTCCCTCCACAATGAGGGCAATGCCTGTTTAACTGTAAACATCGCGCAGCCATTTTCGGTCCTTGCTCATTGCCCTCAATGCATGCATTGTTATATAAACATGCAGTCCAATACAAAATATAGCAGAGGAAGCAACTGAGGAAGGAAGCACGCAAATAATGAGCAAAAAACACTCCTGAGGAAGTGCACAAAGCTGCAAAGAAACAAGACTTTGATCCACCAAAGCTGATGCTGGGAAAGTTGATGCTTAACAGACTAGAGGAGACAGGAAAGAAGTCAAGATCTTACAACATTATACAAAAAGTTAGAAGGTATATGAACATTTGTTAGTCAGCAATGTAAATAGTTAAAAAAGACTTCCTATGAATACTAAAGGAGTTGCTATTTTTACAAAGAGCAAGATTTTTCTGTGAGGTGAAGGGGACTTACTGCTGTGCAGCTAAATGAACAGAGTAGTCTGTGCACAGGACAGCTGCCATTACTGATCCACTGTCAGAAGAAAGAATAGAAGGAGCAAGGGAAAAGTTAAAAACAGGGCAAGAACACACTAGCTGAATTGTTAAAAGCCAGTTAGATAAACGTTAGCAAAGCATTGGATCATACGTACCTGCCGGTGTATTTGTTTTTAATCCTCCCAGGAAAACCCAGTGCTTCCTGTGATGTAACCAGAAGCCCAAATTATCTCTGCCTCATGGAGATTGATGAACGAGGTTAATGCAGGAATGGAACCTCACTACCAGGCTATAGGGAACTAACACCTTTGGAAAAAAAGTGTAAAGGATTCAGGCAATAGAAAAGGTAAAGACTGGAAGTAGTAGTGGGTGGCTAGATAAAGGCAACATGTATACTGACTGTGTGGAAAGTGTTTCTGCTCATGCAAATTACACAAGTGTCTGTCTTTATAGTTCAGTATTAATGTGGTAAAAGAAGTTATGAAAGTTCCTATCAAGGAATTATTTGTTTTATACAGGAAGCAGGTGTAGTGGCAATGCAGCATCGTGATTTGAATGGGACTAAATGAAGATTAAGGTGTCTGCTATCTTCAGTGTTTCTCTGGATGCACTTCAAGCCAACAGAAGTATGTTATAGAAATAACAAAGCAGCAGGATATTTTCTGCGTAAGATCACCACTGCTATAAAAAACTCTAAGAAATAACTGCAGGAGCACTAGAACCACAAAGGGGGAAATCAATTAACAGGTGAAGAGCTTGGTGTGATATGATGTAATCTGATGTGACATTAGGACCTGGGTTTTCACTGTACTCCTCAAGTGCATAGAGAGAAATGTGGGCAGGTTAGAGAATGCAGTCCTGGATGAGCTAATAGAGAAACCTTTAACTCAGATGGGATAGATGTTCTTTTCACTGTAACAGCAGCAGCTGTTGTTTGGTTATCAGACATGCGTACACCCTTTTTTTCTAAACCAAAATACGTAACTCTTTATTGTACCACATTCTCACCCCCTCACTGCATGAAATCCCTCCACCGGCTAGGAACTCAGTTTATGCTGTCCTCTCCTTCTAGCCTTCTATTCCAGTTATCAAATCTGGACGATCCCCGAGTATAAGTGGAAAACCCATTTAAGTGATGGTGCTAATTTCTAGCAAACTGGATTCAGCTTGGGCAGTAAATCCATGTAGTTGGATTGCTATGCCTGCTGTAAGTGTCAAGAAGATCAAGTGGTTGCAACTGGGAAAAAATATAGGATATTGAAATGCCTCAGCCGAGAAATAACAGAAGAAAGACCCATGAAGGCACTGAGGGCTTATAAGCTCTGATGGTTCAGCTAACCCAGAGATTAAAAAGAGATACCTTGTAACTGTTAAGTGCTGCAGAGAAACTGACAAAATTACTGTATAGTAAAACATTGCATTTGATATCTAAGTGAAGCTTTATCCAGATAGCGCACTAACAGTATTACTCTCTGGAGAGGAAGGTGATGCATAAAATAAAACAGACACGAGAAGGCTGTAGGCAGTGCAGGTGATAATTCTTCAAAAGATGGCAAGTGCGAAGTGGAACATTTTAAAACCCAATGTGGGTGTTAGGAAAAGATTAAGGTCTGAAATCATGGGACAGGAATAGCTACAGAGAGATTAAGAACAGGCCTATTAAAAATTAAGGGCAAGCCAGCCCCAGAGTAATGACTGACAGGAGGGCTGGATGCTATGCGCGATGCTCTGAACCATGCAGTACACCCTAGCCAAGCACGAATCGATACGCTGTACTGACAAAAAAAGTTTAGAGATCATCACAGTACACTTCCCAAGTGACAGCCTTCCTAGCAGCAGTCAGCTGAGTGCGAGAAGGCATTCCTGTGCTTGACAAGTTGTGGCAGTGACTCTTGACTGCTTACCTGGCTCAGACCTCTGTTTGCTCGGAGGAAGGTGAAAGAAGACAACTTTCATGTCCTCTAAAATACAAGGCGTCACATACAATAATTTTATACAAAAGTTATGAATACTCATAACTATTCCTTTTACACCACACGACTTGTCATTTAATAGTATGCTGTCAAACTGAGATGTCACAAAAGATATACAACAAATACTTTGGTATAAAAGTGAATTTGCATCGGTTACGTCTGACAAAGAATGGAATGAGCAATGTGGTTTTGGCAGGCAAGTAATTGACGAGAAGTGATTTTGGCAAAAGGACTGTTTTACAGCTCAGACAATTAAACTGTTTGCTGTTGTTCTAACTGAGCTGAAAGGAATGATCTTTTCCCATGTCTTGTCTCTAAAGCTATAAGAAATCTGCAGCAGAACAGTGTTACTCTTCCTACACCACTCCTTGGCTCACACACCTGGAGTGCTGCTGTACAGATCGTGCCTTGATCTTCTTGTTTTCGTGCCTCTGTTACTATGTCCTGCCACTGTGGCCACACCTTGCGTGTCAGGTTCAAATATTTTGTTCCTACTCGGAAGCTTATGCTGTGCCAGCAGTCCCACAGGCCTGACTCTTTTGCTACTTTCAGAGAGATTTTAAGGTAAAATCTCTTGGGGTGGGAGAACTCTCAGATACTGGCATAATGAGTGGTGTATAAATAGTTGGGTTAGATTCCAAACCAGAGGAATGGAAGTTAAGAAGATGTTGCAAATGTTTCGGGTATAAACATGAAATCTTTAACACGTTTTCCCCTTTCACCACTAAATGCCAACACGAAGTACTTAACATCATTTCCATTCATTTAATTTCAGTGTCTTGAAAACACGAGTTCCAGGAACAGGCTGATTTCAGTGCAACACATAGCAGGGTAAAGTTCTGATTCTCCAGTGAAGTGGGACTTTGACCCTGGCAAGTGCTGTAAAGATGATGGTATTTCATAACTGACTCAGGTATGTTGACTTGGAGGGACACCTGGCGATAATGAATGGATTGATGCTCGCAGGCAAGCCTTGTGAAGGTTTGAATCTTGCTTCAGTTATTTGCTCATCATGACTTGTGTTGTTCTGAAGTCATGGACACGGGAAGGGCTTGTCTGAACAAGAATGTGCTAAGTGAATTACTTGAATGAGCTTATAAATCTGCAGTGTTAAACTGTGCATAAGGGTGTGAGGAAACAGTATGCTTTTTGGTTTTGCTTTGGTTTTTTCTTTAATACATTGTAGGTAATTGCCTCAGCGTTTGCTTTCAGTGCAATGCTCTGGGAAATGATTGGTTGCCGTCCTGGAATGAAACACATACAAAATTTTTAGGTGGAAACAACGGAATTGCATTGTCTGTATGTACTTGCCACTAGAATAGGGTGATCAGTTCTGGTGACTATAAAATGGAAGTTAATAGAAAGGAGGGTTCAAGTAATGGCCTAGACAGATTAGGCAGGAGGCAAACTATGTGAATCTTATAGAATTCGATGTACTTTATTTCTTAACAAGTCTATCAGTAAGGCTGGATAGAGTTTTACTATATGTAGATATCTTTGAATATGGAGATGTGAGATGTGTTACAGTAGGGCAAGGGAGAAGGATGGGCTTTTTGATCTCAACAGGAGCCTGGCAGTATCTTGGGGCTGCAGAGTGACATAATGAACTTGCTGGCTATTGGAATCTCTTAGACAAGTTTATTCCTCATATTGGAAAGAGGATAACTTGCATTGGTATGCATGGAGGGTCTGAGCAGCTGTGCTCATTCCCCTTCTTCACAGGTCCTGAGCGTAGATGAAAGTCTTCGCATTGAAATAATGATTGCAATTAATTGTTATGTGTCAGGCCTTCAGTCAGGTGCCTGAAGCAATCCTTCTTCCTCTCATGCTTAACTTTGTTTCTGGCATTTTTTTTTTCTTTCTCTGAAACATCCAAGCTAACAGAGTTGTAGATAGCATACTGAATGGAGCAAGCAAGCTGGGAGATGGTACAGAGGGCCCTCTCAATGCCTTGACTGTATGCCCTACTAATGTGTTCACAGTGATGTTGAATGCCTGAGCTAGAGGGGTTTTTGCCACAGGTCACACTAACAGGCACCTTTAAAAATGTTTTCATCCACTTTCCTAAGAAAGCAAGGTTTATGTAGTAATGTCTGGTTTTGGCCTCCAATAAGCTCAGAAGTTGTTGGCTAATTTTAGTGAAATGTCAGGGAAAATCGTAGTGTCAGAGACTTTAAGCTTCTGCAGATTTTGGGCAACTAGGTTAATGCAGTGGCAGAAGTTGCATTCACCAGTGAGAACTTTCTCTGTGGCAGACATTGTAGCAAACACCAAGGAATCCATCCAGGAGATACGTATCTCTCAACAACCTTTAGAGCTGTGATCCGTGGAGCTACTCATTTGCTCTTGGCTTTTTATGTGGTAACTTTTCTAGGATTATCTTGCTATATCTCAGGTAAATGTCTAATCTTGTAAGGCTTTCAGATCTCATCTTTCCTGTTGTCTACCAACAGCATGGCTAGTCCTTTTTAAGGACTAACATTCTTGGTTTAACTGGAAGCTTTAGACATGTTATGGGTCATTTCTGTAATACGTAATTCACTGGCACGTGAACAGGTCAAGTGTGATATCTCGCATTGTCCTCAGGCTTTATTTAATTTGAAGGAAAAGCTCTCCTATGCACTTTACCCTGGCTCTGCACCACTGGTTATACAATGGAAATTTCTCATGTAGTTAACAAAGCTTGTTCTTAGAGTAATATCCATTTTGTGATCCTGAAGTACAATAAACATAGAAACCCATTTTCCCAATGAAAAAAAGGAGGTCTGGATTTATCAGGGTTAATGTTTTCAAATGGAAATGTCTCTATCATGTCTCTGAGGTTGCAGCACTTAAAAGAAGATTGTACTGTATTCTAGAATGGTTTGGATCTATTGAGGCAAATTCCCTAATGGTAGCTAAAAACATCACTTACATCACCATGTCTACAACCGAGGGGACAAAATAACTGTGAAAGTCATACAACGTGCTGCTTTTGATCGTAAAATGAAAATTAATCAGCTGAGAAGCTATGATCTTTATGTGCAAAACCAAACTAAAAAGAAGAGTCATATAAAATCTTTGTACTATTCACTGACTGTGAGGGTTTCACTAGCGTTTCAATCCAGTTTTCAATTTACTCCCTGGCCCTCTTTTATTTAAAATACATTTATTTTCCTAAGTAAACTTTTTTTTTTCCCTGCAGCAAAATCTATTGGTTATATGGATGACTGTTTAGAAAAATATGTATTAAGTTAATTGCTCTGTGAATGCTACAATTTATCTTTCTGGATGAAATTAATTCGTTTGGTTATTATGGCTTATTAGACTGATAACTTTTGAATCTCATGTCAGAAACATCTGTTTTCATAAAACATGCTACGCTGATACAGAACATCTAATTTTCACTGTTTAGAAATATTATTTTGTTTTTAGAAAAGAATATGGGTGAGAAAATGTCAGTAAATGTGTTACAGAAAATCATCACCTAACGTGTTACATCAAATCTTCTCTGCATCCTAGTAAGACTAGTCGGTCATTCAGCCTTGGTTCTCTGACAAAACAAATCATTGTGCATTCATTTACACAAAATCAGTGCAATGAAATGCCATACAAAATCTACCATATATTTTCTCGGGAGAAAATCAATATAACGTGTGGCTACAAAAGCTACTAATGTCATAGGAAAAAAAAAAGAGCATGTGATCCTGTCACTACAGAAATATTGGTAGCAATTATTAATGACAAATGTCTGAAAAGTGCTGTATTTCTCCTTACTAATTAATAAGGACTCAAAGTGGAGTAACATTCAGGAAAAAAGTATTTTCATCTTTTCGCTGCTTGCTAGCCCTTGGACTTAATTTTGATATTAAATCTGTGTAACTAAATCTGTGTGTTTCTCCAACACCCACTGATTTGAGAAAGGATTCCATGAAGATGGTGCAAAAATTCATCTTCATTTGCCTGTGGTAACACTTAAAAGATTTTTGTGGATAGCCTCTTTTCCCTGCGTGATTTCACCAAAGATTTCCAAGAGTAGGTATGATGGAGCAGTGCACAAAAATTTCTGCTGGTGGCCCCTTAGAGTAAAACAAAAACTGTCCCAACTGGGTTATTAGGTAATTTGGCAATCAACAAAAGAGTCACAAAGAAAACCTTTTCCTTTGAATTTGCAGTATGTGTTTCAAGGTTTAGTGTGTGTGTGTGTTTGGGTTGGGGTTTTTTCAGTTTCATGTAACATTTTTTTACAGAAATTAGGATTACAAGGAAAAGAAATATTTCAGTACAAATACCTTGTTGAAGACACTGACATAGTTTTGTATTTTCTGCAAGTACAATGAATATTCTAAAAAAAAAAATACACATTCTTGAAAAGCATTAAAGCAAAGAGGGCTTACCATATCCCCCACAAATGTACAGCCCATGCTTCATCTCTATATGGTACTGCCTCTGACACATGGGAAGCTGACAACTGGAAAAGGAGTGTCACACGAATTACTTAATCAGAAAAGAATAGCCTACACTAGCATTCCTTAAAAGTTGTGTGCCTGTCAAAAAGTGAATAGAAAAGGTTCACTGGAGATTCATTTTAGGTTTTTGTAACTGTCAACAGAGGTCTGCTCTTCCCTATGACCTTAAGCACACCTGATTCTGAAAAGGGGTGGCTGAATGAGGTCTTAGCCTATATTCTTTTCTGTGTAGGTGCAGACAGGTCATAAAGCAAGGATTTTCAGTTAAGGTAAGCAAAGGGGAATAATAATTCACCACAGAAATTGTTCCCCATTCTGCGAAACACTAACTCCATGTGAAGTGGTGGCACCAAGAATCCTTTACAAGAACTGACACAGGCATCTCAAAGCGTTCAGCTGTGACCTTGTGCTGGCTCTGCAGGTTTTCTATCTAGGTCACTATGTAATGTTTTACTGGCTCCACAGACCACTCTGTCAGAAAGTGACAGTGACTGCTCCAGTTATAATTTTAAATGGGGAGGTAGGAAATTAAAAGTTGGGACCACCCAAAATAGAAGAGACTTGCCAGAAATGATAGGAAAATGGTAGTAGGCTTTTAGCCATCTGTTGGAGGCAAAGTTTTTCTTAGAACTGGCCAAAAGGATGGGACAGGATCTTGACAGATTACATGTTGTAGCTCCATTACTGTCTGCTTAATTTGTAAATAAAGAAACTGGAAAAAAGCCCACAATGCTTGGTCTTTTCTGGAAGCCTAACACAGCCAGCTGTAATATAAATTAATTAGCAGGTGATTCTTACTGAGGTTTTTTTTTGGTAATGAAAAAAAGTCACAGTGCTGATATCCATTCTGTACAATTGAGGCTTCTGATATATGACAGATTGTTAAATTTTTATTCTTAGATCCCTCTGCCATCTAGGTAGGAGAGTAGTCCCACAGTGCTTCCAGCAGGGTTTTCAGGAGACTTGTATTACAGCTCATAGCACTGTAATTAAGACTTGGAGTTGGGAGTTTGTCTTTTACTTGCCTTTAGCAGGCAGATTAAGCTGGTTTTAAATTTCTTTCCTAGGTTTAGAGCTCAGAAGAGTATTCTTCAAATACAATGAAAGGATCTCTGGTGCAGATTCAGACTTATTCAGCTTCCCACTGTTTGCCACACAACTGAAAGAAATTTTAAAAAAAACTCAACACTTGAGGACAAGAGAGGAACAGATACCAGGTATCTTTTAGAAAGACATCTCCATATCTTCTGAAATTTCAAGGACTAAATACTTTCTTCCAAGTAGAACTGGCAGAAGTGTTTCCAGGTCATCCTCCTGCATGAAATATGGGCAGCCATCTTTGCTTCAATGGTCTTCAGGAATGTACGTCCCTTTTCAAAATATTCATCAGACCTGGAGACTACTTCATGAAAGCAGCAGAGAGCAGATTGGTTTAATATGTCGTCGTGGGGTACCAACTGTATTTTATGTTAGATCAAGGAGGTTGGGGATCAAATAGATAAGGGTGAACCAATACCAAGCTGCGTGAGTGATGCGGGAAGCAGGGAGTAAGTCCTTTTGAAATACTTTCCCTTTGCATTCCCAGCTGAGTATTTTGGAGATGGGGTGACTGATATTATCTGGCTGTGTTGGTCATGGTTCTGAGACAGCATCATGCAGCTAAGCATAAGGGCAAAACACACCTAGCCCAAGTCCTTCTTGTTTCCTACGTAGAATATCATTGCTCAGGATAGAAAAGCCAGTATTGCACTTGGAAGAATACATTACAGGAAAAAAAACCTGGAAAAAAACCCATGATTCCTGTTAAGAGGTATAATATATGTTCCTTCTAGTGAGAGAAAAAAATATCTATAGATAAAAAAAAAAATTGATGATCACAGTAACTCTTCTTTTTGTCATGGCTTCACGTAGGAGATTTATGAATTGCATGTTTACTTCTACAAGAAAAGCAACCTGGATCCTATTTATAACACCTATATCGTTCATTATGTTAGGAAAGGATCTGAGCAGTGTATGTTTAAACTGAGCTCCTTTAAAGAATTACTTGAAGCAGGGCTTATGCCATTCTGCTTGAGGTCTTCTGGGAGTGAAACTTCCAGAGTTTTCATGTCCTCGGGGTATCATGGTTTTTACTTTTCTGAAAAGTAAAGGAAAAGATAATTTGGAAAGCATAAGATCAGGTTTCTGAAGAGCAGTTCTGGTACAGTTTCTGTCTTGCTGAGATCTATATAGTTGTTATCCTGATTCTATTAATTCAGTTCTGAAAATATGCTTATCTATTTGAAGCAAATGCTGTGACACAGAATTTTGTGGGGAAAAAACCCCATATTGTAGAAGATAAAACATAGCAGGACTCTGAAATTCATAGGAAGCAGTAATTCTGAGAAGGAGTGGAGAGGGAAGTGTAAGAATCTCAAGACCTGCACTAAGATGTTAAAATTTAAGATTATTCCAGAGCATAACACAATGCCCTTTTAACTTTCCTTTCTAAAGACCTCTTTCACTTCCATTACAATAGTCTTTTTTTCACAAAGCAACTTAAACTTTCATCATTAAATGACTTTTCTATAATATATTACGGAAATACAGTTCAAAGCCAATAGTATCAGAGAGCATTACATCTATGTGTAAAACAGAAATAAAGAGAAATTGGTGTTGTTCAAACAATGTTCCCTATTTCCCTCAGCTATCATATTTGAAATGCATTAATTTTTAGAAGAGAGCTCCAGGAGAACTATTTTCTTAAAAATAAAATCTAGCATAAACTTGTGACCCTTATCTTTACTATTGTCTAAAATCCTTTGAGGTTCTCACCAGATGGAACACATATTTTGCTGTTAGCAAGAATTCAGTTGAACAAAGAAGAAGAAAAACCCCATGCCCGAAAAGCTTTTCTTCATAGGAAAGTATATTAAGCAGTGAAATAACAAAGAATATTAGAGCTAATTTAGACTGGCAGTGTTTTCCAATTGGGCAGAATGAAGTGAACTTTTTAAAACAGGTGTTGGGCTAGATCCTTAGAGGATGTAAATAAGCATAACCATTTTCTTCTTTATGAGATAAAGTCAATAATTTTATTTTTAAAGGCAGTTAAAAGAGATGAGGCTTCAGATTCTTAGAAACTCAAAAGATCAATGTAAACAGGAGAAAGTGAGGCTGGATAGGTCTCACTCATACTATCTTTATCTTGGAAATTTGTAAAGGATAAAACTGGCCTGCAAATAATTCAGATAGCCTTGATTGTTCTAAGGCCTCTGATTTCTGTAAGTGTGTTTGTCATGCATTCAGGGACCATGAAAGTACATTATTTCTGGAATGTCATCAGTCTTCTACTGGAAAGATAGCACAGAATCAGCACAGTCATCATTAGAAGTGGGGAATATAATACAGAGTTGTTTTATGACCTGTGACAGTCTACTGTACAACATCTGTAATGTCATATGCTTTCCAACCACTGGACAAAGAAGAGTCAAAGGATCCACTCAATTTGAGAATCATAGCATAGAACACATTGTGATCTTCAAGACAGAGCATAGAGGAAAGCAGTTTCTGGGAGCAAAGTGGAGAGTTCTCTAGACCTTGTATTCTTTTTTCTTCTTACTCAGAGAGAACAGGCATTTCAATGAATATTGTAGGAGTAAGATGTTTGGATGAATATTAGCCGTCTGCCTGAAGACAGATTTCCTGCTGTTGGGGTAAGAAAGTAAGAGACTGATGTGCGGAAACCTTGATCATTTCTGGTACAGAGTTTATATAGCTGGCTTCAAAGGATTGCCTTTCTTCAAGTGATTAAATGTAGTTGGTATAAACTGCCTTCTCTGAATACAGACTTGACTGAACTGGCTGTACTTCTTCCATGAGAACATGTTCACTCTTGAAAACACAGCTAAGGCAACATTCCTTCACAGACAGTAGGTCACAGAGCAGTAATGCTGTTCACAGAGTATCACTCACCACGATGTCTGAGCTTGTATCAGTACAGCATTGTGCATGAACTTACATCTCTGGCACCAATCTGCCAGTGCTCAGGTGCAAGATGGTGTGGACATTCAGTGTAGTCACAAGTTCATCACAAGAACTTGCAGCGTTCACAGGCACTCCACCCGGCCCTTTTGCATGTCCATGTGAAGGTCCGTTCTGGATAATCTGCAGCTAACAGATGTTAGGAAGCTGTTTCCTATTGCTTATTAGCTACTGGACATTGCTTCCTGACAGAGCTCTGTTGTCTGAAGGTCTTCGTACCTAAGGATACTGTAAGAGGGTTCAGCTAACCTCGTTGATTTTGCCTTAAAGGGAGCTATGCCTTCATTGTCCATTATAGTGGAAGGGTAGTTTAATTGCCCTTCAAGTGAGAGTTACCGATTTTCCTCTTATATTTGATTCTTAACTGAAAATAGAGCTAGATTTACATTGTACAACCTCTCAGATGTGGGTGCGTAACTTAAATTTTAGCAGTCATCCATTGAGTGAACTTGATCAATATCTCAGTCAGGGAGGCATGCAGACCCAAGGTCTGTGAAAACCTCAGAGATCAGATAGCCAGCCTGCTTCCAGCAGCATTCAGCAATAGCTCAGAGAAGCTATTACTGTATCATAGAGTAATAAAAGGTAAATAAATATGCTTTTTTACTAATGTATATGTTATTTTTTCATGTCCTTAGGAATGGAAAGCTTCTTCTTATTGTTTCATTTCAATAAAAATAAGTGGAAGAACAGGATTAATGTAGTTTACAGCTCACTTTTTCAGACTACAGTTATCTTGATACTCAGTTGTAGCCAGATAAGTACCATTACAAGAGAAACCACCAGTTCAGGCATAATGGGAGCTAATTCAGTGCCCTGCTGCTCATATATGATGTGGGGATTTTGTGGTGGGTTTTTTTTTTTAAACGAGACATCAGTGAAAGTCAGATTTGTTCTAGAAACAGAGGAATTTGTATAATACTAAACTGTTAGAAAAAAGAAAGTTCAAATTTTTGTTATAAGAATTTTTATGAGTTGTCTCCCTACTACAGAAATGCAATGCAAAAACTTGTGTTATTATTTTATAAATATCAATAACAATGAGTCAATTAATGCGTAATTGTGCCTAAAAGGACTCTACTTACAAAGTGTACAATGTATAAAGAACAAAATGAGCACTTCTGTTCAGTCAAGAAACAACTGAAATTAGGCTGCGCTTTGAGTTGTCCATGGCAAAAAATGAATCCTTCCTTTCATTTCAAAAAGAAAAATTATATTTATTTTCTGTTTGAGCAACTAAAACATCTCTTAATTCAATGGTATATGAGATCTGGTGGAAGCCTCATTGAAATAGATTGGAACAGATCCACTGCTTTCAGAACTTGAAGCAGAGTCTGTCATATTAAAGATCTGAGAAGCCAAAAAATTCTTTTGAATGGAGTTAGGTGACAAAATACTAAATACCAATCTTGATTTCATTTAATAAATTCCAGTGATGTATGATCCTGACATACATGTATTTTCAGGTTTTCACTTAAAGCTTTTGAAGTTCAGTTGCATAATGCGATTTCATACATTGAAAGATTGTAAACAAGTTGGGGAAAAAAAAAACACAAAAAACCATTTTTTCCAAAAGACTTTTTGGGGCAAAATTTCAATATTAAATATATTTTTGACAAAATAAGTTTGTTTGACAGTTTGAACCAAATCTAAAGTTTCAAATGTCAGCTTAAAAATTCTCAAACTGAGACTGTCTGTGAGCCTTCAGTTTGTTCTTGCTCAGTTTATGGAAAAAATGCTAAAAGAAACCAAGGGATATGAACATGCCTTTTCATGCGCTTTGTGGTCATTTTTGTAATGTTCTAAGCCATGTGCAGCGTCTGTGACCTCTCTGCTCTTTCTATTATAACTAATTGCAGTAGCTTCTGCTCTGAATCATGTTTTGGGCACTGAAGAGAGGAGGAAACAACAGCTGTGCTGGAAGCAGAGACGTTGTCTGCATTGTCACATCAGCTTGAGTTTCCAAGCATCTGGAGGACGGGCCAAGGCCAACTTTTGAACATATGCCTTCTACTGTAGCTGGGTTCTTTAAGTTCACTCCTTAGGAAAGTTGGAAGTGGTTTAAAGCACTTCCTGCTCGCTTCATCTTTGCTCTTGTACTTGCTTACTTGACTGACCAGTGACCCAATTTTTAATCATAATCTTTCTTCGCTGTGATCAAATTTAATAGCAAAATTCCCAACATTGTTCAAAGGACTGCTTTTCCCTTAAGAATACTTTGCCTCTTTCTCCAACAGACAGGGCATGGGATAAAAGAGCCTTGACATATACAGCTGAGTAAAAAATATCATCTATTGCCTCCAATATGAGCTCTCTCATAATTAGGTCCATCCCACATAAATATTTTTGCTCCTGTTTTGTACCTCCCCATTAGGGGAAAGACTGCAAGAAAAGCATAGGTAAACTTATGGTCCAGAAGAGGCTGCCAGGCTAAATTCAGAGCTGACTTGACATAGGCTGTCTAGTTAGGTATGGATGTGGGTCCCAAAAGGGTTTTTGATAAGGTTACAGATGCTATAAGGATTGAGATTAGTGTTGATGCTAGTAGCTACTGGTAAACCCTGACTAGAGACAGAGGCTGGAAGGATCAACAGGTTCTGCCTAAACACCTGATGGTGTTATGATACACCCTTCCAAGTCTGATAAAACCCTCTGGACAGTCAGGATTATGATTAAAGTTGGGTTCTGCAATGGTCAGTGAGCTGGATTTATGCTAATTAGAAATAATTTTTGTTAGATTAAATGGGTTAAAGGTTACTAATACCTCTTTCACATTGGTTCAGTGACAAGTTTTCTAAAAATAGTAGTGGACTGCTAACTATGGTCTCTCTGAGCACATCATTAATTCTCGTAATTCTGTTTTTCACTATTTTAGGTATGTTCCTAGGACCTTATGGGTTTTGGGGGAACATTTGAAGAAATAGGAGTCAAAATGGAGTAAGTATTCTAGTTCTTGCTATGTGACCTATAGGCAGGTCTTCTTGCATATTTTAGACTCTTGTCTGTGATTTTCAATTTTCAGAAGAAACATTCAGGCTTAATGCCCAATACTTTAAAATATTGCACTGATGAGCACATTTTGCTGCGTATCTATCCACATTATAATATAAGCGCTATCTATACACACTGCTATCTATTACCTTGTGCTTGTTTTTATGCTCGTTATATATGTATGTAGTAACACAGACACACAACTGATATATTTTATAAACTAATTTTTAAAACTGAATTCTTTACAAACTACTAACAAAAACCCAAACCGTGACGTGATGTGACGTGACATGACATAGGAATTAATTTCTCTGAAAACGTAATTTTTTTTGTTCTGGATTACAGCAGTGTATTTATTAAGTAAGAATAGTCTTTCAAACATACAAGACAGTACACTTTCATTAAGTTGTTAGTGACAGAAAAAAACTAACACATGCTAAAACAACTAACACACACCAAAAATTGCTGTAAGGTTCAACACCATTTCATAGGACATCCAGATAATAACAATTTTTTTTTTCAAGATTGTTCTTTTAGAATTTGTTCTACAAGCTTTAATTAAGACATTTTGGAGTGGGAGAGAGAGAAGTTGTGATTTTTCCCTTATATTCCAATTTAAAATATTTTGGTTTATTTTGTTTTCCTTCAAAATGTAACTGCACTGAAAATCATGGTAGCATTTGCTTCATATGAGAGCATTCTATATCAGATGAGTGTAACATGTTTTGTATTGGTATGTTGATTTTTGCTTATGACTACAGAACTTTCTTCCAGTTTATCTTGCCGAGAAATATTAGGTTAAATTTAAGTCAAACCATCCCTGAATTTTCTCACATATTGCCCTTTCAAAAGGGATAAAATAAAGACCTTATGTTGGATTTGACCCAGCTGTGTTTGATAATATAAATGAAGGCAGAGGCTAAGCTTGACTCTGAAATTGGGGCCTTCTAAAGAATTCAGCTGTGGACACATGAAAAGCAAAGCAATGCAGAGCTTTCACAGCATCATTGCTCTTTTGAATTTGATGTCTTTGATATGATGATGACTTGATATCAGTAAAAATAGTCAAACGTATTTTAAAATAAAGAAGGCACTTGAGACTGAGAGATAAAACAGTACAAATTGCAAAATTTTCATCTTTCACTTGTTTCACAAAATGCATGGTGCCAGGAACTGAGATAGGGATGTTTGTTACCCTTAAATGGTGACTATAAGTAACAGAAGCAGCTAAGTCAGAGGAAGAGAACCTTATTCCTCAGTAAAGACAATCTGAGTTAAAAAAAAAAAAGCTGTCGAAAATGAAATTTGATTTAATAGAGAATGATGAAATTGTTAGAAAATTATATTTTTAAAAGTCTGAAGGTTACTACTTGTCGTTTCTACAGTGACTACTGAATTGATGTAGTCACTATTCAGTTCAAGAAGTGAGAAGAGGAATAAAAGAGTGAGAAGGTATCATCACCACCAGAAAACTCTTCAGAGAGTAAGTTTGTAATTAAGTAAGTCATTATGGATGCCACCTTAGGAACTGAGGGAAATCAGTGTTTCAGGTTTATACAGCGTTTGAGAGACCAGCATATCCAGTGGTGAGGAGTGAAAAGCATCAGAAATCATGTGCATTGGATTTATTCCTGCTGGGCCCACTACTGTCGGTGGCAAAGTTTCCACTAACCGTAAAGTCACATGCTCAGGCCCAACTGCTCACATTGTTGTTTGATTTTGTTCATGAGGAAAACAGTGAGATATGAAATGGGGACAAAAAGGGTTACATGGGGTAATTGTAATCTTCAAAAAGTCTAACAACCTCGTAACCTGGCTGCAGCTGCAGTACTGGCCGTTTTCCTTTACACGAGACACTGATTAAACTCCCCATACAGAAAATATCTGACCTTTCTCTATTTGTACCTCAAACAAAACGTGGCTTTTATTGTACTAGCAGCACTGTTTATAATACTAGGGGTAACGGAAAAGGGATAGAAAACTTCTCTTTACAGATGTCAGTGGGCTGGTGAGACTAGCAATGTTCCTTTTGGCTTGATTTTGTCTCTCTTTAGGACAGGAATGTGCAAAATGGGCTAAGTAATATAATTTTGATTCCATCATACTTCCTTCTTGTGATGAATTGTGTCACAATTCACAAAATAACATCACCAAGACTCAGAATTAACACTGCCTTAGCCATAATATGAGAAATGACAGCAACAATAAGCACTATTCTTACTTTTGAAAGGGAGACCCGTGATTAAAATATAATTTCAGATCTTTGAAAGGCTATTTACTACTTATAATTGATGTGGCTCAGTGGCAGGTAGTGCAGTCTTAAAATAGAGGAGAGAAATGTCTAACATTGATATCACTTAGGTTAGTAAAATGAGTTGTGGGCATTAGCAGACCAAGTAATGAACCATGAGTTCTACTGATACTGCAGTTTAGAGGGTTATTGTGGAAACCTGGACACAAATATGTTTGAAATAAGCCTACTAATTAATTAATACAGATTTTCACCATAAATGGCAAATTCTAAATTCATGAACATACTTGCATAATAGTAGTCAAAGCAGCACTAATAACAATAAATAATATGTAACCATTATTAAATAGGAGTACATTTCCATATTCAAGTAGTCTTGTTGGTACTGTGGTGAGGAAGTTCATAGGAGACTGAGATGAAATCAAGACTCAGATTGGGATTTGTAGACATTCAGAATCAGACTCCCAAGTTTTAAGATTAGTCTGCAAACCACATTCCCATTACTTATGATTGTGATTTTTTTTTTAATCAGTCTCATAAATGCATGAAGTATATGGTATTTTAAATATTCAAAGTACTGTAGAGGCATTATTATGCCTTTGTTATACCCACACAAAAAGAATTATTTTTTACTCTTCACCTGTCTTCAGTCAGGTGTTATATTCAGCACTGAATATTGAGAATTTGCAGGGCCTCCCAAGTTAGATGCCTGAGTAGCTCCTGCTTCAATTTGATGAGATCTTTCTCTGCCTCTCCAGAAAATGTGCTTGGACAGACTGGAGATCAGCATGTTATGAAGCAGAGCTGTAAGTACTGGAGACAGGAGGGCAAGACCCTTATCTGAACAGATGGAAAACAAGGTCTGAGAGAATTAGGAGCAAAAGTGTTAAACCTACACATTCTCCAACTTCTCTGTTAATTGTCTTGCTACATTGCACTAATCCTAATTAAACAGCAAACCAAAGAAATTTGAAATTGCCCTAACATGAATCTGATGCTTTCTTCACATCCCATGAGATGCTTTAGCAGCCACTAAAGAGTATTTTCAAAATACTCAGAAGTTCAATGTTGTTAAGTGTTTGGGAGTGAGAGAGGAAAACATTCACACTTAGCTTTGGAAAGCCTGTTCAGTGCAATACAGAAACGTCCTTGCTGAAGTGAATGTTGTAGCTCCATCGTTCAGTCACTTGAGAAAAATAAAGTGCAGTGATAACTTTGCAGGAAAGGGATTTGATAGTGATGTTGAGGCAACACCTCTGCTGTCATTTAGACTCATGTCTCAGGTCACAGCCTCTTTGCCATTTCTGCTGTGTGCACGTTAGCCCCATCTCCAGCTCTCGTTTGGGGTGAATCAGCCAACTCCCTAGGTAGGAAGACTTATAAACAGGGCAAAAACTGACTCAGAGGTTGTATTCATTTGAAACTCTTTGCAACTCAGAATTCAGGCTCAGACATTCCCCTCCAGCTGGCAAAGGGACTGGCCAGGAAAATCCAGGGCAGAGATCGTCGATGACTGTCAAAGTTTAGACTTCAAGCCTTAAGAATCTGTGTTTGTCAAGGACACTTATCATGAGCATATATGTTTGTCTATGATTGTTAATGGTTTTTTATGTCCCCTGTTTATTTCTGATGAAGCAAGTATGACATCTGACGGTGTCTGTCTTAGGTGAACTCTCTATGATAACACACTCCTCTAACAATAACGGCACTTGTATGCACACTTGCCTTCAAGGCCTGAAATGTGATACAGCTGCTATCAAAGTTCCATACGGCTTTTCAACAGCCAGTGTCTTCCAAGATAAAATGAGGACAGTTAACTGTATTTCAGGATGAAATAAAGCATGTTGTATATATGTACACGTTGCCCAAATGAAAGCTATTTCACCATTTTTCTACAACGTGAGACTGTGGGGTGCTGCAAACTATGTGTATAGTTTGTGACTGAGGTGGCAAAGATGAACAATCCATCCTTACCCGACCTGCTGCTGCTTAGAGAGGGTCAGCTTATGTGAGGAGAGGATGGGGAATAGAATGGCAGCCCATGTAAGTAGCCCAAATCCAAAGCAAAGATTGTCCCTACTACCACATCTGCCTCAGGTCTGCCAGGAAAGGATCAGAAAGCTTCACTCTCTGGGATACCCAGATCCTTTGCGTTCTGCTTCTGGTCCTGTCTTGTCTTCAACCCATATTCTTAAGAGTTTGTCTTTGCCCTTCCTTTTTTAGGGAAGCTGCTGGGAAGGAAAACTAGTTTATCTGAGGTAGTGAATGGCAGGTGGATGTTACAGTAAGAAGATGCCTTTGTAGGTGGGAGAAGGGTGGAGTTCTGTCTTGGATGGGTTGGGTGGTATGGGAAGAGGTGGAGTGGAGAGAGAACATACCAGAAGAGGGACAGGCTGAAGAAGAGCGAAAGGAAAGATCCCTGTCCCTCTCTGCACCTTTGGAAGTGTCCCTTAGGCAAAAGACCTAAGCCTTCATTTTTATGCAGAGTCTTTTCCCGTATCTGACTGCTTGCTCCCAGGCCTACTCAGTTAAATCTGAGTACCCTCCTAATACTCTTCTGACTTACCCCAACTTTTTCTCTCCCCCAGCTTCCTATGCGATCTCTTCCATCCCTGAGAAATACGATCCTCTTTCTGCCTCAGGACAGCAGCATTCAGTTATGCTTTCATAGCTACATAGCATTGAGTCTTCTCTGCTCTAAGGTAGTCCAATAGTTTAAGTGAGGAATTGTGATGTTGATATGTATGATACTTAAAACACTCTGCCAAGTTCTTTTCTATTATAAGAAACATTATGATAGGAGAAAAGAAGGAGTTACAAACTGACTTCAGGCTAGAAAATAATTATAGCCATAGTGACCATTAGTCGCTAATAATCATAGTGACTATTAGTCATACCAATTGACTTTCCTTTCAGTGCTGCACAGACCTGCCCATTCCATCAACATTCTTTAAATCAGACTTCAGGGAAGTGCTCATGAAAGGTAAGGGCTTTTCTTGTTTGCTCAGTGTTTGCTGAACAATGTGCTCAAGTATTTTCAAGTTCAGCTTTTTCAAAGGAAAGTACTCAGAAAAAGGGAGTGGTCTTAACTGTGATCCCAAAAGAAACTTTCCAGAGCCTAGGTAGAGGAACATATGCCAAGGTGAAATACTCCATCATCAGATATAAAGTATCAACTGTTGGTTGATTACATTCTAGTAATAAACCATCCTGAAATTATAATCGATTTATCTTGGATTCCTGTGTTTTAATGCACAGCACGCTATTTTCTCTGTACTATTCCATTTTGTTTAATTGTCTATATTGTTGTTAAGTATCTAAGAGAGTCAAGGGGTTTTGGCTAAATCTGGAAAGAGTACACTAAGCTGTTAAATGCAGAATTTCTAATCTACCCTTACATTTAAAATGTTGCAGTCTTATATTAAAATATTAATCCGGGTGTGACCATTAAAATCTAAAATTCTTTACACCAGCTTTAATTGATCATCAAGCAGATGTGCAATCTATTTAAAATGCATAGAATATAATATGAAAAAAATTAGTTCTCTTTAAAACCATTCCTTAAGATTGAGGACACATATCAGATATACCTATTTATACACATACACACACATTATCATGTCTGCAGTCATAGTAATTTTGGCATATTGTTCATAGCAGGCCAAGTTAAAAGAACACAATGAGTCAGAATGCTGTTTCCAGAATAGTCCAGGAATCAGGACAAATTTTATACAAAGTATAACTAATTATTTGTTTTCCTGTTCTGCATGAGGAGAATCATTTCTTGGTGATCAGCATAGAACAAAACCAGGACACTGTCCACTAGCAGCTCTAATTATGGCTTAGCTGCAGTTAAAGAAAAACTGATATTCAAAAGCCATCTGGACATGGTAATTGCCAACGTCCTCTAGATGACTCTTCTTGAGCAGCAGGTTGGACCAGATGACCTCTAGAGGTTCCTGCAATCTCAACCATTCTGTGATTCCTAGAACGGGGTTTATGAAGATGAAGCCTTTACCTAAATGGAATTTGAAGACAGATGTTTGTCATACCCAAAGCCTAACAGACAAATGTTTCATTGCATTTTCAAACTCTTTACTGAAGATGTAAATCTTCCCTGCCCAATCCCATAATAGTTATCTTATTCCTTTACATACTTTATTGATAAATATCTTTTTATGCTTCTCTACAGATGAAAAAAAACCCCTCTCAGCTCCGGGGCTTATTACAGCTGCAGAACTGTAAGGCTCGTATGTTGCTAAAGAGTTTTTGCGACTAAATTGCCTGCCCAATACAGCTGGAAAAAAAAAAATCTGTATTTTTATTAACTTTAATTAAAATTTTGTAGAAAAATATAGGTATAAAGTTCTTTATTATCTTAAATGAATTTTCATTAGAACTTTGATTCAGCATAAATAGTCTAGTAATGAAACTTCTTATGTATCCTTCTTCTCCTAAGTACAGTACTACATACACCTTTGGGAATTCATCACCCCTCACAGAGTATCTGAAGCACATGCTAAAAATGGGACACTAGGAAAGGACAAAGTGTGTGAGCACTGAAAGTCTTTGACTTACAGGTTCAGTCTTTGACTTACAGCTGTAAGTTCAAGAAGAATTTTGACCCATTTGAAATCTGAAACAAGCGCTAAGACAATTTACTTATCAGGTAGAGATTCTGCGGTAAGATCAAGAAGTTCTACTTCAGGAAGTGACAATTCTCGTTTGGGATCCCTATCTTAGGTCTAGATGTTGTTGGAAAAAGATTAGTCTGATAAGCTTTAAGGGACAAAGCAGATGTTTTTGAGATAATCATACTAAAGAAAATGCAACTCTGTGCTGGCAAAGCTCTGTTTTTCATTTGTTAAGTAATTGAATTATTGCTGTATGTATGTAAAATGGGTTTTCAAGTGTAGTTAATTATGGAACTGCCAAGGCCATCTCTGGGATAATAGAGACCTGTTGGTGGTGAATGTGCCATTAATTTTCCCACTTCTCTTTTCAGAAATTTCTTCAGAGACATATATTTTAAATGCGGTGGTGGGATTTACAGAACATCTGCATCATTAGGAAATCAAACTGTGCTCTGAAAAATATACATTGAGGATCACTTCCTTATCAAAATCTCTTGCTCTAGCATTGTTAATGAACTGCAGAAGTAAGTCTGTAGCCAAGTGCAACAGAGAAGGTAACATTGTTGAGTATTTCTGTATAGAAGGTTGGACAATAAACAGGACTATGGTTATAAATCATACAAATGTCATGAGGCAGCTGAGAATTTAAAAGAAAAATGGCTATTACAGCTGACTGATAATTTATCTTTTAATCTAATTTTCTGTGAGAAAAGATATACCAATATCTCTGAAAATGTCTCACCACAATATTTGGTACTTACCACTCTGGCACAAGTTCTAAGTATTACTTCAGCACTTAATTTAATTTCAGTTATACTGTTGTACCACTTCTACTTAATAATATGTGTTCTTCTGCAGTGGCTGCCCTGTAGATTTCCTGTCTCTGGGAAGCTATAGTCCATAAAGATCCAGATACCACATCTTTTTCCAAGAAAAACTTAACAAAGCTGAAGAGACAGTGTCCTAATCCACAATTCAAAGTACAGAATCAGTTAGTTTGTGACAAAAGCACAAACATTCCTCAGCCCCCCAAAAAAGGTGTTTAGTTTAATTTTTAAAAATCAGGTTTTATTTAACCTGACATGAATCTTGAGTCAAGTTCAGGAACTGAACTGAAAAAGGAAGAAAAGCTTTTTTAGTTAAAGCTGGTGGCTACTTCTGTTTTACACTGGTGATTACAGATTGGGCGGTTTGGTGGTGGGGAAAGTGGTTTTCCTCTGGCGACTGCTCATTTCTCCATTTGGTCTCTTTCCTGGAAGAGAATTCTAGCAAATTCCTCTGTTTAACTTGGGCTTAAAGTATGCAGTTATGTTAAACACATGGACTATGAGCCCTTTTATCTCTGTTCTGTGATCTGGTAAAAATGTCTGTCTTCTCTGACAGATCACCTTAAACTCTCCCTTTTGATGAAGCCTTTGATATAACATGGGTGCAGCATTTGCGAGTAATACTATTTTTCTGGTTTCCTACACACCCATGAGAGAAAAGCAAGTCGTCTTGCAATCTTGGACTACCCTAGATTTAAACAGGTATTTGAGGTGGGTAATTTGTGAAAAGATGCTAAGCATATTGAATCAAAATAATGCACCTTCCAGCTATTTTTCATTGTCTGTTACAATAGATCTAACAATAAACATTTATTTGTTTGATAGGCACTAGCATTGATTTGAAGTTGTAGATAAATTTTCATAGAATATTCTATTTAATATAAAATGGGCCTTTATACCTGACAAATAGGTCACTGAGCTGAAATCTCATCTTGGCTGTGTTAGTGTAAATGCCTATCGATGACACAGTAATACAGCATTTGACCCTTTTACACAGGAGAGAGGACTCAATAGATCTGCCTATGAAGAGTTCTTGTAGAAATACAATATTCCAGGTAAGTGTTAGTCACTGTTTATAATCAAGCTGATATCTGGCTGATATTGCCCCTGTTATGTATGTGGTTAAAATTGATTCCTAATGGCTTTTTTTTTCAAGACTTTTCAATCCTCAGAAATATTCTTTCAATAGAAATACAGAGGTAATTTTCATATAAATGTTGTGTTTGTCTTCTGTGGTCAATTTAGATATTTGATTGTGGAATGCTTCAGGGTCTCAAAGCATTGGATTTTTTTTATTAATTCCCATTACTATTTGTCCACTTGCAAGAATCTGTTTTCATAAACAAGATGGCATACGCCCTAATATTCAAAGAGGACATTTTAAGGACTAAGGGTTGTTATTGGATTTTTTTTTTTAATTTGTGCTCTTGAGCTCTAGTCAAATAGAGGTAACAACTTTTTAAGATTCAAAAACAAGCTGCAATACTATCCCCTTTGATCTCTGTTTATACATAACAGTTTCACACAGATTTTTGCCTGTGCTCATCCAATTCCACGCTTCTAACCAACAGTACACCTCCCTCCCAACCAACCTGACACTTAAGAGCTGTCTTATTCCTAGATTAGTTCTGCCTTCTTATTTGTTTTTATTTTTGTTAGTGCTACAGATAATCCAATATCTGTTTTGGATGACTCAGGTTTAAAGAAAGATATTGTTGTGATTTAGGCTAATAGTTATAATTCATCATCTGCTGTCTGTTCCATGAAAGGTGATGCACAAGTGCATGTGTTGCAAGAAGGTTTTGTTAATAAACTTGGTATCACTTGAACATTTACAAGAAGAGATTGTATTGGTTCACTGAGCTAGACTGTGATTCTATTTACTGCTGCTGTTAATTTGGCCTATGCCTTTGATATCCCAGAAATTATTTGGGAAATCCTCTAGCATGTGAAGGGCCAGAATGTGGCACAGTATTTCACTGTTGGTTTTTTTTTTTTTAACCATTCTAGTAAAATACTAAATTCTAACGTGCAGCTTCTAAGCCTCAGATACTGTTGACAGCTAGAACAGACTAAGCTTTCAGAGTGGTTTTTCTTTTGGCAGTTAGAGGACATTCACAGTCATAACTCATTTGTGTTTTCTTCTGTGGTAGTGTGATGGCTCTGTGAGGAGGAGATGTCTGCGCACGTTCATTAACCTCGGTTCTCTGGCTATGGGAAGAAACCCTCTTTGGAACTGCATTCACATAGAACTTGGGCGCACAGAGGAATCCATACGCAGTTTGTTAACCTAGTGGTAGAGCCTACAAATGACTTCTGGCTGTGTGCTCTGGATAGCTATTTGAGCACATGCTTTGTGTGCGTGGAACTGCAGCATTGCTTAATTGGTGTTTTCCCCTTGGTTACTTGGTTGAAAAGTTCAGTTTGTCACAGCTAGTCTTTAATCTACAGCAACTCCCAAATGTATTTAGTGCACTGAATATATTGAGCAATACCTGTCAAGGATGGAATAATAAATTAAAAGGTCATTTGTGTGCAGTGAAGTATGATTAGGGATCTCTGTAATTTGCACTACTCTGAGCTCAGATGCTTCCTGGCAACAGTTCTGTACTGAAAGTGCATAGCATGGGTACTGCAGGTTAAGGGATGAACTCCCCCCTATCTTCTCACTTACTCCCCCTCTTCAGCAGGGCAGGGACAGAAAACAGGATGGGAAAGCTTGTGAGTCAAGATAAAGATAGGCAGATTTCCTACCGATTACTGTAGAGGGCAAAACAGACTCAAACTGGGGAAAATTAATCTGATTTCTTGCCAATTAAAATAGATTTGGGTGTTAGAACTCACTACAAACTTTAAAACACCTTCCTCCCCCACCTTTACCACGCTCAACTTCATTCCATCACTCCAGACTCCTCTATCGTCACCCTTGAGTAGCAGTGGGGAAGGTATTGGGGGATAGGACTGTCAGTACATAGTGGTTTTCCTCTGCTGTTCTTTCACTCTCACACTGTTCCCCTGCTCTGGCATGAACTCTCCCCATGGGCTTCAGTCCTTCAGGATACATCTACTCCAGCATGGGCTCTCCATGGGCCACATTCCTTCAGGGGTCATCCAACTGTTCCTCCTCCAATGAATGCCAGTGTGGCATCCTCCATGAATTTCAGGGGGTATCTACTCCAATTCCATAGAGCGCCTCCTCCTCCTTCTCTCTGACCTTAGTGTTCCCTCTGATGTTTCTCATTCTTTTAATTCCTACTTCCCCTCTCTCTGTCTGGCTTTTTTTTTTTTTTCCTCTTTCTTAAATATGTTTTCAAAAAGGTGCCTCACACTTGGCTGATGGGGTCAGCCTGTGGTGGGTCTGTTGCAGAGGGGTAGATAAAATCTCTAAAAATAGAGTGCTTGTCCTGGTGAATTAGCCAAAGTTGTGTGCAATTTGCATACCTAGTTTGCCTTGCCATTTTTTATGAGCGTGGGAGGAGATAACAAAGGGAGGCAGCTCTTTAGCTGCCTGGACAGCAGCTGTCATATGCACATAACCCACTTACATTCATCACATGATTTGCAGAGCGAGTATTTGTGGAGAAGAGTAGAGAAGCTGCAAAGGTGGAAAGGAAGGAAGAAAAGTAAATTTAGATGCAGTTTCCCTGGGATTTCCCATAACCCTCCCAAGATACAAGCTGTAGCGGAACAGCTGTGTTCTGCCTGAGAACTGTACAGATGGGCTCGGAAAGGATCCTTAAAAGATGCTCTGCAGGTTATCCACTCAGTTCTTACCATGGAAGTATTGCCCTGCATGATGATACTTCTGATCCAGAAGTAAAATCTTAAGCAAGTCCTAAGCTTAAAAAATGGGGAAGTTCCTCCATCCGCTAATTGAATTTTCCATTTGTAGGACTCCTGGCATTTAAATTTAGTGCTAGAATAAAACAGATTTTAGTGCCTTTTTTTCTTTTGATAAATAGCAATGGTTTGGAATTTAAGTTAAAGAAGTGTGCACCTAAAAGATAGGTTCTTATCTAGCTGGATGGCGCTGGAGAGCTAGATAGGTATTTTCAGTAGCAGGAGATTAAAGATGCTCAGTGGTTCCTTGTTAGTTGATTACAGTTAGTATGCAGCTGGCAAGAACTTCTAGTATTTGATTTATCTTTTGTCTGTCATTTAATGTTGACTCTCATGTATGTTCGCATGAACCCCTAAGAAAGAATGTTACACATCTAGCAATTCTATGTTGCATAGGAGGGCTATTAGAATAGGTAGGGAAATTATGTATTTATTTTATTAGAGATAGAAAGATGACTTTTATAGGTATCTTTGAGGTTAAATAGTGATGGAAAAAGAATTATTTTTATTAAAGAAATTACTAGTTGCCCCTTCTTTTGATCCTGGAATCAGGAGGCTGGCCATGAGTGAGTTTCCCACTTCTCTGTAGTGCTAGTATCCCACACAGTATTATCCTATGGCATGAGGAAAATGCTAAGTACTTCAATACACGTTATTTGACATATGTTTGTTATCCTATTTTCACAAGGACATCAGTAGTCTTATAATAGAGCTATAATTTAAGAAGTTGTTTAAAAGACTGTTTCTAAAGATGTATTAAGTTTTCTGTTAGAAAATATTTTCAAGTAAAAAAGTAATTTGCAACTCTGCTTAAAACCGGGAAACAGCCAATAATGTTAGCATAAATAGATTTTGAACTCTCTTTTTGTTGTAGCAACAGCTGTGAGTGAATATTGTTTGAAGTAAACATCTTTTCCTTGCAGAAATATTGTCCAGCTGCACTGTTCAAGTTACACCATCTGTCTCAGTGTCCTAATTAGTTGGCAAAAACTGATCTGGAATACTTTCTAGCAGCAGCTGAAGAGTTAAAACAACTTTTTGAGTGAGCATTGTTTTGCCTTTTGGATGATAAAAGACTTTTGTAAGGCTTTTTGGTTTGTTCTACTAAGTAATTCTAAGATCTGTTTGCTATAACTGTAGTTATAACTGATCTATTGGATAAATTATAGTTTATTAACAGAAACCTTTGATGCAGAGTTAGGGTTGCCTGAGGTATAATCATGCCCTTCTGAACTGGCTTGTTCAACAAAACTCACTGTGATGACCAAGAATGGAAAGACAGCCTTAAGCGCTACAGATTCCACAGCCAAAGGAGATTTACCTGCACTGAAGCTGTATGCAGTGTCTTAGGCATAGCGACTGTGAATATTGGAGGGCTTAATTAAAGCAGTTTGGCGGTGAGAGAAAGATGCAGTCTGGAAGGACTTCACTGTGATGGAATTGAGTGAAACTTTTTTCTTGCATGGAGATGCACATGGCATGAAGAAAGGAGTGGATATGCATCTCAGGAGATTTGATATGTCTCTTGTTCGGTATTGCTTCAGCTGCAGAATCTAGGGTGGTCTTGCTGTTAACAGCAATGAGGTTGGAGATGAGTGTGGTCTGGGTGTTTAATGAGAGGAAAATAAAAGTGTAACACCCTTAAGGAAAACAGGGCTGTAAAATGAAGCACATGCAACATTTTCTACCATGAAGCAAGAAAGTGTTTTAGTGGGGGAAGAGTAAAGGCAGATCTTGTTTAAAGTTGTTCGTAAACAAAGGTATTCATAGCATGGGCAGCTATGTAATTCTTATTCCCTACTTCTCAAAACCTCAGTTTCCCAGGGTTTTGTTGATTGTGATAGTGCCAGAGTACCTTTAGGTGTCAGGGATCACCGTTACCAAGATGGTTTACACTTGAAATGCTACTTGTGGCTGGTCAGGGAGAAAGGAGGATCTGGTTTCAACATACGGTACACCTTGTGTTGGTCGCAATTTGCAGGCTTAGAAGATGTAGTTAACAGCTTAGTGAGAGGAGTACAGGCATCTGTGTGTCTAAATTCCAAATTTTGATCTTCAATATTTAGTGGTTACAGTAACTTAAAGGATCAGAGGAAAAAAAATTATTTTCCTTGCCTTCACCCCTTCCTTGTGACTCCTTATAGCATATTTGTGAGCAGACCTATCATTTTTGTCCTGTCTCTTTATGGCACTGCAGCTTAAAAATATTCCTTGTTTTCTGGCACCAGATGTCAATTCATTCATTCATGTGGTCACGCCCAAATAAGCTGTGCTGTGTCAGTTGGCCTTGGAGCCAAGGAATAATTCCTCACTCTTTATTTGTATAGGCATAGAGGCCTTTGATAAAGTCATAGGAACAGGACTTTGGAATTGTTTTAAGGCAGCTTGCCTAGAACAAAATTATCTGCATAAACCCCATGTTCTAGGATAGCCTGATAGCCATCATCACCATCCTACTCAGTTGCTCACAGAGTCAGAAATCATGACTTCCAAAGAACAGTTTCAGGAGCCAGTGGCTGTTGGTGATTGTATCATTGAGGAGGACAAGACATCATTTCCATACCTTGTCAACAGACAATGGGGATCCTGTACAAGCATGTATCTGGAAAAGCTTACGTCCCGCCTGCTGACACAATTGATGTCGGCTTTGTGGACGTTTATGTGCTTGAGATTCCTTCACCAACGCTGAAACAAAACATAGACTGTCCAGAGTTATTAGTGCTTTCAGAAGATCATGAGGGAGGAAAGGGGGACATTAAACTGATAAAAAACCCTTTAGGTCTTTAAGACAAAAGTTAACATCTGCACCTTTTATGTCATAGCTGGAGAACTTAAAACTTACAAACAGCTTTAGAAATTTTGTCTAAGTTGTCCCAGGTAGATCTTCATGATTTATTAGTGATATAAAATACTAGAAGATGAGATCCTAAAAAGGAATTATGTCAAGTGATAAAAATACAGTACAGCCAAGGGATTTTGGATAATGTGTCCTTCAGTAGGGAGTGTGAGAGAGAGAAATGTTGTCTGAAGACATCAGTAAAAAATTTTTTAAATGTCAAATGATGCATGAAAGCAGGAAGCTTGTACCAGAACAAAGTTGCAGAAATTATTCATAATGATCTAATTTTCTTTGAATTAGTTGTAACAAGCTTGTCAAAGGAACAACCAAAGAAAATATAGATTAATCTCTCATTTGTTATCTTGTGACTAAAAGAAGAAAGAAAAGATTCTTGCAGAATATGATGTAGAAAGTCACAATTAAGATTAATGAGAAGAAATTCCCAGCTGTCATAGTTGATGATGATGAACACATGCTATTCAATGTTGCTGCCTTTAGAGAACTGGGGAGTTCCATGTACTGGATAAATGTTAAGTGACTTAAATGCTTTGAGATTGAGAAAAAGCGTGGTTTGACTTCTCAGTACTCCTTTCAAAACCACTAGACTCTATCAATTATAAGATATATGGGAGAAAAAAAAATTGGCTTATTTGGAAACTGATGGCTCAAAAGATCCCAAGCTGGGATTACTAATATGTCCTGTATTACTGCAAGGCTATAATTTTCGAGTTAACTGAAGGAAGTATAGAAGTCTTAGAAGAGCTGGGAAAGGCAGCTTTTAAATAGAATGTTTTCTCATTTTACCTATGGCACAGATAGCTCACTGCTACAATACAATGATATCATTGTTGGTACCACATTAGAAAAGTTCTAGTAACATATTTTAATTTTTTCTTAAATTCTCTTTTATCACCTTAATGAGATCTGTCATTTGCAGTGAAGTAGTCATTAAGATTGTGTGATGATTACTGACATGCAGTATTTCATTTTGAAAAGCCCAGTACAGTTGCTTTCTGAAAGGCAGCGAATAAACAAAGCTGCAAGATGATGGCTTCTGTTCATCTCACAACAGAAATACTGTATTTGGGTCTAATGCAATTCAGCATTCCTTCAGCAATAGTGTCACTGAATTTTGAAATCTGATTTTGAGACAGCTACTTGACAAATAAAAGGTTATTTGCAGTTCTTTGTTTTCCTCAACTACAATTTATGAAAAAAATGCATTAGAAACCATTCTCAGAGTACTTACAATGGGTTGGTTTTTTTACTGGAGGCAGTCTTAGAACTATGGGATTTTTCACGCTTTTTTATTCTGATGACCATTTAACATTTTCTGATGGACAGAAATGTTTTTCTACGTTGCTTTTTGCCTAGGTGTCCTGTGGACCACAGGCTGAAAATGTCTTGATATTAGGGTCTGTGGTAGTCTACGCAGCCAGTACACAAACATAACTAAAATAAGCAGTAGTATATGAATAGGTTCACCTGTTTGATGTAGGAAAACAGATAAGGTCTAAGATGTTCCGGTTAGAAGCAGATAAATTCTGATTACTCTTGAAGACTCCAATGAGTGTAACAAAAAATAATGCCCCTTGCCTTAAAGTGCTTGGAGTGCAAGATAAGAGTAGGTAAATACAGCAAATATATTAGGTAGAAATAGGTGTATTTGAGCCTGTAGATGCCTACTCTGAAGCTCTGTGCTTTCTGAAAGTCTAGAATGCTCAGTGTAAATAATTTGCAATGGTTTGAAAACCAAACCAAACTATCTTTTATTTTTGCTTGTTTATCATTTCGTAGTCAGTCCTTGATCCACAAAGCAATACCTGATATTTTGTGAAATGTAGATATAAATTAAGACTTCCGTCTACTACAAGTGGTAGAGGGAACATTTTACCTTGCTTGTGTCGCAAAAATTATAATATCTGGATTTTTTTATGTAGCTAGTGCTCATACTGTGTATCTGCCAACATAGACTGAATGTGCAGTGCAAACCACAAAAGAAATTGCATTAGTCAAATAAGCAGAGTTAGGAATTTTATTGATAATAAACAGTATGGCAATGAACACATAAAGCCACGTGATTATATGTTATTAAAACAACTTTATTATTAGATTATGATTATATTATGTGTCATAAACAGTATGGTTATGTATTATTATATTTTATTGTTATTATTATTATATTCTAACATAACCACAGTTCTCATAATTTAATATGTTCTAGCATGGAACATATCTCATGCCAGAGTTTGACCATTGTCTATTCAAAAACAACACAATTAATGTATCAGCTTATAAAACAGTTGTGCATATTTATTCATAAATATAACTTAGATTTTAAAATAATTTCTTCTTACTAGAAAAATAAAACCAGTTAAGGTTAGATAATGGTAAATTTACCATCTGGATAGAGCAAACAAAACACCAGAAAATACATTCATAGAAGACTGAATAATCAAAACTTAAAAAAATAAACAAACATAACAAAATAAAGCGCATATATATATTATTTTTAATATATATATAAGTATTTTTATTTTTATATATGTGGTACATGTTGAGCCCCTGAGCATCAGATAATTTTCCATATGTCTTATTATGAACGTTTTTATAATTTGAAATGCACAACCACTTACAGAAAGATCTGGAAAGCGTTGGCACTGAACAAACTTTGTCTAATTCTCAGCTCTATTTCATCAGGTTTAAAGAAAGTGGTATTTTGTAATCACAAAGTAGGAATTCCAAATTACTGAACTTCTTTTTATGCTGAAGAAGTTAATAGCACAGGGAGAAGTGATGTAAGGCAGAAGAGTTTCAGTTAGCTGCAAACTTTGTTAAAGCATAAAGTAACTTTGACAAATGCTCTTCTGCTCAACAGAAAGTTGATAAGCAGATAATCCTTCTTATGCTGTAAAAGTGGTTGGTGTGAGACATGTGAAAGTAAAGTGAGGTTGCTGTAGGATGTATTAAGCCACACAGCAGGTTGGTTTATCTGGGTGACTATAGTTCCTGTAAACATAGAGGGGCACCTGACTCTGACCTGTATTGAAGTGGAAAGCCCAGAGGAGTATTGAGTCTCACTAGGAAATGAAACAAAGGGACAAATTTTGTGTGGTTCAGGACTTAGTGGAATCACTGCCTGGGGGTGAAACCATGCTGGTTTTTTTTCCTTGCCTAGGGAATTTGAATATGATGAGAGACTAGTTGTATTGCAAGATAAATCTTAAGTAAATACTTGATTTTAGAAATCTGAAAGAACTGTGGAGACATCCCATTGGAATATAAACCCATTTATGTTCCCCAGGGAAATCAGATTTTGAAAGAATAGGATGAAAGATTCAATTCTTTTCTTGGGTGACATAGCGTTAGAGTCACAGCTGATAGGAACTCTGTCATGATCCATTTCTGTTGAACATACATTTTTACAAAGGGACTCTAGTAAATTAGTTGAGGATGAAGGTATTTACATATGTTTATTTCTTTTGTCCACCAGCACATGTTCTAAAGATTATGCCTTACACCTTAGATGATAACTCCTGACATTTCTTCAACTACTTCCCTCCCCATTCACCATCTGGCTGACTTTAAAGATTTTACCCAATAGTTAGTCATATCCATCTCTGAAAAATCTGATTCAGACTGAGAAGGAAGAGAATCAGGATAAGATACTGATTTGTATGGTAAAGTTAAAAAAAAGCTGCTTTAGGCTTAGGTATTTCTCAAGAAATTTCCCAGAAATCCCCCTGATTTCTGTTTATGTCCCAACTTCATTCCTTTTTCCCCTATATGTTTCTCATTTTTAGAGATAGCAATCTGCCTATGCTATGGTACAGCTAAGTCAGTCATTTAAACAGATGTTTCATTCTTTATTGCATTTGCCCATCTTCTTCCCCATTTTTACAAATCAAATCGGTTCCCAGTCAGCTTGACTTGACCAAGAAAACACCACCTTTAATAAGCATTCAGAAGAGGGTACTATTTTGGACGATTTTAATTTCCTTTTGTCTTTATTTAAGGTGTTGATTATTGACCTAATTAAACCTTTTGATAAGGAGATGAGAATTCTCCAGCATTTCCAGGTTTTGGAAGGAAACAGTTTTAGAGATGCTGATTTGATCTTAGTATTGCAAAATACATAACCTACTCCGTTATGGCTTTCTTCTCCTCCTTAAGTGCATGTGAGTAATATTCCGTAGAGAGCACAGCAGCAAAGTTTGGTTGTTTTTTCTCTGCCTCTGGAGAAGATATAGCTCTTAACACACTACAGAATAGTCCTCTTGTCAGTATGACTCAGAGTCACGTTGATCAGTCTCGTGGTGCTGTACGGAAATTCTGGTACATAATGCTGTTTCTATTGTTAGTAAGGTACGACTGAGGTAAGGTAAGTGGGTGAACTGCAAGTGAAGGCCACTTTGAATAAAAATTAATACTTTTTCTGTTCTCAAGAACACCAATACTGACTTAAGGATACCATGAAGTTTATGTCTCTTGCTTTGGCTTCATCCACTTGTTCTGAACAACTAGTTCATTCTCACATTCTTATCCTCCTACCAAGACATCCCATCATGACCTCAGCTCAGGGACTCAGGATGGGAATTTCCAAAGTCTTCTGAAAGTCCCTTTTGGTCAGTATTAGGGGGAAGACATGAATGATTTGACTGCACTTGTTAGAAGTACTCCTTGAAATTTACTCTTTAGCTTTGAAATTGCAGACATATCCTTATTGCCATCCAGCCCTTTGCCAAATTCTGCTACTCAGAAAGAACTGATGCAGTAGTTTCACAGTGAGTTGAAATAGTTTTGCTTTCACTGTTACAATTTACGGTGGCTCTCACTTCTTTTCCTTCCTCCTGTTTGTTTTCATTCCTACAGTGGATGTTTCATTTTTCCTGTCTTTCCAATACTACAAGGAAGAGATTGGCAGCTCAGTCACCTTTGAGTATAAATGTGAGAAAGCAAATCTTATGATATTTGAGTTATTGATAATTACTGCTAGGCAGTAATTGAAGTAACTAAAGATTAGATTAATGTAATGTTGTTCCTATATATTTGTTCCATATCCTTCTTATTGGAAATGCAACAAAATATTAACAGCTCCACCCTGTCGTGGTGTTGCCCACATTAAACTAGGAAAGGATGGCAGGCAGAGAAAGATTCACAAGGAATGATGGGGCACTTAGTCTTGGTTTAGTAGACAGTAGAACCACAATATCTGTGAGGCAGTTAGACAAATGAGTTGACTAAGAATTGTACACATAACTTACACAATTGGAATGAGTAGTGATGTGATTATCTAGTATTATGTGTTGTAGGGGAGCTGATTTGCAACATGCCTCTGTTCTCTTGAGTTAACCTGAAGGCTGTAACCTACTGGGCACTAATTTGCTGGGTAAACGCAAATGTCCTTTACCTTGCTTACAAAATAGGTGATACTTGTGGAAACGTTAACTGATCCTCTGGTGTGATAGGAGGTTAATATTGCTGCTCCAGTGTAGCCACTTGAACCCCTATGATCTGTTGCACCTGCATGTCTAGTATTCCTACTTAGAGGCAGAAATTTGGTACTCAAAAAGATAACTGACAATACAGGCAGACAGTGGTAACTCAGTGACATTTTCTGTTAAGGCATGTAACAATATCTCTATTTTTCAGGTGCTGAACTAGACTTATGAAAAAAAACCCCTGAATCTTTGTTGAAATCTCTGTTGGACCTGTTCAGAAAGCTGCAGCAGGAAAAAACAAAGAGTAGGCTGTGGCTTTCGGGAGATTAAATCAACATACACTGTACTGGCTTTTACAGTCACTACCCTCCTTAGCTTATATTAAACTGAGGGTTTAAGGGTTGAAGCAGTTGCTTTAGCTATAGACAATGCCTGTTGATGCCCTCCTTTCTAAGTGTTACCACTGTACATTGAGCTGACTGACTCAAATCATAGAATCATAGAAAGTTTTGGGTTGGAAGGGACCTTTAAAGGGCATTTAGTCCAACCCCCCTGTAGTGAGCAGGGATGTTACCAACTAGATCAGGTAGACCTGCAATACTCTGTTAGCCCCCTCTTTGCTTGCTCTTAAGATTCCCATAGCTGCTGGCTTCTCACTGAAGGCCCATTAAAATAGCATTTTCTTGGTTAAAGAAGGGACAAATGGACCACTGCCTCTGGGCAGTGGTTAATTATTACACACACTTATGCATCCACATTGGTAAATGCCTAAGAAAAGCCACTCAGGATGTAAAAGCTTACTTTGAGTATCAGAGGAGAATACTCCTTCAGTGTACTCAGCAGTGATAATGCCGTATTACTAGCTTAATTAAATCACTGTATAACCTTAGTCAGAAATCGAACTGACTTTAAAAATTGTGGGGAACCTGTCAGATGCTACTTTTAAGGTCCAAATGTCTACTAGGGAAATGAAATTGATAATTCATACTGTGTCCTGTATTTGTAAAAGACAGTCAAACATTGCTGAAACTGAAATCTCTTGATCATAGAGTGTAGATGGACTGCTTAAAAGAAAATCTGGACAGCTGAAATTATTGGTTAAATTCTCTTATGTGTTTTAAGAGGGAGGTATTTTAGCTAATATAAATACACTGATGCTGATCCAGAACTGACTTTAAACTGTGAGGACTTTGAAACATCTCCTGTGAAATTACCTGCACAATACCTTATCAACAGGTGCTCAAATATTCAGAGCCTCAGGAGGCAACTATCTATTGATGAGCAACTAATATATATCTTTAGGGTCTAATAAAACAACGAGAAGGCAGAGGATGTGAGACATTATCTGCACCAGTGCTACTTGCATCGCTCTGTTAAAATATAGACAGAAATATGGATACTGAATACCAGGAAAGGAAGGGGGAAATAGTTTTTAAATTATTGCAAAGTCAGCAACACAGAATTATGTAGTCCAAAACTTCTGTGGAAGCATTATTATTCTCTTCTGGTGTCAAAAGATAAGAATTATTTTTCTTTCTGAACATAGAAACACTCTGTTATAAGTCACCTTAGTCCCAAACTGAGTTGCATTAAGTGGAGAAAATACAGTATTAATATTTTTCTCAACCTTTACCAACAGCAATTGGAAAAGATTAGATAGTAAATGCCACACAGATGACTAGACCTTCTATAGAAGAAATACCTTCCTCAACCTAGGGATGTTTACTGTAGGCACCCTGAACTAGTTTGTACTGTTCTGCCTGCAATACTAACAGGTCAGATCAGATTCATGCATATCTTAGTCATATTGAATCTTTTCCTCCAGGATATGTATTAATTCCTTCACAAAACAAACAAACAAACAAACAAACAAAAAACCCCAAAACAGCAACCTGGCCTTAATTTAGTCCATCCTTTATGCTAATCTGATCATTTCTTATAACCACAGGATGTAGTGAAGCTTTCAGTTGGCAGCTTAGCTCTCAGGAAGAGGAAAACCCCAGGAGAAAAGCTGGAGAACTAAATTAGCAAATGGCCTCTTTTTTTGGTTCTAGAACATGCATCTGGAACAGGTGGAGATGAAACAAGATAGAAGAGATATGGTCAATGTCCAACAGAAAGTGGCTAGCAGGGTGGCAAGCTGAGTGGTCACACACTTGGCAATATTCTTTCAGAAAGACAAATTCACAGTATTTCACATACTTGCCACTGGTAAATGATTTAATGAAAACTAGAATGAAATTAATAGGTAAGTGATTTTTGCAATGGCCAAGACAAAGAAAACGATCTGAGCAAAGGAGCCCCTTGATTCTCCCATCATGAATACTGCTGGACTGTGTCTCAAGGTCTCTCAAAGCTAGAAATAAGGAAAATCCCTTTGTGTCTTGGGTTAAAGACCACAGTTGTAACTTGTCATTATCTTGCCTATGCGTATGACATCAGGTAAGAGAAAATCATATTCAATGCATACCATTGTTTTAAGGAAAATAATTAAAATGTAGGAACAGTTCAGTTCCTCCACGTTATGTATTAAACACTTATTTCTTTGATGTTTTGCAGTGGCAAATAATTTAGGTCTTCTGTCCTACCTCTGCCGGTGTTTAATCCTGATATTAATGTGCTTATGAATTTACCAATCAGTTAGTCTATAAGTAACCTGGAAGATGACATCCAGTCTGCTCAAATTCATACTCTTTCTCTTGTAGTTTACTGGAGATTCAGGTCCTCAGAGTGCTGAAGATTGACTGTTGAGAGAAACCCAACAATGAGGCAGTAGCAGGCAGAGTATTTGTTGCCATAATGAGATTGAGACTTCCTTCCTGGAAGCTGGACAGCTGAATGATTCAGCCATTTATCAAATGAATATGGAGAAATGGAGGTGCCTGGAGGAAAGGATTACTTATTATGGATAGCAGTTGGTATGACATGGTTATGAATCATGAAGAAAGTAGTTACTTTAGAAAGAGCTGAAATAAGACTATGCAACATTTTAGAACTGAACCACCAGAGGGACAGGTGATGGCACTGAGTCTTAGAAATACAGTTATCATGATTTCTAGTAACTGGTCAAAAGTGATTCCTGCCCTCAAAGTTCTTACCCCAAAAGGAGACCAAAGTTAAAAACTCTACTATGTAGGAAAGTTTTCCACCACGTGGGATTTTTATTTTTTTTTTAAATGTGAAAGAGGCTTGGTCACTTCAGTTATTCAGAGTACAAAGTTTATGCTAGTTTTCTTTGGTTGAAATTTATATTGAAATCTTTGGTAATTGCTAAAGGAACTGTAGTAATTACCATAGTGACTAAGGTGGTCTAACTGTGTTAGAGGCTACAAATGAAGTAGCAAAGCCTGTCCTGTTGCTGGCAGTGGAACCGAGTACCAGCATTGCCTTCTGTTGAGAATACTGGAGATAATTTTCAGTATTCTTATGCTACCACTGTACAAAAGGGAAAAAAAGGCAAGGAAAAATCTTTAAATAAATACTCTAAATTTTATTTTGAATTCTTAGCTAAAACAAGTAATTGTGTTTACCTGAAAAATATAGTAGAAATAAATATATTAAGATATAGCCAATAGACCTTTAAGACAAATAGGCCTCAGCTTGTGTTTGACACTGGTTCATAGATGGAATGTTAATGAGAGAAAAAATAGCAAGAAGAACTGTCAGACATGATTAACAACAGAAGTGAGAGATGAGCTACGATCTTTGAGGAGCACAGAAGGTAAGGGGATAGATTTCAGACAACAAAAAATAGCTACAGACAAATGCTTTAACAGAGTATGATAATTTTCTATTAAAAATAACAAAAGAAGTGTTTTTCTCTGAAACCCCATTCATGAGGATGTTGCCACTGCAGATACCCTGAGATCTTCTTAGAGAATTTTCTTGAAAGGTTGGTAAGTTCGGCAGGTTTTCTTTTCCAGTGACTTTCCAAAAAATAAAAGACATTTAGAGTCAAGAAGAAGCTTTAAGCCCTGTTAAATTCCTTTCCTTTCTATTTCCGAAGTAATGTAATTTTTAAGTATTCAGTTATGAATACATAGTGGATTACAGGGATTTTATTATTCTTTTTTTATGTGTTATGCTATGTAAATAGGATTGTAAGTGAAGTTCTGTCCAGTTTATTGTTGGCGATAATTTAATTTCTCTGAGGATGTTCATGGAAAAATCTTGGTTCCCAGCTTATGTCTTTTGGTCAGTTTTTGCATTCCTTCTGTATAACCTTTACAAAACTCTGTATAAATTCTGTAAAATTTTTTTCTTCATACTCTTCACATTCTTTGCATTTTGCTGATGCTGTGGAATTCAACTGAAAAACAAAATGCAAGAGTAAAGCAGGATACTTTACAAACCCCTGTTTGTCCTGGTTTTGAGAATAACTCCAGTGCAGTCAATGGCTGTATAAAGCATTGCTGGAGGCTTCCACAGTACTCGTGGTCTGTGCAGCTCCTGGCTTGTTTCTGAGTAGGATCAGCTTCCAAAGATAGAGCACTTCAGTGAGAGATGCAAGTGTCTGTCCCTTTGAAAATTAGAATACTTTTCTGTACGTTTCTGAGCATACCTGACTTTAGATACTGAAGTTACGGACTGTTATTTATACATACACATTCAAACACTCTGGCATATGTATGCGTGCACAGTCAAAAGGATTTCCTTTGATGGGAAACATGAGAATGTTTATCTAAAAAACACTAAATTCTGCTTTTTCATTGTTGTATGAGTGGCTTTTTCGGTACTGTACCCCATTTGCTTTCATTTGTAGCATCCCACCTTATGTAACGAGGTATTTCTGATTTGCCTTTTTAGCACAGACGGTTGGTGTTACTTACCTTGTTATTTCCGAAGCTTGCATTTCCATTTTTCCATATGTTCAATACATCCTGTGTTTTACTACAGTTTTTGATAAGACATTCTTGAAGAATCACTTTTGTCTCTAAGAAAAAGCATCTCATTACAGGTTCTTGACATTCATTCTGAAAAAAAAAAAAGTTGTAATAGTTTTATGATTAAAAAGCAATAAGTGAATGTAAGATGTAATTTACCACAAAGTGGCTGATTTTATTTTCTGGATAATTCTTATTACTATTTAAATGCTTTAAAATATCTGCGAAGATTGGCTATGAGAGCTAACAAGATAAAGGCCAGCCAGTTTTCTAAGATGAGGTGAAATGTAGTGTCTTGGTGAAGAGCACAGGAAAATAATTAATTAGTATAGAAATGTGGGACATAATTAAACATAGTGGAATTAAATTAGTATTATTCTTAGTAGTTATAGCACTTTCTTTTAGAGATCTGAATTCAGAATAGGTGGGGAGAAGAGAAAGCAGGTAATACTTGTATTTCACAAACTAAAGAAAAAGAAGCAGAGTTACTACTTTCTCCAAATCAACAATAAAGCCGAGAATAAGTCCCGGGTTTTCTGACTTTCATGTCAGGCTGTCCCATGTTAAGAAAATCTTCCTGCCATTACGAGGTATTAAGTCAGCTGTTACAATGTGTTAACCTCTCTGGCTCAGTTCAGTTAAGAGGATGTGCGTGCGGATGTGGATGTGCCTGTTTCGAGACCTTTTTTTCCTGTCAAGTACAGGGCTAACTGCACAGAGACATCAGAGTCTCTGCTTTCTCAGGCTTGCCAGAGCCACTGAATACATCAACGCTGCTGTATTCTGCACGCACACTGAGACTATTCTGCCCTGAGGTAGCCAGTCCATCACTTCTAGGAAATCTTTCAATAACTCTCTACATACAGGGTTTATGTAATATCTGTGTTTAGCACAGTCTCTGTGTGAATGGTTATGTTGTCAGGAAAGCATTGTCTCAGAAGCAGGCTACTACCACAGCGATGAATCCAGCCACTTGCACCAGGGCTATACCAAAAGTGACACTAGGAGTGGGGCGTTGGTTGGATTCATTTTCTTGATGGGATGCAGATCCCATGGAGTGCAGACTGAGCTCCACAGCAACAGATTATAAAACAGTCTCTTCAGGAATGAATTTATGGAAACTGCATTTAAGATTATCATATTTTACATAGGTTTCTCCCATTGTAATAAGAATTATATTGACAAATTAACATAATTCATCCTTTGAAGAATAAGTTATAATCTGCAGCTATTAGAAATCTAAATCTTTGAGAGTACATAGGTATTTGCTGCTAAGCTAAGGAATGGCAAAAGCACAGAAAAGCACAGGTAGATGCTGACAGTTACTTTCCATATTCCACTTCTTTGGTATTTTATCCATTAAATAGTTCATGGTGTTAAATAATCATCTTTGGAAGTATTTTCTTTGTCACTTTTTTTCTCCCTCAAATTACAAAGCAATACCAACATTATTTTAGTAGTGTTTGCTTTGATAAAATAATTTTGGATCGTCCTTTTGAATTGATTAATTTTAATAGCAGATGATTCAATAAAAATAATTAATACCTGCTTACATAATTTATCATAAGTACTTTAACTAACAGAACGGTTCCTTCCAAGGCAAACTATTTGATTTCTGAAACTTTTCTCACATGAGACCAAGGCTGCCTTAGGAGAAGGTTGCTAGTAAAGAAATGCAGCTACCATATTAGAGCAGTTGTGGTTACATTTTAGGTTTACTTACATCCTCATCTGTGTTTGCAGTGTATAAACTGACATCAATGTCCTAAAAGAAAAGAAGAGTTAGAATTATGAGCATTAACTAACAGGTTTAGAGATAATAAAGTTAACTCCGCAAGACATGGATTAGCTCCAGGGTCAGAGGCCCAATCCATCCAGGTACTGGAGCCAGCAAGTCAGGAGATTTTAAAGTCACCTAGTACGCTGCAAGATGGACTTTACTGTGAGCAGGACTCATCAACATTGAGTCCCACAGTACTTTCTCCAAAGCAGCTAACTCCCAAGCCCACTGGCCCTTTTAGGAAAAGTGAGAATGAAAATAATATTTAATTCTAGAGTTTGCAGTATTTGGTCAACTCAAATTCCCTTTAACCTTCCATTCCTTTGCTTCCACCCATGAAACAGCATTATACAGACACCTCTTCCTGCTCCCTGTCACTGACACTTCTTAGCTGAGTACAATGCTAAATATTTAATTACGTCTGCTCCTGTGTTTGTATGAAATGCTGACTTTTTTATGAACTTACTTTGGATGTCTTGATCTGCTCCAAATCTTTCAGGACTTCTGCCCACTTGCAATGACCTGCTACCGTCTTCAGTACATAAGCACTAGAACAAAAGAAAACCAGTGACCATTAGGCTAAACAATAGGTATACACAATATTTATGCTGAAAAAAAAGAGAGATAATTATTAAGATACTACATAGTTTACATGTACATATACTTCTGGTAAATGTGTGGGGCGAGTAGATTTGACAAATCATAAAATCATATAGATACATAAAAACTCTTTCTCTGAGAGTCACACTGAATAAACAGTCAATGTGTTTTTTAAAAATGCCAGTTTTATAGAACTTAATGCAAAAGGAAGGTTAAATTATGTACTGTATAATACTTACAGTTCTTTTAAAGGATACCCCAAAAAATCACAATTTTCAAAGTCTCTTATACTGAAAATTTCTCCCTATCCCCGCTACTATGGAATTTCTATCTTAAGCCCTGTAGAAATATTATTTTTCATTTACATGTAATTTTTTGTGTACAGGAAAGAGTTCTTCCTGCTCCCTCCTGATAAGATTTTGTTCAAAGTGAACCACTAACGAGTGAAAGGACAATTTCCTTCCCATTGGAAGATTTTTGGAATGTGAATTGCAGTTTTAATGCATCCCCACTTGAATCCTTAGTTTGGATGCCTTTCAGTACTGCTGTACTATAAATAATATGCAACAATGTAGGGAAAGACAGACCAATTGTTTTGGGAAGCTGGTTTAAAGCAAGTAGTTGTTAAACATCTAAGCCTTAACCAAAGGCTCAAAAACTACAAGGGAAAGGAAAAAAAAAGGGGGGGGGCTGGTGGTGGTGTTGGGGAATATTATAAGAGGAATCAGAGGACACTTACCATGTTTTTACCAGGGGGAGAGAGACAGAAGAAATGCCAGACCTTAGCAAAGAGATTTGGTGGAAGGGACACAAGGAGAACACAAGCGGGGCATGTAGGCCCTGGAAGCAGGGGCAGTTTTCTGAGAGAGGCAACTGGAGTGAGAATGGAAGGAAGGTGTCTCATATACTTAATTCAGCAGACATATTTTTAAATGCTCACGTTGTGGTTTTTTTCATTGCAAAGACATATGGCAGTTGATGGAGGTCTTTAAATGCAACAATTCCAACAACTTGAGGATTATCACAGAGGTTAGGGCCAAGATGCATTCTTGACCAGACGGAGCCTAGTCAAAGACAGAATAAAGTAAGGGACCATGGCCCATGACACAACGGGGGACTGCATAACATGTCAGGAGAGGATCCACTCTCTAAAGTGACTGGAGGCAAATAACACCTGTAATAGTAACAATAAATAATTTGTATTTACTGTCTAATTAACTTTGACTTTGTAGTTACCATAGGACGAAGATGATTAGTCCCATCTCATTCTTTACAAGGCAAAAGAAATGGCTGTTCAGAAGGAGATACAACTGATATTACAGGCAAGTACTTTTCAGATGAGTTTTCTGAAAGACACAACCGAGATGATAGCTTGTCACAATCTGATTTCACAGAATTTTGCTTGAGTAGTGACTTAATTAACCAATTTGACAAGACATCCAATCAAGATAAGACTACCTGTTGTGTGTAGATTGAAAGACCAACTGATTTGTAACTTGCAGAAATATGTAATCACTTTCCAAAACAGTTGGTAGAAAATCAGATGCTGAAGACACACTGCAAAAATCCAAACTCATCTTGGGCTCCCTGTTTATTTATCTGTTCACACGGCAGACTGCAATTTAATGCAGGAGCAATGAAGAACTTTTCTTTTTTTTTCTATCCTGAAGATCTTTCCCCTGGCTGCCTTTTGCCACCCCAGTTCTGTGAGTTACCTACAACAGTTACATTACCTGCAATATTGTGGTTGCATATATGTGAAACTCTGCATTGAATACATCAAATGCTATAGTTACATGTCGAGATCTTAAATATAATATTTAGATATAGTGTATGCTTCATTGCATGGTGTATGTACATCAAATACTGGGAAGTGATGAATTAAGAATTCTATCAGTGGAGTCTGGCAACTGGAAATAAGGAGGAGGTATGAGCTGTGCATTGACCATCAGCAAACATTTCACTGTGCACAGCCTGGGAACCTTCACTCCAAAGTCACAAGCCCTTTGATTTAAGCTGGTACAGTTCCTTCACAGAGCTGGGTTAATTATCTACAACTGTGCCTTTGATCCAAGGTTTTATTTCTTATCATATGTGCAACACTTTCATATTAACTGACTCAAATGATGTTTTTTAGCAGTGGTTTATTTACATACCAACTTGCAAGTAAATATTTTAAAATGGACAGAGAACATAACAACAGAAGAGCTAGCACTGAGCAGCAGTAAAAATACCAAAATGGGAGCTCAGTCCGCACAGTGTCAGGTTTGCAGCCAACTTGCTGAAAGCCACCTTATTAAAGCGTCTACTGACAAAGCAAGGGGTTTTTATTACTCATACTTAACATGTGTCACTGGGGACTTCTGAAGAGTATTTGTGACAAATATTTGTTACCCTCTTAAACAGAAAAAGTTCTAAATACATGGCATTATTTTGTCTCCACAGATATAGCTAAAATAGCATAATAACTTAATCACTACCTAAATTTCCACACTGAATCATGGAAAGCAGTGCCAGACCCTTTTATTGCCTGTGTGTGTCCAAAACCTATTAAATAAGAAGTATGTAAATGAATGCAAATGAACATAAATTACAGTATGGCCACAGCAAGTACTATCTCATCCATCTTCTGAACTATTTCAGTGTGGAACATGCTGTGTTATTGTTACCCAAAGTGTGTCTAAAAACAAGGCTCAACCTGTTACTCTTTCCACAACAACTGAAAATCAAAAATATGTGAGTGTTAACACCAAAAAATTAAGTATATATAAATATGTATTTTCCAAACATATAAGAATGTAATGGAAAAGAAACATTAACTGTTTGGCTCTAGTAAAAAGAGCTAAATCATGTTGTTATAGTATGACAGAAAGGCTGTAACCTTTCCACAGTTAATACTGCTTAATCTGAAATTTGTCATGATGTTGGTTTTGTTGTTATTTTTTTTTCAGTCTGCATACTAACTGTTTTGATTTTATTTGCAAGCCTTAAAATTTTTTTTTTTTTTTAAATTTAATTGAAGTTCAAAAGTAGCCTTCTGGGGAAACTCAAAGTACATTTAAAGAAATGTAAAATCTGATTTGTTGGATACAGCTGAAGAAAACATGTTTTAATCCCATGTTTAAATTTTTTTAAAACCTGTTTTAACAAAATTGTTTAAAATGTATTAGAAATATTTTACACTAGAGAAACATTGAGATCATGTTACAAGCCCATTTTTATCAAACGAGTTGAGGTGGCTACAAATGAAAATATGAAAGAGTTATATTGGGTCCATAAGCACTTACCAACTTGGTGTTTCATAATTATCATTATGGGGCCTTAAAAAGCTGATTTGAGAAGGAGCTCCAGTCCAAATGTATTGCCAAATTTATGCTGTAGAACAAAGTGTTCAAGGTGAGGAAAATAATACATTTTATTACCTAATGGATAATGGGCCAGGATTATCATTAGTTTGTCATTTGTTTCCTTTTGTAATAATTGTTCACTGTGATGATAATGGAACACTGTTCTTAATGATTAATATAGTTGTCTTGACCTTTGTTCTTCTTAAATATGGTAGGTAACCATCGTAATTACATAGTCATTGCTAATGTAAAATAAAAGCTTAGTTTTGAGAAGTAATAGAGAACTTGTACTGATTGTAAAATATATAAAAAATAGACTACATGCGTACTCTAAAGGGTATTCCATTTGTTTATAGAGAAGGAGGTTCTTAATGTCAAGTAGATCACCTAACACATTCCTTTTCAACGATTCAGGACCATTTGCTATTTGAATTTCTTAATCATTTCATCCAAACTATTTTTCACCAACATAAGGAGTTAGCTCACTTACATGCTTTGACAAATTATTCTCCTGCCTTGAACACATATTGTAATGTAAAAAAATTTTCTTTGGCTAGTGTCAGTTTTTAATTTCTTACTCTGTTTAATCATTAATCAATTCTGCTCTGTCTTCATTACGTCACTGATACCTTTCTTTTATGGAAGCTTGAACTTTGGACAAGGGAGCAGCTTATGTTTAAAAACATGTTTATTTTTATCAGTAGCTTGTGTCCTGATGACCTGCAACTCTAGATTAAGGATTAAAGCCTTTGTAAGTGAGTATATGTTATTGCACATTGCAATTGAGAGTTACGATATACGCAATAATCTGTTTGGAAAAGAAAAGCTCTTTTTTTATAATGAAGCTAAAATAAAGCACTTTAAGAGCAGTTTCCGCTGAGTAAAATCTAAGACACAGTAGTACTGTTTTCTCTTTAAAGAAGCAAACATATAAGCACAGGACAAAACTTTTCTTTAAGAAGGCAGAAAATGTTGCTGGTTTTGCTGTTTTGGCTGCACAGAAACTGTAAGTTAGTCAAAAGAAAATATTCGTAGCTCTTTACAGTATTTAAGTTACGCGTGAGGGAAACTACCAAAAGCAAAAATTACGTCTCTGCCTCTATACCATACATCTACATTTCTCTATTAAGATTTGCTTATAAATTTCTCAGTGAATGCTTGAGATGTGATATTCATAACTAACAAAATTTAGTTCCTATGCAAGCTGGTGTTATCTACGAGGTCCACTATTTTTTATTGCATATTTTGAACTGTATTTTTATTCTTTCTTAAAGAATTTCTATCTGGAACCTGCAAGTCCTTGATCACCTCTTGTTTATGTGTGCATATGCTTTCAATATTGTTCTTCAGCTTTTCCCTTCATTGGGACCCCTCTTCGATAAGTAAGTAGACAGCAGTCTTTTCTCAGCCTTCATTTTGCCAGAATATTATACTAGGTCTGGTTGGGATGGAGTTAATTTTCTTCATAGTAACTGTTATGGTGCTGTGTTTTAGATTTGTGACCAAACCAGTGTTGATAACTCACCAATGTTTTAGCTATTGCTGAACAGTGCTTGCAAGGTCTTCTCTTTTTCTCACTCTGCTCTCCTCTACCACCCCCAGCAAGTGGGCTGGAGGTGCACAAGAGGTTGAGAGGTGGCATGGCCAGGCCAGCTGACCCAAACTGAGCAAAGAGATACATCATACCGTATAATATCACGCTGAGCTTTAAGAGGAGCAGGGGAGTTTTTCCAAGGTAACCATTGCTCAGAGACTGGCTGGGCATCAGTCTGGTGGTGGGAGGTAATGACTGATTGTTTTTGCATTTCTGGGGGTTTTTTTCTTTTTCTTTACTTATTAAACTGTCTTTTTCTCAGACCTTGAGGTTTTCTTGCTTTTATCCTTCCACTTCTCTCTTCTGTCTGGCTGGGGCGGGGAGTGAGCAAGCGGTTAGATGGCAGCTTAGCTGACCAGTGGGATCAACCCACTACAACTAAACAATGCACTGTCTTGAAAACACTTGCCTCCATTTCTGTAATCTTCCTAGCAATCCTCAGCTGCTTCATTGTTCTTGAAAACAAGTGACCAGAAGCATACAACATACTGGGATCTCATGGAGGATCTAGAAACTGGTGCTACTATTTTCACCTTCTATGGGAAATAGGGAGCTGGCTAGTGCCAGTGTTTTCTTCATGACTGTGTCATGCTGGTGACTCATACTTCAATAAGATGTTCCCCTGACATAACTTTGTGTCAAGGTTTTTCCAGAATCCTGGAACGTCTGAAGAATCTTTCACTATTTGCAAAAATCCCTCCACCCCCCAAAAAAAAATCAACCAAAACCCCAAAGTCTAACCTTCTTAATTTTTGGTTACTCTCATTTTTTCCCTAACTTCTTGACCTCTAGCACACAGCTTTTTTTCTTGATCAGTCCTTTCTCCCTTTGCCTCCAGGCTTTCTGGCTAGTCTTAATGGTACTGACAGGTGTCACTAGTCCTTCCATTCCTTACTCCTGTAAGTTAATCATCCTCCTTGGACTCTTCTCCCTCATAACAACCTGTATGCCATTTTTGTTCATCCTTGGCTTCTTGGTTTCTTTCTCTTTTTTGTGTGAATGACATTTTGCTCTTCTCTTATTTGTTGCCACACAATCTTTTGTTTCTGCCCATTTCTTGTCTCCATTCTCTAGTGCAGTAGACCTCTTCTTGCACATTTTATTATCCTATTGCACATTATTATCCTATTTTAGTCAGTCTCTACAGATATGCATCCTCAACGCTTTCTCTTTGACTTCTTGTGCAACAAAGGGCTGTAAATCTTCTTTTCTCTGTTACTGCTGCAAATTTCCATCTAAAATCATACCATCACCTCCAGCTTTCTCTAGTCTTTGGACATTTTATTGAGCAACATCTCAGGCTAAAGTGGCTTTTTTTTTTCAGATACATGTTCAAGTACTGTCTACACTGTGCAGAGCTGAGCTCTACACTCACTTGTTTGCATTGTTTCTGCAATTCTCCTTCAGTGTCTCCTTTGCCACAATAATTATAGCCTCCTTTAGAGAACTCTGCCTCCTCCCCCAACAAAATCTCATCCTGTGGCTCTTGTTCTGCTCTTCTCTGTTGGCTCTACTAATTAATTGTTCTGTCCTCTTGTGTTAGGGCAATCCCTTTCAAGGGGACAAAGCACCATCTGGAGTGCGGCATATATTTAAGGTTGTATATTGTGCATAATATTTGAGCTCCTTCTCTAAACTCAGAAGCATAGAGAGCATTTTTAATATCAGAATCTAGAAGATTGGGAAGAAAATCATATGTTTTTCCCATTTGTATCCTAGTCTTGTAAAAAAAAAAGATTTTTTTTTTTTTTTTTTATTAAGAGAGAAACCATGGAGAATAAAGACTTAATAAACTAATGGAAGTGACTAAAAAAGAAATGGAGCCCATAAAGAAAGCAATACTTCTGAACTAGATAGATGTTTCGGTATTGAGCCCTTAAATAAGTAATTTTGAAATCAAATTTTCATGGATCATGTGTAAGTTTTAAAGGAAAGACATGTTCTTAGTGCCTTGTTATAGTGTAAATGCTGCAAGTCAAATGACCACACTCTGAAGGATCTTTCTACTCTTTCATTCCTGGGTTCCTCTAGACAGTTTAAAGGGAACAACCAAAGAGGGGGAAAAAAACCAACAACAACAAAACCCCCTGAATATGAATTAGTATCTGAATGTATTTGTTCTGATGCAATAGATTCAGAGATAAAAACAGGGAACCTCATTAATGTACTCTGAGAGAGTAAGAAACTCCATAGCAGATGCTATCTATAGGTGCAGCCCTCCAAACACACCTCCAGAGTAATGGTATTTGTGTGTTACCAATATCAACAGAAAGTAGTAGTATCCTGTGAAGGGATCTAGTGCCAGGTCCTTAAATCTTTTCCCAATTTCTACAGATCATCTATCAAATATTTTACAGCTCTGTTAAGTTCTGTTTTGAACACCATTTGATGCAGCAACTGTTAAAAAGTTGTTTCTTTGCTGTCATGGTGCCTGAAACCATTGTGATTCCATGGCCATTGTAGTTTTTCTCGCTGCCTACCCACCTTTGCGTAGAAGCCTGGGAAATCAGCCCTCCAGCTCCACCAGCAGCTTTCCTCCTCAAGGTTTGAAGGCAAAGAGCAAGCTTTCCAAGTTTCTGTCTAGCTTGTACTTACTGAGCCAGAAAGAAAGTCAGTGGAATTACTGAGTGTTAAACTGAATCACATGCTTGAAAGGTTGTCTGGATGAGAGCCAAAACTTGCCTTAGATTGTTATGTCTTCAAGCCTTTATTTTGCAAAGCTGAAGTGCTTTCTTAGAAGTTATCTGCTTAGCTAGAGTTAGGCAGGCTAAAGCATTTTTGCAGCTGCCATTTTAAAATTGGGCATTCTTTGAATATTATTCCTGTTTGATTACTTCCCTTTCATCCCCCTTTCCCCACAATGTATAATCTCCTGTGGAGTACTATCCTACCTGGCTTATTCTGCTTGTATGTGAGTTGTGTTGACCTTCAAAAGAGTATTTTCCCTAAACAGCACAGCATGACACACTTTCGGTTTAATCACTTACGCATTTATGTGTTCTTGGTTTGCTTAAATACTTGTTGGATTTGCTTTTGACAGTCTTCTGGTAGGACTTCCTTCTCCTATATGCTCTTACTAATTGGCATTTACGCCAGAAAGTAAAGTTTGCAGTGCCTGTTTAAAAATTTTGCCAAAAGGTCACGGAGTCATTGTTATTCCATTCAATACTTTAAACATCAGAATTTGAAATGTAAGAAGTTAAATATTTCCTTTGACCTTCTTTTGCAAATCACGCTTGAGTCCTGGGGCTGATACCATTGCCTTATCAAGACATGGCATAGACTTGGCTAGAGGCCTGAGAGGAAGTTTGTGCTGGGTGCAAAGAATGATTTCATACTTCTCCAAAGAACCTTACAGTCGCAGTAGCAGTGAAACCCAACAGAAGTGCTGCAGTGTTTAGGGATATTCCCAGTTGAATATCAATGTCAATATTATAAATTAAGAGCTTTCCTTTTAGTCTGTCAGCTTTCTCTAATTTACCAGTCACATTCTCAGAACAATGCATACTCCATGACCACAGGCCTCTTCCATTAATAGTCCTGCTTGAAATAAGGGTGCCAGGTCCCTGTTTACATGATTGAGAGACCAGGACATCAAACATGGTGCTTGCTCCATAGGTTAAACTTATCCCCGCCTGTCAATTCAGGACGTCTCTTAAGCTTTTTTTGCTAGCTGAAAAAATCTAGCCAGAAAAGAAAGCTAATACATGCTTCTTTCTTTTAACATCCTTCCATGTAAAGTCAGTCTTTTCAAGGTTTCAACCATTTCTTAAATTATGAAAGATCACCTTAGTGTTGTCCTGATGCAAGCATCTATGACATTAATGCTAGGTTTGCTTGACAAACACTGTGACTGACAAAGAGAAAAGCTGCGAGTTTTGGTACTGGCAAAATTAAGGAGCTAGAGGCTTAGTCGGTGAAGAGGAAGTAATTAGCAAAAAGGTCACAAAGGGCACAGCTTTGACCATTTATCCCCATCAACACCCCCTCAAGATGCAATATGCAATAATTGGAGAAAAGGCCTTTCAGACTATACTGTCCCAGATTAGTAAGCAGCTGAATCACAAGAGTTGTAATGTAAAGGACATTATTAAAACACACAAAAACCGACCCAGAACTAGTCAGCGCTGAAGCTTGTTTCACAAAATGTGGCCTGATCTATATATGCTGTTAGATACTCTCTGTAAGTATTATTTGTTATATTTTTGTGCCATAAAAACTACCCAACGAGGAACAAAAATACAATTAGGGATAAAATTTTTGTGCGTTTAAGGGTAGGAGGTTAACATCTGAGACAGTGCCAAACACAGAATCTTAAACAGTGAAAAATATAAAAGATGTTCTACTGATGCATAAAATTTGGAATTCCTGAGATCATAAAATAGTTATCACAAGAGCAACTGCTGGACAAATCATCTCTCAGTCATAGCAAAATACTCAGCTCAGAGACCGTGAATAATATCGTATAGAGGTCTGTAACACACCTGTAATAGATAGAAGATTAAAAATAGCAAATGCAGTTTTCAAAATGGTGAAGTAAGGCAATATTTTCAGAGCCTTTTTGAAAAAAGGAAAATTATAATCTATGACCTTCCCATATAGTGATACTTTTACTGGAATTTACTGGATCCTGAAATAAACAGACAGAATGTAGTTTAAAATACTCTACTTTTTCTCATGCTTCTGTTCTTTAAAGAACGGAATGAAATACATCCAAATGCAGAATGTGTAGAGGAATGGAAGAGGTCGTGTGTGTGCAAACTAATGAGAGCTGAAGCAATATTGAATTATATTAAGCTGAGTTCTGTATCGTAGCTCTTAAAAAATAATAGCTGGTAGTCATAGTTCTTACAGCGCAGCACAACACTCATCCAAAAACCTTCAAATTTTCTTTCAGACAGGGTAGGATGAGTCTACTAGTGAGTACATTGATTTAGACAAAAGTGGTTTTTAAAAGATTGGAAAAAAGTACTTCACAGGGATTTTAAAAGCAGTAGCATACAAAATACTCGTCAATACCGCAAATTATAAATTAATCCCACAGCCTTTATATTATAGCGCTGTGTGGAATAATATTACTGAAAAGGAATAAACCCTTGGATAAAATTACAGGTCTGCACTCTGGGATTGCTTACTTCATTGATTTAACATGCAAGATGTTAAGCCAAAAGCAACTCACTTTGTTGACAATAATTAAGTGATAATAAATGTTTCTGATATGCTCATACAAGACACCAGATAAACTGTAAGAGATGAAATACACATTGTAAGTTTAACCCATGACCACACTGCAAAAAGCTATCAATTCTATTAAATTAATATATGTGCACTTACATGTATATATTCTTTACAGAATTATGATTAGTCTTGCTAAGTAAAAGCAACATTTCGGGAGATAGTGTAGTCTGACAGAAAATTTAATATTTCTTACCAGTTGGAAAGTGCACATCTTCAGTTCAACATCAATTTAAAAACATAAAAAATTAGTCTTATTTTTAAAATGGAGTGCTTTCAGCAGTTCCCACTGAAATAAATACCTGATACAGCCATAGGTAACTGGTGTAGTAAACGTCCCTCATCCACCTTGTGGGAAGGCATAAGAGGAGGATAAGCTAATAATCATTTTTCAGGCAAGTTTTTTCATCACTTTTGAATAGTAAATCTAGAAATCAGTTCTATGTCATTCTGAGCAAGGGCTTATACATCGTTTGATCTGCCTTGCAATCACAGTCTCTCTTTTAACAAAAAACAAAAATAAAAAAAAATTACTGCAGATCTTAATAACTGTGTCATACAGTTTGCCTGAACAATACCTGGTTTTGCTGAAGGCAATATAGCCCTGCTGACTTATACAGACTTTTCTTTACTCTCCCACCAGCACTGCTTAATGTTTGCTTGCCACCAAAGGAAGGTATCTATTTGTCCGGAATGGAAACACAACACTGCAGACTAATTTACTTCATTGTATTTTAAGAACAGCTAACAATGTTTGGGTTTGCCAGACACTCACCCAAGTGCCATTTAAGGTCCACATGGTTGGTGAAGCTAGAATCAAATTTAGACGTCACCAAAAATATGGCCATTCACATACAGCCTTCTGGTCTTAAAGCCAAAATAGGCATCGTGCATAATGCACACAGAGACACGTGGCAGAACGCGACTGAAATAAAAAGTAGTAAGGAAAATTCCTGAGTGAATGAGTGTCAAGTTGCCACCTGGCTTCTGAAACTTTCCAAAGTGTTTGAAGACCTTAAGACTTGGCTTTATACCAAAGTCTTACGATTGCAATCTCTGTGACTCACGCTGTTAATAGTAAATCTCTGGGCATTTCAGTGTGGGACCTCAAGAGGCCAAGGAACCAGCTGACTCTGTCCATGCAAGCATTCCTCTTCATTTCTTTTTTGTAAAACTTAACTGATAGCATCAGGTGCCTATGTCAACATGGGAGCAAAATCAGAACAAAATGAGGTTGTGTTCCACCTATCTCAAGTCAGAATGAACACACCAGCACACTCTTACTACTTTTGAAGATTATAGCAACTCCTAAACCAAAACCAGAGTTGTCATCAATGCAAACTCTTATTCTGAGGATAAAGATAGTGCAATAGGCTCTTTCACCAATGTTCCTAGTGCCCTCTTCACAAGACATGCAAACTGGATAATCAGCATAGCAGAGAGTATAGCTTAAATGTGCATGCTAAAGAGTTTTACCCTTTCCTTCCCTAAATGCAGACACTTCTACGTTTCGAACTGAGCTCACGGATTTTTGCTCCAACTCTCTTCTTCAGAAGCTGAACTTCTGAACTGCTGAAGTAGACTCCTCCGCCTGAGAACAAACACCTAGAAGTTTTCAACACTTCTGCAAGAGCAGGTCTGGCACTATTTCAGTCCCAGAAAACAGAAGTTTCTTAATTTTTTCAAAATTTTACCTCTGTTTGATTTTTCCATAGCAAATTATCCATTCCTGCCACCCTAAGAAAGTCTTACTTGAAAATTGATTAGGCCAGATTTAATACTACTATTTGTTTTACACTTTGATATTGAGCCTCCAAGTTGCTGTGTCTGCTTTTGTCCCACTGGGCTTTTTTAACCTTTTGCTTTCAGAGCCTGACTGACATTACTGATCTTTGTCTTTGAGCTGTTTAGGCAGCCAGTAACAGTTTTGCATCAGAGTAGGCATGCAGGAGTCATCTTGTTGAAAACTTATTTTAATTTAAAGCTTCTTTACACAGCTTCTGTACCCTCAAAGACCTGCAGAAAATCCTGTTGTAAGAAGTATGTCACAGGTAATGACACTTCAGTAGCCTCTGCTGGTTTCCAGGTGGTGCGTACCTTATGGGTAAGTTGTAACAGGCAGACAAGAAAGGGTTATGGTCCTTACAGGTTAAAAATTAGGTACATGTTCCTGATATGAATTAGAGAAGCACATAAAATTTAGGAATAGCAGGGCTGACTTTAAGCAAAAGTCCTCTAGGCCTGATGTCTCCAAGGTCAGCCAGATGTGAATGCAGAGTGTACACTAATAACTCTCTGATATATCGTCCAGTCTCCAGCAAAGAAGGATGCATATAAAACTTGTCAGATCTGGGGCTAGTGTTATCAAGTTTATAACTTCTCTAGCCCTTTTATCCTCTGCTGTTTATCAGCATAGATAAATATTTGCTTTTTAGCACATTTTTTTAGAGGTTTATATAGGAGATTCTCCTACGAAAATATTTTTTCAGATTGCATTTCAAATTCTGACAGACAATGTTAAGTTCTAAACTTAAAATATGGTGGTAAGTAATTTAAAAATGCAAAATGTTGTGGTAATGAGCCCTATTCATAAATATAATTTTCTGAAGAGTACTGCTTTTACAAGTATGTATAATCTAAGGGAACATAATCGTTCATTTTTTAGGTCAACTTGAGTTTTCTAAAAGACACTCTGTCACTGCCTTGAGTAAACATACATATTATTTTCAGACGTTACAATGGAACAAATGCTGGTATTTACCTTTATCCCAAAATCGAGTATTTAATTTTTTTATGGTTTCAATCTATTTACTTTTGTTTCAATTCACCAGGCACGGTGAGAACATTTCCTCATTTGCAATAGCTATTTTGAAACTGAACAGCCTAGTTGAAAAAGAAAAAACAAACCCTTCTGTCTTAGTTGCAAACTATGAATAAAAAGAATGCACAGAAGGGCTATCATTTACTATCCTAAATACCTGGGACAATGTACCATATTTTCAAGAATACTTTTGAAACCAAGGCAGGCACATATAGGCTTCTACAGAGCACATAGCAAAGTCGCATCCCATAGACCCAAGTTTGTGGACAGCTGAAGGGATCATAAATACCAGTTTATTCTATTGGTTTCATTATGAGTGAGGTATTTATACTGCTCAAATGCCTAGCATATTTTTTCCAAAGGTGCTTCCCTGTCCTTCAGAAAAATCTGAGATATACTGAGCAAAAAGAATAACCTATAACTTTGAGAATGCTCCTTTTTTCTTCTATATCAGATATAACTTAGCTACTTATATTAACTCATGCAAGACAAGATTCAAATATTCTTTGAGCGTGTTACTCCCATTCCTATTTCTTTGGAATGAAGACTGACAAAAGTTGTAAGCAAGTTACAAAACAAATTAGCAAGCAGAAAAGTCATCATTCACAGTCTTATAGGATAAAAACATTGTACCTTTAAGAATCTGAGTGTACAACTTAGAAAATTACTTAAGAACTATGGCACACTATGTTTTTTTCTGGTTGGAAATACTAAGTGATACACTTAAAGTAAAGGCTTCTTTCATTTGCAAAAATTTTTAGTGGTTATATGAACTAGAGGAAATTACCCTTTCTTTAGAAAACAATGGAACTATAAACAGAAATGAAAATTAAGATCCATGATTTAAATCAAGGGGGTTTTCTTTGGTGATATTTAAGTCAGGACAAAACAGACGTCTTAAATTGCTTTGAGGTTAAGTCACTCTGTCCCAGTTCTGGATGCTGCCATCAATATGGTACAAGCACTGAGCTGTTAGGAAAGGTACTTGCAAAAACCTTCAGATCCTAGAAAGCACAGAGGATCACTACTATCCCTCCATTTTCTTGGATCACCTTATTGTTGAAAAATCACTTTTGCGAAGTGTAAAGCAGAGCTTGAGTTGGTCTTCTCGACATTTATACATCAGTTCACTTTCAACACTGTTATCTTCCTCAGAGTGTCAGTCAAGTTATTTATTAGTTTCTTGTTAAAAACTGTCACATCGTCACAGCACATAAATTTGCATTATTGTCAAGTCATTCATCTTTAGCTGGATGAAAACTACTAGAAAACTACTTTGTCCTCGCTATGACCCATGTATCCTGAAATCACACAGTTTAAAATGAGACCTGAAATATTCATGTGTCATTTAAATTATGCAAAATAATCCATGAGCATCCATAAAATCCTATGAATCTAAGAGATATTTTCAGTTACATGAGAGCAGGAGATGAGTGGGCGTTTTGTCCTTCAAAAAAAAAAAAAAAAAAAGAAAAAGGGAGAGACAGAAAAAAGAAGGAATTGTTTCGAGAGTAGAACATGAGAAAAGTTTCACAAAGATTCCCTTGGAAAAAAAAGTCTCAGATATTTGAAGAGTGAATGTATCAGGTACTGTTAGATAACACCTAACCAAGATAACAATGTTAGTAACGTAGGGTTTTTGGAATACAATGCACAAGTTATGTGTTTATGTGTTTTCATATATGGAATAATAGAAGAGAGAGAGTAGAAAGGCCAGTAATGCTGCGTGCATTATAGATATCCAACTGCTGAAGAATGTTTTCTCAAAGCTCAAGATAATTTTGAATAACAGAAGAGAGAGCTACACTTTGTGTTCTGATCAGCTAGAGAGAATTGCAAATGGTAACAGCAGGTACCCAAACAGAATTTCCACTGGGTTTATGCCTATGGGGAGTTCAGAGCTGGTGCATCGTAGCTCTTCACTAGGATTTCCCTGTATTCGCTCTAGCTCCCAGCTCCTTGCTTCTACCTGGTAAGGAAATGAAAGCAAACGAATTGATTTTAAACTACCAGCTCCTACAGGGAGAAATGATGGCATCAGCCAAGGAATGCATGTAAAACCAACATCTGTAGTGATGACCCAATTGTTTTATATTCCCAAAACATTTTTGACTAATCGAGATAGGCGTCCATTCAGTTACAGAATAGATGTGGTAGAAAACACATTCACACCAGAACACGGGATAGATTAACCCTGTGAAGATCACCTTCTAGTTCCTTGTGCTAGTTTCACATTTTGCAGCACCACTGAAGTCACGGTGCTGAAAAAAATCTCTAGAAGGTCCCCTTCATCCTCAAGCTGGTAATCAGAAGTATTCTGTACTAAATTCATAATACTAGAGACAACATAGATGTTTTAAGAGTCTTCTACATGAAACTGAGGCAAAAATCATGTAAATAAAGTAACTTGACATATGTTTTCCTTCAAAAATAACAAATTCCTCTCCTGATCCAAGGTGCCTTGTCCCACAGTTGAGCTCTGAGGAATCTTATTCCTAAGATAAACGTTTTCAATTAATGCCTCCCCAAATCAGGCGACATTTAATATCTTCACTGATTTTTCTTCAGGTTTTACCATACAAATTAAATAAGGGTGTGTTCTGGGATAAGCTTTTGTTTCAGCTTTTACAGAAAATGATTGCTGGACTGACTCACTGAAGTCTTTTTTTATCTCAAAGTTAACCGACACCGAGTCTTCAGGAAGGTATATGTCTCTTACTCTGAAATAGACTCTTTCTGTATGATATTGTTAACTCTTGTATATTTGAATTTTATTTTAGAAAGGTGAATTCAATATTATTTTAACTATGTATCTTAGCAGAAATAGAACCAAGCACTTGGATTCATGCACCAATAAAGTAGACTAGCTTAATGCATGCCTTTAATAATCTAAAGCCTTGCAGTTTTTATAGAGCTGTGGGATCTATTTAGATGATTTCTAGCAATGTTTTGAGTCTGGTATAGACTTTCTTCAGTAGTCATATTCTGACCTGATAGCAGCATATTGTGGATCAGAATCTCAGTAGTACATGAATGGTTTTGAAGATATTTGGAAAAAAAAGAATTTGCCCATTCCATTCCCCCTAACCATCTCTGATATGTTGTGGCAGATGTACTTTTTTTCTACATTTCCTACCTGCTTTTAGCTGTCCTCCATGTGTCTGTGAGAGCTAAGCAGAACTGAGCAGAGCTGACCACAAGAGATCAAAATCAATGGAAAAAATACCAGGAAGCTTCAGCAATTTTCCCGAAGCTGTTTTGGTTTGCTTTAATTGTAATGATCTCCTAATGGTGTGAATTTCTCAATTTACAGACATTTATGCATATTCCTTTTGGTTTTTACAGTTGCAGAGGATACCAGTTAACATTCAGTCGAAGAGTAAGCTCAGTTAAGGGATACTTATTGAGTCATTTCCAAATTGTGTTTAAAATTTCACTAGTAAAATTCCACTAATCCACAGCCAACTCTGTGTGTCTGATTTTTGTCTTTTTTAAAACGGAGTGAGTAATAGGAATTAATTTCAATAATTTTATATGCTACTTAGTTACTTGACTATCACATGATTGCTATCAGAAAAATGTAATATCTTCACTGAAACAAACTGATTTTATTTGCCTCTGAGCTTATTTTTTATAAAAAAAAAAGATAGAGATATCAGCTGCATTTTTGAAAGACTGAAAATTTTTTGAGGACTCATACTTTATTTTAATGCTAAACTACTTTTTGTCTAATGGTAGCAACTGAATATATCCACTAAGGTGGAACCTAGTGTGCTGTACTCTAAATTATATAAACCTGTAGTTATGGTTAATGTTTTCCAAAAGAGATTACAAACACCTCAACAAGTCAGACAAAAATGCAAAATGGAAGGAGTTGTTATGTCATTTTTATTGCTGGAGAACTGAAACAAATCAATATTGCTTTAATGGCCTCTGATCACACATAGAATTTGTGGAGATTTCAGAAGGTGAACTGAGTTCTCCTGAACGCAAATGTGGATTTTCAGGTGAACAAGCATCCTGCTCCTTAAAAATCACATTATTTTCTGCTCTGTGCTCACACAGTGGAATTGTTCTTGAGAGATTGGTTACTAAACCAAACACTTTGCAGTTAAAATCTCAATAACACCTAGGCTGTGTTTCAATGGTCATTGGTTTATTATGCAGATTCCTAGTACTAATGTGACAGACTAGAAGAGGCTTCTGGGAGTCCAACTCCTAGTTCTAAGACAAAACCAAATGCCAATATCTTAACTTTTTTTTTTTTTTTTTTTTTTTTTTTTTTTTTGTTAGGGCTTCTTGCCTAGTACCTAACACCTCTAGAGAAGGTTCTTCGACATTCTTTTGGAGCTATTTGTGTCATAACACATATGACAACTACATATCACAGCTTAATCTTTTGTAGTAACAACATGTGGACATTTGCTTCTTAAAATGAAAAAGAATATGAAAACGATGATGAAAAATTTTCAAGGGCATCTAACCATTGCCTGTTGCCTGCATATTCATAAGAACCTCTGAGAGGGGAGCTGCTGTGCAGAATGGGTAAGTAAAAGATACTTCTGAATGTCGGTTATGCCTGACCTCGCTACTGCTTGAATCAAGTGTTTTCTGATGACTAAACAAAACTTCAATCCTAATTTATTTGGGACTTTGAGGATTTTTTTTTTTGTTAAATACTGATAGATAAAATGGCCAAACTCGAAATTTTACAACTCAGAGAATGTACTTTTTTCTCCTGCTTCTTTATTTGTCTACCATTGCTGCAGGCATCACCTGTAATTTCCAGACCCTGTTGGTTACTTCACTTGATGCTCCCAGGTAGCAGTGCAAGTGGTGTTTGAAGAGCAGAGCAGAGGAAAAAATGTCTGTTAGGGATCACTAAATATGAGGAGGATAATGTAGTATTTGTTGATATGAGATACAGGATTTGAGGCCAACAAACAGGCTATCCTGTGTGGTAGGATCAGCTGTTGACTAGTCTAAGGATGAAGAAGAAAAAAGCTGAGAAAAAGAGTCACAGGATATCTACAAAAAAACCTCACATCTCAGATCTTCATGTTTGAAAAAAAGAATGGTAGCTGGGAAGGGGAAACACAAATTATTTCTAATTAATTAAGTAATGATATTAAGTGAAGTGAAAGGCACATTCTGTCATAAGGCAGATGAACACAGGAAGAAATTAATTCTAAAATGTCATAGCATAATCTCATGATGACAAATCTATCTGCAAATCAACAGCAGATGAAATAAGTATTGTGGATGATTAATATGATTCAGGATCTTAATTTTGACATATTATTTGGTCATCTCTCCTTTGCATTAGTATCATGATGCAAAATGAAATTCCCGTTATTTTTTCAGAGATCTTTAAAATCAGACATCTTTAGTAGCAGCACGATGTATCTTGGAAGGACTAAATCCACCAAAATATGCTGGGCATGTCTAAGATCAGCCAAATTATGGTGCAACTTTTCAGCATTCTGAATTCTGAATAGAAGCCAGAGAGCAGGACAATGGGGCAATTCACTGAGTATGTGGAACAGGATAATAAGTTGAGAAACATCCCTCTGCAGGAAACAAAATGAGCATAACTGCAGGCTTAAAGGTGCAGTCCATTAAATAATGTTGTGTTTGTCTGTACATGTTAATAAAAGATATTTTAAAAAAGTAAAATCATATAGTTAACCAGATAGCTTCTGTGGGAAATTGGAAGTCACAAGAGTCATCTCACTAATTTTGTGTAGCTAGCTATTTCTGGGGAACACAATCTGGTTAAATAAGCAAAATTTCAGAGCAATTAAGGACATAAAAGCGTGCAACGCTTACAAATCAATGTTCTCTGCTGAAAAGTTTGCTTGAAGCTGTGACAAGGAGACATGAAGAAACACATACCTGGAATTCAAGAGAGAGGGGGAAAATCCTTACCCACATAAGAATTTAGCCAAGTCATAACAGCTACCAATTCTACTTTTGCAGAGAGTATCATGAGACGTAAATGGTCTGGCACATTATATTATGTTGCAGGATAAACAATTACTTTCATAGCAGCCTGTGCTTCATCAGTTTAGCTGGAAATTGTCTGACAGCATAGACAAGATAACTGACTATTAATTACTGCGTGGCGAATGTCTTTTTAATATATATCTGTATTTATTTTTTTATAACTAGCAGAATTCATTTGAAATAACTCTTATTTCCATAGCTGTTTTTCTTTAATTCAGTACCTACAAATGGCACCATGACACCTTTTCCTCCCTCCCCAACCTGCAATTGCCCCACAGGATATCTGTCAGAAACCACTGGGCTTTTGTGATTTTAGTCAGTCCACAAAATCCCATGTTCCCTCCAAAAGGACTTCATGAATCACCTGCTCTGAGCTGAAGTGAAATTTCTAGATTGTGTTTAGGGAGGGAGCTTTATTTTCTGGGGGGGGAGTGAGGTGAGGTGGGGTGGAAAGTAGTGCTAGTACACTTCCAGTTGAAGCTGCTTTCATTTGAAAGTAGGTTGCCATGCTGACATTTTCATCTCTTTCCTCCAGCAAAAAAAGTTGTGAATAAACTTTTCCTAGAGCAAAATCATTTAGGAGAGCATTATTTCTTGGTTCAGGAAACTACCAGTGAACATTGGGGAAGAACGGTGGTCATTCACAAGGCTGTGCTGGTTAGTGTTATGCTAGCGAAATGACTACATGGCATTGAAATGAAGCTTATCATCCTAAAACTCTGCTCAGAGACAATCTAGAAGACAAAACAGTATACCAAAGAGATAGTTCCACTTCAGGCCATAGTTCACTGCAAATACCTAGCTCACTACTTTGATGAGGACGGATCAAACACCAATGATGATGAGCAGATTACATCGGTTAAGTGGATACTGAAATCTTAGTTTACACAATTTTGCAATGTATTGTTGACAGATGGGTTGTCAGGGTTTGGATTGCCAAGCTACATCAAAACCATTTGGACTCCTGTCTGTGCAGCCCATCAGATCTCACAGTCCATCTGCATAAGGCTCAAGTATTTACTTCATTCCACTACCCTGCTCTTGATCCAGTCACTAGATGGAAATGGATAGGAGGGAGGATCTCAAGAAGTTGTAGGATGACTAAGAAGTTTTCACCTGAGAAGTAGAAAAGGAGTTTGCAATGGCGAATGATGAGACTAATTAGTACATACAGATGGTGTCTGCCTCAAGTGCCTGAAAAGCTGTCCCTATTCGACACCATACCAGCAAATAAAAGGGAGGGGACTTCCACAGAGGCTGGGAAACAGAACTGCTGAGAATTTGGTTGCTCATGCAGTTTAATCCCTCCTGCCAGCTGAGCACAGCATCAAGGTGTTCTGCAAGGAAGCTAGAAGTTGAAGGATTTTATGCAATGGCTCCTTTAAAAGACACATTATGATGCTGCATTAAGACTGTCAAATATGCAATTTTTTTACCAGTTAAAAAAAAAAAACAAAAACAAACCACCAACAATGCAAACTTTACACCATGAAGTTTGGCCTATAAGAATGAACATTTCAAACTTCACTGAATTTAATAATGCAGATGTAGCAGGCATGCCTGCAAGTATGAGGCCACAGGTTTGAGTTCGTCTATGCTAACATAAACATGGTATTTCCATAGTTGCTCTTGACATACGTGCAGACAGGCAAGTAGCAGAAAAAGAGGTGGGGTTGTCAGTGATTCATCATCTCGCAGCCTGAGATGGGGAGAAGGGCACGATTGTTCTCAGCATGTTGTTAATTTTACGCTGCGGGGCTTTTCTGGACTGGAGTTTTAATTGGAATATTCTCCAACAGGACCAACCATTTCTGCAGTTGCTCCAGGAGGTGTTTTGGGATGTCCCTGTGTTTCTCAGTACTGTCTTCTGACAATTTTCTGTGCTTCTCCCTTTCCTCACAGAGGCTTCTCTCTTCTTTCTGTTGTCTGATCCCTTTTTAGGACACAGTAATTGAATTGATCCTACTCTACAGGCATAGATAATGAGCAAAGCGGGTAAGAAAAGAAATGTTAATATTTGTATAGAGATTTGTCTGTTGTTCTGAAATAGAAAATGGTCCTCTCTGTGGAAGAGACTTTGTAATCCTCACACGGGAACTAGGGGACAGAATAAATTAATATTATATACATTTAGACTTAGCAACAATGATGAAAGTTGTGTATTTTATCAGGTTTGGAATGTGTGTTCCATGATTTTCCCATTTGTTTCTGCCACTATCTGGAATGCTTGAAGAGAGACCACATCTTCATTCAGCTTTGTAAAAAAAAGCCTGATTTAGCCTTAGGCTTTTGAGTTGGCTGAAGGACTGGAGATGTGAGAGCAAGGACAGAACAAGGCAAGTCTGCAGCCTATCCTAAACTGAGGGAAAGCTGTAACTTAGAGACATGTCCCCAGCAGGCAACTTTTTCAGAAGGGAAAGAGAGCAACACTCCCCTGGATTGTTTTTGTTTTCTTGAAAGTTTCTCACATAGTAAGCATGTCCACTCTGTTATAGCCTAACTATCTCACTTCCCACAGTGATAGAATTAAAAGCTTGTTACGCAATAATTCATAGAAATGCCCACTGAAGTTGCACCCTAATTCCCATGCTCATCTCTAGTTTCTTTCTTTTTAGGACTTATGGTTGGCATTTGTCTTAAAAATAACTTTGAAGGGGAATAGGTGGAGTGAATATGCCTGGAGCTTTTTTGGAGGCTTTCATTTCCCAGCAACCTTGGTAGCCTTACAGTACAATAGAATAAATCTAGTTTACTACAGACTGGATGATTACAAAGGTGTAGCAAAGTATTGTATATGAAACTTCATTCAAACATGAGTATGAATTAGCTAATAAAAGCACTGAAATTGTGTTCCAGTTATAGACCTAAAGTTGATTGTGTTAAAAAAAAAAGTGCTTAATGTATTGGTGATGGAAAGGGAGACAGGAGAGAACAGTGGAAGCTGAAAAGGCTGCACTCCTGATGGCATTGTGTTGTCCTTCACAGAACTGCATGTCCTGAACACCAGAAGTCAAGGATTGTGTGCAGTGAGTTTTAGTCCTTCAGTAGATAAAGAGGCCTAACACTTACTTTGTAAGTAGGCACAGAGTTTCCTTGACTCAGCTGGCTAAGGAACAGGCATTTTAGCACCTTTCAAAGAAAAGAAATTAGCAACAAAAATCAGAGCTGATTTATTTTGTTTTCCTGAGTAAGTGAAAGAATTATATGTACTGATGGCATTTCAGTGATCTTTTTAAAGTAAATTTTGGTATAATTAGAATGCAAAGAAAATATGAAGATAAAGTAAATGCATGTGTAACTCTGCAAACAGACCTGACAATACATTTTAGCAAAATGACTAAACCACTTCCTTTTCTCTGAAAGGCATAGAAAACTAAAAAATATGAAATTTTCCTCAGGTTCCTCCTGAGGGAGGGAATCCCCTAGTTACAGCTTTCAAACTTTCAAATTCACCTGGAGAACCTTACATTAGAAATAAGGGATCAGCTAGTGTGTGATTTAATCTAAACTTGTCATTTCAAATCATATGGTAAACTTTTGCAGAAACTTTTAAGAGAAGAAAAACTTCTGCTTGTACTAGTAGCTGTTAGAATCGGTGCAATAAGACACTGGGTGAAATGTACATCTTCCCCCTTTATTTGCTTTGTTCTCATTTTTATGTTAATGTAACTGTTTATATTAAAGACTAATGTCAGGAATAAACTCTTATTCAGCAAATTCCTTAATACTGGCCTTCTACAGCACCACTTAAGAACATCACGCAGCCCACAAGCTAGCACTGGACAGGAGCTAGTTCTGTGCATGCAGACACAGCCTTGGGTGCACTGAGGGTAAGTAATTATTTGTGAACCTGTAGATTAGTGTCTCCTTTGACTGATTCCCCGACAAGTTCCCAAGGACCAGCTATTCTATTCTAACTCTCTGTTTATGATATCTTTTTTCCTAGCATGTAGAGATAACTCATAGCAAAGTGGCCAACAGACAGAGATTCAGTTACTCACAGTCATTTTGGCAATGGAGTGCTGATTTAATTTCTGGAAAACAGCCTGAGAGCCTTGGTTCTTAAATTTCTGGTAGTGTTGTAACTAGCTGTCTGTTCTGCAGTGAGCGATACCTCTTTGAGCTGATCTCTGGAAACTGCTCTGAAACTTCTGATATTATCAGAGTATTCTTAGTTTTGTGCAGTAGTTCCTAAAATAGTATTTTATATCAAATCTCTGTTAAAAATAAGTGATAAGATACCTCAACTACAAAAGCATCATCCAGTTCAAATCTTTATTGATCACTGAAGATTTAAAGTAAGAAAAAAAACCTTTACAAAACTATTACAGAGGTCACAATTGTATGTTCTCAGTAGATGGAATCCACTCAGCTTTTTTCCTCATAGTACACTATTCTACCATGATTTACTACTTTCAACTTATTTGCACTTTTTTTTCCCTTTAACAGGCACAAAATAGATATTAATGGCTATATGTTACACCTGGTTTTAGATATTAAGCCCCATTGGGAAGGATGTAGTCTTTTTGTTTGTACCTTCATAGCTACCTCATTTGTTGTGTATATATATGGGAAATAGCATAAAATTATTAATTTAAGGTATGATAAAGAAACAGCTTAAATGCCAGATGAATAAACTCGCACATACCTTTAAAGGGGGTAGTGATACCGTTGTATTCAAAAATGTTCACTGGCTTTGGAAGAAAACAGGATCGCTTCTGGAAGACATGAGACTTTTAAGATAACATGAAGGATGAAGGAGATTAAACAGGTAAGTTATAGCAGAGGCAACATTATTATGACCAAAGGACAAAATAAACTTGCTTACTGAGATAGTCACACAATCCCATGTCTGCATCTTGCTACGTGAGTAATGGCTTTTTATATTCTTTAAGAGCATTAGTGGAAACACTATAGTCAAAACAACACTGGCTGTATTTATATTTGAAATAGCATAAATAGAATCTTATTTGCTTGTGATAGATTTGATTCTTTTTTTTTTACAGGCTTAGAAGAGTAAATAACGTGCTACAGGCAATCACTGCACAAGAACTATCCTGCAGTAACTTGTACCTGCCCAAGACAGTGACTCATGACCTGCCCTGTCATTATCGTATATCATACCTTCAGCACCATCTGAGAAGTGTCAGGACCTGCTTTTTGATATGAGAACAAGGGCAGGAGACTGAAAGTGCAGGGACAAAGGCTCAGGCAGTTATAATCTGGTGTGGAGAGATGGAATATGATGCAGAACATGGTAGAAGCATAGACCAGAAAGAAAGAGGTGTAGAAGTGGGAGCACTATAGCAAGGTGTAATTTTGAAAGGCCTGTGACAAGCAGGTCCATACAAAAGTCTAGATCATAGTACTAGCAGACACCTGAAGCCAGCCAGCAAGTGGAAGATACCATCATCTCCTAAGAGGGATTTTTTTACCCCTGTCTCCCAACAGAATATAAACAGCACAATGGTAAGGAATTAGGTAAGAACAAGAAACAAACTTTGTAATGAACAACTCTCAATATACAAGAGAGATTTGGCAGCGTGACTTAGCTATGCTATATTCTTCAGCTGTCCCATAAACTGCTGCTGTCTGTTCTAATCCTCACAACTTTCCATAGGCTACGTTGGTGGGATTTGAGTTCCAAATTTTTCTCCATAATCAGGGCTATGTTTTTCCTGCTTTTAATAAAAGCTAAGGTTCTGATGTAATCACTCTGGCACTTCGCATGAAGTCACGTGAAGCTATTAGGTAATCAAAGATTAACTTATTTTTGAGCTGATGAATTGTTTCTATGACTTCTTCAGAAAAGCAGCTGGTAAGCCAGCAGAAAAGATGAGCTATAGTTTCAAGTATGAGAAATTACTAGTTTAGAATTGAAGAAGCTTTGATCAAAATTTATTGTAAAAAAAAAAAAAAAATCCACCCTGTCCTAAACAACAACTTCACTGCCATAACTAGCATGGAGATCATTCAGACAATTCCTGTTTTGTTGTTTCACCTTACCTGTATATTTAGGCAGACTGGCTTTCCACAGGCACCTATCAATCCACTGCGCAGCACATTGGCAGGGAAGGCTGGGTGGGATGGGACTGTGGAGGTGTTGTGGAGGTGCCATGGTGGCAGGGCTACGTGCACGGTGCCTGCCTTGGAGCCTCGCTGCAGCCCTGGCACGGCCTTTGCAGAGGGCCCACAGTTGGGGCACTCTGGTTTTTTCCTCCATGATAAGATACCATGCAGGCAGCTCTCTGCTTTGCTTGTTGCCATGGGACCGTCAAGTGTTTGAAATGGGAGAGTCCCACCTTAGGCTGCCAGGTCCCTCAGCAATAGGCCCTGCTGCTCAGGAAAGGAACCTACCTGGAGGAAGAGAAGGACTGGCCTGCCAACAAGCAGCTGCATGCTAGCCTGAGGGGTGCCACGTGCCATATGCTAATGACTTTTGAGTTAATGAGGTCCCCTGGCCATGCTGCATACTGGAAATGCAGCCAATACAGAATCATCTAGAAAGCATGTTGGGGAGCTCTACAGAGGCTGGTCACTTGCAAGGATTTCCCTCCTGTATTAAATACCCCTGAGGGTCAGGGGTTATAGCCTTGCATGTTGTGAAAGTTCAGCTGGACATAGGCATTAAGTCCAAGAAAGAGGGAAAGTCTGCCAGAACTTGCTGTGCCATGAATAAACTGTGAAAAGCAAAAATGTGAAAAAAAAATCCAGATGTATTTACTATGTGATTCTGGTGCAAGTGAACAACAAGGAGTAGAAAAACCAAACCAGAAAATTTTAGGGTGCTAGTGATCTCATCTAAAATAGTGGAAATGTTTCCAAGGCTTAAATTTGTCATATTACCTAGTTGTATTGTTGGGCTGTAAAATAGCATTTAAATCTTTTCTGAAAGTTCCTAGAATGTCATATTATTTAAGTGGCACTTACATGACTCTCCACCCTGCTCAGTGCTCCAGCAGTTTCGAATTGGACACGCCGTTCCCAGCATCCTGCTTGCTGGAACATTTCTCAGAACAGACAGACAGAATCTGGATCAGGAAAGTACATTGTGGGACCTAGATGTGGAAAAAATAAGTATATATAATGTTGCAATAGAGTTCTAAGTAGCTCTCAGCCCATCTGTTAAGAGCATTCAAAGCAGGAAGTTGCTGACATTTCGCAAGTGACTTTTGCAAGTCCCCTTTAAATCTTCTCAATTGATGGAAAACACAAACTTTTTAGGAGGGAGGGTTTTTTAATCTATATAATAGAGAATGCTGCAATATAAGGGGGGGATCCACCTGGAAAATGTATATTGTCATCAAAGGATAATTGTTTGTGGCTTCTGATAGCAATCAGAAGAGAGATTGTAGCCCAGGTAGCTAGTGTTAAATCACCAGCATCAGTATAATTGTGTTTTTTAGAAAGAGCTGGAAGAGTTCACCTAATTACTACAACACTGTGAAAATTGCTTTTAATAGTTGCCTTTTGCGTAGACACAGTACAGTCCAGCTATGCAGTTTTACTTTTTCTCTTCCCTGTTTTTAAAAATCAATTAGAAAACAATAAATGAGGCAAATTATATGGAACCAAGGTCGCATCAGCAGCAATCCATGTAAGCAGTGTTTTCATAGTAAGGATCGTGCCAACTGTCTAACCACCTCATCCTCCTTTTTATTACCTTCTTAGAGATGACAGAAGAAAACCTTGGAATGTTTCCTTTCTCTTTTTAGAAGCTTTTTTTTCCACCCTAGATTCACTTTTTCCTAGATTAGCAAGTGTTAGGGTTGGAGAAACAAGCAGATTTTTGTTCAAACAACTCATTTGGTGTTCATAGCAAGACCTTGAAGAAATACAGCAGAAAATGGTGAACGTGTAGACAGAACAGTTTATTTGGACATTTATATTAGTATTTTTTTAAAAAGGAGTCCCAATGCAATCTGCAAGAAAATAAGTTTGTGAAGGAGGCTGCCTACAGATATTGTGGAAGTTCCTTCCTCAGAGGTATTTAAAAATCAACCAAGCCTGGACCAAACTGCTCAAAGGTTGAAGTTAGCCGGGCTTTAGATGGAAGGCTGGAAGAGGTGACCTGTAGATGCCTCTTCCAATGTAAATTATTCAATTAAATTAAGCCTTGAATTAAAAAATGTGATGGAGGGGGGAGGCAGAAATATGTGAACATGCACAGCTGTGTGATTGCTTAAGCATTTTTTTCTTAGAAAATTAAATTAAACACTAATAATTTCAAAGAAATGGGCTGAGAACACTGTCCTATTTCGATATATGTGAAGGGGCTACTACTACAGTTTTGTTAGGGCCTTCTGCAGCTGGGTCTCAAACAATAAGACTCATTTCAGTTGCTTTTAGTTTGGTCAATCTGAAATTGTTAGAACCAAAATTTGCCACACTGAATTACTTATTCAGGCTAGTGATTTTCTTTTAAGTTCCACCAAGAGTAGTTCAGTCACTTCCAAAAACAAATCAGCAGAAATATGCATTTATCTCATATAAAGAAAATGTTTATAACCATTTAATTAAAGTTGTGCTTTTTAGTAATACGTTCAAGTTTGGCAGCCTGGAAAACTGACACAAACTTGGCCGGACCATGAGTGGTTTGGTTCACATAACTGCAGAAGAGGTTTGTTGGCACTGTGTAGTTGGTCTCCAGCAACCTCTTCACAATGAACATACTGCATCTCAGAGCTCCAGAAGCAAACAGAACAAGGCTTCCTGCAGGAACAGTGTGGTGGAGAAACATGGCAGTGGAATTTGAGTCAACGTTGGGGGTAGCAGAAGTGGGAGGATTTATGAACACTAAAGCATATTCTTCTCTAGAACTTGAAACCCAATCCCATGCTCATTGCCTTCCCATGAATTCATAATGTTAAAAAGGTATTAAATCTTTAATCACAGTAGGATGTAACGATTTTCTCTCACAGGATTTCTGAACAAAAGGGATTCTGTTCACCGAATGGACCAAGCGCCTGAAAAAAATAACTGTATAAATGTCCTTATTAGAAAAGGGAAGACTTGTAAAAAAGGAGGCAGAAGATCACAGAAAGAAAAGCATGGGTTCAAAGACAGAGGCAGCTGAATGCAGCCCTGAGGAACAGACTCTTGTCCCAGCCTCTTATCTCCCTGCGATTTGGGCAAGTTCCTTAACACATGTTTTTCACAAGTGACAATCATCTTCCTGGTTCCCTCTTACAAGACATCTTGACTTTAAGTTGCTTTGTGTATCTGCCCTTCGGATGCAATGCTTCATGCTCCCCAAGCATCTATTTCTAGTCGTTATAGTCAGCTAGCTCAGAGGCAGATGCAGATGCAACAATTTGAAGAAGTGAATGCCCTTTACAGAGCTTAGTTCAAAAAAGCATTGAGTTCTCACAGCTGTCTGTGTTCACTTATAGCACCCAGAACAAACTGGGTGCTATATGTGAAAACAGATAATCCTAGGGAATGCTAAATGATCTCTTAGGAAAAGAAAAAAAAAAAAAAAAAAATCTATCTCCAGGTTTCACATACCAGACTCAAAATCAGTAGGTTCTTTCAATCTTTATTCATTTGTAAAGTAAAATTCCCATTTTCTTATCCTTGAGGACTTTTGAGAAAAATGAACGAATTTAAGTTCAAGAAACAATTAGATACTATAATGGTATGTGCCATAAAGGGAGGGGAAAAAAAAAAGTAAAATTAATTATTCTGGATTTACAACATGGTGCAAAGAATGTGCCACAAATCAGACATGGGGCCATACAAAAGAAAAATACATGAAATACAGAGTATGTGCCTTTCCTCATTTTCCTGGGTTTTATTTTTTTATATATATATATATTCTAGCCAGTGTAAAAAATCACATTTCTTGTGCCCATATAATTAATTACTATGAGATACAGTGTAACTTAGGCTGTAGACCTTTTTTTTATTAAATAAAAAAGATTTCAAATTAAATAAAATGAGTGAAAGAAAGCTGTAAGCAGCGAGGCAGCACGTAAACCCCAATCTGATGTCTTTTGCCATCACCAGCATCCGGTGTTGATCATCACAGGGCAGGTTGACCCCTGCATCCTCAGGCTGAGAACAGGGACCACTGCAATCCCAGGCAGGCTCCCAGTGCCAGCCTCCTTCCCATCACCTCTGCTGCCTGGTGGTGATCTATGCTGCGTGTGGTAGCCCCGAATACAACCGATCATGTTAAACTTTAGTATCAGAACTAAAATAGCCTCAGAAATATGAAACGTTAGTTGATCTATCTACCCTGCCATGAATCAGCACAAAGGAAAACTCCGCCTTGCAACTGTACCATTACCAACATACAGTAGCAGGGGTTTTTCCTGCCACAGGCTACAACTGATGAACCTGTGAGATTTACTGTAACTCCTATTCCCATGTTCTTAAAAGCACACTACATGCTCTTGGTTTTAACAGGTACACAGATATCTATTATTTTAAGGACATTCAGTCTGAGGCGACGTGACTCAGGAGAGATCCGGTGTTATACAAACTTATATAACAGATATAATTAGCTATTTTTGAACAAGTGAGGTGGGGGCTGGTCTCTTCTCCCATGTTACAAATGACAGGATGAGAGGAAATGGCCTTAAGTTGTGTCAGGGGAAATTTAGGTTGGATGTCAGGAAAAATTTCTTTACACAGAGGGTCATTAAGCATTGGAACAGGTTGCCCAGGGAGATGGTGGAGTCCCCGTCCCTGGAGGTGTTTAAAAGCCGTGTGGATGTGGTACTGAGGGACATGGTTTAGGGACCCTGGCAGTGCCTGGTGAACGGTTGGACTCGATGATCTTAAAGGTCTCTTCCAACCAGATGGATGATTCTGTGAAGTGGATTTATGTTGATACCTTTTACAAGCAGGTTTTAGAAGCTGCAGCTTTCAGATGTCAGGCACAGATTTCCGTGTTCCTGCAAGACATCTCCTTAGCCCTGGAAGGACAGGTAAGGTTCCTGCCTCCTCTTGCAGGAGACAGTCAGTGATACTTTGTCTCTTGCCAGAGATACACACAGGCACCACTGGTACAAGTGCTGTAATTCTTAATTAGCCAATGCAGCATGAAAAGAGGCCACAGAGTTTGTGCCTGATTTCCCATCATGTTGGTTACAGAACTGATAGTATCTTAACAGTAGTTAGCAACTTATTAACAGTTAATATGATGGTTTAGATATGTGGAGTGGAACCTTGTCAGTATTCTCTACTCCTTTACATAAAATGGGTCTTATACTGCTCAAGTTGCTCACAAGATCATTAGCTCAACAACTGCATCTCGTCATATTTTGTATCTGCACGAACAGGATCTGTGGCAGACAGTGACCTGACATGCCAATGACATCAAGTCCTTTCTCCAGCAGTGCCAATAAACTTTGCCACACTGACCTTACTTATAGCTTAAACTCTAGGGAAGAAAACCACTAAGCACTTGACATTCACAGAGACTGCAGCCAGGGAAAAGGTGCAGTGGGAACTATTTTTAGCTAGTGGTTTAGAATATGGCAATCCCTCTAGCCAAAAATAAATTACAGCCAGTGAATTTGCTTCACTTGTATTTATTTACAAAAAGGCACCCTAAAATATTTGATAAATTCTAGTCATGGGTGGGCTGGTTTAGCAACTGTGGTATAAGATTTTTTTGAATTACCCTTCTAGTCTACAGGTATTTTTATAAAGAGGCTTTTAAAAATGGTTCTTCAGTGAGTGAAAAAATGAGCCTTTTTTTGATAAAGAATTTTTAAGCATTGGCACCGGAGTTAATTGATAAACTATTAAACTGTTAAGTTGTAATTTATAGCAGCTATAATGGCAAAATGTCTGAGTGATCACCCTATGCTGCTGCTAAAGACATACCTCATCTGTTATAGCATAAAATACAGTTAGATGGTTTGTAATGATGCATATATCTTGTTACCTGCTGATAAAAACCTATCAGCAAGGACAACAATTTAATTATATAGTACATCTCCTGCTGGCTTCCAAATATTTCTGCTGTTCTTCACTAATTTCTTAGCTACAAAAAAAGTCAGTCTACTTATTTTACACTAATACATTAATTTATGAATGGAAGACAGAAAGTTTTTATTAGCTGTTGTGGTGCCTGAATTCTTTGTGTTATCATCATGTGAAAATCTAGCCCCAGCCGCCCATAAATCTTGATGGATGGTGGAGAACAGGCCCCAGATCAGCTAAAGGATGTGGAAGAAATCCCAGACTAGACATCCCACAGAGTTGTGCAGAGTATTATTTCAAAGGTGGGACTCAGCCCTGGCCAAGTAGGATCTCTGCTTACACTGACACAGTACAGGCAGCTTGGGTGAAATATTATTCCCTTATAGTCCCTTCCTTCAGGTTCATTCTGAGCATGGCCATAGATTGCACCCACCTTGGAAATGGCACTGGCTCATCAAGAACAGAGGAGCCTTCAGTACACAGGAAGCTTTGAGGTGGACACCAGCAGCTTTTTGGCACAGAAGCAGTGAGAAGGTAAATTGATCTGGGATTAATGATATGAAATCGGAAGCTCTTTTGTCTGTGAAAGAATAATCTGTGTGTCTAGGTACTGGGGACCTCCAGCATAGTCCTATCCCTTTGAACTCCCACTCAAAAAGGAGTTTTGAGTGTATATTCCCGTGAAAACCTATTAATAGTGCTTTCTACCAAAGTTTGGTCTTTGCAGAGAAAAAAATATCACCTTGTTTGTTAATATGTCAGCATTCGCTCCTGGGGTGAGTTCCTGTCCTATCAAAGTATCAAAGCCGGTAAAATGGAAATCAGAGGTCTTGATTGAGAGAGAAGAATGTCTTTCAATTTGGCCTCTATATTTATAAAGAAAATAAGATTTTGCTTCATACACATTTCTCTGAGTAATAGTTAATAATTAATAGTAGGAATTTCCCCCCTCCATTTCTGAGCAATTATTTTTGCAATACTTTCAAAAATTAGAAATATTTTAGCATGCATGCACAGCAAACGGATATGTTTGAGATGTTCTTGCTTTGCCTAACACACTAGAATTTGGTGTAGAGAATAGGAAATGTCTTATAATAATGAGAATTGGCAGTGCATTACAGTCCTATAGTTAAAATAACCTTTAAAGTCACTATCTTCCATTATAGCTTTTCAGTGCACAGAAAGACATGAAAAAAATGAATGCAAGGGTATGTACTCTCCTGAATTTTAGCTCCTACTGATGCTGCAGTGGTGAAGTAGAGGATATAGGAACAAGACTGTGTCATGTAAAAAACAAGAGGAATAAAATACGTATTTCTGTGCAGACTAACAAGTTTGTTCCAACAACTGAGATTGGGCTGCTGTGCTTTACTGACCCCTGAAAGCAGTAACACTGCACTGGCCTGCAGAACAGTGGTCTACTTTACCCCACGAAACATGTTATTTTGATAGAACAACGTGTCTCACAGAGGGGTTGTTCCAGATTTTCCTTCTTTCTGCTGTCTTGTTTGCAGCAAGCTGAATTCCCTGAGCACGGAAGAGGGAAACATTTGGCTGGTAGAACCCTGCCCCTGACACTAGAAGTTTTGTGTCGTATGTATCACTGGCTGTGGCCTGGAAGAGACTGCAAGCAGAAGTGAGAAAGAACTTTTCACTCTTCAGAGAAAGTTTAGCAGTGTGTTATCCATACTACCCAATGACTCTACATTGCCTGTATCTCTGTCCCCCGTCATCCCTCTCTATTTTCAGTGAAGATCTGGGAAGCCTCAGAATGGATCTGACCATAATATTCTTTTCCTAGAGAATTCAAACATTCTTAAAGACAGCAGGGTATCATAGAATCGTTGAGGTTGGAAAGAACTTTATGATTGTCAACACCAACCATTAACCCAGCACTGCCAAGTCCACTGCTAAACCATGTCCCTAAGTGCCACATCTGCATGTCTTTTAAATACCTCCAGGTATGGGGACTCCACCACTTCCCTGGGCAGCCTGTTCCAATGCTTGACAACTCTTTCAGTGAAGAAACTTTTCCAAATACACAATCTAAACCACCCCGACACAACTTGAAGCTGTTTCCTCTCGTTCTATCACTTGTTACCTGGGAGAAGAGACTGGCACCCACCTCACTACAACCTCCTTTCAGGTAGTTGTAGAGAGTGAAGTCTCCTCTCAGCCTCCTTCTTCTCCAAGAATTGAAAACTCTACCATTTTGTGTTCGCTATGCCCAAGACAGCCTCCAACTGTCACATCACCCACCAACCCATCTCTGTTCAGAAACAGCAGGTCCAGCAGGGCACCATCCCTATCTGGCTTCCTCTCCAGCTGTGTCAGGAAGTTGTCTTCCATGCACAGGTGTACCTGTCTGTCGCTAGCAGGCCTGGAGACCCACGATCAAAAACCCCAACATTCTGCCAGTGACACAGGCTCAAAGTCAGGTGTTGATCTGCTCGCTCTTCCTGTTTCCTCCCTCATCATTCCCTGCAACTGGAAGGATAGAGGAGAACACTACTTGTGCTCCCGATCCCTTGACCAGTCCTCCCAAGGCCCTGAAGTCTCTATTGATTGCCCTCGGACTTCATGTTGCATCTGCATTGCTGCCTACCTGAAAAATCAATAATGGATAATAACCTGAGGGCAGTACCAGGGTAAGAAATTTTCTTTTCACATTGTTAACCTGGGCCCCAGTGAGGCAGCAAACTTCCCTAAGACGTGGGTCCGGTCTGCACATTGGGCCCTCTGCTCCCTTCAGAAGGGAGTCTCCTATGACAATGACCCGTCTTTCTTTCTTTATGGAAGCAGTTTTGACGCAAGGCATAGGCCAACTTAAACTCATCGACACTTTCAAGCTAGATGAACCGTTGTCCTCGTTATTGTCCGGTTCCATATGCAGAGCCTCATTCCGACTATGCAAGGGCACCGGGGCAGATGGGGTAGTCACGGAGGAGACGCAGCTGCTGCACCAGGCAGGAACTTGTTGCCATTGTCCCCCATCCCTCAAGTTATGTGTTCAGTCAGGCAGAGGGAGGATAGAGAATCCTCCATGTCATATGTCCTGTTGCACCTGTCTCGGGGAAGGTAGGGTGCAATCCCAGTAGTCTCTCTCTCTTTCTAATGCTTCCTGATACCCCTCAACCTCCTCACCCTCTCCTGGAGCTTTGTCACTAAGCAGAGGAGTTCCACAGGGTTGCTCACTGCTGCCATCCGGTACTGGTGTGAGAGCAGGTCACAGCCTGCAGCCGGAGCTCTGGCTGGGCAGCTGTGACAGTCGTGGTGGGTGCAGAGCTTAGAGAGGACGTGGCTTTCTGCCAGGTGGATACCATTGCTCCCTGGTTGAGCTGGCAGGGCTTCAGCATCCTTCCTGCCTTCCCTGATGTGCCAACTGCTACACCACGCCCTGGTCGCTAGAACAGCCTAAGGGCTTCTTTTATAGGTGGGGGGTAGGGAGTTGGCTGCCATTGCTCCTGGCCCTGCCAGCCTCAGGCTCCCGGTGGGCCTCTTGGCTCCAACAGAGGTTCCGCTGGTGCAGGAAACCCCCTTGAGCACCATGCTGAAATGCTCAGCTGTGGATCTGGATGGAACCTGAGCTGCTTGCCTCGTTATAATGTTACACTCCGAAGAGATGGTAAAGCTGACCTTAATTGTTTGAGTTCACAGAGATAAAATGATTGTGACAGGCTGTAAAGTCATACTACATGTTCTTGTAGTTTAGAACAGTCCAGTAGGCTCCCAAAGAATTAATTGGATACCTCTGTTGATTTACAAAGATCATTTCTTTATACTAAGTTGATCTATAATAAAGTATCTCCTTCCAAGATAAAATAACCAAGCGATGCCTTTCCATTTATCTAGTGCACATCAAATGAATTGGTAACTGTAAATAGAAATAAGCACATTCATAACAGGCAAAGGACGTGCTGTGCTAGTTAATATTTGGAAAGTATAGCAAAACCTATTGTGATACTTAGGAATTTGTTTTGCAGTATCAGACTCTTAAAATTAAGCGGCACAAATAAGCCAGCTGCATTCAGCAGTAACCACAAGGTAGTAGTTGTGGACAGTGAGGAGGATTTCCTAGTACTGCCTTTTGCAGAGGTGGTTTTGACAATACAATCCTTCACAAGTTTCTGCCCCACACACCTTTTTCCTCCTACCTTTGGGTTAATTAGGTGGAAAGTGGTATTTTTAACAACAGACTCATAAATGCATTTGCTTACTCAGATTTCCTACCGGCTAATAGCTCCCTATTACACTGCTGTCAACTACAGTATCTCTGTGTCACTATTTTCACCAGGATTCCACTCGACTGCAGATTTTTAGCTCCCTGCCTGCATTTAGTGCTCTTTCAAGTGTATATACTAAGATGGTAAATAACTTTTCTCCCAGCTTCTTATCTCTGTCTTTGACCTATGCTTGCAGCAGTATCTTAGTTTTCTCCTCATTTTTGCTGCGTGAGTTTGTTAGAAAACAACCACAAATTTTCACTGGCCAGCACCAATTCTCTGTACTGGCTAATGTCTCTCACACCTCAGAGAAACAGGTGCCAGCTATAAGGTAAAATGCAATAATTAAACTTTTATAGTTCTAACAAATCTTGTGAGACAATTTTTAAAATATTAAATAATTGGAGGCTAAGTAGTATGAGTTCCCTAATCTTTTTTATACGAGAAAGACAGAAAGAAAAACAAGAGGATGTTAAAAGTTGTAAAATACTCACAAGTCTTGGAAAAGCTTTGCAGCAAGTTCCCTCAGAAGAAGTTAGGATAAACTTTGCACTAGTGACAGCAGCAAATGCTCCACCCCCTCCTCCGCTCTGTTTTACTTTCAGTTGTTATACAATAATATAAGACTAAGTTGATACCAAATACAACGTGGAAATTATTCTGACTGCAAATAGCAGATAGTAGGAATTTCCTCCTGCCATTTCTGAGAAATTTTCAAACTTGGAAGAAAACCAAAAATTACATGGGGAAAGACATATGCCTGTGATTTACAAGGCAGGCAAGTGACATACAAACGCAAAAGGCAGTTGCTTGCTGTCCCAAGGAGAGACATTTACACATGCCACCTCTTATCCTTCCGTAAGGGGAAGCAAGCACACAGTTTGTGCCTTTGCCTCTGCCGAGTCTCTCCTCCCTTTGTAGTTCCCAGTCAGAACTCTGAAGATTTGCTTACCTTGGAAGCAAACACTGTAGTTTTATGCTGTAACTCCTCCTCTGCAGCCTGAACAGCGTTTTACTGGGGCAGCCACCACAGGAGGGGGAGAGAAGTTACCTTTCAGGGCAACACCAAAAAAGAAGAGCACAGCCCTGGAAGAGGGTTGCCAGGACAGAAAAGAGCTTCCCCAAAAGGTACAGCATCTGGTTTGCTGTGGGATGACAGGGCAGACAGGTGTCATAGGCCCAGGTGACATCAGAAGAGGATCCTTATAAAGGCACTGAAAAAATTGCACTGAACTCAAAAGTTGTGGATTTTAGCTGTTAAGAAAAGTGGGGGTTTAGTGCCTATGGTAATCACAGGGCGTGGCAGCTGTAATCCTAAAGTCCTGCTTAGACACCTCACGATGAAAAACCTTCCTGTCCTGAGCTAATATTTGATGTCCTGAAGATGAAGCTCAGCAGCTCCCTAGGAGTACTCTCAGGTTTCCAGGAATCATCACTTACCTGTGTAAGGGGCATGCACTCCAGAGGCTATGGTGAAAAGGGTACTTCCTTTCTGTGCAATCTTCTTATTGTCTTTTGGGTGATGGTTGTTCTGTGCATGTTACACTCTGTAAGGTGGTAAAAATATTCTGCAGCTACATGAGAGGTTTTTAGAAATGGTTCCTTCTCCTTGCTGAAGAAGAGATGAGTTTCTAGAGTTAAGCATTTCCTTCCTGTTTCTCAGTGAAATAACATTTTTTCAGGAAAACTATTTATAAAACCTGGTGAACAATACCAGTTAGTTCCCTGTGCTGGGATGTTTTATTGCACCCGGATTCAGAAAACCTACTTAAGGACCTAAATAAGATTTCTGTATCTTGAACAGCTGTCACATGAGAAACAATGACTGGAACTGAGTGTTTCCACAGAGTAGTTCTAGATAACAAATTCATTATGTGAGGCAGCTGGCTGCCATTTCTCAACACCCCTTGTGCACTGTATCCTGTGGTCCAGTGCTTGGGTCCAGCATCCAGTTTGCAGAGAAGGCCCCCAAGTGAAATGCAGCCACAGGAGCTGATCAGCTCCTGTACAGGATCTGGTTTGCTGACACTACCTCTGCAAAGAACATTCCAGCAATTCAACACAAGACAAAAAAGCAGAACTCACCATTTCATGCTCTCCAGGGACTCCTGGTTCTCCTACGTGACCCTGTATCTGTGTCTCCATAGAAGCAGTAGCTACTCACACTCCTGGTACTGTTTCAGTACCAGTACCTAGTACTGGTATGCTACTGTATAGAGTGTTAAAATCACCTTTTAAGCAGTTGTGCGGACATGGAAGGTGACATCTGCCTCAGCTGGCAGCTATTAGAAACCTGGTGTCAACAGTCAGAGCTGGGCTGGCTACTAGTCGAATGACAGATGCTCTCTATTACTCACCCCCCTCCTCCCCTTTCCTAAAGAGGGGAAAGAGAAAAGGAGCAAGGGAGAAAGACTTATGGATTGGAAAAGAAAACTAAAACTGCTTTAATGAAAATAATAACAATAAAATTAAATAAATATATACAATACCAGTACCGAACCCAACCCCCCTGGTGGCAACACCGTCACCACAGAGGGGAACCGGGTGCAGGAGCAGGATTCTGGAACTGGATTCGGGAATGCACAGATTGGGATCAAAGGCAGAACGAACAGAGTCCTCCTCAGACATTGGCCATTGAAGAGGAGAGAAGAAGAGAGCTTGACCCTTGTGATCCTTCAGCTGTGATGGAACAGTTGTTGGTCGGTGTAGGGTCACCTGGTCTGTCTGGTCCTCCCCACAGATGCAGCTTCCAACTCACTGCGCTCCCACCGTGGTGCACAGGGTTTAGCAGTGACCTTGGTCTGCACAGCAGAAAGTCTAAGCGAGAGCAATCAGACCAAATGCAGACCAGTCCCTGGTAGTAACTGTAAACATCAAGCACTCTCACCTCTAGAAGCAGACACTGTCTGCAAAAACTTGATGTTAACTTCAGAAAGGGCAGTGACTGAGAGGAGACTGAGCTGAAAAGTAAAATCACTGAACAGAATGAGTTCTGTTCTAACCAGGACACCGGGGCAGGATTTGAAAGAGAAAATAAAAGTACAGACTTGGCTGGTATTCTTGCCAGGCACCAGCACTGCAGGACAAAACACCAGCCTAGATAAATATTTAAACATTTATTTGCTGTCTTGTGATAAGCATGCTTATTCTAAGGTAAAAGTGGTCGCAAACACGTCTGTTTTTTCAGTTTACTCCCGCTCAAAGAATGAGAATAACTTATTTCAAGTATACATGTGAGTGTGTGTATTTGGACTTGGGATCCCCAAGTGTCTCATGTTTGTCACTGTTTAAAACTGAAAACAAAAAAATAGATTGTTTTCCATTTGTTGTTTCTTTTTTATGTGGTACCTTTGCTATACTCTAATGTGTCAGAATTTTCTCAACTAGGAAAAATGGATAGGTAAACAGCCAAAAAACAAGCACTTAAAGCTTTAGGTTTTCTGTGGGAAAAGGTGAAGAATCATTCTGGTTTTTTTTTTTTTAAATCACTTTTCAGTTTCCTTTGAACACTGCAAAAGGAAACACTGCATATAGGGTGGATTTTTTTTTTTTAAACTACCTCTCCAGGTTTGTTCTTTATTTAAGAACTATGTTTTGGTGACGTTTCTGAAGTTAAAATATATAAATTTCTAGCTTAACGTAAAAACTGTTCCTAAACATTACAAGAGCTGTATATAAAAATAATGCAAATGCCATTATGTATTATGTTACAGTAAGGTGGCAGTAGCACCTGCACTCCCTCAAAATTTAATTCTCATTCATTTTCTTAATTACACAAAAAATGTGCTTCCTAATTACACAAGGGATGTTTTATAGCCATCTAAACACTACTAGTCACATCAAGGTGTTTATTTATATCATAAATGATTCTCATACTCTCTTACAAGCAAAATACCCCTTTCTAATTTATGCAATTTTCATTTATAATGGACACAGGCTATTTGGCAAGATATTGGCAATTACTTTCACTAATGAGCTACTAAATTGTAATTTAGTATTTTAAGTGCAGCGACAAAGAATGTGAATAACTTACATGACGCAAACAGTAAAGTGAAAACAGATGCACGAACCCAATTTTGAAAATAAAACAGGATAACTGGAAATTCAAACATGACCATCCTGATCTGAAGCAACATTGCCCAAATGTTTTGTGCGGCTGCACGACAGCCAACAACGAGTTTGGTTTTACTGTGCTATTAGAAGTTTGCCCATATTCTCATGAAATTAATTCCTTTGGAATTGGTGTTAGTTCTGTCACTGAACACCAGGAGAGCATGTATTGCTACAGGAGCAAGAGTGACGAAGTGGGAGGGAGGAAGAGCAACATGATATGGGAGGTTATACAAAATTGCTGTATTTTCTGAAGGCAGCCTAGGGGAAAATGGCTTATCTTGCAGACCCAGATCCCCTCAGGATGGCCCCAACTGACCCAGCTCGGAGACAACTTTCTTTACTAAATTTCTGCATGCTTTAAGGTGGGACTGCATTACGCTCTTCTCACCTACTGTCTCAGTATCAGTTCTTTAAAAAGAAGTCTTGAAATGGAGGCCTTCTCTGCGAAGATGTGAGTTCTGACAAGACATTATGCTCTGGTAAGCGTACTGTTTTGGGGTTTTTTTTAATGAATTCCAAAATTTGTAGAGAACCTGAGCCCATATGCACAGGCAGATGCAGAGGATAGTAATTGCAATTTGAATAGTGTCTCTTCCTGAGTAGTTTTTTTATTATAGTGTTCCTGCTGTGTTTGAGTTTTTGCTACAGGGCTGAACTACTACACCCTGGATTATCAACCTCATTAATTTATGCATGGGAAAATGAAATAACTGTTGTTTTCTTCCTCTAGGTGACAGAGTGGATATAAAGAGCTGATAAGCAGCTACAACTTTGACTCTCCCCACTCCCAGTGTGGCAGCCAGAGGAGTTAACTCAGGGGAAAGCTGCTTTCTGCCTCTGAGGAATCACATCCCAGTCATCCCACCAGCCTTCACCATTACAGCGTGTGTCAGCTAAGGTGAGCCTTGGTTCTAGTGATGGTGGCCAGCAGCAGAGTGCCTTACTCCTGAGCAGGAGAGGACAGAGGGGAGCTTCTGTGATGAGGGACTTAGGTAAATCTGCCTTTGGTGTATGCTAGGAGGGTGCATTTCTGGATATTATAATCTTCAGCAGATCATACACATAACTGGATTTAGGAACCATCCTGCACTAGTGCTGTGATAACACATTAATTAAATACTGAAGTCTGAAATAATTCTATGGCAGAGTTATTGCTGTAATAAACAGGTAATATACTAAACAGGTTGCTAGGTAGGATTGTGTGCCTTCTGAAAATCCAGGCAACTTCTGCTTCATGGCTGGTATAGGACTATAGATAGTCTGTCTTATTTTTTTTCATACTAAATTACAGTGTGTCCTAAATTATAGACTCTTCAGATTGGTTATTAAAAACTTCGGACTTCTCAAAAATGCTATTTCATTTCTAGGCACATCTGGAGAGATATTAATATTCTGCCTTTCAGAAGCATGCACAATATTCCTGGCATGTTATAATTTATCCACTATTGTAGCTAAGCATGAGCTGTTCCTATTTAAAGAGATAGTGTTTCAAAGCAAAACCATATCCATTGCTAAGCTAGCAAAAACAAAACAAAGGGAAAGGCATTTAATGCTTGAAATGAGTAGGAATATGTTTCCGAATCTGTGCAAAAAGCTAATGCAGAGCAATATGCAGCTGAGTTGGAGTCATGTGAGGAACCTATAATCTTAAGTGTTTTGTTTAGCGCCTTGTGAACAAGCACTATCCTATTTAGACAAAATAGTATTGCCGTATTGCAGCCTAAAACTTTTCCTGAAAGAGTTGCTTCTTAAATTGCTTGATAGATACAGAAAATCCTACACAAAATAAAATAAATATGTGAATAAAAAAACTGGCTAGCATCCCAAAAGGCAAATCTTCACTATAGCGGTTCTCTCAGGTTGTACTTGTGTTATTTCTTTCTGTGTTAATCAACCCAGAGTGGAATGGCCAGGCCACAAAACCCTCACAGTCCACGCTGTCTCAGTGGTCTCTGATCTAGATTGCTGCCTGCCAAATTCACAAACCTGTTAGTGAATCTCATCCTCATTTAAGTTCCCAGCTAGTTCCCGTAGGAATAATTCTCAACTCAAATGCTTTTTTGAAGTTAGGTGCTGTGCCACTTGTCTTTGGATGACTGGGCACTTTCTGAACTGGAGCCCAGTGCAGTGCCTTGGGAGTCAGGCACATTCAGCTGTTAGGTTTCACGTCCTGAACAGGGCGTTGTCTAAATTCACCAGTGAGCAGGGCTGGGAAAAGCCCTGAGTGTTTTAAGTGCCCCTGGCTGCACTGGCCCTGCCTCCAACCAGGATAGCTCAGGATCCTCCTCAGTGCCTTTCTGCAGTTTAAAGCACAGCATCCAAATCATATGTCAGTCATTTATTTTATTATTTTTTACTAGACAAGCATTTTATAAGTGTTTCTCAACAGAAATTCCAGAACAGTGTATTGAAGATTCCAAATGCTACATGATAATGCTGAAACTGAATCACTTGGGGGACGGGGTGGAGAGGATTCTTTTCCTCAAAGCTAACTACTTGTCAAAACCATTTGTGGCAATCTCTGTCTAGGTCCATGTAGACACCCTCTCTGACGTTAACAGTGGGCTTTGTGGCTCACTTTTTGTAGTTGGAGCTTTCAGGAATGCAGGAGAATTAGATCCTAACCCATATGGCGATGCAAACAAAGTCCTACTAAAATGAAATAACGTACAAAATGCAGGACTGAAAGAGGAAAGAATGCAACCAAGTTATGATGTGCATTCCATCAGGGTTATTTCCTTGTTTTCTCTTTAATACTAAAAATACAGTAACCATGATACACGTAGCATACTTCTCATTTGATAATACTGTTTTATAGTTCCATTATACATTCATATATATACAGCTGGTCTCTTTAATGCTTGGAGCTTTTGGGACAAAGTTGGAAATCACTCAGTGACTTTCTCAGTGGAAAGTAATTCTTGTATAAATAGAGAAAACAAGACATTTAGCTACCATGTGGATAGAATTTATTCTAAGCACTTGAAATTTAAAAGGCTCTGCACAACATACTGTATTGAGCCAAAAGGAAGGAAAGGGCTTTCTCCAACTAGTTTAAATTAGTAGTCATACCAAATTCAAGGTTGTCTTTAGTTTTGTCACATAGCTTTCAGATTACTAGGGTATATATAGAGCCTTTTCATATATTATGACACACTTGTGCAATATTAAACTCCCACATCACCTCACAATATATTGTTCACTCCTTTCCATGAAAAAACCAGTGTGCTTTCCGTAGGGAATCTTAATATGTGGCATACTATGTAAAGGAAGGATGAATGCACTGGGAGTTAGCAAAACTTTGCCTAGTTGATGGAAAGATAGCCTTTTGAAATTTATTATCAGTAATTGGTCATTTGTCATTTCAGTCCTGGGATTTTTTGATAGCTTATTATCCTCAGACCAGCAGTTTTCCCCATCTGTTATTTCTTACCTTTCCCCAGAGCACCGGTTAGTCAGAAGCAGCAGCTTCCTCTGAATGGTATGCCATTGCTTTCGCTGGCACCACGTGGGACACAGAAATGTTCATATGCGTAACAGTAGAGATTGCCCATTTTTCACCTCCACTGCTCACTCTGAATTCTCCTGTCCTCCCTATGCCTCGTGACTGTCTAGCCTAAGTCGCTGAAATTCATTGTAGGAAATCATGCAATGGCATGTAGCAGCAGAAATGTACAGGGAGTTTCCAGTCCGCTCCGTTTCCCTGGTTATTTATCTGTGTGTACTTTGTGTACCTCAAAAACAACCAAGGATAACATGTTTATGGACAGGATTTCCAGTGTGAGGCCACTGAACTCTATTTGTCTAGTGAGCAGTTCAGATTAATTGTCTGTATCAACATCCAAAATGCGATTGGCTTGCAGATGCAGTGACTCACAGAATCAAAGACTGCTGAGGGTGACTTTGCAGCTGCTCAGACTCATGGCCATGCCAGGCCCACCCACAGGGAAACGAGAAGGTCCCTGCTTCCCAGAGATAAAGGGGCATGAAGTGACTTTTAGCTGTGTGAAAATTTCAGTGCTTCCAACTACCCACATGTCTAGCTAGCCCTGATCTATGACTTGCAGTCCTTGTTGCTGTTCAAGGAGATTCACAAACTGCTCGAGGTTGCTCAAAATATAGAAAGACCGAAGAGTCATTTCTGACCATGTCCTAGCACAGAGTGCAAAGCAGCAGCAGCCCTTTAAATTGCCACGGCAGTAACATCCAAACTGGGGAAACAGACAATAAGCCAAAAACTTCTGTCAGTAAGGTTGGATCAAAGTTTCTGTGCATTGAACTAAAAGATGAAAGGTGCTCAACAGATTATGATAGTCTCTGCAGAGTTGAAAATGTGACAGAAAAAAAGCAGCTTTTTGTAAAAAAATCATTATTGAGATGAGACTCAAACCACCCCTTGCTGCTAACTTAGCCTATTTTTGTGTGTCTCCAGAAGCTACTGGTGCAGTTCTTTGTCAAATATGACTAAACAGGAGCATCCAGAAATATCTAAAATATAAATAAAAATAATATATACTGAATTTTAATCAATATAGGTAAAGGTGATTTTTCACTGGCACAAAGTTGTGATTTTTACCATTATTAAAAGGAAAGAAACTGTGGAGAACATCCCAATTAAGAATGCAAGTACTGATATGTGGCCATTAGGCTTCACGTATGGATTTAATAAACAAATCAAGCTTAAAGTCTGAAAAATACAATGCCTCATAAATATTTTGGTTTGAGAGAGTGCAACTACAAATAGTAATGATAGACCTAAGAATCTGATAAACACAATTGTCTTCTGGCAAAAGATCCATTTAATCTTTGGCAAAGTCTTTGCACTGAATGTATGAAAAAATGCTTTGAAATTCTGATGATGGTGCAAGTTCAGAATACCCTAAACCACAAGGTCTCAGAGGCCTTTTTCATTGTCAGTCACCCCAATTAGCAATAGCTGTATTCAGCAACTTTTGATAAAATCCTGTGTGCTCTACTTTGGCTGAAATAGAAGGTTTAGCTTAAGATTATGGGGTTTGCTAAGCATTTCTCAGAAGCAGGGTGAATATATGAAACTGGTGACCTTCTCATGGCTGCCTAGGAAATGTAAATGGCCACTGTCTGATTGCTGAGGGACAGATAGTGTAGCCTGAGGGTTTAAAAGTACTAGAAATATGAATATATTTCATCTGGTAATTTAAAAATAAGTACTGCCTCACATGAGAAGGAGAAGAGCTGGTTTTGCTGTGGTCATTCACATTGTGATTTCTGTTAGTTTGGAGGTTTGTCTCTCCTCCTCCCCGCCCTGAAGACCTGCTCACATTAAATAGGAAGCTTAGCTCGTACACTACTAGTCTCCACCTATTCTTTTTCCCTTCCAATGCAAATTAGATTTCATGTTGACCCAGAGTAGTCCCTTTGAATATGGGCACTGCTGCTGTAAGGAGGCAAGTTCGCTCTCCATAAATATTGGTCAGGAGCAGAAAGCTTCCTGTGCCATGTAAACAGTAGTTCAAGAGGTATTGCTGGATATTCGTGTAGTCTCTGTCTGAAACTGTTTGTTAGGATCTGAGCTTTTACCAAGGACTCCATTATTTACTTTCACTCCTTCCCACCTCTTCTCCAAATAAGAAGATTGGCCCTTCAGATTTAGATGAGTCTTTCATCTATGATTGCACCTTCTTTAAATATTTGGCTTAAAATTACATCACTGGTCTTTCTGATGTAGATAGAGGTGTGTGTATAATAGAGTCTGAGTTATCTGTGTTAAAACAGAACAAAAACTGAGTTGTAAAGATTTTGTGACATTGTTTAGTCCATCCTTCTGCCTCGAGGCATGAGTGTGTGTGCCTAAACCACACCTAGTGGATATTTTATTGAAGTGCTCTTCAAAACCTCCAGCGTGCTGAAGACCTTCACAGGGATGTGGCATAATATGGCACGGAAGAGAGGTGCACAGCAAAGGTAGAATCCTGTGGCAAATGCAGGGAATTGAGAGAATGCGAGAATGCATAGCAGAAAGCCAGGTCTTAGAGGTGAGGAAAAAGAACTTTTAGAGGACCTGAGAGAAAGTGAGAACTATATGCTCTAACTCAGGACCAGAAGTGATTGTTCCTCCATGAAAGGATGAGTGGGCAGGGAGAGAGATGTGTTTAAAATATCCATTCTGTCTGACATAGTGACTCTGAGTTAATTTGAAAATGAGGGTATTTTTATCCCTCAGGTATTTTTGAGCTGTTCAGAATCTCTTGGTGCTGTTTATGCTTTGTTGACTGCCCTCTGACCTGTGGCTGGGCAGCAGATTTTCTTCCTGCCTTGTGTGCAGGCTACTCTTGGTGTCCCCACATTTTTTTGGTTTTTTCCTTTGCATGCCCCTCTGCTAGCATGGCTGATTGTGACTGGCTGTCTTCCCCAGAAGGTGTCCCATGGCTGGTTATCCTCATGCCATTTTCAAGCAGTTGACTATTGAGATTTTGCACTCAGTGTTGGTGTGTTGCAGTTTGGGCTGCTTCTCCAGTTTTTCAAGATAATTTTGCAATCTGCTTTTCCCTTCCAAAACATTTAATTTCTTCTGTCTAGTACTGTCTCAAATTTTGTCAGCAAAGCTTTCGTTTGATAGCTGCATCACAAGTGAAAGTGCTTGAATAATATTGGATGACCTGCCCATATTCCTTTCTTTCAATTACATGAGGAGTTCTGTGAGAAACACTCCTGAGTCCACCTTTCCAACAGGTTATGCCCCCTCAGGCTGGCAGATTCCTTGCTTGGTTATATTAACTTCAAATGACAGCATGTCAAAGGTCTTACTGAAGTCAAGACGACAAGACAGCTACTGCTTCTTCTCGATCACTTAGACTTGTTATCCTGTCATGAAAGGAAGAATAATTTGTCCATAACAAAATGTGTGGGCTTCTTCCTCCTCCAATTTCCATTTTTTCTGAGCCTTCCTTCTGGTAGGTTTCTAAGCATGGAGACTACCTGTCTGGACTGTAGTGTCCTCACTCTTTCTGCCTCCATCTTGCAGACAGTCACTCTGTGCCTGTTTTCTACCAGCTTGGACCCTAGCACATCAGTCAAAATTTCTGAAAGGGAAGGAGATAGGAAGCCCACACTCAGTCAAACCAGAGGTCTGTTAGCCCAGAATGCAACCTGCCTGCTATCCACTGGCCAGAAGCACATGGAGAACATGAGAGCAGAGCAAGGGCACAGGCACCCTTGCCTAGCGATACCCTTGTGTCCTCCAGAGATCTCTCAGACAGCTTGCCTCTTTCGGGTAGCAAAAAGCTCTGCAAGCTGGCACAGTCGTTCACATCCAGTTTTAAGCAGAGACATGGAAAGTATAACTATTTATTTCATTATATGAATGCCCAGTTTGGCCCTAAGTGAGTGTATATTTAGTTCACGAATGCTGACCTAGGTATATTGGTGCTGCACTTTTGGAAGCAATTAAACATTTCTGTGTAAATATTTGGTCACTTGGGGCCTGGGATTTTTATTAAGGTATAGGGCAATGCATGACACATTGGCTACTCTAATCCTATAAGCCGCTACAAGTAAATGCTTATGTTTCGTTTACCCTCGTGTCTTCAATCACTTGTTCACACTTCAGGTCTTGACATAGCCTGTTGCTACTAGTTCGTAGATTATACATCTAGAAAAATTTTAAACAGAGGCAAAGCAAAAACTACTGTCTGACACTGAAGTGTATAAACCTATTCCAATGAGAGGATCAGGAAAAATAGTAGGCAATAATAATTTAGAATAGAATTGACTAGAATAGAATCAATTAAGTTGGAAATGACCTTTAAGATCATTGAGTCCAGCTGTAAACCGAACACTGCCAAGTCCCAGTAAATCATGTCCCTAAGTGCCACAACTACACATCTTTTAAATACCTCCAGGGATGATATTCAATCACTTCCCTGGGCAACCTGTTGCAATGTTTGACAACCCTTAGTCCCACAAAATATTTGAAAATAAAAAAAAAAAAAAAAAAAAAAAAAAAATTCATTCACTTTGCTGCAATCTTTCACTATTAACATGTTTTCCCAGCCAATTGTTGATCTTTGGAGATTAAGACAGATTTGACCCATGTGTGAGGTAAGGAAATGTCAGCTGATATGAATTGGTATAGCCTGCTGTTTTGCTGCTACATGGTCATTGTCTATCTGTGTAGAGGATTTTGAAATGTTCATTCCTAGGGAAACTACATTTCTACCCAAACCAAAATATTGTATGACTTCCTTCTCTGTTGTTATAATGGCTCATGGTGTTATAATAGATAAACAATAGGATGCTGGTTAGCATATATGGAATAGATATTTATGGGAAAGGAACAGTTTTCTAAGATAATTTTTCACTTGGAAAAAGTTCACTTTTGTGCTACTGTTAGAAAGATGAAGGTACTTTTAAAGCATGAGTGTTCCTGTGAGTGAAACCATTAACCTGGACTTCTTGAGGAGGATTTATGGAAGACCTTCACATCTAGGAATCACAAGGACAAGAGAAAGTGCTGACTTTCAAGAACACACAATTCCATATGGTAGATGAGCAAGGAGAGTAAACAGATATGCAGATGATATCTTTGAAGCTTTAAAAAGATTTGTGTTCCAAAAGCCACAACCAACTTAATTGGTTTTCTAGAACCTTTGACTCTATTCAGTGTGGGACAGTGTGAAATAATAGACTATTCTTGTAAAATATATGAGTATTATTGCAAAAAGGAAGAGAGGTCAAAAGGGCAGGTTGAAAAGAAATGGAAACAGAATATTTCCAAGTCGAAAAAGGGGTAAACATTGAGAGGAGCTCAGTGATTTAATATTTCAGTATATTTCACTGAAGTTTGAAAGTTTTTAGACAAGTAAAAGTATCTTAACTTCTCTTAGTCAGATAGTCCAGTGAACAGATAAAATGGATTTACAGGTGGGATGTTGGTTAGGATTTGTAGCAATTCAGATAGCCATTTATTTTTCCTGTCTTTTTTTTTTCCCTTTCCCACCTTAGGAGATAAGGAGATGGAGAAACTCCAGTTTCTTAACCTTTTGAGTGAAAAATGCATTTACAATTGCTATGGAAGACCTGCATCATAAATCTAATTCTTTTGCGATTTGCAAACAAATCTTGAGTTTGTTAAGATTACTTTCTTTTCTGGTTTTGGAATTAGTACTGCAAATTCAAATGTTAGCTTTGTTTCTTGTGGAACTGAAAAGTACTATATAAAAGCTTGGAGTTACTATTTATTTACCCTATGTTATTCATAGGGTAGTAGTATGAGAAACTATTTTTTACACAAGCTTCCTCTTCCTGACTAAATAAATCTCACAGTTCTGTTTTTCCTTGCACATCTGTAAATGAAACCAGTGTCAAATGAGGAATATTATTGAATACTAAACACGAAAGGTGCATAGTTGAAGAATTCACTTGTTTGCTCAGCTTCCATGCACAGTGGTTTTTTGCTGCAGTGAATGGAGATTTATTTTATGGAATTCAAACTTTTATTTTTTTCAAGAATTCATAGCCTAAAGGGTCACAAGAAAAACTTTCCATAAATTAACTTGATGTAACTGATGTTGTCCAGGAAGTGTTTAGAATAGTTTTGAAAAGAGTTTTGTGAACTATACTTTTTTATGACTGATTTTTCAAGCCAGTCAATAGTATTAAGAAAACGTAAACGTAACTGTGGTACTGGTGGCTCCAGCAGACAGAACTAGCTATTGTGACTGTCTGTTGACACATACCAGGGAAAAGATTCTGGCTGGGGAACACAGACATAGTCCCTTCTCCATCTCACCTTGGACCTTCCCACCGTGCTTAAAAAACTGGGCCTCTACACACACAGCAGGTGGAAACAAGCTGCAAAAGGCAGTTGCCACCTAGTCACCCTCTGGAAAAATCTCAATTTCTTGACATATTGTTGTCTTCATTACCAAGGTGAGCATTGCCAACCATACTGGGACATACTGTGATTTGAAAAGCAAGACCACTCTGTGCTTATGAATACGTGACATAAAGCTTTAGCGCCATGTAGCCGTAAATTTCCTGAAACATGTCTTGTCTGCCAGAGAGCCAGCTGGACTGAATGCCAGCCATCACTGTAGCTGAAAACAGTGTGTGCCTGTGTTTTCTGTACCGGTCAGAAGTCAGCCTCTTACAGACCAGTAAAACAATCTGCAGCAGAACAGAAACAGGACTGATTACTTAAAAAAAACCCTCACATCTTGTTTCTATCAATAGCATGATTAAGTAGGTAGTTTACTCCAAGGTAAAAATGAGAAGTATTTGTTTTATAGTCTGTTTTAAACAAGCAGTGTTTTTTTTCTCCACTGGTTTTGAGGAACATCAAGACCCGATCACAAAACATACTTGTTTGAATTACAAGTTCTGCTTTTGCTGCCAGTTTTAGGAAGATTCCTTGAAGCAATACTTCACGCTACTATGAATGCGGGTTTTTTTAATATTTCCATCAATAACCAGGAAGTGTGTTACATAATTCTGAACAACTTTGATGTTAACCCACGCAAGAGCTTCTCTACACAGAGATTCAGAAAATAAGACAAAGCAATTAGAGAATGAGAAAAGACTTATAACACCTGTGTTTTGTTGCGTTCATTTGGGAATAATGGCACCCAAACAGCGACATTCAATAGCAACCGAAAAGTAAGGTACGCCTTTCTCTTCCAAGGTATTACAGGTAAGAAATGTATATGCCAGCCAAAGATTTTCATTTTTTGATAGGATGTCATTTTGGGAACTGCTGAAATAATCTATTTATCTTGCCAGATGCAGTCTCTTTCAGGGTTCAGTATGATCAGTTCTGTTGATGTTTTAAGAGTTTCATAATTGATTTTGGCTCTGAGCTTACTGGCTCCACCAAATACTGTGAAACAAGGATTACACAGAGAGTTTTATTTACAGAATGTCAATGTTTGCAATCTTGGCAAAAGAGTAGTTACTGGAAAATTGTATTTGGGTCACTCTGATTGCTATGAAGAATCTTGAATATGAAGAAATTACAATTTTTGAGTCAAGGGACATGAGATAAACCTTGGGTTTATTTAATCTTTTCCTACAAATTACCATTGTCTTCTTTTTTTCTTCTTTCTGTCTTCTCCAGATGTTTTTTTATTTTCTTGGTTTCCACTAAGTATATTGGGGTTGGAGATATGTTTTGATAATTTGTTCAATATGCTTCAGTTTGTTTGGAAGGACCAATTAAGGATGAAATATATGTTTGTCTAGAAACGCTTATCTGTAGAGGCAGAGGAAATTGTGTAAATTTTCACGTGTATGTTCAATAGTTTGCTGCTTCTTTATGATGTGTTGTATATTGTAGCATAGAAGTCTGAATCTTCAGATCTGACCACTCAAGATTCTTTTTCTTGATGAAATGTAATGTTTCTGACCTGTAAAAATGCTTATAAACTGGAGCTCTTAGCAAGGTCTTCTAAGAAAATCAATCCAGTACAATTGCAGGAAATGTTTGTTGTTATTTTCTTCTTTCCTTTTTGTAATCACACCTTTACTCTTGTATTATATTTTCTCATCTCGTATTTGCTAGTTAAGTAAAATCTCTCTTTCAATTTCTGGTCTTAAGTTTTTAATCAGTACTTCACTCTTTCCCTCTCGGATTTCTTATGAAATCCTGGAGTTCTGGCATATGTTGCCTCCGTAATGCAAATCCAGCAGTTTTGGTGGTTCTGTGGCTTACTTTATATTTCTTTCATGCCTATATGTTTGTCCATTTGCAGCTTCTGGGAAAGCAACATTAATTTATTTGAATTTGCTAAGCCCTTTGAGATTATATTTGTCTGTCTTTTCTGAAAGACATGTCAACAAGTTTAGCAGAAGATAAACCCATCTTCCTAAAAGTGCGTTGTAAAATTCATGTAAAAATAGCAATGTTGCAGATACCAACCAGAGACAAAGATCTGTCTTATTAACTGTCTTATTAACCAATTCTCTTTACGTTATGGAAAAGCCTATATAATCAAATGCTGCTTTCTAGAGCCTCCTGACTAAAAGTAATAATATCAGTTATTAACAATTAGTCTCAGGACAAGCGGGACTTCTTGTTATACGCCTAAGCCCAGACTTGCAAATGTGGGTTTTATGCTGAAAAAATGGTGGCGCATTCTTCAGCAACAGAATGAAACATAAACTGTGCCTAGTGAAAAGCTCATGTTATATCTAATACTTCTTCAACTGTAGTATCTTCTAGTAAGACTATCTCAAGCCAACAAGAATACTAGGTTCCTTACAGTCACTGTGAACACATCCAAGCTCTTACGGAGCAAGAAATCTTAAACCACCATCAGGCTTTTCTGTAATTCATTTGTTTTATCATCTTTTATGTCATTAATTATAGTCTCCTCCTCAATGAGAACTCTCGTACCTCCTGTCCTGTCCTTGAAGTTTCACTTCAAGCTCTGAAATGGTGATGATCTGCCACGCAAAGGACAGTCTCTTAGAGCTGAGCCAGCACTGTTCCATCTGCAGTTTAGCAGGGATTCATGGCAAAGTAGCCAGCCCAAATAATCCTCTTAAAAGTGGAAATAATTTCATTTATGCCTAAAACTACATTAGCCTAATTTAGCAGAGCCCTTACTGTTAAACTTGTGGAGTATTTGTTTAGTGGTGATTCCCAAAGGTGGCTTGTTTTTAGCCACAGGGCACAGGCTACATGCAGTCATTGGCCTTCCACCAACTTCAGTCATTGCCTTCTCAAACAATGTTGCTTTGCTAAGCGCTATGCAGAATTTCAGAATGGCAAAATTCCTCAAAGCACCCATTTTATAGATAATCTGTGATAATTATCACTTAATTTGATAGGAGAGTGAGAGGGCTAAAGGTTTGATTACTGCTACGTGGCCTGAGCATTGTATCATCATCAGATAAAGTGCTGTATAATTTGTTTGTAGAGTTTTACCTTGTAATATCTCTAATGGTGTGATATCCCTAACTAGTTTTCCATTTACGTTTGCAAATTTCATTGTTAATAACAATCCTAATATGGTATTCATTAGCCTGTTAATTACACTGTCATTTAGAAACCCTTGCTTCCAATTAGCTTTAATGACAACATCGGAGTAATTTTTCTGTGCTGCCATTTTTGTGCAACACTTTGCCACTTAAACTGCCTGCTGTTCTATCTTAATTAAATTTAATAACAGTAGTGGTAGTTTATAGGGGACTTTTTAACCTCATTTAATGTCAGACCATTCATACTAGTTTGAAGTAGGCACTGAAAATGTTTGCGTTTATCCCGTTACTTTGAAAAGGAGAAAACTTCACTTGTTTCAGGTGATTTTAAATAAGGCAAAATGCCCATGTAAGGTTAAACTCCCTACCTGTGCAAATATGTAGAAACATGAGGGTTTTTTCTAAGTACACTGAAGGAACAGTGAAAAAACAACAATGCAAAGAAGGAGGAGGCCATAGCTTTTTTTTTTTTTAAATACTGGGAGAAAAGGGTGAAAAAGCTGTCAGTGTCATTAGTGACTCAATACTGCTGTTCAGAGAGAACGGTTGCAGTATTTTTTAGCTTGGGAAACCTCCACAGGACCTGAGTATTATACTTAGCATTATGCAGCACCCTTGAAGTTGCACAGTGAGACTAGAATCATGTCTCTCATTAAAAATAATTATCTTTTTAGCCCACACAAATTTAAAACCCTTCGGAGAATTTCTCCATGAGATTATAGAAAATCATAGAGAAGTAAGATTGAAAGAGATGCTAGAGGTCACCTAGTCCGTCTTCTCCTCAAGCAGGCTGTCTAGAGCAATACCACTTCTGAAGAAAAGTTTGTTAGACCTTACAGTACTACTTTAATAAGGATGTCACAGCTTCTTTGGCAGCCTCCAAATGATACAGTCAAATTGCTGTGATGAAGATAGCTCCAATACTGAGTGTCTCTCTGTGCATTTGGACATGATTGCGGACACCTTCAGAGATCATCTTGCATCACCCAACATGACATTTTGGGCATATGCTCCATCGCTAGTTTCAGTAGATATCTCAGTGCACACTGGTCCATCTGTTTCGTCACCAGCTCTTCATCTAACACTGATAGAAACCGATCCCATTACTAGAGTGTAAAATTTTTAAAGTAGGAGCCACATCTCTGCTCTTTATAGAGTGCATGTATAACGACTGATACCATTTGGATGACCACCAGAAAAAAAAAAATCAAAACCAATGATTAATGTTTTAGCTATTGAGGTAATAGGAATAACTTAAAATTATATTACACAAAAATAAAATGGAATGGGTAACCAATAAGGAGAGCATCTCCTAAGTTTGATACTTTGTAGTCCTAGTACGGAATTATTATGCTCTCCTTTTTATCAGCCTGACAACAGACAAAGGGAAAAGGGCAGAAAGAGCAGAGGTGTCCTAGGCACTGATGTTACTGGCTGGTTTATGAAGGGGGCTGTCTATGAGCTTTGGACAGTTAGGCAGACAAGACTCAAGAATTCAGCCGTGTGGCACAAATGCAGGTCCCTGCACTAAGCAAGTTAACTCCTGTACCAGACACAATTATTCTGTAACCCTCCCCGGGCTCATTTTATCTAGCTGGGAAGCTAGCACAGCTGCATCACTCCTGTTAGCTGGTGAAGGCCAGCCGAAGTATCATTGCTCCATATTCTTTTCGACAGGGAGTTGTCCTCATCAATTCTGTCTACTAAAAACCAAGCTGAGCATTCATCTGTGTCTTCCTCTCTCTGCGGTGACTGTCCAGGGATCTGAGAGGGTGAATATTAGGAGTCAGAGTTACATCTAACCCAGTTGTCCAGTACGAACAATGTGAAGAATATCTTTTCTGTCCTTGCCTATGCAGCTGCAGCAGGACTACAGTATTAAAAACCAGATGCATTACTCTGCTGCACTTTCAGCCCTATCCTTAAACAGGCTTTCCTGTGACTTCGTTCCTTCAACTTGCTCTGTGTTTTCTGTTAGTTCTTTTATTGGTTTCCATTTCACTAGATTTTTTCTTTCCAGACTCTTGGCTTACTAATTTTTGATCTAATATTTATTTAAAATACGGATGGTAATTCTATGTTTTCTTCACAGAATTCTTCATCTTACTTCAGTGCCTCTTCCCAAGTAGGTCTTACATGTTAGGGCACTGAGGGGTTTTCTCTTAACTTCAGGTATTGTAATAAAGAAAAGGTGTATCTGCAGTAGATCCCGTGAGAGATTATAGAATCATTTAGGGTGGAAAAGACCTTTAAGATCATCAAGTCCAACCGTTAACCTAACACCGCCAAGCCCACCACTAAAACATGTCCCTAGGTGCCACGTCTACATGACTTTTAAGTACTTCCAGGACAGTGACTCAACCACTTCCCTGGACAGCCTGTTCCAGTGCTTGACAAGCCTTTCAGTTAAGAAATTTTTCCTAATATCCAACTTAAACATTCCCTGGTGCAACTTGAGGCAGTTTCCTCTCATCCTATCTCTTGTTACTTGGGATAAAAGACTGACCCTCACCTTGCTACAACAGTCTATCAGGTAGTTGTAGAGAGCAATAAGGTCTCCCCCGAGCCTCCTTTTCTCCAGGCTAAACAGTCTAGCACGTGAACAGCCTAGCAAAGAACCTCCACATCATCTCAGAGGGGTGCGTGGAAAAAGTGCCCTAAATGACTCTCTGTATGTTGTCCCTATTTAACACATCAATTCGGATGTGTGCATGGCCAAAGAAAAGGGGCATTTTTTTGACGTGGGGAGGAGTTAACTCCTGCATTCCCTAGCGAAGGCTCATGAAGAATAGCTTTGTGTCTGCAACCTTTTCTCAGTGTACTTGTAGATGCTGTTGGTATCTTGCAGAGTTGAGTGCCTTCAAGAGGCAGATGGGATTGCAGAAGCCTTTCCTGGGATCAGGAGATGACAACATCCTTGAAATGAAGGCACATTGAAATGAAAACTAGCTGTGAAAGTTAAAGGCAGATGGGAGCTAGGATAAGATTTAAATAAAACAATAAAAATAATCCTCAGTGCAGCTCAAAAGCAAATAAAAAGAACAATTCAGGATTACAAATGACAGGAAGGAAGAAAGGTGGATTGGGGATTGGTAAAAACATGGGCAGGGTCGAAACTCCTGCAATATGATGTCAGTTTGATTTATACCTATCTGTTAAGTTTGCCTGAATTCAATAGCAAGAAATAGAACAGTCTGAACCACACTAGTTTTACAAACAAGTTTTATTGCTCAAAACTTCAAAAACAGAATGTGAAGATGGATCACTTACATGTCTGGTGACACTAACTCTGTCTTGTGTATATTGTAAGACTTTTTTTGTTCAGCTTTAGTAATCCTCTGGCGTTACCCAGCTTTCGGAATAACTTTCAGATAGCTTTTTTCTTTTCTTTTATTACCAAAAAGAAATGAGAATGTGCATGAAACACAGCTTGACAGAGAATAAAGAAGTTTTCACAGCAGAAGTTTGCAGCAAAAAAGTGATTATCTAGTTGGGGTTCAGTCCACAGAACACAAACAGAGGACAGGCTAGTAAATGTTTCTTTTGGAAAATCCTTCCTGGACAATATGTCTTTGTGAAATTTATTGTAGCACCCCTTCTCTTCCTGTTCCTTAATGTGGTGTGTGCCTGGAAGAAGCATTGTTTAATAGATCATTTAACTGGGTATTTAGAGGTAATTTGGAGGTGACATAGATGATAGGCTTGCTTTCAGACAGACTCATCAAGGGAACTGACACTTTGAAAAACAGGTTTTTCAAGGTGTTAAGTACCCTAAATTCCAATTACTGATGTGACAGCAAGGACCATGCAGCCCAGCATCTATTTTCCTCCCTTAATGATGCAATGCACCCTAAAGACATTCTACCTAACTAGGCAGATTCTCTGCATCTCTGCCTCTTTCATGGACAACTTCCTTGGTTACCAAGAGGAATACTGAGGACATGAAAATAGCTTAAATCTAGGATTTAGACATGAACATCAGTAAATACAGGCCTACATCAGCCCTTCCCATACATACAGCTTGTATGTGTCCCTCACCTGTTCTGTATTCTGAGTGAATATCACTATGGCGAAATGTCACTGACCACAAACATGTCTTCTGCATAAGGGTTCTCACTGTTGCTACTACAAGGGCAGCGCTTCCAAAACAAGCTAGAGGAGAAGTTTTTTCTGCTCCTCCTGACTTCTGCCTGCAGAGGGAAAGAATGGGGGGTTGAATTAATTAGATCTTTGGGCATGAACACATACATTGCAGTATCATTTTTGTTCACGTTATCCTTTTTTTGGTTCTACCTTCATAAATAGAAGAGTAGGGAGAAAATCGAGTCAGATTGTTTAGGACAGTATCGCACTGACAACAAAGCTCAAAGACAGATGCTGATAATTTGCTTCTGTAGCGTCCCAAGAAGGCTGGACGTGGGAGCTGTAACCTTTAAAAACAGAAGTTAACTTGATAATGAATACAATTGTGGACATTGCCTGTCCATCAGTGGAAGCAGCCTGCTTCCATTGACTTGCTGAGTTGTTGGTTTGTTTGGGTTTTTTTTATTTTGCTATGTTTCATCTCCCTAACAATTAAATTTCTTTCAGTGATGAAGCTAATTGCTAGATTGGCTCATTTAGTCTTAAAAAAAAAATCATGACAGTTCAAATCCAATAATTCTGGAACTTTCTAGTGCAGAAATAATAATGGTAGTTTTTTGATTCAGCAGAGAAAACTGTCCAGTGCCTCTGACTGCAGCACTTTCATTGCTGCACTTACTGCTATTGTTCTTTGATGTGTTGGGAGAATTTTTTAACTTTCTTTCCTGTTCCTTTAATTGTCTGAGGTTGTTCACAACACCTATTTCTGCTACCTTTGAAACTGTTGTAAAGCCATATGCTACAAAGCCAGAGCGATAAGACATATGGAGACAACTGTGGGCAATATGCAACCATCTGACTGAAAAGATTTTAGGAGATATATCTTGCTTGAAAAACAAAGAAAAAAAGATGGGGGGGGGGGAGGAAACTTAAAGGCAAGTATTTGAAAGCATTTAAAACATGTCTGTATATTAAAACCAAAATTATTGCTTAGATCACTCTGTGATTCCCAGCTCAGAACTTGATTCTGAATACCCTGTTTTAATACTAACTAAATGTAGGTATCTTGTGAATGATCTTGGCATCGCTGAAGATAATGGGTGGGGTTTTTTTTTTTTCTTTTTTTCTTTCTCGCTGTTTTCAATGATCTTGATATGAACTCCTATTTTCTGATTTGCTTAATATTCCTTATTTCTTTAGACATTCTAAGAGCATTTTCTTCTTGTACAATATTTACTGAATGCAGCCATAAGAGGTGTTTAAATTTTTTAGAAGACAAATTATTTTTTAGTGCTTCTAGATCCTTTTTTAGGTTTGTAGCAATATCTTCAAGTACTTTTGAATAACATCTAAAATTAGAAGAATTCTGCCTAAATGCAGGCAGAGAAACTGTCTGGCACTGATAAGCTCCTCGTTATTTTCTAGCTATAACAAACACTGTCTTGATATGTTTTTCCATAGTCTTTCCAGCTGCCTGGTTCTAAGTTTCTATGCAATGACATCCCATGATTACCTACCAGGCTGCTGGTTTCAGACAGGATAATGGTAGTACAGCATTCTCAGCAAATTTCGACTTCCTTTCCTGCTGTCACCCCTATCTAGCTTAGAAACTTCTGTGTTTTCTGATATTTACATTTAAACACGGACAGAACTGTTGCAGATTAGTGCCCCAAGCAGTACTTTGTGATGAGGTCTTCATCTCAGAGTCCCTGGATGGGGTTTTAACAATGCATGTGAAATATATTGCTTCCTCTGAATAAACTTCCTATAGGAAATGTCCCTTCTGCTTTCTCAAATTGGATGCTAATTTAATGGTTTTTGAATGATAGCTGCCAAACGCTCACCAAAATTTTGACAATCAATATTTTTCTCTTTCATGATTTGAATGCAATTCCAGCCTGCCTTATGCTGTCCCTTTATATAGGATAATTGTCCTACAGAAATCAGTTTTTCAGAAAAGTATGAATACTGACCCACTTAGCTCTTCTCTAAAAAACTCTCTGGAAGACTTTTTGCAATCTGTGCTGTTTCACAGGAAATATTCAGTCATTTGAAAACTTTTCTCTTGTATTTTAATCTTTAAAAAAAGAAGAAAAAAAGCTATGGGTGTAAAGTAAAAATATATTTAATGATTTCACTACTTTCGGAAATACTAGCTGAAATTGCTACAAAAAAATGAATTTATGAACATGGATGTTAGTCAACCAGTTTTAAAGATGAACTCTTCTTAACATATTTGCCCAGGCTTCATGACTACTTTCCTGGTATTTAGAAAGATTTTTATGTATTTATTTATTTGATTAGGTTGAAACTGGTTGCCCCTCTGGTTTTGTCATCACGGTCAGTTTAAATAGACTGTAATTAGAAACTACATAATGGACTCACTTGCTTAATTGACTAATAGCAATCTTTGATTTTATTGCATAGCTGATACCAAAATACTTATTTAAAAAGACTCTATTTAAATTTGCACATATAAATCAATAATGTTAAGTAGTCAATCTATCATAACTTGCTGGGGATGCTGTAGAACATGCCTTGTCTTAGCTTTTTCCCTCCAGTTTGAAACTCTCATCATGGAACAAAAGGCCAGGTTTGTGTGGAGAAGTAGGATCTCCTCTTAGATCAGCTGGTATTGCAAAAGGATGGGGCAAGCTTCTGAAGCTCTGAAGCAGAGTCAGCAAGCTGTAATCTAGCAGCGATTAGGAACAACTGGCCCCAGTTGAACAGCTGTCTTGGGCTGCCAGAGGAAACCATCTATGAGAAAACTGTACTTTGTGCTTGCAGAAAACAGTGGGATAATAAAAACGAGGAAAGGAACATAGTGTTAGGCCACCTTGGCTGAAACCACTTTACTGATGCCCCCTTTCTTTAGTAGAGTCTTGATCCTAAAGCACTTCCATTACTTTCTCAGAAACAATGAGAGCTAGCACTGGAACAGAGGAATTCACTCATGGCTTGGCTTCACGGACGAAGATTTGGCAAGGGCTTTAAACGTGAGTACACCCTTCAAGCCTGCGCAGTGGATTTTTTAGGTGAGGCGCAGCGTGCGCGAGACTGGCCCCACCCTTTACACCTGAGGTTCATCTGCCAGGGCTTAGCGAGCTTGGACGGTGACAGCGAAGTCCTCAGGTCGTAGGTTTGGTTAGAGTATCCTTCTCTTGGATGGATGGCCTTACAGGGCTAAACGAGCTCCATCTGCCCAGGTTTGGAGTTAGAGTTGTCCTTCTCCTAGGATGGTTGCCCGAAGGCTAGTGAGCCCATCCTGCCCGTGGACACACTTTGTCTGACCCTTCAGTTGAGACCTGTCAGGCTTGGGAGACCCTACCGGAGGCATATGCCACCACCAGTATAGCTCTCAACTTCACAAGGGCACGCAAGCTCTTTCCCCACGGCAAGGGGGTGCCCATGAAAGAGGAACAGAGGAATTACTGCGCTAGAAATAACATCAAAACACTGAGCTTTCCATCAGATTTCCTCTGTGCACCACGAAGCCATCCATTGTCTTATCGCTGTTATTTGTTGCATTGAACGTGTTTCTAGAAACCCCGTGCTGGGCAGAAGCAGCTTTTCGGGCACGCTGGGTCACCACCTGGCAGTAAGAAAGCACAGCAGTGTGTGGCATGGCAGCTCTGCGATGGTACATTAGCATGTTGGTACATGTTTACATTGTCCTGCTGATGGGTTTTCATGACTGCATTAATTTGACCAAGCTCTGACAAAGCCAAGCAGTGTCTTGCAATCAAGTGACAATATTTCTGGAAACAGGCTTTGGAGTGACTAATGTGACACAATATGGTTCTGGCTATTTCCAGTCAGTCTCAACAAATGAACTGGAATCCTTTTTGGAAGTCATTTCACTCTTTCACTATTTTACTGTTCATACATATCATAAAGAAACCTAAAAGGTATTTAGCCTTAGATGGCATTCCCTTGTCAAGATTTGAGAAGGGATGTGCTAGAAATGCTGAGCTGGTGCAGCCTGTGTAGTGCCTGTATAGATCTCTAAGTCTGAGTCTCATAATTTAAGCTTTAGCAGTAATCCAAGTGTCAGGGAGAGTACAGATGGAAATGTTTACCTAACTGTTTTTCAGCCAATGTGGGGCAGTTCGTGCTGTGTGTTTCCTAGTGCTTTCTTCACTTTTTTTAAGAGTCTTGAGAGACAGTGATTCTGCAGCACCCTTGTGGTCTTGCCATTCTGTAACTGCTTAGACTGGAGAACTAAAAAAATAAAATACTCAACAGTATTAACTGCAGATCTAAGTGGGTCATGCCATGCAAACATCTCTGATTAAAAGCACAAGAGATACTGCTCTATCTGAAAAAAAAAAACATTTTAACATGAGTACTAGAAATGTGTCAGAATATAATAAGCACTTTGGTACCCACGTGCAAGTGCTGAGCAAATGCCCACAAGGAAAGAGAAAGCAGAGTAAATCAACAGAGATTACATGTCCATGTTTTTAAAAGAGGACCAAAATATAATATGTTGCAATGTTTTTTTAATGAAAAAGGCTGATACTCATTTTCAGATACCAAAGATGTTCTGAGAGCAGATGATACATCTTCAACTGCTCTGAATTACGGATTTTACAAATTCTCAAAGCAGATACTAAGAACCCTTTGTTCTTTTTGCTTTCCCACTGTTGTGCCCTGACTCTGGAGTTCTCTCTTTCTCCTCTTTCTGACAAACAGTACTAGCAAGTGCTGCTGCTGTTCTGGTAGCATTTGTGAGAACAGCCCAGTAGTGTATGGCTACCTCTATAAAGCTTGTCAGAGTTACAAAAATTGACACTAATGGTTTGGAAGCTTCAGTAGCAAATGACCTGAACGAAATTTATAAATAAAGTTCAGAAACTTGGCTGACCTGACCACAAGCAGCAAATGACCTAATGAAAATTTGCTGCTGGTGATCAGTCCGGCCAAGTTTTTGAGCTTTATTTAAAAGCTAGAAGAGAGGTTTATGGGCAAAGTTCTAAGATGTTAAAATTTCAGTTCAGGGTAGAATACGACAATCAGAGATACATGCTTAGTGCCAGTTTATCCTTTTGCCTTATAGGAAAAAGGACTTGTTCAAAGGCTCACCTGTCCTTCAAAGCAGAGTTCTCACTGAGCTCTCTTTAGATGGATGAGGTGAGCTTTACGAGTGCTTTTCTCAAAGCATATGAGAAATATGGTGACATGAGGTACCTGCTCGTATTTTGTGTGCTTTTGATATAAAACGGTGTTATGGAGGTAGGTGGATTGTTCTGTAGATTTCCTCTTCAGGGGCGGTAATCTCTCTCTTTAATCTCCCTCTAGATTTCCAGTTGTTCCTTATGTTCTGTGTTGTCACAGCTATTGCAGTGTGACAATAGCACGGTTATTGTGGTGTTTTATTTGCTGCAATTGCCAGCATATTTTCCTGCATCCATAGGAATTCAGTTAGCATGTGTTTTCACTTCGCTAAAATCACTGTCATTAGCAGCTATTTTCCTAACAGCGGGTGTTACACCTCATGCTGGTTAGTCAGAATGTAAGGATGTCCCAAGATAGCAGGCAATGGGCAAATCTAAGGGATGAAATTAATGCCTGAGATCTTTGTCAAGAATTATGTCAGAAAGTAACTTACCCCAGTATGTGAATAGAACTGTTATTATCAAGAGTACTAGTAATATCTTCTCTTCTACTTCTATTATTAGATCTATAATGCAAACTTTAGCCCTTGTGAGACTGATCAAGAGGAGATCTGCCCTCCCTGAAGTCAGTCAGTTGTATTCTTCACACGTACCACCAGATCCTTGCCTAGCGTGATCAGTCCAGCTGAGTTTAATGTATCACCAGAATCAAACACCATTCTCTAATGTCCTCCTAGAAATCAATATTACAGTAGATTTGCACGTTGCTCTGTGCACATAATTACACAATTTAATGTGTAATCTGTTGTTTTATGCTGTACAGGCCAGAATGGAAGTTAAGTGTCCAGGCTGTCTTGCAGATGGTATGAGGCCGAGACTAGTCATGATAATATGCCTCTGAAATCAGTAAAAGTAGGAAAATTGCTTGACAACTGGTTCATAGTTAGATGCATGCCACTCCACTCAATTGATCAAATGCCAGCCTTTTTTTTTCCCCCTCCTTCTTTCGTTTTTTTTTCCCATTGATTCTAATGGCTTTGGGGTAAATTCATTTTAGTAATGAAGAACTTAGTATCATAATACAAGAGCTTTGTCTCTTACAAATCTAATACATCAAGTAGTCTACTGCCACCAGGCTCTTAAAAAAGAAACCCAAAAAACCCAGAGACTTTCTGGTGGTCTGAAGCAAATGGACTTATCTTTCAGATTTTTCCTGAACTATGAGTTGCCAGCTTATAACTGTTACTGTTGTACTGCATTTTGTTGATAAACTCTGCCACAGGATGAAGTTTGAAGTTACTAGGTAGAGAAACAACATACTCTTTTGGCTTACATTTTTTTCAGGGTGCAGAAATAGAATATTTGGATTTCTTCTTCTCCAGTTAGTGCAATGTAGCTTGTTTGCTTGTCTGAAGAAAAAGCTAGAGAAGAAAAATTCTGATACTGTGGGAGAAAATTTTCATTTCTACAGGAAATCTACTGTATTCTAACGACCTTAGATCAGTGCCAATAATTCGATGTTTTTCAAAAACTAATAGAGTGACCAATGCAATCTCAAAGAGTGGAAACAGTTTAAGAAGATTTTCTTGCAAGTTTTTCCAGCTTAGCAAAATAGCTCTTTCGCTTTCGTGATCAGTCTACCATGTCCTTAACCATCTTTAAAATGTAGCAGCAAGGTAGGTGTCAAGACTGGTTCGATGTCTAAGTGAGAAGTTATCTTTGAAAGGGAAAACCATAAAATGAAAAACAAAAGACAAAAGAACGATTATAACATTCATTGACCCATAACAGCAGAAGTCCTAGATTTTGAGCTCTATAAATCCTATTCTCCTTAATCTCATTCCAGGTAAAAATTGGCATGGGACCTCACTTTCACAACTGGCATGTTAAAAATATTCTACATTAGGACAGCATTTATCGTGCTATTCAGGGCGAGGGGAAAGGCTGATGAAGTACATATTGTATCATTTTCCTGAGCTGGCTCATTCCATAGTCTACTGTGGTGTATATTCAGTATTTAACTCCTTTTTAATTGCATATCTACTTTCTGTTAGTGCTGTCCATTCCAAGGGAGGCCCTGCAATGTGTTTGCTTACAGCTCTGAAGTATTTCAATGTTTTCCCCCAAAAGAGGTCTTAATTTTAAGATAACCTTCAAAAACCAAGAGCAGTCTAAGGTATGTAAAAGGAACAGAGATACTGAAGATAGATTCTGGCAGTCTCTGAGTCTCTTTTGTGCCCTTTGAAAATTAAGACTACCAGAGAGGGAGCTTTTTCCCTGAGGCATTTCCCTAATGTTTTCCAAATATTACTTCTCGGAGCCAAATGGTCAGAGCTGCCTAAGAATCCTATTACAGATGCACAGATTTTATTTCATTTCCAGCATATTTAGCTGCATTCCTGAAGCTGTAACTGAGATAAAGCATGTGTGAAAGCCTTGCTTATAGACTGAAGCTGAACCAATTTTCCTTCAAGACACATTAGAAACAAAATGTTCCCAAGTGTTACTGATGCTGGTTGCTTTGTGTTATAAATGGTTAATTTGGTTCATGTGAAATATTCCTTAATTGGCAAGAAAACACGTTTTCTGCATACCCTTGCACAAAATTCGGCAGGAGTTCAACAAATTACAATTCAGCTACTGAAGCACAGCCAGCTTGGAGTGCTTTGGATATCTGTATTTCACTTATTCCACTATCCATTACCTTATGCCTTACAGACAACTAAAGCTGAAAATGAAATAGAAAAATAGAAGGAAGGGAGAAGTCAAAGGTTCTGTAAGACTAAAATCAATAGCCAGGAATAGGTATGACAAAAATTAAAATTGTATATACTTAAAGCAATTGAAGCCCGTGTGTGTGTTGTATGTAGGCCAAGCTTTCCATCTGAGGTCTCACGCATATCCACAAATGGGCTGACTGAAGGTATGAGTTCATGGTGTACTACATGACTATTTACAAAGGTGCTTCAGGTATAATTTTTAGCCATGAATAAGTAGTGTATAACTTCTCTATGTTTATTCTGAACCCTTCCCTTGTCTTTCTCCAAGTTCTACTGCTCCTGTCTTTGTAGCCTCTTTGTGGAAAAGTTTAACTGGATTTTTACTTGAACCATTTATGCCTGCCTCTGCTGGGATGGGCATTTTATGGATGGCTCTCTACAGGATCCTGACTTCTGTTGCCAGACCACAGAAGCCTGCATAACATCATTGTTATGCTGGGAAATACACTTCTATGCTTGCTTCCAGCGGTACGGTTAAAAGAACCTGTTCTTCCGTGACTAGACTGGCAGTATCAGGGACCAGTGACAACTTTAATTGGGCCATTACTGAAACACAACTCGAGAAATGCAGAAAATCAATCTAAGTTTTCTGGTCATAATGAGCTAATTTTCTTCTTTTGTAATAACAAATCAGTTGGTAATAGCAGGTGATGCCATATTAAAGAAAGGAAAGACAAAAATGAGCTGAAGCCTCTCCACCCATAAGCATTGTAGTATTAAACACAGTTTCCTACTGTACAATGAGTTGATATTTCCAAAATGAAAACACAAGTCGGTTGGCTTCAATAACATCTTGGTAACAAAAAAAGAAAACACCACATAAAACATAGCGCTTAATTAATGAAATGTAGTTATTTCATAATTTTTTTTCCATTGTGAGGAAATCCATGAAAGCAACTATAGTGTCCACACACCCCTCCCCAGACCTATTGCATGTGTAGTTACTGATCCACATAATGGCTAATCCACGTGTATGCCTTTATATATGATGGATCAATGTGTGTGTAGTCGACGTACCTTTTGTCAGTGTGTATTTAACCACAGGAGTAATCATAGTGTATTTTCTTTCCCACTTGAAATATTACATGCACCTGTTCAAAAACTTTAACTTTATTAAAAGGATAATAATATTAGAGCATGTTGTCCAAGGGGCTCTTCAAAGCTAAGTCTCCATCCCAAGCTTCATTCCTGTCAGTGACTGACGAATCTGGTTTGTGGGTGAGACCCTGTCAGAATACTGCTGAACCTAGAGGGGTGAACATAACCATGGGTGGGATTGGCATGCTCTTAGCAGAAGTCTGCTTGGTGCTGTATCGCATCAGGGTTCCCAGCATCAGAAGGGAGGTAAGGTTTAATAATGTGCTAGCAACTTTTGTGGACTGTGCCTTTCTTACTGAGATCTGGAAAGAGCTGGCACCTCACTTGAGCAAAACACCAGCCTTGGCCCCACAGCAAGACCTGCCAAGTTTGGCGCAGCTGGGCTGAACTGGGCAGCCAGGTTCATCAGCACCTGACAGGGACTGGCATAAGCTTTGGTAGCTGGTCCCCGCTTTCTAGGAACTTCCACCTCTGATTTTTCAGCATCTCTGATTGTTCCTTAGCCCAACTCTTTCTTTCTTCTGCTCTGCACCATTGCTGAAGCAGCTCTTTTTTCAAGAGCAAGAAAGACTGATCTTTTGCACCCTAAAAGGATTCTTGTCTCTTGGTTCTCAGGAGGCATCCAAAGCTTTTCACCCTAGACAGTTAAAAGAGACATTTTAAGAAACTCTATTACTTTTTTCTTTCCTTTTGCAGGCTACCTTTGCACCCCAAGCCTGGAAATTGCTGTTCAAAAAGTAAATGCCCTCACCTCTATGCCCAGTTTGGGGCATGGATGGTTTACTCTGATTTAAACTGCAGGACTGCCCCAACTATGTAAGCAAAAAAAGTGTCTCTCCTAAACATTTTGTTAGTCCCTTTCATTCACTTCTCAACATCACTGCAAAGCGCTCTGGAGAGGGTGGGGAAGGCTCCATTCCAGATGTCTCAGGAGTAAAGAGCTTCCCTTTCCTTTTTGGCAGCTTCAGGCACTGATCTTAAACAAGGCTACCATTGCAAGACAGTGGCAGAGCTTGATCCCAAACACGAAAGTTCCCAGAGGGACTATTAAATCAGTGTTGACCTGATTTTAATAGAACATGGTATTTCCATGGATTGTGCAAGCAAGTAAACAAGCTTTGACAAATACATTGCATAAACGGACTTTGAAACAGAAAAGACCAATAAAGAGTCAGAAAGGATGCAGAGGGTATTTTCTGGAGGAAAGAAAAAATATATATATACAGGGAAAAAAAAAAAAAAGGAACATTTTGTAGAGCAGCATTTTACCGAGTTAGAAGCTTTTTGCATCACTAATGTGCCATTTCTTGTCTTGGACAGCGCTACTATAAAATGCTATTGGGAAAGCTTTTTAAAAACCTTAGTGTCATAGCTCGTCAAGATCAACTGGGAAAGAATGTGCTTCAAAAATCATGTAAGTGACCTGACAGAAAGAAAGTTTTTCTTGGGCTTAATCCTCTTTCAGATGAGACACATTCTTTACTGTGAGGGTGGTGAGGCACTGGGACAGGTTGCCCAGAGGAGCTGTGGATGCCCCCTCACTGAAGGTGTTCAAGGCCAGGTTCGACAGGGCTTTGAGCAACCTGGTCTAGTGGAAGGTGTCCCTGTCCATGGCAGGGGGTTGGAATTTGAAGATCTTTAAGGTCCCTTACAACACAAGCCGTTCTATGCCTCTATGATTCTATGTGCCAACAGCTGCTAAAATTGAGATACTCCATATTACTTTTTTTGCAGATTCTTCATGACAAATAAAGGAGGGAAATGGGGATGCCTCTTCTAATAAATTATGTTGGGATAACAATGTGAACTTCAAAACAACTAAGTTCAAGAACTGGCAGTAGGGCAATTCTATGTAAATACCTTGCTCCTTTGAGAAGAATTACTAAGTCTTGAGACCAGTACTGTTTGTGACATGCCTAAAAGGGCTGATGTCCCAAGTGGAAAGTAACTAAGACATAATTTTCTGGATTATACTTTATCGCTTTTAGGTAAATCTTACCTTGCTTAGACAGCACGTACTCCTTAGAGAGTAGTCTGTGTAGCATTTACTCCCGACAGCATGGCCAGCCCTGGAGTGTGAGTGTTTTGGTTCAGCAAAAGCCCGATGTAGAGATACGTTACGTGGTGAGAGAGTGCTTACAGTTCTGCATAGCCCTTAGCAGTGCGTGCACAGCTTGTCCCTGGAAACAGTTCCTGCTATGTGTGTCTGCTACAGCTGGTGAACTGCCCAGTTGTCATTGTGCTATACCCGGTGCTACAGCATGCACGTTCTCTGCTCGGTGCACTTGTGATGTTTTGTTGTGAGCAGACCATGTATCCAATTGCTCCATGCCCAAGAGCACAGAATATATCTACTCCATCCAAGCACATTTGGGTGTCTGTCTACTCATGTATGCTATAGACTATTAGTTTCACATCAGTGCTGCTGTTCCTCAGACTCCTACTGGGGCACAGAACTGTTGCTGGGGTTGTTGTAAAGGATGTAATACTTCAAAATCAGTGCTTGGTCATAGCGTGTTATTTTACTTTGTTTTACAAATTTCAGTTCTTGAGTCTATTCTTACCTTCAGCATTCATTGTAAACCAATTGTTTTAAGAGCTTTACAAGTTGCAAGGATCTCATGAAGTAGCTGAAGTCTTGTGAGTATATAGTTAATGGCTCTTAGTTCCTCAAGGGATATCTATGTTTAGGAGATTTCATTTTACTCAGGTACAACCTGTGAATATTGAGTGTAATATTCCATTCCCAGCACACTGAATAGTTGTCTCACCTTGGCACCTTCTTTTTTGACCTACCCTCTTTTCAGGTGGGAGTAATGTGATGTTTAAGACAATGAGTCTCTCTGGATCCGGTGCCTTTGACATGGGGTCCCTGGGCAAGCAGCTGAGGTCCTGTCTTCCATTAATAATTGTACTTGGTGATGCAGCAAAGATTTGAATGTCTGATTTGTATCTTCTGTCACAGTCGAAACTCTGCCTGACATTGAAGATGCCACCGGTATATAAAGTAGAAAGGCTTATTTGGTCAGGTGAAGTGACTTCGGTTATTTACGGTACACTGCTCAGTGGCTTTGGGTTGACACCAGCTCTGGAGAAAAGGTTGTGATGCATTTACTGCTAGTTTCAATGGCTCTTCTTTGCAGTTCTGCCTGGGCTTGACCAGCTTCTATGTTGTGAACCCTGTGCTTAAGCAAGCTGGAATGGACGGACTGACAGACACAGATGGATCTTCTTCTTAACCCAATCTGCTGTCCTGAAGACTCTCTCCTTAAAATTATAGATGCTTTTTAGAGAGATCTTCTTTGGGAGATAATAGAGACTTCCTGACTACTATTCTCATCCACCTTGTATTTCAAATGAAATCTGGTATGTAATTCAATAGTCAGGCCTGTGGTTGGCCCTGCCTTGATGGCCGCCACGGATGGTATTCTGTATATCAGCCATAATACGTTTTAAATGATGGCATGACTTGCTTTTCTTAGTTTTCTTATTGGCAACTGCATTCGCTGTTTGGCCTCAAAATGAGGCTAATTATTGCATCTAATTATCAAGTCTAATATTGCTGCTTTATCAGTACCCCTGAGATTACGTGGCAGCTGCAGTCAACTGCCCGTTGTTTATACACCCTGGCTGCTAGAATGGCAGCCATCTTCTGGAGCCCGTGTGCGTGTGATCCGAGTGTCTTTGCAAGCATTAGTCACACCATGAACAACCTCCCTTTCATTACCATTGCTTCATAACAGGAACTGCTGTTTTCTTTTCTTGAGGTAGTTGCAGTAACGGGTCCCAGAACTGCCATTTCCCATAACTCATAGTCTCCCAGCTGCATATTTGTCTTCCTATGAGGCATGATGTTTCCGTAGAATATTTCCTGGTCCTTGCATCCTCTGTTTGCGTCTCTCTTTTCCACTGCATCTCTTTTAGCTTTAGCCTATGTACATGTTCCATCTCAGCAGTTCTTGCTGGGAAAAAGAGAAGGTGCACCACAAATTGCATCTAAACAAGCCCAGGGACAGAAGTTAAATGCTGTAAGAAGTCAGTAATGGGTTTAGCCGTATGCTCATCCTTTTTCTCTCTACTGGGATTCTGTCTATTGCTGAGGCAAGAAGGAGAGGGGCTAGGGAAATTCCAGCTGTCTCGAAGCATACTTCTCTACTGACGTAGTTAGTAGCAGTGTACCAGGTGGCATGCAGTGCACCAAGCAGATTCATTTTCAAGAGTTCAGCTGAGGCTATCTATTGAATATATAGGAAATCAACTTTAGAACTTCTAAATTGGGATTGGAGGGGTTCTGGCCGCATGGCGCGCAGCAATGATCCAGTGTAAACTCACCCTGACAATTCAGATTTGTTTAAAAACAGTAGGTTCAACAGCTTAATGTTGTACTAGCATGCTTTATGTCACATCAAGTACTACTTATTTGCACAAAATCAGCATAAAAAGCACTCTGTGATGTGTACTCTGGCTAATCTGCCAAAAATGCCATGGCCTGATCCAGATCAAATTAGTACTGCTGGGTAATCACGTGCAGCCCTGGCGTTATTGGCTGTGGACCTGCAGTTACGGTAAGCGCTCTTGAGCTCTAGGCAGAGCTCATGCTGTAGGGCTTCTATTCAGTCTGCCTGAGCCATGGCTAATGCCATGTAGGGAAGCTGGAGAACCATAAAAACCTTTGAGGCCACAGAAATGAGCATCTTTCTTCTTCAGCCTTAGCCAGCGGACTGTTTTGGCTCTGACCTCTGTGAGAAATGGTTCCCACGTGTTCCTCACTGTTTCTGTATCTTTAACTGTTTCCAGCATTTGAAGATCAGGAGTCCACCCCAAGTCATGAGAATGCCCCCCTGTTGCCAAGCTTTCCCCCTGCAGAATTTATGAACATGTGAGGAGCAGACCAAAGTTAAGATGAGATTCTTACACTGTCCATAGGTGCAGTGTAGGGTGAAGAGTATTTCAAGACAAGATAGAGAAAGTAACATTCTAAGCAATCCCCATTTCTCATCCCCATGTTATAGAGTTCCATTTTGACTCACTGCATGCAGCTGGATCTGTTACCAAAACAAGAACTGTTTTTTTCCATGGTAAATGTCCCCTGACTATATCCTTTGAGGAAAAGAGGGGGTTTTTTCCTCTGATAAATTGCCAGCTTGGCTAGGTCTAACCCTCAGAGTAGCTCAGTATTCTGAGAAATATTTTAAATAAAAATTTTTTTAAAAGGCAGAACAAAACCCTACAACATATTCCGTGTTCACAATTCCAGTTTGCATGGGCTAGCGGTCATTAGCAGATGTTAGTCACAAGAGTTGTAATTTGAGTGCCATTGTGGAAGGAAAAATTAGCACTGTCCCTTCTCTGCCTCCTCCTCAGTTTATCACACACCAGTGTGTTAGGAGGAGATATTTGAATCCACAGGATGTATCCACCCTGTTCTGTTAATCTTACAAACCCCATAGTTTAGGCTATGCATTATTAAGTACTATTTACTTGCACAAATGCTTGTAATTTGTTGTGGGCATTCAAACTGATTTGGACTGTTTCCTTAGCTGAGACAGCTATTTGGTTTCTCTCATGCTGTTCAAATGCAGTGGGGCAGTGTCAAGAGCGGGTCTGCTGGAGGAGTCCCACTGTCTGTAAGAGAAAGGGAGTGAAGGTCAGTATTGGAAAGCTGCCTTAGATCCCAGCTGCATATTCAGCTGACATCTGTCTAACAGAGCCGTGTCCTTCTTTTTCTCTAGGTACTCCAAGGAACAGAGGTCTATCCAGTGGCTCCCTAAGTACATGACTTGGAGGTTCCAAAAAGATGGCCTTTGAGTTTGACAGCTGCTCTTGCAGTAAGAGAACAATTGCATGAGCAGTGGATACAATTCATCTCGTTTTATTTATGGTTGAACCTGTTTCAAGCTCTTCCCAGCCTTTTCATTGCCTTTGCAAAGAGTACACGATAGTTCTGTCCACTGTGAAGCATGGGGACTTCCTGTGTTGGATCTACCAATACAATCTGTTACGAAGAACCCGGCTGGGACCCAAGTGCCTTGTCTGCCAGGAAAGCCTTGAATCCCTGTAAGACAGGTAAAACCTATATCCCAAGCCAAGCAAAGAGGCTGTTTAATTCTCCTCTCAGCTGCTGCTTGTGCTTTATCCTTGCTGCCTGCAGTGCTGCAGAGAACAGTGCAGGCCTGGAGCACCCAGGTTTCTTCTGGCAATGCCTAAGCCCGAGAATGTTTCTGGGCTTTGCTCCAGCCACTGAACTCCTACTTGTATGTGTGAAGGAGTCACCTGGTTTGTTTATCAGGCCTGGCCTACAGTCACGGTGGTGAGTAAAAAGTGATGGGGAAGTGGTTCAACTACGGAGACCAAAATAAGGAAGGGGTATATCCAGGATACTCTTAGTTTCATTTCCTCGCTCACCTGCTATTGTGCTTTTTGGGTCAGGAAGGACTCTCAGACAGTCCCCCGGTCTTGATATTCCCCAGTGTTCTGTCTTGTATGAGACTTTCACTTTCTTTTAATGATCACATCACTTAACAGCCTTCCAGATAGCTCCAGGAGGCAATTTGGAGTACATGGATTGTACGATGTTAAAGCGTGTCTGTACTATTAAGATGCCTGTTGTGGGTGACAGGCAAAATCAGAAAGCATGAGAAAAATATTCAGTCAGAAGGGCTCTGCTTAAGCAACTTGTGCCGCTACTGGGTTTGTGCAGCTGGTATTTTTTACTGCTGTCTGCCACTTGGCCACTCGGAGAATTAAACAAAACATAGTGCAGAGGTACATTATATCTTCCTGCACTGAAACACCGCCCTAAAGGGAGCCACGTTTTAAAATGGAGCCCTCTCTCCAGTTCAGTGGGTTTTAAAAAAAAAAAAAAAAGCTCTAACTGTGAGAAAGAAATGTCAGGCTTGATGCAGCCTTTAAAGGTACCTCATAAAAGTGGGATTAACTGATGCTTGAGCCCTCAGTCTGGATCATGCAGCAGATGGAGTTCTGGAGGTCTTCTCTAGCAGACTGAAAAGACAACAAAAGGTGGTCTTGACCCCAGCAACTCCCAAATTTTGCCCCGTGTGTGGTGCCTTATTTCATGGGGAACACTTCAGCAGCACAACTCCAGACTCTGCTCTCTGTGGAACACAGAGGAGTAAATCTACTTGGTAAAGCAGAGCCCAGCACCCACAACCTGCCTGGGAACTGAGGTGTGCAGCCAAGCGCAGCCCCTTGACCTGCCCTGGCTACGGGTCTCACGGTGTGCCTGGGGCAGCTCTGCCTGACCTGGCAGGCTGCCGTTAGTTGCCGCTTGGGCTGCAGTACAAAGCACACATGGATGCTTTCTGTGCCGGTTGCTAACCTTAGAGCATCATAATCATAACCTGGTCTGAAAATGTGATTGCACTGACCAGCCCCAGGTGTTAAGCCGTATCTTGCCAGGCATGCAGCTTTTAAGGGCATAAAGACAAGACTGCACTTTTCTCTAAAAAAATGACCTGAAATATCCTTTGATAAAGGATATTTCCTTTGGAAAATTCACATGCAATATTTTGTTGTATATTTTGACAGTGAGAGAAAGAGAGAGACTCAGAAGTTCTAATTAAACATGAAAAGTAAAACTTAATGAAAAAAGAGAATGTGAGAAAGGAGCTTTGCATCACAAAATCCTTTTCCAAATACTACCTATTTGTGGCATTTGGGCTAATTTCATGAAGAGCCATAGTGTTGTGCTTTGATTAGTCTTTAGACCATTGAATGCAACAGATTTGTGGGAAATGGTAACTACTGATGAGATGTTTTGGAAAGAGGGAGACTCCTTATAATGGATTAATATATATGTTACCAAATTCACTGCTATAGAGGTATGCTTAAAATCCATATTTCCTGAGCATGTCACACCATAAGGTCCTTGTTCTTCCTCAGTATTTACACATATATCTTCACTTTTTTTTTCCCTTATCAGCTTTCTCATAGTCACTTTCAGCAATCTCTGTGACTATTTTCTGTTAAACCTGTATTTGTATTATTTACACATACCTCTGTATTATTCCCAAGACGTTTTTCATGTTGACTTCTTTATTTGTTGGAGTTTATATTTTTCTTTCATGGGTGGCTATAGGTTTTCCTGAAATGACATTCCAATTTTAACTTTGCAATATAATGTCAGTGTTAAAATGTTTGTGAGCAAGACATGCACTCTGATAATTTAAGCCTCAGAAAATGAAGAGGAGGCTATTACAAAGGAAGCGGCTCCTCTGAGGTCAGGCAGGATTCAGCACTGCAAGAGCTCGCTTCTGCCACCTTTGCTCACCCGGAGCAGCCCATGATTTCTGAGAGGTCGCACTCTTTCAGATGACTCGGGCTGCTTGCCCAGTGAAAGACTGTTCAGTGGGGACAAGGGGAGATGAAACTAAAGGTCCACTGCCTAGAAGCTTTCTGAGAAGATTAATCACTCTGTGAAAGATTCCAGTGATGAGAAATGATGTTGCTTTTGTTGTGGGCTGTTGGGTCCTGGGTCGTTGTTTCCATTTTCCAGGGCTAATCTCTAAAGTAGTTGTTGTTTTGTTGGCTGTCAGTGGTGTGTTACTGTGCAGTGACCTGGATGTGCAGGTGCTGTGGACTAGAGATCTTGTGGCCTCTGCCAAATCTGTGTCAGAGCGTATTTCCTGCTCCCCCGTGCTCCCTGCCATCAGTTCCTTTCAGACTGAAAGGAAGGAGATTGAGCAATTTGTCACCACTTCTTGAGAAGAGGCCTTTGCTGCTTGATGGACAAGTCCTTTCTTGCTGGCCTTTCTTTTCTTACTTCTGAACCCCTTTTTCAGGTCAGCAATAATGCTTTGCTCCACTCTTCCTCCTGCCTTTTTTTTTGCCTTTTTCTTTTCTCTGCTTAACTCTTTCTTTACACGATATGGTTTTACATGTGTTTGCATGCACACACAAACACACACACAGAGTTTAAGTAAATTGTAAAATCTATTTCCAATAGACACCCACAGACCTTGCCACTTGGCCAGTTTTTTTCTCTATGATTTCACAGTGTTGCATAGTCTACTGTCAGCCCCTGGCTAATTAGAATGATCATGATACCAAAGCAGCATGTGCTCACTCTTCCTAGTATTTTTGTCTTTAGTTGCATGTATTTGTTATTTCCTAAGATACATGACAGCATCTTCCAAGGCCCTGTTCCTTTGAAAATTGCTGATGTCAATGCATGGTGTCTGAGTAGTGATTTGCTGCACAGCTGCATTGAGTCTACCACAAATAATGATGAGAATGCTTACATTAAAAATCTTGAACTTCATTAGAAAACTTGCCTTGGTCATGTGAGAACCTTTACCTGGTGACAAATTTGCCTATATATCTACAAACAGCTCTTAATGTGCACCAAAAAAGATTGAAAAGACTGCAAAGGAAGGAGTGGAGGCTACCCAGAAGTCTGATCCTCCGTATCTCAGCAAAGTCACTCTTTGTTCCTGTTGTCACACTCCACAGCACAGCCATCTTCCTCGGTGACAAGATTGGTGACTGCAGTTTGGCTCTGGGAGGAAAGCCAGGTGCACAGACTCTATTCTGTGCACAGCTACACTACTATTTATTTTTCAAGTGGTTGTCCCATGACAATTCTTCATTAATAAAAGGTGCAGGGCTTCCTCAGCTGGTGACTGAAGGCAGTTGGAGGGTACCAAACCTCAGGCATATCAGCCTAATAAAGTGGATTTTAATGCAGCACTGTCACTTTTTGTCCCTGGTCCTTTTAGGGACTTTATTTCTTTCTCATACAAAGATCTAAAGGAGTCTCAGCAGGTGACTGCTCACAGAGCTCTTTCTAACCTCAGGTATCGCAGTGATCTGTTTCCACCTCCCCGAGGCAGCTGGGCAGGAAGAAAACTGCTTTATTCCAGCTTGAGGGGAAAACCCAGGGATGTTTTCACAACTAACCACAGGCTCAGCACCCTCTGGGGCATATGAGGAAGCTGGCTTTCAGCCACGTATGTCCCAGGCTTTACATGAACTGAGATCTTGTGCAGGCACCCCTGAAAGGCTTAAACTCTCATCTTGTAATGGAGCATTTCTAGAGCAGTCACATACTGTAGGAAACAAAGCCTAGCCCTCACCTCACAGATCTGGTACCGCGAGTGAGTTCGTGATAGGAAAACGAGCAGATGCAAAAGCAATGAGAGCGTCCAGCTGAGCTTGAGAGTTTGGGATAAGTATAAAGGGAGTTACCACAGCATAGGGTTGAGGAGTCACTGTTGGGTGTTATGTGCGGGGAAGTCGACGGGAAGTCTTAAGAGAGAGTTGAAGTGACTTTGTGGATTTTCTTTACAGGAAGCTTTTCATTTGCAAAAGGAATGTGATAAAAGAGGAAGGAGCAGTATTGGCGAGCACCAGCAGTTGGAGAGCCATCTCTTACTTCTTGGGCAGCTGCAAGCAAGTACTGACTGGCGTGTGCTTTGAGAGGAGTGGGTAACAGCAAGGTACAGAGCTTGTTTGAAGCATTGGGAGAAAAAAGGGGTAGATGAGGGATGCAGAGTACGTGAAAATGCTATAGAGGTGGTAAGCCAGCAAGATAGTTTTTATTGCAGTGTGTTAAGTGGTTTTTCAGTGGGAGAAGGTAGATTTCTTGAAACTGGGAAGAGGGAGTTGCGGACATGTGAGACAGTGAAAACCTGAACCAGAGCTTTACCAAAGAAAAAGGGGCTGGATTTTTAAGGCAGTATATGGGAAGAATGAACATGATTTGTGTATTAAACAGGTTGTCTCTTTCTTGCCAGCTGTGCGCCTTAAAGAGAGCACTGCTTTTTGCCATTCGCAGGTACTCCTCTTACAAAATTACTGAACATTTCCATGCCAGTCATTATTTAGAAATGGTTACAATTAAGTTAATGTAATTATTTCAGTTCCCTCTGTTTTGATTCCTCTTTTTGTTGAAATTAGTTCCTCTGGTAGAATCTGCAAACTTTTGCAACTTTTCTTTCACTCGTTGTTCCCGATGTAACCATTATGTCAGCATAAACATCCTCCCAGCTTGAGCAGTATTTTTCTACAGTTCTGTCTTAGGCCATATAAGCTGAAATCCCATGAGAAGATTTTCATTCAGGAACCTAAAACTTTAAGACTACCCAAACTGTGTTCCTCAATTTTTATTCTCTTGTTTATTTCACTACTAAAAGCAAAAGCTCACACAACTGTTGGGTTGGGTTTTTTTTTAATTTACCCTGATCTAGCTCCCACTAATGTTCATAGAAATACTTCATTTCATGTCAGTGAGCCTGATCTGAGTAAAATTAAAGCCTTAATAATACTAAGCTTACTTCAAGAATCCTAAATATTGGTGTAATATGAGTAAAGTGCGATGCTTATTGTGAGCCATAATGATAATTTTGGTAAGGGATGCTCTTGTAAAAAATGAAATAAAAATCAGAATCTGTTATGTTTCTACAGCTAATATTCAGGTTTACTGGGAAAGAAGTTCTCTCTAGAACCATGAGAAATTGCTTAAACTCTCAAGTATAGAATCCCTATTTTACCACACTGTAAAGAAGAAAAGTTTTCCAGTACAGCAGATATTACTGAGGATTTTCCAAGTGTAGTTTTTTTACAATCTCTATTTAACATAAATTGTATTTGTGTTGGATTCATCCTTATTTTATGTAACCTACAATGAAAGAAATAACCTCCCTGGTTTGAAAGCACAAGGGAGGTGATAGGATGTGCCACACCAGAGGGAGATGATTAGCTAGAGGAACTGTAAACACCTGAAGCCAGCTGTCTCTCCTGGAGGATGTCAGTGCTGAGAGGAGTCAACACCCGAGTTGTCCTAGGGAAGAAAGGCGTGATGCTTAGGGACATGGCCCAGTAATGACCTGCCAGTACAGAGTGAACGGTTGGACTCAATGATCTCTTCCAACCAAAACGATTCTGTGATGCCTTCAGCTTTCGTTTGGTTTAGCAACTTGTTTCCTTAATAAGACCAAAGAAAACCCAAAGGACGTCCTTCCCTTCAAGATGGGATAAAGCATGCTACTTCTGGCCAGGATTGAGCAAAAGGAATATTTTGCATTGCTTTTCATTTGCAGTCAGAAAGGAGATCCTCCAGATTGTGCTGATGCTCTTGTTAGTGAAAAACAGATGTGGAAATCCAGTGACTACAGAGGAAAAGGGAGTAATCCAGGGAAGGTGCAAGATAGTACAAGACAGCCTTGCTCCTCCTCCTCTTGTTACAGGGCCTGACACTGAGGATCCAAACTGTGATATTATAACACTATTCATTAACATATTCGATAGGACTGACACATAGGGCTGTGGAAGTGAAGATAACATATAAGAGCATGCCTTCAAGTCATGGCCTGAAGTTTCTCTTTTGTCTTCATGAGACAATACAAGTCTGAGGAAGATTAATAAAGCTGAGGCTGCAATTCTGCAGACACTCTGTACTGACACAAGTACAGGCTGATGCCTAAGAGACAGAGCTACATATTTTGACAATAGTTTGCCTTTATATTTGCTCAGGGTAATCAGGGAGTTACGCCCTCAGTTAATTCAGGCTTACTTGTTAATAGAAAATAGGGTGTTACTCTGGTTTGCATGTAAAAAGAAGGTAACATGTTACGAAGGTAACATTTTATAACTCCCTCAGTACCTAGGTAAAGTTTCTCTTCTAGGTTTAATTTTTTCAAAAGCACAAAAGTGTTTGAGGCAATCTTTATCTTATCTGCTACATCTAACATCAGCCATCATCACAACAAAAAAGAGGGAGAAAAAATGATACTGGCAGGTTCAATTAGCCATGGGAACCTCTCGATAACAGGCACTATGCTCGCTGTGCCCAGGAAGAGAACAGTTTGTCTGTCCCCTGAGAGGGTGTGTTGGAGCATGCCAGGTGCATGGTGGTGGCACCACCTGCCTCTGTCCGTGCTGTGCTCTGGCAGTAGGATCCAGCTGCATGGTGAGCTCCAGACTTTCTCCCTTTCTTGGTACCGATCCGCTGTCCACAGGACAGGAAATAGAGATATGGACACCCATCTCCACTTGCTGCCGCTGGTTCCCAAGATGCTGTCCTGTCACTGTGCTGACTCTAAAGGTCACATCTTCATGGGCATGGCACTGCCAGCTCAGATAGATGCACAGACTTCAGGAGATGTACAGAAATTAATTATTCTATAATTAGCAGAAGAGAGAAACCAGGGAAACCAACCAAAATCACTCCAGATTACTTGAATATGCTCCCCTGCATGAGGTTTTCATCCACTTATAGGGAATTCAGTACATTTAAATCAAATTGAGGAAGGTATTTGTTCTCCTGATCCCTACATGCAGTTTCTTTCCTTTCTTGAAATGTAGTCTCTTTCTCCAGTACAACCAGTTTCCTTCTTACCATCTATGCACCCCACACTTGCCCTTTCTTTTTTCTTGGTAGTGTCCACTCCTCTTTGATGGTGTCCCCTTGACCAGCTTCTTCAGGCAGATGCCTGAAGCGATGCCTCCAGACGGTGTGCTCTTTTGGGAACAGCCTCTCAACACACAGAACATTCCAACAGTATAAAGGACAGTTGAAGGCGTACACACCATTGTGAACTCTCCAAAAACATACACAATCTGTGACTGGTTGGGTTTTGGGGTTTTTTTTTGTAACCCCTCCTCCTGCCATTCCGTTTTATACATGTCTGTATTTCTCCATGTTAGATACTTTTCTTTCTTAGTTGCCCAACACACTTATACAAGCGTGTGTAGACAGAATGCAGCACTATCACTGATAGAAGCCTGTGCACTAAGCGGACTTGAGAAAGGAGTATGGGCAAAACAGAACTGAAACAAGCATGAGACTAGTTCCGAGTAAAAGGCTGCAAGAGTAAGAGCCTGGGGGGGTTGTTTAATTCTGTGGGGTGATGACTATCCTAACACAAAACCTTCCTAGTCCTTCTCTTTTCCTGAGCTTGCAATAGTGGAACAGTATCATTAGGCAGGACACCATAAACGTAAGCTAAATGGGTCACCACAAGGGAGTTTTTCACTGCCTTTGAAGTTAGCAAATACAGTACATAGGAGAACTGTAGGTGCTTAGGTGTCCCCTGTTTGTGGTGAATGACTTGGTGAGGTTTCAAACAGAAGGGAATGCATCAATATTCTGTCTCTTCTTCTCCACTACTCAAAGTGATTGTGCTTTTTCCACCTACAAAGGAGAATAAAACGTTTTTGTCCCCCTTTAAATTTTTCCTTTGTGGTGATGCCTAAAGAAGCACTGATAGCAGGCCACGTACCGCAGTGCTGCCTGCCTTACTGATCTCTGCTGCCTCTTGTTCTCACCAGCTGTTGATTTGTGTTTTATGGAAAGTGTGAAGCAGAGATTCTTGTATCTGTGTACAACACCCAGCAGAGTACAGCTTTGATCTGTGGCCAGCTCTTATTTATCAAACTCATTAATAATAACATGGAGTTCCTCAAGCACAGTTTTTTTGTGGAATGCTGTCCCCATGGGGAATTAGCATATAATTTCCCCAGTGTCTAAAGAAACTGTTGCTCAGATTGTGCACAGATTCCTCTTTTCTTCCTGACTACCTACACTTTCATGAGACATGCTGCAAGATAACACACAAGAGACCACCCCGTCTCTGTCAAGCTGAATTGCAGCTGGCCGGAGGTTCAGGATGGTGAAGGTGGGAACAGATGAGAAATACCAGAACAATTACTTACGTCTTACCTTCAGATGCGCTAAGCTAAAAATGGGCTGCTTTATTTCCAGTTAAGGAAAAATGAAACTGGGATGGTACAATAGCAAGCAGTGTGCAAAGCTGGAGTAAAACAGGCCACAGAGCAAAAGTAAGACTTACTGGGCTTAATACTTTCCTGGGGTGTGGGGCTCGGGGTTGTTTGGTTTGGTTTGTTTGGGGGGTTTTTTTGGAAGAGGGAGGGAAGGCGGGTTGTGTGCTGTGAGCATGACTGTTTGGAAATTTTTTTAGTCCTATTACATAGGCCTTCTTCAGCTTTCCTGCACAGTCTGATGCATTGCCAGTAATGCTTCTCTCTGCTAAAAGCCTGCTCTTCTGGAAGTGTGAATTCAAGCCATTTTTTCTTCGCTTCTCCATTTTAAGTCAGATCCATGTTTCTGCAATTCTTGTGCTTCGTATAAAATCTTAAAGTACCTCTAGCCAAATCTCTGATCACCATCCTCCTGAAAACCCGCTTTGGTCCATAACAGGTCGCTGTCTTCATGCTGAGCTTTCTTGGAAGAAAAATCTAGAGGAAGTAAAATGGAATCTCACAGTCTCTGCTTTTTTCCCCAGCTTCTCAGAAATAGCTCCATTAGAAGACAATCATTTCAGCAATTTAAAACCTGTTTTTAGAGGATGCTGAAGGATTTGCTTTGCTTCATGAGAATATGTTTCAGGTTTCTCTTGCAGAGATGGGAGAAAAAGGTTATGCTGCTTTGTAGCCTGCAATGCTAATCGAGCAAATGCTGGGGAGACAGGCCAGCGTTTTGTGGATTCTGGCTGGTTAACTGGCAATGGAATAACCAATCAAGTAAATAAAAAATAATAGTATTTTCCTATCCTTATTAGCTAGCTTTGGATTTGGTAGGGATTAAGTAGGGAACATCTGAGCATAATCTTTCCTTAAGTGCATAGCAGCCGTTGATAATCACATTCTGTGCCCTGGGTGAGAGAGGATTTCCCATTTGTCATCACTACCGCAGTGCTTCTGTTGACAGAGAGGCTGCATCTCTTGTCCCTCTACAGCAGCTGCAGTGTGTGCAACAACAGCAACCAGCAGCACTGTAACATAAATGTGTCTGAAGTCATACTTCAATTTAATTACCTATAAAACTCATTCTATAAACAAGGGGAAAAGAATTCACTATTTCTTTCCTTAAATAGATCAAATCTCAGTAATAATCCTGAAAGTCCCTTTACCTTTGATTTAAGGAATGCAGGAAAGCCCTGGATAGTCACTAAATCAGCTGTCCGCTGGGAAGGAGCTTGGTACTGCAGCAGAGATTCAATGCTCTAATTAAAAAGTCTCATGCTATTAGAATTTTCCATTACGAAAACAGAATGTTTGTTTGCCTCACAATTATGATGTGTATGATATCTTGACTTGTCTCATATACCACAGACATGTGGAAATTAATTGGAGGAGGCCAGAAGTTTAGAATATGTTCTTTTATGCCATTCTCTTTTGAGAACACAGGACACAAAAGCAGTGACCCTTTAAAGGTCCTAAAATATGTTTCCGGTGCTTTTATATTGTATCCCACTACCTGACTTTTTTTTCCATCAGGAAAAAAAAAAAAAAAGCTCTGGATTTCATATCTTCCTTAAGAGGTGCAATCCTGTAGGAGCTATAAAGGGCTTAAAATCTCTACTTATGCTACAAATTCTTCCTGTTTTCTGGGACAAGGGCTTTTGTACCACTGCCTGTATTTTCAACCTATTCCAGGCTGGTTTCCATTTCAAAAGAACCTCTTCCATTTGAAAGCACCGTTTCTTTTGTTACTTTCTACATATTTCTTGGAGGTCTTATTTCTAAATTATGTAGGCACACCTCCACAAAAAAAAAAAAACAAACCAAAACCATAGATCCTATCAGGAATCAAAGTCATGGAAATGGTATTCTCTGCTAAGTACTATCCAGGCACGTTACTATTGAATATAAAGGCGAGAAGGTAATAGAGGCCCAAGCACTTAGGAAGCCCTGTGGAGAAGAGTGGCAGAGCTGAAGAACAGAGAAGCCATTTGACTGACGATTGTGGTTTCAGCTGCAATCTGCAGTACAAAATTCTCTTGCTGCATGTCTTATTTTCAAGATCTATTGCAGAGAGGTATATATAGTGGGTTTATATGTGTATATATATATGTGTAAGGTGTTGGGCTAGGCAGTAATAGGTACATAGTGAATCCAGTGAATTCAGTAAATGAGCGTGTAAGAGGGTGTTTCACTCCTCTGTGAGCAAAGCTCCGTTTTTTAATTAACAGAGAGGGCTTTTTGTAAAGAGGAAAAGAAACCACCCAGGTCAGACTCCTCCTCTGAATTGCCTTTCAGAGGAACCTTTTCCTCTCTACTGAGAGCCCAACCTCCTGATTTTTGAGATCACAATTAAGCCTCCAAATCTGGAATACTCCAGGATAAACATCGGTATAAACAGACATGTGTGCAAGCCTGTGCATGTTGAAACTAATTCTGAAAATAAACTAATTCTGAAAATAAACTCTCCTGAAGCAAACATTGCTTTTTGAAAAGCTTATTTCACAGTTCACTTCACCTGAAACCACCTTTTTCACACCTTCTCTGTGGTTGCTGTAACAGAAGACTGTTACAGAAAAAGGCTCTATCTGAACGGCAGAATTTGGGCATGGTTCCGTGCTCACAGACTGAAGCGCACAGCCAGTCACATCCCAACTGGTATCAACCTAGAGAACGTGGGCTTACGGTTTAGTTTCTGATGCAGAATTTTTGGCAAGTTTATGAATTGAGAATAAATTTGCTGGTATTTTTAGTCTGAAATAACTTAATCTGCATTCGTAATTTCTCAAAGGAACTAGAATATATCTTTGTCATTAAATGTGGAGAGATTAGCCTGGTTAATTTTTGCCTGTATCGATTTCTTTTTTTTTTTTTTTAACATATGCCATTTCTTTTTTAATGCTATCTGAATTTTCTATCTGGAAGAAAGAATCTGCACTTGCCTGACACTGAATTGTCATAGAGCTCATTACCTCCAATGATACACGCAATGGCATGGAATAATTAAACTTACTTCCTGCTGGCCAAAGGGAAATCTTTCCACCCCACTCCTTTCAATCTGACCTTTGACTAAACACATTTCTCTTTGCTATGTGGATGGTATTTCATTGCCTGGATGCAGTGTGTGGCTTTCTCCTCTATGAGGATATGTAGTGATTTCTATGCTGTTGTTTTCAAAACTATGTTTGCAAGAAAGAAAATGTGATCTTTTATATTGCCTTGTTAGATGACAATAAAATCTGATTTTTCTGCCTATGTGACTTAATTTCGATAATGGAATTTCATTATTAATATTTTTTAATGAAGTTGTGTTGCTTTTGTGGTGTTTAATCATATAAGAAGCTAAATCAGAGCTTTCTGGTGTAACACCATCTAAAGATAACTCTTGGGAGGCTTCCCAGAGACTCATGAGTTAATTCATACTTAAATTAAGAGGAATAACACTTATAATAGAAGTCTTTTTTCCTTAGTTACTAGTAAAAAACAGGCAAGAAATTAGAAAAATCATAAAGTGAATAATAAAAAGGCTGCCTGTCAAAGTGAAATATAGCCTAGTGTGACATGAGTTTGATTTAGTGGTATCCAGTCATTGCCTCTGGGTAACTGGCATTTTCCTACAGCAATTTTTCCTTCTTTTATTTTTAGATCATTTGAATCCTTATGAATATGAGCACCCTATAGACCTAAATGCGTGAGAAACGCTGCATGGGAACCAGCAGCAGGCGCTTACTTACAACATCCTCGTAACATTTTCCAGCTGAGTTTGGTCAGAAAGAAAAAACAAGGGGAATGTCATTCCTCAGCCTGCTAGAGGCCAGTCTCTGATCACCTCTGGTTCTTTTTCCCTGCTCTATTTTTGCAATTGGTTAAAAACTAACTGCAAAAACTATTAGTAAAAACAGTCGTAGTATAGTGTCTCCCCATCCCTAGCCAAGAAAGTAATTTTTCCTTCCTTGATTTCTCACTCTGACCCCTTTTTCATTGTTCTTGTTTTTCAGTGGAGAAACTTGCCTGCCAGGAATAACAGAGGAGAATATGGGGGCTTGGGTCCCTCTGTAGTAGAGAAGGGAGGATTAAACAAGGATCTCCCTAATCCTGAGGGTGTTGGCTCCCCCAGCACTGATGGGAACACTGCACTGCTTGTGACTGTCCACTTCCAGCTGAAAAGGACTTGTTTGCTGCTCAAGTTTGTGCCAGAAAGATACTGGCACCTTTCCCTTCTGGTGAGCAGGTGGGGTATGTCCCTGAAAATCCCTGAGAAAAATCCTAGTTCTCCATGCCAGCTTTGCCTTCTGATGCCCAGAGGCATTTTCCTGGGCAGCATGCGGTACCATGCACACCCTGCTTGGAGCTATCAGCTTCAGCTCAGGTTGCCTCCCCAGAGGCAGCTTGCCCCAAACATAGCTGCCTGCGTCCTGTCTGGGTTCTACTTCCAGTATCACTGAGAAGGCGGCACCCCCAGAGAAGAGTCACCTCCCTGTCTGGTGGGAGCGTGAAGGCTGTGGAGCCAAGTGCTTCAAGCTGAGCCTCTGGTTCATTCAGCACCGCTTACCGGCATGGCCCGGATGGACCTTTGGGAGCATCTGTGGCATCAGGCTGTGGAAGGAGGTCTGGTATCTGTGTTGTGCAGAGCAGGTGAGCTGCCCTGTGCTCAACCCCAGTCCGTTCAGGAAAATCACATTTGAGTTGGGAACAAAAAGCCGTTGTCAGCAGCTGTGCCACTTTTTCTTGCCTTTCTGTCCTGTTGGCTTCACTGAGCACCATGCAGCTGGAAATTTACAAGGCTGATAGGGCCTGGTCTTCATCTACTGTGATATCAGTGTTAGACAATGATGATAAAAGAGGTATTTCTCTTGGGGAAGTTAACTTTGCAGCTAGGCTTTGTTAGCAATTTCTTTCTCCATTACTGCATGCCAGGACAAACGACCTCTTGATCTTGTCCTCAAACTTCCTGGAAGTATCTAGCGAAAGACTATGTGTGCCTTTAGCTTCAGTGTGGGTCTGAGAACAGGCAAGAAAACAATCAAGGACATTGCTGTGAAAGTTCTACCTCAACAGAATATGGTATCATCTTCTCAGATTTAATTAGAGGCTGGGTATTTTTTAGAAAAAAAAGTTTTAATTTTTCTTAAAAATAACCTTAAATAACCATAAAATTTCAACCTTAAATAATCTTTAAGATTTCTGCTTGTGTCTTCCTACAGGACTGCATGCCTTTTGTCATTTTTCTAGGTAACAAGCCCATGCACAAGGTCAGTGAGAATATTTTTTGGTCATTGCTGTAATACTGTTCACAGAGGCAAAAAGGCGGCTTGAAAAACAAGGTGGGTCTTTCACTGGTTAATTCACATAGAAATTGTATTGTATTTAAAGAATTCCAGCTACAATACAACTTTATTGCTTACAAAATAAATCCCAATTAATTTCCAAAGTGCTATTGGCACAGAGCACAGTTATTATTCCAATGTTCTTCATTTTTGGACCACCAGGGAATTTACATGTATCATCCTTTTATTCCTCTTGTCCTCTCAAAAACAACATGGGAAGATGATAATCAACAAATGCAATATCTCCCAGATATCAAAGATGATTCCTTAATATTTGAGCCAGGTCTGCTTTTCAGTGAACAGCAGGACAGAAATAAGCAGAAAAGCAGAATTTTGAATAATTTTAATGAGGCTCATGCTGCCCCAAATGCTGCTTTTTGTTGTTTTTCCCCAGTCTTTCTGCCACTGAGTTTTTTGGAATTGGAGTTTCAAAATCATTAAAACATAAAAGAAAACAGCAAATGCTGCTAAGTATGGAGAGATTTGTGAAATAATGAGTCAGGATGGACTGCAAGAGCCTTTTATCTAAAGCAAGCACAGACATTTAAACATCCATTAACAATACTGGCAAGCTACGGGCGATGCACAGCGGACATACCACGTCACTGACCTGTTTGAGCTGCTGCTAAACTTCAAGACTCACCCACTGAAATATCTGAGCTGGATCTTCAAAACATTTTGCTCTCAGTGATGTCCCAGCATGTTTTCTCTCAATTTCTGACTTTTGTGGCTATAGAGATTAGAAAAATGCATTACTGAGTCTAGAGAAAACTCAAGAAAAGCACTGTATTAAGCCAAATTTTCACCATTTCTCAAAACCAGGTTTAATTTTGAAGATTGAAGATTGAAGGTTGCATTTCTGAGTGATATCTGAACTCCTTAAAAATGCCGAAGTGGAGTAATAACATTAAAAGACTGTAAAAGGGAGGAAAGTTCAGGTGAAGCAGTATTACTAAGAAAATTCTCACGTGGAAAGCCTTGTACAATTTTGGGAACCTGCTGATATGAACAGATGTCAAGGTATTTAGCCTGTTTATGTCTGATATGTTCCTTTTGTCAGGATGAATTGTATCATTTGCTAATTTTAAGTATTGACAATACTGAACTGTATATAAAAGCGATGGGCATAACTCATAACTATGCTTAAAAACGAATTGGAAGCTCCAGCAATGTAACATTGACTTGAAGGCACATTTTCATATACACGTAGAGTTTCCTTCTTTCTAAATATGTATTTGAAAGCATATTAAAAGATGTAGCTTTGACATTGAAGCTGACTCCTAGGCAATGGAACTGAGGTAAAGTTAGCTAGTGGTGTATCAGCACAAGATACTGAAAAAACCTGGTGAATAGAACAGTGATGAATAATAGAATTCTGAGAAAAGTTGAGGATGAACCAACTTGCTAACCTCCCCCCCTCAAAAAAAAAAAAAATAGTTAAAAACCCACCAACACCCCCCCAAACAAACAAAAAACCCCTTTTCTTTGCAAACCTGCTACAGCTAGCTATTATTTACAAAAGGATTTTGAAGGTTCTTTTTGTTGTGCTTTGGGTGTTTTTTTTAATTAAAATCACAGTAAACTGAAGATCAGTGAGCCTTGCTTCAATGTAAAAGAAGTTAGCTAAAATGATAATTAAATTTACTTTTAAATAATGTAATCCTGAACTAGAGTGGCTTTTTAATGGAAAATAAAAGGAGAGCTTAAAAGATCAGGAGTTAAAAATTAAGTGAAAAATAATCTTATGGGGAACACAGAGCATGTAATTGACCTCTGACAGATAGTATTCAAAAAGATATGGATTACCTTAATTTACTAAACACTTAAAAGAGATGTAAATTCTCATGCTTTGGAGTTAAGCCCAATTTCTAATGAATGGAACAAAGAAAAGAAACTTTCTCTGTATATACCTGTCATTTCTTCATTGCGCATGAGGTCATTTCTCGGGATTTTTCTCCAGTACTGTCAGGAGCAGGTTGCTGGGGCTGACTGTGGCTGGTAAATAACCACAAGGTGAAGTAGATACGGTGCGGGAACAGAATAGATGGGAAAAGGAGACAGGAATATTTCCCCCTTTGAGCAGCTGGTTACAGCACCAGCATGTCTTTCAGGAAATCTTTGTGTCCTTGCTGTCCTCCTAAGGTGCCCTAGTTCAGCCACTGGAAAGAATACATATCCCAAGTGACCCATTAGCACAGAGAGGAACCAGGAGGCGCGCACACAAGAAAATAGGATCCCACTGGCCCTTCTGTGGGTTTTGTGCTTTGTGCAGGATTCACATCAAAGGGAGTTTTGCTTTAAAGATATGTTTCTTGTTTCCATAAAACCTTCTTTGTGAGAATGCTAATAATCTTTTCAGAGCAAGGAAGCTTTTGTTTTAAGCTTTAGCCAATGATCCATTTTTTTCCTGCTCCATTTCAATAAAGTTAGTCTTCTGAAGTACCCGAGCGCACAAACAAGGTAGACTGTATTAAACGCTCTAACAGCAGACTCTCATTTCACTGGAGTCACAAGCAATATATTTTTATCTATCTATCCAGCAGCAAAAGACTCTGATATGGTAATTTTTACCTCCTTTACTTCCTTTTCTCCTCCTTCCTTTGTATTCATCTCGATGGATTTAAAGCAAGAGGCACATGGCTGTGTATAGGCATTCGTACTGGAGAGCTGAAAAGCACATGGGCTACACCCACCAGAGAAAAGGGAGACTGGGGCTTGCTTAGGATATCTTCATGCTAGTCTGTTTTACTAGGAACAGCAGCTGAGAAGAGGACTGCTCAGGAGAGGACCACGCAGGCTGCTCTCATCGGGATGGTTTGCTGGGTTGGATGTGCTGTTACCACTGGTTTTTTTAACTGCCTGCCTGCCTTATGAAAGACACCCACAGCTATCATGGACCTCTGGTAGTCAGTTGAATAAGTGCAGCTTCTAGTTTTCAATGTGATTCCTTTCATAGCTTTCGATTTTCCTGTCATCTCAGAATTAATATTTTGGTAATACTTCCAAGTACTGTCTTCCAGGGGCTCATACCCATTTATTTTTTCAGAAGCTGCTGAGTCAAATTAAAATTCTAACAGATCTTTGGTTCCCTGGTCCCTAAGTTGCTCTTGAAAAATTTAAGCTGTAACTTATTACTCGAAAAAATGAAATGTTTATATATGCAATTTTAACCAAAAAAAAAAAAAAAGGTATTGTAGTTGCAAATTTTGACATTCATCCTTCTCAGAGAAGTAGGATTAGAACACAATGGGCCTAAGGTCTATGTAAGCATTGAAATCAGAACAGGCAACTCTTTGTAATTCAGTCACAGCTATGATGTGGAAGATTTCATCTCAAGGAAGAATGGGAATACTGAAGACAGTATTTTAATTTTCTAATACCACATGTAATACAGAAGCAGCCCTAGAATGTACATCTGAGACTGCATAATCCTGGAATTAGCTAAAGAGACAATGGTAGTAAAGATTCTTTAATTCAAAAAGCTGAGAGCTCAAACCTTACAAAAACCGCTAAGAAAGTGCTACAAAAGATGAAGGGAACAAACGGCTGCCCATGTAATTATTCTCCCAGCAGGCTCATCAAACAATTCCCTGCATGCCCTCCTGCCTCTTCTGGGGATGTTTTGGCTAAATCTAAGAAAATAATGGCTGCGGTCACTTTCTTTTACAGTCACTTGTGATACAAATTGGATGCAGTTTGAAGTCCTTGAAGGAACTGGTGGTTCTCAGCAGCAGCAGGTGATGGTCAGATGCAAACCACCTGGCAGACATGCAAACCTTTTGAAGGCAATTGGAAAAAAACACCCATTTTTTTCTAGACTGAGAAATCCTCAGGGAGGAGGCATGCTAATATACGTGGGTTTGATATGGTTCTTTTTAAGAGGAAAGGGATTATTTTATATCATTTTAGATTATATTAGATTATTTTATATCATTTTAGATTATTTTTAGGGAAAGGTACCAATGCTATTGGAACCTTCTCAGGCAAATGACTCCGTTCACTCTTCCTTAGCATAGGCATCATCTTTGTCCTCATTAGAATAAACAAGTTGAGCAAACCTAAGTTCAGAAGCTGTTTCAAAGCACTTGTCCATTCATTAGACCTTTTAATCCCAGTCATAAATATTTATTGTTTTAAGACTTTGCCTCCAAAAATTGAACTAGAACTCACAGCTTAATTACCACAGTTCTTTAATGTAAAAATGATTCCCAGCTTTCACACACCTTGGTGAGACTTGAACTGCTAATATAAACGTTTCTTTCATCTTCACTGTGACAAACCCAGAAAGTAACCTAGAGCCAGAGCTTCACAGTCTTTCACACCCATTGGCCTCACTGCACAGATTTGATAACAATAGACATGTTTGATATCGGAGTAGCATGTAACAATGGCAGCGATTTTAGCAACGGGTAGGTTTTAACTGTAGAAAAAGCTGTAGCATCTCCCAGAAGAATAACAGTTTGATAAAGCTGCAAGGTGAGATGTGATTTCTCTGTCTCTTTTTGTATACTATCAGACATAAACATAAAGCAGTCTTCCAACTCCTTTAAGGCATAAGAAGTTGAAAAAAAATGATCGGTTGCCCTCTTTGATGTACAGGAGTCTGTTAGTCTCCACTAATAATCAGCAGTATGACTTCACACACCTCTTAGTCAGATTTTCTGGATGGGAATGAGGAGGAACATCTTTGAAATCCACTTTTACTGTCAGATAGGAGCTTCGGAGCATCTCACCTTCATTGTCTCAAATGCAAAGCTATGTGCCTATCTGTTAGAGGGAGAGGAGAGGACTCCACCTAGAATATCTGAGTAAGGTCATGGTGGTCAAGATGGAAAGTTGATCTATTGTCACAAGGCATCTGCAAGGCTACACTAGGCATCCATAAGACTTCAGGGTAGAACCAGTAGGAGATCCCATTTAGGTTTGGAGGACTACAGCAAAAGGCTTTAGCCCTACTGTATTATGAACCTGTCCACCTCTGGAGATTTCTGCTAACACTGGATAGGCATCAAAATGCATTTCTCTCTCTCTCTACCAACATGGAGCTGAAGCATTACTTAGGGCGTGTCATAATGGTCCTGCTGAAATCGGTTATCTCTGAGCAAAAAAAAAAAAAACCAACCCTAATTCCTACTGTGTGTGCTATCTCTGTCTTGTCATACCTTTGGGGGGGGGGGGAGAAAAGTTATGAATATGTTGGTTTCTGAATCCTTCACAAATTCATGTCCTTTAAGGTGAGAAAGGACCATTAGCCTCTCTCTCTCCTGACTGTGCCTCACATGGGTCAGAGCATCTCACCACAGCATGGCATATAACTTGCAAGTTAGGAATAAGGAAAAAATAAGTAGGCCAGAATGAAAGCCCTGGGCTTTTCAGCCCTCCTGCTGAATCCCCAGAGAACAGGAGGAGCATTTTTGGTGACTGCCCATCCAGCACTGGCAATAAGCCCACTCCTCTCCCAGCCCAGGCAAGAGGCCCTGGCTGCCCTGTTCTAGGTAGCCCTAGGTAGGGAGAGCTACGCTTCTGGAAGTATTTGCTTGTGAAAAGAGTATGAAGTGGAAAATGTTATCTTAAACTACTCTTTTAGATCACAGAATCTGCGGAAAGCAGAACATTTTAGTTTTGTTCTTTATTTTTTTCCTGTGACTGCATGGATTACAAGCTCAGGGTAGCTGAAAAATCCAACTTGCCTTTGGAGAAAACTGTTTTTCACTGGTGATAATTCAAAATGTTAGACTTATTCAAAACATGACATTTGCATGTCTAAGTGCGTACGTTGGTTCCAGTGTGTGATTTAGAAAGTCTGCTCTCACCTGTCATTGAGTTTATGGAAGTGTATGTTCTTGGAACAGGCTTCTCTTTTTTTTTTTTTTTTGGTTTTTTTTTTGTTTTTTGTTTTGAGGTCCTTACCCACAAACTTCACCCTCTCAAGTTACAGAATCAATACTGTGTTGACACAGTTTACCATGGGTTTTTACAGTCTTAAAGGTAATACTGTGGATAATGGATGATTTGCTCTAGATTTCCTTGTAAGAATATTCCCCTTTTACATGACAAGAATTGCAAATATTCTTCCTATTCTAACATGCAAACAGAAATATGATCCCTAACCATTGCAAAGCTAAACTCCATGTGAGATAACTGGAAATTTCCCACATCTTCCAGAAAGATTCCTTGTCTTCTTCAGACCGCAAGAGATTCTCCTTCGTCTGGCCTGCCCCACCACCTTTTCCTGGTCACGTTTGCTATGTAAAGGTAGCTTCTGTCTCCACTGTTGCCTCTCATTCTGGATCTAACAGAGCCAGCCCTGAGACCAAATTAATTAAATTGAGCATACAGCTGCAATGCCTCCCAGATCTCCTGCCTCCTGCTTGCAGGAGCACAGGTCCTGCAGGACTTGCCTGCATGTCGTGGCCAGAGCTAGCACAACTGTGCCACAGTCCCAGGCTTTTTGCTGTCCCCAGATAAGGACATTTTACTATTCCCACTGAATTCAGCAGAGCCGGGATTTGGCAGCTGCTCCTTCTGCTCAGTCCCCAGAAACTTGTGTCTGTAGATATAGACATCACGGCTTCAGGCTGGACAGTTTCTTCTGTCGGGATGGCCAGGAGTGCAGGTTACAGTGGCAATGAAGGTTGCCAGAAGATAAGCCCTCGCTGCCTTCCTCGCGCTCACAGGGACCCAGCCCAGCTCCATCTCTGCCTGCTGCTGCTGAAGGCAGAGCCAGTCCCTCCATCTTTCCAGCCTTACAGACATTCCCTTCAGGTCCCGAAGGCATCGACCCACTGTTTTATCTGAAAGCTTCTGGTTTAACATGTGGTCTGAGAAAAAAGAGCATTCCTTTTCTCTGGGGTATATGTTTCCCCCTGCACGTCTCATTACGGCCTGGTCTGTTTAAACATCAAACGTGCTTGTGTAAATATATACAACGAAGCTAAGTGATTAGAATAATCTGATGCAAATTTCAAAGACTCTGAACAGATCTGAGAAAACAACACTGTCGTAAGTTTTATTTCCACAGCCTGAGTGGATATCACATAACCAAAATGCAGGTTGTGCTTCAAAGAAAAGCGGTGTTGAAATTCTAATAAGAGGATTGTTCGAGGGTGGGGAGGGGAGCGTGGCAGCTGGGGGGGGAGTGCTCTTTCCCCAGCTGTCGATGCATTTTATTAGGTCATAAACGCCTTAAAAATGTAATAACGTCTCCGCGAGCAATGAGGCACTCTGTTCCATTGACTTTTACCATAGACTATTTCCACAGATCCTCATCCGTCCCCCGAGCCTGACTGCAGCTTCGCAGGCAGTTCCTCCCCGGGCCGTCACCCCGGCCGCCCTCCGCGGCCCCGGCTGCTGCTCCGGCTCCGGCCGCGGCCGCCGCAGCCGCTGAGGACGGGAGCCATCTAAAGGCGTTCCCGGGAAGCGAAGCGCTCCGCCGGGCAGCACCCCGGCCTCCGCCACCCGCTTCCCAGAGGCACCCATCCCGCCTCGGCGAAAGGGAAGGCAGCAGAGAAGCCAAGCAGCGTGCCCAGATGACGTGGGGCAGGAGAGGGCGGTGGTGGCTGAGCCCCTGCGGCGTGCCGGCTGTGGAGGCGTCCGTGGTCGGACCGTCCCTCCTGTCCCCGTCGCGTCCCTGATGTGGCAGCCCGTCCCCGCTCGGGGGGACGGTGGAGGGGGGAGTTGAGGTGTAGAGGCACAAAGCGCTCGTTTCCTCCATCGTCATCACTTCCACCCCAAGTGCGGTGGGCACCTCATCTGGGCGCTGATGGAGAGGGGGCACATCAAGGTTAGGAGTATGTCGGGTTTTAATTCTGAGGATGGGCGTTTTCATGAAAAAAAAAAAAAGGTATGTTTTCGGCTCAATAATAGGTGAACAGTTCAGAAGTAAAAGCCCTTCCCTCAGAAATGCAAATCGTCTGGACTGCTCTAACGTCTTCAGGGCTCTAATGATCTTAAAGCACTGTCTTTTTGCTGTCTGCAAAGCAACCGTGGCTTGACTTGTGAAGGACAATTTCATTTCAAGTGACCTAAGGCTGAAATAAAAATGCAAAGACAAAATGGAAATAAATATTTATTTGAACACTCATGGTACTATTTTTATTTGCATCATAGAGATCATCGACCAATTCTAGATGATCTTTTCACTCCCTAGAAATTGCAGTGTTCCACTGTAGCAAATGCACAGAGTTTAAGGTCAATGTCGAGTCATAAAACAGCCACAAGTACAATTTAAGCATTTGCAATTATGGGCAAAACAAGAAAAAAGGCTCTTTGTGCTCCATCTGGAATTCTACTCACTCTGTAGGCAGTGTTAATAAAATACAGATGCAACTCCGGCCAGTGGTAATCGAAAGTCATTAACATCAGAAGCTGTTCAGTGGCCTGTACGAATTTTGTTTCGCTGGTCTTAGCCCAGCGCCCGTTAGACAGACATCTACATTACGGCCAGAGCCTTTGTGCCATTGGCAAGGACCGAGGGCTGTAACGCATTTTCTCGCTGAATTCCCCTTCTGGAAGTAAAGCTAATCACTTTTGGACACCGTGGGGTTCCTCCTCCCCAGCACCACTTGTGCTCATAACATTTGTGGTCTCTGAGGGCAGAACGTCCATCTGCAGGGCTGATGGGTAAATAATAAAATGCAAATATGCACAGACCAACTGAGAAGGCTGTGACTGACGTAAGTGCAGCGAGTAAAACCGACCAGGCTGTCTGTTTTATGCGGAGAGGGGTGGTACCTCTTCACCACCTGCCCATCCAGAATCAGCCCCATGTGCTGACTGCAGTCAAAGGCATCGCTGCAGAGAAAGGGCGCAGCGTGCCTGCAAAGCAGCTCTCTGGGTACCCGACATCCAGCACGGTCAGGGCTTTGCTGTCCAACAGAACTCTTATCAGTTCGAAGACAAAGATTTGTAAGTGCTCTTCTCTTCTGTGCTGGCAGCTTCTGCCTAAACTGCCTGTGGTTTTTGTCCATGCTAAATTCAGAGGCAGCATCTCCCATAGCGCCCTCTCTGGTTTGTCCTGCTCTCTACAAATGAGCCTTTACTTGCATTTGGCATGAGGGAGACGTAAGCTTCCAGTCCGCATTTTGCAGGATCACCCTTTCTGAGAAACAGTGGCTCGCTGCCAGCGGAGCTTGCCTTAGCCCTCTGCTCAGCCCAGCTTTCAAGCCTCATTGGATCCATATGCTTTGCGCGACCGGGGTGATTTTTCTCCTAGATTCTGCATGGGTATGACTCGTGGCTATCTCATCCATGCAATGACGGCCATCTGCTCTTGGGTACCAGCAGGAACAAGAGAGAAAAGATTATGATCTTCAGAGAACCGTGTCTGTCATTAGTGCAGTTGCCACCCTGACAGTACAGGGCTGGTGGGCTTTGAGTTTTCCTGTTAAGACCTGCTGTTCTTCTGTAGTGAGCCCTTGTGCGCTCAGATTTGTCATGCACTTCACAGGCTGGAAATCATACCCTGAGCTATTAAACCCCCCTAGTCCTATCTCGAATAATATGCTTTGTAGAAAAATTTCTTGAAGGCATTTCTGTGAAAATACCAGTAAATTTGGTTTTTAAGACCGTAAGGGTCTGGAAATATGTGTTTGTTCACTGAGATGCTTTAGAAAGAGTACAAGGCTTAGCAAGTGAAAATAAAATAGGTCTGATTTATACAGTAATACAGTAAAAAGGCTGCACAGAAAAAATGCAAACAATCGTTTTATATATGTTTATGCACATTAACTCTCTAAGTGATTATACAGTCTCTAACGTCTAGATTTTCACGGGGTTTTGTAATGCTTCAAAGGAATATAGCTGCAAATAGACAAGTCTAAGTTTCATTTCTCTCATTTCAGTAACAGCAAACGCATATTTTTGTTTTCAAAAGCTGCCTCTTCTGTCAGTTTTACTTACATTTTTGTCTGCTTTTATGCTGATAAAATTACACTGACGTCAGCTATAGCAAATCTTCATGCTTGAAAAATGTGTGAGCAAGAAGAGAATCAGGGTCGTACTAAACAGACATCGAACATCAAGGAATACGTGGGGGTTTCAGGCTGCTCAGAGGAAAGGTGAGTGGAGGGGCCTTTTTGTATAACTCTTCCTCCATGCTCAAAGGTAATACGTGGATGGCTTTAGCTAAATAAAATCTTTAATTTTGCCTTCTTTTTTCCTGGTATGCTCTCGGAGGAAATGGTGTTGAAAAGGCTAAAGCCACTGACATTTGGGTGACGTGAAAGAGTGAGAATGTAAGCTAGAAATTAATGGAAATGCTCCCCTAAGTATATGATCCATTAAGTTGTTTTGCAACGCTGAGAAATGAAGCATAGAGTATTTTGTTAAAGTCAATACCCCATGGTGATGAAAGCCAGATTAAGATATTTCACTGCAACAGGCCAAGCCCTGACAGTAAGCACGTAGGTATAAATCCAGAAGAACTCCAGTTTAGTGACAGGTCCTGCCCTGAATTCACACCGATGCAGCTGACGACTAACCCAGGCCCCAGTATCCCCAGTTTGGATGTCGCCTGGCCAGTGTGACCAGCGCTTTGAACCAGCCGCTAGCAGCTTGCTGGCCTGCACGCGGAGAACTTCAGCCAGATGTGTTGATACAGGAGCAATGTAGGACATCACGGGCTCCTCCTGCCCTCTCCCAAGTGGGCATACCTCATTCAGCACTAGGATTTACTGTCGTTCTCTGAGTGACTTTTGATTTATTCTGACTGCACGGCGTTGCTTACTTGTTCAAGAAAATAGAATATCCATTCAGTGGAGAAAGGAGGTTGTATTATTATTCTGCACACAGTTTTCACAGAATTCAGTCATTAATGCTTTCCCCACAGCTCTAGCACCGAAGGACAGCATTTCACTTTGTCCTGGCAGAACAGATCAATTACCAGTTTTCACCGGTATGTGTCTTGATGTGCTGCTGCCTTTTTCCTACAACTCCTGACTACCCTGACACTGTAGCTGCATTGCTCAGCAGTTTCTGCTCGCTCTGCTGGGTGTTTAGCTATTCAGTTGGTGTTCCACCTTATTTTCTTTTGCTTTGCCTACAGACCTGAAGGGCAGGTAAAGAACCTCCAAGGCTTGGCCTGAGATGGGTCTGAACTGGTGTTTTCAGGGGTACTCGGCTGCACCAGGTTTTCTCTTCAAAAACTCAACTCAAAAGATGAAATAAAGAAAAACAAGTCTTGGGGGTTTTCTTTACATTGAGTACCTGAAACCTGAATAAAAACAGAAACCAGGCATTAAAAAATGCTCAAAATGTCTCAAAAAGCTAGCACTGGTAGAACTCAGCTGATCAGTGGTGTTCTGTTGGTACAAGGGGAGCTTTAACTGAAGCTGTTTCCCCTTGGTCTGCTGCCAGGGACAGCAGCAGGGGTCTCTGAGGAGCTCAGGAGTGAAGGCAAAGAAGCTTTGGAGGAATTCTTTCGTGGCAGTGACTACAGACCAAGAGAAACCTCTCAGCCATGTACATTTTTTATAGCCAAAAGCTTAGTAAACATTAAAAGCAGGCAGCATGCTGTTGAAGAGAAAGGCAACTGAATCCTCAAATACCTTTTTCAGCGTATTCTGTCTCCAGGTTTCATGAAATGGCAGGGGAGATGAAACCCACGGCGAGGTACCTCTCCATCTTTCCCTCTGCATTTGGCATACTGGGATCTAGAAATCAGCAGAATTATGAAGCCACGGTTGCCCAGACTAAGGGTAGCTCCCCACTGTCAATTCAAGAAATGATAAGACCTCAGCGGGAGTTTTGCCCTGGTGAGGAGTCTTATCCAAGCACAGCATGAAGTTTGTTTGTGAAGGTTAGTGTGCCTCGACCTGGGATTCCCTGGATGACCCCCACGCTAGGGGTGCAGCAAGCCTGATGCTCCCAAAAACTGATACACGGAATGAGTTCCTGGAGCACAAATATCTGGGTCCTGTGCAGAGAGACCCATGCTAGCAAACTTGCTCTCCTCTCCCCGCCGGGACCAGGCAGTGCGTGCACAGTGAGCACAGACCTCGCTTGGGCTTTTTTAGGGGAGGCTTTGGCCTCTGCTGTGAATAGGTCAGGAGCCCACAGCGTCCGGCTTGCAATGTCAGGCCAGATGTGGAGAGATGATGTTGGCGCTACGACACTGCTTTAGGGCAGCCGGGGCCGGTGACCCAGGACTGTGCTGTCTCGTACAGACACACCCAAAGGAGCTTTGACCCACCCGGCTCAGGCGCTGCACGCTGCTGAGGCACCTCGCGCTCGGGAAGCGGGGGACCCATCCACTGGCTTTGGGCCGGTTGTTACCACTTCACAGCTGGATCAGGTTTGTTTGCACAAGCTGAACGCACACACGTGAACCACGCAGCAGGCGTACTCCAGTTAGTGCCTCTCAGGCAGTAAAGGAGTTAGGCTGAAGTTAGCAGGACTGCTGGTGTGACTGACAATCACATTTAGGAAGCAGTTGAGTCGGGATCCCTGCCATTTCACACGCTGAAAGAAACTGTCTTTCCAGTTCTGTCACACACTTTTTGAAGCAATGATTTTAATTTTTTCTTCTGGAAATAAAACAGATGCTTTTAATAACAAGCAGAGCCTTTGGGTGCTGCCTCCTTTTAGCCAGATGATAATGTGGTTGGGAACCATCTCTCAATGTGATAACTTTTGCCTTATCTCTAAAGGAACACATTGGCCTGATCAATCAAATATAAAAATACAATTTAAAATGGCTAGATTTTGGTTTTCTGAATTTCCCCACATCTTCAGACTGTTACTCTTCTCCCCTAAGCTGCAATATAATTTTAGTTAATAACCTTCTCCTTCAGCTGACAGTATAGTCCCATGAAGACTCCTTCCCTTTAAAGGAAACTGGTTTGATTTTTTGGCTGCTGGTGAGTGACGAGAAGGAAAAACAGTTTGGAGAGGAAGCAGGATTGTTGTCATGTTTTGCCTTTCTTTCTGTGCGTATAAAATTTAGCCAATGAGTAAACCTTTCCCATCTGTGACCACATTGCCCAGAGCAATTGCAGTAACTCGCCACTTTTTACAGAACCCTCAGCTTTGTTAGTTTTATGCTGATGACTTTATAGTTACTTTTCCAGGCATATAAAAAGTAGATAATTGAAATCGCAATGGTAGCGTAATACCTGAGTTACCGTGTAACTGCCAGGATGCATCTGAAACTGGGTTAACACTATGTTAGCTCTTTCAGCTGGCCGGTGGTACGGTTTATGTATCAAGGAGCTGACTGTTTTCCCTGTAAATTGGACAAGTGACGGAAGGACCTCTTCTCCTGACAGCACAAGTTCTGTAATAATTAGGAGCACAAATTTAAGACCATCTGGTCAGAAACAACTACTGATAAAGGAGCCACAGGATAAACCTGGAATCCTAATGTTTGGAGTAGTGGCATTAGCAAAAGCAGAAAATTCGACCAGCCTGCTGGATCTCCAAAGCATTAAAGAACTCGGGTTTATTTATATCAAAAGCTAGTGCTTTCATGGCTTACAGGCAGAGATGGAGAAACAGCTTTCACCATTTTGGCCATGACGAAGCATTTCACGGTGTCTAATAGAATGCAGGAGAGAAATTAAAGACTTCTCATTCTGTGGCAGAAACAAGAATGATTTCTGGTACAGCCAGATCTCAGGTTTAATCTGAACCGACTGAGGATGGCTTGCAATTCCAACACCTCAAAATAGATCAGAGTGTACAACAGACCTGGGAATTCCTTCTCCTGGCACCTCTACTTAATCTTCCACATCTTTGAAAGGTATTCTTTCAGTCCAGCATCGTATCTGTTTCATCTTGCCTGCAGAGTGTGGCTGTACCAGCAAACATTTCAGCCAGGGTGCCATAAATTTCCAATTACGATGGCAATAGAGGTCTCGTGGTACGTGAAAGCTGCCTTTGGAAAAACCATTTTCAGACTGGCCCCTTAGAAGCAAGGTAAGGTCTTTTGTTGTTCGTATAGTGACAATTGGAATACTCGGTATCTCGGCACATTTCTAAATTTCCCGGGATCAGTTGCACAACTTCCTTAATTTAAATGGCAGGAAATTATCGTTTGCTTATCTCCTACACCAAACACAGAAGCAATCTGAACTGAGTCTTAAGTGAGGGTGTTTTTAAACTACAGCCACTAATTCTACATCTACATACATTCATTTTGAGTCTCAGAGGGTGGGAAGTCCTGTCATTAGCGGAAAGCGGCAGCTCGCAAACAGCTTTTTGTGCTGGTCTTTCTGCTCAGCTGCAGAGAGAAATGGTGTGTCCTGTTACCTTCGGTTTGCAAGGCTCCGTGCAGAGGCATTGCTCGAGGGAGCGCAGGCTCCACAAGCAGCTGGAGCTTGTGCTCTTTGCCTTGGTCCTTGATTAGACTTGATTCTTTAGGCAGAAATGGCTCCCTGGAAACCTGTGCCTGGTGCTGGGCTGAGATTCCTGAGATGAGAATTGCTTCCTGCTGCCTCCCAGCTGCCAGTTCTGGGTAGATAAAAGTGAATTGTGCTTGGCCTTTCCATCACTTACTGTACTGCAAAAGCAGCTTACAAGGCTTCCAATGTTTGATCTCAGAGAGTAAATGATCGATATTGGTGCCAGAAGGGATGCTAACATCGGATAAGGGGCAACACAAAGGTGCGGCCCCTGCCACAGTTTGGAGAGTCCAGATGGGAGTGGGCAGACAAACCCCACAAGGTCCTGCAGGCTCAGATGTGGGAGAAGGTTGCCCAAAGACCACACTCGCCCAGTCCATGGGCTACGTTTCATGGGCACCCAGCTCGTCCTAACACAGTCATGGCTTAGTGGGTGCTAGACATCACCTCTTGCAGTTCAGCTGAGCCTAACGGTGAGTGGGCAGCAGGGGGGTCTTGGGCAGGGGGGAAAAGTGCAGAGATTGACATGAGCAAAGGAACCACAGCCTACAGAGCACTGTACGGCGCATAGGGAGCTGAAGGGCTAGAACAGACAGGTACAGGAAAACCACCCCTCAGGTTTATTAATCATGTGGTTTGACAATATTCCATATATTAGAACAAAATGCAGACACTAGACTTAGTCCAGTAAAAACCATGACAGATCACTGGGCTTTTGTTTTCACCTTAGGATATTTCATCAAAGGACCTGAGCTTAAATACTCTGTCCTGCAGCTTCACGGGTCACATCACTGCTTGGGCTGAACACTACCTTTCTGTCAGCTCCAGCAACATCTGTCACCCCAGGGCATGCTCTCCTGCTGGGCTGCAGCTTGTGAGACCAGCAATAGAGCAAGGGGGAGGACAGCTTAGCTGTCTCTATGAAGCTGGAAGCAAGTTGATTACCTGAGAAACCGACCACCTCCAACGGGACAAAGACTTTCAGGTACGTTTAAATGGCACTGGAGGGGCTATGGCTCATTTTGCTGTTAATCGTCTGATACAGCTATAATTTTCTATTTTTTATACCCAAAGACAAATTACAGCATATGAAAGACCACAGGGTTATATTTCAGTTTTTTAGAAGCTGAGATAGTCACATTAATATATGATGAAGGCATTGTAACAAGAGTGCTAGTATTTTAGTGATAAACCATCCAGGGTCAGTAGAAAATACATATCATCAACTGCAAACTCATTTTAGATATAATAAAATGGCATAGCTAGGAGATCTGTCACATTTTAAATAGGACAAATATTATTTATACTTTTATCTTAACATTTTATCCTCTGAAGCAGCAGGACGGTGCAGCACAACTCAGTACTTGCTCATGCAGCATCTGCAAACGTGCAGAGGGGCCGTGGCAGCTCATGTGATGGCAAGAGGCAAAGGCTGCACTAATTACCAGGCTGATGCTGAAGGCCAGCTGCAGAGAGAGACCATGCTCACCTCTCCCATCCGGGAGGGGCCAACTAGGCCCTGCTGAAGAGGTGCAGGTGGGTAGGAAGGTTATAAACGGGGGAGCAGGGAGTGAGTTGTTTGCTGGTGCAGAGCAGCAGTGCCTGGTGTCCTGGTCTGGAGTTATTTTGCCTGGGGGTGAGTGATAATGTAGCTTTCTCTACAAGGGAAGTGTGATGTCAGATGCAGCTGGTGGCAAGAAGAGGTTGTTCAGGGGTCTGGAGAGGGGGAAAGCTTGTGGTGGTGAGTGGTTTCCTTTGTGAGTGAGCTCTGGTGCTTTTAAGGGTGTTTATGCAGGGCCATGGGAAGGTACTGTGTCTGTGTTTGTGCATCCTGGAGCTGAGCTTGGGGCAGGGTTTGAGCATCCTGTGGTGCCGCAGCCCTGACAGAGCCCGGGGAATGGCAGGTGTACATATCTGTGCTCCAGCACCAGCAGTATGTTGGGTCAGGTCCACCCTTGGTCGACTAAAACTTACTGATTTAAACTAAGGTCAGAAATGTTACTTGCTGGGAAGGCTTCTTAGACTGTTAATTTGCTGATGGCTTTGTGGAATCTTGGACAAAAGAAGAGTAGTGTTCTTCTGAGGGTGTGATAAACCTAGATGGTACATGCTATGTTTTATGTTGGCACTATCTGCTTAGAAATGATTTCTGATGGTAGGTCAGAGGCGTGTGCTTATGCAGTATTAGCGTGTAAATGTCATGATGGGATCTTTGAAATACATGTAATATCAAGAGAATGGGGAGAATGTGCAAGGAATGTAATTTATCACCTAACTTGTAAATTATTCTTAATGCTCTAATTCTAGTTGCAGTGGTTGTGCACACCAAATGCCTGGTAAGAAATTGTACGGTGCTCCCCCTAAGGCTTTGGAACTGTCAGTGCTTTGGCAAACGAAACCTTCTAGGTTAAGCTCTGTGTAATGCTTTCTTGGCCTGTGCTGCCAGACTTCAGAGGAGGGTGCAGAAAAAGCCAATTGTGAGCATATGGTATTGTTTCTGCATCCCCCTCTTCCAAAGCGCTCAGCATGGCTTTGTTGTTCAGCTGTTGATAGGCTAACATCTTTATTTATCTCTCTGTTGCTGTTTCTTTTTCTTGCTTAAATCCATGTTCAGTAAGTTTTTAATAAGGAAAAAAAATCACTTCTGTATAAGCTTGTGGACACATTTTGTGACCCCTGAGGAAGAAGTAGAGTGAAAATACCTTTTTCATGGGAATCAGCTTTGTAGTTGTTTTTCCAGCCAGTATGTGTTTAAAGAGCGGTAGAGGCTGCAGCACTTGGCTTCTGAAATAATTTAGTGAAAGGTCATGTTTCAGTTGTTACCACCTTGAACTGGCAGGAGGGCACACCACTCTGAATTGATGCTGACACCAAGGGTGAGGTCCTTGCGCATCCCTCCTACTTCTGGGAAAATCTCAAAGGGGCTCATCCTTGTCTCTGCCATCCAAATAAGGTGCTGAATTTAAATCGGACTGGAGAGAGCCCAAGGGTTTACGTGCCTGACTGGCAGTGATTCACTCTTGAAAGAATCAGCCTCTTTTTCTATGCCAAATATAAAACAGTAGGAAGAGCAACAGGCAACTGTAGTGGTAGAGTATTTGTATTGTCTGCTAAAGAAATTGTGGGTCTTTGGCATTCTAGCTCTATAATAAAAAATTTAAAAATAACTCAGTGGTTTTGTAATGTGAAAATCTACAAGAGATGTCATGTAACATCATAACAAAGTCAAAATATTACTCAGGCCCTGTGGGCACTTCTCATTCCAGGAAACAAAAGTGAATTCCCAATTACACTTAAGTCTGGGGAACACTGTGGAAGAATCACTGGCTTCAGAAGTGGAGTTGAAAAGGATGCAGCCAACATTTTAATACACTTCAGTGTCAGAAAATAGTAGGAGTAGAGATAGCTACAAAAGGCTTTGCAGTTGTTTCTCTTTTCAAAAAGCATTGGGCAGTGCTTACAAATGGGATGGCTGTAACTAACAGCAAAGCTGCACACTTAGTAGCTTAATTTGAGGAGAGACCCAAATGCGACTTTTTTTTTTTCCCTTTTCTATTGCATGTGTATCTAATGAAGTAAATAGCTGCAGAAGATGAAGTACAGGCTTGTGAGCCTATTGTTTGCTTACCAAAGGGCACTGGTGGCTCTTCCATAGAATGATCCTCATGTCAGTGACATTCTCTTGCTGATTTTTTTTTTTTTTCCTGTCCTAGCTATGGAAGCTAAAACTAGGCCCTGCTTCAAATTTCAGATGTGTGGTAGCTAATTACAGTACACATGATCTTAATAGAAAAGCATCATCGGTTATAAAACATGTTTACTCTAGTTTCATGGGTAGGTGATGGAGAGTCCAAGCTGCAGGTGGCTGCTGCCAACTGGATGGCTCAGGCTGTGGTTTTGTGAATTACTGTGTTTTCTGTTTCTGCTTTGTAGGTACATAAATGATAATATTTGTCTGTGTCCTAATTGCCTTGAGCTTTTAGCAAATATTTATGGACTATGTGCAGACTTTCAGGAGATGAGTAATTGAATTTCTACACCTTGCTACCTGTGTTTCATAGAATCTTATCTCCTCCTGCTTTAAACAGCTTCCTCTTTCAGTCTTCAAAGTGCTTTCCAGTAGAATTGTTGAACTTGAGAACAAATGTTTTTATGCTAATGGTAGCACATTGACCTCTGTTAAACTTTGCTCCAACTTCCTCACTTCAGCTTATCCTCATGTTTTGTTCCACAACACCTTCTTGATGTATGAACTCTAAAGACTGTTAAATTGCTCCCACTTGGATAAACAGGAGCTTTGCCATTGGTTCCTCTGGAAATAGGATCAGGACCTGGATAGATGCATGGAATGTCCTGTAAGACATGTTGATGTGCTTTCTGCCCGAACGAATCAGACTCGAAGCACTTCTGAAGTTTGTCCTCTAGTTCTCTGACATGTGTGCTAGATCAGCTGGCAGTTGAACTGTTCAGTACATTACAATGATCTTCACATTAATTGGCTGGAACAAAACCTGCAACAGGACTGACCAAAAGACTGCCAGTCACAGATGCTAAATAACACCTGAGTATAAATGAAAATGCAGTAAATCCACAGGAACACCCAGTGAATTCAAAATGAGCTGATGCTGCCACCATAACAATCTAATGCTAGAAAAGAGCTTCTGGAGGTGGCCTCAGCTCTTGTTTTTTACAGTCTACAAGCACAATAAATATTACTGTGATTTTGATTCAAAGTCTGCTTAAGCTTTGTTTAAATGGTCATCACAGAGGTGGAAAAAACCTAAAGCAAGTCTAAGATTTTACCAAGATCTTGGTTTTCTGGAGTACTGTGTATAATTCTCAAGTATTCCTGATTGCTTGTTGAAACTACCCTTCTCTCAGCTCAGAATTTCCTTTAATCAGGGACAGGATTTTCAAAGGAAAAATCAACATCATGGTCAATCTCAGGATTTTATTTATCTGACTCTTGCCCCACCAGAAAGCTCACAGTGCAGTTTCAAAAACATGGAGGGATGCATGGGGTTCCTTTTGTGCCCAGGCACCAAGTCCTGGACTCCAGTGACCTGAAAAACCATCTCTGACAGAGGCAGCTGAGCAGTCACCTGAAAGCGCATAGTAGATTGTGGCAGCATCTGAACTAGCTTGAGATCCTGTGAGTTGTAAAATGTATGTCATCAGTAACACCAGCATCCTCCCCTTCAGGTTTAGCAGCAGCTGAATCAGCTGCTGAATTCAGAAAAATAAGTAAATGAAGCACTAATTTACATTTTAGGTGTGGAAGTGGCAGACAGCCCTGTCAGTGCCCTACTAACATTCCTCCAAGACACTTCAAAGTAGACTAATAGCAGTGAAGAAAAATGGAGCCGACAAGACTGGAAGGTTGTCCCAGACCTGTTTTTCAGTGAGGCCAGGATACATGTTCATTCTCTTTCATCCTGTTCCTGCAATTTACCTTGAGACAACCAAAACGATGCACTTGCTATGAAATCAAGCTCTGAGGACCTATCTCCAACAGACCTCGTGCTTTTAGCTTTACTAAACAAGTAGAGAAGGATGAGGAAGTGCAACCCCTAGCATCGTATCCTGCCTGTCCTGTCACAAATTGACCAACTCTTAGTAGAAAACATAGTCATGTTTGTCTAGTCTGAATCCACCAGATTGCTTTACAGCAGCTTAAACTTGCTCGTTTTGACCCCTCAGCCAGCCTCCACAGGTCTAATATCGGGGCCCTACTTCCAGCCAGGTTCATTGCACAGGCATTTGCAGTGGTATGAACAGCAGGGCAAAGAAAAAGCACCCAAATGCCTCTGTCCATTGAGTGGTGACCTTGCTAAATTATCGCGGGTATCCTGAGCATCCGTCGTAGGCCGTGCTGTGGCTGTCTCTTATGGCAGCATCATAGGAACATGCATTAGCTCTGGAGGATTGATCTTGCAAGGACATTTCAATGAGAAAATGAGTAATTCTTTACTCTGATTATGATGATTAATTCTGTTACGTCAGCAGCCTTTGGCACAGCCAGTGACAGCAGCAGATTTTGTATGGGAAAATGCTAACTCAAAAGCCAGGAACCTTAAAGGGGAATTTTGTGAGGATAAGTGATTATATTAATAAATGACACAAGCAGCTGTAATTTTACATATATGCAGAAACACACAGACTTTCCTCAACCCTATACAAGACTCTGTACTGATGTGTAATTGTTTTGTGTTTGAAACATCAGCCAAGATAAAAACCTGGCGTTTTTGCTGGAATTGACCAGCCACAGATGGACTGAACTGTGCAAGTTTTTGGACCATATGAACTTGAGCAGAAATTCTACCACAGGTGCCAATTTCACACATAAGCCGTCGCTGTTGAACTGGCAGGCACCCTACTTCCCTCACTTTGAGTCTGGTTATACAAAAGACTAATCAAGACATCTATCAGGTACATAATTTAAGATGGGAAGGTCTTTGCTAGCGTGTGAAACTGGATGGCCCTACAGTTTCAATTTTTGAAGGGGATTTGGCTTTCAGACAGCGCATTAGCTCGTTTCCTCTCCAGTTCTGAAGGCAAGCACTTGACATGCACTGATCAGGTCATGTCCCTCACTCCAGCACAGATTTCTCCCTCAGCTGCCATAACCAAGTTGTACTCTGTCAGTTTGTTTTTGCTTTGGATGGATTCCAGCTCATGTCTTTCATGTATTTGGTATGAGAGGTATTTAGGAGGGAAGTATCAAGGCCAGGTTCCTCAATCCTGTTCTGTTAGGAAATGCTCACTTTGCAATCCTAGCATCATTAAAAATGATTCTCTAAAGGGTATGTTCTGCCAACATATGACCTTTAGCTGTTAACAGTAGAGAATGCTCCCAAAAAGTAGGTAATTCTATAATCAGCTCAGATTTTGACAGATAACAAGAAATTGCTCTTGCATTTAAGCATGGCATTTAGAAAGCTGAAGGAATGCTTTAGGTGGCTGCCCTTGTACCTTGATCTGTCTGCTGTTCAAGCTGCTGTCCTCTCAACATTCCCCTATAGGAGGAAACTAAATGCCATCACTTAGATGTGTAGATTGTTAATTAACACGCTGACTTTCAAATCGGAATCATCACAAACACTTCTGCAAGTGTCATCTCCTCAGCTCAGATGTGCTGATCACTGGCCTTGTAGCAGCACATTTGTTCAGAACAGTATTTGAACCCAGTTTTTCAACCCCACTGTGTTTTCTCACCTTATCAATTCATATTCAGGGGTTGTTTCCTATCAAATTTTTTACTTTTTTGTATCATTTGCAAGGAAAAGAGTTGAAAGCTAGGCACAAAAGGAACCAGCCTCGGTGATCTAATAAGAAATTGTCTTAAAGTCTAGTGGCAGAGAGGATACACCAACATTTTTCTTGCAATAAATTTTTTTTATTATCTGAGGTGCACTTGTAATGACTGCATATAGCCCCATTAATTAATATCTAATACTAAAAATGCTGGAAGTGTAATGTCCCAGTACAGAGAGGACTCCACTGATCTGCTTTACCTACATAAACAAGAAAGTTATTTTAGCATCAATTTACACTTTGTATACAACCTGCTTTCCAACTATTCAAAGGAGATCAATATTTATGACAATTCATTAGAGAATGCAGCTGACTTTTATTGCGCAGACCAAAAAAGATGCAGTCACCAACCCACCACTACATTAATTTCATGATATTGGTTAACAAAATTGTTGTAAAAAATAATTTAATTTCTGATGAGCAAATGGAAACAAGTTGTACAGCTCTCTCAGGTTCCTGTATTGACAGGAGAAAATAGCATCAAACCATTACAGTCAGTAACTCAAGGACAAAACCACTTCTGTTGCTTAAGGGAATAAAAATAGCCCTGTTTTCTTCCCCAGTCCAAAACCCAGCATTGGTTTACAGCAAAATAATCTCACTTGGAGTTACTGCAGAAGCCCCCCACTCTATACCCTCTGACTTTGATATGTAAGTACATGATAGAGCTATTCTACTGGCATGTACACAACTCAAGTGGAGCACTGCTTGGCTCCCTCCCAGTGTTTTTAGCTTGCCAGCATACTAAGCTTAATCTTCTGGCTCCTCGTAATGGGCATACCCACTAGCGTAGGTCCTTCCTAAATTCAAATTGCTGAATACATCTGTGGTCTCAGCATCAGAATCCTTCCCTCCCTCATCATTGTCATCTTCATCATCATCTTCTGCTTCATATTCATCATATTCATCCTCACGGTCACCTGCATCTTCAGCCTTGCTGGAGGAGAGGCTCTTCCAGTAGGCATCATAACCAGAAGCTCCATCGGCATCTTCATTTCCAGTCTGTCGGCCAAACTTCAAAGAGCGTGCTGCAGGCAGAGAAAAATCATCATGCTCTCACCCCTCAACGGCAATTTGAGTTGAGCGTTTGAAATATCTTTTCTGTCCCTCTTCACTGCTTAGCAAAGAGCAATGTTAGCCAGCCTTTTTCTAAATCTGACATTTTCAGATTTAATCCTTACTCTGACAGAACCTTCCTGCTACACACAGTCTGTCCCCCTGCAGCCAAGTTTGTACAAACAATAACTGCCCCCAGAGTAAGACTTAGGTTTTAGGACAAGCCTTTGGTCCTCTGGCCAAGAAACCCTGTAATTGTATGTGCTTGGCAGACACAATAAGCATTGTGATTTACTCAATAGAGGTTGAAGTAGATCATACGCATCTCATCAAATTACTCTTCAAAATTCATTAGCCAGCCCATTGCAGATGAAATAAAGGCTGAAGTGGTGATTTTTTTGCAATTTGTCCATAACTAAAATCTTAAACTGAACAAAAAGCTTTCACTGGATTGGAATCAATTAATGGTTAAGAATGAGGGAGTGCTCAATTCTAGAACTAAGAAACACAAATTTTTTCCCAAACCAAATGCAGCAAAGCTTTGCAAAACAACTGAAAGTAATCAGAGGTTACTCTGTGTTCCTATGCAGGAAAGTAGTCACCGATACTACTTGTATGGCTGGTTAGCTAGCGAAGCAGCCTTACTTGACATGCTCAGATCCTTCGTCTGCTGAGTTTCATGGCCGCATTTAGGGCAGGGAGGCTCTTTTCCTTTTTCCTGCTTGAAAACCTTACTTCGCACGTGATCATCACAAAAACAAGCCTGTGGGGTGAACGGAGATTAAAAGGCTAAATGTTTTCATCACAGAAGCATGCTCGTCAGCAAGTAGCAAGCAAGCAAAAAAAAAAAAAAAGGCGTTTAGCAGCAGCAGGGTTTTCTGGTTGGGATTAAAATTTAATGAGCTCTGTCTGCAGTGGAACTAGAGTCTGGGCACAAAGCAACTACTTCTGTGTTGAACGTGGTTTCATGGCTTCCTGGAGAAAAGGATGGATAAAAGTGGTGATAAAGTAGGGAAAGTAACACACTCAAGGACTGGATTTTAGTGCTGCCCACAAGGAGCCTGACAAGCTTTAGTTAACGTTGATAAACTTAAATAAAATACAATCAGAAATGTATGCAAGAACATAATTACACAGTGACCTGCAGGCAAGAATTAGAGTGAAATTTCACATGTTGAGCAACAGGGTGCCAGTGAAGGTTGTCTGGAGAAAGGAACAACCTGGAATAGGAAATCAGTGCTGTGGGAGACTGTAGGGGAACATATGGAGGGTAAGAAGAGCAGGCAATGAACCAGCACCTGGAGAAATCTGGGCAATGCTGATGATCTTTTTATACAAAATTACTTTTGAGTGTGTAAAACCAAAAGCCTTATGTCAATGAATTAGCCTGTGCATGTGTGAAACTGGAATAGCTGTGGAGATTATTTCTATGGGATCCAGGCTGCAGTGCCTTCTGGTCAGATCATCACTTGACTGTTTTTTAAAAAAAAACAGTCCAAAAATTTTAAATGGTTTTTGTTCTACACTTAATCAAAATATATTCTAAACCCTTGGATTCTGTTCAAGACCAAGGATTTGTTTTGGTGGCTTTTTTGAAAAGGCCCAAACATGGTACAGCCCCAATTTAAACACAGAGGGCTGGACAAAGTGAAGATCACCTCACCTGGCATAAGGATGTGCAACACAGGCTTGTGGTTAACAGGCAAGCACAGATAAAAGCCCTTTTGTCCCCTGTAAGTTTGCCCCCAGGGTTCAGAAACTAATAGAACAGTATGAATATTTTTGTAATAATGTAGAGGAAGGCATGACAAGGCTTGATATCAGCCTTGCAGGCTAAGGAGAACAGGTCTAAAATCGCAGCCACTTGCAACTGTCTTTACTCTTTACCTTACAACGCAGGCATGAATGCTGCCCAAGCCTGTTACAGGACACACCTGTTGGAGAAAATCAATATGTGAAGTTCAGTACTTGGAAACTGCAGATCTGTGCTGTCTTTAAAACCTCATAGAAGTACGTAATAATGTAATTTCAGGTATTTATTTTAATTCCCTGACACAACTCTGCTTTGGCAACACAAATCAGTCAATTTACCAGGCAGTACCATTTTACTAATTTTTTCAATTCTAAGCCTCATTGCAATAAAGAAATTTGACACAAAAAGTGAAAGTTCAAGAGGGGAAAAAGTTTAACTATTTCCTGAGTTTCCAAACTTTTAAAACTGGAAGTTTCAGAACAAATTTGGTATGAAGTGATCATCTTGCTTTTTCCTTTTCTCACAATGTCAAAAGGAGCGCTAGCATTTTACAGTCACTTTAAACAATGCCGTGGCAGCCTTTAATACTTTTATCTCATTTAAATGGGATGTGACAACACTCAAAGCTTGCAAAATTCCAAACCTAGAAGGGTTGTTTTGTATTTTTCTGTCATGTCCTCTGGAAATGCACTTTATTGCACACAACTTCATATAAAAATCTATCTGTCTGTCTGTCCTGGTTTCACTGGGACAGAAACATAGGCTTGCAGGCCATCAGCAGTTTGGAGCCAGCTGGGGCAGCTGACCTGAGCTGGTTCACAGGTGTATCTCAGACCATAAATGTCTCAGTATAGGGGGAGTTGTGCTGAGAATAGGAGGGACTTCTGCTTGGGCTCCTTGATCTTGCTTCTCCCCATCCCTGGATGGGCTTGCTTATCATTCTGCTCCTGAGGACTGCTTTCCTGTTTATCGTGACTGCTGTACATTTGCCAGGTGGAGTATAACTTTCTGTACTTGTATTGGTATTAGTTTGGCTGTTTCGTTAAATCCCAGGGGTTTTCATTTCAACCCATGGGTCTCTTCTCCTTTTCCTGATCCCCCTTTTTTGCTTGAAGGGTCATCAGGCGATAAAGCAACTATTACAGATTAGCCCCAGATATGGGCTAAACATAGACACTGTTGAAGAATTGTAGCTGGCACACAAGCTGTAAAGAGCAGAATCAATGCCCAAAATCTAACTTCATCTTGAAGCTTCAGATTCCACTAGAGGGAGTATAGTAAAGGCAACCACACAGGAATGGGCAGCAACAGGAAGCAGGGTGAATAGCTTCTCCTCAGGAAACAGTCTCTGTGCAAGTACTTGTTCCCTTCCACTTTGCCTTACCCCTGTAACAAAGTTTTTGAATCTGAAGTCATAAATATCATGAGTTCTCCACTTGGGCACCATGGGATTTAGCACCTGGTCATGTGTTCAAAGACAGAATTGAAAATGCTAACGCATATATTCAAACATTTCTGGAGTATCTGCATGTTAAAAACCCTCTCTCAGATAGTGATGGAAAGTAACTACTGTTTTCACAGCTAGAACGGGATTTAGACTACAATTGCACCACTGCATTTAAAGTTCATGTATTCTGTTAAAGGTTCAGGTTTTGTAATCTTGTTACCGCACGCTGACAGAAACCCTGCCTCTCTACCAAGTCTGCATTGTGTCACAAAACATCGAGCACAGTGAAAACCCTCAAAAAGCAATTTCTCTATTCAGGGTCTGACATCACATCTATGAATTAAAAGCTTCCAACAATCACTGAAAACATTGCTGTGAAACAGCTGTCGCTGCTTCAATATTGCTATGCAGGAAGATATTCTGGCAGAATACATCAAGGGAAGCTAATCAAGGCTGAGAAAATAGCTAGCTGGGGAAAAAAAGGATGGAAGATGAAAAGGAGATAAGAGATTTCTAAAGACACAGGCTATAACATTGAAATCAACAAATATTCTGATTTGGGAGAAATCAATTAGGATGAGAGATTTGTCAGTTCTGAAGAAAAGTCTTAGATGTGATAAAGAGCAGCTTGAATTTCTATAATAAGGACTGAAAATGTTTAATAGTCAAAATGCATGCACAGAAGTTTTAGAAGGAACAAACACTTGTCTCATGGGATAAACCAAATAGTAAGTAATCGTGATTAGAAAAGAAATACTTCTACAAAAGATTAGTTATTTCAAGCATGCATAGTCTTGATTTGTTGGGGGTTTTTCAATTTTCCTTGAAGTCTCCCTGTTTCAGCCAGAGATAAGTAGTGGCCTAGAGAAGTCAGGCATGGCCATCATGACCTCTTAAAAATACCAGCTTCAGTTTTGTCCACATAATTAATCACAGTTCAAAAGGACATAAAGTCTTCAGGTACAAGTGGACATGTATCAACATTTGCTATGTCTAGTCACACACATGTCCCCAGTCCACTGGTCAGTGAAGAAACTAACCCTGAGTTCATGCTCTGGATGAGTGCTGCTTTTGTTACTTCCTTGTTCCCCATCTCACTGGATCAGACAATGACTGCTTCCTGGGTCATGGCCTTCCTCAGGACTTTCTACTTTTGCAAAATCCAGATGCTAACCCTTCCCCCCAGCACAGGCCATCTACAGCAGCCTGGGAAAGTTGAGCCAGACTGACACAGGTAGTATTATTCAGGGCAGCTCTTTTCTATGAGGAACAGCTATCTAGAAATAGAACATCATATGGTCAGAAGAGTGGAAGAGAGCTCCTTCTTGCCTGCAGAGCTTTGTGGAGGAAAAAAAGCAGTTTTGGTTCCAGCAGTTTTGGTGTAGCCCTGGCCACTGCCAAGACTGCAACTTTAGAGACTGCTGGCTCCTGCTAAGGCAGCTTCCCATGGGAGGCCTGTAAGAGCCAGGCAAGGAGACAACTGCCACGTACAATCTGGCATGGAGGAAGGTCAGAGACAAAAGCTCTAGTCCAGATATATGGATATCAAGAGCAAGCACACAGGCCCTTTCCTCCAATGGAGGTAAAAGTTAGTTGGAAAAGGTGATGGAGAGTATTCTAGAGCACAGAGAAAGCAACTGGAGAGTTTGCTTAGCTGTGGTGAAAGGGACTGTGAATAACTAACTTACATTTAAACGTCTCTGCTTCCAGAACTTGGCAGCTGGCTTGATGTTCAAACTGATCATCTTCACAGAGGAAGTTGTGGCAGAAAGAGCAGGCAAATATTCTGCCTCCTAAAAGATTTATCAAGGCAAAACAGTCAGCAACAGGCATAGGCATCAAGTTCTGCTCTGAAAACAACTTTGGCAGTAGTTTTGACTGAAGACCAGTTCTCCCTTCTGTCACAAATGCTTCATCAAAGTCCTAAATTAGAACTGCCACCCATCGTTACACTGAAAAATGCTGTGTATCCTACAATACAAGACAGCATAAATACAAAGCAAGTATTACTTCTAGTCCTTTTCTTCATTTTAATTCAGTTATGGCATTAAGTATTTTTCTTAGATCACATGCTCTCTCATCCAGTCTCCTTCCCTCCCACTCGCTCACCTCTGATGCATGCCTGAAATAAATGCTTTAAAGGACTCCACAAATGGAGATCGGTATGGCTGGCTGAGCAACTGGGAATCCAAAAACCTGTGCCAGTGCAGATGAATGGAGTGGGAATGGCAGAAAATTGTGTGGCCACAATCCGATGCAGTGCTTAATTATTTGAAGCACTCAGCTGATAGGACAGTTAATACTTCAGATGACATAACTGTCCCTGTGTTGCACACTGTATGTTCTTGAGCAGGTCACGTACATTCCGCACTGCATAAGGTCTCTTTTTAAAATGGAGAGAACACCTTGCTTTGAACAAACATACTGCAAGGACTAATCAGTGAAGATGAAAAATGCTACGTTAATAATATAGGTACAATAACGTCAGCAATGTGAGAAGTTCCGTTTACATTTTTGTATTTTTAAGTGTGAACAACTTACCGTGGTCCCAGACGCTTCTTTCGCACTCGATACACTCCGCATCTGCGAGAGGGCAGATACACGCGTGTGTGCTGAGACATTTCCTCCCATGACACACCCAAGCTTCACAGAAATCACAGATTGCACCCTGCAATTACAGAAAAATATCATGTTGGGGCTCCTGCGATACCTATTCTGTAACCCTGAATGTATCCAAGTATCCATTCTCTCAGTGGGTTCGCTCCAGTTCAGCCACCAGAGAGTATGAACCACATCTATATTCCTATCAAGCTGCTCCACAGTTCATCTTGTTTGCTTGGTATTCATTTCTGCAGGATTAAATATAATGCAAAATAACTTGATTTTCTCCTTTTCTCTTTTTTATATTTCCTATCTTAAATCTTATGCATGAAAATTGTGTACTCCAGCTGAAACCTGAGATCCATAAATGATAATAATGTTCTGGCAGAAAATAATTTCAAAAAAGACCTGAAAAATGTCACTAGATTCTTACAGCTGAAATCACTCATTCAGATTTTAGACCACACTATATTAGAATACAAGATCCACAGAGAACAAAGATCAAATAATTCATTAGAAATAAGTTACAGTTTAATCAAAATGAAAGTTAAAGTCTAAGATCTAAACATCGACTATCCCTTAATTGCAGCATTTTAAGAAGCCTCCTCAGGCCAATGTGTAACAAACTACTGTGTGCACTACATGCACACAAACCCAAGAAAACAATGGTGAATCCAAATTAATTGTTGATGGAAATACTGCAGCAGTGAACACGTGGAATGAGTTTAGGAGCTTCAGACTGGTAAGGCTTGGCTGGGCTGCGTTACTGAGAAAGCTGCTGCCAACTGGAGGCAGAAACAGGACAGAGGTTTAGCCCATACAGCATTTAATGCAGAGGCTATGACATGTCATATCTTGATTTCCAGAATGGATTAACTAGCTTGTCCTTCTAAGAACAAAAATGCAAAAGGCCAGAAGCTATGATGATCTCTGCTAAGAGATTTATTTTAAATAAAATTTCCCCCTAATGCTGTGGAATAGACTGGTCTCTGCAATACTGAGAAGACAGCAACAAAAGTCTTCTGTTTTCTACAGAATGATCCTAGATTTTAATGGAGACTGAGAATTATCTATGGGGCACGTAAGCTCCAGTGCTGTTAAGACACGTGCTTATGGGCTGCCACCAACACAAATCTGTCAGCACCCAGGACATGTGTCAGGAGTTTGCAGGAGTTAAACCTGAACATGCAAAATTTGGGTTTCCAGCATATGGGAAAAATCAGTTTGTCATAGTAAAATGAGGAAAATAAACTTGGCATAGTACATGCTATCCTTCCATAAATCCTTTTTTTTAAGAAAGACCTGCACAGAATAACCTCATAGCCCAAAAAGGCTCTGATTTTGTATACATACCACCATTGCTAGTCCTGTACTGTACACACCAGCATGTTTTATAACACAGTCTGAAGACTTCATCATGCATTTCGTTTTTCCTGTTAAAAGCAAGCAACCAGAAGAAAACTATATAAAAAACAAGAAAACATTAGAATGAATGTAAGAGCAGTACTTCAACCCAACATCTGTGCTTAATTGTAAATCTAGGTAAAAATACTACAGGCAAGTGTTTACAACTGACCCTCACATCTCCCTTAGATCCAATTAATTATTGTATGGTTTCAGCCAAAATCTCTTGCCGCAGTACTCGGGCAGTATGTTGTCTTGCTCTGTGGTTTGAGGCATTGGCAAGAATTTCAAACGTCAAAACAAACCAAAGAACAAAATTAAGGTGAAAATCAGCAATGACATCTTAGAAAGTTGCATTTAAAACAGGTGCTAGTTCTGTCCCACCATAAAAGCAGCATATGCTGTGTACAACACTGAGGGCCTCTGAAAAAAAAAAAAAATGTACACCTGATGATTTAATTTCTTAGGTACTTGGATACTTGGGTTTTTGTGGTTGTGGTTGGTTTTTTTTGTTTTTAAAATCATGTAAGAGATTACTTCCAAGACAAAATAATTGCCTTTAAATGCAAGGGAAGGGTGGGAGAAAAAGCCACAGTCTGCACTTAGAAGTCATTCTGACACAAGTAAGCAGTTAGGGTGACAACTTTCCCTACTCCTTGCCTTTAACATAAATAGCTCTACCAGCAAGATCCATGCTCTGTATGCAATTATACAAGCGAAAAAAAAAAATGTTGTAGTTAGCCCAGGCTACCGCAGTGGAGTTTTATCACTGATTTAAGCTGCTCTGCCACAGACCCCTTTGGTGTCTCTGTTACTGTGTGCTTAGAGAAACCAACAAAAGGGTGCTCCCTGCAAACCCATTCAAGAGCCGACAAAACCAAATTCTACTCTGAAAAGGTCATTAAATCCCAGTAGGCAGCATCAGCAGAGTTTTGTATTAAATCACACCTCAGACACCAAATGGCACTTGGAGGGTGAGGAAGGACCAGTGGTGGGCTGAGCTGGGCAACGTGAGGGTATTACTGGGTCCGGAGCACTGCAATACAGCTACCTTGCTCCCATCCCTCAGGGACGTCTCTAAGAAAGATGCTGTTGGTTTATGGAGGCTGTCCCTAATGCTTAAGCACCAAACAGCTCTAACGGTCTTGGTAAACCCTGACACTCAAGATAATTTTGTGCTTATAATTAGGAATGCTCTTCCTCCAGAAACATATTGCAGATTAAGATAAATTCAACACACAGGAGTCAAACTGAGATGTATAATATATGGTGAGAGAGACAGCATGTTTTTTAGCAGTTCACTGCATGATGGCAGAAGGAAAACTTATGAAGGATGACACACTGCCATGGCGCATGAACAGGCTGGCTTCTAGAAATGCTCAGAATCTGCAGGTCCAAACAAAGGCACTGGAAGCTGCAGATCTCAGCACCTGTCAAACTACAAAACAGCCACACTGCTAATGACAAACTGAAAATCTGCAAGGATGTGTTGAAATGGTAAAACCACAGAATTCACCTCAAAGTATGAAATTATTATTAACATCCCCTGTGAGCAAGCCACTGTTTAACAACAAAAAAAAAAAGCTTTTGAGTTTTTTAGTGTGACTCAGAGCTGAGTTTTGTCACCAGGCATCCTTCTCTTCTGATTTCAAAGCATCAGCTCTCTAGCATATATAAATAACATGGGCAGCATATTATATTACAAAACTATGCAGGGAGACTAACGTACTGTTGCTTTCACTGATCAGAAATTGTATCATCCCTAAAAGTCAGTATTTATTGGCACCTTGCTGGCAGTCAGAGCATTTTTAACTTTGCTGCTGTTATGAAATAATACTCCACAGGGTCAGTCTAGGGAAATAGTCACTCGGATGTTCTCAATTCTAAAAGGCAGTGAGACAAATTCTTCTGAAGATGAAATAATGAAGACAAGCCCATGACCCAAAATTGTACAGCTTTGGGGGTCAGAGGCATAAGCACTGGTGCATGATCAAGCAGATCTCTTCTCAAGGAGGATATTCACAGCAGATTTAAAAGAACCTGCTCCCAAAATAACACAGGTACTCTAAGAAATAACAAAGGTACTCTAACTGCTGGGAGTTCAACACCACAAAGGGGACTGAGGACAGCGTGTTTTTGTTCATTATTTCTGCTTACCACATTGTGCACAAATGGGTAATTTCTGAACAGAGTTACAGAAGTAGCAAAAAGCTCTATTCTTCTGTCGTCTAGGCACAGAGGAGGGGGGAAAAAAGAAAGCAAGCATTAAAAAAAGACCTGCAAAATGTTTGAAACCAATTAATATTAAACTACTGGGTTTAGAAGGGGAAAAATACCTACCTTTGACACTTATCGCATTCCTAAAGAAAAGACATAGAATACTGGTAATTATTTTTATTCTAGGTAAAAGATACAAAATTTACAGACCCCACAGAGACTCTGAATGGAGTTCTGGTTAGGAACTTCAGTTTTTATTCTAGTATTATACCTCTGATGAAATGTAACCTTAAATATAAAGAAAGGACGGTAGGAAGAATGACATTCTAGTGGCACGAAATACAAGAACCACAGAGTGGTGGGGGTTGGGAGGGATCACAGTCAAAGTATTATCACTGGTTTTATGTAATTTAAAATCAAGTATAGTAATGTAAAACACTTTAGGTTGTTTTACCATTGAAGCATTACAAGGATGTTTGGCTAAATCTATGTTGGCTCTTGAAGCCCTTATCTGCTTTTCACGTTCACGACGGTTCTCAGCTTTTTTACGAGCACCAGTCTTCTTTTTAGGCATTTTTCACTATCTGTGGGGGAAGAAAAAATAGGTATGTAATGAATGCACACAAAACTATGTATGTAAATACAGGATTCACAGGATACATCCAGCACTAAAACGGGATCTTGGAGCTCCCGTGTTAACTGTTCTTCATCTCCATGCATTTCGTTTTCTGAAAGTTTCTTTTCAAATGTAGAATAAGGGGCCAGTCCCTTAGGAAGAGTCATGTGATGAACCATGAAGAATCTTGTGATCTGGAAAGGACTTTGCTGTCTTAAACTTTTCACTTAACTGTGTTTGAAGTGGTTTACCTTAAAAAAAAAAAAAAAACCAAAAAACCCAAACTGCTGTTTTGTAGGTTTGTGATGAGCCTGTCTGGTTTTGGTTTGCCCTGTTTATTTAGTAAGGACACTATTCAGCCCATTTTCTCTTTCACTTCTCTCTCTTCTCATGCTCACCAACTACTTCAATCAGTTAAAAAGCATTCTTCAGGTAAGCGAATCATGGTGGACTGCAAAAATGCAGATTTCACACTTCAAGAAGGCTTAGAAAACAAAACGTCATTATGTGACAAGGGATGTTTGTACTGCTTGTTTCTCATTCCAGCACACTACCAATAATGAAGAGATGAGCATTGCTTTGAAGACACCGCTGTTGCCCAAAGAAGGGTTTACTCTAACTTAATTTCATCTGGTTCCACATGGGTGTCTATTTGAACACTACAGGAGGGAACCAATGCAATGAAGAGGTGCGGCCATCAGGCAATCGCTCAGACCACTGCTCTCGTGTCATCTCCACAATGAACAGTGCACTACTCACATGTGCTTAGTTTACTCTGTGTTTACAACACATCAGGCATCAGTCAGTATCCTGACTTCATGAAATGGACAAGGTGTGGTCTGATGTTAGAATTTCTCTGGTCAACACAGGCACTCCAGATAGACATCCTTCCTTCTGCTCCATCTTTATCATCCCCTCTTCTCTGCTGAGGTAACTGCTGTTGGTGTCACATTCCAAACCAGATACAGGTTAAAAACAAAACCAAAAAGCACTCCCAAAGCTCAGATTAGCACAACCCAAGGGGGAAGACAGTGGAAGGGGCAACAGGGGTATCTGCTTAGCCATAAGAATAAAAAAGCAGTTAAGGAAGAGGCAAGGACCCCTCTACTGACAAAAAAATTGCTGTATTAAACATAGCTCTAAAAAAACCACTCCCAACTCTATGGCCCAGGTGGACGCACTTCTTCACGCTGTAGCTACCAAAGCTTACTTCCTTGCAGATGACAAGATGGGTGAATTTTTGGAATTGCTTAGCTCTTATTTTGGTACCGCACCACGGTGCTTCTGTTTTGAAAATCTGGCTTCTCTAGCAAGTTACCCCAACATATACTGCCCTGTACAACTAATGCACAGTTCACTTAGCTACAAGTACACCTGGGGGTGCTCCTTGCTTTGCCCTTGATTTCTAAAACTGCAGAAATAGACTTTCAAAGAGCTGATAACTGAGACTCCACTGTCATCTTATAACCTCAGTCTACACTTAAGGAATTTGAAGAAAATCACTACAGACTTGTGGCTTGGCAGAAACTGGCCAATGTGATGGGACAGCTCTGCCCAGGCATGGTTTTGCTGAATCCGGTAGGTCTATGGGTGCCTACCGGGGCCACTAGCCTGAGGGAATGGAAAGTACCTACTCTCCTCAGTCTCATCCCTAACTCCATATAGACATGCATGCTGGTATCTGTACGGAGAGCTGCAGCACCCACAGGAGGTGAACTGTAGTAGCTTAAACTTGGAAGAAAAATCACTATCTTTGTTCAAAAGGTCTTATAAAATAAACCCAACAATCCTAACTTTCCTGAACGAAGAAATATATTGTCCTGACGAAATACTAAAATTTGGTTTTGATGACACACATAAATCAGTTTTCTCACCCTGTAGCATTTTGCACTGTGTTTAAATTGTATTAGTGTCGTATTTTGTAGTCCAAATCATATTGCTGAGCTGCCTGCTGACAACTGTCATTATTCTAGAGCGTGACATTTCTGACACTGAGAGTCCAATATGAGGTTGCACGTTAATTTTTGAACCGCTCAAATGCTGATTTAACAACAGAATCTAATGGTTAGTATTTATACCTTGACTTTTTCACATGACCTCGTAATCGAAGGCACCAAAATGATAAACTGTTCTCATGAAAAACTCTGTCTCAAAGACTACTGAGGACACAGATTCTGAGAAATCTTTAAGATGGTAGTTTTTAGAAAGTTGCACTAAAATAAATAACAGAACTGCAATGTCAGGTCCTTTTAAAAAGCTATCAAGTCAATCCAGGCTTTCAAACACCAGACAATAAATAACAACATTCTACAGATCAATATTCTATCATTCCTTCCCTCTGAGATTTCACAGAAGATCTTTGCTGTCTTTGCCCCGAGTTCTACATTTTTAGGGAATTTACCATCTTTTAATTTCCTGACTAGAGCTTAGAAGTGTTATGATGCGAGAAATTACGATAGTAAAAACTTCGTTTACCTGCAGTTCCTTTCAAATCAGAGTATCACACCTTTAAAAATCATTAATCAGTATTTTAAATGCCTCTGCAGTATGTTCTACCTCCACTTTTGGCAATACTTCTGTAATCTGAGGCTGATGGATGACCTAAAAATGTATTTAGGTACCACAACACTGTTACCAAATGCTCAGGCAGGAAAGACCCAGTGGAATCTGGGAGAAAAAAGTGTGTCTGGAGGACCTAAAAGAACAGGTCCAGTTATTAAGGAAATGCTTACAGTGAGCTACTCACTTAAGATGTAACTGCCGAAAAGATCATGTGAACATTTTGCTTAAACAGAGTCTTTTTGCTGAAGGCAGAGACTTACAGCCATGTGAGCATCCTCCTTTTCATCTGTGATGCTGCTCTAAGAGAAATTGCCCAGGACAAAGAGGTCCATGCCTGGTTCCCTTCTCAGCTCCAGGAGGTATGATCCTGCTGCCCTAAAAAGTGCCTGAGCTCCCGAACTGGGAGCAGTTCTGCATGAAGGGGTTTTCTCCACTTGAAGTTTTCTACTCGGGAGCAAAATGCTCCAGACTGACTGGGTCAGAGCAGCAGCAGAAGCAAGTGTGACTCTCGAGCTTAATGGCTGATGCTGTGGCACAAAAAGCAAAGAGTTCAGAAGGGAAATGTCAGGAGGTTGTGTATGAGGTGAGCAGTAGTTCAAAGCAAAATCCCTAAAATGTGTTGTACTGGGTCCCCAGCACTGTGTGTTTTGTTCTGTAAAAGTTTCACCTACTGTTGCTCACATGCTGCATTAGCTAGCAAGGTGAACACAGGCAAAGACAGCAGAGTTCCCACCACAGCTCCAAAGTCTGCTTGTGTATTTTACTTGATGGTTGTGCAGTGTAAAATACATAAACAATGTCTGACATCTAAATGCTGTTGAGGCGGTACTGTGCCTATGCCATTTTTTGCCCTCTTGGCAATTGTCCTTAATGATGTCCCAAAGACATGCACAAAGTTTGCAGCAGACAGGAGAGCAGATTGCAGCAGCCCATTTCTGGATCTTCTGTGCTGAGCATGGCATTCCCTTGCATCATATTATGTTGTTTTATGTGATGCGCTAACCACCCTGCTGTCACAGGTACAACAAACAGCTGTAACAGGCTATTCATTGGGGGGACAGGGGAATTGTCGAGTTACTCTTATCATGCCTCGCACATACTAACACCCAAAAGAGGTTTCACACATTTCAAGACTTCTTGTACTCGACCATCAAGTAGCTTCTACCTTATGCATACTCATCAAAAGAGGAATCACGCTGAATTTGCTGGGTCGCATCTGATTCCATTCAGAATTCAACAAAATCTGTTTTACTGCCTTACAAGCATTATAGGAGATTACAATGTTTTAAAAATCTCTATTAGCAGGATTTCACACTTGTGTCGTTCCAGTGCACGGCCCCCAATAATGAAATCATCCTCAAAGCACTGCGATCTCAACGATTCGCTCCATCTTTTAGTAACAAGGTGGCTCGCTGTACTCTGCCACCGCAGCGTGCCTGAGGGCTCCGGCGCTGATCAGGGCCCAGAGGTTTCCTCTGGCACGTCTCTGCCCGATCCCCTCCTCTGCAAACGCACCTCGTGGCGGGTGCCTGCCCGCCGGGAGCGCTGAGGCCAAGGCGCTCTCACGACCTGCTCTAAGGCTCTCAGGTGACACGCCAAGGCCAGGCTCCCTTTTCGAACACCACGCGTACGCCGCGCTTTTGCGGTTTTCAGCCTTTGACCGTATTTTCAGTATTTTTACCTCGGCCCCCCAAACCGTGCCGCAACACGCTTCCAACCTGGATCGCCGCGCTCCGTATTTCCCGGCACTTATCTCTGGGGAAGGCAGCGGCCGCTTCGCTTGCTCTGGGGAAGCCGCGGGGACTCGGCCCTGGGACGGCCACCCCCTCAGCTGCCCCCTGGCACCGGAAGCCGGAAGCGACGCGGTGCGCGGCCCGGCCGGCCCCGCGCGGCGAGGCGGGAAGGTTCCGGGCGCCTTCCGCTCCAGTCCCGGTGCCCGGCGGGCAGCTGCACCCTCCCTTCCTCGTCACCCTCCCGTCCTCCCGGTCAGGGCGGGAGGTGCCGCACGTCCCCGGGCGCGTCCCGGCGTGCTGGGCTGGGGAGGCTGAAGGGGCAAACCGAGAAGCGAGCGGAGCCGGGGAGGCCGGGGCCTGCGGGGAGAGAAGCAAGTGGCAAACCAGCAGCTCCGCGCTTTCTCCTCGCAGAGCTGCAGCGTCCGAAGGCTGGACCCCGAACAGTTGGGAGCCACGGAGCGGCACGGTTGCCGCAGTTTTGGCAGGAGGCATCATAGAAAATGGTAAATATGTGATACCAAAGACAGCCCTCCTGAGCAGGGGCGGTTAACACCTGCATTGTGGGTGCTGCTGAGCAGCTGGTGCTGTAGTGCAAACTGCATTTGCATGCACTTGCATCTTCTTGGGTTAAAAAGAAAAAAAACCTACAAACTTACCTCCACATTAGTGTCTGTGTCCTGAAGAGAATTGGGGGGGGGGGGGGGGGGGAGTCTCCTAGTGTTCTTTTGTGGGTCCCAATTAACGTAATCAAACTTTCTCCTCACTTAAAATGTGCTGACAGTTTCACCCTGGCTGGGAAAGCATGAGAAAGTTTTTATAAGCTGTTTGCACAGTGGTTGTTCCATCCCCGAGTTTTGTTTGCTTTCGTGGGGATTGTCCCATAACTTTCACTTGACAGAGACCAAATGTTGGGGCATAGTAATGGCAACAATTAGTTGTGACTGTAATTGATTAGGGTTGGCACCTGAACAGTTACCTCTGAAATCTTTTGTCGGTGGCTCCATCTGTTCTCAAAGTATAAGTATGTTTAATCTTAATGGTAGGAATACAGTCTAGCTTAAAAAAGGAAATAATATCTGTACTGTAAAAAAAAAAAAACACCTGTACACAGATCTGTCTGTCCACAGATGGACTTGCCTTTCAGAAGGAGAGTTCAGTCTGTTTCTCTTCGATTTCTGCTGCTTTCCCAGCACAGCCGCCTAGAGGACTGTAACGTGGTGGTGGTGCTTGCTTGAGTTCTGCAGGAGCTGCGAGCTCTGGAGCTTGGTGTGCTCAGCAAGCATGGGAGATACTGCATAAGGTGTGAAGGGGTGTGAGGTATGTGGTGAAGACAGCTGTATGGACTTGCTGCTCCCTTGTCTTTATATGTACCATGAGTCTTGCTTAACTCCTCCTCATAGATGCTGTGCAAACCAGTAAAAATATAAGGATGTCTTTGATCCATTTTAATACCGAAAGCTTTTCCTACAAGCATATTTATTGCTCTCGTACATATTGCCTAGAAAGCCCTTTGTGTAAATCATTAGATGATGTATCCTGCAGATATTTAAATGAAGATGAGTGCAGGAGCAGTTACCTTCCAGCCTATTTCATAGTCTTTTGCCTAGGAAGGGTTTGATACATATTTCATATAAATAAGTCCTAGGGCACTGTTTTATTTTGCCTGTGCTTTGATCAACCATTCACTCAGGTGGGGCAATTTTTTTGCTTCACATCGTACTGGTCATGCAATTTTTACTGGAAGTTGGCTGCTAGCTGTGGAATGTGATTTTGGCTTAATGAGAGAGGCAGGTATTCACTGTCCACTGCTGCCTTTCCAGGAAGACTCTTCTAACTTTGTGAGGCCAGGGTTGTATCTTCCACAAAAAAAAATTGTTTGCTTGACACACAGAAAACAGCATTGTTTTCTAAAACAGAAATTCATGGCGTTTCTGCTTTGTAAGAAAGCGTGTGGAGAAGTAATTTTTAACCGTTGTCAGTAGCCATGGCTACATGCTATTTAACTAACAACCTAAGTAGAAAATATGATCTTTTGAGAGACCTTAGCGCTTCTTTGTGTCATTTTCACTTTTCTCAATGAGTGCCACTAACCATTAATACACTTTTATTCTGGTTGTGAACGTTCTACTCTGGTTTAGGCAGCCGTGAATGCAAGAACACAGTGGGAAAAATTACACAAACAGAAAGTTTTAATCTGTTTTAGAATAATTATCCTAGTCAGCTCATCTGCTTTAATGAATGAATGGAGCTGTTGAAGAACGAACTCGTACATCCACATGTGTGACAGTTGTCCTCTCATTTGAAAGGGCAAATTTTACATAAAGAAACATGAGTGAAAAAGAGATAAAAATCTAGAAAAACCCCAAGGAGACAGGCGGATGCTAAGAGTTTTATCTTAGCCTCACTTAAATGGCTTCTAAGCAGTTGCTGTATTTTATCCTGTGAAACCGTCTTGGTGATGTTCCAGAGACCGCCCTGTAGATGGCAGCAGTTGGTCACTGCGCTCATGCACGGTACAATACCTTCTTTCCAGAACGGGTGAAGTGGCCTAGGTCTGTAATACAAGGGAATTAAAAAAAAAAAATTATCTGAGAACAGGCGATTTAGAGCTTACAGAATTTCCATTAGCAATACTGGACTGCTCTCTGGGAACTATTGCGGACTGCTGTTGTTTCGAGGATACACGCAGAAAGTAATGAGAGTCACCCTCATTCTTAAAGGTATTTTCAGCGACCTCTGTAAGAGAAACCACGGAAGGACAGCGTGTGTCTCTGAACTGTCATCATTCCGTATTACCTCACAGGGACTCGGAACTGTGATGGTTTTGCTTACTGGGCACTGTCTGTCTAGCTGAGAAAAGAGGACAAGAGACTGTGAGTCCTCCCTGCGTCGCCTGACAAAGGTATTTGTCTAGTCAGGAGCTTGCATGACAGCACAGATATTGGTGACTGGCTTAACCCTAAGCTGTGCTACCTGCGATGGAAAAGCTGCTCGCTACAGAGAACTGGCAGTGGAATTCCCTCTTGTAAACTAAGGGATGCGATGGCAGCACGGCCGTCCTGGTTGGTATTGACACGCTGAAGGCATACCCTGCAGCATGCTTTGGTTTGCACTCCTATTTTGCTCTGCTACACCACCAGGCATCTCAGACAGTTAGTTTCACCTACGCAAAGGGTCACGGGATGCTAATAAGTCAGAATGTCTCCAAAATCACTGTCCAGGGTGCAGAACAGTAAAATTCTGGGCAGTCTCTTCCCACCTCACTCCCTTTTTTGTTCCCATTTTAGAGTCCTGTGGCAGGGCACAGCAGTAGCACTATGGATTACATACTGCCTACTTGTCATTTTTCAGGCAGTAACTTCCCAAACATTTTGAAAGGGAATATTCAGCAAAAAGAAATGTTGGGAACAGTTGTCTGAGTGAAGGTGGAGGTTGCTTTTCCCAGTGACAAAGCTGAGCAGTACCATAGCAGCACAGTGTACCAGGTCACGTCGACACTAACCACCCTCACTCCTTCATCAGCTCATCTCACAGAAATTTTTCCTTTCTAGTGAGGGCACGTTTTGGGGAGGGACACTTCCTTATTCCTTAAGCTACTTAAGCAATGACAAAGGATGAACTTGTTTGGGCTCAATGATCTTAAAGGTCTCTTCCAACCAGATGGTTCTGTGATTCATGCCACCTCACTTCTACTCTTGAAAATTACTGAGATCAGAAAGGAAAATCAGGAAATTAAGTGTGTACACAGCCTCTATCAGAATGGCCATATTCTGGGAGAGATAGGACCTTCACATGCAGGGACACTGGATTGTTCTGGATGACAGTGAAACATTTCTACTGCCTTTTGCTGTAATATCTCAGTCTCTTTTAAGATACAATAAAACATGATAAATATCAACTCAAAATAAATACTGACTTGAGTTGTTGTAATTTACTTTTAATTTAATGCACTGTGATTTCTTTTTCTCTATATAACATGCTTGTTCTAATCTGATTAAGCCCCTGTTACCCACCTACCTATTACTGTAATTATCTTCATTATCACAATGTCTCCTCACAGCATTCAATACGTTTGCCTCTCATGGGGTTGCATTGTAAATGGGTGCAGCATATACCTTTCTAAGTGACCTTTGAAACAGCATACATCAAATTTAATTTGTTTTTATATCCTGGCCTTGCAGCAACTGACCTTAAAAGTCTTGTCAATATTTGTTTGAAGTAAGATAGGTTTGTCTGTAGACATTTATCATTGCTGATTTAACTACATAAAGAAAAGGGAATCAAAGAAAAGAATGTGAGGCAAAAATCTGTACTGATTTGTTCTGAATTGGCACGTTCAAATACAGTATTTTAAAACAGGCCTTCTTGAATTAGGTGTTGGGAGAATTTTGTGGTGTTTATGAGGTCTCTTTATCTCCTGCTTTCATAACTGATGCTTACAATCATTAGTCTTAGCCCTGGAAAATTATTCCCCACGAAATTTCTAAATGCTTATTTTGTCTGGTCAGTGTTTGAAATGTATGAAAAGGGAAGAGGAAAACAAAGAAGAGAGAGAAGACAGGATTTGCTGTTAAGTGATTAGAGTCCTGACTGAGGGAGCCCGCTCAGGTGTCAACTTCTTTATTAAAATCTATTAATCTTTCCTTTGATATTCAAGTTGTATATTTTCATGTTTCTTCCATGACTGCAGCAAATAACCGAACAGCATTTTATCATGGTAGTTTGTTGGAGCTTTTTTGTTCTATTTTTTAAGAGGAAAGATGTACCGTACAGTTAATGCTGGGATTTCTGTAACACATTTAATGTGGTATCACATGTTAATTATCACGTATATTAAGATTGCAGAGGTGAGGGGATAGTGCAAGACTAATCAGTTACTCATTTTCTAACAAAAGGGGTAAGCAGTAATTACTTGTGATGGAAGTTGGCCAGTAGCAAGTTATTAGTTTTTCCGTAATGAGATTGTAATCTCATTAAATTACCTTGTTTCTCTTCCCTCTGACCCCATCAAAAGTCTGGCACATGGTGATAAATTTGCTGCATATGTGACACGGGGAGGCTTTGTGTGTGAAGAAGAAGAGGGAGATACCTGATAGAGGCAAACTGGAGCACCTGTGTGACAGAAATGGAAAAAGTAAGAAACAAAATCAAGGTCAGACGGCAGATGACTGATAACAATAATTTCTCTGGCAGTGCTGGAGGCTTGTCAGGCAGAGGTGACACAGAGGAGAATGAAAAATGTGAATGTTACCGAAAATCGGAAGAAAAACTCCTTAATACCAATGTAGCGTTAAGAAGCAGGCATTTTCTTTTTATTATCAGTGCCGGGCGCAAGGAGCGTGTTTTCCTCAAATCATGTGCCCCGTATGCTGCCCCAACCAAAGCTTAGATCACCTGATTATGTACATATTATGTACATATTCCTTATTTTCCCCAAAATAATCATACTATATTCATTCTATTTCTAAAAACGTGAGTAAGGGGATCTGTTTTGTGGAGTGTGGCATATCCTACCGGTCTCGGAAGAAGCATCATTTGAAGATTTTCGTGGGAACTCTCCCATATATGATGTCTAAGTGGCATAGGAAAGGGTTTGTTGTGATTTATGCAGGCTTCAACTGGTCTTCAAACAGCTTAGCTCGTCTTCTCTCTTCTGTTTTGTCGTCTTCTGTCACTCTCCCAGACCGCGGACTTGCAGTTTAGATTTTTTTCATTCCATTCCCAGACCGCCAAGGTTTTTGTATCTCTATTGTACAGACTAGTATTTAGAAGGTAACATAACAATCTAACTTGGCTGCAGTTTAACCAACACCTTCTGCAGGGCGACTGCCGAGTGCAGCTGATGGTGACTCTTGAGGTTCTTGTTGAATTTAATTAACTAATTTTGGCATAGCATGTTTAATTCCGTATAGGATCCAATCCTGATACCTCCTTAGAGCTGCGGCTGCTACCGCTGCTGCCACTGCTGCTCCCCCCTTGCCTCATGGTTCCTGACTGGGGTGGCGGCAGGGGCTTCAGCACCGGTGCCAGTATAGCCCCCCCTGCCAGTGCCGGTGCCACCACTACCACTGCTGGTGGCACCGCTTGTGCCACAGCTGCCCTTGCTGCTGCCGGTGGCGCGGTGGCTTGTGCTGCTGGCATGGCTCCCAGTGTCACTGAGGTTGCTGCAGCTCCCTTCTCTCCCCCTCGCCTCCTTGCTTGAGCTCTGGACTTACTAACAGTTCCACATCCCCCTCCCGTTCCGTCAGCCCCGGGTAGGAAGGGGTTTGATATGCTTAGCGCACTGTTTTCCCACTGCTGCACACCGAACAGCCTTTCTCCATTCTGTTTTTCTCCTGTACCATTTTTCTCCAGTATCATTACAAATGAGTCCTTCAGGATTATCCCACTTTCCTCTTGCCATTCTGTATGATGTTTTAAAGTGAAAAACAAATTAACATTTCCTTCCTGCTTACAAAATCACAATAACTGTAAGATGGTATTTTAGTTCAGTTGTTCTAACTCACTGCACCCCCACCACAGCACTCAGGGTTTAGCAGTGACCCTGGTCTGCACAGCAGAAAGTATAAGCGAGAGTCTTTCTGCATCCCAGCCCCTGCAATAACTGTAAACATCCAGTGTTATCACTTCTTGAAGCAGACACTGTCTTTAAAAAAATGCCGTTAACTTCAGAAACTGCAGTTAGTTAGAAGAGACTTAACTGAAAAGTAAAATCTCTGATCGGGCAGGAAAGATGTTACAAAATACAGATCTTTACTGACTGTTTCCTTGACTTGCATGGAGCAACAGTGAGTGGCTTTCTGCTTCTTACCCAAAGCAGCCAGGGCTGTTCCACAGATGGCTGAAAGCCTCAGGAGTTGCTGGTGGAACGTGGAGTTGCTGTGAATGAAGCTTGTGTTGCAATGGACACTAAGGAGAATTTCTTCCCTCCCCATGACAGCTCTTTCTCCCAGAAGGAGTCACTGTGGCAGTGGTTGTGGCACATCAAGTCAATGCCGGCCACGTGTTTCTGCAGCAGCACACACCCCCCACTTTCCGTGCCCTGCGGAGCCTCGACCAGCAGATGTATGCGTGCTATTCGCAGCCTGAAATTCCAACCCTGCCCACTCCAGCAGAAGGCAGGTAACTCGGTTGCTCACAAATTGTTCAGCTGAGAAATTTCTAGGGCCACGCAAAAAGCCTGATGGCCCTGAGTTAGACTTGGGAAGTTTCCCGATGGATGAGAATGTGATAGTTCCCTGGTCACTTCATCCATTTTTTAAGCTGCTGTCAGAGCACACATGTTTCTCTGCTCTTCCTTACCCCACTCATCCCTGGAGCACCTCCCCAGCCACTCAGCTGCATGTTGAAATTCAGAATGAGATGAAGTCTGCCTCTGTTTATTTCTTGGCATCTGGTGCATTTTTAGTGACAAAGTGTGGAACTGCTCCCAAATCTTCATAGCGTCACTGTCTGCACATGGTGTGAAGCGGAGGGTGCATCGCATGGAAGGGGTCATCAGCGCTTCCTTTTTTTGATGGGGGACAGACCTTGCTCTTAGTGCCCACAGGCTGGGAGGAAAGCGGATTCCTGGGTAGAACAGCATGGTAGCAGCAAACAGAGACTTGAGAGTAAAACCCACCCCTCCTGTGTCCCAGTGGCAGGATGTGCCTGTCAGGGTGAGGCTGCTGTTGGAAAATGATGGAAGCCGTGTAAGAAACGCTGATGATTCTCAGTAGATAACTGTGCAGCACTGCTAACGCTGACTTCTGGAAATGCACTTACACTGAGCCTTTCTCCTCTGCACTCCTGTGTTCTGCAGTTGGTGTTATCTGTGCCGCTCCAGGCCTGGATGGGGTGTGGTTACAGGCTCAAGTCATAAGCTACTTCGAAGACACCAGTGAAGTGGAGCTGAGATACGTGGACTATGTGTATGACAAAGTGAAAGTTGACGCGCTCAGACAAATCAGGTCTGCAATTTGTCTTCCGTGGCCTGAGGCCATATCTGGCTTGAGTTTTCATAGAGGCATCCATATAATTTGCATTGCTTGTCAATTTTTCCAGAGCTGAAGCGGTAGCTGTGGATTCCTTGGGAGCACATCAAGCTCTTGTAAGGCTTTTTTGAAGGAGAGGGGAGAGGAAATTGCAACTTCTGCCATTTCAGTGTGGAAGCTGAGCAAACGGATGCCTTCAGGAGGCCCAAAATAGTTAACTGATGAGCTAGGAATAAATGTGGTTCAGTTTCTTTGTGACCCAGCTCCATTGGCTGGGAGAGCCGTACTGAATGAGGGTTTACTTACATGAGCCCATTAAATACTTGATTGTGCCCCAGAGGTGGGAGAAAAGCAGTACAGCCTCTGTTATGGAGGTGGTTTTTGCTTGGCATGCTAATGAGTCAACATATTGCTGCTGCTTGGATTGCTGGGAGAATAGTCTGATTTTTTTTTTTTAACTGTCATCAATTTTCAACTGAATTTCTGTTAGAGCAATCGATTAGTCGATGTCACCTTAAAGAATACAGGAGTAAGTTAAAGCCATGTTCTTATTCTGAAGGATTCTCTTTTCTTGCAAGTCTGATTTTTTTATCACTGCCTTTCCAAGGAGCAGAAGTTTTACTAGACAACGTGGTGCCGCTTCCAGGTAATGGAGCTCTCGAGACACACCACTGGCGCTCCCACAGGTTTAAATGGATGCCAACTGTGCACGAGCGATGATTCTGTCTAAACCTCCTCCCTCCTGTTGCAAGTGCAGCCTCTGATGTGACTAGAGCAAGGACTGGAAAAACTGTGTTTTACTTTCTGAATGTGCTGGCATGGCGTAACCTGTCAGACTCCAGGGGAAAGGGGATAAATGCCCAGGCTTTTTCCTGCTCGGAAGGGGGAATGAATTGCTCTCCTAACCAGCAAGTTGGCAGGACTGGCAGGGTATAGGTGAAGTAGCTGTAACTCCTCTGCCACCTTCTGTCTTAGAGCAGCTGTAAATGTCAACTTAGTTTTTAATCTGCTAGACAAATATCTGACGTTTTCCTACTAACATGACTGACGTGTTTAGTTCTGTGTTCAAAAGACTCCCCTCCAAGCACTGAGAGAATGTCAGTCACTGCTTGGAAATGTTTCCTGGTTTCCTTCCCACACCCCACACGCACACACACACCCTTTTTTTGGAGGCGTTAGAGGTGTGTGCTGTGTTGGTGTCTGAACGGCTGCCCTCTGGGTGCAGAAGAGGGGCTGGCTGTAGGAGTGAGGGGTCAGGGCAGGTTTCACAATGGTGGTTTGTGCTAGTAGGACTCCAGGAGGGGGATCTCCAGGCCCTGCCAAGGCTGTGGATGGCAGCGTTTAAGCTGCTTCTAGCAGAAGTCCGTGTTTTCATGTTCCCTGAGGTAATGGAGATCCTTCAGGGTTGGTGGGGTTGTGAGGAGTTCACTTGCTGCTGGAGATGGTCTCAGGAGGGGAGCACAAAGGAGAAACCTTTTTTCAGTAGCAATTTGGTAGGTACTAAGCAATATTCCTCTAAAAGAAGAACACTCAAGGACCAGTCCGCAGTGTAGATTGTGACTGCATTGCCTGGGACATGAGGCTCTCCCGCTGTGTTCCAGGCGTGGAGTCAGTGACAGCACCCACATGAGCTGTGCAGGCTGAGCTGCCAGAGCTCGCCCGGTGCCTTTGGCACTGTTCAGGTGCCAGCCAGCACGTGGGACAAATGCTCCCAAGTTCCCGTTGACAGGTCTGCTCTCTCTGCAGGGTCAGGAATGTCCTGCAGCCCCTGAGATTAGCTTAGTAAGGCTCAAAATGCTAATGGCAGCTCGAAGGTACTGCAGAAGGACACTTCTCTGCCTTTAAAGCCTCCTAATTCATCAGCCCCTTATCTTCCCATTAACTTGGCTAGTGGCTTTAGAAAGCGCTTCATCCTTCCCCTTCAGCAGCACAGCAGGCAGAATTCTTGGGTGATCTGCAGCTTAATAGACTGGTTTCAGCCAACAGGAACAGCAGCAGTCAGTGAGGAAATTCTGGCCTAACCTATGGAGGAGATCAGACAAGATTAGCTTAACAGTCCCTTCCAGCCTCTAAAGCCTGTGAACGTCTCATTTGTTTTCTCCTGCTCTTTCCTTTCCGAAGACGAGGACCACTTTTCACCTGAAGCAGACGCTGCTGTGAGCGAGATGACCAGAGGCGCAGTCCTGATGGCGCAGGTATGCGAGAGCTGTCTGGAAGAGTTCTGGTGCTGACTTGAGTGGTGCTGCTCTCCTCTGTCCCCGAGCACGCTGCGTGTGCCAAAATGCCAAACACAGCCAGAGCTGCAAGCCTGGCTGCAGGGCAGGGCTCTTGTTGGGAGATCTCGGCGCCAAGGGTTTCCTTGTGTCGCACCAGCAGCGCTCAGGACTGTGTGGCTGGGAAGGGATGAGCATTCCCTCTTGTGACTGGTGCGGGCAGGGAGGGAAGGGCACCTGCGCGGGTTTGCAGAGCACAAAGCAGCCTGTTGTCCAGCGGATCAAGTAGTCACCTGGGTCTGCGCTGCTTTGCCAGTGTCAGCCGTCTGAGCGACACTGGCATCGGGGATCTGGCCTCTGGCTGGCCGCAGGGAGAAGCGAGGGGGCTTCTGGCCGCGTCCCAAAGGGTTCTGCACGCAGCGCCTGAACTTGGTGACAAGGCATTTGCCTCTTTCAAAGTGCTTCTAATGGGGTGGTAGCCACCCCATAATGAGTGGAAGCTGATGGCGTTTGTGACGCTCGGTCTTGTGGTTTCCTTTGGTTTAGTGCGGTGCTCAAATGCATCGCTAGTTCTAGCAAGGGCCAGGGTTTGAGTGGCTGGAGCGAGCTTGCCAGCGCGGTGTGCCGGCTGCCCGCTGGCAGTAGCTATGTGTCCTCTAGCCTGCACATAAGGTTGAGGGTTGAGTCTATGCGGTGAATGATGCAGCCTTGCACCCTCCGTGGCTCAGAGCAGGACTGCTGCACACTGATGGTTTTCTGTGTTTCCAGGTCACAAACTATGACAGGGCAACAGGGCTGCCAGTGATCCAGCTGTGGAACCTGATGGGAGATGAGGTGCGTTACCAGAGCCATTTTTTTGCACCGTTAGGGTTTGGGATTCTGCAGACTTTACTGTTGATTAGGAACTTGCTGATGTTTCTTGCTAGTCTTCGGTTCACCTTTCTACTCTCTTACCTCCCTCTGGTGGTGTCCATAAACAGAGCTCTGGCAGAAAGAGGACTCGCTCAGTGGCTTGCCTACTAGCAGCATCCTACATGCCTCGACAATGCTTCTGAGGCTAGGAACGAAAGAAGCCATGTTGTGCACCGTTCTAGTTTGTTTTGGCAAAGTTCTATAAGAACCCTTGTTTACCTCTCTCTGCGTGTGGAGTTTTCAAGCCGGAGAGCGTGGCGTCTTAAGGGTATCAGCGCATGGCTGTGAAACTGCAGGAGAGCTGCTTTGTGCGATGTTACACGTCTCCGGTTTAACCGTCTCCTTGCAGAGCGCTGGTGAGTTGTGGCTGCCTGAAAAGCAGAGACTTTGCCGGTTCTGGCGGGAGGTTGTTGGCGCGTTACTTGCGTTTGTTATGCTGTTTGACGCAGTGTGTTTTGCATGGTGTTTGTGAAGAGCGCTTGGGTGAAGCGCAGACTTTGGGCTTGTTTTGAGCTGAGCTTTCAGTTCTGTGGCTGCGATGGATGGGAATATATCGCTGCCTTCATGGTTTGCAAGCGTTCGTTTGTGTAACTTCAGAGGTGCGTTTGGAGACTAATGAGCACTGGATAGCAAGTTTGTGATGATGCTCTGAACTCTTCAGGCCATGGGGTGTTCTTTTGCAAGAACAGTGAAACAATGAGCTTTAAGTCTCTCAGCTGATCAGACTGGTGGGAGAAGTGACGTCCTGCATAGCGGCCAGTTCCCACGCTGGAACCTGGACGGTGTAGCGACAGGCAGAGCAGCTTCTGCCTGCACGTGTGCTCTGCAACATCGCTGGGGGCCGCTTCTTCTGGAGGAGTTGCTTGTAGAATAGAAGCAGTTGGTGCTCTTCAAACTGTGCCTGACAAAAACAACAGATCGGTTTCAAACCCAAGCCTGCAGTCAGGTGTGTTTGTGTTTGGAAAGCCAGAGGCTGAAGGACAACTTTTGTAATGGACTTTTTATTTGTTTTTGAGAGTCTATTGGAAGAATTTAATGTAGCTGGTGTCTGCCACTAGTGAACACCCCAGTCATCTCGGGGCACTTTGGTGTTCTGTTAAAAAATGCAAAGACAAGGCTGTGCGAGTCAGTAAGGAAAAGTGGTGTAGAGTTGGTGGCAGGAGCCTACCTGAACAAGTTCAACATCACAATTTTATTGTATTGAGCTCCTCATGAAAGCGAGCACTTTAATAGTGTGTGGAGCCATACTGTTCAATACCGTGCAAAACATGCACGTAGGAAAAAGGAAGTGTAATCTAAAACCCTTGGGCATGCAGGAGAGGAGCTAGTGATTTCTTAAAAAAAAAAAAGAAAAAGAGGAAAGGCTTTTACCTACAGACCAGATGTTTGCCTAAGGAAATAATGTTCCAGCCCCCCTGTACTCGGCACTGGTGAGGCCACACCTCGAATCCGAGCTCTGTACCTGCAGCTGCCTGTGCGTATACAGACACCCACACACGCACATCTGCAGAAGGGTTCTCCGGTGACAGTGTCAGAGGACAAAAACTGGAGGGCAGCTTGCAGGAGACAGTTAGCATGTTTCAGCCTGTGATGACTCCCAGAGCTGCTTACATCAGTTGCTGAATATTTTTAGGGTTTGGAATCTACCCTTATATAAGCTCACCAAAGCAGTATGTTGATGTCCCATTTTAAAATAGGAATCTGTTGTATGTACAAAACACTGCTGTTGGGGCACTGAAAATAAAGCTGTGTAACGTACCTCTACATACGTTAGAGGTATGTAGAAACTAAAACTAAAACCTGAGTCTGCCGTATTTTAAGTAGTACTAGTTAACTGTCATCCAAATAGTCAGGTCAAAATGCCAGAGCCAGCCACTAAATTATTTGCTTGGTCCTGGAGTTCTTCTGGTTAATGTTCTTAAATATAAACTGTATATTCTCAGGGTTTTCTCATGGGTGGAAGGCTGAGTATTGTCACAGTGGTAAATCTGCTTGACTCCTCAGACTTACTTTGAGTATGTTATTACAAATAATTAAAGCCCAGTGATTTTTGTTTGGTTTTGCACGAGAATAGTGCAAATGAAGCATGTGTGTAGAGGTGTCTAAATACACTTTTGTGGAAGGTGTGTGTGTATTTCCTTGTCAGCAGAATCCCTTCACACAATGGCTGTGTTTTCCCTCAGCTCTGATGTCCACCCTCTGTCACTTGTCACTTTTGCCAGTTAAAATCTTCCTTTTTCTCTCTTTAGCTTCTGACTGGCTCATGGTAAAGCATTTTGTGGTGGTCTGTCTGAAGGACCGTGTAAAAACAAATTGTGTTGCGTGCAGCATGTTAAGAAGCTTCACAAGCAGATTCAGAGATGTTATGCAGAAAACTGCAGGGCATTTCATCCTGTGCAGGTATGTTTGAACAAGCTGAATGCTGACTCCATTGCCATATACCGTGCATATGAGAAAGGCAGCTGTGACATCAGTGGAGGGAGCTATAGTAGGAAAAAAATACTCAAGCTGCTGCTTTTTAATAAGAAAATTACTTCTATTGTAATAGATTCATTTTCAACCACGTGTTACAAAAATCCCCATAGGTATGAAAAAGTACGTGCCTGCAGATGAAGAGTGCCAGATACTGGCAGGCCACTAAGATGCTGTTGATGCTGAGTTTTATCTGTGACAGATGTTAAAAAAAAAAAAGTGACTGTGAGTGCGTATTTGTCTTTTCAATGGGTCACTAACTGTATGAATATGATCTTAGTACCACTTTCAGCTAAAGAATGGAGTTTGAGCTAATAGTTAAGGGTAGAAAAAGTCTTGTGCGGAGAGGGATCAGACTGTCCTACTCACATGTCAGTATTTTGTACCTTTTGTTTGTTCTTTCTGAAGTTTTACTTGACCAGCCATGGTGGAGAGTTGAAGAGCAACATGAATGAAAATGATAAAGGATGGGTGAACCGGAAGGTGAATAATTGACTATTTCTGTAAAAGAGAAAAAGAAGTCTTGATTGTAGTTGCTAGCTAGGCTGTTAGTGACTTTTTCCACATGGGTTTTTCTAAGACATCAGAGCAGTAGCATATCAGAAATAGTGTGGCTCTTTGTGCTTTTAATTAATTTCACTTAAATAAGCCAAAGACCCCTTGTTATGAATCGAGATTTGATTTTTTTCTGACTGTCGTCTGTCTTGACAGGGCTCTTTGAGGTCATGATATGATTCTCTTGCATGCATCTTCACTTCCATTGTGATGCATCTCAGCACTGAAGAGTTCTTTAGAGAAGTAGCTTGTCTTACAGTCAAACTCACCTTGGTTTTCCATGTGACTCCCTGTTAAAGCAGTATTCCAGCAAACTTCAAATGAAGAGCACTTTGCAGAGATTAAACCAGTTCTACTTTCCGCACGTCTTGTGTGATCGCTGCTTTGCCAAAGCACGGCATCAAACTCTCCTATCAAATAAGTAACGTTAGCTAAGCATTTACTTCTGGTTTCACTTTTCTGAGAAAGGTGGACTTGAAAATTGGTTGGATCCCTAGGAGAAATGTGGTAGCATTTGAAGGGAATCACAAGAACTTAAGGCTTTGTAAAGATAATTTGGGGATTTTAGGAAATTTCCTGATGGTTTTTACAAGTCAGTGCTCTAGGGGCTGTGGATTATTTATGCAGAAATCGCTCTGCACTCTGCTGTGTACTTAAACATGAATGAGGGGTGTTGGCACTGAGGCGGGACCAGTCATGGGACAATTTCTCTCTCCAGTCAGCCTCTTCCCGGTTTCAGGAGAAAAGGGTTAAGGAGAGATAAGAAGAAAAAGTAAGCGAGGCCTCAGTTAAGTTTAGGAAACTAAAATGGTTTTAATAACAAGAGAACAATATTATATACGAAAACAAACAAGATATTAACAAGTATATATTATGGGGGCAGGTAGCGGCTTGTCTTGGACAGCAAGCAGAGAAGGCGCGCTCCGCAGTTTCCTCCTGCACTCGGCTCTTAGAGAAACAACGTCCCGCCAAAAAGTTCCACAGCCAGTAAGATGCAGTGATGTCGGTTCAAAGATCGAGGATATAAAACTCAATAGCTGATGTGACTATTAAGCCAGTATTCTTTATTTGTGGTGCTGGACGCACAGGGAGCTATTTCTGCCCTTCTCTGCATGCTTACAGGACGTTCGATTACATCATTTATACTGTTAACTACTGCATATGCATTATCTTTCCAGGAACTAGTAAGAATATTATAATCATTTTCCCAGAGTTCATTTACATTGTCCATCCCCCTCTTGGGCATGCACAGCGTCTCTGGTGGTCTTGGGCAGGGGTCTTTGATGAAGGCTGAAGTCTTCCTCTTAGATGCACTTTTTACCTTTCCGTCCTGACACGTGCTCTCTTGCATTTTCCTGAGGCAGGACATTCCCTATCCCATGTTAATTAACTCTTGCCTTCGTTATCTTCTTTAGGATTCTTTTACCCTGATTAATGGCTGCCTGTTTTGCTCAGTCCATCCTGCTTCCCAAGGACAAGGCCATCATTTCCAGCTAGCTGGTTCCTGTCTTCTCCTTATTTGTGATTAACTGGTTCCTGCTATCAATCCCCCCTTTTCTAAACCCTTTGCAATTTCTATTGCAATTGTAATTTCTCAAAATATTTCCCTGTCTCAACCTGATGTTTTATTTTAGTTCTCTTCCAACTGTCATAATTCTCAATGGATCTTTTGCAACACCAAAAGGAACATTGAACCATTCTACAGGTCAGAGTAGAAGAATTCCCAATCCCAGAACAGTTACAAACAAGTGTTTTAGCCATGCAAAATTAGGGAGCCAAGAGGTTAATTTGTTCCAAATTTCTTTCAAGTCTGTATTTACATGATTACTTTGGTCTATGTAACTACAACAACTACTATTTATCACTGCACAAACTCCTCCTGAAGAGGCTAAGAGGAGGTCTAAAGCCATTCTATTTTGCAATATTACTTTTGACAAGCTTGTAACCTCTATTTGGACCGCTTTTATTGCATCCGCTGTCCTATTTTCCATTTTTTCTATCACAGCTGATATATTTACAATTGCTTTTTCCAGCTCGCTTCCTCCTAGCCAAGGAATGAACCGGCGTGCAAAGGTGTGAAAATCCATTCCAATTTTGCCATGTTTCCCTAGGAAGGGGTATTCCTACTATAGAGTACGTCCCTTCAGAATTGGTGGGTAAATGGGTACATATTCAACAATCAGCCAATTTCAAAGTTGAACTGACATTATCATTAACCTCAAATGATAATTGTCATTCCAAGTTCCCACTGACCACAAGTAACATAACAACATCAAGATCGTAATAATTTCAGGGTAGTTGGACCGACGCATCTTACAGTCCATGCTGAATCTGTCGGATTTGGAGCCTTCTTAATTCAAGAGTAATGAATCCATGTAGGTTGTTCTTTTATTTTGATAGCTGTGTAGGTAGTCAGTAACACTTGATATGGTCCATTCCACTTCTCCTTCAATGGATCACCTGGAAAATTCTTAACATAAATCCAATCTCCCAGTTCAAAAGGGTGAACTGGGTGGTCCAGACCTCTTGCTCTGGTTCCCAATACCCTCTTATTTATTTCTTTCATCTGTTTCCCTAAAGCAATCATAAATTGTCCCAGATAACCTTCTCCTATCTGGCTTAAGTCTTCTCCTTTATATTGTAGTTGGTATGGCCTACCATATAGAATTTCAAATGGGCTTAACCCTTCCTTTTGCCTAGGTTTGGTTCTAATTCTGAGTAAAGCTAAAGGTAAAGCCTGATACCAACGTAAGCTATAGCCTCCTGGCTTATTTTGGCAATTTGTTGTTTAACTAAATGATTCATCTTTTCAACCGGTCCGCTCGCTTCTGGTCGATATGCTGTGTGTAATTTCCAATCTGTCTTTAATTCTTCACTAACCTGTTGGAGCAATTTAGCTGCAAAGTGAGAGCCCCTGTCTGATGATATTGTTGCTGGTACTTCAAATCGGGGTATGATTTCGTTTAACAAAACTTTAATAACTTCTCGAGCCTTATTAGTTCTACAGGGAAAGGCTTCTGGCCAACCTGAAAAGGTATCTGTTAGTACCAACAAATATCTGTACCCCCGTTTTCTCGGAAGTTCAGAGAAATCTATTTGCCACTGTTGTCCTGGATAGTTGCCCTTCTCAATTGCCCCTAATTGTACTTTGTTTTCTCTTTTGGGGTTATTTTCCAAACAAATCTGACATTGTTTAGTAACCTGTTTCACAGTGGTATATAAATTGCATCCTATCACCTTTTGACTAAGACTTTTATACAAAGAATCCACCCCCCGATGTGTTTTATTATGTTCTTCTAGAACTAGTTTCCATATGGGATTAAAAGGCACTATTATTCGCCCGTCTGGAATTTGGATCCACCCATCTTTCTTTTCCTTTCCATCCAAACCACCAATTAATTTCTTATCTTCTTTTGAATAATGTGGTCTATCATTTAGAATTTGAAATTTACCGTCTGGAATTAAAGGCAAATCTGTAGTTTTTACACTTTCTGCGGCCCATTTGGCTTCACGATCAACTAGGTTATTTCCAATTCCTTGCTCAGTGTTACCCTTTTGATGTCCTTTACAGTGCATGAAGGCAACTTCCTTCGGCAACCGAACTGCTTCCAATAATTGCAAAATTTCCTTCGCATGTTTCATTTGCTTCCCTTGGGCCATTAATAGTCCTCATTCTTTCCATATAGCACCATGGGCATGTTCCACTCCAAAAGCATATTTAGAATCAGTCCATATGTTGATTTTCTTTCCTTTTGCCTATTTGAGGGCTCTAGTCAGAGCAATTATTTCTGCCTTTTGGGCAGAAGTGTGGGCAGGCAGGGGTTTTGCTTCTGTGACTTGTTGAGTCGTGGTTATAGCATACCCGGCTTTACGACTTCCATTTTTCACGAAACCACTTCCATCCGTGTACCAAGAGTCTTCTGCATCCTCCAAGGGTTCTTCCTTCAAGTCAGGCCAACTTGAATATACAGTTTCCATAGTGGTCAAGCAATCATGGGTTAGTGGTTCCATGCTAGGTCCACTGAGAAAGGAGGCTGGATTCACAATGTTAGTCACACAATCTCAACATCATCCTGTTCCACTAGAACGGCCTCAAATTTCAAAAATCATGAAGGCAACAACCAATGTGTCCCTTTTGGTTCCAATACTGCCGACATCGTGTGTGAAACAAACACAGTCATTTTCTGGCCCATGGTAAATTTTCTGGCCTCCTGAATGTTGAGGATCACTGCTGCCACAGCCTTTACGCATCCTGGCCAACCTCTGCTCGCTTTGTCCAATTGTTTGGAGAAATAGGCCACAGCCCTTACATAGGGTCCCACTTTTGGGGATAATACCCCTAAGGCCATTCCTTGTTTTTCTTAGGAATATAACCAGAAAGGTTTGGTAATATCCAGAAGTCCTAAGGCTGGAGTCTTCATTAATTCTATTTTCAGGTGTTCAAATGCCTTTTCGGCCTCCTCATTCCACTCCAAAGTGGAAGAATCTCTTTCTAACAGGTGGTATAAAGATTTTACTCATAGTCCATAATCCTGTATCCACAGGAGACACCACCCGGTCATTCCTAGAAATGTTCAAAGCTCCTTCGCCATCGCTGGTCTCAGTGTCTGACAAATCTCCTCCTTCGGTGCTGTACCAAGCTTTCCTTGTCCACCGGTGATCTCGTATCCTAAAGAGGATACGCGAGTTTGGATCATCTGAGCCTTCTGTTGAGAGACTTGGTATCCACTGGAAAATTCAAAAGGCTAACAGTCCAGTGAACACACTCCTCTTCTGTGTCCGTAGCTATGAGGAGATCATCTACGTACTGTAGCAGTGTTCCAGTTCGAGTCGGTGGGTCCCAGGACTCGAGTTCTCGGGCCAATTGATTGCCAAACATCATAGAACTGTTTTTAAATCCCTGTGGTAACGCTGTCCAAGTTAATTGGGTTTTCCTGCCGCTGTCAGGATTCTCCCGTTCAAAAGCAAACAGCTTTTGGCTTTCTTTAGCCAGTGCTAAGCAGAAAAGGCGTCTTTAAGTCTAGAACAGTAAACTAAATTTGTTTATCATTCAGCCTAGTTAATCATGTGTAAGGATTAGCCACTACTGGATGTATGTCTTCTGCAATTTTGTTAATTGCCCTTAAATGCTGCACTAATCTGTAACTTCTGTCTTGCTTTTTGACAAGTAAAAGAGGGGTATTCTATTCAGATTCACATTCTATCAACAACCCATGAGTCAGAAAATTCTCTATGACCCCCTTAATTCCTTTCCAATCTTCTAATTTTAAAGGATATTGTTTAACCCTCACCGGGCGGGTGTCCTTTTTGTCTCTATTTTAACAGGTAAAGCATTCTTTGCCTTACCTGGAATTCCAGTTGCCCATGCTCCCGGGTATACCTGGTTGATGATCTCCTCCACTTCCTCAGGTTGTTTTGCCTCTTCAGATTGCTGTATTAATGACAAACTTAAGATTTCTATTAATTTGTTTTCTCCAACTTTTAATTCCATTTCTCCTTCCCTAAAGATTATTTTTGCCTCCAAATGTTCTAAGAGATCTCATCCTAATAAGCATTTTGGGGAATTTGGCATATACAAAAACTTATGTATTCCAATTTGTTTACCCAATTTATATCTGAGGGGTTTTAAAAAAATATGCCTTTTCCTGTTGGCCAGTTGCTCCTACAATGGTCACAAATTCTTTTTCTTTAGGGATTAATTCCTGATTTAATACTGAATAGGATGCTCCGGTATCGACTAAAAATCCCCTCCAGCCCTAGCTTTAATTTAACCAGTGGATCCACTAGGGTAGATTCCCTGGGTCCCCGTCAATCAACATCTAGTTCTGCCACTGTGACAGTGTGAGAACTATTCAGCTTTGGACATTCCCGCTTCCAGTGTCCTATTTCTTTACAATATGCACACTGATTCGGCTGCAATAGCACGCCTTCTCTTCCATGCCCCCTGCCAGGGATGCCTCCTCCTCTTCCCCGATAAGCTCCCCGACCTTTGTTCTCAACCTGCCCCAACACTGCTACAGTGGCATTAAGCTATTGTTTTTCCTAATCTTTTCTTATCTATTTGCTCACGATTTCTATATACTCTCCACACTTCTTCCAGCAACTTTTCTATGTCCCTATTATCAGGCTCCTTTATTTTCTGAAGCTTCTTTCTAATGTCCTCTGATGATTGCCCCAAAAACAAACTACTAATCTGCTGTTTACCTTCATCCTAAGAGGGGTCTAAAGTTGTAAATTTCCGCATTGCCGCTTTTAACCGATCCAGAAACTCAGTTGGGGTTTCTGTCTGTCCTTGTTTTACAGCATACAGGGCAGACCAGTTAACAGATTTAGGAACAGCATTTTCCAGTCCAAATTTTATCCACTTCTGATAACTTTTCAATTTATTATAATCGGTTGGGTCATTATAGTTCCAATCCGGGTCAGAAGAAGGGATGTGGTCTTCGGCTCTCCCTTCCATAGTTTGGGCAGTAATTTGAGCACTCACATGCGTACAGGCTGTTTTTAGCACCAGCTGTTTTTCTGTTTTGGTCAAAGCATCCAGCATTACATCAATATCTCCCCAGTCCAGATCCTGACTTTTAACTATCAATTCAAAGCATTTCGCCACTCCTGAGGGGTCATCCTGATAATCATTAACTGCCAATTTCCATGAATCCTAATCTCCCATAGAAAAGGGAGTTTTTATTCTTGTGGGTCCAGTAGGACCCATAGCCTGTCAAAGTGGTGCTTGCATAATAGGACCAAGCTTTTTACAAGATCTAGTAGTTATTGGGGTGTACCGCTTAGCTGCTGCTTTTTCTGACTTCCCATCTTCCCCATCTGATTCTGATTCCCCTCCCCGTCCTCTCTGGGTCCCTCCACTGCCTGCGGGGGAGCCAGAGAAGTTGGTGGTGTCGGGGGGCATCTGGGGAGACCTAATCCTCTAATCTATCTTCCTGTACACTTCCTCTTTTTAGCTTCAAACATCTCTTACCAATGCTACATGCAGAGCAGCGCGTTTCAGCGGCTTGCTCTTTTGATCCTTTTCTAAAGGCAACACCAGAGGGTCCTGTGGTACTAAGCTAATTCCACAGTCTCTCTGCCACTCCGGGTGATTCCTTAAACTCAAAAACATACCCGCATATTGCACTTCATCCCACTTATTTTCTCTCCGCAAAAATAACATTAACTGCAACAGAGTATTATATTTCAAAGTTCCACGCTTTGGCCATTTTTCATCATCTTCCAACTCATAGAAAGGCCACCACCAATTACAATATTTTGTCAGTTTTCTGATTAACTTCCCCTCCAGGGGGTCCCCCAATATCTTTCCAGTGTGCTAATATACACTCCAGTGGGGTTTTCTTCTTAATCTCTACACTCTGTGAGTTCCCCATTTTACAAATTGATATGGCAAATATAAAATTGTACTTCAGGAACCAATTCCACTTTACAAGTAGCACTTTAAACAAACGTTCACCCCCTTTTAACAAACAGGAGGAATATTTGGAATTGTTTTAAAACATCTCAAGATACACCAAATAACAATGATTGTTATGACTGTAATTGTGACACTTATCCCCAACACAAGCCACATAAGCCTTATTCAGTGTCAATCGCTTCGTCCGTCTCCGGCCGTACCCCTCGTGGGATATCGGAACTGCGGATAAGGACTCGACACTCACTTCGCAGCGGTGCTGCATCTCAGTCTCTCACACACACACACCAGCATTCGGTAATTCATAAACCAATATCAGTTGCCAGTCCAAAGTCTGAAATCCAAAAATATCAACGCAGTTTTACATAAACAAATTTCCAAACCGAATGTACACCTTTAGGTACTAGTAACCTGGTATACAACCCCCGCACAGGACGTCTCCTGTGGCTTACGGGAACTTCCAAATGACCGGCCTCAAACCAAATGCTTAAAGTAAAGAATACCTTTTCTGGTAGATGGTCCTTGTCTGCTCCTGCAGTGATCCGGGAGGCAAGGAGTCCCTCCTAGAAGCTCTCAGGGGTACCCGAGGGAGTCCTTTTTCTCAACGGGGCGCTGCAGCTGAGCAGAGCCATCCCATCTGGAGTCACCAAATTGATTCAAAGATCGAGGATATAAAACTCAATAGCTGATGTGACTGTTAAGCCGGTATTCTTTATTTGTGGTGCCGAACACACAGGGAGGTATTTCTGCCCTTCTCTGCGTGCTTACAGGACGTTCGATTACATCATTTATACTGTTAACTACTACCTATGCATTATCTTTCCAGGAACTAGTAAAAATATTATAATCATTTTCCCAGAGTTCATTTACATTGTCCATCCCCCTCTTGGGCATGCACAGCGTCTCTCTGGTGGTCTTGGGCAGGGGTCTTTGATGAAGGCTGAAGTCTTCCTCTTAGATGCACTTTTTACCTTTCCGTCCTGACACGTGCTCTCTTGCATTTTCCTGAGGCAGGACATTCCCTATCCCATGTTAATTAACTCTTGCCTTCGTTATCGTCTTTAGGATTCTTTTACCCTGATTAATGGCTGCCTGTTTTGCTCAGTCCATCCTGCTTCCCAAGGACAAGGCCATCATTTCCAGCTAGCTGGTTCCTGTCTTCTCCTTATTTGTGATTAACTGGTTCCTGCTATCAGAGGATGCAACCCTGCAGCCGGGTGCCAAAGCACCTGGCTCTTGCACTGATCATCACGGAGGGCTTTTTCTATTAATAATCTTCAAGGCGCTGTTTGTATTAGACGCTGTAGATGGCTTTGCTAATAATAACCTTTAAAGATGTGTTTGGAAACAAAGCAAAGCCTTGTAGGATACATATCTAAAACAGAGGAGTGACAGCCCAATGAGAACATTGAGATAAGGAAGCAGAAACAGAATGAATGTGGAATGATTGGATGTTAACTGAGCAGAACGCTGCTCAGAGTGTGTGAGAGTGACCAAACGTGGTCACCGTGTGCTTGGCTGAGCACGCCTGAGAAAAGAGCCAAGGTTAGGAAACAAGAAGATGAAGCGTCTCAGGCCTCTATCCCACGGTGATAAAGAATTGTATGTTAGCCTGTAGGGTTAAGAAAACAGACTTTATTTCATCCCCGCAGTGATTTCAGCTCTTTCTCCCCCACCCCCGTTATTTACTTCACAGCTCCGTGGTCTCCCCGATGGACGCTCCAGCTTCATCCTCACAGTTGGTGGTTCAGCCCCAGCGTCTGGATTTCGGCTCCAGCTCTACAGTCTTTATTCCAGCTCCTGCTCTCCAGGCTCTGTTCCTGCCCCAGGGCCGCAGGACCTCATCTCCAGCTCAGCCCTGGCTCAGCTCCAGCCCCTGCCGTGCCAGCTCTGTTCCAGCTCCAGCTCTCCAGCACAGCTCCAGCGCTGCCTCTCCCCGCTGCCTCCAGCCTGAAGCTGCTCCTGGTTCTCAGGGCAGCTCCAGGGCTGTTGACAAGGTCAGAAATCACTCGCTGTCCTCCCACCACTGTCCCTGTCACCTCTCATCACTGTCCTAGGATGGCCCTAAGGAGCACATCCATGGGCAAACACTGAACAAAGCCCTCCCCATCCAGTGAGGGCCCTGCAGACCCACACCCCCAGTGCTGCTCTCACCCCCCCACCCCCAGACCCCCAAGTGGTGTTTGGGGGCTGGGAACATCCCCTCAAGCTGCGGTTCCCCATCCCAAAAGGCAGCACTGGGGCTGAGCCCCAACTGCCCCAGTTTGTGCCCAAGCCCAGAACCGCAGCCCCGGCTCCTCTTCCAGCACTGGGTCTGGCCAGGAGCTGCTGGGCCAGGTTCCTCAGGCCCACAAACCCACCAGCTGGGCTCCCCATCAGGGGCTGGAAGCCCCCTGGGAAGGAATAGGGAACCTGCCCACAGCCCAGGGCAGGGAGTGTTGGGGGACTGGACCCGGGGTGCTGGGACAGCCCCTGCCCAAACACCGGGGCAGTGTTTGATTGCACTTAGTTATTTACAGGGCTTGTATCAACAGATCAAATAAAACGACATTAAGGGAAAATACAGCCATAGACTGTCAATCAGTGCATTAAAGAGACCAGCAACACAACGGGTCAATGTGGAGAGGAAACATCAACAGCCAAAAACAGAGACAAAACGCTGTAAAGGTAAAACGATACAATAAAGGTTTTTTTATTATTGAGGTCCCGGCCCGGCTCCCCGCCACCTTTCCCCGCAGCCTTTTCCCAGTGGGAAGCCGGGCCCGGGCCCCCGGCAGCGCTGCCCCAGCGCCGCGGGCACAACCCGACCCGTTCCCGGGCCACGACCAGAGCACGGACCGTCCCCCCGGATCCGGCTCCGCTCGGGACCCCCCACTCCGGGCAGTGACCGGTACCCCCCGCCGCCCCTGTAGACCCCAGGCCCCACACGAACCTCTGGGACGGCTGCTCCCCGCCATCCCCGGCGCTCCTCAGCCACAGAGCGACAGCACCTACAAGCCCTCTGCGCGGGGCCGCCGCCGGTCGCCCTTAACCCGGCGGGGAGAGGGGCGGGACGAGGGGAGGAGAGGGGCGGGACCGAGAGAGGGGCGGGACGAGGGGAGGAGAGGGGCGGGACCGAGAGAGGGGCGGGGCGAGGGGCGGGGCAGGGCAGGGCCGTCCCCTCTCCCCTGCCCAGGTGAGTCCTTCCCGCATCGCAGCGCTTCCGGGCGGCTTTGGGCCCCACCAATCCCGGCCCAGTTGGCCTGCTCCAGTCCGAACCAACCGCTCCGCCCCTCCCCGTCGCCACCGCTCTGCCCAATCCCGGCCCAGCTCTGCAATCCGGCCCCGCCCCGCCCGCCTCCCCGACCCCGCCGTTCCCCCGCAGATCCCGATCCCGCCGCCGCCGCCTCTCAGGGAGGCGCGGCCCGGCCGGAGGCGCGGGGAACTCCCGTCCCGCCCCGGCCCCCCGATCGACCGCGGCCCCCTCTGCTCCCGGAGAGCTCCTGGACCGGGCGGTGCCGGCGGCGCTGGGTCCCGGCGAGCTCCGGCCCTTCCCAGCTCTCGGGGCTTGAACGGGGAGCGGGAGCGACCTCGCTGCGGAGCCGCCGCCCGCCCTCGCCGGCACACAACAGCGGCTGTCGGGGCTGCGGCAGCGGAGCCGGGATCCCGCGTTGTTCCTGTGCCGCAGCGGCGGGATCGGGGCCTGCGGGGAGCGGGGTTGACGGGGCCGGGAAGCCGGGCGGGGGCGGGGGCGGATTGAAGCGACGGACCGGGATTGGCGCGAGGAGTGAGGAGAGAGGCGGGCCGGATTGACGGCGCAGGCTAGGATTGGTCGGAGCAGCGAAGAGAGGGACGAACCGGATTGAAAACTCGATCTTGTATTGGTCGGAAGAGGGACGGGCGGGGAATGGCAGGCCGGATTGAAGGGATGAACTCTGACTGGCCGAGCAGACACTAGAGGGACGAACCGAATTGCAACATCGGTCTCGGATTGGCCGGAGAGGACATGGGCGGGGAATGGGGGGGGAACCGGATTGAAGAAATGGATTCTGATTGGCTGTTGCAGAGAAGAGAGGGACGACTCTTATTGAAAACTCGTTCACGGATTGGTCCGAACAGGGATGGGCGGGGAATGGGCCGGGTTGAAGCGCTGGACTCTGATTGGCTGTTGCACGGAAGAGAGGGCAACCAACGGGGGCGGGCGGAGTGAAGGGCCGCGCCCCGATTGGCCGCAGCGGAGCCGCGCCGGAGACAAACGACCCGCCGGCGCTCGGCGCAGCGACGCCCGACGGGCGCCCGTCACCGCCACCCGCTAAAGCGGCGCACCCCCGGGGCACGTTGCGCTTCGCCCTCGGAACGGGGAACGGGGGCTGAGCGGGGCCCGTCCGGGCTGGCGGCGGGGTCTGGGCCGGGCAGCCCCCGCCTGTCAACGCCGGAGCTCGGTCCCGGAGGGCGCAGGCGCGGCCGGCAGGGAGGGGCGGGCGGCGGGGCGGGGCCTGCCCGTGCCCAGGTGGGGGGAATCGGGCAGGGGCTCAGGTGGAGCCCGGGAGGGCGGAGCCGGGGGCTCAAAAGGGCTGGGGCCGGCACAAGGCGGGTTTAGCCGGGGCCGTAGCGGGGCTGTGCTGTTCTCCGGGCCGGGTCGCTGGCAGCGCCTGAACGGCCGTAGCGAATCGTTCTGTGGGTGCTGCCTGGCTCGGCCGGGAGCGGCTAGGACCGGGGATAGCTCTATTTCTGGGGGGTTTCATGGTCCTTTTTCTCTCTCCCCATCCATCCTCCCTGTCACCTCTCCCTCTTTTCCCCCTCCCTCCTCTCCCCTCCTCCCCTCTCCCCCCCCCTACCCCCCCCCTCTCCCCTCCTCCCCTCTCCTCCCCCCCCCCCCCGCTCTCCCTGGGCAGCTGAGGGGACGGATGGGTTCCCAGCTGAGGCCGGGATGGGGTTGTGGTGGCCCTGCCTGTGCCTGGGGTTTTTGCCAGAGCTCCGTATCCCAGCGGTCCCTCGTGCCGAGAGCCCCTGGCTGTGCCGGTGGTCCCGGGGATCAGCCCATCTTCCCAGGGTCTCTTCTCCCTTGGCCAAGGGTGCCCTGCGCTCTCTGCTCCGGTTGTTCAGGGTTGGGTTTTTTTTTAACTCTTCAGTTCTCCGCCCCGCCGCGGGAGCGGTGGGACTGGGCTGGGGCGTCCCGTGGGCAGCTCGGCTGGGGCGCAGGGTGCCGGCAGGTGCCTTCGGGCAGCGCTGCCTCACAGCCTTGTCCTTCTCCTTGGCCGTTCTCCCGCACCTGGAGCCCTTCTTCTTCTCTGGCTCCTTCTTTTCCCCCACTCGCGGTCCCCTCCTTCTCTCTCTCTCTCTCTCTCTCTCTCCACACAGCACCCCACCCTGCCCTGTCCCCTTCCTCCTCTCCCAACCCTTCCTGCCCGCCTCCCCGCTCCCCATCTGCCTTCCTGTCACCCCCTTCTTCCTCGCCACCCCTTCCCTCCTGCCTTTGTCCCCCCTTCAGTTCTCCCCGCTCCTTGGGGTCTCCCTTCCTCTCCTTTTCCTTCTCCCTTCCTCTCTCTCACCTGTTTCCATTCTCTCCCGCTCCTCTCTTTGCTCCCCACCTTCCTGCCACCTTTTCCCGGTTTTCCCCCTCCCCTGTCCTGCTTTCTCTGCTCTCTGTTTGCCCCTTTCGCGCCCGTTCCCCTCTCTCCTTGGTTCCCCGTCCCTTCTCCCCTCGCTGGCTGGCTCTGCCCCCCCGGGCCGATGCTCTGGGGCTGTTCCCCGCCTTCTCCCGCTCTCTGCTCCCCAGCCCCTGGCCCCGGCTGCCCTTGGCCGCACAGCCCCGGGGAGCGAGGGCAGCCAAGGGCCGGGCCCCGGCTGCGGGGATTTTCTGCCTGGGGCTGGATCCTGTTCTCCTCCTGCAGGGACGCTCTAGCCCTGACTCCTCCGGCTGACGGGGGGTGTCCATGGCATCGACCGCAGCGCGGGGCCACGGCCTCGGTGCCGGCCCCTCGCAGCCCCGGCACCGCGGCAGCCTCCCCCGGCAGAGGGGGGAGATGGCCTCGGGTCCCGCTGCGCCGGGGGTTCGGAGCGCTAGTGCCGCTGCAATCCCCCCCGTCTGCCCCGGCCGGACCCTTCAGCCGGGAACTGGGTGACCCGAGTGCCCCGAGCCGGCGGGATCGGCCTTTCTCCAGCCCTGGGGCGGAGCAGAGAAGCGCCCCGGGCGCTTCCACCCCGCTGCTCCCGGGCCAGCGGCGGGGCAGTTGCCGGAGCTGGGGCAGTTGCCGGAGCTGGGGCAGTTGCCGGAGCTGGGGCAGTTGCCGGAGCTGGGGCAGTTGCCGGAGCTGGGGCAGTTGCCGGAGCTGGAGCAGTTGCCGGAGCTGGGGCAGTTCCCCCTTCCCACCGTCCCGGTCCATCCGCTGCCCGGGGCGCTCGGGGATGGATGCAGGGGACGGCTGTCACCGGTCGCTCGTGGCCGTTGGGGACCGGCATCCCGGAGCACTTTAAAGGCACTGGATGAACTGGGGCAGTTGAAAGTTGTCCCTGGAGCTCAGAACCGTCCCAGCTCAACACCCGTCTGCCGGTGGGAGTCGGGCGGAGCTCTGGGAGCGCTGGCAGGGCGGGGCAGGGTTAGGGGAAGGGGAAGGAGCAGGGGCAGTTTGTCCCCTTGTGTCCCTGCTCTTCCCCGCATTGTCCCCTTCTTTGTCCCCATCCTCTCCCCGCATTGTCGCCTTTTTTGTCCCCGTCCTTTCCTGCCCTTGTTCCCCTTTTGCCCACCCCCGTTCTCGCTCCCCGTGTTGTCCCCGATCTCTACCCTGCCTTGTCCCCTCCCTCCCTCCCTTCCCCGTCCCCACCTTGTCCCTTTCTTCTTCCTTCTCTCCATCCCCTTCCTTTCCTCACCCACCGTTGCCCCACTCCTCCTTTGCCTTTTGCCTTTTTTCCCCATCCCTCCTTTATCCCCTTTTCCCCCTTGACCCCTTATTGTCCCACTTTTCCCCTTCCGTACTTTCCCCAGCCCCTCTCTCCCTTTCTTTCCTGCTCTACTCTTGTCCCCTTCCTTCCTTTTTTCCCCGTCCCCTCCTTGTCTCCGTCTTCCTTTTTCTTTTTCTCCGTCTTCCCTCCGTTTCTTCCTTTCCTCACCCACCGTTGACCCCTTTTCCCGTTGCCCCCGTTTGCCTTTTTTTTTCCCGTTGCCCCCTTTTCCCTTTTTTTTTCCCGTTGCCCCCTTTTCCCTTTTTTTTTCCCGTTGCCCCCTTTTCCCTTTTTTTCCCGTTGACCCCCTTTTCCCTTTTTTTACCTTCTCCCCTTGTTCCTGTCTTCCTCCTCTCGGTCCCCTTCCCTCACACCCCGTCCTTCCCTGTTGCCTTTTCCCCCCCCCTCTCTTTTTTCTCCCCCCTTGTCTTTTTCCTTTCTCCTACCCCTCCTTTGTCCCGTTCCGCCTCTGTCCCCTTTCTGTTCTGCCTGGCCCCTTCCTTCCTTTCCTCACCCCCTTCCCCTTTTTTACCCTGCCCCTCCTTGTTCCTCGCTTGTTTTTCCTTTTGTCCACCCCCTTCCTTCCTTTCCTCACCCACTGTTGCCCCCCCCCCTCCCCTTTTCGCCTTCATTTCGTTGCCCCTCGCCCCCTGTTCCCGTCCCCCCTTGCTCGTCTCTCCCTTCGCTCTGCCCCCGGCAGCGCTGCCCGAGGCGGGGCTGTGTCGCACCGATGGCCCCTGGAGCATCGCTGGCAGCGGCGGCCCCGGAGCGGCTCCCGGCTCCGGCACGACCGGGCCGCGCCCAGCGCAGGGAGGTCCCTCCCGGACACAGACGCTTCAGGCCGGGGCACTGGAGCCGGCCCGGGACGGGGCGGGGTCTGCAGAGAGGCCGAGACGCTGCGTTGGGCATCCTGGGGTGGGGGCTGCGGGGCTGGAGCATCGCCCGGGGGGCTCTGCCCGGCCTTTACTTGTGTGCCCCCCCACCCCCGCCTTCCTCCTCCTCCCGGCTCCATCTTCTTCCCCTGGTGCCCCCCCCCCCGCTTTGTAAACCAGAAATAAAAGTGTTACAGACGTGTGGTTGTTTGGGGGGGGGGGGAGTTGGGGAGGGGGTTACGTGGATCTGGGGGAGTGGGGAGTTAGTGGGGGGGGCAGGATGAGGTGGGGGTGGTTGGATGGGAGGAGGTCGGTGGGGCAGGGGGGAGTTCGGTGGGGGCATCAGTAGGGAGTTGGGGGGGTGGGAGTTAGGAACGTGGTGTGTGTGGAGGGGTCAGGATTAGGGAGTCCGGTGGGGTGGAGCTGGGTGGCAGGAGTTCGGTGGGTCGGGGTCGGGGGCAGGATTAGGGGTTACGGGGGGGGGCGGTCAGGAGGGAGAGGGGAGCCAGGGTTAGGGAGTGAGGTGGGAGAAGGATGGGGAGGTGGGCGGGTCAGGGCAGCTGGGAGGGGGGTGTTCGGTGGGGGGGAAGGAGGAGGAGTTCGGTGGGTCTGGGCAGTTGGCGGGGGAGTGAAGTGGGCGGGGGGGGGGTGTGGGTGGCAGCATTTGGGAGTTCGTTGCGGGGAGTGAGAGCGGTGGGAGTCAGGGGGCGGGAGGGAGGTGACGGGCAGGACAGGAGTGGGGAGTTGGGGGGGGAGAGTGGGAGGGTGTGCAGTGAGGGGTGGGTGGGGAGGGGCGGGCGGAGTGGGTAATAGGGGAGGGGAGTGGGAGGGGAGGGGGGAGCGAGGGTGGGGGGGAAGGGGAGGGGTGGGGGGTGG